>OY288269.1:33327226-34577226 GCA_958450335.1 Hibiscus tridactylites
TCCTTTTTATTAAATAAAAATTAAATGAGTCTTTAAAAATCAAGAAAAATCTGGAGAAATCCTCCCTTGGGTAAATTAGCTCCTTAAAGATTCAAAGTTTCAATCCTTTTAAATCAGTCACCAACTTTTCAAAAATTACATTTTAGTTACTAACTCAAAATGTCATATTTCCAAACCTCATTTTGTAAAATTGATTTCACCATCCTCTTATATATATTAAAAGAAGATTTTTAGATATTTTTCCATATTTTTAATGCATCCCGAGCTAGGCTTTCCTTAAAACCACCTTTTATATTCGAACCGAAAATTCGACCGGTTCGGTTCAAACCCAAAACTTCTAAGCCCAAAATTGGGGTGTTACAACATTGTTGTACCGGTTGTAGTTTCCAACATAAAAACTAGACTCTGGGTTTCGTGGACACTCAGAAGAATCATGGTTACCATTACATAAATCACAAAAAGAACCTACTACCTTGATCTCATGTGTGTTGCGTGGTCGTTGCATGTTCTTAACCAAATTGGTTAAGGTAGTTGTTGAGTGAATAAATGTTCTATATTTTAATCCTTATTTATCCATATTATTGAAGCACTCATGCATGTTTAGTTGCATTTTAGGATAGAGTTTGCATAAACATCACAAATGGATAATTTTGCACAGAAGCTCCTGATTTCGGTCAATTCTTGCAGGTAACTGTCGTAGTAGAATCCAGGGCAGCAGAGGAACAGAAGATAACTGTCGTGGCAGAATCCAGGGCAGCAGAGGAATAGAAGATAACTGTAGTGGCAGAATCCAGGGTAGTAGAGGAACAAAGATAACTGTCGTGGCAGAATTCAGGGCAGTAGAGGAATAGAAGATAACTATCGTGGCCGAATACAGGGCAGCAAAAGAACAAAAGATAATTGCAGAGCAAGAGTGAAGGGTTGAAGAAAACTGCCTCATACATCACTGTCGTGACAGAAGTGGCGACATTGTTGAAGAAATCTGCCTTATAATTCGTTGCCGTGACATATGCCGTGACAGAGGTGGCGACAATGAAGAAGAGAAGATGGAAAATGCGAAGTGGAGTTCGACTGATAGAGGATTTCAAGCATAATTTTTAGAGACCACTCGCATAATTTTTAGAGCCCAGAAGCACAAGGAAGGCTTTGCCCAAAGTTTGAGGAGAAAGTCAAAGCAAGAAGATAGGGTGAACTAAAGGACGTTTATTCAGAGATTTAGCCTTTAATGAATTGTACTTTAATTCGAACTAGTATTCTTGGCCATTAAGAAAACTTGTACCCAATGCTTATATATATGCTTGTAATTCGACTTAGAGGAGGGGAACCTAGCTCCTAGCTGTCTTCCATCACAAACCCTAGTTTTTTCCCTTCTCCATTATGTTCTAAACTTCCCCCAGGGCTAAGGGTTGATCGTGTAAAGTAGTTGTAAGGTTAAACTGTTTATTAGGATTTTCTGTTCAATTCAATAAAACTTCAAGTTTATTTACTCTAGTTTTCATATCTCATAAGAGTATCGGGAGAGCATTGTGAGGTTATCCATTTGCTTAATATCAGGAGAGTTAAGTATACGAAGGGAGTAAATACGAGTTTTCCAATTTATGGTTAAACTATCTTGGCCTAGGGATAGGTACAAGGTTAAGCAGCTAAAGAAGAATCCAAAAACATCGGTGTTCATCCTTCGATTCACGTCGGGAGGTATCATCCAAGACGTGTTCATCGATAGAACTTGGTCCTAGGGATATGACGAGTCACAATAGCGATTCTTGCTGAACTTTAAGTACAGAGTTGTTGTTCGCTACCGCGACATCAACAGACCTCTGCTGCGATAGGCTCGACGACAGACACAACATAAGACCTTTGAACAATGCAACACCTGTACTACTGAGCAAATCAATACCAGCCTATTTTCTCAATCTGAATTCCTCGTTTACTTTAGTTTATATTCAAGAATTTTCACAACTCTTTATTAAATTTATCTTTTCCCTTGTGCGGGAAAATTAATTATGAAGTTGTCCCAATCCCTGTGGAGACGATATCTTTTATACTATAACTTGACATGGATGTACACTTGCGCTCCAATTTAATATGACTCTTTTACACGCATCAGTAGCCAATTATGAGAGAATCGAATTTGATGTCTCAAGCTCGTTTATTGTAGCATGGCATCTGACTCCTCCTCTTCTGGTAGTTGGGAATTGATAATCATTTTTAGCAAGCATGTTCAAAATCTCCATTGCTTCTTCTGGTGACTCGTCTAGGAGTATGCCATTTGCTGAGGCATCTAGCATCATCATTGTCGGTGTGTTTACCGTGTTGTAAAACATCGTCACTTGTTTCTATACATGGAATCCGTGTAGGGGACACTTGTGTAACATTTCTCTATATCGCTCCCAAGCCGCGTACATGGATTCATCATCTGCCTGTTGAAAAGAAGTGATTTCATTACGTAACTTATCAGTCATATTTTTAGGATTAAATCGAGCAAGGGAATCACGACATAAATCAGTCAAAGATCCTATTGATCCGGATCGAATACTATTCAACCACGTTTTCGCCCTATCCCTCGGTGAATAGGGGAACAATTTTAGCCTAAGAATATCCTCATGGGCTCCTTGTAGTTTGAATGAATTGCAAATCTCCATGAAAGATTTGAGATGTTGTTGGCATTATTAGGGCCGACTTGATCTCCCATTGTTGCTCTGAGTTTTTGTCTGAGTCTACGGTAGGTATGTTGAATCTCTGGGTCAAGGGGATATTCTGAAGCTGTTGGATTTGCTTTGGTCATACACCAATGCAAAACCAAATTTGGTTAACCCTTTAGAACATGAATAATAAAAAGTAAAAATAAAAGTGCATGAAAATAAAAACAAAGTCACTATTGCCAATCCCTGGCAACGGGGCCAAAAACTTGTTGCGTGATTCGAGTGCTTCGCAATTTGTGCAAGTATACACGTCGCAAGTTATAGTATAGAAAGATATCGTCTCCACAGGGATTGGTGCCACTTCAAGAATCTATCGTCTTGCATTGAAATGTAAAAAAAAACAAGTAATAGTTTTGGGTTGGATAATCGACTAAACTAAAATAAACGAGTAAACTAAAGAAACATGTTGACAGAATGAGAGAATATGCCGGATTATATTACGTCGTAGTGTGGAATCCGAATGGAACAGTCTCGGTTGTGCATGCAAGAGGACACTTGATTGCCTCAGCAATGGGCAGAATGATAGCCGCGACAATAGGGAATATGATTGCCTATGCAATGCACAAAGTGACTGTTTGGGTAATTGGTAGGGTGTTTGCCAGGGCAAAGAATTAGGCTACAGCTCGGGAAATTGAGTGACAACCTTCAAGGTTCGGCAACGCGTTCTTCAATGGTTTCTTCTTATCCCTAAGTCAAAACTCTATCAATGTGCAAGCCTTGATAATACCTCCCAGCGTGAACCAAGGGTGAACATCAATTGATCTTACGCTTCTCTTAGCCGTTGATATCCGTACTTATTCCTAAGCCGAATTAGTCTTCACCAATTTGGGAAAAACCATACTTATTCGTTTCTTGAATCTAACTCTCCTAAAATTAGATAAATGGATGCAATCACAATTTCCTCTCCTGATTCAATTGCAAGTAAAGATAAACACCAAGAATAAGCAAACCTTGAACTTAAATTGCATAACAAAAACCTAAACAAGATCCAAACAGTTTCTTACAACTACTAAACAAATAACCCTAGCTTAAGATAGTTTAGTTCGTAGTTGGGACTAGGAACAACACAAGATAATTTCCCAACAAGAACATCAACCGGAAAACAAGGAAAACTAGAAGAACTCAAGCAGCCTTGATCTTCAATTTCCTTGCCGATTTTTCTCCCCAATTCGAATCTACTCTTCTTGCATGCGCATTCTGTTCTTTTATATGAGATTGGTAGGTTATACTCCCTCTTGCGGAGGAAGTTTAGTTGGAATTAAATTATATAAAATAAAAGAAATTAATTCCTTTTTATTTTATTATTTTATTCCTCCTATAACTCCTCTTATCTTCTTCGAATTTAATCTCCTTTAATCAACTCAAGGGACTTCGACTTCTTCTAGGAATTCTTGTGACTTTCGACTTGTAAAACGAATTGAATCCTTGTTGAAATCGGCATCTCTTGGTTGTGAAGAATAGCAACCTCTTTATCTTGAAATCGGAAACTTCTTCTTGTCTTAAATCAGAATCATTCCTCTTTCCTTCATTGTCATGGCAATACTTGCCCGGGCAATTAACCTGAACACATCGAGACATATACCAGAGCCACCAAATATGAAATTAAAGATAATCAAGCATGGAAAGGAAGAAAACAATGCAATTATGCATGAATGACTAAAAATATAACTAATATGTGCCTAAGTCTAACAATAATTGAGATGGAAAGGGGTCGAAATCCAATACTTTTACACACTTAACACATTCCTTCCCTCGCGTTGTGCATACATCCTCGTAGGTCCACCACCCTCAGGTTGAACGGCTACGGTATGAGCAACAATCCTCTGGTCTTCCTTCCTACGCTGGAAATTACCTCGACCGCGACCACGTCCTCTCTATGGCGCAACTACAGGCGCAAGAGCCTATCCATACTTAGCCAACTTCAGACAATCATGCCTTATGTGATCTCACGAACCACAATTCCAGCATGTACCAATAGCTCCCCAACACTCCCCTGAATGTCGTCGTGCATAACGCCCACACTCGAGTGCTCGAACATAGGTATTCTGACCATGTTGTCCATGCTCAGCATTACCTCCACCTCTTCTCTGATCAGGGCAATATCTTCTATCACGGTTCTTCTTGTAACGATCTCTTCCAATATCCGATTCAGCGGCCCTCTTCCCAGAGCTAGAACTCCCCGAATGAGAGGACAAACCCAGATTTATCTTTATATCCTTAGCTCGGGTAACCAAAAATTAAAGTCAATATAATATGAAGCCAGCATGTAAGTCTTCACTTCCTTGATCATCCCATATCGCAAACCATCACATCGCTGACGATCATCGGGAACCAGTTCAAGTGCATACTAGTTCAACCGAACGAACTGGACCTCATATTTCGCTACAGTCATATTACCCTGAACCAATGTCATGAACTCACTCATCTTTTCATCCAAAAATCAGGAACCCAAATACTTATGTTCAGTGCACAAAAGTCCTATATTTATGCCCTAGTTTAGCTCAACTATTGTTGTTTTTAAGCTTTGTTTAGTTGCAATTAGTAGGTAAACATACACAAAATTGCATAGATTAGATATTCTGCCTTGTTCGATGCACTTAATTGTTTTTATCTAAAAGATACTTGATACAAGGGTGTTGTTGAAGAAAACAACATTCCTCGTTCATTCGCAGATCTAGGATAATAGCAAGTATTTCTCTGCAATAGAAACAAACATGATGTTGAAGTTAGATATTTAAAATAGTGATAATGAAAGAAAAATTCAGAATTGGGAGAGAAGAAAGTTGCTGAAATTTAAGGATAGTTTGAACGTTGAAGATGAGTTCTTCAAGCATTCAACAATGGCCGCAACACTCTTGGGACTTGACACGATGAACTAGAAAGAACCTTCATAATATGTTATGCAAAACCGAATCGAATCTGTTCTTCGTAGTCGGAAAAGATGAACAAACTCCAAAGAAGAATTCGAACAATTTGTTGAATGAACCCAAACCTTATCTTGAATGTGTTCGAATACGGACTTGAACCCTTCAATTATCGAACAATTGAGAACCCGAAGTATCAAAGAAAAAGTTCTAAAAAGAACTAAAATTGAGCGAAATTCTCACAAATATTATTAAATTCATCAAGTATCTAACCTTTTACAAAGTATGTCTCGGCCAAATAAATAATACAATTACAAAGGGGTAGTTTGCTGAGTTCAAATATGTGAAAATGGGCGGCATTCGGGATAAATCACATTTAACATGTGATAAAAACCAAATGTGAATTTTCAAACATTTGTTCTCATCTTTGCCGCACATGTTAGTTTATGAAATTTAAATTCCATTTGTTGCAATGTAGATAAGGCATTTGATGGAATTTGTGGGTGGCAATGGATATTGAGCACATGCAAAATGTGCTTTGCTGTTTGAAATTAAAACTGTAAACTACTTGTCTTCATCCATTTGTGCAGTTCATTGTGAGAAAGAATCAAATGACTCTCGGTTGCATGTACTACCCTTTGTGAGACCCACGTGCATGGTTCGGCTGATTCCTAAAGCATGAACATATGTATAAGTGGGCTGCACACATCTATAAAAAACATTATTAGAAATTACATGCATTCATTACCAATATTTCACGCACACACATATAGAAACAAACATTATTCCAAACATATATATCATATTATATACATATGTAAATATACCTAATAAGTAATATAACCTAAACATGTCACATATCAATATGCAAAACATTAAAAGGCTTACTATCTAAGGCACATACATTATCAAATGATTCTGAAATGTTAGGACAAGTAAGGAAAAGAGCTTCCCCGAAACGTTGCGCCTGAGATCGTGTAATTGGTCCTAACGGTAAGACCTCCGGATCAGCATCAAGCGCTGGTGAATATGTGCTCACATCAATACTGCTCAGGCGTGTTTTCTAACTGTGCGCAGGTACCCTCGGCCAGGCAGATGTCGCCGAGGCAACAGAGAGGGCGGCAGAGGAGAAGCAAGAAACTAATTGAGAAAGCTGATAGACCATTTGTGGAGCTGATCGAGAAAGAGAAGACTAGAATGACGAGTTGTGCCAACCCCTGCACACTAGACCACACTTATGCTGAGGTAGTCAACAGAGTGCCGCCGAGGCAGCAACTCAAGGAAGAGTGGAAAAATGCAAAATGGTATGCGACTGAAAGAGCTCATCAAGCCTGATTTTTAGAGACCACTTGCACGTGCATTGGAGCCCACCAGACAAAGAAAAGCAAATGTTAAAGTCAAGTTGGAAATATTCAAATGTGTATCTAGGAAGATTTAATGATCTTTTAATGAGTTGAAATTATATTCTAACTAGTATTCCTACCCTAAACCGACCTGGACCTAGGCTCCTCCCCTATATATATGTAATCGACTTAAAGGAGAGAAAACAATTGAGATTTGAGAGAAACTCCTTCTTGTCTAAACCTTAGTGTCGTCCAAATACACCATGTTCTAAACCTTCCCTTGGGCTAAGGGTTGGTTGTGTAGTAGTTGTGAGAGTTTGCTTGTATTCTTTTAGGATTTCAGCTTTGCAATAAAATTCAAGGTTCGTTTACTCTTGGTTCTTCATTGTTGCAATCTTTATCAGGAGAGAAGAGGGGAGCAATCTATTTGTTCAATATCGAGAGAGTTGAACTCGCGAAACGAGTAAACATGGTTTTATCCAACCATAGGGTAAAGCTACTTCGGCTTAGGGATAAGTTAAGAAGTTCAGCGACTAAAAGATGATTCACAATCGGTTGGTGTTTGCCTTTAGATTCACGCTAGGAGGTATCATCCAAGACGTGTTCACCAATAGTACTTCAAGCTTCGGGGGAAGAGTGAGCCATAGAAGGGAGCCTTGCAGAACCTTGGATAATCGCTTAACTGCCCAGGCGATCTCACGCATCTCTGCCGAGGCGGGCGCCTGTCGAGGCATACTTGTGGGCGGCGGCTGAAGTTGCTAAGTTGATCAAGAAAAAATATGTTGAGACAATTCATTCAATCTACATACTACGAAACATCCAATACCGACCCATTCTCTCACTTTGATATCTCAATTTATTTTATTTGCTTTAGTTTAACTTTAATCAAACCAACTCCTAATATTTGTTTTTTTACTTTTATTTGTGCAGAAAGGTGAATTCCAAAGGTTGTCACAATCCTTGTGGAGACGATATCTTAAATACTATAACTTGGCACCGTATATACTTGCACGCTAATTGCGCATCACTTTTGCACGCAACAAGTTTTTGGCGCAGTTTTCAGGGATTGGTGTACAACTTTTTTTTATTTTTCTGCGCTTTTTATTTTCTGTTTAACCTCTCTGGTTTTATTTGGTTTATGACCAGAGCCAACCAGAAATCACCCTTGCGAGAAAACGATCTAGAGCCTGAACGTACTGCACGTAGATTAAGACAAGTAAACAAAGAACCTGTGGCTGATTCGGTAGATGATCAAAACTTACCAACACCGCCCCCAGACAACAATGTCACGACAGGAAATGGCAGGCAACATCATGTCGTTCGGCGGATTGTTCGTGACTACGTGGAGGAGGACCGCAGACGGCTAAACTCGGGGGTGATCGATTCAGAAATAGAAGCTGACCACTTCGAGCTAAAACCTGTCATGTTCAACATGCTGAATACACTCGGACAATTTGGATGATCCGCCACTGAAGATGCCCGCCAGCACATGAAATCCTTCTTGGACATCTGCAAGTCATTCAAAATCCTGGGAGTTACCTGACGTGTCACATCTCAAATTATTTTCCTATTCACTAAGGGATATGGAAAATACTTGGTTCAACAGCTTACCATCAGAATCCATTGACCTATCTATCTTATATATACATAAAACAATGTAAAAAAATTCAAATAATGTAAAAAAATATCACGCGATGCATGTAGAAAAGGTTGGTGCACCCTGGTCGAAAAGCACCTCGTCATGTAGAAATGGCGAGGTCCTCCTGCTAGCCCATTCTGCAAGGCCCATGCATGCCACCCTGCACGCTGCCAAGCTATCAAGCCTGCTCATTGCCACCTTGCTTGCTGCCAAGCCGCGCCAAATTGCTGCAATAAGAGACCTCTCTGTTTGCACCTGCGAGGTCCAAAGACGTCATGTGCAAATAGCGAGTTACTATAGAAACTGGCCTATTTCCCTGAATAATTTTTAAACCACCTTATTTCCCTAAAAAAATTTCTTGGCCTATATGGCCAATTTTACCTATATATAGGAACTATTGTTATTATTATCATTAATGCTCCTATTATTATTACTATTACCAATATTATCATACTTACATTAGTATTACTATTACTCATTAATAGATTATTATTATATTATCTCTCTTAATATTATTGTGAAAACAATATTTTAATTTTGATATAACTAACGAACCTAAGGACTAAATTGAAAATGTGAAAACGAATTTTTAAGTCCTCAAACATCCCTATATGTTTTAAAGAATATGCCTAAATTAAAAATTAAGTTTATCAAATATTTTCTAAGTGTTCTCAAAGCCTAAATAGTGATCTTCGAGTCACTGTTTCGAAACAGCCTAAGGCGTTTCGCAACAGTTTTGAAACTGTGAGTCCATGTTTCGAAACGGGTATCGAAACGATTTCAACACTGCCAACCAGTGTTTCGAAACAAGTTTCGAAACGGCATTAGAAAAAAGAGACACCGTATCGAAACGACATCCAGTGTTTCGAAACGGTTCTTAAATTGATTTGAAAAATATGACTGTTAAGGCATATCGAAACGATCTCAAGCCGTTTCGATACGATCCTTGACAGTGGCAAAATGTTTCGAAACAAGTTTCGAAACGGCTCTTAGCGTATCGAAACATGTCTGATCATTTCGATACGGGCTCTTTAATGCACCCCAACGACTCTTTCTATTTTGGTCTTTTTCGAAACAGGGTCGGGCGTTTCGAAACGGTTGGTTGCATACTACATTTATGGAGGGGAGATAACACCCCCAACGGCTCTATTGATGAATGCAACAACCACAACGGCTAGAATTCAATGAGAAGGTATAAAAGGGACCTTTAAAAGCTTCAGCAACAACCATTGATCCAAAAGGAAACATCCAAACATCAAATCAGCATTTGTGCCTAAATCCCATTATTGTCTTGTAACCCCAATTGTATTTTTCATTCTTATCATTTCAATTGGGTTGAGTGCTTGTAATTGGGCTAGTTTATGTATTGAGAGATACTTGTTTAGCCAAAAAAATTCTTTGTTTCAATTGTGTGAGGATTGGGTCAAATTTTGGGTAGAAAATTTGACCGAAAATTGTAAGGGTTACCTCCTTAGCCTAGAAAAGGGGAAGAGAAATTAGTGGAATTGTTGCAAATCCTTAGTGAAGCTAAGGTAGTGGATGTAGAGTTCATTTGGAACTTGAACCACTCCAAAATTCCTTGTCTATCTTTTTATCTGCAATTTCCACCACCAAGAACATTAAAAATCCAATTCACCCCCTTTTGGTTTAGTTCGATCATTCGATCCACTCAACAATTGATATCAGAGCCTACCTCTTTGAGGATTAACAACCACAAGAGTAGTTCCTAGGAAGAGTGTGATCATCCAAAAATCAAGAGATGGCTTCTACCTCCGGTTCGAGCATGTATGAGTCTCAATCCACTACAAAACCACCCTTCTTCAATGGTGACAACTATCTGTTTTGGAAGAATAGAATGTGCCTCTTCATCAAGTCCAATGACTACTTGGTTTGGGATGTCATTGAAGATGTCCCCTACATTCCATTGAAGCAAGATAGTGAAGGGAAGATGGTTTTGAAGAAAAAGGTGGAGATGAGTGAAGAAGACATGAGAAAGATCCAAATAAATGACAAAGCTCTCCACATGCTCTTTTGTTCCTTCGGTCTGGACATCTACTCCAAAGTATCATCCATTGAGAGTGCCAAGGAAGTGTGGGATACTCTTGAGACCACCTATGAGGGAACCAACGATGTCAAGGAAACTAAGAATGGAATTCTCAATCTTAGTTATGAAAATTTCAAGATGGAGCCCGATGAGACGGTGTCTAAGATGTTTGATCGCTTCTCAATCATAGTCAATGGGCTCAAAGGATTTGGAGAGACTATACCGGAAGACAAGCTTGTCCGGAAGCTACTCTACTTACTTCCCGAATCTTGGGATGGGAAAAGAACCGCCATCATAGAAGCTAAAAATTTGAAGACTTTAAAGCTTGATGAGCTAGTGGGTTCTCTCCTTACTCATGGGATTATGAAGCAAAGAAGGGAAGAAGAGAAGAAGAAGGAAGAGAAGAGAGTAGAGTAAAAAAGCTAGAGGTTGAAAAAAAGAAGAAGATGGGAATAGCTCTCAAAGCTTCATTACTTGAGAAGAGCTCTTCTAGTGAGGAGGATGAGCTAGAAGAACTGGCTATGATAGCCAAACGATTCTCACGCTTTATGAGGTCCAACCGGGGAAGAAAAATTCAAAGGAAGATGGACTTCAAAGGTAAAAACAAAGAAGAAGCAAGGGATCAAATCATTTGCTTTGAGTGCAATAAACCCGGCCACATACGTTCGGAGTGCCCTCAGCTCAAGAAGAAGGGCTTTGAGAAGAAGAAGAAGAAGAAGAAGCTCAGAGCCCAGCTTGCTACTTGGAGTGATGAGGAGTCATCCGAGGATGATGAACAAGAAGTGGCCAACCTTTGCCTCATGGCACTTGAGGAAGATTCCTCCATGGTAACCTCTAACTCATCATATTTAGATTTTACATATGATGAATTAAATGATGCATATGATGAGTTGCAAGAGGTCTATGATGAATTAGTTGAGAAATACAAGGAGTCAGTCATTAGGAATAAGAAAATTATTTTGGAACTAAATGATAAAAATGACTCACTCTCTCAAGCTAATTCAAAATTTGAGAAAAAGATATTAGGGTTGAAAATGAACTAAAATTTTTTCAAGATGAAAATATTGACCTTAATAATCTTTTATCTCAATGTAATAGTGAACACCAAAAGGTGTTAGATGAGCTAAATAAGCTCAAAGAGTCTTTTAAAAATGTTGGTAGTGTGAAGAATGAAATAGGTGAATCTTCAAAAACAAACCAACCTAAGAAAAAGACTAATTACTACAAACAAGGTAGCTTTCCTAGACATAGTAGAATTAAAAGGATTAGAAGTGTATGAGTTCCTAAGGAACTTGTAAAATCTAATAACATTGTCGCTATGTAATCTTGGATTCCTAAGGGAACCAAGGTATTGGGAGCTAACACTCATGGACCAAAAATGATTTAGGTACCAAAAACAAAAGCTTAATATCTTTGTTTGTAATGGGAGCATCGCTACAAGACCAAAGCACAAAGTCAAAACTCATGATACCTTGATAGTGGATGCTCAAGGCATATGACCGGAGACAAGAGTAGATTCATGGATCTAAAGCCAAAAAGTGGAGGAGTGGTGACATTTGGTGACAACTCCAAAGGCCACATTAAAGGTATTGGCTCCATAGGTAATTACTCTACTATTCTCATTGAAAATGTCTTGTATGTCGATGGTCTTAAACATAACTTATTGAGCATAAGTCAATTGTGTGATAAAGGATTTAATGTTTTATTTGATAAAAATGGGTGCAAAATTGTTGACATTAAATCTAATAATATTATGCTCATAGGTCATCGCATAGGGAACATATACATGGTGCATCTACATGACATACATACATCTCATGCATGCTTAGTAGCGCAAAATGAAAATGATGCATGGTCGTGGAATAGGAAACTAGGACATGCTAGCATTAGTGTTTTAGAAAAACTAGTTTCCCTTGATCTAGTTAGAGGTTTACCCAAGATTAAATTCTCAAACGATAAAATTTGTGATGCATGCTCTAAGGGTAAACAACATAAGTCTTCCTTTAAATCCATTAATGATGTTTCTACAAGTAGATTTTTACAACTTATCCATATGGCTTTATTTGGGCAAATTAGGACTATGAGCTTGGGTGGTAAATCTTATGCATTTGTACTTGTTGATG
Source organism: Hibiscus tridactylites (assembly GCA_958450335.1). NCBI lineage: Eukaryota > Viridiplantae > Streptophyta > Magnoliopsida > Malvales > Malvaceae > Hibiscus > Hibiscus tridactylites. Next base: position 33,339,942 of record OY288269.1, read on the forward strand.
ATTTTTCTAGATTTACTTGGGTTCTATTTTTAAGTACTAAAGATGAGGCTTTAGAAAAATTCATCACATTTTCAAAACTAACCCAAAATGATCTTGAACTTAGAATTTCACATATTAGAAGTGATCATGGAACCGAGTTTCAAATTTTAGGGTTTGAAGATTTTTTGAATGAAAATGGTATTAGCCACAATTTTTCGGCTCCTCGAACTCCTCAACAAAATGGGATAGCTGAGAGGAAAAATAGAACTTTGCAACAAATGGCTAGAACCATGCTTTGTGAAAATAATTTACCTAAATATTTTTGGGCGGAAGCCACAAACACCGCTTGCTATATTGTTAACCGAGTAATGATTAGGCCAATTTTAAAGAAAACACCTTATGAGATTTTAAAATCTAAAAAGCCTAACATTAGCTATTTTCACCCTTTTGGTTGCAAGTGTTTTGTTTTAAATAATGGAAAAACAACTTAGGTAAGTTTGATGCAAAAAGTGATGAAGCTATTTTCATAGTATACTCTTTAACCTCTAAAGCCTATCGAGTATTTAACAAGAGAACTTTAGTAGTAGAAGAATCTATACATGTTGTATTCAATGATAACCTCCTTCCAAGGAAGGATTCTTGTGATGATGATGATGTAGGAATCGTAAATGCCTTTGGTGGAGGACAAACTTCAAAGGAGGATGAGATTCCAACAAAAGAAGAGGACACATAAGATCCACCTCTTGAAGCCTTGAAGGACTTGGCTCTTAAGGAAAAGGAAGTGAGCTACCCAAGGGAGTTCAACTATGTCAAAGATGGTGAAATCTTGGGTGATCCATCTAAGGGGTTAACCACTCGATCTTATCTTAGATTAATGAATCATGTTGCATTTATCTCATGCATAGAGCCTAAGAATAGAAAAGAAGCATTGAAAGAAGATTTTTGGATTATGGCTATGCAAGAACAGTTAAATCAATTTGAGAGAAGTAACGTTTGGACATTAGTTGATAGGCCTAGCAATCAATCTACCATAGGAACTAAATGGGTCTTTAGGAACAAGCTAGATGAGAGTGGTAACATTGTGAGAAATAAAGCTAGACTAGTAGCACAAGGTTACACTCAAGAAGAGGGAATAGATTTTGATAAAACCTATGCACCCGTAGCTAGAATGGAAGCCATTAGGATGTTGCTTGCATATGCATGTTATCATGATTTCAAGCTTTTTCAAATGGATGTTAAAAGCACGTTTTTAAATGGTTTTATAAATGAAGAAGTGTATGTGGAACAACCACTGGGTTTTGAAAACTCAAAATTTCCAAATCATGTTTTCAAACTCACTAAAGCTCTTTATGGTTTAAAACAAGCTCCTAGAGCTTGGTATGAAAGGCTTTCAAACTTTTTAATTGAAAAGGGTTTTGAAAAAGGCAAGGTGGACACTATACTTTTTATAAAAATGTATAAAAATGACATCTTAGTAGTACAAATTTATGTTGATGATATTATTTTTGGTTCTACTAACGAATGTCATTGCAAAGAGTTTGCTAAGCTAATGCAAGGTGAATTTGAGATGAGCACGATGCGGGAGCTCTCATTCTTTATGGGACTCCAAATCAAGCAAAAGAAGGATGACACCTTCATCAATCTAGCAAAGTACATAAAGGATATGCTCAAGAAGTTTGGCTTCGAGAATGCAAAGCCTCAAGCCACACATATGAGCTCATCTACAAAGCTTGACAAAGATGAAAGAGGTAAGTGTGTCGACTCTAAGCTTTATGGTTCTATGATTGGATCATTGATTTACCTTACCACAAGTATACCAGATATCTTGTTTAGTGTTTGCTTGTGTGCTAGGTTTCAAGCTAGTCCTAGAGAGTCTCACCTTATAGCCGTTAAGAGAATCTTTAGGTACCTTAGAGATACTCCTTGTTTAGGTCTTTGGTACCCTAGAGACTCCACCTTCAACCTTCATGCTTATTCGAATGTGGATTATGGGGGATGCAAAATCGAGAGGAAGAGTACTTCGGGAACTTGTCAATTCCTAGGTAGTATGCTCATATCTTGGTTCTCTAAGAAACAAAATAGTGTAGCCTTATCTACCACCGAAGCCGAGTACATATCCTTAGGGAGTTGTTGTGCTCAAGTCCTTTAGATGAAGCAACAACTCTTAGATTATGGTATTAAAGTTGAAACCATACCCTTTAAATGTGATAACACTAGTGCTATATGTTTGACAAAAAATCTCATCCAACACTCTAGAACCAAACACATGGAAATAAGGCATCATTTCATTAGAGATCATGTACTTAAAGAAGATGTGGTTATAGAGTATGTTGACACCTTAAATCAATTAGCGGAAATATTTACAAAACGTTTAGACAAAGAGCATTTTTGGTCCCTTAGGAGAGAGTTAGGTCTAGCTAGCCTATCTTGACCTTTTTAGGACCTCTTTTGTGCTTAAAATTGCTTGATCTTGTGAAATGCCATGTTTATGTGTTCTTACTCCTAATTTCATCCATGCCTATAGCTAGGGGGAGTATGTTTATGTTTGCATATGTTTTTCCTGCTCATTCATGTCATTCATACAAGATAGGCCTTAGAAAATTTCATTTTTCTGCACTTTTGGAGCCTCATCTGGACTTCTAGGTGTATCGAAACGGGTCAACCTGTTTCGATACGGATGCTTTAAATTTCTATCTAAGAGAAGGGCGTTTTGAAACGCCTTAACAGGGTTTTGAAACGTTTTGGCTACTGCCAAGGGGTGTATCGAAACAAGTTTCGATACGAGTCAACGGGGATTCGATACGGTCAAACCCGTACCGAAACGGTAAGCTGAAGTTGAAAAGTCGGTCAATCTTTCATGCTCGCGTTTCGAAACGGTCAAGACCGTTCCGAAACGGATTCATGAACTGCTTTAAAGGGGCTTTTAATGTTAAAGTTAAACACAAATTAAAACTTTCCCAAAACCCTAAAAACCCTAGAATCGATTTTTCCTATAAAAACCCTCTAAACCTCATTGTTTTTCATCAAATCTTGAGGGCTTTTTCTCTTAAACACAAGTCTAAGCAAGCATCAACAATATTGTGCAAGGTTTTTCATCCATTCATCCAAAATCCCAATTTAAGGTATTTTTCCTCCTTTTCTTTTTCCATCAATTTGTATTCGAATCTTAGGTTATAAAATTTTAATTTTGTATAATTTATATGTTTTGATACTTGGGTTTTTCAAATCTTGTAAAAAAAATTCAAAATCTTCAATTTTTTGATTCGAATATATAAGTTTTCTCTCGTATTTTCTTTACTGTTTTTCTCTTAAATTTTTTTTGTTTTGTTTTGTATATTTGTTTTTAAAAACTTGTTTTTAAACCTAAGTGGGATTTATCATTGGATTGAATTATGAAATCTCATGCATACACTTAAACTTGTTTTTATATCGCTTGCTTAATGTTTTTAGGATGGCTACAAAGAATGTTAACAAAAAGCGTAAGACCGGTCAAGCAAGTGAATCGAGTATTCGTCCTAATCTCACTCAACTTTTTCAAAAAAGTCTTCGAACTCAAGAGATGAGGGATCGGTTCGCTTATGTCAAGGAGTACGAAGTTCGTCGTGAGCGTGTTGTTGACCTCTCGTTTCTTGACTCCGAGCGATTCCTCTTTCGTTACCTCGACCGCTTAAGAGAATGGGGATTCCTTGGTTCGATGAGTATCCCGGACATTTGCTACAAACACATGGTACTTCTCTTTTACTCCAATGCTCAATTTATCAATGATGAAGACAACTCCGACGTTGTCAGCCTTGAGCCTTTTATCTTGGGGAAGAGGATTGTCATTAACATCCCTCTCTTGGAGCCTACATTTTCTCTTAAGGACGAAGGAATTGAGAATGAGAGTCACTTTGGTTCTCACACCGGTTCGGTGCTTACCTTGGATGCGCACAATAGATTCCTCCATTTGATGGTCTCATGGTTCCTTCGCCCCTCCGGAGGTAAATATTCTCACATTCGTCAAGTAGACTATTTTTGGCTTGAGTGTTTTCGTCGTGGTGAGCGCCCTAATCTTGTTAAGATCATATTTGCCGAGATAGTCAATAATGTTAAGCTTCGTGACACCGATGCCCTGAAATCCTTCACTTATGGAACAGTTTTAAGTCACATTTTTAGCAAGCTTAATCTTGACTGCACCTACGACTCTCTGGAACCCCGCAAGTCAAAAATTGGTGAGTCCTCTCTCCGTAAGTCCGGTTTTCGCTATGTAAACAATGGACATTGGGAACGTGTTGATAGGGAAGCACCTCCTCCTCCTGCTGTTGAACCTCAACCACAAGCTCAAGTTGCGAACAATGAAGCTCTCACGGCTTTCCTTACCGAGCGGTTCAACACTTTGGACACTAACATGTCTAGAGGTTTTGGTGATCTCAATACCCGTTTACAATCCGTAGAGGATCGCCTCCTTGCCAATGAGAATCGACTCCAATCCCTTGAAAATCAACAATCAGCCATGGACATGTCCTTCTCCACCTTTTATGGCCAATGGATGAAGTTTCGTCATTCTTAAGTCAAGAGCGATGATGAGTCCACGGATGATGATGGTGACGACGAGGCCTAGGATTCTCATGACATATCATATTAGCTATGCATTTTAGGATTAAGTTTGCATCTTTATTTCCATTATGTTTTATGAACCTATGCTTTTGATTTTATTTGGGATTATGCTTTGAACTTATTATTTAAGATTTATGTTTTGGACATTTTAATTTTATGAATTAATATTATTGTTGCTTATTGCTTATTGCTTTTAACCCTATCTCTTCTCTTTGAGCCTTGTTTATTATTTTTTATCTAACAAAAAGGGGGAGAAGTAATCTAAGAGCCAAAATTCGTTTTAAATGATTAAAGTGTTTTTAAGTTTTAAACTTTGGATTTAAAATTTAAATCCTTTTAAAACTTTAAAAACCTATCTTAAATTGAGGGGGAGTTAGAATGTATTCAAAACTTTCAAAACTCTTAAAAATTCTAACTTTGGTTTTGTTATATCAAAAAGGGGAGATTGTGAAACCGATATTTTAATTTTGATATAACTAAAGAACCTAAGGACTAAATTGAAAATGTGAAAACGAATTTTTAAGTCCTCAAACATCCCTATATGTTTTAAAGAATATGCCTAAGTTAAAAACTAAGTTTATCAAATATTTTCTAAGTGTTCTCAAAGCCTAAACAGTGATTTTCGAGTCACCGTTTCGAAACGGCCTAAGGCGTTTTGAAACAGTTTTGAAACTGTAACCCCCTTAGCTCGGCCTAGACGGTTGACCCGAACTACGAAGATTACACGGGGAAAACCAAAGTCAACCCAAAAGTCAACCTTGATTAACGATCCTTTTTTTCTTTTTAATCTTATCTAGATGCTTATTAACCCTAAGTGACCCCTAGAGAAAAATATACTTGAAAAGCACATCGATCGGATAGCAATAAGGGACTCAATTGCACAACATACAAAAGTTAGGGACCAAATTGTAAATTCTGGAAAGATGAGGGACTTAGCTGATTTTCAAATTACCAATATCAAATTAGTCATATTACATGCTTCCCTGTCAAATTTCACTTCAAACGGACATCTCAAACTCAAGCAATTGCATATACAAATTTCAGGACTAAAACGTAAAACTTGTAAACCATAAACCATTCAAATCAGTGCCCAACGGTTAGTGTTTCGAGACGGGGGTTGACCGTTTCGAAACGTGGGTTCGTTTCGAGACCAGTATCGAAATAGGGCCTGGCAGTGGCAAAACCGTTTCGGAACGGCCTCTACCAGTTCCGAAACACGAAGGCCATTACAGGCCCCCGTTTCGAAACGTTAGCACCCGTTCCGATACGGACTGCCCAGAAAGTGCAGATTTTGCTGGTTTAACATACATTTAATCACTCAAACACATCCTAATGACTTCCTAATCATGCCAACAAGTCATCATACATATTAGGTACATGTTTGCATCATCAAAACACATTCATGGCATCAATTAGGAGAAATCACAAGACTATAGGCATGCACCCTTATGTCCAAAGAAAACAACCAACAAAACATCAAAGCAAGCACCAAAATGGCCAATTACATATCCAAAACATTTAAGGCATCATGCCACGACTAGGGAGTCCATAAACATCTCCCAAAAACACAACCTAGGTTCTCATTGACAAATATCAAAATCTAATAATGTTGTAAAATAGTCACCATACATGAGCTTAGCCCTCCCTTGGATTCTTAGCCTCCTTGCTGCCCACAAACACCTCAATTATCTGCATCATTGGTTCAAGAGAGAGAGTGTAAGCACAAATGCTTAGTGAGGCATGCTCTAATGAAACAACACAGTAATGCACTTATAAAAACACTTTCCATAATGCCTTAAACACTTAAACATCATTATTCATGCAACATTGCATTCACATCAAGCATCTCATGCTTCAATATCATTAACATGTCATATTGGCTTCCAAGTGATAAACCATAACCTTTTACAACATAAAACACAATCGGATACGCGGATTACAAGCGTTATCCCATACGCTTCATACACACTACCAAACACACGAGGTGGAGTTTACCGGTACAATCACAACCCCTCAACACTCGTGATGGAGTTTAACGGTACAATCACAACCCCTCCACATCACTCATTGGTAGTTGTATACATCACTAACGAGAACACGGGACACACAACACAAGATCCATACATGGACTTTCAACCACCATTGTGATCTTCAACATCTCGTTAGTGTACTTGGATGGAGTTTACGGTACCATTACAACCCCTCAACATCCAAGGCGACTTTATTCACGGTGCACCCAATCCTATAGCCGGCTAACTATATCCGATTCAAGTACTTTAAAACCAACACATCACTTGCCAATATACATCAATTATCATCAATAATCCACTGTTTTAAAGCATTAATCAAAGCCATTAAACCATCATGCATCACTATGCATCAAACCACAATTATCAATATCAAACCAAGATCTCTTACCTTGAGCATCCTTCAACACATGGCTTTCAAAACCAGCATTAATCATGCTAAAACATGCTTTCAGAACAGAATTTAAACATGCAACTTAAACACATTGCATCCAACCATTTCATGGTTCATTCAAGAGAGAGAGTTTTCCCGAAAACTTACTCTTGAGCTTAGTTAAGTTGATTAGACTTAAACTAAGCTCCCAAACCTTCAAACATTCAATACAAAGCAGGAGATCCAACTCCACTCACCAATTCCGTTTCGCAAGCTCGTCGAAACGCCGTTCAAGCCTCCGGATCAACACCACAAAGATCCGAAGATGTCTCCCTTGTTTTAAACACATCAAAGCAGAGTATTAATGCATCATCATGCATTAAAATCTTCAGTCATTACACCTAAACTCGCTGCTCTCATCAAATCTAACATTTCAGCTACCAAACACAACCGAAATCACATCCAAACTCTTCTACAACATTACCCAGCCAAGATCCATCACTTCTAAACATTCTTAGACATCAATTAACATCCAAAAATAACCTAAACTCATCCTTATACCTCCTGCTATAACAGAACACCAAGATCACCCCAAAAAACACCATTTTCATAAGCAAAAACTTAGGAAAATCAACCTATTCGGGATTGCATTGGTTAAACCTCAATTACACACCATTAAACATCCAAAATACATTAAAAAGCCATCTCAAAACAGAGCCCAAACAAACACCATGAATTTCTTTAAGATTTAATCCAAATCTAGAGTTTTAAGCCAAAATCAAGATCACAACATTAAAACCTTTAATAAAAGTTAATTTAAGGATTGAGAACTTGGGAATTTCAGTAAAGAACTGAGTATTTAGAGGAGAAGAACATCCTTACCTCTAAATGTAGATTTCTCCTTGATTAGAGCCAAAATCCTTGAAAATTCAATAAGCAAATGAAGAGGATTTGATGTAGAAAGGATTAGGAATCATTTGAGGATTGAAATCTCATCATTTGGTGTGAAAATCAAAAGAAAAGTTGCTGTAGAAATGTGTTTGGCTGAGAGAATTTTGAGAGAAAATGAGATGAGAAAATTTTAAAGAAAGTTAGTTATGAAATCTCAAAATTGGTTTTTCTCATTTTCCTTTAATTAATTAAACATTAAATGCATCATTAAAATCTAAGAAAAATCTGGAGAAATCAATATTGGGTAAATTAGCTCCTTAAAGATTCAAAGCTTCAATCCTTACAAAACAGTCACCATTAAACTTTTCAAAAATTACATTTTAGTCGCTAATTCGAAATGTCACACTTCCAAACCTTATTTTGTAAAATTGATTTCACCACACTCTTATATATATTAAAAGAGGATTTTTAGATATTTTTCCATATTTTTAATGCAACTCGAGCTAGGCTTTCCCTAAAACCACCGTTTATATTCGAACCTAAAATTAGACCGGTCCGGTTCAGACCCTAAACTTCCAAGCCCAAAATTGGGGTGTTACAGAAACTGTGAGTCCATGTTTCAAAACGGGTATCGATGATTTCAATACTGCCAACCCGTGTTTCGAAACGGCTTTAGAACAAAGAGACACCGTATCGAAACGACATCCAGTGTTTCAAAACGGTTCTTAAATTAATTTGAAAAATATGACTGTTGAATGTTTTTAACTGATTTTTAACAAACCGTTAAGGCGTATCGAAACGATCTCAAGTTGTTTCGATACGATCCTTGACAGTGGCAAAATGTTTCGAAATAAGTTTCGAAACGACTCTTAGCGTATCGAAACAGGTCTGACCATTTCGATACGGGCTCTTTAATGCACCCAACGGCTCTTTCTATTTTGGTCTATTTTGAAACAAGGTCGGGCGTTTCGAAATGGTTGGTTGCAGACTGCATTTATGGAGGGGAGATAACACACCCAATGGCTCTATTGATGAATGCAACAACCACAACGGGTAGAATTCAATGAGAAGGTATAAAAGGGGCCTCTAAAAGCTTCAGCAACAACCATTTATCCAAAAGCAAACATCCAAACATCAAATCCAAGCATTTGTACCTAAATCCCATTATTGTCTTGTAACCCCAATTATATTTTTCATTCTTATCATTTCAATTGGGTTGAGTGCTTGTAATTGGGCTAGTTTATGTATTGAGAGATACTTGTTTAGCCAACAAATTCTTTGTTTCAATTGTGTAAGGATTGGGTCAAATTTTGGGTAGAAAATTTGACCAAAAATTGTAAGGGTTACCTCCTTAGCCTAGAAAAGGGGAAGAGTAATTAGTGGAATTGTTGCAAATCCTTAGTGAGGCTAAGGTAGTGGATGTAGAGTTCGTTTGGAACTTGAACCACTCTAAAATTCCTTGTCTATCTTTTTATTTGCAATTTCCACCACCAAGAACATTAAAAATCCAATTCACCCCCTCTTGGTTTAGTATGAATATACATATGTGTAGCGCATTGCATGAAATTAAGTGATGTGTGCATATAGTGTGTAAGTGTGTGCATGCATATTATTTTTCATATTTCTTTAGTAATTTTATTACATATTATTATTATTATTATTATTATTATTATTATTATTATTATTATTATTATTATTATTATTATTATTATGTTAAGGAAAATAAAACATTGATGTAAATAAAAAATAACAGTCCAAATATATATATATATATACAAATCCATTTACAAAATCGAAAATAATGCATTACATATGGCCCGATTAAGAGCCCAAATGACCCTTAGCCCATTACACCAAAAAACCCTAACTGATGTTTGTGCGCAGCCGCATGCATCTCGGTCGTTGGATCGTGCCACATCCAAAGGCCCAGATTGCTTCAGATCGCACCGGATCAAGGATACCCTAGAGAGTTGCCCATGGTCTCACGTCGCATGCATCTCAGCCGTTGGATCTTGCCTCATCCAATGACCCATATTGCTCCAGATCGCAAACCCTAGGGGAGGGGTCTCTTCAACCTCGTGCTGCGTCCATTGTAAGCCGTCAGATCGAAGCTGCATCGAATGGCTCAAATCACGCACGCTCCAACATGCAACACCTCGGCTCCCCTCACGCGCGCGTAAAGGATACACATCTAACCGTTCTGTTCTCGGTACACGCCCACGCGCCTGGTGAACGGGGTCATTCACTCTCCTGTCGCCATCAACTTCCCGTTCAAGCTCGGCAGCCAATATTCGGGCCAAAAAATAGAAGGGTCAGCAAGCTTAAAATGGAAAAAGGAAAAAAAAAAGACAGAGGTAAAATCAGGCTTCGGGAACAATCGCAAGATTTCGAAAACGCAACCAATAGGATTAGGCCTCTTTTGACTTCGAATGTAAAAAACTCGGATATAAAAACCGAGAACCAAGATCATTGTAATTCCATTCGAGATTTTTCAAAAGAAAGAATTTTCAAAAGTATTTCTCATCCTTTTCCTTTGCATGCATAAAAAAGGAGAAGTAAATAAAAAAGAGGAGAGAGAGAGAGAGGATTACCTTCGACGTTTAGATTGTCCGTTCCTCGCCAATAAGTTGTTCGGCTTCGGTTAAGCCATGTATGGTGAGGTGGTGGATCGGTGAACAGAGTAAAAGCCTTTGTCTTTTTCAAAGAAACAAAAGGGGTTTTTTCAGTTCAACTTAGGGTTTAAAAAAAAGAGGTATTTTATGTTTTCACTCTCGAATCAAAGAAATTTTAAAAGTTTTCATGAGGTTTTTTTTAAATAAGCATGAAGGTTTTCAAGAGGGGCTCGTTCGGAGGTCTACCGCAGCCGGTCATCTGCAGTCGGCGAAAAGGGTGAGGGTTTTTTAGCCGTTTCAGGGAATTATCTCTCTCGGTTTTGAGATTAAAATGGCCAAAAAGGGAAAATATTGAAAAATAGGGATTTTTATATTGTTTTTTGTTTTTTGAAATGGTCTGCTAACAGTTTTTAACCTTCCGCGTTTTTGAAATCCACCCTTGGCCCTTCGGTCTTTTAAAATTCTTTCTTTGGACCTTGTAGTTGTAAGCCATTTTTTATTTCGTCCCCTCTGCTAAGCGAAATTTTTTGGATATGTTAATTCTCTGTCGAACACCTATTTTTAAAAGCTCACGTTCAATATCGTCCCTAAAGCGGTGGTAAAATCACTTAATTAGTCTTGCAGTTCATACACGTTTAAAGTTCACTGCTTTATGGTTTATATTCATGCTTGGATTTTTATGTGATTATTTTATGCATGTCATAAGTTACTATTAGTTATGTATAAACATTTTATGCGATTATATTCATGTGTTATATAGTTTTTATGTTGGTAAGTCTTGTGTGGTTATACATACACACGTACATAATTGTATGTTTCACCAAATCTTTTTTTTCTTTTTACATGTGTATATTACATAATTTCTACAACAATGCCCCTACATACCATTATCTAGGTCTCTTCCTTATATCATAATGTGCACACATACATATATAAATATTTATGGTATGGTTTTATCTCGGTATAGATATTCTTTCCTTTCGGTTATTTTATTTGTTTGTTTTTAGAAATCGTGGTGGGTGAATCTTCGCTTTATATTTTATGTACCATGTCCATCATTCATGCAATGTATTTTAATGAAACATATGTCTCGTTTATGTATTCTCATAAGTTGCATCTGGAATATAAAGAGTAATGCGACGTCTTTTTATTCGGGAACGAACGAGGCCAGTACCAATCGTAGTGGTGGTGGTTCGGACGTTCTTTTTCGAATATTAAGACTTTTAAAATCTACTCATTTGTATAACTAAATTTCGATACGATTTATCACTTTAATTCACAAATTTATATTAATTCAGTGATAATAATCTTGGTACCAATTCTGGGCACGATGGGGGTGCTCATCCTTCCTCGTGTGTAACCGAGTCCCAAACCTTTTTTTAAATCTCTGATTTTATTTTCGGTGTCTGGTCTACCCTTTTAAATGGCCGGTGGCTACTCCAATTTTAATCAATTTCCCTTAAAACACACTTTGAATTAAAACATGGTTCTTCTAAGTGACACCGGAGTAAGAGGGTAGCGATACCACTCGATGTTTTCAAAAAAAAATGTCACTACATTAACCCAATCCAAACCTAATTAACCCTAAACCCTAAACCCTAAAAAATAAATGTAACCCCCTTAAATCGGTCTAGACGTTTAATCCGAACTACAAAGATTACACGTGGGAAAACCAAAGTCAACCTTGATTTACGACCCTTTTTTATTTTTATCTTCTCTAGATGCATAATGTTAACCTATAAGTTCAGCAAAGCGATTAGGAGAAAACGACTGAGTGATTGGAGTTCGATTAGGGATTCAATCGTACACATTTGACATTTAGGGACTAAACTGTAAATACCAAAAAATACATAAACTTTCATGATTTTAAAGTTACCAATCCTCAATTAGTCATGTAACATGCCAACATGTCAAAATTCAGCTCAAACGGATCATTCAAACTCATTAATTTAAGCAGCCAACATTTAAGGACCAAAATGTAAGAAATAGAAACTCATAACAGCTCAAAATTTAAATCCAACGGCCAGGCGTTTCGATACGGATGGACCTGTACCGAAACGGTCGTTTCGAAATAGGGTTGACCGTTTCAATACTCAGGTGCGTTCCGAGACCCGTATTGAAACACCCCCTTCTAGTAGTCAACATGTTTCGATATGCCTACACCCGTTCCAAAACCTTATGGCCATTTTAGGCCCCTGTTCCGAAACAGGCAAGGGCGTTCCGATATGCCTTGCCCTACAACAGCAAATTTTGCTGGTTTTTCATGCATTTTCACAGTCGAATCATTCCCGACACATACCACATCAAACATACATCATGGATACAAATCAACAATCATCATTTTGAGGCATTAGCTACGATATGGTATCCAAAATGTAAATATAGTTCTAAAGGCATACTCCATAATCCCCAAAAACCATAACAAGCCAAATCTACCATCCAAATCAAAAATCAAACCATAATGGCCAATTACATCTCAAAAGCAACTATCAAACATGCTCAAAACAAAAGGGAAAACATTCTCATCCATGCATTAACATAAACCCCACCCATTGCCTTTTATTACACCGAAACAAAACCACGTACTTTGCAAGATTTTAATCTTGGATTCCTCTTGCCTACTTGCTGCTTTCAAAGCCTAGTTTTCTGCATTGATGAAACAAAAGAGCGTAAGCACAAGGCTTAGTGAGGATCGCTAAACAACATTCATCAATGCATGTCTCATACTTTGCAAAATCAACACTTACATCTCATGCCATTTTATAAAACATGTCTTCTCAAGACCTCAATGCTCTTTTTAACCTCATGCTCATATGCATCATTTTAAAACAACAAATAAACCTTTGCTCACGCTTTAACAAGCATCACATGCATTCTTGCATCATAAACAAATATCTCATGCATCCTTGCATCATATACAAGCATCTCATGCTTCACTTTATTCATTTACATTATATTGGCTCACAAGTGATAATCCATAAACCATTTCAACACAAGACACAATCGGATACGCGAATTACAAGCGTTGTCCCCACGCTTCATACAATCTACCGGACTACACAAGGTGGAGATTAATGGCACAATCACAGCCCTTCAACACTCGTGATGGAGATTAATGGCATAATCACAACCCCTCAACATCACTCATTGGTAGTTGTATAATTCCACTAAAGAGAGTATGGGACACATACACAAGACTCACACACAGAACTAACCATTCACCGTTGTGATCTTAACCTCAATCGTTAGGGTACTTGGATGGAGATTACGGCACAATCACAACCCCTCGACATCCAAGGCGACTTTATTCACGGTGCACCCAATCTTATAGCCGGCTAACTATATCTGATTAAAGTAACCAAAAACCATTTTCATCACTTGCCAATATAATCATTTAACCACATTAATCCACTGTTTTACAAGCATAACCACAATGTCATTTCCACAAGCATAACATGCTTAACATCATATGTATTCAACACATGAAAACCAAGGATCACTTACCTAGTGCATCCTTAACATAATGGCATTAAAATCCAGCATTAAACCATGCTTAATCATGCTTAAAAACAGTAAACAAATCCACTCTTACATCAAGTGCAATTTCATCAAACATAGCACATTTCCAAGGGAGGGATTACCGAAATACTTACACTTGAGCTTAGTTAAGTGTATCAAACTTACACTAAGCTCCCAAAACCACGCTCAAAGTATTATAATGCAAAAAATTTCATTTCCACTCACCGATACGCGAAGCCTTGTTTGCTGACAGGAAAATTACACCTCCGGAGCCTCCAAAATCACCTTGTTTTCTCCCAAATCAAGATCCCTTGTTTTCACATCATCAAAATAGATATCTAAATGCATTAAAATGCATTCTAACAACAGAAACAATTCATAAACTCCTTGCCCACTTAAACTACACCAAAATACCCATCCAAAGCAACTGAAAACTCAATCGATTGCTTCCTAAACCAAGCCCAGCCAACATAAATCACTTCCAAAGCATTATCAACATCAAAACACATCTAAAAAGCAACCTAACTCATCCTTATACCTCCAGCAAGCAAGATTCCACCATTTCACCCTAAAATCTCACTTAAAACAACCTAACTCATCCTTATTCCTCATCATACGACAGATTCAAATTCAAATCTATTTCCTCAACATGCATAACATGCGAAGGATCTGATCTGTACTTCTGTAACATTGAGACATGAAACACATCATGTATCTTCTCCAACTCTGCAGGCAATCTCAACTGATATGCCACAGGACCAATACGCTCCACAATCTCGTAAGGTCCAATAAACCTTGGGCTAAGCTTTCCCTTACACCCAAATCTCATCACCTTCTTCCAAGGCGATACTTTCAAGAACACACGTTCACCAACCGTGAACTCAATCTCCTTATGCTTCAAGTCCGCGTAAGGCTTTTGCCTATCTGATGCTGCTTTTAACCGCTCACAAATGAGCTTCACCTTCTCGGTGGTACCCTTAAGCATAGTTGGCATTGAAATCAACTTTTGCCCAGCTTCTGCCCAATAGAGAGGGGTTCTACATCTTCTCCCATACAAAGCCTCGTATGGAGCCATTTGACTACTTGTCTGGTAACTGTTGTTATATGCAAACTCAACCAACGACAAGTGCTTCTCCCATGAACCCTAAAAATCTATCACACAGCATCTCAACATGTCCTCAAGCACTTGGATCACACGTTCTGACTGTCTATCTGTCTGAGGATGATAAGAAGTACTGAAATTCAACCGTGTACCCAAAGCTTGATGCAAACATTCCCAAAATCGCGTTGTAAACCTCAGATCTCTATCCGACACAATTAACTTTGGCACATCGTGCAACCGCACAATCTCAGCTATGTACAGTTCAGCCAACTTATCCAAGGTATAAACAAAATACACCGGCAGAAAATGTGCACACTTCGTAAGCCGATCCACAATCACCCAAACTAAATTCTTCTTTGTCGGTGACAAAGGCAAACCAGACACAAAGTCCATGGTGATTCTCCCCCACTTCCATTCTGGGTTCTCAAAGGCTGCAGCAACCCAGAAGGAACCTGATGCTCAGCTTTCACTCGCTGACACACCATGCACTTACTAATGAACTCAACCACATCCTTTTTCAACCCTACCCAGTAGTAGTCATCTTTAAGGTCACGATACATCTTGGTACTAGCAGGGTGCATAGTAAAAGGACTACTATGAGCTTCGTTCAGAATAGTGCGCCTCAACTCAGCATCATCTGGCACCACTATTCGACTCCCATAATGCAAAACACCATCCTTACTAAAGCGGAAATTCGAAGGTCTACCCTCAGCAATGTCCTGAACATGCGAAACAAGAGAATCATCAAGCAACTGCTTATCTTTGATCAATTGTAACAGAGATGGATTCACTTGAAATTATACAATAAGACCACCAACACGCGATATACTCAAACGAGCAAACATCGCTCTCAACTCCATAGCTACTTTCCTGCTCAATGCATCGGCTACAACATTAGCCTTACCCGGGTGATACTCAATCATCATATCATAATCCTTAAGCAACTCCACCCAACGTCGTTGCCTAAGATTCAACTCCTTCTGAGACATAATGTACTTCAAGCTCTTATGATCCGTGAACATAATACACTTTTCACCGTACAGATAATGCCTCCAAATTTTCAAGGAAAACACCACAATCGCAAGCTCAAGATCATGAGTATGGTAGTTGCGCTCATGCACCTTCAACTGCCTAGATGCATAGGCCACTACCTTACCCTTCTGCATCAACACGTAGCCCAAACCAACAATGGACGCATCACTATAGACCACAAACTCCTTACCAGACTCAGGTTGAATCAGAACAGGAGCTTGTGTCAAAGCTTCTTTCAAGAAACTCAAGGATCTCAAGGATTTCTGGATCTATGATATCAACACATCATTTTAACATATAAATCAACTTAGAACTCAATTAAAATTAATACAAAACAGAGTCGAACTCATCAAGTCCGAAAATCAAGATTTCATCTACAATTTCACAAGATTTTGATCTCAAATCAAAACTATATTGAAAACTCAATCAAAAATAGTTTTTAGAAGCCAAATATCATGGGAATTTCAATAAAGAACTTAGATTAGAGGTTGAGAACGGGATTTACCTCCAATCATTGCTTCTCTCAATGTATGACAAGTTTTCCTTAGTAAAATCTTGAAGAACTAGGAGAGTTTTCTTGAAAATGATTTAGGATAAGTTGAGAAAACTTTTGGGAGAAAGAATTCTGGAAAAAGATTAGTGAAATTGTGTTTGGCTGAAATGAGAAAGGATTTTGGTAGTTACGTAATTGAAAAACCAATACTACCTTTTAATTATTTTAATATAAAACCCAATTAAAATTATTTAATTAAAAAAACTCTTTTAAACCACATGTCATATTGAGAAAAGGTCAAATTGACTTAAAGCCCCCTAAAGATTCTATGACTTTGGCATCCACATTAAAAATCACATTTTTCCCAATTTTGAAATCTTACAATTTGGTCACTACTCAAAATGTCCATTTTCCAAAACCCTTTTTGTAAAATTGACTTGACCAACCTCTTAATTATATTTTTAGAGGATTTTAGCGATTTTTACCATATTTTTATCCTATCTCGATCCTTGATTTCCTAAAATCACCTTACGCGATTCGAACCGTTTTCGACCGGTCCGATCCCAACGCCTAAAACATCTAGGCCCAAAACCAGGGCGTTACAACTCTCCCCCACTTAGTAATTTTGTCCTCGAAATTCTTACCTGATGGAAAGAGATGCGGAAACTGCTTCAGCATGTCCGCTTTGCTTTCCCACGTGGCCTCTTCAACTCCTCGGTGTCGCCACAACACCTTCACAAGCTCTATCGTCTTACCACGAAGAAATTTGCTACTCACATCCAGAACCTTCACTGGTTCCTCATTATACGACAGATTCAAATTCAAATCTATTTCCTCAACAGGCATAACATGCGAAGGATCTGATCTGTACTTCTGTAACATTGAGACATGAAACACATCATGTATCTTCTCCAACTCTGCAGGCAATCTCAACTGATATGCCACAAGACCAATACGCTCCACAATCTCGTAAGATCCAATAAACCTTGGGCTAAGCTTTCCCTTATGCCCAAATCTTATCACTTTCTTCCAAGGAGATACTTTCAAGAACACAAGTTCGCCAACCGCGAACTCAATCTCCTTACGCTTCAAGTACGCGTAAGACTTTTGCCTATCTGATGCTGCTTTTAACCGCTCACAAATGAGCTTCATCTTCTCGGTGGTACCCTTAAGCATAGTTGGCATTGAAATCAACTTTTGCCCAGCTTCTGCCCAATAGAGAGGGGTTCTATATCTTCTCCCATACAAAGCCTCGTATGGAGCTATTTGACTACTTGTCTGGTAACTGTTGTTATATGCAAACTCAACCAACGACAAGTGCTTCTCCCATGAACCCTGAAAATCTATCACACAGCATCTCAACATGTCCTCAAGCACTTGGATCTCAACATGTCCCCGAAAGTCAACCTTGATTTACGACCCTTTTTTTCTTTATATCTTTTCTAGATGCATATTGTTAACCTATGAGTTCAGAAAAGGGATTAGGAGAAAATGGCACAACGATCGGAGTTCGATTAGGGATTTAATCGTACATATTTGACATTTAGGGACTAAACTGTAAATACAATAAAATACAGGGACTTTCACGATTTTAAAGTTATCAATCCTCAATTAGTCAATTAACATGCAAACATGTCATAATTCAACTCAAACGGATCATTCAAACTCATTAATTTAAGCAGCCAATATTTAAGGACCAAAATGTAAGAAACAGAAACTCAGAACAGCTCAAAATTCAAATCCAACAGTCAGGCGTTTCGATACGAATGGCCTTGTACCAAAACGGTCGTTTCGAAATAGGGTTGACCATTTTGATACTCGGGTGGGTTCTGAGACCCGTATCGAAACACCCCCTTCTAGTAGCCAAAATGTTTCGATACGCATTTACCCGTTCCGAAACCTTATGGCCATTTCAGGCCCCTGTTCCGAAACAGGCAAGGGCATTCCAATACGCCTTGCCCTGCAACAACAGACTTTGCTGGTTTTTCATGCATTTTCACACTCGAATCATTCCCGACACATATCACATCAAACATACATCATGGATACAAATCAACAATCATCATTTTGAGGCATTAGCTACGATATGGTATCCAAAATGAAAATATAGTTCTAAAGGCATACTCCTTAATCCCCAAAAAACCATAACAAGCCAAATCTACCATCCACATCCATAATCAAACCATAATGGCCAATTACATCTCAAAAGTAACTATCAAACATGCTCAAAACAAAAGGGAAAACATTCTCATCTATGCATTAACATAAACCACACCCATTGCCTTTTATTACACCGAAGCAAAACCACATACTTTGTAAGATTTTAAGCTTGGATTCCTCTTGCCTACTTGCTGGCTTCAAAGCCTAGTTTTCTGCATTGATGAAACAAAAGAGCGTAAGCACAAGGCTTAGTGAGGATCGCTAAACAACATTCATCAATGCATGTCTCATACTTTGCAAAACCAGCACTTACATCTCATGCCTTTTTATAAAACATGTCTTCCCAAGACCTCAATGCACTTTTTAACCACATGCTCATGTGCATCATTTTAAAACAACAAATAAACCTTCGCTCATGCTTTAACAAGCATCACATGCATTCTTGCATCATACACAAATATCTCAAGCATCCTTGCATCATATACAAGCATCTCATGCTTCACTTTATTCATTTACATTATATTGGCTCACAAGTGATAATCCATAATCCATTTCAACACAAGACATAATCGGATACGTGAATTACAAGCGTTGTCCCTCACGCTTCATACAATCTACCGGTCTACACAAGGTGGAGATTAATGGCACAATCACGGCCCCTCAACACCCGTGATGGAGATTAATGGCACAATCACAACCCCTCAACATCACTCATCGGTAGTTGTATAATTCCACTAACAAGAGTATGGGACACATACACAAGACTCACACACGGGACTAACTATTCATCGTTGTGATCTTAACCTCAATCATTAGGGTACTTGGATGGAGATTACGGCACAATCACAACCCCACGACATCCAAGGCGACTTTATTCACGGTGCACCCAATCCTATAGCCGGCTAACTATATCCGTTTAAAGTAACCAAAAACCATTTTATCACTTGCCAAATAATAATTTAACTACATTAATCCACTGTTTTACAAGCATAACCACAATGTCATTTCCACAAGCATAACATGCTGAACATCATATGTATTCAACACATGAAAGCCAAGGATCACTTACCTAGTGCATTCTTAACATAATGGCATTTAAATCCAGCATTAAACCATGCTTAAAAACAGTAAACAAATCCATTCTTACATCAAGTGCAATTTCATCAAACATAGCACATTTCCAAGAGAGGGATTACCAAAATACTTACACTTGAGCTTAGTTAAGTGTATCAAACTTACACTAAGCTCCCAAAATCACGCTCAAAGCGTTACAATGTAGGAAATTGCATTTCCACTCACCGATACGCAAAGCCTTGTTCGCTGACACGGAAATTACACATCCGGAGCCTCCAAAATCACCTCGTCTGCTCTTGGATCAAGATCCCCTGTTTTCACATCATCAAAACAGATATCTAAATGCATTAAAATGCATTCTAACACCATCAACAATTCATAAACTCGTTGCCCACTCAAACTACACCAAAATACCCATCCAAAGCAACTAAAAACTCAATTGATTGCTTCATAAACCAAGCCCAGCCAACATACATCACTTCCAAAGCATTATCAACATCAAAACACATCTAAAAAGCAACCTAACCCATCCTTATACCTCCAGCAAGCAAGATTCCCCCATTTCACCCTAAAATCTCACTTAAAACTATCAAGAAACTCAAGGATCTCAAGGATTTCGGGATCTATGATATCAACACATCATTTTAACATATAAATCAACTTAGAACTCAATTAAAATCAATACAAAACAGAGCCCAACTCATCAAGTCCGAAAATCAAGATTTCATCTACAATTTCACAAGATTTTGATCTCAAATTAAAACTATATTGAAAACTCAATCAAAAATAGTATTTAGAAGCCAAATATCTTGGGAATTTCAATAAAGAACTTAGATTAGAGGTTGAGAACGGGATTTACCTCCAATCCTTGCTTCTCTCAATGTATGACAAGTTTTCCTTAGTGAAATCTTGAAGAACTATGAGAGTTTTCTTGAAATGATTTAGGAAAAGTTGAGAGTTTTGGGGAGAAAGAATTCTAGAAAAAGTTGAGTGGAATTGTGTTTGGCTGAAATGAGAAAGGATTTTGGTAGTTACGTAATTGAAAAACCTAACTACCTTTTAATTATTTTAATATAAAACCCAATTAAAAATCATTTAATTAAAAAAACTCTTTTAAACCACATGTCATATTGAGAAAAGGTCAAATTGACTTAAATCCCCCTAAAGATTCTAAGATTTTGGCCTCCACATTAAAAATCACATTTTCCCAGTTTTGAAATCTTACAATTTGGTAGTTACAATAAAACATTAAAAACTTAAAACTCTTTGAAAATATAATTGCCAAAACCAGGGCGTTACAATAAAACATTAAAAACTTAAAACTCTTTGAAAATAAAAAAAATCTCTAACAAAAGAAAAAAGAAACCCTAAACCTGTAACACCCCCTTCCCGGTATGGTCGAGAACCGGGTCAGAAGATGATACTGATGACATACAATAACGCATTGCCGCGATTTATTTTAGTCCATTTGATCCATACAAAGCTATGATTAGTCAATCAGGCTAATTCCCAACTATTACAAGATTTAGGGACCAAACTGTTAATTTGAAAATTTAGGGGTCCTTTAATGCAATTGATTATACTACATTGAAATTCACTACAATATAAAAAAACTTGTAAAATTTCATAGAATTTGGAGTTCATTAGCTCTTTCAATTTAGTCTTTCAAAATTCAATGGCTAGTTTGTGAAAATTGCAACCTGTTAAATTATGCCTTTAACTAACTTAACTAACCCTGTATCGAAACACCCTAGGGCCATTTCAAAACTGGTGAACGATGGTCAACCCATGTTGACTTTTCCCTTTAGTCTGAATCGATACAACAACCCATGTATCGGAACAGGTTAACTTCCTTTGACTTTGACTTTAACTTGTTTCGATACGCTATGAACCTGTATCGAAACGATGGATTCAAGTGGCATAATGTTTTGATACGACTATAGACTGTTTTGGTATGCCCTGCTTCTTTAGGCTCAATTATTCTTACTTGTATCGATACGCCATCATTCGTATGGGCTGTATCGATACGGCCTTACTTGTAATGACATGTTTTTGTTTGTTTTTATTCGATTTGACCTACCGAACGATGTCCAAATGCAATGAAACTTTACACACATCATTTCAATGGTATAAACTATTAGCATGCCAAATTTCATGACTATATGAATACATTTACTATGTTTTGACCTTTATGAGCTAAGTATGCAATTTTAAACAATTTAAGCCAAAAGAAAAACGCCATTTAGAGCCAACATCCACATTATAACATAGGCATCACACAAACATATCAAAATGGGCATAAACGACTAGTTCAACTACTTTGCCACCTTTCTAGGAGTTCATAAGGTTAAAGTGCATTACTTAAGGGCTTGTAGTGACTTGTCTTGCCTTGACTATCCGAGCTTCAAACACACGATCTTTCAACATGAAATGCATGAGATGAGATACGTTAGGCATACATTCCCTAGTGAGGTAGTCCTAAACAATATGAACAACAACATAACAAGTGTCTATGTAACCCCCTTAACCCGGCCCAGACGGTTGACCCGAATTAAGGAAGTCACACGGGGAAAACCAAAGTCAACCCGAAAGTCAACCTTGATTAACGACCCTTTTTTTTCTTTTTACTCTTGTCTAGATGCACGTTAACCTTAGATGTGATCATGCAAACAGCATACTCAAAGATCATAAACATCAGAGATCAAACAGGGACCCAATTGAGCAATTTTCAACTTTAGCGACCAAACTGTAAATTCTGAAAACTTTAAGGACTTAACCAGATTTTAAGTTACCAACCAAAAATTAATCAAGTTTCATGCTTCTCTGCCAAATTTCAGCTCAAACGGACATCCCAAACTCAAACAATTGCACAAACATGTTTCAGGACCAAAATGCAAACTTTTCAAAACATTTAACTGTCAATGTCAGCCCCCAACGGTCACCCGTTCCGAAACAGGCAGAGCCCGTTTCGAAACGCGGGGCCGTTCCGCAACATGTACCGCAACGGGGGACTGGCAGTAGCCAAACCGTTTCGGAACGGTCTCACCCGTTTCGGACGCCTGGGTTTGTTTGAGGCACCCGTTCCGAAACGGTATGAACTGTTCCGAAACACCCTGCACAGAAAACCTCCAAATGCATACATAAACATGCAATTGACCATCCAAACATGCTCCAAAAGCCACCAAACTTTACCAACATACTAATCAACATATAAGAGACATACTTGCATCAACAATTCAACAAAATACCAACATTCATGAAAAGCCCCAATTCAAAGGATATGCTTCCTACACAAGCAACCATTTAAGCACCATACTTCCAATTCAATCCCATAAAAGCCAAACATGTTCCAACAACATCAACAACATAAAACCATACTTGTCTGAACATATACGAACACATAAACATCAATCCGAGAGATTCTACCCCATTGCCTTTATTAACTATAGCTATTAACCGAGACATACATCTCAAGTGGAGTCCCCCTTGAATCCCTTGCTTCTCGCTGTCCAAACTTCAAGTATCTGCATTGATGGACAAAAAGGAGCGTAAGCACATAATGCTTAGTGAGGAATGCTCAAAACCAAAACACCATCAATGCAGCGAGTCATAAAACCTCTTTGAAAAGCTACTCGATTTGTTTACCAAGCAAAGTTTGAAAACCCCTTTTTAACATCATGCTAAAACCATGCATTGCACATACATGAAAACCAACCCTTAGCTTAGCAAGCTAAGAAAACCTTTTCAAAGCACAAATTGCAATTTCAACCATTTAACCATTCCATGCATAAACACCATATGCAAAGTTAAATTCAAAACCTTGGAAAACACTTCCATTTCACAACATACCTTTCTTATACTTGAAAACATTCCAAGCAAGAAACCCTTTAAAATCATTTACTCAAGTAATCCAACACATGCATTAAACCAAGGCAATATATGAACCACAACATCATCATCACATGCCTTTTAAAACAAGTCTTACAAGTCTCCAATGCATTTAAGAGATTTCATGCACACATGCATCATTTACCAAATGATGATCAACACTTATTCAACTTAACAAGTAACATGCATTCACAAGCATTATACACATTCCATGCAACCATGCATCTTTTCAAGCATCTCATGCTTCTCATGCAATTATGCAACATTTCAAGCATTACATGCTTCTTTATAATCAAGAACATCATATTGGCTTTCGAGTGATCAAACACATTCACTTTTCAACTCAACATCCAATCGGATACGCGGATCACAAGCGTTGTCCCCCACGCTTCATACACACTACCAATCCAAGGTCTCCAATGGACTTTTAAACACCATTTGACCTCACCATCCTAAGGTTCCCATGTATGGACTTTTAAACACCATACAACCTTAGCTTTTTACAAGGTTCCCATGCATGGACTTTCAAACACCATACAACCTTAACTTTTCCCAAGGTTCCCATGTATGGACTTTCAAACACCATACAACCTTAACTTTTCCCAAGGTTCCCATGTATGGACTTTCAAACACCATACAACCTTGACATGCACAAGGTTCCCATGTATGGACTTTTAACCACCATACAACCTTTGCATTCACCAATTGGTAGTTGTATAATATCACTAACGAGATCCGGGACACCCTACACAAGATCCACACATGGACTTTACACCACCATTGTGATCTTAACAAGCACAAGGTTCCCATATATGGACTTTTAACCACCATATAACCTTTGCTTAACCAAGGTCCTCGAATGGGCATTCAACCTCCATTATGACCTTAACTATCTCGTTAGGATACTTGAAGGGAGTTTACCGGTTCACTCTTAACCACTCCACCTCCAAGGCGACTTTATTCACGGTGCACCCAATCCTATAGCCGGCTAACTATATCCGATCAAAGAACCAAGAACCACTTACATCACTTGCCAATATAACCACCTTACCACATTAGTCCAATGATTCACATGCATAACCATAATGCAAAAACCATCATTTACCATCATTAATTCACTGTTTTAAAGCATTACACATAACCATTAAGCATCATGCAACACCATGCATCAAAACCACATTTTCAATGTATAAAACCAAGGATCTCTTACCTTGAGCATCCTTCACATATGGCTTTCAAAACCAGCATTAAACCATGCTAAAATATGCTTTCAAAACAGAATTTAAATCATGTAAAACCCTTGCATTTCAAACATCAACCACAATTGCCTAAAAAGCCAATTCATAACACAAACCAAGAAAGAAATCCATTTACTTACTCTTGAGCTTAGCAAAGTTGCTTAGACTTAAACTAAGCTCCCGAAACCTTCAAACCTTGGTTTAAAAGCTGAAAACCCAACTTCACTCACCGATACACAAAACAAGGCTAGCCAACAAGCCTTCCAAGCATTCGAAACCTTCCGCACCACCTCTAAAGCTCGCGGATCAAACTCCCCTGTTTCAAGCACACAACAACAGAGGATTAATGCATCATTATGCATTAAGAACAGCAGCAACACAACCAAACTCGCTGCTCATCACAAAATCAACATTTCGGCTACCAAACACAACCGAAATCACCCCCTAACACTTCCAAAACTTAACCCAGCCAAGATCCATCACTTCTAACCATTTTTAAACATCAATTAACATCCAAAATGATCACAAACACGTCCTTATACCTCCAGGTATAATAGATCACTAAAAACACTCCAAAAACAACCAAAAACTCAAGCCAAACTTAGGAAATTCAACCTATCCGGGATTGCATTAATTAAACCTCAACTTCTAATCAATTTAGCATTCATTTAACATCAATTTGACACTTCAAAACACTGCCCAAACAGATCACACGAAAAATTCCACCAAAATCACCAAATCTTGCATTTTAAGCCAAAATCAAGATTTCAATTGAAAAGCCTTTAACAAATCACAAATCAAGGATTGAGAACTTATGAATTTCAGTAAAGAACTGAGAGTTTAGAGGAGAAGGACGTTCTTACCTCCAAACTTGAGTTTCTCCCTTTTTGGAACCAAAAAGCTTGAAGAATCAACTAGCAAATTGAGAGGTTTTGTTGATGTGATGTTTAGGAATCAAAAGAGAGCTGAAATGAGTGATTTGAGTGACAAAATCTGATGAGAAAATCTGGAGAAACGTGTTTGGGTTGATAGAAAATGAGAGAAAGGAAAATTGAGAGAAAATGGAAAGTTAGTTATGAAATAGTCAAAATGGCTTTCCCTCCTCTTTCTTTATGTTTAAAAATCAGAATAATACCTCAAAATATCTTAGAAAAATCTGGAGAAACTCTTTTTGGAATAATAGCTCCTTAAAGATTCAAAATTTCAATCCTTTATAAAACAGTCACGCAACTTTCAAAAATTACATTTTGGTCACCAGCCAAAATGTCACCCTTCCGAACCTCATTTTCCAAAATTGATTTCATAGTTCACTTATATATATTAAAAGATGATTTTAGAACATTTTTCCATATTTTTAATGCAACCCGAACTAGGCTTTCCTAAATTCACTCTTATATATTCGATCAGCACTTTGACCGAACCGGTCAACGCCCAAAACTTATGAGCCCAAAACCGGGGCGTTACAACTCTCCCCCCCCCCTTAGGAAATTTCATCCTCGAAATTTCAACCGACGAAAAGAGAATCACAACCTTCTCAAAGCAACACACAAGGTAACACAAAAGCCTCAACCACCACTGAACACTTTCCACACAAAACTCCACCGAACCCAACACCACCACATGATGTTCACAAAATTCCAGCACACACAAAGATAACCACAACTTGCCCTTTCACATTTCCAGACTGTACACAGCCCCAACATCAACCTGAAGAACTTAAACTTTTACAGCAAACAACACTTCAACACACAACTCCCAAGACTTGTTTACACAATGACACCAACCAATCCAATTCAGCCACTATGCAAACTTCTCTGCTTCTAAAACTCTTGCAACTCCCAAACCTCTTCCAAGGATTTTCCCGACAAGCAAAAATTCTTAAACATCAACTGCTTACCAAAACTCCTCAACAAAAGCTGACAATCCTTCACATCTGCCGCTATCATTACCATAACGACTCACCAGAACTACTCACCCACAATCCAAAATTTACATCACAACCCCAACTTGACTCCGCTAGCTGTTCCACACACCACCAGCTGACTTCAAAAGAAGTTCACATACTCACAACCAGCTAACCACTTCTCACAAGAATCTTTTCCAACAACACTGACCTTAGATCTTTCATTGCTTAACCACCACAAGCTTGACCACAACACTTGCCTCACCAGAACATCGCTCAACCTAAACATACATAACAACTCCTCAACTCCTCAAAGGTTGCTAAGAACCAACACTTACCAACACAACCCTTCCACAACAACTTAAATGCTAAGCTACCTCAGCACTTGGAAACACAACCACAAAACTGCAACATCACTAGCACCAAGGGACTACCACTTCCTTTTAACTATTCACACCACTTAACCGATTCTACTTCAACCGGTACTCCTCACCACCCAACCACTAAACTCTTTAAGCATCAAGCACTATCCTTCCACCAACATGCTATACCACCCTCGCTATTCTAGCAACTAGCTTAATATTACTTCTAACTCTCACTCAGCGCCAAAACAACCTCTAAAAACCCATCATCCAACCTAACCCAACCACCATACTAACAGATTCGATTAGTTACTAGCGAGTGTGAACGTCGTATGCATGATCACCAACATGCCCTATCATGCCTGATGTACATGTATGCAAAACCTCTAATGTCATGCCACATGTATGCATGGACCAACACATATATAATATAGCGTATAACAATGATTTTAACTGTGCATGAATGCCAGTTCACACCCTCCAATAACATCCTCAAAATCCGTCTAAAAACAACCTCCCAACTCACTCCTAACTTATCTACCTCCATCATACCAACAACCATTAACCACAAGATTCTCACTAAGCCTTCTTCACACCCAAGATGTTCCCAAACAACTACCATTACCCCAAACATGCTAGCAACAAGACTAAACCTACCACGCAAGAAAAAACAATAGAAACCAAACTAAGGTAACTAGAGCAAAGATTACTTAACAAGGTTACCTGAAAACACAACACCTCTCTGAAGCTTCATCAGACGAGCTCTCTTCCTCGTGGCATCATCATCCTCCTGCCACACCACTGCAGCACCAGCTAGCACACTAGGGTCACCATCAACTCCTTGCGGTAAAGAACCTTGGCTATTCCGAGCCAACATCAAACAACCACGCCTCATGTGACCAGCAGACCCACATTTCCAGCAATTCTCATTTCCCAAATTCTTCACAACCTTCTGCTCTTTCTGCCACCTCTGAACCTTGCCTCGGCCGCGCCCACGAACTTTCAGAGATCCTTTGGCTATCACTGAAGCTGACTTCACCCCAAGAGGACAATCACGCTTCACATGCACTTTGGAACCACAATTCCAACAAGCACCCGCGCCCCAACAACCTCCAACATGGCGCCTTTCACAACGGTCACACACAGGTAGCTGAACTTCCACTCCTTGCTCAAGCAACACTTGCTCCATAACAGCACTAACGTCACATTGCTTAACCCTTGGAAACTTCTCTCCAAGATACCTTTCATAAAAGGCAGATACAAAGAAATCCCAGTCAATATCATGGATATGTGACGCCACCGCCACAGATGTCCACCAGGCACACGCATCCTCCAACATCAGAGAAACAACACTCCCCAACTTACAGGCATAATCACAGCCTTTCTGATCCAAGATCAGAATCACACTGGCCAACCAGGCCTCAAACATCCCCGATGTAGAACCATGATACTCCACAGCACCCAAATCCAACAAACGCTGATTCGGCAAACCCACACATCCCATAGCCAGCACATCCACTGACTTTACCATTACCACAGCCTGAGATGTTCCCAACACCTCCTGAACAACAGGTGATGAACTCTTCACCACAAAACCAGCTTCTTTCCCTTGCCTTACCACCTCAACTCCAGGCACAGAAGACTGAGACGAAACACCTCTACAAAAGGGTGAATTCCATGCCTTAACAACCTGCCCCAAGGCAGCAACCATCTCACCCAATTGCCATTCTTTCATCGACTTTGCCATACTACTAACAACAACAAACATTCACAACAAAACAAACAAACCAGTTAGACCAGCTTTAAGCAAGGATTCAAACTCCAACTCCAAAATACACAATAGCTATAATAATAAGGCAATGGGTATCCCGAATCCTCCCCTTTACATGACATAACAGTCATCACAACATGGATATCACAACATCAAGCATATCAAACAACATATTCGATCATGCTTACACCAAACAGCATCCACTTGCAACAGCATATTATCAACATAACATACTCATATCACTTTCATCATGTATAAAACCAGCTCTCAACATTTGCACAATTCCACATAAGCTCAACCAAGGTTCCTAACCATAAAGCATGCTTACAAACATCATTAACTTGCTCAGAAACACGTGTTTCAACCAGCTTTCAACCACACAACAAGGTAAACATCAAACACGCATCACAACATCTTACCGTTTTCCCCAAGCATTCGCAACTCAGCTCTGATACCACCAAATGTAACCCCCTTAACTCGGCCCAGATGGTTGACCCGAATTAAGGAAGTCACACGGGGAAAACCAAAGTCAACCCGAAAGTCAACCTTGATTAACGACCCTTTTTTTTCTTTTTACTCTTGTCTAGATGCACGTTAACCTTAGATGTGATCATGCAAACAGCATACTCAAAGATCATAAACATCAGAGATCAAACAAGGACCCAATTGAGCAATTTTCAACTTTAGGGACCAAACTATAAATTCTGAAAACTTTAAGAACTTAACCAGATTTTAAGTTACCAACCTAAAATTAATCAAGTTTCATGCTTCTCTGCCAAATTTCAGCTCAAACGGACATCCCAAACTCAAACAATTGCACAAACATGTTTCAGGACCAAAATGCAAACTTTTCAAAACATTTAACTGCCAATGCCAGCCCCCAACGGTCACCCGTTCCGAAATAGGCAGAGCCCGTTTCGAAACGCGGGGCCGTTCTGCAACACGTACCGCAACGGGGGACTGGTAGTAGCCAAACCGTTTCGGAACGGTCTCACCCGTTTCGGACGCCTGGGTTTGTTTGAGGCACCCGTTCCGAAACGGTATGAACTGTTCCGAAACACCCTGCACAGAAAACCTCCAAATGCATACATAAACATGCAATTGACCATCCAAACATGCTCCAAAAGCCACCAAACTTTACCAACATACTAATCAACATATAAGAGACATACTTGCATCAACAATTCAACAAAATACCAACATTCATGAAAAGCCCCAATTCAAAGGATATGCTTCCTACACAAGCAACCATTTAAACACCATACTTCCAATTCAATCCCATAAAAGCCAAACATGTTCCAACAACATCAACAACATAAAACCATACTTGTCCGAACATATACGAACACATAAACATCAATCCGAGAGATTCTACCCCATTGCCTTTATTAACTATAGCTATTAACCGAGACATACATCTCAAGTGGAGTCCCCCTTGAATCCCTTGCTTCTCGCTGTCCAAACTTCAAGTATCTGCATTGATGGACAAAAAGGAGCGTAAGCACATAATGCTTAGTGAGGAATGCTCAAAACCAAAACACCATCAATGCAGCGAATCATAAAACCTCTTTGAAAAGCAACTCGATTTGTTTACCAAGCAAAGTTTGAAAACCCCTTTTTAACATCATGCTAAAACCATGCATTGCACATACATGAAAACCAACCCTTAGCTTAGCAAGCTAAGAAAACCTTTTCAAAGCACAAATTGCAATTTCAACCATTTAACCATTCCATGCATAAACACCATATGCAAAGTTAAATTCAAAACCTTGGAAAACACTTCCATTTCACAACATACCTTTCTTATACTTGAAAACATTCCAAGCAAGAAACCCTTTAAAATCATTTACTTAAGTAATCCAACACATGCATTAAACCAAGGCAATATATGAACCACAACATCATCATCACATGCCTTTTAAAACAAGTCTTACAAGTCTCCAATGCATTTAAGAGATTTCATGCACACATGCATCATTTACCAAATGATGATCAACACTTGTTCAACTTAACAAGTAACATGCATTCACAAGCATTATACATATTCCATGCAACCATGCATCTTTTCAAGCATCTCATGCTTCTCATGCAATTATGCAACATTTCGAGCATTACATGCTTCTTTATAATCAAGAACATCATATTGGCTTTCGAGTGATCAACCACATTCACTTTTCAACTCAACATCCAATCGGATACGCGGATCACAAGTGTTGTCCCCCACGCTTCATACACACTACCAATCCAAGGTCTCCAATGGAATTTTAAACACCATTTGACCTCACCATCCTAAGGTTCCCATGTATGGACTTTTAAACACCATACAACCTTAGCTTTTTACAAGGTTCCCATGTATGGACTTTCAAACACCATACAACCTTAACTTTTCCCAAGGTTCCCATGTATGGACTTTCAAACACCATACAACCTTAACTTTTCCCAAGGTTCCCATGTATGGACTTTCAAACACCATACAACCTTGACATGCACAAGGTTCCCATGTATGGACTTTTAACCACCATACAACCTTTGCATTCACCAATTGGTAGTTGTATAATATCACTAACGAGATCCGGGACACCCTACACAAGATCCACACATGGACTTTACACCACCATTGTGATCTTAACAAGCACAAGGTTCCCATATATGGACTTTTAACCACCATATAACCTTTGCTTAACCAAGGTCCTCGAATGGGCATTCAACCTCCATTATGACCTTAACCATCTCGTTAGGATACTTGAAGGGAGTTTACCGGTTCACTTTTAACCACTCCACCTCTAAGGCGACTTTATTCACGGTGCACCCAATCCTGTAGCCGGCTAACTATATCCGATCAAAGAACCAAGAACCACTTACATCACTTGCCAATATAACCACCTTACCACATTAGTCCAATGATTCACATGCATAACCATAATGCAAAAACCATCATTTACCATCATTAATTCACTGTTTTAAAGCATTACACATAACCATTAAGCATCATGCAACACCATGCATCAAAACCACATTTTCAATGTATAAAACCAAGGATCTCTTACCTTGAGCATCCTTCATATATGGCTTTCAAAACCAGCATTAAACCATGCTAAAATATGCTTTCAAAACAGAATTTAAATCATGCAAAACCCTTGCATTTCAAACATCAACCACAATTGCCTAAAAAGCCAATTCATAACACAAACCAAGAAAGAAATCCATTTACTTACTCTTGAGCTTAGCAAAGTTGTTTAGACTTAAACTAAGCTCCCGAAACCTTCAAACCTTGGTTTAAAAGCTGAAAACCCAACTTCACTCACCGATACACAAAACAAGGCTAGCCAACAAGCCTTCCAAGCATTCGAAACCTTCCGCACCACCTCTAAAGCTCGCGGATCAAACTCCCCTGTTTCAAGCACACAACAACAGAGGATTAATGCATCATTATGCATTAAGAACAGCAGCAACACAACCAAACTCGCTGCTCATCACAAAATCAACATTTCGGCTACCAAACACAATCGAAATCACCCCCTAACACTTCCAAAACTTAACCCATCCAAGTTCCATCACTTCTAACCATTTTTAAACATCAATTAACATCCAAAATGATCACAAACACGTCCTTATACCTCCAGGTATAACAGATCACTAAAAACAACCAAAAACTCAAGCCAAACTTAGGAAATTCAACCTATCCGGGATTGCATTAATTAAACCTCAACTTCTAATCAATTTAGCATTCATTTAACATTAATTTGACACTTCAAAACACTGCCCAAACAGATCACACGAAAAATTCCACCAAAATCACCAAATCTTGCATTTTAAGCCAAAATCAAGATTTCAATTGAAAAGCCTTTAACAAATCACAAATCAAGGATTGAGAACTTAGGAATTTCAGTAAAGAACTTAGAGTTTAGAGGAGAAGGACGTTCTTACCTCCAAACTTGAGTTTCTCCCTTTTTGGAACCAAAAAGCTTGAAGAATCAACTAGCAAATTGAGAGGTTTTGTTGATGTGATGTTTAGGAATCAAAAGAGAGCTGAAATGAGTGATTTGAGTGACAAAATCTGATGAGAAAATCTGGAGAAATGTGTTTGGGTTGAGAGAAAATGAGAGAAAGGAAAATTGAGAGAAAATGGAAAGTTAGTTATGAAATAGTCAAAATGGCTTTCCCTCCTCTTTCTTTATGTTTAAAAATCAGAATAATACCTCAAAATATCTTAGAAAAATCTGGAGAAACTCTTTTTGGAATAATAGCTCCTTAAAGATTCAAAGTTTCAATCCTTTATAAAACAGTCACGCAACTTTCAAAAATTACATTTTGGTCACCAGCCAAAATGTCACCCTTCCGAACCTCATTTTCCAAAATTGATTTCACAGTTCACTTATATATATTAAAAGATGATTTTAGAACATTTTCCATATTTTTAATGCAACCCGAACTAGGCTTTCCTAAATTCACTCTTATATATTCGATCAGCAATTTGACCGAACCAGTCAACGCCCAAAACTTCTGAGCCCAAAACCGGGGCGTTACAGTCTATATACAAGGTCTCATACTCATCAATGTCAATACTATGCATCAATATAAAATGATTAACATATTCATTTCATCATTAGCCCTTGGATTGAATCAAGATAGTGGATACATGAATTCCTACGCCTCGCCAAATCAATGAATGGTCTAGTCCCTCCACCTCACCAATATGACCAATATCAATACACATCCCTCCGCCTCGCCAAATCAATATATGACGTAGCCTTAGGACCTTAGTCCACCCATACTCTAAGCTCAGGAATTCTATGGCATGTCAATTGTATCCAATGTCTATTCAAATCCTAGGTTTCAATGTTCATATCCATATTCAATATTCAACGAGAATTCCAATGACCAATGATTTCAATATTTTCAATAACTAACATGTCTCATGATAAATGCTTCATGGTCCAATGTCAATATCAATATCTGATGATTTCTTTGCAATGTTTCAATAACATTAACTATATCAATGACAATGTTCAATGACGATACCAATAAACTAGGTCCGATGGTCAATAACAAACTTACCGACACTTACCAATGTGTCCGTTTAAGAATCCGATGTAACTTCCTCAATAATAATGTTAGCTAAATGATCGAAAACAACAATAAAAGATTTGGGAAGGCTTTTTGCCTAATCTCGAGACTCCGGCTACACTCACCTTGACAATCCGAAGCTTTCAAGGCTCTCGGATGATAACTCCCTTATTCCCCGCCTTCGGTGAATTCGATGGATGCTCCTTTTAGTTATCTTGAGCTAGGAATTCAATAGGGAGACTATTAGGATCGATATTACGATATCAAAAGTAATACAACGATAGCAAAATCAGTAACTAGACTTGGTTTAATCATTAGCTAACACAGTAACCAAGGATGGGTAAACCCTAGCTTATGATTAAGCTTGGTACATCCATGGAATCCAATTATTGTTTTAGGATTATTGCTTACCCCAAACGTTAACAATGATTCGATTTCAATAAGTTGAAGAAAATCTAAGCTTAAATTTCCTCTCCAATGGAGGTGCTTGCTTAGTTGAAGATGAAGATGACTATTGAGGTGTTGGCTTTTCAAGGCTCGGTAAGTTCCTATCTCTTTTCATTTATTTTCATAATTGTTTTCTCTTAAAACACTAGATAGCCGATTGGCTTTCCTTACTATGAAGGAAACTAATTTCCTTTATCCACATAGTTGCAATTTATAATTGGGGAGGGGCTAATTGAAAGGTTAGTCCCTCAACTCTCTATACTTTATGATTTTATCCTCATAACTTTCTACTAGCTATAATTTGGTCACTAGAAAGCTTTTAAACAAATCCGATAAAGCCAATACTCAATAAATTAACTCAATTAGAGTCTGATATCAATAATTAACTAGTCGATACAATATTTGGATTTTATCAATATGAGACTTCCGATCACCGGAACCTAATTCTGACTAGATCAGATTCTGGGGTGTTACAACTCTCTCCCCTTTAAGAAAAAATCATCCTCAAATTTTTACATGAACTGAAGAGATGAGGATAATGTTGTTTCATGGTCTCTTCAGGTTACCAAGTGGCTTCCTCAACGGTGTGGCTCCCCCAGAGCACTTTAACTAACGGTACAGTTTTGTTGCGAAGCCTCTTGACTTCTCTTGCTAGAATTTTAATCGGTTCCTCTTTGTATGATAGATTTGGTCGAATTTCTAGAGATTCAAGTTCCACAATGTGTGAAGGTTTAGGACAATACTTTCGAAGCATCGATACATGAAAAACATCATGGATTTTACTCAATTCAAAGGGCAACAATAGTCAATATGCCACAAGACCAACTCTTTCAATGACTTCAAAGGGTCCAATGAATCGGGGACTCAATTTTCCCTTCTTGCCAAACCTTAAAACCTTTTTCCACGGTGATACTTTGAGGAAGGCCTTTTCACCAACTTCATACTCGATTTCTTTCCTCTTAAGATCAGCATAAGCCCTTTGTCAATCAAAGGCAGCCTTTAAACGATCATGAATAATGGTGACCCGCTCTTCAGTCTCTTGATGCAAGTCAGGGCCTAACATCTTGCCCTCGCCAAGCTCCGACCAACATAATGGAGTTCTACATTGCCTACCATACAATGCTTCATACAGAGCCATTTGGATTGATGCTTGGTAACTATTATTATAGGCAAATTCAACAAGGGGTAGAGATTTCTCTCAAGTTCCACCAAAGTCAATAATGCACGCCCGAAGCATGTCTTCCAAAATCTTTATAGGAAGGTTCAATAACAATGCAAATTTCTAAGGTTTCAATGGACAAGTTTTTCGATGATTTACTTGGATTACCATTTCTGACTGGTCGTCAGATTGAGGGTGAAAGGATGTGCTAAGATTAACTCTGGTGCCCAAAGCTCCTTGTAGGGTTCTCCAAAACCAAGATGCAAATCGAGGATCCCGATCGAAAACAATAGACTTGGGTACTTGGTAGAGTCGAATTACTTCTTTGATATACAAGTCAGCTAATTTAGAAAGACCGTAGTCCATTCTAACCGATATAAAATGAGCTGCTTTCATGAAACGATCTACAATGACCCAAATGACATCATGCTTCGCGAGAGTTAATGGTAGACCACTAACAAAATCCATAGTGATCTTTTCCCATTTCCATTTCGGTGGATCAATAGGCTGCAATAATCCAGTAGGAGCACAATGTTCTACCTTAACACGTTGACACGTGAGACATTTAGAAATGTAGTCAACTATAGCCTGCTTCTTGCCTGGCCACCAATAGAGTTCACGTAGGTCCTTATACATCTTCACAGACCCAGGGTGAACGGAAAAAGAACTCGAAAAAGCTTCAGAGAGAATATCAGTGCGAAGAGACTCATCATTAGGTACACAGACCTGGTCGTGAAAACACAAGAGCCCTTCAAAATTAATCCTGAAGTCGGGGTTTTCCGATAGCTTAGAGACAATGGGTTGAAGCTCAGGATCTTGCTCTGGCAAACCCTTGTTTCGCGGAACGATGGTAGACTGAACTTAAAGTTCAGCTACAAGACAATGATGCTTCCGAAGTCGGAATTGAGCGTTAATTGCACAAGGGGCTACAATATAGCAATATTACAATAAGTTAATGTACCATATAATGCCTATAACTCCAAATTTACTATCAATGCTTACCAGGCAAAGGTTTGCGGTTGAGTGCATCAGCTACAACGTTGGCCTTGCCCGGATGGTAATCAATGACAAGATTGTAATCTTTAAAGAGTTCCATCCACCTCCGTTGCCGAAGGTTTAACTCATTTTGGGTTAGTAGGTACTTAAGACTTTTATGATCGGTGAAGAGATAACATTTTTCTCCGTAGAGGTAATGTCTCCATATTTTCAATGCAAAGACAATTGTAGTAAATTCGAAGTCGTGGGTGGGATAATTCATTTCATGTGGCTTAAGTTGTCTGAAAGCATAAGCGATGACTTTTCCTTCTTACATCAATACACATCCTAACCCGAGGTGTGATGCATCACTGTCAATTGTGTAGTCCTTTCTGGACTCAGGTTGGGTTGGGACTGGTGCATGGGTTAATACTTGCTTCAACTGATTGAAACTCCGTTGTTGAACCTCGGTCCAAACAAAAGAAGCTTATTTCCTCAATAACTTGGTTAAAGGAGCAGCTATCATAGAAAACCCTTTCACAAATCTACGATAATAGCCAACAAGCCCAAGGAAGCTTCTGACTTCACCAATGTTCTTCGGTGGATGCCAATCTACAATAGCTTGAATTTTCTTCGGGTCCACTTGAATACCCGAAGCTGACACAATATGTCCCAGAAAGGCAACTTCGGTGAGCCAAAACTCACACTTGGAGAACTTCTCGTACAACTGCTTCTCTCTTAAGGTCTGAAGCACAATACGAAGATGATCTCAGTGTTCCGCTTCATTCTTGGAATAAATCAATATGTCATCTATAAACACCACTACAAATTTATCAAGATAGGGTCTAAAAACACAATTCATCAAATCCATGAAGGTTGTCGTTGCATTGGTTAACCCAAAAGGCATCACCAAGAATTCGTAGTGTCCATATCCTATACGGAAGGTAGTCTTCGGTACATCACACTCCTTAACTCTCATCTGATAATAGCCCGACCTTAAATTGATCTTGGAAAGCACAGAGGCATTCTTTAGTTGATGAACATATCGTCTATTCTAGGCAATGGATACTTGTTCTTGATGGTTACTTTATTCAATTGTGGGTAGTCAATACACAACCACATAGAACCATCTTTCTTCTTAACAAAGAGAATCGGAGCTCCCCAAGGCGAAGAACTCGGTTGAATAAAACCTTTGCTTAACAACTCTTGAATCTGAGCCTTTAATTCTTTTAATTCCACAGCTGCCATGCGGTATGGTGCAATGGAAACTGGAGCAGTCCCAGGTTGCACATCGATGCCAAACTCCACTTCACGGGTTGGGGGCAATCCCGGAAGTTCATCAGGGAAGACATCAGGAAATTCACATACGGTGTCAATGTCTCGCATATGTGATTCGCCTTTGGTCTCCAATGTCAAAGCATACAATGATGGAGTCTTTGCATTCATCAGTACAACGTTTTCCTTCCCAGACCTTGAAGGTACAATTTCCTCTTACAACAATCTACCCAGGCTTGATGCTCACTAAGCCAGTCTAAACCTAGGATGACATCAAATTCATGGATCGATAAAGCCAACAAATTTTTTGGAAAAAAATCCCTAGGATCATTAAGGGGCAGTTCTTGCACACTACCCTTACGATGACACAATCTCCTAAGGGATTGGTTATAGAAATTCTTGATGATATTGGTTTGGAAGACATATTATACTTCTTAACTACAATGGTACTTATAAAGAATGAGTAGAACCAGGGTCAATCAATGCATATAAAAAATGTGAATATAGCTTGATGGTACCTACAATGACGTCAGGTTCATCCTCTTCTTCTCTGCTCCTCACATGATACATTTGGGTAGGGGCTTTTGAATCTTGCTTATTAAAGGGTTACCCTGGACCACTCGATCGTCCATAAGTTCCTGATGAACCTTGCTTCGATCCTGTACCTCGAAAGGATTGAGCAGAAAAAGCAGCAGTAGTCGGTGTAGCGGTAGATTTAGTTGCATTCAAAGGACAGTCACAGAAAAAGTGACCCTGCTCACCAAAGTAGTAACAAGCTCCAGTCTGTTTACGACATTGACCTGGTGGATGCATATTCTGACAATAATTGCAAAGTGGATGCCAACTGCCTCGATTTGAACCTCCCATGCTATCAACGAACACTACTTTAGCAAAAGACTGCGTCACAGAGTGAGGCCTCTCAATGTTTCCAGAACGGAAGGGCGGTGGATAGACTTTCCGTTTAGGACCTTGATATCTCCCTTTCTTGTTCCATCTCAAAAGTCAAGAATCATCCCTGAACCTTTTCTCAAACTTTCCAGACCCACCAGCTCGTTGAGCTTTCTGTGCAGCTTCAGTGGCCTTAACTTGATTCATAAGGTCATGGAAATCAGAAATATCGAGTGCAGTAAACATAGGGCATAGTTCACCATTGATCCCTGTAATAAACATCCGACACTTTTCTTCATTCTTCTTTATATACTCTGCACCATATCTACAGTACTTACAGAAATCATGGATGTACTATTCGATTGGTCGTCCGCTTTGTTTAAGGTGAAGAAAGATACTTCGCCTCTCAGCAAGATAAAAGTCATTGATATATTTCTTACGGAATTCTTTCAGGAAGAACTCCCAAGTCACTATGTCTTTAGAGACAATCAATATGGTAGTTTCCCACCAATGAAGTGCCTCATCAGCCAACAACGCGATAGCACACTCGAGCTTGTGCTCGTTCGAGCACTGAAGTTGCTTATCCAAAATCCGCAAGGTGTTGTCCAACCAGTATCCAGAAACTTCAGGGTTGTCGTCATCTTGTCCAGTAAAAGTGTAAGCTCGATACTTTGAGAGCTTGGGTGCTCGAGTGTGTTGGACAGTAGGAGCGATAGGTTTTACAACTTGTTCGGCCCTCATAGCAGTCATAAACTGCCTAAACATATCGGCCATGTTCTTATAACATTCAGCCTGAGCGGTAGGTGTTGTAGGCTCGGTACCCTGAGCAGGAGGATCCTGCGATTGCAGTGGGTTCGGAGGATTTCCTCCTCTAATCTCCTCGTCATGCGTCGAGGAGCCGGTGGCAAGCTTGTCAATGTGAGCTTCATTAGTTTCAGACATATCTATCTGAAAGATCGGATTAGATGACAAGTCACAATATACGCAATATATAACTCCTAGGTGGCAAAGTAACACAATAACTCCTAGAATCGACTAAACTCTAGCTCTGATACCACAAATGTAACACCCTCTTCCCGGTCTGGTCGAGAACCGGGTTAGAAGGTGATATTGATGACCAATACTGTGAACGATGCAACAAAATTCCATTTTAACATTAACATTTAAACCAATAACATACAATAACGCATTACCACAATGTATTTTTGTAACCCCCTTAACCCGGCCTAGACGGTTGACCCGAATTAAGAAAGTCACACGGGGAAAACCAAAGTCAACCCGAA
The DNA here is from genome assembly GCA_958450335.1 of Hibiscus tridactylites. Taxonomy (NCBI): domain Eukaryota; kingdom Viridiplantae; phylum Streptophyta; class Magnoliopsida; order Malvales; family Malvaceae; genus Hibiscus; species Hibiscus tridactylites. The sequence goes on from OY288269.1 coordinate 33,380,056, forward strand.
AGTCAACCTTGATTAACGACCCTTTTTTTTCTTTTTAAACTTGTCTAGATGCACATTAACCCTAGTTATGATCACTCAAACAACATGCTCAAAGATCATATACATCAGAGATAAAACAGGGACCCAATTGAACAATTTACAACTTTAGGGACCAAATTGTAAATTCTGCAAATTACAGAGACTTAACTCAAATTAAAGTTACCAACTTGTAATTAGTCAGGTTTCATGCTTCCCTGCCAAATTTCAGCTCAAATGGACATCCCAAACTCATACAATTGCACAAACAAGTTTCGGGACCAAAATGCAAACATTCCAAAACATTTAACTGCCAATGTCAGCCCCCAACGGTCGGCTGTTCCGAAACAGGGAGAGCCTGTTTGGAAACACGGGGCCGTTCCGCAACGTGTTCCGAAACGAGGGCTGGCAGAGGGCTTCCCGTTTCGAAACGGTGTCTCCCGTTTCGGACGCCTGGGCTACTACAATGCACCCGTTCCGAAACGGTAGCCACTGTTCCGGAACGACCTGCACAGAATGCAGAAAAATGCTTGCTTAAACACACAATTGACCAACCAATCATGCTCCAATTGCTACCAAACTTTATCAACAAGATAATCAACATAAAAGAGACATATTTGCATCAACCATTCATCATAATATCATCATATATGAAAAGCCCCAATTCTAAAGCATGCTTCCTACTCAAGCAAACCATTCATGCACTAAAACCTCCAAAACCAAACACATAAAGGCCAAATACAAAATCCAGCATTATTAACAACATTAAGCAACTTAGGGAGTTCAAACATCTCCCAAAACATCCATATTGGTCCCCCATTGCCAAATGCCAAAAGCTAAAGGTGTACAAGAAAACCTTTTCATACTTGAGCTTAATTCCCACTTGATTGCTTGCCTTCTTTGCTGCCCTCAATGCACTCTAATGCTCTGCATTATTGGTTTAAGAAAAGAGAGAGAGCGTAAGCAAAAGCTTAGTGAGGAATGCTCATTAAAACCATTCAATAATGCATTTATAAAACTCATTGTTAAACCATGCTTCAAGCAACATAAACCATGTTCTTAAACATTTAAAACAAGCATCTCATGCTTCAAATATCATTAATCATGCTCATAACATTTCAACAAGCATCTCATGCTTCATGTTCATAACAAGTCATATTGGCAACAAGTGATATATTTCACATAAGATTCACACATGGACTTTTAAACACCATTGTGATCTTATCCCCATGGACTTTTAAACACCATGGACCCATGGACTTTTAAACACCATGGCAAGGACCACACAAGGACTTTTAACCACCTTTGTGTCCTTAACAAGAATCTCCCAAGGACTTTTAAACACCTTGGAGTTCTTAAGTAACCAAGGCTTACACAAGGACTTTTAAACACCTTGAGCCTTAACCAAGAACCAACCATGGACTTTTAAACACCATGTTGTTCTTAACCTTTCCAAGATCCACACAAGGACTTTTAACCACCTTTGTGATCTTAACCAAGAACCATCCAAGGACTTTTAACCACCTTGATGTTCTTAAATATACAAGGCTCACACAAGGACTTTTAACCACCTTTGTGACCTTAACATCACTTGCCAATATGCATCATTATCATCAATATATCCACTGTTTTAAAGCATTAAACCAAGCCATAAACAACATGCATCTTTAAGCATTAAACCACATTTAACCAATGTTAAAAAACAAGGAACTCTTACCTTGAGCTTCCTTCAACACATGGCTTAAAATCTCAGCAAATAAACATGCTAGATATGCTTTCAAAACAGATTTAAAATCATGCAAACAACACATTGCATACAACCAAAAACCATGGCCATCACCAAGAGAGTTTTTCCAAAAACTTACTCTTGAGCTTAGCTAAGTTTCTTAGACTTAAACTAAGCTCCCAAACCTCCAAAACACTGGTTTCAAAGCCGAAAACCAAATTCCACTCACCGATTCCGTTTCGCCTTTTGCCGAAACACAAATCAAGCTTCCGGATCACCACCACTTGGATCCAAAGATGACTCCCCTGTTTTAAACACATCAAAGCAGAGGATTAATGCATCATCATGCATTAATAGCTTCAATGAAAGCACCTAAACCCGCTGCTCTCATCCACACTCCATTTTCGGATACCAAACACAACCAAAAATGCATCCAAACAACTCCTCAACAAAGCCCAGCCATAAACCATCAAAACTAAACATCCTTTAACATCATTCAACAACTAAAAAGGACCTAAAAACATCCTTATACCTCCAGCAACATCAGATCCACAACATCACCTCAAAAACAACCAAGAATCACAAGCTACACTTAGGAAATTCAACCTATCCGGGATTGCATTAATTAAAACTCAATTCCTTATCAAATTAACATTCATTTAACATCAAAAACACACCTCAAATCACTGCTTTAACAGATCAAACGAAAATTCATCAAAAATCACCAAATCTTGCATTTTAAGCCAAGATCCATCACACAACTTTAAAACCATTTATAAATCATCAATTAAGGATTGAGAACTTAGGAATTTCAGTAAAGAACTGATAGTTTAGAGGAGAAGAACGTTCTTACCTCCAGACTTGAGTTTCTCCTCTTTTAGAACCAAAAAGCTTGAAGAATCAAGTAGCAAATGGTGAGGTTTTGTTGATGAGATGATTAGCAATCAAAAGAGGATTGAAAAGAGAGATTTGAGTGACAAAATCAGAAGAAAAACTCTGGAGAAAAGGTGTTTGGGTTGAGAGAAAATGAGAGAAAAGAAAATGAGATTTTAGGAAAAATTAGTTAGAAATAACTTCCCTCCACTTTCCTTTTGTTTAAAAATCAGAATTAAATCAGTAAATATCTTAGAAAAATCTGGAGAAACTCCCTTTGGGTAAATAGCTCCTTAAAGATTCAAAGTTTCAATCCTTTCTAAAACAGTCACGCAGTTTTCAAAAATTACATTTTGGTCACTAGCCAAAATGTAACCCTTCCAAACCTCATTTTGTAAAATTGATTTCACAGTTCACTTATATATATTAAAAGAGGATTTTAGAACATTTTTCCATATTTTTAATGCAACCCGAACTAGGCTTTCCTAATTCCACCTTTTTATATTCAAACAGCACTTTGACCAAACCGGTCAACGCCCAAACTTCCAAGCCCAAAACCGGGGCGTTACAACTCTCCCCCCCCCTTAAGAAATTTCGTCCTCGAAATTTACTTGAAGGAAAGAGATAAGGAAACTGCTTCAGCATGTCATCCTTCCGTTCCCACGTGGCTTCCTCAACACCACGATGCTTCCACAGCACCTTTACCAACTCAATGGTCTTGCCACGAAGAACCTTGCTATTCGCATCCAGAACCTTCACCGGTTCCTCATCATAGGTCAAATCCAGATTCAGTTCCACTTCTTCCACAGGCATCACATGCGAAGGATCAGATCTATACTTCCGGAGCATAGAAACATGAAACACATCATGAATCTTCTCCAACTCTTGAGGTAACCTCAACCGATACGCAACAGGACCCACATGCTCAACCACCTCATATGGTCCAATGTACCTAGGGCTCAACTTACCCTTCCGGCCAAACCTCATCACCTTCTTCCAAGGCGAAACCTTCAAGAACACACGGTCTCCCACCGCATACTCTATCTCCTTACGCTTCAAATCCGCGTAAGACTTCTGCCGATCAGAAGCTGCCTTCAACCGCTCACAAATGAGCTTCACCTTCTCGGTGGTTCCTTTCAACAAAGCCGGCATCGAAACCAACTTTTGACCCGTTTCAGCCCAACAAAGAGGAGTCCTACACTTCCTCCCGTACAAAGCCTCATAAGGTGCCATTTGAATACTTGCCTGATAACTATTGTTATAAGCAAACTCCACCAAAGGCAAATGCTTCTCCCAAGAGCCCTGAAACTCAATCACGCAGCACCTCAACATATCCTCCAAAATCTGGATAACACGCTCTGACTGACCATCCGACTGAGGATGATAGGATGTACTGAAATTCAACCTCGTACCCAAAGCTTGATGCAAACACTGCCAGAAACGCGATGTGAACCTCGGATCCCTATCCGACACAATCGACTTAGGCACACCATGTAGTCGCACAATCTCAGCAATGTACAGCTCCGCAAGCTTATCCAAGGAAAACGTAAAAATGCACAGGCAAGAAATGCGCACACTTCGTCAGACGATCTACAATCACCCAAACCGAATTCTTCTTCGATGGTGACAAAGGTAAACCAGATACAAAATCCATGGTAACCCTTTCCCACTTCCACTCAGGGATTCTCAACGGTTGCAACAACCCTGAAGGAACCTGATGCTCAGCCTTAACTCGCTGACACACCAAACACTTGCTCACAAACTCTGCAACATCCTTTTTCAAACCCACCCAATAGTACTCATCCCGAAGATCACGATACATCTTAGTACTACCAGGGTGCATAACAAAAGGACTACTATGACCTTCATTCAAAATAGCACGCCTCAACTCAGCATCGTTGGGCACTACTATTCGACTCCCAAAACACAACACACCATCATCATTAAAGCAGAAATCCGAAGGTCTACCCTCCGCGATATCCTGAACATGAGATACCAAGGAATCATCCAGCAACTGCTTTTCCTTGATCAGCTGAACCAATGATGGTTTCACTTGCAACTCAGCCACAAGACCACCATCTCATGAAATACTCAAACTGGCAAACATAGCCCTTAGCTCAACAGCTACCTTCCTACTCAAGGCATCCGCAACAACATTAGCTTTTCCAGGGTGATACTCAATCGTCAAATCATAATCCTTGAGCAACTCCAACCAACGCCACTGCCTAAGATTCAACTCCTTCTGAGACATCAAATACCTCAAACTCTTGTGATCCGTGTACACAGTACACTTCTCACCATACAGATAATGTCTCCAGATCTTCAGAGCAAAAACCACTGCAGCCAACTCAATATCATGCGTAGGATAGTTGCGCTCATGCACCTTCAACTGCCGCGATGCATAAGCCACAACCTTACCCTCTTGCATCAGCACACATCCCAAACCAACATAGGACGCATCACTATAGACCACAAACTCTTTCCCTGATTCAGGCTGAACCAAGATAGGAGCTTGCGTCAAAGCCGCCTTAAGCTTCTCAAAAGCCTGCTGTCTCGCCTCCGTCCACTCATACTTAACATCCTTTTGCAACAACTTCGTCAAAGGTGCAGCAATCTTAGAAAACCCATCCACAAACCTTCGGTAGTATCCCGCCAAACCAAGGAAACTACGAACCTCATGAACAGACTTAGGAACCTTCCAATTCATCACCGCCTCAATCTTCTGAGGATCAACATGAATCCCCTTAGCAGAAACTACATGCCCAAGAAACACCACCTCCTTAAGCCAGAACTCGCACTTACTCAGCTTGGCATAAAGCTGATTCTCCAACAAAGCTTGCAGCATAATCCTCAAATGCTCTTCATGCTCCTCCTCAGTACGCGAGTACACGAGGATATCATCAATGAACACCACAACAAACTTGTCCAGGTATTCATGAAACACACGGTTCATCATGTCCATGAAAGCAGCAGGAGCATTTGTTAAACCAAACGGCATCACAAGGAACTCATAATGCCCATACCTTGTCCTGAAAGCTGTCTTAGGCACATCCACATCCTTTACCTTCAACTGGTAATATCCTGACCTCAAGTCAATCTTAGAGAACACAGCAGCTCCCCGAAATTGATCAAAGAGATCATCAATTCTCGGCAAAGGATACCGATTCTTGATAGTGAACTTGTTCAGCTGACGGTAATCAATGCACATTCTCATAGTGCCATCCTTCTTCTTCACAAACAAGATCGGTGCACCCCAAGGCAACACACTCGGCCGAATGAAACCACGATCTAGCAACTCTTGCAACTGCGTCTTCAGCTCCTTAGGTGCCATTCTATAAGGGGTAATGGACACAAAGTTGTATTCTCATACAGCTCAATTCCAAACTCCACCTCGCGATTAGGAGGTAAACCAGACAACTCCTCAGGAAACACACCAGGAAACTCCTTCACAACTCTGATATCTTGCACCCACAACTCCTTAGAGCTAGGATTCATCACAAAAGCTAGATAAGCTTCACAACCTTGCCTCAGCATCCTGCTTGCCTCCAAGGTAGACACCACATTGGCAAGAAACTTCACATTCTCACCAACCACAACTACTTCATAATCATCCGCAAGCTTCAGCGAAAATCACTTATTTTCACAATCCACAACAGCACGATGCTCAGCAAGCCAATCCATACCAAGGATCACATCAAAACCATAGAAAGGCAGCTCCATAAGGTCAACACGAAAAACATGTTCTTGAACAACCAAAGGACACCTTCTATACAGCTTTCGAGTCACAACAGTCTCACCAAAAGAACTAGTGACACGAACTCCAACATCCAAAGACTCAACAGGCAAACCAAGCAATTCAGCATGCTCACGCAAAAAGTATGAATGCGTAGATCCAGAATCTATCAAGGAAAGTAATGACAAGGATTGCAAAGTAAAGGTACCTGCAATCACATCTGCGTCATTCCTCCCCTCCCGCTGAGCATACACCCTCGCTTGACCTCCACCTTCAGGCTGAATAGCCACAACATGGGCCACTCCTCGACCACCTTCCTCTCTTCGCTGAAAGTTACCACGGCCGCGCCCACGACCTCTCTACGGTGCAGCAACAACAGGAGCACGCACTTGGCCACCAGCCAACATAGGACACTCTCGCCTCAAGTGATCCGCAGATCCACAATTCCAGCACCCGTTACCAGCTGCCGCAACAGGAGCTTGCACCTCCCTCACAGCACGAGGACAATCACGCTTCATATGACCACGTGATCCACAAATCCAACAAGCACTCGGATCAGCTCTAGCATTGCCTCCCCGAGCAAGTGCTCCACCACCTCTCTTGGCCGAGGACTGATACTTCTGATCACGACCCCTCTTGTTCCGTCCACCACCGGAACTATACTCAGCTGCTCGCTTTCCAGCACTTGAACCAGCACCTCTAGCAGATAAACCCAAGTTCATCTCAATATCCTTTGCTCGGCCCACCAACACATCAAAATCATCATACTCGGTGGCCAGCACATACATCTTCACATCCGTCACTAAACCATAACGGAATCTTTCGCACCTCGCACGCTCTTCAGGTACCAGCTCAGGTGCATACTGACTGAGTCTAACAAACTGAACTTCATACTCAGCCACAGTCATGCTCCCTTGGGTAAGAGACATGAACTCTCGCTTCTTTTCATCCAGGTACCTTACACCAAGATACCTCCTCTTGAACACATTCTGGAAGAATGTCCAAGTTACATCAGCATCAGCCATCCCAGCAATAATGGTTGTCCACCACGTATAAGCATCATCCTGTAGTAAAGATACTACACAACCCAGCTTTTGCACATCAGTGCAACTCATCTGACCCAAGATCCTCTTGGTACTCTCCATCCAGGATTCAGAACCTTCAGCAGACAAACCCCTAAACTCAGTCCCACCTAGACTGCGTAAGCGCTCCAAGGGTAGTCTCACTCCAGCATCTCCCTGATGCCCAGCTCTGACCAACCTCAGGTCCAGCGACCCCAGCACCAGCTGCAGCTTCAGCTCTTCCACCCTCAGCACCACCACCACCAGGTGGAGGAGGAGGTAACACCGCACTTCTCGCATTCTCCTCATTCTTATTCTCATTCGGAGCCGTAGCTCACACATTACTCCTCAACTCTCTACGAGGGGCCATACTCTAACCATGCAATCACAATGCAAATAAACAAAGTCAGGTCCAGCAAGGTAAGCAATCCAAGTACTCAAGCTCAATTTCACTTAAAATCAACATCATTTCATTAGCTTTGATTTGGCAATGGGTACCCCACAACATGCTTCACCACAGCATACAACTCAATTGCATCAAAATCACAAACCACTCAACATGCTTTCAATCAATCAAGCATACATAGCATACATACTTCAATCATGCACACATCATTCCCAATTACTCGAGAACTCAGCTCTGATACCACCAAATGTAACCCCCTTAACTCGGCCTAGACGGTTGACCCGAATTAAGAAAGTCACACGGGGAAAACCAAAGTCAACCCGAAAGTCAACCTTGATTAACAACCCTTTTTTTTCTTTTTAAACTTGTCTAGATGCACATTAACCCTAGTTATGATCACTCAAACAACATGCTCAAAGATCATAAACATCAGAGATCAAACAGGGACCCAATTGAACAATTTACAACTTTAGGGACCAAATTGTAAATTCTGCAAATTACAGGGAATTAACTCAAATTAAAGTTACCAACTTGTAATTAGTCAGGTTTCATGCTTCCCTGCCAAATTTCAGCTCAAATGGACATCCCAAACTCATACAATTGCACAAACAAGTTTCGGGACCAAAATGCAAACATTCCAAAACATTTAACTGCCAATGTCAGCCCCCAACGGTCGGCTGTTCCGAAACAGGGAGAGCCTGTTTCGAAACACGGGGCCGTTCCGCAACGTGTTCTGAAACGAGGGCTGGCAGAGGGCTTCCCGTTTCGAAACGGTGTCTCCCGTTTCGGACGCCTGGGCTACTACAATGCACCCGTTCCGAAACGGTAGCCACTGTTCCAAAACGACCTGCACAGAATGCAGAAAAATGCTTGCTTAAACACACAATTGACCAACCAATCATGCTCCAATTGCTACCAAACTTTATCAACAAGATAATCAACATACAAGAGACATATTTGCATCAACCATTCATCATAATATCATCATATATGAAAAGCCCCAATTCTAAAGCATGCTTCCTACTCAAGCAAACCATTCATGCACTAAAACCTCCAAAACCAAACACATAAAGGCCAAATACAAAATCCAGCATTATTAACAACATTAAGCAACTTAGGGAGTTCAAACATCTCCCAAAACATCCATATTGGTCCCCCATTGCCAAATGCCAAAAGCTAAAGGTGTACAAGAAAACCTTTCCATACTTGAGCTTAATTCCCACTTGATTGCTTGCCTTCCTTGCTGCCCTCAATGCACTCTAATGCTCTGCATTATTGGTTTAAGAAAAGAGAGAGAGCGTAAGCAAAAGCTTAGTGAGGAATGCTCATTAAAACCATTCAATAATGCATTTATAAAACTCATTGTTAAACCATGCTTCAAGCAACATAAACCATGTTCTTAAACATTTAAAACAAGCATCTCATGCTTCAAATATCATTAATCATGCTCATAACATTTCAACAAGCATCTCATGCTTCATGTTCATAACAAGTCATATTGGCAACAAGTGATACATTTCACATAAGATTCACACATGGACTTTTAAACACCATTGTGATCTTATCCCCATGGACTTTTAAACACCATGGCAAGGACCACACAAGGACTTTTAACCACCTTTGTGTCCTTAACAAGAATCTCCCAAGGACTTTTAAACACCTTGGAGTTCTTAAGTAACCAAGGCTTACACAAGGACTTTTAAACACCTTGAGCCTTAACCAAGAACCAACCATGGACTTTTAAACACCATGTTGTTCTTAACCTTTCCAAGATCCACACAAGGACTTTTAACCACCTTTGTGATCTTAACCAAGAACCATCCAAGGACTTTTAACCACCTTGATGTTCTTAAATATACAAGGCTCACACAAGGAGTTTTAACCACCTTTGTGACCTTAACATCACTTGCCAATATGCATCATTATCATCAATATATCCACTGTTTTAAAGCATTAAACCAAGCCATAAACAACATGCATCTTTAAGCATTAAACCACATTTAACCAATGTTCAAAAACAAGGAACTCTTACCTTGAGCTTCCTTCAACACATGGCTTAAAATCTCAGCAAATAAACATGCTAGATATGCTTTCAAAACAGATTTAAAATCAAGCAAACAACACATTGCATACAACCAAAAACCATGGCCATCACCAAGAGAGTTTTTCCGAAAACTTACTCTTGAGCTTAGCTAAGTTGCTTAGACTTAAACTAAGCTCCCAAACCTCCAAAACACTGGTTTCAAAGCCGAAAACCAAATTCCACTCACCGATTCCGTTTCGCCTTTTGCCGAAACACAAATCAAGCTTCCGGATCACCACCACTTGGATCCAAAGATGACTCCCCTGTTTTAAACACATCAAAGCAGAGGATTAATGCATCATCATGCATTAATAGCTTCAATGAAAGCACCTAAACCCGCTGCTCTCATCCACACTCCATTTTCGGCTACCAAACACAACCAAAAATGCATCCAAACAACTCCTCAACAAAGCCCAGCCATAAACCATCAAAACTAAACATCCTTTAACATCATTCAACAACTAAAAAGGACCTAAAAACATCCTTATACCTCCAGCAACATCAGATCCACAACATCACCTCAAAAACAACTAAGAATCACAAGCTACACTTAGGAAATTCAACCTATCCGGGATTGCATTAATTAAAACTCAATTCCTTATCAAATTAACATTCATTTAACATCAAAAACACACCTCAAATCACTGCTTTAACAGATCAAACGAAAATTCATCAAAAATCACCAAATCTTGCATTTTAAGCCAAGATCCATCACACAACTTTAAAACCATTTATAAATCATCAATTAAGGATTGAGAACTTAGGAATTTCAGTAAAGAACTGATAGTTTAGAGGAGAAGAATGTTCTTACCTCCAGACTTGAGTTTCTCCTCTTTTAGAACCAAAAAGCTTGAAGAATCAAGTAGCAAATGGTGAGGTTTTGTTGATGAGATGATTAGCAATCAAAAGAGGATTGAAAAGAGAGATTTGAGTGACAAAATCAGAAGAAAAACTCTGGAGAAAAGGTGTTTGGGTTGAGAGAAAATGAGAGAAAAGAAAATGAGATTTTAGGAAAAATTAGTTAGAAATAACTTCCCTCCACTTTCCTTTTGTTTAAAAATTAGAATTAAATCACTAAATATCTTAGAAAAATCTGGAGAAACACCCTTTGGGTAAATAGCTCCTTAAAGATTCAAAGTTTCAATCCTTTCTAAAATAGTCACGCAGTTTTCAAAAATTACATTTTGGTCATTTGTCAAAATGTCACCCTTCCAAACCTCATTTTGTAAAATTGATTTCACAGTTCACTTATATATTTTAAAAGAGGATTTTAGAACATTTTTCGATATTTTTAATGCAACCCGAACTAGGCTTTCCTAATTCCACCTTTTTATATTCGAACAGCACTTTGACCAAACCGGTCAACGCCCAAACTTCCAAGCCCAAAACCGGGGCGTTACAATTTTAGTCCAATTTATCCATACAAAGCAATAATTAGTTATTCATGGCTAATTCCCAACTATTACAAGTTTTAGGGACTAAACTGTAAATTTGAAAATTTAGGGGTCCTTCAATGTAATTGATTATATTACATTAAAATTCAGTACAATATTAACAAACCTGTAAAATTTCATACAATTTGGAGTTCATTAGCTCTTTCAATTTAGTCTTTCAAAATTCAGTGGCTAGTTTGTGAACATTGCAACATGTTAAATTATGTCTTTAACTAACCTTGTATCGAAACACCCTAGGGTCGTTTCGAAACGGGTGAAGGATGGTCAACCCATGTTGACTTTTCTATTTAGTTCGTATCGATACAACAACCCATGTATCGGAACGGGTTGACTTCCTTTGACTTTGACTTTGACCCGTTTCGATACGCTATGAACCCGTATCGAAATGATGGATTCCAGTGGCAAAATGTTTCGATATGACTATAGACCGTTTCGGTACGCCCTATTCTTTAGGCTTAATTAAGCTTACCCATATCGATACGCCATCACCCGTATTGATACGGCCTGACCTGTAATGACAGATTTTTGTTGGTTTTATTCGATTTGACCTATCGAACGATGTTCAAATGTAATAAAACTTTACACACATCATTTCAATGGTATAAACTATTAGCATGACAAATTTCATGATCATACGAATACGTTTACTATGTTTTGACCTTTATTACCTAAGTATACAATTTTAAACCATTTAAGCCAAAACAAAAAGGCCATTTAGAGCCAACAACCACATTATAACATAGGCATCACACAAACATATCAAAATGGGCATAAGCGACTAGTTCAACTACTTTCCCACATTTCTAGGAGTTCATAAGGTTAAAGTACATTACTTAAGGGCTTGTAGTGACTTGTCTTGCCTTGACTATCCGAGCTTCAAACACACGATCTTTCAACCTGAAATGCATGAGATGAGATATGTTACGCATACATTGCCTAGTGACGTAGTCATAAACAATATGAACAACTACGTAACAAGTAGTTTATATACAAGGTCTCATGCTCATCTATGTCAATACTATGCATCAATATACAATGATTAACATATTCATTTCATCATTAGCCCTTTGATTGAGTCAAGATAGTGTATATGTGAATTCCTACGCCTCGCCAAATCAATGAATGGTCTAGTCCCTCTACCTCACCAATATGACCAATATCAATACACATCCCTCCGCCTCGCCAAATCAATATAGGTCGTAGCATTATGACCATAGTCCACCCGTACTCTGAGCTCATGAATTCTATGGCAAGCCAATTGTATTCAATGTCTATTCAAATCCAAGGTTTCAATGTTCATATCCATATTCAATATTCAATGAGAATTCCAATGACCAATGATTTCAATATTTTCAATAACAAATATGTCTCATGATCAATGTTTCATGGTTCAATGTCAATATCAATATCCGATGATTTCTTCGCAATGTTTCAATAACATTAACTATATCAATGACAATGTTCAATGACGATACCAATAAACTATGTCTGATAGTCAATAACAAACTTACCGACACTTACCAATGTGTCCGTTTAACAATCTGATGTAACTTCCTCAATAGTAATGTTAGCTAAATGATCGAAAACAACAATAAAAGATTCGGGAAGGCTTTCGCCTAATCTCGAGACTCTGACTACACTCACCTCGACAATCCGAAGCTTTCAAGGCTCTAGGATGATAACTCCCTTATTCTTAGCCTTCGGTGAATTCGATAGATGCTCTTTTTTGTTGTCTTGAGCTAGGAAATCGATAGGGAGACTATTAGGATCGATATTACGATATCAAAAGCAATACAATGATATCAAAATCAATAACTAGACTTGGTTTAATCATTAGCTAACACAATAAACATGGATGGGGAAACCCTAGCTTGTGATTAAGCTTGGTACATCCATGGAATCCAACGATTGTTTGAGGATTATTGCTTACCCGAACGTTAGCAACGATTCAATGTCAATAAGTTGAAGAAAATCTAAGCTTAAATTTCCTCTCCAATGGAGGTGCTTGAAGATGAAGATGACTATTTAGGTGTTGGCTTTTCAAGGCCCGGTAAGTTCCTATCTCTTTTCATTTATTTTCATAATTGTTTAGCTCTTAAAACACTAGAAAGTCGATTGGATTTCCTTTACTATGAAGTAAACTAATTTCCTTTATCCACGTAGTTGCAATTTATAATTGAGGAGGGTCTAATCGCAAGGTTAGTCCCTCAACTCTCAATACTTTATGATTTTATCCTCATAACTTTCTGATAGCTATAATTTGGTCCCTAGAAAGCTTTGTAACAAATCCGGTAAGGCCAATACTCGATAGATTAACTCAATTACAGTTCGTTATCAATAATTAACTAGCCGATACAATATTTGGATTTTATCAATATGAGATTTACGATCACCAGAACCCAATTTTGACTAGATCAGATTCTAGGGTGTTACAAAACGACAGTCACTCTCTATTCCCAAAACTCTTTGAATACTTCAGTCCTACTTCTTACGGTGTCGAATTTGTCGCTGGCCGGAGAACATTCTATCATATTTTCTCAGTTCTTATAGCTTTAAGGTCTGTTCTTCACCAAATCGTGGAACATCTTCACTTGTTATGTAAAAAAGGTTAGTTTTTTACACTCGTTTAGGGTTTGCAAATTGTGACTGATTTTGTGAGTTTTTTTTCTTTAATTTTTAACATCTTAACTGAAACTTTTTGTTGTGATGTTTATATTTCGACTCTCTGACTAAGTTTTAACAATTAATTTTTTTTATTTCGAATATGTTCCTTATTGTTTTGATGATTTGATATATATATATACATTTATGTTTGAGTAAATTTCTAGCAACTATTATTTTACTTGATATGTCAGTTGGTTTAATTTTCTGCCTTTTTGGTATAAGATTTATAACGATTCTTTGTAAGAAAAGTGGTAATTATCCCACCACATTTTTAATAATTCTAATTCTACTAGATTATAATACTCAAGTTGATAAGATATGATTAGTATTTGCTTGTGTTAAGAGTTGGTTAAGATATGATTAGTGAAGTACTCAAGTTGATAGAGTATAAATATTAAATAGATATTGTGTTATTCATTGCCAGTAAGGTAAAAGAGAAACATTGATAAAAATATGTATTTTTTAGGATTAAAAGTAAGATGTTAATTGTTGAGCTTACTAAACTGCATTTAAATTAGTATTTAAATTTTGGTATCCAAAATTGTGTACAGTTATCATAAAAAAACCAGTAGTAAAATTAAAAAACAACTCTTATTTTATGTATGTCAATGTAAAAAGAGCATGTATTAAATTGTAGACAATCGTGTAATTTATTGGTTATATCTCACTAATTATGTATTTTTTGTTTATATTTTTTAGTAGATGTCCAATACAGAAGCATCTGTTGAGGGCAGCGTTTCACCCTCTTTAACTGATTCTGAAAATTCATTTAATATTGTTGGAGCATCAAGTCAAAGCAACAATATAAGGGTTGTTGCTAACCGAAAAGCTATAACTCCAACGTCAGAAGTATAGTCTCATTTTATTAAATTTGTTACTAGGGTAAAAGTAATGATAGATGCAATTATTGTGATAAAAAATTCTGTTGTGATGGAAAAAATAGAACTGGATCATTAAACTATCACATGAAGCAATGTAAAAAAACCCTACTAAGGTTGTTGACAATAATCAAGGTCATTGATTTTACCTAATAAGAGTCTTGAAGGAGAAGTGGGACATATTACCACTTGAAAATTTGATCAAGAAGCAACTAGGAATACTTTAGCTCAAATGATTGTGATTGGTAAATTACCTTTCAAATTTGTTGAGAGTGAAAGTTTTAAAAAAATTATGTCTGTGGCATGCTTTAGGTTTTGAATTTCTTCTAGACTTACTATAACTAAGGATATTTATTAGTTATACTTAGATGAAAGGGTTAAGCTAAAACTTTATTTGAAAAGCCAATGTTTTAAAATTTGTTTGACTACTGACACGTGAAATTCTTTGAAAAGAGTGAATTATATATGTCTTAATGTCCACTTCATTGATAATGATTAAAAATTGAATAAGAAAATTATTATTTTTTGTCCAATTTCTAGTCATAAAGGGAGATGTTATTGTGATGATGATTGAAAATTGTTTGTTAAGTTGGGAGATTGATAAAATATTCACTGTCACTGTTGATAATGTAAGTTCCAATGATGTTGCTATTAGTTATTTAAGAAAAAATCCAGTCCTCGATAGGGTTGCATTGCGAATGGTAAATACCTTTAAGTGAGATGCATGCCACACATTGTAAATTTAATTGTTGTTGAATGTTTGAAAGAAATGAATAAATATGTTGCACGTGTTAGAGGGGCTATGAGATATGTGAGACATTCTCCAGCTAGATTGAAAAGAATTATGAAGTGTGTTGAAGTGGAAAAAATAAATAACAAAAAGATGTTGTGTCTTGATGTTTGTACTAGGTGGAACTCAACATACTTAATGTTAGACACTGCTCAAAATTTTAAAAGAACTTTTGAGAGATTCGACGAACAAGATACAAAATTTAGGGTTGAACTTGAGGCCAACTACAAAAGATTGGAGTGGTGTTAGAAACTTGAGATATTTTTTGGAACACTTTTATGAAGCTACTTTGAGAGTTTCAGGAACTTCTTATATTACATACAATAAATTTTTTTGATGAATTTAATGAAATTGATATCCTATTACGAGATCCCCAATCAAGTGTTGATATTGATTTTAGTGTTATGGCCATGAAAATAAAAGATAAATATGATAAATATTAGGGTGAGATTGATAAGATGAATATGCTTATATTTGTTGCTTGTGTTTTAAATCCTAGACAGAAATTGAACTATTTAGAATTTGCACTTAGTGAAATGTATAATTCTGAAAATTTTTCTGAAGTGATCCAAAAACTGAAAGATATTTTGTTTTAATTGTATGATGAGTATATACCTCGAGTTTCTAATGATTGTGGTCAAACAAGTAGAGGAAAAACTGTTATTGTAAATGATTTACAACAAAAAAATAAAAAGACGGATGAAAGATTTATATAAAATGTGTGTCATTAAAAATGATGGTAAAGATCAAACATCTGAATTGGATAAATATTTAAGAGATGCTACTAAAATTCATGATGATAGATTTGACATTTTATTGTAGTGAAAAGCCAATAGTCTTTGATTTTCAGCTCTTTCAAATATGGCCAAAAAAGTGTTAGTTATACTGTTTTCTACTTTAACTTCAGAATCTGCATTTAGTACCAGAGGACGTGTACTCGATCCATTTAAGAGTTCTTTAACTCCTAAAATGGTACAAGCCCTTGTGTGTGCCCAAAATTATATTCGAAATTTATCAACAGAAAAAAAAAATTAAAAAGATTAAAAAACAAATTCAAGAGCTTGAGAAAATTGATAATGGTATGTTGATATTTTTATTTATTAATTCTAATTTAAGTAGTAGAATTATGTTTGAGCCATGTGCCCCACATTGACATCAACTTTTAATTATTTGATTTTTTAGATTCGTCTTGGAATGCATAGATCCTACCTGAATTCATAAGCTCATAACTTATGCACTGTGAGATTGTGAGTGTGAGATGAAGGAAGTATATGCATTCTAATCTTTTAATGTTTATTATACTATATGTATGATTGAATTTTTTGATTTATTCATTTCTGGTTTTACAGAAATATTATATGTATGAAGATTTTTTGGGAGAATTAATTGATACATATGAAGAATTTTGAAGAGCGAAGATTGCTGCCTATATAATTGTTTTAGTGTTTATTCTACTAGCTTGATTTATGAGTGCTCATGTTAACTTGGATTATAATATTTTTTTTATTCGAACTTTGTTTTTTGTTGAATTACTAATGCATAGAAGCTAGACGGTAAGGATCTTGTTAGATTTCTCTTCCTACTTTGCTTTATGCATAAGCAGGTTATTTTGTAATCGCTACTGATTTTTAATTAAAATATTCTGTAAAAGTTCGGTTAATTCGAAAACCGACTGAATTAACCGAACTTTGTTTGGTTCGGTTAATTATTTTCGAAAAAATTTCATTGCGGTTAATGCTTAAGGAAAAAACCGGTTAATAAATTTTGGAAACTTCGGTTCGGTCAGTTAACCGAAACGACCGATTGAATACCCCTATTTGAACTTTGTTAGAATTTTAGTTCATTTTTACGAAAAACAAGTAGAACTAAATGATCCGACAGTGTCGAGAATGTAAAGAAAATGATCCGATCTCGTGAAATTGATCTGCTTTTCTGGTGTTAAACCCACATTGAATCATAATGCCCGTTACTTAATCAAAAGCTATCATTAAATAAATCAAAAACTTTAAAATTCTTAGCATTCTGGTCTACTTGAATCTTCATTCCTCGGCAGCAACAGCAAAAAGACCATTCTCTCCCTCTTGGATAGATCGTTTCTTCTTCAGCAACAGAGTCATTGCCTTGCTCAAGTATGAATTGCTAGACTTGGTCATTCTTCACAAGGAAGTGAAGCATTCAAAAGCAAAATAGGGCCAAATTAAAATAATGTGCAAAAAATAGGATCAAATTTATTATTTCTTTCGAATTAGGACTAAATTGTTTGAATGCACAAGCGTGGAGGACTAAGTGTGTTATTATACAAAATATTTTAACAGCTACGTCACTCTTTTAACGACCGTTAACTGGTCAGTGGCCAAATTAAAGCAAAACTAAAGGTTTAATGGTAACATTGAAAAAATTAAAAGTTTAATTACCAAATTGAATAATTGATAAAAATTTAGTGACCATATGTAAACTTTACCCTTTTAATCTTATTCAGTTGTATACATGTAGTTTCAATCTAATTTAAATTTCATTATTGACGTAACATTATTTTATTTTTACTTATTTAATAAACAAACAATTATATTTGTTCAACATAAGAATAGAGGATGTTTAATTTTATTTTAAAAATGAATATAATCGAATGAATATAAAATTTTATGTATACAAACGAACCAATTTGATATACATTTATTGTTTATTAAATCAAAATTTATTTATTGACATTACTGAATTAATATATACTTTTTATATTGACTTCGTTAGATGTATATGGCGCTTAAGAATTAAATTTAGGGAAATAAGGTACATTATAGTATATTTAAAAATTTATGGCAAATTCTACAATGCAGGTGAAAGTCGCCACCTGCACACGATGACCTGAGTAAAGTCGCCACCTGCACACGACGTTTTGAATTTTTTTAATAATATTTTTTAAAATAAATTGTCATGAATGTGAACGTTTTATATAAGAAAATATTAAAAAAATTAAAATCGTCGTATGTAGGTGGCGACTTTTACCTGCACTATAAAAATTTTCATAAATTCTTAAATATACTCTAATATTTTTTATTTCTCTAAATTGAATTCTTAAATGCATTATTCACCTAATTTTTCTTTTCATAATTATACTATTTTAAAAAAATATATAAGGCAGAATTGATATGTGAAAGTGTCGACGTGGCTAACGGAGACACGGGAGGAACAAACTTGTCAAAAAGTTAAAGGTTGTAGACAAAAGACAGCAACTGATTAGTAAGAAAGCACGCGCTCCTAAATTTAAAAACTAAGACTGCGTGTGGTACACGACACAACGAGGACGGCGACGTGTTAACCGTTCCCATGAACTTCCATGTGCCCAGTATCGTGACCCTACCGCCGCTTTATCACGCGCCGTGCACCAATGTCTTAAATACCCTCTATAGTAGGAATGTAAACGATGGAAGTTGAGCTCGAGCAGTGTTGAGCTCAACTCAGTTTGTTCAGAATTCAAGTCAAGTTTGAGCTTGAGTAATTTTTAATTAGTCTGAATAATTTGAGCTTGAGTCGAGTTCAATTGAGTCGAATGTTGACCGAGCTTTAACCGAGTCAGACTCGAGTAGCTCACGTTCTGTTTCGTCTCATTTAAAGCACTGTTAGGAAAAGCTTTGATACACAAGTTGGGTTAAAGTTTAAACAAGCTTGTTAATTTTAGTGAATATGGTATTAATTTAGTGTTTAGAGGTTTACGTTGTTGGGTTTAGGATTTAGGATTTAGATTTTGGGTTTAGGACTTATGTTCAGGGTTTTAGGTTTAAGAATTTAGAATTTAAATTTAAAAAAGTAAAAAATCTAGTATATTATATTTTCGAGTAACTAGCGTGCTTTTCGAATCAGGTATCAAGTAGTTCAACTCTACTCGTTAAGAACTCAATCTGAGTTCGGGCTCGAGTCGAGTGTTAACTGAATTTTGACCGAGTAAAACTCAAATAACTCGCGTTTTATTTACAGCTCTTCTCCAGAGAAGAGGGTCCCACGTAACACAATAATCCCTTTTTGACTTTCAACTAATTTAAAGTTTTCTTTTCCTTTTCTCTTTTCCTGCTGAATGGTTTTTTAAGGAAAAAAATTGTAATATATTTAGGAGAAAATTAATATATATATATATATATATATTATAAATTTGGGTAAACTACATAAATGACCACCTAATTATAGGCTTGGTGTCAATATGACCACTATACTTTTAATTTTGGTAAATATACTACTAAATTATTTAATTGGTTCTAATATGACCACCAACCGTTAAAAAGTAACAGAGACACTAACGAGCTGTTAAATAAATTGATATAATTATACATTTGATTCCCGTTATTTACACAATATATTAATTTATTCCAAATTTTAATTTAATTTAATAAATTAATTATTATATTCGGTGGTGACACATGTCACCACCTTATTGGGGAACTTTAATTATTTTAATTTAATTAATTATGTAAAACCTATGTTTGATTTTGATATAATTAGATCTTTAAGGATCAATTTGTAAAACTTAAAATTGTTTTTATAAGTCCCTTAATAAGTTTTAAAACACCAACACTTTAAAACTTATTTATAAAACTCAAACTCAAAATATTTTCTAAGTGTTCCAAGGCAAAACCATTGAAAATCGTCGAGGAGTATCGATACACTACCAAGCGTATCAATACCTTTTTGCCAAACTTGGTTACTGTCGGAACCCGTATCGATACCCTAAACCCTCGTATCGATACGCCCCTGTGTTAAAATTCAAAGAGTTTGAATAGCGTATCGATACGGCTAACCCTCGTATCGATACGGATTTTATAATTTTTAAATATTAAGTCGGTTTAAAAATATGACCGTTGGTGTCAGTTGGTTGGTAACCAAACTTTAAAAGGTCGTTGACCCGTATCGATACGCCTAACCCCCGTACCGATACGGATTTGGACAGTGAGCTAAGTTCAAAAAAAGGTATCGATACGGCCCTTACCGTTTCGATACCCCTTACCGATACGCTTACGTGTGTATCGATACCCCTCATTTATTGCACACAACGGATCTTTCTGTAACACCCCAATTTTGGGCTTGGAAGTTTAGGGTCTGAACCGGACCGGTTTAAATTACGGTTCGAATATAAAAGGTGGTTTTAGGGAAAGCCTAGTTCGAGATGCATTAAAAATATGGAAAAATATCTAAAAATATGATATTTCAAGTTAGTGACTAAAATGTAATTTTTGAAAAGTTGGTGGCTGTTTTAAAAGGATTGAAACTTTGAATCTTTAAGGAGATAATTTACCCAAGGGAGGGTTTCTCCAGATTTTTCTTAAATTTTAAAGACTCATTTAATGTTATTTAATAAAAAGAAAAGAGGGAAAAGAGATATTTTTGTTTCATAACTAACTTTTGCCAAAATTTTCTCATTTCATTTTCTCTCAATTTTCCCTCAGCCAAACACATTTCCACAGCTACTTTTCCTTTGATTTTAACACCTAAAGTTGAGATTTCAATCTCTAAATGATTTCTAATCATTTCTACACCAAATCCTCATCATTTGCTTATTGAATTTTCAAGAATTTTGGCTCTAAACAAGGAGAAATCCATATTTAGAGGTATGAACGTCCTTCTCCTCTAAATACTCAGTTCTTTACTGAAATTCCAAAGTTCTCAATCCTTAAATTGAGTTTTATTAAAGGTTTTGATGTTGTGATCTTGATTTTGGCTTAAAATGCAAGATTTGGATTTAATTTTGAAGAAATTCGTATTAAATGATTGGGCTCTGTTTTGAGATGTCTTTTTAATGTATTTTAGATGTCTAAATGATGTGTAATTGAGGTTTAATCATTGCAATCCCGAATAGGTTGATTTTCCTAAGTTTTTACTTGAGTTAATTGTGGTTTTTGGGGTGATTTTGATGTTCTGCTATAGCTGGAGGTATAAGGACGTGATTAGGTCCTTTTTTGATGTTAATTGATGTCTAAGAATGATTGGAATTGATGGATCTTGGCTGGGTAATGTTGTAGAGGTGTTTGGATGTGATTTCGGTTGTGTTTGGCAGCCGAAATGTGAGTTTTGATGAGAGCAGCGAGTTTAGGTGTTTTGGCAGAAGATTTTAATGCATGATGATGCATTAATCCTCTGCTTTGATGTGTTTAAAACAGGGGAGACATCTTCGGATCCTTGTGGTGTTGATCCGGAGGCTTGATCGGCATTTCAGCAAGCTTGCGAAACGGAATCGGTGAGTGAAGTTTGGTTTTCAGCTTTGAAACCAATGTTGGAAGGTTATGGGAGCTTAGTTTAAGTCTAAACACCTTAGCTAAGCTCAAGAGTAAGTTTTTCGGAGAAACTCTCTTTTGATGAACCATGAGATGGTTGAATGCAATGTGTTTATTTTGCATGTTTAAATTCTGTTTTGAAAGCATATTTTAGCATGTTTAATGTTGGTTTTGTAAGCCATGTGTTGAAGGATGCTCAAGGTAAGAGGTCCTTGATTTAAACATTGATAAATGTGGTTTGATGCATTGTGATGCATTATGTTGAGTGTGTAAAAGTTCTATTATTTACACCCTTTTTAACCCATATTTCTGCTGCATTCAAGCATCATTGCATTGCATTTAGGTTAGTTTACGACAAAACATCACAAATATATAAAAAGCACGGATTCTACTAAAAGATGGCTTATTTTGCAGGTTGCTGCCATAGTTGACGGAGAAGGCAGGCGCAGGGCAGAGAAGCAGAAGAGCTGAACTGGACAAGCAGACGATGAGGACGATGCTGCCATGGATCTGTCGTGACAGGAGGACGACAGCAAATTAGTGGAGGAAAAACAAAGTGGACCTCGATAGATAGAGAAAATTACGCTCGTCTGTCGTGTGAAAACCCTATATTTTTCCAAGCCCCGGATCAAAAGATATGTCAAGACAAAGCTCAAGGAGAGGAAATCCCTTGAAACAAGGAGGCGGCTGAAAAGTAGGATACTTAGAGATTAAGTCTTTATTAGAATCTTACTTTTAATTAAAGTTGTAATCCTTGTTATCTTAGAATACTTGAGCCCAAAGCTTATTTAAGGGCATAGGTTTTAACCTAGAAAAGGAGAGACCCCATAACCGACAACTAAAATCCCTCCGTCGTCTACCCGTCGTCGACATGTTCTAAATTCCCCCTAGGGCCACGGGTTGTTTTGTAAAGTAGTTGCAAGGGTTGTTTTGTTTTAGGTATTTTCAGTTGAATAAAATAAACTTCAAGTTCTCTTATTTTGGTTATTAATATCTTGCAATAGCATCGGGAGAGCATTGTGAGGTTATCCATTTACTTAGCATCGGGAGAGTTAAGTATACGAAAGAAATAAGAGCAAGTTCTCTAGTTTATAGTTGAACTATCTTGTGCCTAGGGATAGGGCAAAGTTAAGTGGCTAAGGAAGAATTCATACACATCGTTGTTCATCCTCCGATTCATATCGGGAGGTATCATCAAAGACGTGTTCATCGACAGACTTGGACCTAGGGATAGGCCAAGGCAGATCTGGGATTCTTGCCAAACTTGAAGTACGGAGTTGGTGTGTTTGCTGCCGCGACAGCCAACGGACAGCCGCCGCGACAGGTGCTGCCGTGACGGGCATGACGACAGAACTGGAGTTCCTAAGCAATCCAATACCTGCACTACTGAGCAATTCAATACCAACCCATTCTCTCTATCTTGATATTCCAACTCTTTTATTTACGTTTTTCCTTATTATTTTCGTGACAATTCTCTTAAATATTTTCTTTACTTCGTGCAGTGAAATAAGGTGAAGCTATTAGCCCAATCCCTGTGGAGACGATATCCGATACTTCGTATCACTTTACTACTTGCGTCGTGTACACTTGCACTACAATTGCGATAGACTCTTTTACACGCAACAAGTTTTTGGCGCCGCTGCCGGGGATTGGCAACATAACTACACCTTTCTTTTATTGCACTTTTCGTTTTTGTTTTTGTTTTTGTTTTAATTTTTCTTTTTCTATTTTTCGTTAGTACTTTCGACTCTTGCTTTTCACAAGGTTTTCTTGTTTATGCGCAGATCTAAAAGAGGTGAAGATCTTGAGTATCCATTAGATCCGGAAGTTGAACGTTCCTTCAATCTCAAGAAACAACTTCGTCACCTTTTAGACAGGAACGAATACCTTGAGGAATAGCTAGAGCAGATGGCCCGTAATCCGCCCGTTGGTGGAGGTATACCGCCTGTCGGCGACCCGCCTGCGGCAGATGGACGACGGTCATGTCGAGACTACATGTTGAACGATCATGTAGAACTGGAGACCACGCTGCCGGATATTGAAGTTGATAACTTTGAGCTTAAACCTGTCATGTTTAGTATGATCAACAATGTCGGGCAGTTTAGTGGTGCTGTGACACAAGATGCTAGGGAGCATCTCAAAACGTTCTAGGAGATCTGTGGTTCGTTTAGACTGCCAGGAGTTATTCCGGAGATACTGAGGCTTCGGTTATTCCCCCATTCATTGAGGGACAGAGCTAAAACTTGGTGGAATAAACTTACGCCGGGTTCAATCGTAACTTGGGCAGATTTATCTCGTGAATTCTTATCTCGTTTTAATCCTTCGCATTTATTTGAGCGATTACGTAACGAAATTGCTACTTTTCAACAGGAAGATGACGAGCCGATGCACGAGGCCTGGGAAGATTTACTACTCTTCTTCGAAACTGCCCTATGCATGGATTCCCCGTCTGGAATCAGGTAACTAAGTTCTATAATGCTGCCAATTTACAAACTCGCATTCGAATTGATTCTGCAGCAAACGGACTATTATTGGATAAAGATCCAGACGAGGCATTGCAAGTCTTGAAAAATCTAGCTAAGAATGAGGAGCAGTTTCCGACAGCTAGAAGAGGGGGTAAACGGGTACTTGCTATCAAGGACTATGAGGCCGACAACACTATGAAATCACAGGTAGCATTCCTTACTAAAGCAATGAAAAGGTTATTGAATGAGGATGAATTACAAGGATTTGCTGTTGAGGAAGTTTGTAATATTTGTGAGGGAAATCATAGTCGGGATGAGTGCCCAATACAAATAGAAGAGGGAAAATATGTTGGAAACTACAAGCCAAATTACAATTCCAACAATTATAATCCCAATTGGAGGAAGGATCCCAAATTTTCCTGGAGTAATCCTAATAATGCCCTGAATCTGCAAGCACACAATCAGAATCAGGGAGGACCTAGATTGCTAACGCGACAGCAACTGCCGCAGCACCTGCCGCCGCAGCAGCAACAACAGCCACCACCTGCCACGAGCAGTATATTGGAACAGACTCTGGCCACCTTTATGTCTCAGACCGGTACGTATATGGAGAATATGAATCAGTTTGTCAAGAAGACAGAAACCTTTATGGATAAAACCGAGATGAGGATGACAAATCATGAAGCTACCTTGAAATCTCTGGAGACACAAATGGGTCAGGTTTCGCAACATATTAAGCCAAGGCAGAATGGAGGATTCCCTAGCAATACTGAAAATGCTAGATCGCCCACACATGAGCAATGTAAGGCAATTACTACTAGGAGTGGGAAGAAACTACCAGGGCCGGAAAAAGAAGCTGAAACAGAAAAGGAACCTGCCTTGGATAAACCTGCCAAGGAAGCTGCCCCGACAGGTGATAAACAGACCGCTGCCGATGGGCCTGTCACGACAGCAGAAGCGACAGAGGAGAAAAAAGATGATTACCGTCCTCAGATTCGCATGCAGTGGGAAGGACGTATTGCTGATTATCGTCCTCCACCACCTTTCCCTCAACGGATACAACAAGCTAAGCATGAATCTCAACTTAAAAATATTTATGATATTTTTAAGCAAGTTCATATTAATATTCCGCTGTTAGATGCCGTTAGGGAGATGCCCGGTTACGATAAATTTCTCAAGGATGTCATGTCGAAAAAATCTAAACTTGGGGAATTCAAAACGGTAAAGATGACAGAAGGTCGCATGAGTATTCTTCATCGGCAGCCACCCCAGAAAAAGAAGGATCCAGGGAGCTTCATCATACCTTGCGTAATCGGAAACAAATTTATGGGTAAGGCACTTTGTGATCTTGGTTCTAGTGTTAATTTAATGCCAAAGTCTATTTTTCAGAAATTAGGTATTGGAAAGGCGCGGCCCACGACAGTAACTCTGCAGCTGGCAGACCGCTCTTACGTTCATCCAGATGGAAATATTGAAGATATTCTGGTAAGAGTGGATAAGTTTATTTTTCCTGTTGACTTTCTTGTTTTAGATTGTGAGGCAGATGAAAACGCACCAGTCATCCTTGGGTGACCCTTCTTAGCCACAGAAAGATCACTGATTGATGTGGAGAAAGGAGAACTCACCATGCGAGTGAACGACCAAGAGATTAAGTTGAATGTTCTCCAAGCGATGAAACATGCTGATGTGGATGAGGAATGCAAGGCTATCACTGACATTACCCTTGATCAACCCTGCATCAGGTCGGGCTGTCACGATATTAAATTTGTTCACTGCCGCGGCAGCCACCTACAGGACTGTCACGACAGCAACGACGACAACACTGACGACAGCAACTTCTCTGAATCCGATACATCTGATATTGAAGATCAGGAGGAGGTAAACTGGTTAGGCAATCGTCCAGGTAAGTTATTCGAACCTTTGAACTATACTTCGGATAATCATTTAATCCAAAAGCCATCTACTGTTGAACCACCTGCCTTAGAACTTAAGCCCCTGCCAGGGCAGCTTAAATATGCTTTTCTTGGTTCAAATGACAAACTACACGTAATCATCTCTTCTAAGCTGCCGCAGGAACAGGAACGGTAGCTAATCGACATGCTAAGGCAGCACAAAAAGGTGATTGGATGGACGATTGCTGATATACAAGGCATAAGTCCGGCGTTATGCATGCACAAAATCCTCTTAGAGGAAGATCATAAGCCGACTATAGATGCCCAAAGGCTATTAAACCATGCTATGAAGGAGGTAGTGCGTAAAGAGATAATCAAATGGTTAGATGCTAGTATTATTTACGCCATCTCCGACAGCAAATGGGTGAGCCCGGTGCAATGTGTTCTAAAGAAAGGAGGAATGATCGTGGTAACCAACGAGAACAATGAGTTAATCCCAACCAGGACTGTGACCGGTTGGAGGGTTTGTATTGACTATCGGAAGCTTAACAAAGCTACCCGAAAGGACCATTTTCCTTTACCCTTTATTGATCAAATGCTTGATAGATTAGCAGGTAAACCTTACTATTGTTTTCTTGATGGTTATTCGGGTTATAATCAAATTGCTATTGCACCGGAGGATCAAGAAAAGACGACTTTTACATGCCTCTATGGAACATACGCGTTTAGGAGGATGCCGTTTGGACTCTGTAATGCACCTGCCACCTTCCAAAGGTGCATGATGGCTATATTCTCCGACATGGTAGAGGATTTCCTAGAAATTTTTATGGATGATTTTTCCGTCTTTGGAGATGATTTTGAGAGCTGCCTCGGCAATCTACAAAAGGTACTTGAAAGATGTGAAAAAGCCAATCTTGTTTTGAATTGGGAAAAATGCCACTTTATGGTGGATGAAGGAATAGTCCTTGGCCATAAAATTAGCTGTTGTAGGATAGAAGTCGACAGGGCCAAAATAGAAGTGATTGAAAAGCTGCCGCCGCCAACAACAGTCAAGGGCATTAGAAGTTTTTTAGGGCATGCTAGTTTTTATCGAAGATTTATTGCAAATTTCTCAAAAATTACCAAGCCCCTATGCCATCTCTTGGAGCAGAACCGACCCTTTGACTTTAATGAGGAATGTACTGAAGCATTCAAGGTTCTGAAGGAAAAACTAGTGATAGCCCCCATAGTACAGCCACCAGACTGGACACAACCATTTGAGATTATGTGTGATGCTAGTGACTATGCTGTCGGGGCAGCACTTGGGCAGTGCAGAGATAAGTTGTTTCATGTCATATATTATGCCAGCAAAACATTAAATGACGCCCAAGTGAACTACACCACCACAGAAAAGGAGATGTTAGTTGTGGTATTCTCCATCGACAAGTTCCGTTCTTACATACTTGGGACGAAAGTAATAGTGCACACAGACCATTCTGCCCTGAAGTATCTGTTCGCGAAAAAGGACGCAAAGCCTGGATTGATCCGGTGGATCTTGCTATTACAAGAATTCGACCTTGAGATCAAGGACAAAAAAGGGACAGAAAATCAGGTGGCAGACCACTTGTCAAGGTTGGAGAAAGGACAGAGTCTACCAATCGATGAGACAAACATACTGGAGACCTTCCCAGATGAGCAGCTCTTTGCTGCCGCAATCGCTGCCGCGACAGCCATGGCGGCAGGTAAGTCTTCTGAACTCCCTTGATATGCTGATTTCGTTAATTTTATAGTTAGTGGAATACTTCCTTCTGATCTTAATTATCAAGCTAGGAAAAGGTTCCAAAATGATGTTAAGCATTATTATTGGGACGAACCTCTTCTTTTCAAAATGTGTGCAGATCATGTTATAAGGAGGTGTGTACCACAAGAAGAGCAAGAAGACATTCTCCATCACTGCCATGCTTCACAATATGGAGGTCACTTATGAGGCAATAAAACTGCTGCCAAGGTGCTGCAGTCAGAGTTCTACTGGCCGACACTATATAAAGATGCACAGGACTTTTACAAGAACTGTGACAGGTGCCAGCGGACAAGTAACATCTCGAGGAGAAACGAGATGCCACTGCAGAACATTCTAGAAGTCGAGATCTTCGACGTTTGGGGGATTGATTTTATGGGACCTTTTCCATCTTCATGTGGAAATCTATACATCCTCCTAGCAGTGGATTATGTCTCTAAGTGGGTAGAAGCTATCGCCACTCAAAAGAATGATGCCAAGACAGTCCAAAATTTTTTGCACAAAAACATTTTTTTCTAGATTTGGCATCTCTAAGGCGATTATCAGTGATGAAGGGAGACATTTTGATAATAGGGTAATTGCTGCCGCCTTGAAAAAATATGGTGTCAAGCACAGGATCGCGACAACATACCACCCACAGACCAATGGACAAGCCGAGATATCCAATAGGGAAGTTAAGAACATTCTTGAGAAGATGGTTAAGCCAACTAGGAAAGATTGGTCTTTACTCCTTAACGATGCATTATGGGCATATAGGACAACTTTTAAAACTCCATTGGGCATGTCTCCATACCGACTGATTTATGGAAAAACCTGTCACTTGCCTGTCGAGATCGAGCACAAAGCATATTGGGCAATCAAGGCAGTGAATATGGACTTGGACAAGGCAGGCCAGAAAAGGCTATTAGATCTGAACGAGATTGAGGAATTACGGACAATGGCCTACGACAATGCGAGAATTTATAAGGAGAAAACTAAGAAGTGGCATGACAAGAAGCTGCTGCCACGACAGTTCTACCCAGGGCAGCTTGTGTTGTTGTTTAATTCTAGACTGAAACTCTTCCCAGGAAAGCTTAAATCTAGATGGTCTGGCCCGTTCCAAGTGGTACAAGTTTTTCCCCATGGTGCCATTACAATTCAATCATTAAAAGACGGGCACCAATTCAAAGTCAATGGACATCGCCTCAAGCATTATCAGGGGACTGAAGTCCCAGAAATACAGGAAGTGGTTACTTTAGGAGATGCCCCACAAGGCATCCCTAATTTAACCTAAATTTTATTTTTTATCTTTTTTTATTATTTATTATTTATTAGGAAATTAGGTTTATTTAATTCGAATAATGTTTTTACATTTTCTGTTTTTAGGAAATAAAGGAGTCAAGCAGAAAAGGAGAAGTGACCCAAGCCCACCATCCATCCATCAGCCCAACAGAGCCCATTTATTGAAGCCTGTCGTTCCAGCTGCCGCCGCAGACACGGATAAGACAGGCTGTCAACAGACTGACACGGCAGACGCAGAAGCGTGTGACAGACGCATAACAGACGCATAATTACGCGTCAGACACGCCAAATCTCATCAGTCGCCCCGTTATTCACGCCTGCCGTTACAGCATTAAACGGGCAGCAACTCGACCGCTATAAAACCCCATTTTCATTTTAATTTTCCTCACTTCTGCTTATTCTTACTTGCTTTCTAGTCTCGTTTTATTTGTTTTCTTTACTTTCACAACCCTAGCAACTAAAATGTCTTCCAGACGTACCCGTCGCAGTGCTGCTTCCACCTCTTCAGCAGCAACACCCACACCGCAGTTGTTCGCCACCAAAGAATTATGGGAGGAAAGAGGATTCATCTACGTCCGCAAGGCAGCAAACCTAGGGCTCCGACCATTCATCGTGAAGGTGATACGGACTCAGCTATGGGAGCAGTTCGCCGCACAACCTACAGAACTAAATGATACGTTGGTGCGAGAATTCTATGCTGCCATCGACAGCAGAACGGCAACATCAGTCACCGTTTGAGGGGTAGAGGTACCATTTACAGCTGACAGCATCAACCACATGTATGGCCTATATTTTGGTCCCAACGATGATGCCCATCAGCAATTTTTAGACACCCTCGATTCTGCCGCCTACGGTGCTTTCATGGCGGAGGTGACAGGGGAAGGAACAACATGGACCACGAGCAAAAAGAACCCCAACTCTGTAAAAAGGGGGCAGCTACTCCCAGAAGCTAAACTCTGGAACGCTTTCATCAAAAAGCGTATCATACCGACCTCCCATCACACGACGGTGGACCAGCAGCGGCTCGCCCTCATTCATTCGATCATGCACGACCGGCCTATCAACGTGGGCCGCTATATGAGGGACAGCATCTTGGACTGCACATTCCGTTCCACCTCCCGCCTTTGCCTACTGTTCACGATCACTTCTCTTTGCCGCTGCGCTGCCGTCCTAGAGGCCACTACCGACAAACTGATCCAAGGCAGAGGCTGGACAGACAACAACATTAACAGCCTCATGGAGCTGATAGTCGCAACCCCCGTCTCATCCTTCAACCCGGCTGCCTCCCGAGCAGAATCATCCGAGGAGCCTGCCCCTGAACCTACCGCCGCCACCGCCCAGACAGACCAATCTGCCCAGATCCTTGCTGTAATACAACGGGTGGAAGACAGACAAATGGGGCTGATGACATTCATCCGGGATTTCACCAACTCGACGGTAAATTTCATTACCAACACTTTAAATTATCCCGATGTTATTTTCCCCACTTTCCCTGTCCACTATTTCCACATCCCCTCCCCTGTCCATACACCCACACCACCTGCCTCCCCACACACCCATTCTACTGCTTCCACCCCATCACCTGCCTCGACGGTAGCTGGCAGTCCAACAGCCGAAACCTCTGCCCGAGGAACGAAGCGACCTGCCTCACATGACAGCGAGTCAGACCCTCCTATTATGAGGAATTTGGATAAAGAGTTCACGCCTGTCAAGAGGCAGAAACACGTGGCAGACAGAAAAAGAATGCCCAAGGCCAGCACCACCACCAGCAGCACTTGGGATAGTGGCAGCAACTCAGACATCCATGTCGTGGAGCAACCTGCCAAGCCTGCCCAGCCTGCCCCACCACCCAGACGCCGCCACCAGATCCGTGTCAGCAGCAGCAGTGAAGACAGCGATTAAAATTTATGTCTTTTATTTTCCTTTATTGTTGCCTGCTCTATTTATATTTTGTGATGTACCTGCCTTCATTTTATCTGTCATTTGCATTGAGGGCAATGCAACCCTCGAGTTTGGGGGTGGCAACCCTCCATTTTAATGGAGTCTTAGTACATCTTTAATTAATTGCTGTGTCTTTTATTCTCTTAAAAAAAATCAGAAAAGACTAAAACTGTTGGCTTAAAACTGTGAAGTAAACTTACCTGTCATGACAGCTCTGTCGTGGCAGCATCTTTAGGACAGTTTAAGGAGAAGTTTAGAGCCTTTCTATAGTTCTGAAAAAACTTAAACACCATTGTGACTGTTATATTGCTTAGATTTCTTTTAGCCAAACTAGAATAGGATGCTTAGTACTTGAATAGCCCCTAGAGGTGCCTAACACTGGCTCTAGGAAAGAAGTTTAGCAAAAGAAACTCAAAAACCTAGA
This sequence comes from Hibiscus tridactylites, assembly GCA_958450335.1. Classification (NCBI taxonomy): domain Eukaryota; kingdom Viridiplantae; phylum Streptophyta; class Magnoliopsida; order Malvales; family Malvaceae; genus Hibiscus; species Hibiscus tridactylites. The sequence goes on from OY288269.1 coordinate 33,411,776, forward strand.
GGTGCCCGAAACCGGCTCTAGGAAGCTAACTAGAGGTGCCCAAAACTGGCTCTAGTAAAAACTTAGCTTGAAAATAGAAGAAAAAAAAGCATGAAAATGTGTCTTCAAGAAATTAAACTTTGGCATAAAAATTCGAGTTAAAAAGTTGAATATTCTAGTGAAACCAAGAGAGCCTTAGCATATAACTGTTCACAAGCATGCACACACTGCACGAGAATTATAGTAAGATTCCGGACAGATCCTAATCTTTCCGACAGGTTGCTACCGCCACAGAGAATGAGCGACGGGTAAGGGACAGTTCACTGTTTGAAAGCCAACACAAAAATATTCATTTTTCTTTTAGGTCATAATTGCTTGAGGGCAAGCAAAAACTTGAGTTTGGGGGTGTGTTGAGTGTGTAAAAGTTCTATTATTTACACCCTTTTTAACCCATATTTCTGCTGCATTCAAGCATCATTGCATTGCATTTAGGTTAGTTTACGGAAAAACATCACAAATATATAAAAAGCACGGATTCTACTAAAAGATGGCTTATTTTGCAGGTTGCTGCCATAATTGACGGAGAAGGCAGGTGCAGGGCAGAGAAGCAGAAGAGCTGAACTGGACAAGCAGACGATGAGGACGATGCTGCCATGGATCTGTCGTGACAGGAGGACGACACCAAATTAGTGGAGGAAAAACAAAGTGGATCTCGATAGATAGAGAAAATTACGCTCGTCTGTCGTGTGAAAACCCTATATTTTTCCAAGCCCCGGATCAAAAGATATGTCAAGCCAAAGCTCAAGGAGAGGAAATCCCTTGAAACAAGGAGGCGGCTGAAAAGTAGGATACTTAGAGATTAAGTCTTTATTAGAATCTTACTTTTAATTAAAGTTGTAATCCTTGTTATCTTAGAATACTTGAGCCCAAAGCTTATATAAGGGCATAGATTTTAACCTAGAAAAGGAGAGACCCCATAACCGACAACTAAATCCCTCCGCCGTCTACCCATCGTCGACATGTTCTAAATTCCCCCTAGGGCCACGGGTTGTTTTGTAAAGTAGTTGCAAGGGTTGTTTTGTTTTAGGTATTTTCAGTTGAATAAAATAAACTTCAAGTTCTCTTATTTTGGTTATTAATATCTTGCAAGAGCATCGGGAGAGCATTGTGAGGTTATCCATTTACTTAGCATCGGGAGAGTTAAGTATACGAAAGAAATAAGAGCAAGTTCTCTAGTTTATAGTTAAACTATCTTGTGCCTAGGGATAGGGCAAGGTTAAGTGGCTAAGGAAGAATTCATACACATCGTTGTTCATCCTTCGATTCACGCCGGGAGGTATCATCAAAGACGTGTTCATCGATAGACTTGGACCTAGGGATAGGCCAAGGCAGATCTAGGATTCTTGCCAAACTTGAAGTACGGAGTTGGTGTGTTCGCTACCGCGACAGCCAACGGACAGCCACCGCGACAGGTGCTGCCGCGACGGGCACGACGACAGAACTGGAGTTCCTAAGCAATCCAATACCTGCACTACTGAGCAATTCAATACCAGCCCATTCTCTCTATCTTGATATTCCAACTATTTTATTTACGTTTTTCCTTATTATTTTCGTGACAATTCTCTTAAATATTTTCTTTACTTCGTGCAATGAAATAAGGTGAAGCTATTAGCCCAATCCCTGTGGAGACGATATCCGATACTTCGTATCACTTTACTACTTGCGTCGTGTACACTTGCACTACAATTGTGATAGACTCTTTTACACGCAACACATTATTATTTAATGGCTTTGTTTAATGCTTTAAAATAGTGGATTAATGATGGTAAATGATGTATATTGGCAAGTGATGTGTTGGTTTAAAAGAACTTGAATCGGATATAGTTAGCCGGCTATAGGATTGGGTGCACCATGAATAAAGTCGCCTTGGATGTTGAGGGGTTGTAATGGTACCGTAAACTCCATCCAAGTACACTAACGAGATGTCTAAGATCATAATGGTGGTTAAAATGCCATGTTAGGATCTTGTGTTGTGTGTCCCGTGTTCTCGTTAGTGATGTTATACAACTACCAATGAGTGATGTGGAGGGGTTGTAATTGTACCGTAGACTCCATCACGGGTGTTGAGGGGTTGTGATTGTACCGTTAAAACTCCACCTTGAGTGTTTGGTAGTGTGTATGAAGCGTATGGGACAACGCTTGTAATCCGTGTATCCGATTGTGTTTTGAGTTGAAAAATGGTTATGGATTATCACTTGAAAGCCAATATGACATGTTGATGAATTGAAGCATGAGATGCTTGGTTTGTATGCATAAATGCATGATAAATGAGGTTTTGAAATTAAAGGCCTTGGAAAGGTGTTTTTACAAAGTGCATTATTGTGTTGTTTTATTAGAGCATTTCTCACTAAGCATACGTGCTTACGCTCTCTCTTTCTTGAACCAATAATGCAGAGCATTGAAGTGCTTTAAGGGCAGCAAGGAGGTCAAGGATCCAAGTGAAAGTCTAAGCTCATGTATGGTGACTATTTTCACAACACTATTAGCTTTTGGTATTTGGCAATGAGAACCTAGATTGTGTTTTTGGGAGATGTTTTGGACTCCCTAAGTTTGGTTTAATGCCTATGGTGTTTGGAACATGTAAATGGCCATTTGGTATTTTGTTTTGGAGATTTGATGATTGCTTGCTTTTCTATATAGGATGCATGTCTTTAGACTTGTGGTTTTTCTTGTATGCTTATCTCAAGAGTACACCTAGGGTTAATATGCATTTAGACTTGTGGTTTTTCTTATTTGAGGCCGTGATTGAGCTTTGATGATGCAAATGTGTTCCTTTAATGTTTGATGACTTGTTGGCATGTTATAGAGGTCATACGAACATGTTTGGTGGGTCGAAAGAGTGTAAAACAGACTTTTCTGCTGTTTCTGGGCATGGTGTTTCGAAACACCCTTGCATGTTTCGAAACAGGTGCATATTTTCGCCTGGGTGTTTCGAAACGGGCAGAGGTGTTTCGAAACACTTTGGCTACTGCCAAGGGGTGTTTCTGAACGGCCTAGACCCGTTTCGAAACACTTGACCGTTGGGCACTGATTTGAATGGTTTTGAGATTTGCAAGCTTTACGTTTTAGTCCTGATTTTTGTATATGGAATTGATTGAGTTTGAGATGTCCGTTTGAGATAAAATTTGATAGAGAAGCATGAAACATGACTACTTTCATAATGGTAACTTAAAAATTGGGAAAGTCCTCTTAATTTCCAAAATATACAAATTGGTCCCTAAATTTGTATGTTGTACAATTGAGTCCCTTATTGTTTTCCGATTGCTGTGATTTTTTAGTATGCTTATCTCAAGAGTACACCTAGGGTTAATATGCATTTAGACAAGGTTAAAAATAAAAAAGGGTCGTTAATCAAGGTTGACTTTCGGGTTGACTTTGGTTTTCCCCGTGTAATCTTCGTAGTTCGGGTCAACCGTCTAGGCCGGGCTAAGGGGTTACATTTGGTGGTATCAGAGCTGAGTTCTCGAGTATTTGGGAATGGTTAAGTGGGTGAAATGTGTATGATTGCTTGTATACTTGTTGAGTGAAAGTATGATGCATGAATTGTAAGAATGTTGCAATTGTGGTGTATGTTGTGGTGAAGCATGTTAGAGGGACCCATTGCCATATCAAAGCTAATGAAATGATTTTTTTTATTTGGAAATGAGCTTGAGTACTTGGATTTCTTACCTTGCTGAGCCTGACTTTGTTTATTGCATTTGTGATTGCATTGTTTAGTGAATGGGACCTCGTAGAGAGACGAGGATTAATACGCGAGCTATGGCTCAAAATGAGAACGAAGAGAATGCTGAAAATGTGGTGGATTTACCTCCTCCACCCGGTGGTGGTGGTGCTGGGGGTGAGGGAGCCAGTGTTGGTGCTGGGGTCGCTGGACCTGAAGCTGGGCAGGGGCAAGCTGCTCCTGACATGTCAATGCTGATTCAGGCTATTGCTGGAGCCTTTCAGGCGGCGGTAGCTGGAGCTCATGGAGCTGGGCATCAGGGAGATGCTAATGTTAGACTACCTCTGGAACACTTGAGCAGTCTGGGAGGGACTGAGTTCAGGGGATTGTCTGCTGAAGGTTCTGAGTCTTGGTTGGAAAGTACCAAGAGAATTTTGGGACAAATGAACTGGAATGTAGTGCAGAAGCTGGGCTGTGTAATATCGTTGTTGCATGACGATGCGTATACCTGGTGGACAACCACTATCTCCGGAATGGAGGATGCTGATGTGACTTGGACGTTCTTTCTAAACGCGTTCAAGAGGAGGTATCTGTGTGTGCGGTACTTGGATGAAAAGAAAAAGGAATTCATGTCTTTTACTCAAGGGAGCATGTCAGTGGCTGAGTACGAGGTTCAGTTTGTCCGACTCAGTCAGTACGCACCTGAGCTTATCCCTGATGAGCGGGAGAGGTGTGAACTTTTCCGTTATGGTTTGGTGACGGAAGTGAAGACCTATATGCTGGCTGCTGAGTACACTGACTTTGATGTGCTGGTTGGTAGAGCAAAAGATATTAAGTTGAATTTGAGTTTATCTTCTAGAGGTGATGGTCCTAGTGCGGGCAAGCGAGCTACTGAGTATAGTTCCGGTGGTGGACGGAAAAAGAGAGGACGTGATCGGAAGTATCAGTCTTCAGCTAGGCGTGGTGGTGGAGTGCAAGGTGCGCCTAATCAGGGGGACAAGGCGAGAGTTGACCAGAACACATGTTGGGGCATTTGGATCGCGTGGTCATCTAAGGCGTGATTGTCCTCGAGCAGGGAGGGAGGTACAGGCTCCTATTGTGGTGACCGGTACTTCGTGCTGGAACTGTGGTTCGGCGGATCACATGAAGAGGGAGTGTCTTCTGTTGGTCGGTGGTGGTCAGGGACGTGCTCCTGGAGTTGTTGCACCACAGAAAGGCCATGGGCGCGGCCGTGGTAACTTCCAGCGCAGGGAGGATGGTGGAAGGAATGTGGCTCATGTGGTAGCTGTTCAGCCTGAGGGTGGTGGCCAGGCCATAGTGTATGCTCAGAGGGATGGGAGGAATGACACAGATGTGATCGCAGGTACTTTCACTTTGCAATCCTTGTCATTACTTTCGTTGATTGATTCTGGATCTACACACTCATACATATTGCGTGAACATGCTCAATTGCTTGGTTTGCCTGTTGAGTCTTTGGATGTTGGTATGCGTGTAACTAGTTCTTTTGGTGAGATTGTTGTGACGCAAAAGCTTTATAGAAGATGTCCCTTGGTTGTGCAAGATCATGTTTTTCATGTTGATCTTATAGAATTGCCTTTATATGGTTTTGATGTAATCCTTGGTATGGATTGGCTTGTTGAGCATCTAGCTGTAGTAGATTTTGAGAATAAGCGAGTTTCGTTGAAGCTTGCAGATGATTATGAGGTAGTCGTGGTTGGTGAGAATATGAAGTTTCTTGCCAATGTGGTGTCTACATTGGAAGCGAGCCGGATGCTGAGGCAAGGTTGTGAAGCCTACCTCGCCTTTGTGATGAATCCTAGCTCTAAGGAGTTACGGGTGCAAGATATCAGGACTGTGCGAGAGTTTCTTGGTGTGTTTCCGGAGGAGTTGCCTGGATTGCCTCCTAATCGCGAAGTGGAGTTTGGGATTGAGCTGTATGAAAACACGACTCCAGTGTCCATTACTCCTTATCGAATGGCACCTAAGGAGTTGAAAGAGCTGAAGACGCAACTTCAAGAGTTACTTGATCGTGGTTTCATTCGGCCGAGTGTGTCACCTTAGGGTGCACCGGTCTTGTTTGTGAAGAAAAAGGATGGCACAATGAGAATGTGCATTGATTACCGCCAGCTTAACAAGTTGACTATCAAGAATCGGTATCCATTGCCGAGAATTGATGATCTTTTTGATCAATTTCGGGGAGTGGCTGTGTTCTCTAAAATTGACTTAAGGTCAGGGTATTATCAGCTGAAGGTGAAGGATGTGGATGTGCCAAAGACAGCCTTCAGAATGAGGTATGGGCATTATGAGTTTCTTGTGATTCTGTTTGGTTTGACGAATGCTCCTGCAGCTTTCATGGACATGATGAATAGAGTGTTCCATGAATACTTGGATAAATTTGTTGTGGTGTTCATTGATGATATTCTCGTGTACTCTCGTACTGAGGAGGAGCATGAAGGGCATTTGAGAATTGTATTACAGGCTTTGTTGGAAAATCAGCTTTATGCCAAGCTGAGCAAGTGTGAGTTCTGGCTTAGAGAGGTTGTGTTTCTTGGTCATGTGGTTTCTGCTGAGGGGATTCGTGTTGATCCTCAAAAGATTGACGCAGTGATGAATTGGAAGCCTCCTAAGTCTGTTCATGAAGTCCGTAGTTTCCTTGGTTTGGCAGGATACTATCGGAGGTTCGTGGATGGGTTTTCAAAGATTGCTGCACCTTTGATGAAGTTGTTGCAGAAGGATGTTAAGTATGAGTGGACGGAAGCGAGACAACAGGCTTTTGAGAAGCTTAAGGCAGCTTTAACCCAAGCTCCTATCTTGGTTCAACCTGAATCCGGGAAAGAGTTTGTGGTGTATAGTGATACGTCCTACGTTGGTTTGGGATGTGTGTTGATGCAAGAGTGTAAGGTGGTGGCTTATGCATCGCGTCAGTTAAAGGTGCATGAGTGCAATTATCCTACGCATGACGTTAAGTTGGCTGCGGTGGTTTTTGCTTTGATAATTTGGAGACATTACTTGTATGGTGAGAAGTGTACTGTGTACACGGACCACAAGAGTTTGAAATATTTGATGTCTCAGAAAGAGTTGAATCTTAGGCAACGACGTTGGGTAGAGTTGCTTAAGGATTACGATTTGACAATCGAGTACCATCCGGGTAAAGCTAATGTTGTAGCGGATGCCTTGAGTAAGAAGGTAGATGTGGAGTTGAGGGCTATGTTTGCCAGTTTGAGCATTTCGCGTGATGGTGGTCTTGTGGCTGAGTTGCAAGTGAAACCATCCTTGATTCAGTTGATTAAGGAAAAACAGTTGTTGGATGATTCCTTGGTGCCACATATTCAGGATATTGCGGAGGATAGGCCATCGGATTTCTGCTTTAATGATGATGGAGTTTTATGCTTTGGGAGTCGGATAGTAGTGCCCAATGATGCTGATTTGAGGCGTGTTATTCTGACTTAAGCTCATAGTAGTCCTTTTGCTATGCACCCTGGTAGTACTAAGATGTACCGTGATCTTCGTGATGAGTACTATTGGGTGGGTTTAAAGAAAGATGTTGCTGAGTTTGTAAGCAAGTGCATGGTATGTCAGCGAGTTAAAGCTGAGCATCAGTTTCCTTCATGGTTGTTGCAACCATTGAGGATTCCTGAGTGGAAGTGGGAGAGGATTACCATGGACTTCGTGTCTGGTTTGCCTTTGTCGCTATCGAATAAGAATTCGGTGTGGGTGATTGTGGATCGCCTGACGAAGTGTGCGCATTTCTTGCCTGTGCATACTTCGTACACTTTGGATAAGCTTGCGGAGCTGTACATTGCTGAGATTGTGCAGCTGCATGGTGTGCCAAATTCGATTGTGTCGGATAGAGATCCGAGGTTTACATCGCGTTTCTGGAAGTGTTTGCATCAGGCTTTGGGTACACGGTTGAATTTTAGTATATCTTATCATCCGCAATCGGATGGACAGTCTGAGCGTGTTATCCAGGTGTTGGAGGATATGTTGTGGTGCTGCGTGATTGAGTTTCAGGGTTCTTGGGAGAAACATTTGCCTTTGGTGGAGTTTGCCTATAATAATAGTTATCAGGCAAGTATTCAAATGGCACCTTATGAAGCTTTGTACGGGAGGAAGTGTAGGACTCCTCTTTGTTGGGCTGAAACGGGTCAGAAGTTGGTTTCGATGCCAGCTTTGTTGAAGGGAACCACCGAGAAGGTGAAGCTCATTTGTGAGCGATTGAAGGCAGCTTCTGATCGGCAAAGTCTTACGCGGATTTGAAGCGTAAGGAGATTGAGTATGCGGTGGGTGACCGTGTGTTTTTGAAAGTTTCGCCTTGGAAAAAGGTGATGAGGTTTGGCCGAAAGGGTAATTTGAGCCCTAGATACATTGGACCATACGAGGTGATTGAGCGTGTGGGTCCTGTTGCGTACGAGTTGAGGTTACCGCAAGAGTTAGAAAAGATTCATGATGTGTTTCATGTTTCTATGCTTCGGAAGTATAGATCGGATCCTTCTCATGTAATGCCTGTGGAGGAAGTGGAGTTGAATCCGGATTTGACCTATGATGAGGAACCAGTGAAGATTCTAGATTCGGACAGTAAAGTTCTTTGAGGCAAGACCATTGATTTGGTAAAGGTGTTGTGGAAGAATCGTGGTGCTGAGGAAGCCACGTGGGAACGGAAGGATGACATGTTGAAGCAGTTTCTGTACCTTTTTCATTCAGGTAAATTTCGAGGACGAAATTTCTTAAGGGGGGGAGAGTTGTAACACCCCAATTTTGGGCTTGGAAGTTTAGGGTCTGAACTAGACCGGTTTAAATTACGGTTCGAATATAAAAGGTGGTTTTAGGGAAAGCCTAGTTCGAGATGCATTAAAAATATGCAAAAATATCTAAAAATCCTCTTTTATTATATATAAGAGAGTGGTGAAATCAATTTTACAAAATGGGGTTTGGAAATATGACATTTCAAGTTAGTGACTAAAATGTAATTTTTAAAAAGTTGGTGGCTGTTTTAAAAGGATTGAAACTTTGAATCTTTAAGGAGCTAATTTACCCAAGGGAGGGTTTCTCCAGATTTTTCTTAAATTTTAAAGACTCATTTAATGTTATTTAATAAAAAGAAAAGAGGGAAAAGAGATTTTGGTTTCATAACTAACTTTTGCCAAAATTTTCCCATTTCATTTTCTCTCAATTTTCCCTCAGCCAAACACATTTCCACAACCACTTTTCCTTTGATTTTAACACCTAAAGTTGAGATTTCAATCTCTAAATGATTTCTAATCATTTCTACACCAAATCCTCATCATTTGCTTATTGAATTTTCAAGAATTTTGGCTCTAAACAAGGAGAAATCAACATTTAGAGGTATGAACGTCCTTCTCCTCTAAATACTAAGTTCTTTACTGAAATTCCCAAGTTCTCAATCCTTAAATTGAGTTTTATTAAAGGTTTTGATGTTGTGATCTTGATTTTGGCTTAAAATGCAAGATTTGGATTTAATTTTGAAGAAATTCGTATTAAATGATTGGGCTCTGTTTTGAGATGTCTTTTTGATGTATTTTGGATGTCTAAATGATGTGTAATTGAGGTTTAATCAATGCAATCCCGAATAGGTTGATTTTCCTAAGTTTTTACTTGAGTTAATGGTGGTTTTTGGGGTGATTTTGATGTTCTGCTATAGCTGGAGGTATAAGGACGTGATTAGGTCCTTTTTGGATGTTAATTGATGTCTAAGAATGATTGAAATTGATGGATCTTGGCTGGGTAATGTTGTAGAGGTGTTTGGATGTGATTTCAGTTGTGTTTGGTAGCCGAAATGTGAGTTTTAATGAGAGCAGCGAGTTTAGGTGTTTTGGCTGAAGATTTTAATCCATGATGATGCATTAATCCTCTACTTTGATGTGTTTAAAACAGGGGAGACATCTTCGGATCCTTGTGGTGTTGATCCGGAGGCTTGATCGGCGTTTCAGCAAGCTTGCGAAACGGAATCGGTGAGTGATGTTTGGTTTTCAGCTTTGAAACCAATGTTGGAAGGTTATGGGAGCTTAGTTTAAGTCAAAACAACTTATCTAAGCTCAAGAGTAAGTTTTTTGGAGAAACTCTCTTTTGATGAACCATGAGATGGTTGAATGCAATGTGTTTATTTTGCATGTTTAAATTCTGTTTTGAAAGCATATTTTAGCATGTTTAATGCTGGTTTTGTAAGCCATGTGTTGAAGGATGCTCAAGGTAAGAGGTCCTTGATTTAAACATTGATAAATGTGGTTTGATGCATTGTGATGCATTATTATTTAATGTCTTTGTTTAATGCTTTAAAACAGTGGATTAATGATGGTAAATGATGTATATTGCCAAGTGATGTGTTGGTTTAAAAGTACTTGAATCGGATATAGTTAGCCGGCTATAGGATTGGGTGCACCATGAATAAAGTCGCCTTGGATGTTGAGGGGTTGTAATGGTACCGTAAACTCCATCCAAATACACTAACGAGATGTCTAAGATCATAATGGTGGTTAAAATGCCATGTGAGGATCTTGTGTTGTGTGTCCCGTGTTCTCGTTAGTGATGTTGTACAACTACCAATGAGTGATGTGGAGGGGTTGTGATTGTACCGGTAAACTCCACCTTGAGTGTTTGGTAGTGTGTATGAAGCGTATGGGACAACGCTTGTAATCCGCGTATCCGATTGTGTTTTGAGTTGAAAAATGGTTATGGATTATCACTTGAAAGCCAATATGACATGTTGATGAATTGAAGCATGAGATGCTTGGTTTGTATGCATAAATGCATGATAAATGAGGTTTTGAAATTAAAGGCCTTGGAAAGGTGTTTTTACAAAGTGCATTATTGTGTTGTTTTATTAGAGCATTTCTCACTAAGCATACGTGCTTACGCTCTCTCTTTCTTGAACCAATAATGCAGAGCATTGAAGTGCTTTAAGGGCAGTAAGGAGGTCAAGGATCCAAGTGAAAGTCTAAGCTCATGTATGGTGACTATTTTCACAACACTATTAGCTTTTGGTATTTGGCAATGGGAACCTAGATTGTGTTTTTGGGAGATGTTTTGGACTCCCTAAGTTTGGTTTAATGCCTATGGTGTTTGGAACATGTAAATGGCCATTTGGTATTTTGTTTTGGAGATTTTATGATTGATTGCTTTTCTATATAGGATGCATGCCTTTAGACTTGTGGTTTTTCTTATTTGAGGCCGTGATTGAGCTTTGATGATGCAAATGTGTTCCTTTAATGTTTGATGACTTGTTGGCATGTTATAGAGGTCATACGAACATGTTTGGTGGGTCGAAAGAGTGTAAAACAGACTTTTCTGCTGTTTCTGGGCAGGGTGTTTCGAAACACCCTTGCCTGTTTCGAAACAGGTGCATATTTTGGCTTGGGTGTTTCGAAACGGGCAGAGATTTTTCGAAACACTTTGGCTACTGCCAAGGGGTGTTTCTGAACGGCCTAGACCCGTTTCGAAACACTTGACCGTTGGGCACTAATTTGAATGGTTTTGAGGTTTGCAAGCTTTACGTTTTAGTCCTGATTTTTGTATATCCAATTGATTGAGTTTGAGATGTCCGTTTGAGATAAAATTTGACAAAGAAGCATGAAACATGACTAATTTCATAATGGTAACTTAAAAATTGGTAAAGTCCTCTTAATTTCCAGAATTTACAAATTGGTCCCTAAATTCGTATGTTGTGCAATTGAGTCCCTTATTGTTTTCCGATTGATGTGATTTTTGAGTATGCTTATCTCAAGAGTACACCTAGGGTTAATATGCATTTAGACAAGGTTAAAAAGAAAAAAAGGGTCATTAATCAAGGTTGACTTTTGGGTTGACTTTGGTTTTCCCCGTGTAATCTTCGTAGTTCGGGTCAACCGTCTAGGCCGGGCTAAGGGGGTTACACTTTCTTTTCTGAGACAGGTACCGATACACCTTCCCGCGTACCGATACTGGTAGCTGCAGAAGTGCATTTATGGTGGTAAGAGAGGGTTCCAACGGCTCCATTTATGTTCCCAACCACCCAAACGGCTAGAAATCAATGATGAGGTATAAAAGACACATCCAAAAGCTACATCAACAACTATTGATCTTCAAGAAAACACCTATTCATCAAATCCAAGCAATTGTGCCAAAATTCCTATTTGTCTAGAAACCCCAATTGTAATTTTCATTCATATCTTGTTCAATTGGGTTGAGTGCTTGTAATTGGGCTATCATTTGTATTGAGAGATACCTTATTAGCCAACAAATTTATTTGTTCACTTGTGTGAGGATTGGGTTGAATTTTGGGTAGAAAATTCAACCGAAATCGTAAGGGTTGCCTCCTTAGCCTAGAAAAGGGGAAGAGCAATTAGTGGAATTGTTGCAAATCCTTAGTGAAGCTAAGGTAGTGGATGTAGAGTTCATTTGGAACTTGAACCACTCAAAATCCCTTGTCTATTATTTTTAATTTGCAATTTCCACCACAAAACCTTTAAATTTCCAATTCACCCCCTCTTGGTTTATATCGATCTTGCGATCCACTCAACAATTGGTATCAGAGCCTACCTCTTTGAGGATTAACAACCACAAGAAGAGTTCCTTGGAAGAGTGTGATCATCAAAATATCAAGAGATGACTTCAACCTCCGGTTCCGGCATGTACGAGTCACAATCCACTACAAAGCCTCCTTTCTTCAACGGTGATAACTATTCTTTTTGGAAGAATAGAATGCGTCTCTTCATCAAGTCAAATGACAATCTAGTGTGGGATGTCATTGAAGATGGGCCATATATTCCATTGAAGCAAGATGGTGAAGGCAAGATGGTTTTGAAGAAGAAAGTGGAGATGAGTGAAGAGGAGAGGAAAAAGATTCAAGTCAATGATAAAGCTCTCCACATGCTATTTTGTTCTTTCGGTCCGGACATCTATTCAAAGGTCTTATCAATTGAAAGTGCCAAAAAAGTGTGGGACACTCTTGAGACTACTTATGAAGGCACCAATGATGTTAAAGAAACTAAGATTGGAATTCTCAATCTTAGTTATGAAAATTTCAAGATGGAGCCCGATGAGACGGTGTCAAAGATGTTTGATCGTTTCTCCACGTTTGTCAATGGTTTAAAGGGATTTGGAGAGATTATACCGGAAGACAAGCTTGTCCGAAAGCTACTCTACTCACTTCTCGAGTCTTGGGATGAGAAGAGAACTGCTATCATCGAAGCAAAGAATTTGAAGCTTGATGAGCTTGTGGGTTCTCTCCTTACTCATGAGATCATGAAGCAAGGAAGGGAAGATGAGAAGAAGAAAGAAGAGAAAAGGGTAGAGAAGCTTGAGGTTGAAAAGAAGAATAAGATGTGAATAGCTCTCAAGGCGAAAACTTCACAACATGATGATAGCTCATCTAGTTAGGAGGATGAACTTGAAGAATTGGCTATGATAGCCAAACGATTCTCACGTTTCATGATGTCCAATCGGGGAAGAAAAATCCAAAGGAAGATGGACTTCAAAAGCAAGAACAAAGAGGAAGGAAGGGATCATATCATTTGCTTTGAGTGCAAACAACCCGGCCACATACGTTCGGAGTGCCCTCAACTCAAGAAGAAGGGCTTTGAGAAGAAGAAGAAGCTCAAAGCCAAGCTTGCTACTTGGAGTGATGAGGAGTCATCGGAGAATGACGAACAAGAAGTGGCTAACCTTTGCCTCATGGCACTTGAGGAAGATTCCTCCATGGTAACCTCTAACTCATCTACTTTAGATTTTGAAGAATTAAATGATGCATATGATGAGTTACAAGAGGTATATGATGAATTAGTTGAGAAATACAAGGAGTCGGTCATTAGGAATAAAAAGATTATTCTAGAACTAAATGAGAAAAATGACTCGCTTACTCAAGCTAATTCAAAATTTGAGAAAAAAGATATTAGGATTAAAAGATGAACTAAAATTCTTTCAAGATGAAAATGTTGATCTTAATAATCTTTTATCTCAATGTAATAGTGAACACCAAAAGGTGTTGGGTGAGCTAAATGAGCTCAAAAAGTCTTTGAAAAATGTTGGTAGTGTCAAGCATGAAATAGGTGAATCCTCTAGAACACGCCAACCTAAGAAAAAGACTAACTACTACAAACAAGGTAGCTACCCTAGACATAGTAGAGCTAAAAGAATTAGAAGTGTATGGGTTCCTAAGGAACTTGTTAAATCTAATAATATTATTGCTATGTCATCTTGGATTCCTAAGGGAACCAAGGTTTTGGGAGCTAACACTCATGGACACAAAATGATTTGGGTGCCAAAAACCAAAGTTTAATATCTTTGTTTGTAGGGGGAGCATTGCTACAAGGCCAAAGCACAAAGTCAAAACTCATGGTACCTTGATAGTGGATGCTCGAGGCACATGATCGGAGACAAGAGTAGATTCATGGATCTAAAGCCAAAAAGTGGAGGAGTAGTAACATTTGGTGACAACTCCAAAGGCCACATTAAAGGTATTGGCTCCATAGGTAATCACTCTACTATTTTCATTGAAAATGTATTATATGTCGATGGTCTTAAACACAATTTATTGAGCATAAGTCAATTGTGTGATAAAGGATTTAATGTTTTATTTGATAAAAATGGATGCAAAATTGTAGACATTAAATCTAATAATATTATGCTCATAGGTCATCGCATAGGGAATAACATCTCATGCATGCTTAGTTGCTCAAAATGAAAATGATTCATGGTTGTGGCATAGGAAGCTAGGACATACTAGCATAAGTGTTTTGGAAAAACTAGTCTCCCTAAATCTAGTTAGAGGTTTACCCAAGATAAAATTTTCAAATGATAAAATTTGTGATGCATGCTCAAAGGGTAAACAACATAGGTCTTCCTTTAAATCCATTAATGATGTTTCTACTAGTAGATGCTTACAACTAATCCATATGGATTTATTTGGGCCAATTAGGACTATGAGTTTGGGTGGTAAGTCTTATGCTTTTGTACTTGTTGATGATTTTTCTAGATTTACTTGGGTTCTCTTTTTAAGTACTAAAGATGAGGGTTTGGAAAAATTCATCACATTTTCAAAATTAACTCAAAATGATCTTGAACTAAAAATTTCACATATTAGAAGTGATCATGGAACCGAGTTTCAAAATTTGGGGTTTGAAGATTTTTTAAATGAAAATGGTATTAGCCATAATTTTTTGGCTCCTCGAACTCCTCAACAAAATGGGGTAGTTGAGAGGAAAAATAGGACTTTACAAGAAATGTCTAGAACTATGCTTTGTGAAAACAATTTACCTAAATATTTTTGGGCGGAAGTCACAAACACCGCTTGCTATATTGTAAATCGAGTAATGATTAGGCCAATTTTAAAGAAAACACCTTATGAGATTTTAAAATCTAAAAAGCCTAACATTAGCTATTTTCACCCTTTTGGTTGCAAGTGTTTTGTTTTAAATAATGGAAAAGACAACTTAGGTAAATTTGATGCAAAAAGTGAAGAAGCCATTTTTATAGGTTACTCTTTAACCTCTAAAGCCTATCGAGTATTTAACAAAAGAACTTTAGTAGTAGAAGAATCTATTCATGTTGTATTCGATGATAACCTCCTTTCTAGGAAGGATTCTTGTAATGATGATGATGTAGGAATCATAAATGCCTTTGATGGAGGTCAAACTTCAAAGGAGGATGAGATTCCAACAAAAGAAGAGGACACACAAGATCCACCTCTTGAAGCCTTGAAGGACTTGGCTATTGAGGAAAAGGAAGTGAGCTACCCAAGGGAGTTGAACTATGTTAAAGATGGTGAAATCTTGGGTGATCCATCCAATGGGGTAACCACTTGTTCCTCTCTTAGATTAATGAACCATGTTGCATTTATCTCATGCATAGAGCCTAAAAATATAAAAGAAGCATTGAAAGATGACTTTTGGATTATGGCTATGCAAGAAGAGTTAAATCAATTTGAGAGAAGTAATGTTTGGACATTAGTTGATAGGCCTAGTAATCAATCTACAATAGGAACTAAATGGGTCTTTAGGAACAAGCTAGATGAGAGTGGTAACATTGTAAGAAATAAAGCTAGACTTGTAGCACAAGGTTACACTCAAGAAGAGGGAATAGATTTTGATGAAACCTATGCACATGTAGCTAGAATGGAAGCCATTAGGATGTTGCTTGCATATGCATGTTATCATAATTTCAAGTTTTTTCAAATGGATGTTAAAATCACATTTTTAAATGGTTTTAAAAATGAAGAAGTGTATGTGGAACAACCACCAGGTTTTGAAGATTCAAAATTTCCAAATCATGTTTTCAAACTTACCAAAGCTCTTTATGGTTTAAAACAAGCTCCTAGAGCTTGGTATGAAAGACTTTCAAATTTTTTGATTGAAAAAGGATTTGAAAAAGGTAAGGTGGACACTACAGTTTTTATAAAAATGTATAAAAATGACATCTTAGTAGTTCAAATTTATGTTGATGATATTATTTTTGGTTCTACTAATGAATGTCATTGTCAAGAGTTTGCTAAGTTAATGCAAGGTGAATTTGAGATGAGCATGATAGGGGAGCTCTCATTCTTTTTGGGACTCCAAATCAAGCAAAAGAAGGATGGTACCTTCATCAACCAAGAAAAATACATAAAGGATATGCTCAAGAAGTTTGGCTTGGAGAATGCAAATCCTCAAACCACTCCTATGAGCTCATCTGCAAAGCTTGACAAAGATGAAGGGGGTAAGTGTGTTGACTCTAAGCTTTATCGCTCTATGATTGGATCTTTGATTTACCTTACTGTAAGTAGACCGGATATCTTGTTTAGTGTTTGTTTGTGTGCTAGGTTTCAAGCTAGTCCTAGAGAGTCTCACCTTATAGCCGTTAAGAGAATCTTTAGATACCTTAGAGATACTCTTTGTTTAGGTCTTTGGTATCCTAGAGACTCTACCTTCAACCTTCATGCTTACTCGGATGCGGATTATGGGGGTTGCAAAATTGATAGGAAAAGTACTTCGGGAACTTGTCAATTCTTAGGTAGTATGCTCATATCTTGGTTCTCTAAGAAACAAAATAGTGTAGCCTTATCTACCACCGAAGCCGAGTACATATCCTTAGGGAGTTGGTGTGCTCAGGTCCTTTGGATGAAGCAACAACTCTTAGATTATGGAATTAAAGTTGAAACCATACCCCTAAAATGTGACAACACTAGTGCAATATGTTTAACTAAAAATCCCATCCAACACTCTAGAACCAAACACATAGAAATAAGGCATCATTTCATTAGAGATCATGTCCTTAAGGAAGATGTGGTTATAGAGTATGTAGACACCTTGAATCAATTAGCGGACATATTTACAAAACCTTTAGACAAAGAGAGTTTTTGGTCCCTTAGGAGAGAGTTAGGTCTAGCTAGCCTATCTTGACCTTTTAGGACCTCTTTTGTGCTTAAATATGCTTGATCTTGTGAAATGCCATGTTTGTATGCTTAGACTCCTAATTTCATCCATGCCTATAGTTAGGGGGAGTATGATTCTGTTAAAATATGCTTAGAACTGCTCATACATCATTTGCATACCTTTAGGAGATGTTAAGTTCGAGCCTTTGGTTGTTCTTTGAACCAAATATGTAATTCTGGGCTTACAGTATCGATACGGCTCTATGCGTATCGATACCTGTTCTTCATTCAGTTTCCCAGAATTTTCTTCGCTTCACGGGTATCGATACGATTAATCTCGTATCGATATTGGTCGTTTCGATACGGACCCCTCTGTTTCGATACGACTTTCCAACGGGCATTTTTGCGGAAAAGACAATTCTATCCCTGTATCGATACACCCTCGGGCGTATCGATACTCGACTGCGCCGATGGCATTAAATTTGGCTTTTAATGAGATTAACTTTTACCAAAATTCAAACTCTTCAAAACCTAAAAACTCTAGCCGATTTTGCCTATAAAAAGGCCCTTCCTTCTTCATATTTTTCACACCTCAACTCAAATCTAAAAGAGTTTTTGAATCAAGCAAGGCTTTGTGCTCTCTCTCTCTCATCTTTGTGCTAGTTTTTCTTCAATCTTCCAAGTTTCTATCAAGGTAATCTCTTTTTTCTTTTTCAATTTTTTTTTGTTTTGTTTTGTTATTTTGTTTCATCTTTTTTATCAAAACCTTTGTTTTCTTCAAAAATTTTCTTGAAATTTTTCTCAAATTTTTTTTACCTTGATTTTTACTCAAATTGAAGAAATCCTTTTTGCTTAATCTCTCTTTTAGATCATGGCACCGAAAGAACCTTCGAGGAAGCGTTCAAGGGTTTCACAAGCTGGTGAATTATCCACTCTTGGAGAAATTGCTCGTCCAAACTACTCCATCATCTATGATCAATGCTTTAATGGCAATTCGGATCTAACTCACTATCGTCAATATGAGAATTATAAGATCCGTGCCGAAAGGGTAATCTCCGTTACTTTTCTCGACTCCGAGCGTTTTAAGTTTGAATATCTACCTTTTTTTGTCGATGGAACTTCATGGATTTCATCTCTATTCCCGGTTTTTTCTATCGCCTTTTGGTTTTGATTTTCTATACTAATGCCAAATGTATTAGTCGTGATGGGGAAGTTGTTGCTATTAGCTCTTACCTCATGGGGAAGAAAATTATTCTTGATGTCAAATCCATTTGTGAGGTTTTCAAATCAGAGGATGAAGGCCTTGACAATGAGCATGCTTTGGGGCATGTTCTTCATGGATCCGTCACCGCCCTAAATGCTCAAGACCGGATCTTACATTTGATGGTGTCTTGGTGGTTCCGTCCCTCCGGAGGAAAATATTCCACCATCCGTCAAGTGGATGATTTTTGGATTTGGTGCTTCCGTGAGAAAAGGAGACCAAATCTTGCTCGACTCATGTTCGCGGAGATCGTCTACCTCGTGCAAAATCGTAACACATCTCAAGTCGCCTCCTTCACATACGATACGACTTTGAGTTATTTCTTTCTTAAAAAAGATATTGATTGCTCTTATGACTAGCTGTAACGGGGTTTTTTTTCGTCCCGCTACTTTTGAAAAAAATATTCAATATGATTTAAAAAAGGGGGGAATTTAAAAATTGGCTCGGGTTTCGGGAAAGAAAACCTTTTTTTTAAAAAAAATCTTTTTCTTGGTTGGAGTCGCCACCGGCCACTAAGGTAGGCCAGACACCGTAAAAACTAAACCAGAGATTCTTTTGAAAGGGTTCGGGAGTTGGTTACGTGTGGGGTAGGGTTAGCGCCCCCATCACGCCCGGAAATCGGTACCAAAACAATTGTTGCCTTTAATTGATGGAAATTATTTAAAATTTAAGAAGACTTTAATTGGGGGTTCTTGATTGAAAACCGAACTTTAATCGTACGAGCTTTATCAAATTGGCGGTTTCAAATTAATTAGTCGTTTAATAAAAAAGGATGACGGTACACCGGACCAAAGACTAAACCGACATCATATAAGACTGCCTGCCGTGTTAGTCTAGGGTTCGAATCCCGTACGTCACCTTTATGCATGATGCAAGCAATTAAAGGATGATGCTATGGTCTTGTTCGTTTTAATTATGGATTTACCTTTAGACGATTCGAATTAATCCGAATATTCGGGGGACATCCAATAAGTTAGGCTAGTCGACCCGAATACGCGAATTAATAGGTATCTCCGTTTTACGATTAAAATTCATTAACATGCGAACTTAAACATTGAGGGTCACATGTAATGACATATTTAGAGTGCATGTCACAAAAAACATATATATTCGAACAAGGGAAGACAAAATATGCACATACTAACATGAACAATATGACAAAAAAATCGATGCAAACATATATTAAGGGGACAAGAATGCATAAATAATAACACAATATGATCAAAATGATATGCAATATAAGCAAAAATGCAAGATAAACAAAATGCTAACTGTAAGGGACTGAAAATGTAAATTACCCACTAAAGAAATAATCAAAACACGAAATAGGGGGCAAAATTAAAAAGACGCGGAAAATCAAGGGGACTGAAGCAGTGATTTTGCCATCCGGAAACTGATTAAAACGGACCCAGGGACGGAATTTAAAAGACTCGAAAACATGGAGGGACCTGGGACGGTATTTTCACATGCGGAAACCCTCTCCGCGTAATATTAAGAATGCGGAAGGACTTATGCGCGTTTAAACCAAAATTAAAAATAAAAAACATTATAAATACAAACTAAAAAACCAACATGCCCCCCTTTTATCATATTCAAAACCCTAAATCGGGAGGCTTCCTCCTTTTGCTCTGTTTACTCCGGCGCCGCGAGGGTTCCGGTCGCCGTTGCCGGCGCCGGAACCCTAAAAAAAACCTTTTTTTTTCTCTTTCTGAAGCCCAAAACAGAGACCGAAAACCCTCTTTGAACCAATACCCCCAAAAAACTTTCGATTGCCTCTTTAATATCTAAAAAAACCGAAACCCAAAACCCCTTTTTTGTTGCCACTCCCACCGATTCACTCGTGCATGGTCTCCGAAGAGACCACGGAGCTTGTCACCGGCGGGGAAGGCAGGCAGACGTGGGATGAAGAGACGCAAAGGTAAAATACTAGACTCGTTTCTGTTTTCTTATTTATTTTCAGATTCGAAACAAAAAAGGCAAAGCTGATATACCTCGGAAACTTGGCTTGTATTGATATCAAAATTTCGATTACAACCTCTCTGGAAATGCTCTCTAAAAAACTCTAATGCTCTCTCCGAAAAACTCTCTGAAAAAATCCTCTCTGAAAATCCCTCCCTAAAAAAAACCCTCCTTACACTGCATGTCGATTCCGGCTTTTATAAGCCCGGAATATTACATATTTTTCCCTTTTTCCTAATGCATGTAATTGCTGGTAATTCGCTGTTGGTTGTTTTGATTTTGTTTGTATTCATGTCCGACTTTTGCCTCTGCAATTTGTTGTATTTCGCGTTTCTGACATTTCTGATTTTTGTTGCATGTGAGGGTCGTACGAGGGGAGGGGACCAGAGAAGGCCGACCGGGCGACGTGGAGTGATCCGGACGGTCAGCAGAATTCGAAGGGGCTCGAACTCGCGCGCGTGAGGGAGCTGGGAAGCCGCGCGTGTGGGCGTGAGGGTTCTGGAATCCTCCTCGGTTCGATCTCAACCGCCCGATACGCTCTTTATCCGACGGCTGCGAGCGATGCGGCGCCCGTGAGCTG
This sequence comes from Hibiscus tridactylites, assembly GCA_958450335.1. Taxonomy (NCBI): domain Eukaryota; kingdom Viridiplantae; phylum Streptophyta; class Magnoliopsida; order Malvales; family Malvaceae; genus Hibiscus; species Hibiscus tridactylites. The sequence goes on from OY288269.1 coordinate 33,432,615, forward strand.
AGAGCCATCTAGGGTTTCCTCCATCAGGGACCATCTGAGCCGTTGATCCTCTCCTCGATCCAACGGTGACGCGGAGTGCGGCGCTAGGGCTAAGGGGCCTCATCTAGGGTTTCTTCGTCCTGGAGCAATCTGGACCGTTAGATCTGGATCCCAGATCTAACGGTGGGAAATGGGGGCGGCTGCAAGAAATCAGAAGTGGGCATTAGGGTTTCTGTTATTTAAGTTTGGGCCCGAATTGGGCTGTGCAAAGTGTTTAATTTTCTTGGGCTTTTTTATTATGTAATGTGGACTTTCAAATAATATATAAACATTGGTTTTTATTATATTAATATATTGGGCTTAGTTATTTAATGTTTTTGGGTTTTCAGATTTAATAATAATAATAATAATAATATGGTAAATAATATTAATAATAATATAAGTAATAGTAATAATAATATTAATAACAATAAGATCACTCTAATGTAATAGAAAATAGTAGATAATAATATGATAATAGTAAAGATAATAAGAAGGAACGATACTAATAATAATAAATAGTAATAATAGATAACAATAGTAAAATATGATGGTGAAATGGTGATGATAATATGTATATAATATTAATATATATATATTGTTTTTTTTCTTTTTTGATTCTTTTTTGTTTTTAACTATTAATCACCACATAATTAAAGCCCATTAATAAAAGAAGAAAAAAAACGGGTTAAACACCCCGGACAAAATAGGTGATTACAGCTGCCCCTTTATACAAAAAGGGGAGAAGAAACTAGCTCACACTTCAAATATTTTGATTTTAATTCAAAGGTTACCAAGCTTATATTAAGGGGGAGTTAACTTTGTAAAGGTTTTTCAAAAATATAAAAAAATTGAAGTTTTAGTTTTGTTATATCAAAAAGGGGGAGATTGTAAAACCTATGTTTGATTTTGATATAATTAGATCTTTAAGGATCAATTTGTAAAACTTAAAATTGTTTTTATAAGTCCCCTAATAAGTTTTAAAACACCAACACTTTAAAATTGATTTATAAAACTCAAACTCAAAATATTTTCTAAGTGTTCCAAGGCAAAACCATTGAAAATTGTCCAAGAGTATCGATACACTACCAAGCGTATCGATACCTTTTTGCCAAACTTGGTTACTGTCGGAACCCGTATCGATACCCTAAACCCTCGTATCGATACGCCCCTATGTTAAAATTCAAAAAGTTTGAATAGCGTACTGATACGGCTAACCCTCGTATCGATACGTGCTTTATAATTTTTAAATATTAAGTCGGTTTAAAAATATGACTGTTGGTGTCAGTTGGTTGGTAACCAAACTTTAAAAGGTCGTTGACCCGTATCGATACGCCTAACCCCCGTACCGATACGGATTTGGACAGTGAGCTAAGTTCAGAAAAAGGTATCGATACGACCCTTACCGTTTCGATACCCCGTACCGATACGCTTACGTGTGTATCGATACCCCTCATTTATTGCACACAACGGCTCTTTCTTTTCTGAGACATGTACCGATACACCTTCCCGCGTACCGATACTGGTAGCTGCAAAAGTGCATTTATGGTGGTAAGAGAGGGTTCCAACGACTCCATTTATGTTCCCAACCACCCAAACGACTAGAAATCATTGAGGAGGTATAAAAGACACATCCAAAAGCTACAACAACAACTATTGATCTTCAAGAAAACACCTATTCATCAAATCCAAGCAATTGTGCCAAAATTCCTATTTGTCTAGAAACCCCAATTGTAATTTTCATTCATATCTTGTTCAATTGGGTTGAGTGCTTGTAATTGGGCTATCATTTGTATTGAGAGATACCTTATTAGCCAACAAATTTCTTTGTTCACTTGTGTGAGGATTGGGTTGAATTTTGGGTAGAAAATTCAACCGAAATTGTAAGGGTTGCCTCCTTAGCCTAGAAAAGGGGAAGAGCAATTAGTGGAATTGTTGCAAATCCTTAGTGAAGCTAAGGTAGTGGATGTAGAGTTCATTTGGAACTTGAACCACTCTAAATCCCTTGTCTATTATTTTTAATTTGCAATTTCCACCACAAAACCTTTAAATTTCCAATTCACCCCCCTTGGTTTATATCGATCTTGCGATCCACTCAACAAATTAATTTCCCCTTCCAGTCAGATGATGACATGTGCCACCTAATTTGGGGAAAGAAAAATCAAAGGCAAAGAGATGCTGCTATAGAGACTCAAACTTGGTCTTTGGAGAGTAAGTGGGGCATGCTTACTAGTAGGCCAAGCATGTTTTTGTGATATGTGGTACAACCTTTAATATATGACGTATATGGTTGTTAATACCAAAAAATGAAAGAAAATAAAATGGCCTTAGGCGGATTCAAACCAGGGTTCTTACAACATAAGTGGTGTGTGTTTACCACTAAGCCAAGTATATTTCTATGACATGAAGTACAATGTTTAGTATATGTCTTCTATGGTTATTAATGCATGAAAAAAGGAAGGAAATGTGGTTTTAGGAATTTCGAACATGACATACTTATGATGCATAAAAATTTTAGAATTATATTAAATTTATTTAGCAAATCTAAACTCACGAACATAATATAATTTTAAATTATGTTCGTGAGTTTGGATTCTCTAAATGATTTTAATATATATTTATTTAAAATCATGCACTAACTATAATTTAAAATATATAAAAAATATTGACAACATTAATTTAATTATTAGATTTGTTTAATTGGGTTAGATATTTTTATGCATCATAAGTATGTCATGTTCGAAATTCCTAAAACCATTTTTTTTCTTTTTTCAGGCATTAATAACCATAGAAGACGTATATTGAACGGTGTACTTTAAGTCATGGAAATATGCTTGGCCCACGTGTCATCGCCTGATTGGAGGGAGAAAATTAATTAAATTAAAGTCCTCCAATAAGGTGGTGACACGTATCACCACCGAATATAATAATTAATTTATTTTATTAAATTAAAATTAGGACCAAATTGATATATTGTGTAAATAACAGGGACCAAATGTGTAATTATACCAATTTATTTAACATCCACCTCAATGTCTCTGTTACTTTTTAACAGTTGGTGGCCATATTAGAACCAATTAAATAGTTTAGTAGTATATTTGCCAAAATTGAAAGTATAGTGGTCATATTGACAATAAACTCATAATTAGGTGGTCATTTATGTAGTTTACCCTTTAAACTTTTATTTTAAAAAATGTAGAGGGATAGGATTGTTCAACAATTGAATAATTTCTATGATTTTGTAAGTTTAATTCGATTGATGCTTTCTTTTACAATGACAACTGCATTTTATTAATAACCATGTAAAATATATCAAATACAATGCATTTAGAAGGGAAAATAATGGGATTTAGTCCATCAAAATCTCATACAAAACCCTAAGATACAAAGAAAAGTAAATACTTCCAAACAAACGAGACGTTTTACCAAGTAAAAAAAAGAGTGGTGAGCGAACCAAACTATCAAGCATATTGCTCAGCTACCCAGGTCCGATTACATTGACAAACAACCATCAACCGAGTGAGGATCTATCTTTCTATGACCACCGACAGAATCAAAATCAGAAACTAGCGCCGTAAAGATCTCTGTACGAGCACCAAACGACTGCTAAGGTATGTTGAAATCATGCCAAAATGACAGATAAAACAAACCACAAAAATAAAGAAAAGCGTGCCACAATGACAAAAATCTTTATTAAAAATATAAAAACAAAAAAGCATGAAAATAATGAACCTGTAGTCGACAACTAGTATTAAAATTAATTGTCGACCACCGACAAGAAAACTAATATGAAAGGTTGCGGGGCTTCGGGAAAACATGAAAAACCTGATATTTTTTTTTAAAAAATTAACACACTTTAAAAAATAAATATATTTCATACATGAACACCATAATTGTGAGGTCTATTTATAAGTAGGGATGTGCATTTCACCCGTGCTCAATGAGTTTCGACCTGACTCGGCCTGATCGGGTCAAGTATTTTTATGAAAAAATCGGATTAGGTCGGATTTTGTGTAGAGCGAGGTTGGGTCAGGTTGAGTTCGGGTTTTAGGGTGAAAAAATTTGACCCAACCCTACCCGGGACTAATAGTACAATTTTCTCTTAATTTTTTAGGGATGTTTGTAATAATACCCCTCTTTATATTTTTTTTATAATTTGGTCCTTAAAATTAATTTTTTTACAATTTTGTTCTTATATTTATTATTTTTTATAATTATGTCTCTTAAAATTATTTTTTTACAATTAAGTCTCTAAAATTATTTTTTTTCTATAAGTCAGATCAAATCGGGTTTAAAATATTTATTTTCGGGTCGAATTAAATTTTTTAAAAAATAAAATCGGGTCAAGTTCAGTTTTAAGATTATTAGTTTCGAGTTAAGTTAGGGTGGGTAAAAACCACACCCGACCGTGTCCATCCCATTCCATAAGTGCAATATACCTGTGAAAAGTGAAAGTAGGAAACATGGCGTGGGAAAAAACAGAGATTTTAGAATTAAAAAAAAAAAACAGAAAGAGACAAAAAAGAAAACACAGAAAATGAGAGAAAATAAAAGGGCAGCAGCCTTTTCATTTTAGAACATAAAAGCCAGCTTCTCTTCTGCTATTGTATTATTCTCAAAAACAAAGCTTAAGATCAAAAAACCCAACTCTGTTTCTCCACTCTCAGCCTGAAAACACCTCAGAACAGAACAGAACAGATCAGATCAGATCCATTTTGTTTTTGTAAAAAGAAAAAAAAACGTATTAGTCTGTTTTTGTTTTGTTTTGGAAGAGAGAAGTTGTTTGGGTTTGACTAAGATTAAAGCTTTTATGGGGTCCATTGGGATTTCTGGGACATCTTTATTTGCCTCGCTCCTATTATGTTTTCTCTGATACAACGAAAGAGCTTCAACTTTTGGCCCTTCTTTTTTTGTTTCTTCAAAGGTAGTAATTTGCTCAAACCCAACACTTTTGGCTGTTTTTTTTTATCCTTTTTCTCTTGTTGTTAGTTGTTTCGGATTGACTGGATTGGTTTTATTACAAAGGAGACAGATGCAATCGGGTCTGTCACAGTCCGTGCTGAGTCCGATTCCCCAGCGGAATCAATCTTTTCAAGCAGCTGATACAAGAGGGAAGCATAGGATACAAGCTGAACTCAAAAGGCTAGAGCAAGAGGCTAGATTCTTAGAGGTTTGTAAAAAGGTGTCACCTTTTTTTTCCTTCAAATTTTGGGCTGTTCTTTTAGCTATAGAAATGTTTCTGTTGCTTTTCTTGTTTGGAGTGTATGGACATAGAGAAAATGCCATACCTTGAATTGCCATCACTTTATTTGTGCTAAACAGACAGGGATGCCCTGGAATTATTCATTTATCATTGAAGGGTATTAATTCTGGGGAAGAAAAGGGAAGTAGATGCAATTGATTTTGATCACCTTGGCTTAACTGTACTGGATCGATTGGCCTATTGGTTTGGCCTTTTCCTATCAAAAGCATTGCTTAAGTTAACTACAGTGGCTAATTTATTCATTTGCATCAATTCAACTTCTTTGGTTTAATTCAATAGGGCTAGTAGACTGGAATGGTTCGGAATGGATTACTTCTTCCTTTGTTCGAACTGCTATCTTTGGTACTCTTTTCAGCTGCAAAGTCATAACTGTGGCTCCCCCATCTATTAGCCCTGGTTTTTAAGTCATCTTTGTCAATTAAAGAACTTGCAGTTCATGTTGTTTAGCTAGGTCTCTGCCGCTGATACCAGATTTTTGAGCCCTTGTTTTGGTCAATTAAGTTGGTTCCTTTATGCTCATGTTCAATGATTTATTTGCACTTCATGACCTTTCAAATTTGTTTCTTCCATTCGGATGCATGCTGACTTTAGCCTGTAGTTTATTATATGTGATTTATCGAAATATCTATTACTGTGTTTACTTTTTAAGAACCCTTTTTGGATCAAACAATGGTATATTCTGCACTTATAATCTGCTGGGGTAAATTATTCATTCGGCAAGAAGCTCACTCAGTTGTCAATATTAACTTGTAATATGAATGTTATTGCTTCCTCTGTGAAGCTTCGTAATATATAGGGTTCACCAAACTGGTGGGGTGGCTTTTTCCAAAAGTTGTATGGACTGGACCAGAACAATTTAATATGACATTTTGCTTTGGTTGGGTTTAAGCATTTTGATTTATCCATTTGCAAGAGGGATGGAATTTAGTTTATATATGGTTAGAATTGGCATTCAAACAGACATCCCATCCGATTAAGTGAGCTTTAATTGGTTTTGTCCAACAATCAAAGGACTGAAAGATATAGAGTATGTTACTGTTCTAATCACAAGCTTAAGTTTGCTGCTTACCAGAAGATTTTGCCATTACGAAGCAGCTCCTGAAAACTGCAGTAAATGTTGTTTGATTGGTTCAATTCCATGGAAACCTGAGGAAGCTTCGTGTAAAATATATAGAAAGTCACTCTCGAGTCCCGTCATCTATATCCCCTATATGCAGGTTCTTTGTTTGCATACTTAAACCACGGCAAGGATGAAATCCAATTGTACAAATTATTTTGTTTCATGTTTTGAGAGAACTTTAGTAGTTATAATTTTCATTTCAAGTTCCTTCATTTATCACCAATGCAACCATCCCAGTTCGTTTTATGACTTGTGTTTTGTATCCTTTGTCTTTCCTTTTGCTGTTGACACCCCTCTACTGTTGGGAGATTTTCTAAATTTTGCTGAAATTAGAAATTATTAGGCTTTTTATTTTATAAGTTGGAAGGAAACTTAGTTTCTTAATCATGTTCGAGTTTCTATCTCTTCTGTCGGAAATTGTAAATTTGGTCAGTTAAAGCCAGAAGGGAATGATTTTGGCTGCAAGAAATCAAGCCCTCTCTTTCAGTTTCTACTGTCATAACGGATAATATTTAAAGATGCCGGATTGGCTTGGACTACTAAGCTCTCCTTTTCCATATTTTATGCCGAGATTCAATTTTAACTTCAGTTATATGCACTATGCAGTCTTGTATTTTGAATTTGAAAGTTGAAAAATCGATGCAGCCATCTTGAGAAGTTCCCTCAGTTGCTGTTTTGCACCTAACCATATATGCTTAAGATTCCAACATAAAATGCTAATTCTGCGCGATATTCCGTGAATGCAGGAAGAGCTAGAGCAGATAGAAAGAATGGAGAAGGCATCAGCAGCCTGTAAAGAGTAAGTATGAAGACTATATGGTATTCATTTACTGATACTCTCTTAGCATGAACATAAAAGGGCAAGGCTGATTGAAATTTGTTTTGTTATTCATGGCAGAATGTTGAGTAATGTCCAAAGTAAACCTGATCCACTACTCCCCATGTACGTCAGTACATACATACATAGATATCTTTATTTTCATTTTTGAAAAAATTTCTTACAATTCCATTTTCGACAGAACAAATGGCCCTATAAATCCCGTATGGGATCAATGGTTTGAAGGTCCCCAAGAAGCTCAAGGTTGCAGATGTTGGATACTGTGATAGTTTTGCTGATCTGAAGACTTCACTATTATTGTCTTTAATTTGGAGAGGTTTTGATTTACAGAGTTGTTGCAAAATATTAGAGCAATGGTGATCTCAGATGTTTGTGATGCCGAATTGACAATTTTACTCCAATTCTTTTCAAATACTGTAATACCCGTATTTTGTCCGGGTACCCATATATATTAGTTAGTAATTCAATATAAATAAAACCAAATGGATATAAATAAATAATAAAGCCCATATTATATAAAAAATAGTCCAAAAATTCCAATAGTCCATAAATGTCCACTATCCATAAATATAAAGCCCAAATTACAAATATTAGATCTTTTTTTACAGCTGTACACAACTCATTTACAACCCAAGAAACACAATGTTATCTGAAAGCCCGTGTAACGCCCTAGTTTTAGGGTATGGAAATTTAGACTGAAATTCGGGAAAGATTTGTAAATTGAATTTTGGGGTTCGGTTTACTTTAAAATTAAATTTTACGAATAAAATAGTATATTTCAAAAAAAAATCTATTTTCTTCTCCCCTTCCCTTTTTCTCTTTTCATGTTAAAAATTTTCTAAGTCTAGCCACCATCTATTTTCACCAATCTTCACCATTTTGAAGGATTCAAGGAGATAAACAACTTGATTTTCACTCTTCTCTTCATTTCAAACTTGCTTGTAACATTTCCTTTCAAAAAACTAGGTGATTTCTCAAGTTCTCTCATTTTGGGTAAAATGGGTTTTTGAAGGGTTTAAGCAAATTTTGTTAAAACAGTGATTTGAATGAGTTTTAAACCATGTTTTGAGTATAAAATAATGTTAAGATGATGAGTTTATCAAGAAATCCCGAAATGGAATAAATTGGTAAATTTTGAGTTGGGGAAATATGGTTTTTTGGGTTGTTTATGGTTGGAAATGGTTCCTAAGAGATTTGTGGATGTGTGTTGATGATTTTGAAGCTCTCGGGTATGTTTTGGATGTTAAAGTGATGAAGTTATGGTTGATTTTTGGTTAGAGTGGAAATGAGAATGATTTTGGTTAGTTTCGGGTAGGAATCGAGAATGGTTGTTGTCGAATTGTGATAGGGTTGATTTTGGTGGGTTTGATTGTTGAAAAGTGTGTTAAATCCTTGTTTTGATTTGGGTAGAAGCAACGGATAAAGATTTGGATACTTCGGACGCGATACCCGGTGTTGTGGAGGCTTGAAATCGTTGTTTCGGCTATCGTTTGGGCTCTACCGGTGAGTGGAAATGTTTTGAGAGTTTAGGTTGAGCTTGAAAGGCCAACCTAAGCTCGAGAGTAAGTATTATATGTTTACGTTTTACTTTTTTCGAAATTCTATGCTTCAATCTTGTTATGCATTATTGATATGAGATGAGATGAATGTGTGTATTCGATTAATGAGTGTGGTATTGTTATGGTTGGATTACATGGTATATGAGTATTGGCAAGTATGAGAGTCTTATCGGGTATAATAGGTCGACCATAGGGTTAGAGTGCACTAGTAAAATTTGCGCGTGGCCCTAGTGGTGTAAGTTGCCATTAGGGAGGAGTACAGTGATGTAAGATGCCACCAGAAGCTTTATTAGTAGACCTCGGTGATGTAAGATGCCATCGTAAGTCTTGTTGTTCTTATAGGTTCGATGATGTAAGATGCCATCGAATCCAATCCGCGTATCCGAGTAATGTAACCATAGTTGCCAATACACTCCTTGTGTTGAAAGGTTGAATGTTATCATGGTTGTTTGTTGTTGAGAGTTATGCTATGTTATTATTATGTTGATGCATTGCTTGATGTAAGATGCCAAACATATATAGAGTTGTTGATAATCATGTTGATGGATATTCATGCTTGTGGAACTTCGATTGTAGTCTTTATTTTCACTCAAAATGGTTTTATTAAAACTGCATTGTTTTTGTGGTGGTTTTGAGCACCACTCACTAAGCTCTTATGCTTACGCACTCATTTCCAACAATGTAGATCGTTAGTGATCAGGGAAGCAAAGGAAGGTGAGGGAAAGACTACAATGATCGTAGCTTAAGCTCAAGTATGGATTTTAAATTGTATAATATATTAGCAATGTGAATACTTGCACTTGTGGTTAGGGAGGTTGATGTAATTCCCGTGAGTTTGATCATGTTGCTACATGTTTTGAATATTGAAACCATGCTATGTGAGGCTTGCTTTGGCTTTTGGTTAAATGCCATGTGTTTGGCTTGTTGGTGTTTTGAGTTAAAGTGTTTATTTTGAGTTTTTAAGTTTGAGATCCATGCTTGTGTGTGTGCATGTTTGAAACCTGTTTTTAGAGTGTTTTGCCTCTAGATTGGTTGCTCCATATGTTGTTTGTGGTCTGTGCTTTTTTGGGGAAAGTTTGGGGATGCCAATACGACATTTTGGGACCCATCTGTGCCCAGGTGTTTCGAAACACCTGATATGGTTTTGGAACGACCAGACCTTTGGGGCACATGTATCGGAACGGGGGTGGTGCTGTTTCAGTACTTTTTGCTTCTAGAGACTCTTGTTTCGAAACCAAGAGGATCCGTTGTTGAGTGCATAAATGTTCTATATTTTAACCCTCATTTACCCATATTATTGATACACTCAAGCATGTTTAGTTGCATTTTAGGATAGATTTTTCATAAACATCACAAATGGACAATATTGCAAAGATGCTGCTAATTTTGGTCTATTCTTGCAGGTACCTGTCGTGGCAGCATCCAAGGCAGCAGAGGAATAGAAGCTAATAGAAAAACTGTAGTGAAGGATTGAAGGAGACTGTCCATTACAACATTGACGTGACATCTGTCGTGACAGAGGAGGTGACAATGAAGACGATGGTGATGGAAAATGTGAAGTGGAGTTCGACTGATAGAGCATTTAAAGCCTGATTTTTGTGGACCACTCGTATAACTGTCGGAGCCTAGAAGCACAAGGAAGGCCTTGCCCAAAGTTTGAGGAAAAAGTCAAAGTGAGAAGATAGGGCGAATTAAAAGACATCTACTCAGAGATTTAGTCTTTAATAGAGTTGTATTTTAATTCAAACTAGTATTCTTGGCCATTAAGAAAACTCAAGTCCAAGGCCTATATATATGCTTGTAATTCGACAAGGCAAAGGATGTCTAGCTCTTAGCCGTCTTCCCCCCAAAACCCTAGTCGTTTCCCCTCTCCACCATGTTCTAAGCTTCCTCTAGGGCTAAGGGTTGATCTTGTAAGGTAGTTGTAAGGGTTGTACTGTTTCTTAGGATTTTTTCTGCTCAATTAATAAAAGCTTCAAGTTTATTTACTCTGGTTTCAACATCTCATAAGAGTATCGGGAGAGCATTGTGAGGTTATTCATTTACTTAATATCGGGAGAGTTAAGTATACGAAGGGAGTAAATACGAGTTTTCCAGTTTATGGTCAAAACATCTTGGCCTAGGGATAGGTACAAGGTTAAGCAGCTAAAGAAGAATTCACAAACTTCGGTGTTCATCCTTTGATTCACGCTGGGAGGTATCATCTAAGACGTGTTCATCGACAGAATTTGGACCTAGGGATAGGACAAGTTACAACAGGGGTTCTTGCCGAACTTGAAGTACAAAGTTGTTGACCGCTGCCCTGACAATAACAGACCGCTGCCGCGACAGGTGCTGCCACGATAGGCGCAACAACAGGAGTAACAAAATTCCTTTGAACAGTGCAATGCTTGCACTACTGAGCAAATCAATACCAACCTATTTTCTCAACATGATTTTCTCTTTTACGTTAGTTTATCTTCAAGACTTCCAAAATCATTCTATTAAATTTATTTCTTTTCTTGTGCAGAAAATTAAGGATATAAGTATTTCCAGTCCCTGTGGAGACAGTATCCGATACTTCGTATCACTTTATTACTTGTGACGTGTATACTTGCACTTAATTGCGATAGACTTATTTACACGCAACAAGTTTTTGGCGCCGTTACCGGGGACTGGCAACATACCTTTACCTTTAATTACTGCACCTTTTTATTTTTTTATTTCTGTTCTATTTTAGTTGTTTTATTTCCCTATGCTTTTCACAAGGTTGTTCTCTTGCTTATGCGCAGATCGAGACGTGGTAAGGAACCTGAATACGAACTAGATCCAAAAATCGATCGGACGTACCATCTCAGGAACCAAGACTGACTCTTGTTAGAAAGAAACCGCTATCTTGAGGAAAGACTTGAAGCAATGGACAACGAAAGACAACGCAATGGGGTAGATAACAACAACAACAACCCCATGGATGATGTTGATCCTCCTGGTTATGTTCATGACAACCAGCAACCTCCTGCTGCCCCAGTAGCACGACAAACTTGTCGAGAATACATGTACAATGATCAAGTTGAACTGCAGACTACGCTGCTAGACGTGGAAGCTGAACACTTTGAACTTAAACATGTGATGTCCAGCATGACAAATTCAGCCGGATAATTCGGTGGTTTTGCTACAGAGGATGCACATGAACATCTGATTCTAGGAGATCTGTGGATCATTCAGACAACTAGGAATAAGCCTGGAAGTACTGAGACTCCGACTATTTCCTCATTCATTGAGGGATAGAGCAAAAACCTGGTGGAAAAAAGTTAACGCCGGGTTCAATAAGAACTTGGGCGGATCTCTGTCGTGAATTTCTCTCTCGTTTTAATCCTTCTCTTTTAACTGAAAGATTGCATAACGAGATTGCTAATTTTTAACAGGAAGATGACGAACCAATACATGAGGCGTGAGACCGTTTTACAACTCTCTTACGAAACTGCCCGATGCATGGATTCCATGTATGGAATCAAGTCGTCAAATTCTATAATGCGGCTAATGCACACACTCGAATGAGGATAGATTCAGCAGCTAATGGTTTGTTACTAGACAAGGAACCAGATGATGCAATGCTGATGTTGAAAAAGTTAGCAAAGAACGATGAACTGTTCCCCACAGCTCGAAGAGGAGGAAGACGAGGAGTATCTATCAAGGAATACAAATCTGACAACTCGGTAAAAACTAAATTAGCATACATCACCAAGGTAGTTGAAAAGCTGCAGTGAAAAGAATCTAAGGCTGTATTTTCTGTTCAGGAGATGTGTGAAAATTGTAAGTGGAAACCACAGTACAGAGGAGTGTCCCATACAACTGGAAGAGGGAATGTACGTTGGAAATTACAACAAGAATAGAGGCTACGACTCCAACAATTACAACCCGAATAGGAGGAAGAACCCAAAAATCTCGTGGAGTAACCTAGATAATGCTCCGAATCCTCCTATCCAGAACATTCAGAACCAAGGAGGCCCTAGAATACTGTCACGACAGCAGCCACAACAGCAGCCTACGACATCCACTAGTACATTGGAACAAACTCTAGCAACCTTTATGTCCCAAACTAGAGTATACATGGCCAACATGGATCACTTTGTCAAGAAGACTAAAACATTCAAGGATAAGACAGAGATGAGAATGACAAACCATGAGGCCACTTTGAAGTCTCTAGAAACACAGATGGGTCAGGTGGCACAGTTCATCAACACAAGGCAGAATGAAGGATTCCCTAGTGATACTGAGGTCACTAGAAAACCCACACATGAGCAGTGTAAAGCTATAACAAAAAGGAGTGGGAAACAACTACAAGGATCGAAAATTAAAGAGACACCTAGTCAGGAACTGACCCTACAAATACCTGTCGAGAACACTACCCCGACAGAAGTGAAACAACCTGATGCCGTCACCCCTGTCACAATAGCAGAAGCATCTAAGGAGGTGACAGAAGAAGTTGAAGATTGTAAGCCTCCTCATACTCGATTCCCATGTGAATGACGCCTCGAAGATTTTCGTCCTCCACCCCCTTTTCCATAATGGTTAAAGAAACAGAAATAAGAGTACCAACTTAAGAAGATTTACGATGTTTTTAAGCAAGTACACATCAATATCCCGTTGTTAGAAGCAATTAAGCAGATGCCTAGTTATGCAAAATTCCTTAAAGATGCAATGTCCAAGACATCCAGACTTGGGGAGTTTGAAACTGTAATGATGACAGAAGGTTGCATGGCAATCCTACACAACCGTACACCCCCAAAGAAGAAGAACCCTAGGAGTTTCATTATCCCATGCATAACCGGTGACCAGTTTGTGGGTAAGGCACTTTGTGATCTTGGTGCTAGTATTAATCTAATGACCAAATCTATATTTTAGAAATTAGGTATTGGACAAGCAAGATCCACAACAGTCATGCTTCAACTGACAGACCGCTCTTAAGTACAGCCGGAAGGAAAAATTGAAGATATTATGGTAAGAGTGGATAAGTTTATATTTCCTGTTGACTTTATTGTCTTAGACTATGAAGCAGACGAGAATGCACCGATCATCCTAGGGTGACTTTTCCTAGCCACAAGTAGAACAGTGATCGATGTAGAGAAATGAGAACTGACTATGGGAGTCAATGACCAGCAGATAAAGCTCAATGTTCTCCAAGCCATAAAACAAGCCGATGTAGAGGAAGAATGCAAGGCAATATCAGAAGTAATCATAGACCAACCCTACATCAGATCAAACTCTCACGATAGAAAATTTGGTCACTTTCGCCACGGCCACCTAGAAGACTGCCGCGACAGCACTGGTGACAATAACTCCTAAGATAATGACACATCTGATACTGAAGGTCATGAGGAGGTAAACTGATAGTGTTGAGTGGATCAAATGATCGATATAAACCAAGAGGGTGGGGGTGAATTTGATTTTTTGACTTTTTGGTAGTGGAATTGACAAATAAAAATATGGACAAGAGGATTTAGAGCGGTTCAAGTTCCAATCAAACTCTACATCCACTACCTTAGCTTCACTAAGGATTTTTCAACAATTCCACTAATCGTTCTTCCTTTTTTCTAGGCTAAGGAGGTAACTGTTACAATATCGATCAATTTTTCTACCCAAATTTTGACCCAATCCTCACACAAGAATCACAAAGAAGATGATGGCAAACCAAGTATCTCTCAATACAAAATGTAGCTCAATTACAAGCACTCAACCCAATTGAAAGGATAGGAATGGAAATTACAATTTCACAATTGGGGTTTACAAGAAATAATGGGATTTAGGCTCAATTGCTTGAATTTGATGTTTGGATGTTTCTTTTAAGATTAATAGTTGTTGCTGAAGCTTTTAGAGGTCTCTTTTATACATTCTCATTGAATTCTAGCCGTTGGGGTTGTTGCATTCATCAATAGAGCGTTGGGATGTTATCTTCCCTCCATAAATGTAGTCTGCAACCACCTGTTTCGAAACGCCTGATCCTGTTTCGAAACAGGCCAAAAAAGAATGAGCCATTGGGGTGTATTAAATAGACCGTACTGAAACGGGCACGGTCATTTCGATACGATTAAGACTTCAATATCCAGTGACTAAACTGTGAACCTTGCAAACTATTTAAGATGCCTTTAACTAACTTAACTAACCTCGTATCGAAACACCCTAGGGCTGTTTCAAAATGGGTGGACGATGGTCAACCCTTGTTGACTTACCATTCAGACCGCATCGATATGGATATGCCATGTATTGAAACGAGTTGACTTCTTTTGACTTTGACCCGTTTCGATACGCTATAAACCCATATCGAAACGAGGGATTCCAGTGACAAAATGTTTCGAAATGGAAAAAAACTATTGCGGTACGCCCTATTTCTCAGGTTAAATTATGCTTACTCGTATCGAAACGCTATTACCCGTTTCGATACGGGTTGACTTGTAAAGACAAATTTTTGTTGGTATTTATTCAATTTGACCTACCGAACGATGTCCAAATGCAACGAAACTTCATGCACAACATTTCAATTGTATAAAATACTAGCATGCCAAAATTCACGATCATACAAATACATTTACTATGTTTTGACCTTTATGATCCAAGTATGCACCTTTAAGCCAACCATAAAGGCCATTTAGGGCCATTAACCATATTACAACATATGCATCACATAATCATATCAAAATGAGCATAAACGACTAGTTCGACTACTTTGCCACCCTCCTAGGAGTTCATAAGGTCAAAATACATTACTCTAGGGCTTGTAGTGACTTGTCTTGCCTTGATAATACGATCCTTCTATGCACGATCTTTCAACCTGAAATGTATGAGATGAGACACGTTAGTCATACATTGCCTAGTGACGTAGTCATAAACATTATGGACATCAATGTAACAAGTATCAATATACATGCTCCCATGCTTATCAATATCAATACTATGCATCAATAAACAATGTTTAACATATTTATTTCATCATTAACCCTTGGATTGAATCAAGATAGTGGATACGCGAATTCCTATGCGCCGCAGAATCAATGAGTGGTCTAATCCCTCTACCTCTCCAATATGACCAATATCAATACACATCCCTCCGCCTCGCCAAATAAATATAATGCGTAGCCTTAGGACCTTAGTCCACCCGTACACTGAGCTAATGAATTCTATGGCATGCCAATTGTATCCAATGTCTATTCAAATCCAAGGTTCCAATGTTCATATCCATTTTAATAATCAATGAGTATTCCAATGACCAATGATTTCAATATTATCAATAACCAATATGTCCCATAATCAATGTTTCATGATCCAATGTTAATAACAATAATCAATTATTTCTTTGCAATGTTTCTATAACAATATCTATATCAATGAAAATGCTCAATGATGACACCAATAACTATGTCCGATACTCAATGACAAACTTACCGACACATACCAAGGTCTCCGTTTAATGATCCGATGTAACTTTTTCCAATAGAAATGTGAGTAAAATGATCGAAGACAACAATAATAGATTCGGGAAGGCTTATTTCCTAATCCCAAGACTTCGACTACACTCACCTTGAAATCTGATGCTCTTACGGCTCTCGGATGACAATACCCTTGCTTCTAGCTTTCGACGGAGATGGTGAAACCTCTCTGTCCACTTCTTGAGCTAGAAAATCAATAGGGAGATGATTACAGTCGATATTACGATATCAAAATCAATACAACGATATCAAAATCGATATTTGATTTCAATATAAACAACAATGATAAAATATCCATGGATGGTCAAAACCCTAGCTTGAGATTAAACTTGATTTATCCATGGAATACAATAACTGATTGAGGAATAATGCTTACGCGATCAATAGAAAATGATTTGATATCGATGAATCGAAGAAAAACTAAACTAAAGCTTGCTCTCCAATGGAGCTGCTAGCTTGGAGGAAGTTGATGAAGATGACAAAGAGGTGCTTGCTTTGGAAAACTCTCGGTAAGCTTTTCTATTCCCATTTTCTTTTGTTTTGTAATTATAATTGTTCTATGGAATCATGTTTCCTTTAGGTGAAGTAACTTCACTAGATTGTCCGATGTTGGTGACATTAAAATTAAGGAGGGGCTAATCGCAAGATTAGTCCCTCAACTTTTTGCTCTCTATAGTTTTGACCTCAAAGTTCTAAATTTCCATAATTTAGCCACTAAATATTTCTGATACTATTCGATAGAATCCAATAACAATGATTTAACTCAATTAGAGTCCGATATCAATAATTAACTAGCCGATACAATGTTTGGATATGAGGTTTCCGATCACCGGAACCTAATTTCAACTAGACCAGATTTTGGGGTGTTACAAATGAGAAGAGTCCGCTCCAGCAAAGATAGGATTCCTAGTGAGAAGAGTCCACCCTTTTGAAAATGAGGAAGTTCCTAATGAGAAAAACTTGCTTATTCGACGCCTTTACAAGAAATGTGGACCAACAAAGAGTGAGGAATGAAGAATTTCATAATAAGAAGAGCAGCTTCATACCATGGAAAATAAAGAATTTCAAGGAGCAATACCAGACCTTAGAAGATGAAGAATTTCATAATGAGAAGAACAACTTGAGACTCTACGGTTTGACAAAAGTTTGATGAATTTCATAATAAGAAGAACATCTTCAAACTTCGATGGTAAGATAGTTCAGACAAAATCCGCGTCTTTTCAGTCTTTGCCCTGTTCATATTCCACAACAATGAGCAAAGAGGGGCAATTGTAATAATCGTATTTTGTTCGGGTACCCTTATATATATATATAGTTCACTACAAATAAAATCAAAAATAAATAAATAAAATAAAATCCCTAAATGAATAAATAGCCCCATAAATGATAACCAATGCTCATAAAATGTCCAAGTTACATTAAAAAACCCAGAGCCCAATACAAAGCCCAAATTCTCAATCTAACACAACTCATTCTCGCCCAAATCTTCATTCTAATGTACCCAACTTAAACAATGACAAAATCTACTCTAAAATCTCATTTTCTCGCTAAAAAACGCCACATCTTAGTCCCTAATTGGTCCCTTTAGCCTTCACATGGATCATGGTTTTGTTGACATCAGCATCTGATCCATATATAAATGAAGGAGAGAAATTGTCAGGACAATTAATACTGGCTAATAATTACTATTTAAAATAATAATAATTAACTAACAATAATGAAGAGAGAAAGAGAGAGTGCTTACCTTGGGAGCTAGACCGACACCGAGAAGGGGAAGAATCGTCGGAGATCGAAGGGACACCGACCATTTTAGCTGCCGCCGGGACACCGTGGAGGTCGAGGGCATGAGCGGCTGCTCGAAGCCAAACCGTTCGAAGACCTACCACCATTGGAGATGTGAAAATAGTCGGAGAAGCTGAACCGTTTGAGGATTCAGGCGATTTCTAGAAACCAAGAAGCTCGTCGGACGCCAAGAAATTGATCCTCGTCGCCGAGAAACAAGCCGACACTTGAAGCCCAACTATTCAGAAGTCGATCACCGCGCAACCGAACCTGGAACGTCGCTGGAATAACTACAAATACCATTGAAAAGGTAAACTTTTCTCGTTTTTTTCTTAATCCTGCAAAATGATAACATATAAATCAGTTCGCATACACATATAAAAATAAAAATAAAGTAAGGGAGAGAGTTCTGGAAATCGAAGCCCTTAAATTTGCAGCGGCTAGAGGGATTTCAAACGGAAAACAAGTGGTTACGGGTAGTTTAGGGCTTAGGTTTGGGTGTAGCGAGGCGGATTCAATCGAATCCGAGCCTATATCTAGTTTTAGGAGTGAAAATTGGGTTTTTTTTTTGTATTTTAGGGTTTTGGTCGGCATCTGGCGCGGCGTCCGACAAAGAATAACGGATGACCAGAGTTTGGTTGAAGGGGACCAGAAATCACTTCTGAGTAGAGAGAGCTAGGTTTGAAAATGGGTGAAAAAGGGGAAATTGGCTGAGCTAACTTGGTATTTCTCTTTTATACTTGAGTCAAAATAACTACATTTTGAGTCGGGTAGAATGGTTAGCGAGCTAGGGCGGGTCGGGTATGTAGGATCCGCACCCTTCTTTTGATCCTTCACGATTTGGGCTATTGGTTTTGCATATTTTTCTCAATTTGGTCACCAAACGTTTGTAACTTGGCTCCTTAGTTTACAATTCAATGAAACTTGGTGCTGAAACATTGTAATTTGGCACATTGTTTTCAATTTTAGTTCAATTGAGTCCCTTTAATTGCATTTAATTTATTTGTCTTAATTATTTGAATGTTGCATTATTTCAAATCAAACATGTAGTATACTTGTTTAGGAAGTTTTAATCACTTAGAATATGAAAATTAGAACCTTTTAGGATTATGTTCTTTAATTAAATTTAATTAATTTAATAGGAAATGACATTATAGAAAATAAATGGATATTGAAAAAAAAAAGATTTAATGTCCTATGTTGATTAATATCACATTGCAATATGATGTTAATCAAGGGGGTATTTAGGTAAAAGATGCAATACTTCATTTAAACATAAAAAATGGTAATCACATATAGTTAGTTTAAATAAAATTAAAATAGGATTAAATAATTAGTGACACTAAAGCTATGAATATTGTTACTTTTGGGCCTAATATGAGTAGTGTCCAAATTTTTTGGGTGTTACCACTAAAGCAACAAAATTAATAATATTCATAGAATTTTAATTAATTAATTAATGGAGCCCTAATTAGGTCTTACTTAAAATGGACAACAAAATAATTGGACATGCATTAAACATTTTGTGTTATGATACATTTTGAATATAAATTGAAGTGTCCTAATGTATTTGGACGTTTCAAAACTTATATTCGTCCAAAATGTATTTTCTTACAAAAGGATATCCCCATTCGAAATGGAATCCATTTAACAATTAAAGATTTAATTAAATTAAGATTAATGTCCGAAATGCCAAAATGACATGTGGAATTAATAAGGTACCGATAACGGGAGTTTGTAGGGGTGCTAACCCTTTTATACACGTAACCAACCCCAAACTCGAATTTTATTAGAAAATCTCTAGTACGCTTTTTATGTTGTCCGGTCTACCAAAGTGACCGGCGGCGACTCTAAAATGATTTTTAAGAAAATAAAGGAAATTTGATTAAAATGGAAAACCCCTAATTTCAAGATCAAATTAAGATGTGAAACCCCGATTTCCAAAACCCTAATCGTGAGGTTGTTTTTCCACAAACGGATTTCAAAAACGGCCGCGACAAATACTATTAATACCACACTTGATTGTTGAAAGTTTAATGAAAGGCCACATCGTACACACAAAAAGTTGAGTTTTCTTCAGTCATCTGAACCCATAATATATGAAAACCAACTCTCTTTCATTGATCATCTGGTCATGCCCTTTTCAGCTTGGAGCTTTCTCCGTAACATGATGTTCTATCCATCCTAACCCATCGTACAATCCATCTCCGGTAAGCGCAGAGCGAGATTTTTTATAGGCTAATTACAAAGAGTTGCATTCCAAATCGCTACACTAAATTGAATTTATATTTAACCTAGAATATAAGATAAGTGATAAGAATCCTAGGAACATAGTCGAGTTTTATAATTTCATTATTGACCTTTTCAGAGATGAAATGTCTATCTATCTCTACATGTTTCATTCGATCATGTTAGACAATATTTTTCGCAATACTTATTGCAAATTGATTATTAGTTTCATTTCAAACTATTTGTGGTCACTTAGTCCTAGTTCAGTTATCATACATGCCTTCACAAATTCCTAAGGCAAGAGCTCGATAATTGGCCTCTGCCCTTGAAACTACAACTTGTTTTATTGCTTCTCGAAGTAACTAAATTTCTCAAACAAAAGAACAATACCCACTGGTTGATAATTTGTCTGTTAATTCTCTGACCCAACTTAAATATGTGAATACTTTTATAGATCTATGTTCACTTTTCTTGAAGAGAAAACCATGTCATAGAGTCATTTTAAGGTACCTCAAGATCCTATTTACTACATCAAGATGCTCTTTTCGAGGACCGTTCATATATTGGCTAACCACACTAATCGAAAAAGCTATGTTAGGTCGTGTAAGAGAGAGATAAATGAGTTTACCAACCAATTTTTGGTATTACTCTTTGTAAACCAGAATGTGTTCACCATCTTTTCTGAACTTCAAGTTCGCCTCCAATTGTGTTTCAGCCGGTTTACAACATATCATACCAGCTTCTGTTAAAAGATAAAAAAATACTTTCGTTAACTAATAGCAATACTTTCTTTGGGTCCTGCTACATCCATTCCAAGAAAATACCTAAGATGGTTGAGATCCTTCATTTCAAATTCCTTGGCTAGTAAAGCTTTACGATTTTTGATTTTTGTAAAATCATCTCCGATAACAATTACGTCATCCACGTAAATAATTAAAATTGTTCATTCACCTCTTTTACTTACATTAATGAACAAAGTATGGCCAGTCTGACATTGTTTGCAACTGCTCCCAACAATAACCTTTGCAAATCTGTCGAGCCAGGCCTATGTAGATAGCTTGAAGTCATATAAAGACTTTTGCAATTTGCACACTTTGTGAGTTAAGCCCTAGGTTCATTAAGCCATATGAAGTGTTTCAGCGGGTTGGTCCTGTTGCTTATAGGTTTGAAGTTACAAGCCGAGTTGGAGAGGCTACATGATATTTTCCATGTGTCGATGCTTCAGAGGTATAGGTTGGATCTGTCGCATGTTGTGCCAATTGAGGAAATAGAGTTGTATCCAAACATGGATTATGTTGAGGAGACTGTAAAGGTGTTGGACTATAGTACGAAGATTCTTCATGGTAAGATCATTGAATTGGTCAAAGTGTTGTGGCGACATCGAGGAGTCGAGGAAGCAACATGGGAGACAAAGGAGTACATGAAGAAGCAATCTCCTTATCTTTTCCCTTCAAGTAAATTTTGGGGACGAAATTTCTTAAGAGGGGAGAGTTGTAATTCCCAAAATATAGGGTTATAAGTTTAGGGGTTTGGTCGGGTCGAGTTTGACTCGATCGAACCGGATTAACCGATAAAATAAGTTTTAGGAAATTAATATTTTTAAAATATTGTTTGGATAAAATTTGGTTTTACGTGCTAAAAACGTTTAATTATGTTATCAAGTATTTTGGTAATTAATTTCAAGGTTAATTAAATCGATTAAGGTGACACTGCGGTTTCTAGTGACTAAATTGTAAAGATTGTAAAACTATTTTTAGTGACTAAAATGTAAGTGGGCCAATACTAAAAATCCTTAGAGAGCTATTTTCCCAAAAGTTTAATTAAAGGTTTTTCCACCTTAATTGAGTAAGACTTTGACAGTTAATTGGGTTTCCAAATTATTTTGATATTCTATCAAATTTTCTTGGATTATCTCTTCTCATTTTTCATCTCACTTTCCAAACACGATTTCCATATTTTCTTACTGATTTTCAATGGAGATTTCATCATTTGATTACTCATCTAATTCCTAACAAAACCACATAAAGATTTCACAAAGATCTCATCTATTTTTCCAAGTTGTTTTCAAGAGAAAGCTTATGTCAATTTTGGTGAAAGGATCATCAAAGGTAAATTTCTTCTTCTGTCTTAAAACTAAGGTTCTTTATTGATATTCCCTAGTAATTGACTTTTGTTGTGTTGATTATAACATGGTTTTACAATTTAATTAAAGAAGGTGAGATTAATTATTGATTTTGATGTCTTGCCTAAATTCTTGTTTTACAAGGTGATTGTTGGAGATTTTTATTGGGTTAATTCACATTTTAGTTGTTTAAATATAATGTGAAATGAGATTTTTATAATCAATCCCGAAACTATTTAATTGGTTAATTTCTAAGGTAGTTTAAGAGTGATTTTGGGGCTGTTATGGTAAATTCTTGATTACTTGAGGTATAATGATATTTGGAATGTGTTCTTGGATGTCCTTTGATGTTTTTAGAATGGTAGAATCGTTGGGTTTTAACTGGAGATCGTTTGGTTGTTTATTAGAGTAATTTTCAGTGTTATCGGATGGTTTTTGGATGCAATTTCGTGGAGATTGCAGGGGATGATTGTAGGCTGGTGTTAGAATGCATATTTCTTATGGTTTTATGTTTCCAAAATAGGGGAGGATCAACCCTAGCTCGTTTCATTGAAATCAAATTGTTTTGGAGGCTTGGAACGCTACGACACGCAAGGTGTTGTGTATCGGTGAGTGTATATATGTTTCAGACACTCTTAAAGATTTGAATAAGTAATTGGGAGCTTAGGTTAAGCCTAGCAAGATTAACTAAGCTTGGAAGTAAGTTTTCCCTATTTTTCTAAGTTTTCCCTATTTTGCCTTTGAATATAGGTTGGATAAGAGTTTTGGTCTACATGATTTGGTTTAAAAGCATGGACTGATTTACTCACTATTTTAGGCTTTTTTTAAATGATATGCAATGATTTATTAAGTATGTGGATGCCTAAGAGTGTAACGTCTCAATTTTGGGCCTAGATGTTAACCGGGAAGGTTAGACGGTTTGGGAGAATCGAGTTAGTTGATTCGTGTTAGTTTCCAGATTTAAATTGGAATAAATATTTTTGAGAGTGATAAAAATATGGAAAAATGTTCTAAATTCCTCATTTAATATATTAATGATTTTGGTAAAATCAATTTTGGAAATTCGAATTTGGAAATTGGACATTTTGGGCTAGTGACCAAAATGTAAAAAGTGAAAACTATTTTCAATGACTGTTTTGCAAAAGGGTCTAGACTTAAAATCTTTAAGGAGTGAATATACCTAAATGTTTTTATCAGATTTTTCCTCTCAACTGGATTAGTTTTAATTAAAAGATTAGAGACCATATTAAAGCTTACAACTAATGACTTTACTAGCAAAATTTTTCATGGTATGATCAAGAAGCTGAAATTTTATATTACAATAATAGAATTACAGTTGCAATACAGATGCCATGGAAAAACAGACCTCAATAACAGGCAAGTTACTTGTGCAACGATCAAGGAGATTTCTATGATGATTATAGCTTTGCTGCTGCAACACACTTGTCTTGGCAAGAGAACTTACACCCTAGGGAGGCTATGAAAGTTAGGATGGGTGCTCAACATTAAGAGATTGAAGAAATAGGCAGAAAATTGAAAATCACACAACACTGATTTTGAACATCCTAAACAACATATTATTTGCCAAGAAGAGAAATAAGTGCCAACAGGTGAACCCTAGGAAATAGAGAAAAAAAAGAGGCAAAAGCTGATGATGCCATACCACTATCTGATGCCAGACAACAACCGGATACTAGACACCAGCCAGATGCCAGACAACAATCGGAGGCCAATACCACATTGACAAAACCAGTGGAGCCATCATTTGCCAACCCTACCTTGGTAAAACTAGTAGGTATTAATGTCGACATTTTCAAAGCTCTTAAATGTACATATGAAATTGAATTCCTTGCAGTTGAGCCAATGGAATCCATTTTGGATGAGAACCTGGCATTGAATTGCAATGGAATAAAAGTTGATGCCATAAAACAAAAGTGCAATGGAAAAACAATTGATCTACATATAAGATCGATTATGGTCAAGACTAATGCCATGAAGTGAGGTGTGCACAAATGGCTTGTTGCTGGAAGGAAAAATGGATGCCAAATGACTAAGAATGTAGATGTGAAGCAGGAAAATTTTGTCATAACAAAAATGCTAGAGATGATGCGGCCTAAAACTGAAGATTTCATGTAGATTCTGGAACAAGATGAAGATGACTATACCTCGACAACAAAGAGATTCTTCAGTTTTCTAAGGTGGTTTTTCAAAGCCACCATAGAAAAATATTCAATTTCATTGTGCAATATAGAGTTCGACATACTCAAAGGTAAGCAATTTGTAACCCCCTTAGCCCGGCCTAGACGGTTGACCCGAACTACGAAGATTACACGGGGAAAACCAAAGTCAACCCGAAAGTCAACCTTGATTAACGAACCATTTTTTTCTTTTTAAACTTGTCTAGATGCATATTAACCCTAGGCGTACTCTTGAGACAAGCATACTCAAAAATCACATCAATCCGAAGTCAAAAAGGGACTCAATTGCACAACATACGAATTTAGGGACCAAATTGTAAATTTTAGAAATTAAGAGGACTTTACCCATTTTAAGATACCATTATGAAATTAGTCATGTTTCATGTTTCTCTGCCAAATTTCACCTCAAACGGTCATCCCAAACTCAAGCAATTGCATATGCAAAGTTCAAGACTAAAACGTGAAGATTTCAAAACATAAACCATATAATTCAGTGCCCAACGGTCAAGTGTTCCGGAACGGGGGTTGATCGTTCCGAAACGCGGGATCGTTTCAAAACCTGTTCTGAAATAGGGCTTGGCAGTAGCAAAAGTGTTTCGGAACGGCTCTACCCGTTTCGGAACACCAAGGCCATTTCAGACCCCTGTTTCGAAACAGTAGCACCCGTTCCGATACAGGCTGCCCATAAATGTAGAAATTATCTGGTTTAACATACATTCGACCCATCAAACGCATCCCTATGACCCCCAAACCATGCCAACAAGTCATCATACAATAAAGGAACATATTTGCATCAACAAAACATATTCATGGCATCAATTAGGGAAAACTTCAATCTATAGGCATGTATCTTATTACCCAAAATCAACAAACATCAAACCAACAAAGCAACACCAAAAATGGCCAATTACATATCGAAAGCATCATAGGCATCATGCCAAACTTAGGGAGTCCAAAACATCTCCCGAAAACACAATCTAGGTTCCCATTGCCAAATACCAAAAACTAATAGTGTTGTGAAAATAGTCACCATACATGAGCTTAGTCCTCCCCTTGGATTACTTGCCCTCCTTGCTGCCCACAAACACCTCAATTCTCTGCATTATTGATTCAAAAAAGAGAGCGAAAGTACATATGCTTAGTGAGGCATGCTCTAATGAAACAATACAATAATGCACTTGTAAAACACCTTTTGAAGGCCTTTAAATTCATAATCATCATGTCTCATGCAACAATGCATACAAAACAAGCATCTCATGCTTCATTATATCAACATGTCATATTGGCTTTCAAGTGATAATCCTCAACCATTTTTTCAACACAAAACACAATCGGATACGCGGATTACAAGCGTTGTCCCATACGCTTCATACACACTACCAAACACACAAGGTGGAGTTTACCGGTACAATCTCAACCCCTCAAGACCCGTGATGGAGTCTAACGGTACAATCACAACCCCTCCACATCACTCTTTGGTAGTTGTATAACATCACTAACAAGAACACGAGATACACAACACAAGATCCTCACATGGCATTTTAACCACCATTATGATCTTAGACATCTTGTTAGTGTACTTGGATGGAGTTTACGGTACCATTACAACCCCTCAACATCCAAGGCGACTTTATTCACGGTGCACCCAATCCTAAAGCCGGCTAACTATATCCGATTCAAGTACTTTTAAACCAACACATCACTTGCCAATATACATCATTTACCATCATCAATTCACTGTTTTAAAGCATTAAACAAAGCCAATAAACCATCATGCATCACTACGCAACAAACCACATTTATCAATGTCCAACCAAGGATCTCTTACCTTGAGCATCCTTCAACACATGACTTCCAAAATCAGCATTAAACATGCTAAAATATGCTTTAAAAACAGAATTTAAACATGCAAATTAAATACATTGCATCCAACCATCTCATGGTTCATCAAAGAGAGAGTTTCTCCGAAAACTTACTCTTGAGCTTAGTTAAGTTGCTTAGACTTAAACTAAGATCCCAAAACCTTCAAACATTGGTTTCAAAGCTGAAAACCAAACTTCACTCACCAATTCCGTTTCACAATATTGCCGAAACGCCGTTCAAGCCCCCGGATCAACACCACAAGGATCCGAAGTTGTCTCCCCTGTTTTAAACACATCAAAGCAGAGGATTAATGCATCATCATGCATTAAAATCTTCAGCCATTACACCTAAACTCACTGCTCTCACCAAAACTCACATTTCGGCTACCAAACACAACCGAAAACACATCCAAACACTTCCACAACATTACCCAGCCTTGATCCATCACTTCTAAACATTCTTAGACATCAATTAAAATAAAAAAAGAACATAATCACGTCCTTATACCTCCAGCTATAGCAGAACACCAAAATCAACCAAAACCACCATTTTCACAAGTAAAAACTTAGGAAAATTAACCTATTCGGGATTTCATTGATTAAACCTCCATTTCACATCATTTAAACATCCAAAATACATTAAAAAGGCATCTAAAAACAGAGCCCAAACAACCTCCACGAAATTCTTCAAGATTTGATCAAAATCTCAAGTTTTAAGCCAAAATCAAGATCATAACATTAAAACATTTAATAAAACTTAATTGAAGGATTGAGAACTTGGGAATTTCAGTAAAGAACTGAGTATTTAGAGGAGAATGACGTTCATACCTCTAAATGTGGATTTGTCCTTGTTTAGAGCCAAAATCCTTGAAAATTTAATATGCAAATGGAGTGGATTTGATGTAGAAATGATTAGGAATCATTTAGGGATTGAAATATCATCATTAGGTGTAAAAGTCAAAAGAAAAGCTGCTGTGGAAATGTGTTTGGCTCAGGGAATTTTGAGAGAAAATGAAATGGGAAAATTTAGCAAAAGTTAGTTATGAAACTAAAATATGATTTTTTCCTCTTTTTCTTTTTATTAATTAAACATTAAATGAGTCTTTAAAAATCAAGAAAAATCTGGAGAAATCCTCCCTTGGGTAAATTAGCTCCTTAAAGATTCAAAGTTTCAATCCTTTCAAAGCAGTCACGAACTTTTCAAAAATTACATTTTAGTCACTAACTTGAAATGTCATATTTCCAAACCTCATTTTGTAAAATTGATTTCACCACTCTCTTATATATATTAAAATAGGATTTTTAGATATTTTTCCATATTTTTAATGCATCCCGAACTAGGCTTTCCCTAAAATCACCTTTTATATTTGAACCGAAATTTAGACCGGTCCGGTTCAGACCCTAAACTTCCAAGCCCAAAATTGGGGTGTTACACAATTCTTCGGCTTTTTACGTTGGTTATTCAAACAAAAGATTAACACAACATACAATCCAACAACCAAGGGCCACAGACCGAATCACTACTGGAAAGAAGTCAGATTAATGCCCGAGAGACCATTCTCCTTGTGAATATTCAATAATGTTTTGCCAACCCAGTATGGTCATTATAAATAATTTAGGAGATTTTTTCCAGTTCTTAGGATATCTCAATTTTAAAATTTTTAGTTTTTTAGTTTTCTTTCTTTTTTTTCTCTCTATTTTGAATGGTTTTTTGATTTTTAGCACATGAAATTATGCCAAAAGACCATGTCGAGTTTTGATGCCAAAACACCCAAGGCTGAATAGATGATGCAATTGCTAGCCAGTTCAGTGGCAATGCTCTCCAGATATAGCAACGCCAGGAGGTCATACTCTAGAAGTTGGAGAAATTCGAAGAGCAGAACTTGATGCTTTAACAGAATATTAATGCCAGATACCATGCCATGAAGAAAACACTCGAGGACATGTCAATCCACACACTGCCAACATTCATTGAGTTCCTTGCCGACCTCCTTGCCAATGATGACATGCCAGCTAGTCCCCACTCTATCTGATGCCACCAGTCCAGTCTCTTCCAGTACAGACACGCCAAGAAACCTTCGAAGGGGAGTCTGCTTCCCCTTAAAACTCCTTTGCATTTTCATATCATTGCATTCACAAGTTCATGCATTTTTACTTTTTTCATTTGTTTATATGTGTTGTTTTCATGCATTGAGGACAATGCACACATTTGGTTTTGGGGTGTGTATCCTCACATTAGTATGCCATGCATTCATGTTTAAATTTTAGTTTGCTATGTAGAATAGTTTTCCATATATGATTAAAATTTGTATCCTAAACAACTAAAATGTTTTTTAGTGCATCTGTTATTTTGGAATGTTGCCAAACTTTTCTAGTTTAGTAGAGTCTGATCTAGAATAATCTATTCGATGACAAGATTTAATATTTGATAATACGTGTCAGCAGAATAGTAATGCCAGGTCTGCTTGGCAATTGATCTCTAGTTTAAGGATTTAACTTTCACTTAACACGTAGTATGCATCTAGTTCCCAAACAAACTTAGAATTTTTGAAACTAAGCTCAAGAAAAAAAGGAAAAAAAGAAAGGAAAAAAGAGAATTTTTTTATGCCAGGGTAAAAAGAAACTAATAAGGAAACAATGTTTTGCCAAGGCAAGAAAAAAATGTAGAACTCTCCTCTACCTTAGGGATATAAGAAACTTGGGGCTTAGTGGTTTGCTCCCTCTTAGTTCTCAAGCCAAAAACTTTAGGGTATTAGTTTAAGAGTAAAAGCCTAGTAATGTTTAGATTAACGTGGGGGTTCGTGGTATGCTCCCTCTTATTTCTTACACCAAACAGTGTTACGAAGCTAGCTTAAAATATTGCCAGTTAAAACCCTTGGCAGGACTAAAAAAATTCTGACTTTAGATAGCAAATTTGACTATGTTAGTAAAAGGATACTTGATGCATATTTCATGCACTTCGTGCACTCTTCATGACCTTAGACTAGAGTTATATTGTTGCACTTGAATTTGCTTATTTGCTTTGCATTACTGCATTGGGATATCCGAGGACGGAACTAGGGCCAGATTCTGCTTGCCAGCACTTGTTGGCATTTCAACAAAATTTTTGCCAAGGTAATTTTGTTTTTTCTGTTTTTATATTTTTAGTTGCATTACTTGAGGACAAGCAATAAGCTAGGTTTGGGGGAGTGTTACCTCCTCAAAATTACTGATTTTCATGCCTATTTTACAATGCCTTAGCTTGCTTTTGAGTATATTTAGCTGTTAATTTCATGCATTTGCATAGGGAATTAGGATTTGTGTCTATTCCAATGTTAAAGGTTGTTTTTCTGGCATTATTGCAGGCTTGGCATAGCAGTTGGCAGAATAGAGCAATGCCGAAATGAAGGAATGCCAGAGAGAATGCCGAGAAGCTGTTGTTAGCGATGAACCAAATGTTGCCAAAGCACTGGTTGGTAGAGAAGAGGAATTTGATGTCTAACCATGTAGCTATTGACCCATGGTAATAGATTGCTAGAAGAATTTTTCCAAGAACCCTTGGCAATACCAGCCTGAGAAAATAGGATCATATTAGACTGCGAAAAGATAATGTTGGATCGAATTCTGAAAAAATAAGATCAGATAAGATGTTGCCAAGCTTGGTTGGCATAGATGGACCAAACAGTGCCCTACTCGACTAGCAAAGGATCGACGACACGATGACATCAACCCTAGTCAGAACCGGATCAACTCAAATTCAAATATGGATAAGATGATCATGCATCTTATCCCTTCTACATTCAAAATTCAAACTCAAAGGCCTATCATAGGGTTTCACGCAAGCCTATTTAAAGGACATTGAGTGAGCACTTAAAAAAAGAATAAGAGGAGGAGAAAAAGAAGATGAAGAATGTAACACCCCAAATTTGGGTCTAGATGTTTAGAGTCTAAACCGGATCGGTCTGGAAAACGGTTCGAATCTAAAATGGAGTTTTAGGAAACACCTAGTTCGGGATACTTTAAAGATGTAGAAAAATATCTAAAAATCCTCATTTAATACATAAAAGAGAATGGTGGAATCAATTTTATAAAATAAGGTTTGGAAATACTACATTTCGGTGTAGTAACCAAATCACAGTTTTTGCAAAGTTAAGTATTGACTGTTTTGTAAAGGATTGAAACTTTGAATCAATAAGGAGATAATTTTACCAAAATATTTTCATCAGGTTTTTCCTTAATTTGGGTGATTTAATTAATGTTTAAATTAAAGAAAATGAAGGTGATTAAATTAGAAAACCACCTTTGACTTTTCATAACTACTTTTCACAAATTTTCCCTCATTTTATTTTCTCTCAAATTCCTTTCAACCAAACACATTTTCTCCAGCAAATACACTTTGATTTTCACTTCATTTGGTGAGATTTCAATCACTCTTTGATTCTTAATCAATTCCACATCAAATCCATTTGATTTCTACATTGAATTTTCAAGAAAACTTGCCCAAATCAAGGAGAAATCATCCATTAGAGGTAAGCTTCTTCCTTCTCCTCTAATGATCAGTTCTTTACTGAAATTCCCAAGTTATCAATTATTTTTTAATGATTTTTAAGTGGTTTTAATGTTAGAAACAAGAAATTGTCTTAAAACTCAAGATTTTGGAAGTGATCTTGAAGATCTTCGTGGTGATTGGTTGGGCTCTATTTTGAGATGGTTTTCGAATGTATTTTGGATGTTAATTGATGTTACAAATGAGGTTTTATCAATCAAATCCTGAATATGTTTATTTTCCTAAGTTTTTCTTGTTGGAATGATGGTTTTTGGGGTGATTTTTGTGTTTAGTCATAGCTGGAGGTATAAGGACGTGGTTGTGTTGGTTTTTGATGTTAATTGGTGTTTAGAAATGATTAGAAGTGATGGATCTTGGCTGAGTTTGGTTTTGGAAGAGTTTGGAGGGTGATTTCGATAGTGTTTGGTAGCCGAAATGTGGTGTTTGTGTAGAGCAGCGAATTTAGGTGTGTGGATGATGATTTCAATGCATGATGATGCATTAATCCTCTGCTCTTATGTGTTTAAAACAGGGGAGACATCTTCGGACACATTTGGAGTTGATCCAGAAGCTTAGATAGCGTTTTGACGAGCAAGCGAAACGTAATCGGTGAGTGCGTATGGTTTTAAAAGTCCTTGAGGGACAAAGAAACAAGGTTTGGGGATTTAGGAAAGGTTTGAAACACCTTCCTAAGTCTGGAAGTAAGTATTGGCTAGATTGCTCTCTCGAATGTGGTGATTTCCCCTAAAATGCTTTTACATGCTCATGGTTTAAGATTGATAAATTCCTACTATTTTTATGCATATTTTATAGCATGAGATGATGCTTGAAATGATTTCATGAAGTAACATGTTGCATAGTTGAGATTTGAGCTTTTATGTGAAAGCATAGCAAATGTTATGGTTTTGAAATGAGATGAGAATGTTTGAGAATTATTGCATGAAAAATAGTAGGTGAGATGATGTTTTAACATAATATATTAGCATAGATGTTGAGATACTTACCGGATATAACTGATCGATCAATAGGATGAGAGTGCACTATAAACAAAAAATTCGCACGTGGTCTTTGGTTAAGCCAAAGGGAGAGAACCAATGATGGGCATTCCATCGGGTAGGACTTGGTGAAATACCCAAGCTTTGTGGCGATGAGCGATTCCGCCATGTGAGTACGGTGATGTGAGATTCCACCGGAAACTATGTTGCTAGACGAGTGAGTACGGTGATGAGAGATGCCACCGGAAGTGTCTAGTGAGATGTCTGCATATCCGAGTAATAATGAGATGTGAAATACCAATATAAAATATGTAATGGTTTTTGATTCACATGTACCTTTGATGAAATGGTTTATCCTATGAGAAATGCATATGTGATTTGTTTATGAAATGCTTTAGAGTTCAAGCATGAGTATGGCTTTGCCATGAGTTTTGCATTGGTTTAAATGCATGAGATAGAATGAAGGTACATGTATTTTCAATGAGAAGTTGCTTTGAATGGTTTTCAAGCATGAGATAGAATGAGCATGTTGTTCAAAAGCTTTTGAGAAAGTGTTTTCAAGATAAGCATTATTGTGTTGGTTTTTTTTAGAGCATGCCTCACTAAGCATTTCTGCTTACGCTCTCTCTTTTACCAATAATGCAGATAATTGAGGTGTTTTTGGGCATCAAAAAAGTTAAGATAATCTAAAGAAGTCCAAGCTCATGTATGGTGAAGTTTTCACACACTTTAATTTTGATATAATGGCAATGGGAAACCAAGAATTGTATTT
This sequence comes from Hibiscus tridactylites, assembly GCA_958450335.1. NCBI lineage: Eukaryota > Viridiplantae > Streptophyta > Magnoliopsida > Malvales > Malvaceae > Hibiscus > Hibiscus tridactylites. The sequence goes on from OY288269.1 coordinate 33,465,361, forward strand.
GGGAGATATGTTTGAACGCCCTAAGGTTGTGGCTTGTTTGTGTTGGCTTGTATGAGTTGTAAATGGCCTTAAATGTTTTGTTTGAGGTTGGATTGCTTATATTGGTTTTGTGATTAGGAAGCATGCCTCTAGACTATGCGAATTTGTGTTTGATGCTATGTCCGTGTTAGAATGTCTTAAATATGTTCCTTATGTGTATGATGGTTTGCTGGTATGATTTGGGAGTCTTTGAGGCATGTTTGAGTGTGCTAAGGGATGAAAAACAACCATTTGCTGCTGTTTCTGGGTAGGGTGTATCGAAATGCCCTCTAGTGTTTCGAAACAGGGGCCTAACATGGTCTTCGTGTTTCGAAACGCTTGAGGCCGTTTCAAAACATTTTGGCTACTGGAATGTTATGTTTCGGAACTGGTCTCGGAACATACATGCGTACCGAAACGGTCATCACCGTTTTGATACAACCTTTTGGTACACTGAGTGGGTGTTCCGAAACAGGTGACCGTTGGACACAGATTTGAATTGTTTGAGTCTGCATGCCTTACATTTTAGTCCTAAATGTTGTGATTGCAATTGCTTGAGCTTGAGCTTGAGATGTCTTTTTAAGATGAAATTTGGCAGAGAAGCATGTAACATGATTAATTTCATAATGGTAATCCTAAAATCAACGAAGTACCTCTAATTTACAAAAATTACAAATTGGTCCCTAATCTTGTGTAAAATGCATTTGAGTCCCTAAATGTTATCCGATCGCTGTGCCTTTCTCAATCGTGATTTGTGAGTACTCACTTAGGGTTAACATGTATTTAGACAAGATTAAAATGAAAAAGGGTCGTTAATCATGGTTGACTTTTGGGTTGACTTTGATTTTCCCCGTGTAATCTTCGTAGTTCGGGTCAAGCGGCTAGGCCAGGCTAAGGGGGTTACATTTGTTGGTATCAGAGCCAGGTTATCAAATAATTGGGGTTTGATATGTGGGTGATGTATGTGTTTATGCATGATGTATCTTCTTGGTGAAAGAATGATGTATTATTTGTGGTGAATGATTCAATTGAGATGATTTTGTGATGATATGCTATGTTTGGAGTGTGGTTGGGGATCACATTGTCATATCAAAACTAATGAGAAGAATTGTTTTTGAAAATGAGCTTGAGTACTTGGATTACTTACCTTATTATGCCTAATTGTGTTTATTGCATTTTTTTCACTACATTGTTTTTATAATGGGACCACGTAGAGAGCTGAGAATCAATACTAGATCGATGGCTGATAATGAGAATGCCGAGAATGTTGAGGATTTACCTCCCCCCTAGTGGTGGACCACCCGATGGTGGTGGAGTTGGAGCTGGTAATGCTGGTGCTGGGGTTGCTGGACCCGAGGGTGTGTAGGGGCAAGCTGCTCCTAACATGACCATGTTGATTCAGGCTATTGCTGGAGCTTTCCAGGCAGCAGTAGCTGGAGCTCATGGAGCTGCGCATCAGGATGATGCTAATGTGAGGTTGCCTTTGGAATGTCTTCGCAGTCTAGGAGGGACTGAGTTCAGAGGCTTATCTCCGGAAGGATCTGAGTCTTGGTTGGAGAGCACCAAGAGGATTCTGGGTCAGATGAACTGCAACAATGTGCAGAAGCTAGGTTGTGTTGTGTCACTGCTGCATGGTGATGGTTATACGTGGTGGACGACCACTATCTCCGGGATAGAGGATGATGAAGTGACTTGGACGTTCTTCTTGAATGTGTTCAAGCGGAAGTACCTAGGAGTACGTTACCTCGATGAAAAGAAAAGAGAGTTCATGTCTCTCGTGCAAGGCAACATGTTAGTAGCTGAATATGAAATTCAGTTTGTTCGCCTCAGTCAGTATGCACCTGAGCTAATACCAAGTGAGCGAGAGAGGTGCGAGCGATTCCGTTATGGGCTAGTAGCGGATGTCAAGACCTTTATGCTTGCAGCTGATTATACGGATTTTGATGTCTTGGTCACTAGAGCCAAGGACATTGAATCGAATCTTGGTTTGGCAAGTCAAGCTGGTGGCTCTAGCTCAGAAAAATGAGCTACGAAACGCTATTATGGTAGAGATCGCAACAAGAGGCATAAGGATAGGAAGCCGCATTATGATGCTAGGCATGGGGGTGGTAACCATGGTAGAGGTCAGCAGGGACCTAATGTTGTTCTGAGGACTCCTGAATGTAACCTTTGTGGTAGAAGACATGGTGGTGAGTGTTGGGGTAACCTTGGGACATGCTGGAATTGTGGGAACCGAGGACATTTGATGAAATATTGTCCTCAGCTGCTGAGAGAGGGACATGCTCCGGTGAGAGCAGCTGAGCCATAGAGAGGTCGTGGGCGCGGCCGTGGTAATTTTCAGCGTAGGGATTATAGTTGCAGGAACGTAGCACATGTTGTGGTCGTTCAACCTGAGGGTGGCGGTCAAGCTCGAGTGTATGTCCATCGTGAGGGGAGGAATGATACTTATGTGATCGCATGTACCTTTACTTTGCAATCCTTGTCATTAATTTCTTTGATTGATTCTGGATCTACATACTCGTACATATTGCGTGAACAAGCTCAAATGCTTGTTTTACCTGTTGAGTCTTTGGATGTTTGTATGCGTGTGACTAGTTCCTTTGGTAAGACGGTTGTAACGAGGAAGTTGTATAGGAGATGTCCCTTGAAAGTGCTAAATCATGTTTTCCTTGTTGATCTCATGGAATTGCCATTCTATGGCTTTGATGTATTCCTTGGCATGGATTGGCTTGTTGAACATAGAGTCGTGGTGGATTTCGAAAGCAAGCGAGTTTCATTGAAACTTGTGTATGATTATGAAGTGGTGGTAGTAGGTGAGAATGTGAAGTTTCTTGGCAATGTGGTGTCTACACTAGAAGTAAGTCGGATGTTGCGGCAAGGTTGCGAGGCTTACCTAGATTTTGTGATGAATCCTAGTTCAAAGGAGGTGCGAGTTCAGGACATAAGAACTGTACGTGAGTTCCCTGGAGTGTTTCCGAAGGAATTAAAAGGATTGCCGCCTATTCGAGAGGTGGAGTTTGGGATTGAGCTGTATGAAAACACAACTCTGGTGTCCATTACTCCCTATCGCATGACAACTAAAGAGCTGAAGGAGTTGAAGACGCAACTTCATGAGTTGCTTGACAGTGGCTTCATTCGGCCTAGTGTGTCACCTTGGGGTGCACCGGTCTTGTTTATGAAAAAGAAGGATGGCACGATGAGAATGTGCATCGATTATCGTCAGCCGAACAAGTTGACTATCAAAAACAAGTATCCTTTGCCGAGGATTGATGACCTTTTTGATCAATTTTGGGGAGCGGTTGTGTTTTCAGAAATTGGTTTGAGGTCAGGGTACTATCAGTTAAAGGTGAAAGATGTGGATGTGCCGAAAACAGCCTTTAGAACGAGGTATGGGCATTACGAGTTCCTTGTAATGTCGTTTGGCTTGACGAATGCTCCTGCTGCTTTCATGGACATGATTAATAGAGTGTTCCATGAATACTTGGACAAGTTCGTTATGGTGTTCATCGACGATATCCTTGTGTACTCTTGTACTAAGGAGAAGCATGAAGGTCATTTGAGGGTTGTCTTGCAAGTGCTTTTGGAAAATCAGCTTTATGCTAAGCTGAGCAAGTGTGAGTTTTGGCTTAAGGAAGTTGTGTTCCTTGGTCATGTGGTTTCGGCTGAAGGGATACGAGTTGATCCCCAGAAGGTTGAGGCGGTGATGAATTGGAAGCCTCCTAAGTCTGTTCATGAAGTCCATAGTTTCCTTGGGTTGGCAGGATATTACCGGAGGTTTGTGGATGGATTTTAAAAGATTGTTGCTCCTTTAACGAAGTTTTTGCAAAAAGATGTTAAGTATGAGTGGACGGAAGCGAGACAACAAGCTTTTGAGAAGCTTAAGGCAGCTCTGACGCAAGCTCCTATCTTGGTTCAACCTGAATCGAGAAAAGAGTTTGTGGTGTACAGTGACACATCCTACGTTGGTTTGGGGTATGTGCTAATGCAAGAGGGTAAGGTGGTGGTTTATGCATCGCGTCAGTTGAAGGTGCATGAGCGCAATTATCCTACGCATGATATTGAGTTAGCTGTGGTGGTTTTTGCTTTGAAAATCTGGAGACACTATCTTTATGGTGAGAAGTGTACTGTGTACACGGATCACAAGAGTTTGAAGTATTTGATGTCTCAGAAAGAGTTGAATCTTAGGCAACGACGATGGGTGGAGTTGCTTAAGGATTACGATCTAACGATCGAGTATCACCCGGGAAAGACCAATGTTGTGGCGGACGCCTGGAGCAGAAAAGTGGCGGTGGAATTAAGGGCTATGTTTGCTAGCTTGAGCATATCGCGAGATGGAGGTCTTGTTGCGAAATTGTAAGTGAAACCATCACTGGTTCAGTTGATAAAGGATAAGCAGTTGTTGGATAATTCTTTGGTGCCACATGTTCAGGATATTGCTGAGGATATACCATCAGATTTTTGTTTTAATGATGATGGAGTTCTATGTTTTGGAAGTCGGATAGTAGTGCCGAATGATGTGGAGTTGAGGCGTACTATTCTGACTGAAGCTCATAGTAGTCCTTTCTCTACGCACCCTGGTAGTACAAAGATGTACCGAGATATGAAGGATGAGTAGTATTGGGTGGGTTTGAAGAAAGATGTTGCGGAATATGTGAGCAAGTGCATGGTTTGTTAGCGGGTTAAGGCTGAGCATCAGTTTCTTTCGGAGTTGTTGCAACCGTTGAGGATTCCTGAATGGAAATGGGAGAGGATCACCATGGACTTTGTGTCTGGTTTGCCTTTGACTCTATCAAAGAAGAATTCTGTGTGGGTGATTGTGGATCGCCTTACGAAGTGTGCGCATTTCTTACATGTGCATACTACTTATACCTTGGATAAGCTTGCAGAGCTGTACATTGCTGAGATTGTACGTCTGCATGGTGTACCAAAATCTATAGTGTCGGATAAGGATCCGAGGTTCACAACAAGGTTTTGGGAGTGTTTACATCACACATTGGGTACGCGGTTGAATTCCAGTACTTCTTATCATCCACAGACGGATGGACAGTCTGAGCGTATTATCCAAGTGATTGAGGATATGTTGAGGTGCTGCGTGATTGAGTTTCAAGGCTCTTGGGAGAAGCACTTGCCTTTGGTGGAGTTTGCTTATAATAATAGCTACCATGCAAGTATTCAAGTTTCACCTTATGAAGCCTTGTATGGGAGGAAGTGCAGAACTCCTCTTTGCTGGGTTGAAATGGGACAAAAGTTGGTCTCGATGCCGACTTTGTTGAAAGGAACCACCAAGAAGGTGAAGCTCATTTGTGAGTGGTTGAAGGCAGCCTCTGATCGGCAAAAGTCTTACGTAGATTTGAAGCGTAAGGAGATGGAGTTTGTGGTGGGTGACCGTGTGTTCTTAAAGGTTTCACCTTGGAAGAAGGAGATGAGATTTGGCCGGAAGGTTAAGTTGTGCTCTAGATATATTGGACCATACGAGGTGATAGAACGTGTGGATCCTTTTTCTTATAAGATGATGCTACCACAAGAGCTAGAGAAGATACATAATGTGTTTCATGTGTCCATGCTTCGAAGGTATTGGTCGAATCCTTCGCATGTTATGCCCGTGGAGGAAGTTCAGTTGAATCCAGATTTGACCTATGATGAGGAGCTAGTCGAGATTTTGGATTCGGACAATAATGTTCTCCGTGGTATGACCATTGAGCCAGTTAAGGTGTTGTGGAGACATCGTGGTGTTGAGGAAGCCACGTGGGAAAGAAAAGAGGATATGAAGAAGCAGTTTCCTTACCTTTTTCCTCCAGGTAAATTTTTAAGACGAAATTTCTTAAGAGGGGGAGAGTTGTAAGACCCCAAATTTGGGCCTAGATGTTTAGAGTCTGAACCGGATCGGTCTGGAAAACGGTTTAAATCTAAAAGGGAGTTTTAGGGAACACCTAGTTCGGGACACTTTAAAAGTATAGAAAAATATCTAAAAATCCTCATTTAATATATAAAAGATAATGGTGGAATCAATTTTACAAAAATAAGGTTTGGAAATACTACATTTAGGTGTAGTGACCAAATCGTAGTTTTTGCAAAGTTAAGTAGTGACTGTTTTGTAAATGATTGAAACTTTGAATCATTAAGGAGATAATTTTACCAAAATGTTTTCATCAAATTTTTCCTTAATTTGGGTGATTTAATTAATGTTTTAATTAAAGAAAATGAAGGTGATTAAATTAGAAAATCACCTTTGACTTTTCGTAACCACTTTTCACAAAATTTCCCTCAATTTATTTTCTCTCAAATTCCTTTCAACCAAACACATTTTCTCCAGCAAATACACTTTCATTTTCACTTCATTTTATGAGATTTCAAATCCACTTGATTTCTACATTGAATTTTCAAACTTGCCCAAATCAAGGAGAAATCATCCATTAGAGGTAAGCTTCGTCCTTCTCCTATAATGATCGTTCTTTACTGAAATTCCCAAGTTATCAATCCTTTATTAATGATTTTTAAGTGGTTTTAATGTTAGAAACAAGAAATTATCTTAAAACTCAAGATTTTGGAAGAGATCTTGAAGATCTTCGCGATGATTGATTGGGCTCTATTTTGAGATGTTTTTCTAATGTATTTTGGATGTTAATTGATGTTAAAAAATGAGTTTTTATCAATCAAATCCCGAATAAGTTTGTTTCCCTAAGTTTTGCTTGTTGGAATGATGGTTTTTGGGGGTGATTTTAGTGTTTTGTCATAGCTGGAGGTATAAAGACGTGGTTGTGTTGGTTTTTGATGTTAATTGATGTTTAAAAATGATTTGAAGTGATGGATCTTGGCTAGGTTTGGTTTTGAAAGAGTTTGGAGGTGATTTTGGTAGAGTTTGGTAGCCGAAATGTGGTTTTTGTGTAGAGCATAGAGGTTAGGTGTGTGGTGATGATTTCAATGCATGATGATGCATTAATCCTCTACTCTTATGTGTTTAAAACATGGGAGACATCTTCGGAGTTGATCCGGAAGCTTAGATAGCGTTTCAGCGATCAAGCGAAACGTAATCGGTGAGTGCGTATGGTTTTAGAAGTCCTTGAGGGACAAAGAAACAAGGTTTGGGGATTTAGGAAAGGTTTGAAACACCTTCCTAAGTCCGGAAGTAAGTGTTGGCTAGATTGCTCTCTTGAATGTGGTGATTGCCCCTAAAATGCTTTTACATGCTCATGGTTTAAGATTGATAATTTCCTACTGTTTTTATGCATATTTTATAGCATGAGATGATGCTTGAAATGATTTGATGAAGTAACATGTTGCATAGTTGAGATTTGAGCTTTTATGTGAAAGCATAGCAAATGTTATGGTTTGAAATGAGATGAGAATATTTGAGAATTATTGCATGAAAAAAAGTAGGTGAGATGATGTTTTAACATAATATATTGGCATAAATGTTGAGATACTTACCGAATATAATTGATCGATCAATAGGATGAGAGTGCACTATAAACTAAAAATGCGTACGTGCTCTTTGGTTAAGCCAAAGGGAGAGAACCAATGATGGGCATTCCATCGGGTAGGACTTGGTGAAATACCCAAGCTTTGTGGCAATGAGAGATTCCTCAATGTGAGTACGGTGATGTGAGATTCCACCGGAAACTATGTTGCTAGACGAGTGAGTACGATGATGAGAGATGTCACCGGATGTGTCTAGTGAGATGTCCGCATATCCGAGTAATAATGAGATGTAAAATGCCAATTTAAAATATGTAATGGTTTTTGATTCACATGTACCTTTGATGAAATGGTTTATGCTATGAGAAATGCATATGTGATTTGTTTATGAAATGCTTTAGAGTACAAGCATGAGTATGGCTTTGCCATGAGTTTTGCATTGGTTTAAATGCATGAGATAAAATGAAGGTACATGTGTTTTCAATGAGAAGTTGCTTTGAATGGTTTTCAAGCATGAGATAAAATGAGCATGTTGTTCAAAAGCTTTTGAGAAAGTGTTTCCAAGATATGCATTATTGTGTTGGTTTTCTTTAGAGCATGCCTCACTAAGCATTTGTGCTTACGCTATCTCTTTTACCAATAATGCAGATAATTGAGGTGTTTTTGGGCATCAAAAAAGTTAAGATAATCTAAAGAAGTCCAAGCTCATGTATGGTGAAGTTTTCACACACTTTAGTTTTGATATAATGGCAATGGGAAACCAAGAATTGTATTTGGGAGATATGTTTGAACTCCCTAAGGTTGTGGCTTGTTTGTGTTGGCTTGTATGAGTTGTAAATGGCCTTAAATGTTTTGTTTGAGGTTGGGTGTATCGAAACACCCTCTTGTGTTTCGAAACGGGGCCCCTTAATGGTCTTCGTGTTTCGAACCGCCTGAGGCCGTTTTGAAACATTTTGGCTACTAGAATGTCATGTTTCGAAACTGATCTCGAAACATACCCGCGTACTGAAATGGTCAACATCGTTTCGGTATGGTGAGTAGGTGTTCCGAAACAGGTGACCGTTGGACACATATTTGAATTGTTTTAGGTCTGCATGCCTTACATTTTAGTCCTAAATGTTGTGATTGCAATTGCTTGAGCTTGAGCTTGAGATGTCTTTTTAAGATGAATTTGGCAGAGAAGAATGTAACATGATTAATTTCATAATGGTAATCCTAAAATCAACGAAGTACCTCTAATTTACAAAAATTACAATTTGGTCCCTAATCTTGTGTAAAATGCATTGAGTCCCTAAATGTTATCCGATCACTGTGCCTTTCTCAATCGTGATCCGTGAGTACTCACTTAGGGTTAACATGTATTTAGACAAGATTAAAATGAAGAAAAAGGTCGTTAATCAAGGTTGACTTTCAGGTTGATGTTGGTTTTCCCCGTGTAATCTTCATAGTTCGGGTCAAGTGTCTAGGTCGGGCTAAGGGGGTTACAAAGAAGATGAAGGCTTGAACTTGAGAAGCGGTCTGCAACAATGGAGAAGGAGGAATCAGAGACAACAAGATCAAAGGCTTGAAGATTCCTTGATATATCAGGAATCCATTGAAGGGCTGCATTGAAAGACCTTCTTCCTTGCTCTAATTCTTGTTGATTTTCGTATTTCTTTCATATGTTAAATAATGATTCCAAACTTATATTTGTTATGTTTTATGTCTAGTTGTTAATAATTCAAACGCCTTGACATTGTTTTTTCTATCTAGTATGTTTTTCATTTTTCTAAATTCTGTGCCAAGAGACCGCTAGCCCAATATGCTTTTTGAACCTTAATATCTTAAAAGACTTAGAGGGCAATGATCAGTTGCTAGATACTAAGGTGAGATGCTTCGAGAGAAGATGTTCAAGTAGATGAACTAACTTCGAGAGTGAGTCTACCCCTTAGAAGTATAAATTAGGACTTAATCAAATTGATTTATGTAAAACATCACTATAGAGATATATGAGGTTTTGCATGGTTAATTTTGGGCATTGCCATCAAGTGAGGCAATGCTTAATTTGAATCTTCTCGACAAGAAAGCCAACGCAAGATGCTATTACTAGCTGGCATTGCTAGCATAAAATTCAGACATTCTATTACAAATCTTTTTTATCATTCTTGCACCCATTGTTTGCCAGACTGTTATCATTTCATTAACGAAATCTTCACTTTACTTCATTTCTCTTTATCATCTTTATTTCTTTAAATATTTTATTTTACTCATTCCCTCAATCAATTGCCATCACTTTTATTTTCTAGTTCACAAGTATTAATCGTGGCAATTAATTCCTTGGAAATCCCTGTGGAGACGATACTCAACTCACTACTATATTACTTGCTGACCGTGTATACTTGCACGTAAAAGACGTATTCTTGGAATTTTTTTACTTGCATATTTATATTGAATACTTAATCTTTTGTCGTGCAATATTACATCAACAAATATGTTGTATAATGTGGATTTATAAATGTTTACTCTTTAAGCCTTGCATATGGTTTGTTATGCATGGGAAAATTTAAATGGAGTGTTAGGAAATAGGATTTTGCTGTTGGTACATGATACATGTTGCATATGGTTTAATATGTTTGATTTTAGAAATGGCTAAGTGAATGGTTTGAAAGGCATGATAATAATTTAAGGGATGACGAGGTTTTGAAATGAGATTTCAAAATGATTTTATCAACCAATTTTAGAATGCATTGATGGTGTGTTGTTTTCAACACTCCTCACTAAGCCTAGTGTTCTTACGCTCCTTTTTGTCCATCAATTCAGAGAAATAAAGGACAGAGGCAGCGAGAAACTAAGGGATAACTCCAAGTGCTTGATACTTGAAAGTATGGTTTCCAAACTAGGCTAGTAGTAATAAAGGCAATGATGTTCATTGTTGATTCGGGAGTGTGTTTGTTAAACTCCCTATTTGAGCAAGTTTATATTGTTGTTTTGAAGTTGTAAATGGCATCCAATGTTTGGTTGTTGCTTTTCTTTGATAATTCATGCCTTGGATGGATTGATTTTGTGTTGCATTCCTATAGATTCTTGTTTAAGATATGGTGCCATGTTTGGTTTTTAATCCTGTGATGTTTTGTCATTATTTAGTTTATGATATGTTTATGACATGATTGGGATGTAATTGAATCCTTGAAAGCATGAAAAACAAGCAAATTGGGACATTTTAGGTCTAGGCGTATCGGTATATGGGCTTCTGTACCGATACAAGTAAGCTAAATTTGGTTTGGTGTTTCAGTATGCAGGTTAGTGTTTCAGTATGGGCCTTGTGTATTTGGCTAGGCATATCAATACATGGGGAACTGTATCGGTATGATTTTGAGCTACTGGAATCTAGGATTTGAGAAATGTAAAATTGTATTATTACGCTTGCTCGAGTATAGATACGTGTAGCCGTTTTTATGGTTAAAGTGATAATTTAATTTTCTGATTCTTACATTTTGGTCCCTAATTATTGTGAATGCAATTGTGTAAGTTTGGATGGTCATTTTGTAATGCCTCGGTTTTGGGCTAGATGTTTTAGGGATCGGCTTGAGTTAGTCGAACCTAGGGTTGGAGACTCGAGTCTTTAAGGACGGTTTAGGGAAATAATGGTTCGGGATAAGTTAAAAATATGGGAATAATTTCTAAAATCATCTAAAATGATATAGATGGGTTTGGTAAAATCTATTTTACAAAATGGGTTCTGGAACATGTACATTTTGGGCAGTGACCAAATTGTAAAGAATTAAAACTGTGGAAAAGTGTAATTTTTAAAAGAGAGTCAAATTCTTAAAATCTTTAGGGAGCTTAATGGAAATTAAACCTTTTCTTTAATTGGAATGTGATTGTAATGTTTTAATTAAAAAAGGAGATGGTGATTTTATTAAAACAGGGAAGTTAATTTGTTAAAACATTTTTGACGTAACTTTTCTATTTCTCCTTTTCTCTTCAGCCAAACATTCTCTCTTTTCTCTCAATTTCCAGAATTCTTTTCATCATTTTTCTCATTTGATTCACAACACTTTCCCAAAGATTCTACTCAAAGATTTGCAAGATTTCTTAAAGCTTCTAGAGTTGAAAACTTGCCAATTGAAATGTGAGCAAGAATCGGAGGTAATTTCGTGCTACTCCTCTAATCAAGGTTCTTTAATGAAATTCCAAAGTATTTGACTTTTGATTTTTGTTTAAATTAAGGTTTTAATGATTGATTTGGTAAAAATGCATAAATCTTGCTAAAAGATGAGATTAAATGTGATTTTTGTTTTGGAATTATTTTGGTTGATTTAAGAATGATTTTAAGGTTGATTTGGATGTTAAAGATGTTAATAATGAGCTTTGATCATAATAATCTTGAAATCATTGAGATCTCTAATTGTCTAGGTTGTTAGGTTTGGGTTTTTGGCTTAAAAATGTGAAATTTGAGTTGTTGGAGGTATAAGGATGATATTAGGATGTTGATTTATGGGTAAAATGTGATGGAAGTGTTTGTTGGCGGCTGGGTTGAGTTTAGTGATCAATCGAATATGATTTCGATTGTTTCGAATGGGTATTTTGGTGCCTTTGGGAAGAGCTGCGGGATTTTAGTGTTTGCTGGTGAATTTAATGCATTGAGATGAATTAATCACCTGTTCTTATGTGGTATAAACATGGGAGAATTCTTTGGAAGCTTTCGGCGAAGTTCTGTGGACTTCGGACGCTTGATTTACGTGTCGACAATTGACATTTCATGTGTCAGTGAGTGGAAATGGGATTTCCAGCTTTGAAACACTTTTTAAAGTGGTTTTGGGAACTTAGTGTAAGCTTGAAACGCTTTACTAAGTTCGGAAGTAAGTAAAGTGATTTTGTCCCTCTGATTGTGCTATTGTAAGCTTGTGGATGCACTTGTTTTTAAATGTGTTTACCTACTATTTTAAAGCATGTTTTGAGCATATAATTTGTTGTTTATGATACCATATTGCTGAAGGATGCACTAGGTAAGTGATCCTTGTAAGTAAGTTTTATACTTGTTTTATGAGGCATGGTTTAATGCTTGGAACATGGCTTATTGTGAATGCTTTGAAAAACAATGAGTTTTGCATTAAAAGTGAATTATATTTGCAAGTGATGTTGTATAAAGTGTTTTGCAAATGAAATAGGATATAGTTAGCCGGCTATAGGATTGAGTGCACTATAAACAAGTAGCCTTGGATGTTGAGGGGTTGTGATTGTACCGAAAACTCCATCCAAGTACCCTAACAATCGAGGAATGTTAAGGTGTTGTAACGGTGGAGGATAGCTCCCATGTGCGAACCTTGTATGGTGTCCCATCTCTCGTTAGTGGGCTATACATCTACCGATGAGTGGTGTTGAGGGGTTGTGATTGTACCGAATACTCCACCACGAGTGTCACAATGGTGGAGGGTAGCTCCCTTGTGTGAGCCTTGAGGTGCCAGTAGAGTGCATGAAGTGTTTGGGACAACACTTGGTAATCCGTGTATCCGATATGCTTTTTGAGAAACGAGAATGTTGTTGATCACTTGTGAGCCAATATAATTGATTAATTGCTATGGAAATGTTTATGGATACATTGTACGAAAAGTGCATGTTTTACTTTAAAAGCTTTGCATATTGGTAGATATGCATGAAAGGCTTGATATATGTGTTAGCAACGGATTTTGCTGTTGAAGTATTTGATACTTGTTGCATGGTGTAAAACATGCTGATTTTAATGATGAAGTGCATAAATTTCAAATAGGGCATGATGGTTTTCAAAGGTGTGAAAATGGTTTTAAGCATTGATGGTGTTTTTGGTTTTGAGCATTCCTCGCTAAGCTTTTATGCTTATGCTCTCTTTTGCTCATCAATGCAGATAACTAAGTATTTGGGGGCAGCAAATCGCAAAGGAATCCCAAGAGACTTCACTTGAATGTATGTTTGGTTTTGGACTAGAGTAATAAATGCAATGGTGGTGTCCAATGTCTTGGAGTTGGTTGTTTTTGGTATTTTCTGTTTTGGTATAAGTTTGGTATGCCTATATCGGTTTGTAAATGGCCTCTAATTGTTGGATTCAGCTTTGTTTTGAGATTTTACTTTTGGATGCTTGATTTTCATAAGAAGCATGCCTCTAGAATACATTGTTGATGATTACCATGATATGATGTTGTTATTGCCATGCATATTTGAAGGTTGAAGTGTATTTGAGTTGTATGTATGTTTAAATGCATGTTGGACTGCCTTAGGATGGGTTAAAGTGTGTAAAACTATCAATTCGGGTAAGTGCATGCTGTAGAGTATCGATACACTTGGTAGTGTATCGATACGATTTTCGCAAAATAAAGGGGTGTATCGATACACATTGGAGTATCGATACACATTTTGGCTACTAGTTTTGGGTGTATGGATACGAGGCTTGAGCGTATCGGTACGGGCCTTGTATTGCTGAGTCTGGGAGTCTTCTCGTCAAGGGCGTATCGATACTCTCTCTAAGGGTATTGATACGATGGTAGTTAATTTGGTTAAATGACATCTATGAATGTTTTGAATCTTTACGTTTTAGTCCCTGAATGTTGTGGATGCAATTAAATGAGTTTGAATGATTATTTTGAGCTGAGTTTTGACAGAGTTGCATGTAATAAGACTAATTAAAGGTTGGTTAACCGAAGTTGGGAAAAACTCTTTGAATTTTATAAGTTTATATTTTGGTCCCTAAAAGCTGTTTCGAGTTTAATTGTTGTGTGGTTGGTGTCATGTGCATTCCGTTGAACCTGTTTAACACTTAGGGTTGTAATGTGCATCTAGACAAGATAAAATGAAAAAATAGGGTCGTTTATTGATGTAAAACTTCCCGGATTACTTCAATATTTCCCCTGTGACCCGTTTGGTTCGGTCTATCAGCTAGGACGGGTCGAAGGGATTACATTTGGTGGTATCAGAGCCAAGTTTCAAAAGAATGGGATAATGGTAAGTTAATGGTAGTCAATGTGATGTAATTGCATGTATTTGGTGATGTTTATTTTTCACGGTGAATGTCATTGTGACATGAGTAGTAGTTGTTATATACGATGATGTTGTGCGCTGAACTTATTGGTTGTAATGCATGATGATTGTGAGATATGTGCGTTGCATGCTTTATGCTATGTTTGGGGGAAATTGGGATACCCATTGCCTTATTACTGTAGTGAAGTGTTTTTAAATTGAATTCGAAGTCTTGGATCCTTTCTAGAAGATGGCTTGGTTTCTTCTTTTGTTTTATATTCATGCTTAAACGATAATAGATCAATGGGACCGAGGAGAGAGCTATGTTCAGGATAAGTTGCTTCGGCTAATGAGCAAAGGAATTAAGAGAATGAGGTTCTACCCGGTGCAAATTTACCTCCTCCACCACCACCACCTGGGGGTGAGGAGCAAGGGCAACACGAACAGGCTGGTCCAGTGTTGGGGGATTTGACGCCTTTGGTACAGACGATGACTAGAGAATTACATGTTGTTGTTGCTGGAGTGCAAGCACAAGTACAAGCACCTGCGGGTGGACAATTAGGTTTGCCGTTGGAACACTTACAAAGTCAATGAGACGTTGAGTATCATGGATTGTCTACTGAAGCATCTAAGGCTTGGATGACTAGTACGATCTAGATTTTGGATCAGATGGGATGTAATGATGCACGTAAGTTAGGATGTGTTGTCTCGTTATCGCATGGTGATGCATACAATTGGTGGATGAATGTGATTGCGGCCATGGAACCCAATGAGGTGGATTGGGAGTTCTTTTAGAATGCCTATATAAAAAAGTATTTCGGATTTAGATACTTGGATGACAAGAAGCGTGAAATCATGTCCTTGGTGCAAGGAAACATGACAGTGGCTGAGTACGAGGTCCAGTTCGTACGTTTGAGCCAGTATGCTCCGGAGTTAGTTCCCAGTGTTAGGCATCGATGTGATCACTTCTGTTATGGCTTGGTGCAGGAAGTGAAGACTTTCATGCTTGTTTCTGATTATACTAATTTTGATGTGATGGTGACGCGAGCCAAGGATATAGAGCAGAGCTTGGGTTTGACCTCTCGCGCGGGTGGTTCTAGCTCGAGTAAGAGAGCTGCGGATTATGGTCCTAGTGGTGGATAGAACAAGAGAAACCGTGATCGCAGATATCGGCCTTAGACGAGGCAAGGTAATTATGGGCGGGGTGTGCTAGTTCAGGGTAACAAGTTGAGGTTTTAGCATAATACTTGATGGACGTGTGGGTCACGAGAGTGTAGGAGGCGAGATTGTCCTCGTGTGGCTCGAGAGGCGCGAGCTCCTGTGGCTGGGGCTAATTCTTGTTGGAATTGTGGATCAGCTGATCATATAAGGCGTGAATGTCCTTTGCTAGTTGTGGGTGGTTGTAAAGTGTCTGCAAGTCCTTTATTTCATACACATTCCACCTCTTATTATTATTGTTTTTAAGCACATTTTAGGCATAAGTAGGTGCATGCATAGCATTATACAGTATTTCGTTGTTTACCATTCTTTTATAGATTAACGTTTATTTGGTAAACAAGAGATACTGTTTTAGTGTATTTTTGTATTTAAGTACTAAAAGGCTGAAGGAGGGAACTGAGGAGTTGAGGATACAATGATGAGGAAACAAACCTAGGAGTTGTACTGATGTTGTTCCAGCAGAAGACAATTGCTATCGAGTAGCTACCGAGAAAAGTTGCTGCCGACCTTGCTGCCCATGGCATCTGACTATGGAAGTTGGAGAACCGAAGCACAATCTGTAGAGCTAAAAACCCTGATTCTATCACCGACATCCATTTGAGTTTTTTGACGTTTGTAGCAGCCGCCAGAGCCGCCGAAGCAAAAATCTAAAGGTTACTTGCGGGCTAAGGCAAACGAGATAGAGTCCTTATTCCACGCAAAGAAGTCAGAGTTTAAAGTCATATTAAAGATGGAAAGCTACTTTCGAGGACTTCTACTTTATGAAGGACTTAACCTAGTCATCTGTCTATAAATACCCATTGTACTCCTAGTTCAAATCATCTTAGGTTTTCTATAGACATTGCTAGTGTTCTTCGCTGCCGCCATGTTCTAAACTCCATTTGGGTTAGGGTTATGTTGTAAATTAGTTGTGAAATGGTTGTTTTAGGTATTTAGTTGTTTCCGTCAATAAAATATTCCAAGTTTGCTTAATCTGTGCACTTCATTCTTTCAATCAGTCTACACCAGTCAGTTGAGAGAATCCGTTTGTCGGGCACAAAAGTGCAAGGATCACGAAAGGGTTAAGTACGGTCACAACGTGCTGAGGCGTGACTAACTTGGTTCGTAACCAGTTCACAAGCTTCAACGGCTAAAATGGATCACCAACCGAGTTGACTAGCTTGTGTTAGGTTTACGCTGAGATTGCTAGGTATTGCCTACGTCACGTTATCTCTCGAGCATCCTTGCCTAGAAATAGGAAGGATCATTGTCGACTATCCCGCCGAACTTGGAGTATCTGCCAGATCTCCCGCCGAGACTTATTTACGTTCCACCTACCGAGACAATGAAAGTTGCAGGGGTAGTGACCCGCTGCGGCCGCATGACAGGGTCGTTGCCTGCCGCCCGCCATACCCGCTGAGGCTGCATATCATGGTAGCACGAAACAACTCAGTCCTTTTACAATACAGTTTTCACACTAAGTGGCAGCATAACCCTGCCTGCTATACCAACTTGATCACCTCTTCTATTATTTGTGCTTTACTTTACTTTACTCTTCAACCCAACAAACAATTCACCTGTGTTTTTATTTTACCTTGTGCAGGGACTATGAAATGAAACAAGTTGTCCAATTCTCGTGGGATTTGACATCTTTTATACTATCTATAACTTGGCAGGAGTGTGCACTTACGCTCTCACAAAAAGATAACACCTACACGCCCTACAAGTTTTTGGCTCCATTGCTGTGGATTGGTAACAACGAATTTCGTTTTTTTTTTTGTTTGTAACCCCCTTAGCCCAGCCTAGACTCTTGACCTGAACTACGAAAATTACACGGGGAAAACCAAAGTCAACCCGAAAGTTAACCTTAATTAATGACCCTTTTTCTTTTATTTCAATCGTGTTTAGATGCACATTAACCCTATGTGAATACTCACGAATCATGAAAGAGAAAGGCACATCGGTCGGAAAGCATTTAGGGATTCAATTGCACAAATTTCGCGTTTAGGGACCAATATGTAATTTTTGTAAATTATAAGGACTTTGCAGATTTTAGGTTTACCAATATGTAATTAATCATGTTACATGCTCCTCTGTCGAATTTCAGCTCGAAAAGGCATTCCGAGCTCAAGCAATTGCATCCACAACATTCAGGACTAAAATGTAAAGCATGAAAACATCAAACAATTCAAAACAATGTCCAACGGTTAACTGTATCGGAACATCTACCCTTCGTACCGAAACACCCGTATCAAAATGGTGTTGACCGTTTCGGTACTCGGGTATATTCAGAGACTGGTATCGAAATAGGCTTCACCAGTAGCGAAACTGTTTCGAAACAACTTCATCCGTTCCGAACCACTATGGCCATTACAGGCCCCCGTTTCGGAACAAGTGAGGGTGTTTCGATACACTATGCTCAGTGACAGCAGAAATTGCTGGTTTTTCACCTTAACCCAATCAAACATGCCTCGAAGAGTAACAAATCATACCAACAACTCACTTTGACACTAAGGAACATATTTACGACCCTTATATTAGAGCATGGAATCAATCACCAAAACACACAATCTAAAGGCATGCTTCCTAGTCACAAATCCAAATATGAGCTCCCAAACCTCAAACCAACCAAAAGGACCATTTACAACTCATAAATGCTAGCACAAACATGCCACAAGCTTAGGGAGTTCAAACTCATCTCCCAAAAACAACCTTGATGTCCCATTGCTAATTATCAAAACTAAAGTGTATAAAAACATCACCATACATGAGCTTTGCACTTCCTTGGTTGTTCTTAACCTTCCCGCTGCCCAAAGACACTTCAATTATCTGCATTATTGGTAAAAGAGAGCGTAAGCACAATTTCTTAGTGAGACGTGCTCTAAAGAAAACCAACACAACAATGCATTACTCAAAACACTTTCTCAAAAGCCTTTTTCTACAACATGCTCATTCTATCTCATGCTTGAAAACCATTCAAAGCAACTTCTCATTGAAAACACAAGTACCTTAATTCTACCTCATGCATTTAAACCAATGCAAATCTAATGGCAAAGCCATACTCATGCTTGTAAAACCAAAGCATTTCATATACAAATCTCATATGCATTTTTCATAGCCTAAATCATCTCATCAAAGGTACATGTGAATCAAAAGCATTTTCATATATTATATTGGCATTTTACATCTCATTATTACTCGGATATGCAGACCACATTCTCAAACCACTAGACGCTTCCGGTGGAATCTCACATCACTGTACTCACTTGTCTAGTAACATAATTTCCGGTAGAATCTCACATCATCGTACTCACATGGCGGAATCTCTCATCGCCACGAAGCTTGGGTATTTCACCAAGTCCAACCCGATGGAATGCCCATCATCGGTTCTCTCCCTTTGGATTAAACCAAAGAGCACGTACGAATTTTTAGTTTATACTGCATTCTCATCCTACTGATCGATCAATTATATCCAGTAAGTATTTCAACATCTATGCCAATATATTATGTTAAAACATCATCTCACCTACTGTTTTTCATGCAACATTTCTCAAATCATTCTCATCTCATTTCAAAACCATAACATTTGCCATGCTTAAAAACAAGAGCTCAAAACTCATCTATGCAACATATTATTTAATGAAATCATCACAAGCATTATCTCATGCTATAAATCATGCATAAAACAATAGGAATTAATCTATCTCAAACCATGAGCATGTAAAAGCCTTTTAGGGGAAACCACCACAAATAAGAGAGCAATCTAGCCAATATTTACTTCCGGACTTAGGAAGGTGTTTCAAACCTTTCCTAAATCCCCAAACCTTGTTTCTTGTCTCTCAAGGACTTCTAAACCATTCGCACTCACCGATTACGTTTCGCTTGCTCGCCGAAACACTATCTTGGCTCCCAGATCAAAACCAAAGGCGTCCGAAGATGTCTCCCATGTTTATTACACATAAGAGTAGAGGATTAATGCATCATCATGCATTGAAATCATCAGCCACAAATCTAAACTTGCTGCTCTGCTCAAGCACCTAATTTCGGCTACCAAACACAACCGAAATCATCTCCAAACTCTTCCAAAACAAAGCCCAGCCAAGTTCTACCACTTCTAATCATTTCTAAACATCAATCAACATCATAAAACACCACAAACTCGTCCTTATACCTCCAGCTTTGACAGAACACCAAAACCACCCCAAAACCACCATTCTAGCATACAAAACTTAGGAATCCAAGCCTATTCGGGATTTGTTTGACAAAACCTCATTCATAACATCAATTAAAATCCAAAATACATTAGAAAACATGTAACCCCCTTAGCCCGGCCAAGACGCTTGACTCGAACTACGAAGATTACACAGGAAAAACCAAAGTTAACCTGAAAGTCAACCTTGATTAACGACCATTTTTTCATTTTAATCTTGTCTAAATACATGTTAACCCTAAGTGAGTACTCACGAATCACGATTGAGAAAGGAATAGCGATCAGATAACATTTAGGGACTCAATTGTACTTTACACAAGATTAGGGACCAAATTGTAATTTTTGTAAATTAGAGGTGCTTCGTTGATTTTAGGATTACCATTATGACATTAATCATCATACATGCTTCTCTGCCAAATTTAATCTTAAAAAGACATCTCAAGCTCAAGCAATTGCAATCACAACATTTAGGACTAAAATGTAAAGCATGCAGACTCAAAACAATTCAAATCTATGTCCAACAATCACCCGTTTCGAAACACCTACTCACCATACCGAAACACTGTATCGAAACGGTGTTGACCGTTTCGGTACGCGGGTATGTTCCGAGACCAGTTCTGAAACATGACATTCCAGTAGCCAAAATGTTTCGAAACGACTTCCGGCGTTTCGAAACACGAAGACCATTTTAGGCCCCCGTTTCGAAACACTAGAGGGCGTTTCGATACACCCTGCCCATAAACAACAGCAAATGCTTGTTTTTCATCCTTTAGCACACTCAAACAGGCTTTAAAGTCTCCCAAATCATACCAGCAAACCATCATACATATAAGGAACATATTTAAGACATTCTAACACGGACATATCATCAAACAAAAATTCGCATAGTCTAGAGGCATGCTTCCTAATCACAAAACCGATATAAGCAATCCAGCCTCAAACACAACATTTAAGGACATTTACAACTCATACAAGCCACAACCTTAGGGAGTTCAAACATATCTCCCAAATACAATTCTTGGTTTCCCATTGCCATTATATCAAAACTAAAGTGTGTGAAAACTTCACCATACATGAGCTTGGACTTCCTTGGATGATCGTAACTTCTTTAATGCCCAAACACACCTCAATTATTTGCATTATTGGTAAAATAGAGAGCGTAAGCACAAATGCTTAGTGAGACATGCTCTAAAGAAAACCAACACAATAATGCATATCTTGAAAACACTTTATCAAAAGCTTTTGAACAACATGCTCATTCCATTTCATCCTTGAAAACCATTCAAAGCAACTTCTCATTGAAAACACATGTACCTTCATTTTATCTCATGCATTTAAACCAATGCAAAAACTCATGGCAAAGCCATACTCATGCTTGTACTCTAAAGCATTTCATAAACAAATCATATATGCATTTCTCATAGCATAAACCATTTCATCAAAGGTACATGTGAATCATAAACCATTACATATTTTATATTGGCATTTCACATCTCATTATTACTCGGATATTCGAACATCTCACTAGACACTTCCGGTGGCATCTCTCATCACCGTACTCACTCGTCTAGCAACATAGTTTCCGGTGGAATCTCACATCACCGTACTCACATGGCGGAATCTCTCATCGCCACAAAGCTTGGGTATTTCACCAAGTCCTACCCGATGGAATGCCCATCATCGGTTCTCTCCCTTTGACTTATCCAAAGAGCAGGTATGAATTTTTACTTTATAGTGCACTCTTATCCTATTGATCGATCAATTATATCCGGTAAGTATCTCAACATCTATGCCAATATATTATGTTAAAACATCATCTCACCTACTGTTTTTCATGCAATAATTCTCAAACATTCTCATCTTATTTCAAAACCACAACATTTTCTATGCTTTCACATAAAAGCTCAAATCTCAACTATGCAACATATTACTTCATGAAATCATTTCAAGCATCATCTCATGCTATAAAATATGCATAAAACAGTAGAAATTTATCAATCTTAAACCATGAGCATGTAAAATCATTTTAGGGGCAATCATCACATTCAAGAGTGCAATCTAGCCAACACTTACTTCCGGACTTAGGAAGGTGTTTCAAACCTTTCCTAAATCCCCAAACCATGTTTCTTTGTCCCTCAAGGACTTTTAAAACCATACGCACTCACCGATTACGTTTCCCTTGCTCGCCCAAATGCTATCTAAGCTTCTGGATCAACTCCAAAGGTGTCCGAAGACGTCTCCCTGTTTTAAACACATAAGACCAGAGGATTAATGCATCATCACGCATTGAAATCATCAGCCACACACCTAAACCCGTTGCTCTACACAAACACCACATTTCGACTACCAAACACTACCGAAATCACCTCCAAACTATTCCAAAACCAAACCCATCCAAGATCCATCATTTCTAAACATCAATTAACATCAAAAACCAACACAACCACGTCCTTATACCTCAAACTATGACAGAACACCAAAATCACCCCCAAAACCATCATTCTAACAAGCAAAACTTAGGAAAACAAACCTATTCAGGATTTGATTGATAAAACCTCATTTGTAACATCAATTAACATCCAAAATACATTAGAAAACCATCTCAAAACAGAGCCCAATCAATCACCATGAAAAACTTCAAGATCTCTTCCAAAATCTTGAGTTGTAAGACAATTTCTTGTTTCTGACATTAAAACCACTTAAAAATCATTAATAAAAGATTGATAACTTGGGAATTTCAGTAAAGAACTGATCATTAGAGGAGAAGGACGAAGCTTACATCTAATGGATGATTTCTCCTTGATTTGGGAAAGTTTTCTTGAAAATTCAATGTAGAAATCAAGTGGATTTGATGAGGAATTGATTCAGAATCAAAGAGTGATTGAAATCTCATCAAATGCAGTGAAAAGTAAAGTGTATTTGTTGGAGAAAATGTGTTTGGTTGAAAGGAATTTGAGAGAAAATAAAATGAGGGAATATTTGTGAAAAGTAGTTATGAAAAGTCAAAGGTGGTTTTCTAATTTAATCACCTTCATTTCCTTTAATTAAAACGTTAATTAAATCACCCAAATTAAGGAAAAATATGATGAAAACATTTTGGTAAAATTAGCTCCTTAAAGATTCAAAGTTTCAATCCTTTACAAAACAGTCACTACTTCACTTTGCAAAAATTGTGATTTGTTCACTACACCGAAAGGTGGTATTTCCAAACCTTATTTTATAAAATTGATTCCACCATTCTCTTCTATATATTAAATGAGGATTTTTAGATATTTTTCTATATTTTTAAAGTATCCCGAACTAGGTGTTCCCTAAAACTCCCTTTTAGATTCGAACTATTTTCCAGACCGATCCAGTTCAGACTCTAAACATCTAGGCCCAAATTTGGGGTGTTACAACTCTCCCCCTCTTAAGAAATTTCATCCTCGAAATTTACCTGGAGGGAAAAGGTGAGGAAACGACTTCTTCATATCATCTTTTCTTTCCCACGTGGATTCCTCAACACCACAATGCCTCCATAACACCTTAACCAACTCAATGGTCTTACCACGGAGAACCTTACTGTCCGAATCCAAAATCTCGACTGGCTCCTCATCATAGGTTAAATCTGGATTCAACTCAACTTCCTCCACGGGCATAACACGCGAAGGATCCGACCGATACATTCGAAGCATGAACACATGAAACACATTATGTATCTTCTCTAGCTCTTGTGGTAGCCCCAGCTTATAAGCAACAGGACCCACACGTTCTATCACCTTGTATGGTCCAATATATCTAGGGCACAACTTACCCTTCCGGCCAAATCTCATCACCTTCTTCCAAAGTGAAACCTTTAAGAACACACTATCACTCACTGCAAACTCTATCTCCATACGCTTCAAATCCGCGTAAGACTTTTGCCGATCAGAGGCTGCCTTCAACCGCTCACAAATGAGCTTCACCATCTCGGTGCTTCCTTTCAACAAAGCTGGCATCGAGACCAACTTTTGTCCCATTTCAGCCCAAGAAAGAGAAGTTCTGCACTTCCTCCCATACAAGGCTTCACAAGGTGCCATTTGAATACTTTCTTGGTAGCTATTATTATAAGCAAACTCCACCAAAGGCAAGTGCTTCTCCCAAGAGCCTTGAAACTCAATCACACAGCACCTCAACATATCCTCAAGCACTTGGATAATACGCTCAGACTGTCCATCCGTATGTGGATGATAAGAAGTACTGAAATTCAACCGCGTACCCAATGCGTGATGTAAACACTCCCAAAACCTTCCCGTGATCCTCGGATCCCTATCCGACAATATAGATTTTGGTACACCATGCAGACGTACAATCTCAGCAATGTACAGCTCTGCAAGCTTATCCAAGGTATACGTAGTATGCACAGGTAAAAAATGCACACACTTCGTAAGGCGATCCACAATCACCCATACAAAATTCTTCTTTGATTGTGTGAAAGGCAAACCAGACACAAAGTCCATGGTGATCCTCTCCCATTTCCATTCAGGAATCCTCAACGGTTGCAACAACCCCGAAGGAAACTGATGCTCAGCCTTAACCCGCTGACAAACCATGCACTTGCTCACATATTCCGCAAAATCTTTCTTCAAACCCACCCAATACTACTAATCCTTCAGATCTCGGTACATCTTTGTACTACCAGGGTGCATAGCAAAAGGACTACTATGAGCTTCGGTCAAAATAGTACACCTCAACTCCACATCATTCGTCACTACTATTCGACTTCCAAAATATAGAACTCCATCATCATTAAAACAAAAATCCGATGGTCTATCCTCAGCAATATCCTGAACATGTGGCACCAAAGAATCATCCAACAACTGATTATCCTTTATCAACTAAACCAGAGATGTTTTCACTTGTAATTCAACAACAAGACCTCCATCTCGCGATATTCTAGAGCTAGCAAACATAACGCTTAATTCCACCGCCACTTTTCTGCTCAAGGCATCCGCACAACATTGGCCTTTCCCGGGTGATACTCGATCGTTAGATCGTAATCCTTAAGCAACTCCACCCATCGTCGTTGCCTAAGATTCAACTCTTTCTATGACATCAAGTGCTTCAAACTCTTGTGATCCATGTACACAGTACACTTCTCACCATAAAGATAATGTCTCCAGATTTTCAAAGCAAAAACCATCGCAGCTAACTCAATATCATGCGTTGGATAATTGTGCTCATGCATCTTCAACTGACGCGATGCATAAGCCACCACCTTACCCTCCTGCATCAGCACACACCCTAAACCAACGTAGGACGCATCACTGTACACCACAAACTCTTTTCCTGATTCAGGTTGAACCAAGAGAGTAGCTTGCGTTAGAGCTGCCTTAACCTTCTCAAAAGCTT
Source organism: Hibiscus tridactylites (assembly GCA_958450335.1). Classification (NCBI taxonomy): domain Eukaryota; kingdom Viridiplantae; phylum Streptophyta; class Magnoliopsida; order Malvales; family Malvaceae; genus Hibiscus; species Hibiscus tridactylites. The sequence goes on from OY288269.1 coordinate 33,490,541, forward strand.
GTTGTCTCGCTTCCGTCCACTCATACTTAACATCTTTTTGAAACAACTTCGTTAAATGAGCAGCAATCTTTGAAAATCCATCAACAAACCTCCGGTAATATCCTGCCAACCCAAAGAAACTACGGACTTCATGAACATACTTAGGAGGCTTCCAATTCATCACCGCCTCAACCTTCTGGGGATCAACTCGTATCCTTTTAGCCGAAACCATATGACCAAGGAACACAACTTCCTTAAGCCAAAACTCACACTTTCTCAACTTAGCATAAAGCCGATTTTCCAAAAGTGCTTGCAAGACAACCCTCAAATGACCTTCATGCTCCTCATCAGTACGAGAGTACACAAGGATATCGTCGATGAACACCACAACAAACTTGTCCAAGTATTCATGGAACACTCTATTCATCATGTCCATGAAAGCAGCAGGAGCATTCGTCAAGCCAAACGACATTACAAGGAACTAGTAATGCCCATACCTCGTTCTAAAGGATGTTTTCGGCACATCCACATCTTTCACCTTTAGCTGGTAGTACCCTGACCTCAAATCAATTTTAGAAAACACAGCCGCTCCCCGTAATTGATCAAAAAGGTCATCAATCCTCGACAAAGGAACCTGTTTTTGATAGTTAATTTGTTCACCTAACGATAATCGATGCACATTCTCATCGTGCCATGCTTATTTTTCACAAACAAGACCGGTGCACCCCAAGGTGACACACTAGGCCGAATGAAGCCACGGTCAAGCAACTCATGAAGTTGCGTCTTTAACTCCTTCAGCTCTTTAGGTGCCATGTGATAGGGAGCAATGGACACCGGAGTTGTGTTTTCATACAGCTTTATCCCAAACTCCACCTCTCGACTAGGCGGCAATCTAGGTAATTCCTCCGGAAACACTCCAGGGAACTCACATACAGTTCTTATGTCCTGAACTCGCACCTCCTTTGAACTAGGATTCATTACAAAAGCTAGGTAAGCCTCGCAACCTTGCCCCAACATCCGACTTGCTTCTAGTGTTGACACCACATTGGCAAGAAACTTCACATTTTCGCCCACTACCACCACTTCATAATCATCCGCAAGTTTCAATGAAACTCGCTTGCTTTCGAAATCCACCACGGCTCTATGTTCAACAAGCCAATCCATGCCAATGATTACATTAAAGCCATAAAATGGCAATTCCATAAGATCAACAAGGAAAACATGATTTTGCACTTTCAAGGGACATCTCCTATACAACTTCCTCGTTACAACCGCCTCACCAAAGGAACTAGTCAAACGCATACCAACATCCAAAGACTCAACAGGTAAACCAAGCATTTGAGCATGTTCACACAATATGTACGAGTGTGTAGATCCAGAATCAATCAAAGAAATTAATTCCAAGGATTGTAAAGTAAAGGTACATGCGATCACATTCGTATCATTCCTTCCCTCACGATGGGCATACACTTGAGCTTGACCGCCACCCTTAGGTTGAACGGCCACAACATGTGCTACGTTCCTGCCACCATTATCCCTATGCTGAAAATTACCACGGCCGCGCCCACGACCTCTTTGTGGCTCAGTTGCTCTCACTGGAGCTTGTCCCTCTCTCAGCGACTAAGGACAATCTTTCTTCAAATGTCCTCAGTTCCCACAATTCCAGCATGTCCCAAGGTTACCCAAACGCTCACCACCATGCCTTCTACCACAACGGTTACATTCAGGAGTCCTCAAAACAACATTAGATCCCTGCTAACCTCTACCAGGGTTACCACCCCCACGCCTAGCATCATAATGTGGCTTCCTACCCTTATGCCTCTTATTGCGATCTCTACCATAATCGCGTTCCGCAGCTCGTTTTCCTGAGCTAGAGCCACCAGCTCGACTTGCCAAACCAAGATTCGATTCAATGTCATTGGCTCTAGTGACCAAGATATTGAAATCCGTCTAATCAGCTGCAATCATATAGGTCTTGACATCCGCTACTAGCCCATAACGAAATTGCTCGCACCTCTCCCGCTCACTAAGGATTAGCTCAGGTAACGTACTCCCAGGTACTTCTTCTTGAAGGCATTCAAGAAGAATGTCAAAGTCACCTCATCATCCTCCATTCTGGAGATAGTGGTCGTCCACCACGTATAAGCATCACCAAGAAACAATGACACAACACAACCCAGCTTCTGCACATTGTTGCAGTTCATCTGACCCAGAACCCTCTTGGTGCTCTCCAACCAAGACTCAGATCCTTCCGGAGACAAGCCTCTGAACTCAGTCCCTCATAGACTGCGAAGATGTTCCAAAGGCAACCTCACATTAGCATCATCCTGATGCACAGCACCATGAGCTCCAACTACTGTTGACTGGAAAGCTCCAACAATAGCTTGAATCAACATGGTCATGTCAAGAGCAGCTTGCCCCTACACACCCTCGGGTCCAACAACCCCAGCACCAGCACCAACATTACCAGCTCTAGCTTCACCACCACCGGCTGGTCCTGTAACACCCCAATTTTGGGCTTAGAAGTTTAGGGTCTGAACCAGACCGATCTAAGAAATAGTTCGAATATAAAAGGAGGTTTTAGGGAAAGCCTAGTTCGGGATGCTTTAAAAATATAGAAAAATATCTAAAAATCCACATTTAATATATATAAGAGAGTGGTGAAATCAATTTTACAAAATAAGGTTTGGAAATACTACATTTTGGTGTAGTGACCAAAATGTGATTTTTGCAAAGTTTAGTAGTGATTGTTTTGTAAAGGATTGAAACTTTGAATCTTTAAGGAGCTAATTTACCCAAAATGTTTTTTCTCCAGATTTTACCTTAATTTAGGTGATTTAATTAATGTTTTAATTAAATAAAAGAAAGGAGAAAACTACTTTTTGATTTTCATAACTACCTTTCTCTAATTTTCCCTCATTCCTTTTCTCTCAAAATCCTATCATCCAAATACATTTTCTCCAGCAAAATTCACAATGATCTTCACTTCAATTGATGAGATTTCCATCATCTATTGGTTTCTAATCAATCTTGCAACAAATCCTTTTGTTTTCCATATTGCATTTTCATGGAATTTTGCCCAAATCAAGGAGAAATCATCATTTAGAGGGGAGACATCTTCGGACACTTTCGGAGTCGATCCGAAAGCTTAATTGGTGTTTCGGTAAGCAAGCAAAATGAAATAGGTGAGTGTTATTTGGTTTGAAGTCCATGAGGACAAAAATACAAGGTTTGAGGATTTAGGAGAGGTTTGAAACACCTTCCTAAATCCGGAAGTAAGTATGGTTTGATTTGATCTCTCTAAAGTGGAGTTTGCCCCTAAAATGCTTTTACATGCTCATGGTTTGTGATTGTTAAATTCCTACTGTTTTTATGCATGTTTTGGAGCATGAGATTATGCTTGTAGAGATGTCATGAGGTGGCATGTTGCATTGAATAGATTTGAGCTTTTGGTTTAAAGCAAATGTATGATTTATGATTTGAAATGTGGTAAGAAAACCTTTGGGTTAATTGCATGAAAAACAATAGGTGTGAAGATATTATAACACATTATATTGGCATAGAGGTTGAGAAACTTACCGGATATAATTGATCGATCAATAGGATGAGACTGCACTATAAACTAAAAATTCGTACGTGCTCTTTGGTTAAGCCAAAGGGAGATATTCCGATGATGGGCATTCCATCGGGTAGGACTTGGTGAAATACCCAAGCTTTGTGGCGATGAGAGATTCTGGCATGTGAGTATGGTGATGAGAGATTCCACCGGAAGTTGTTGCTAGACAAGTGAGTACGGTGATGTGAGATTCTACCGGAAGAGTCTAGTGTAGAAATGTGTCCGCATATCCGAGTATTGATGAGATGCTAAATGCCAATATAAATGATTAAATGGTTTTGTTACACATGTACCTTTGGTGAAATGATTTATGGTATGAGATATGCATATGTGTTTTGTTTAGAAATGCTTTGACAATACAAGCATGTGAATGGCTTTGCCATGAGTTTTGCATTGGTTTTAATGCATGAGATAGAATGAAGGTACATGTGATTTAAATGAGTTTGCTTTGAAGTTTTCCAAGCATGAGAAAGAGATGGGCATGTGGTTTAAAAGCTTAATGGAAGTGTTTTCTAAAAAAATGCATTATTGTGTTGGTTTTCTTTAGAGCATGTCTCCCTAAGCATTTGTGCTTACGCTCTCTTTTACCAATAATGCAGATAATTGAGGTGTCTAAGGGCATCAAGGAATCTAAGTCCATCCAAGGAAATCCAAGATCAAGTACGGTGAAATTTTCATACACTATTGGTTTTGATAATTTGGCAATGGGAACTAAGATTTCTTTTGTGAGATTGTGGCATGTTTGCCTTGGTTGTTTTGAATTGTAAATGGCCTTAATTTCATGTTCGGAGGTTTGATTTCCCTTTGTGGTTTTGATCTTAGGAAGCGTGCCTCTAGACTTGTGAGATTTCATGTTTGTTGCTATGAAGGTGTTAAGGAGTCCTAAATATGTTCCTTATATGTTTGATGACTTGTTGATATGCTTGGGAAGTCATTTGGGTGTGTTTGATTGGGTTTATTCATGAAAAACCAGCAATAGTTGCAGTTTCGGGGCAAACCGTATCGAAACACCCTCTAGTGTTTCGAAACGGAGGCCTGTAATGACCTTCGTGTTTCGGAACGCCAGGGGATGTTTCGAAACGATTTGGCTACTGGATTGCCTCGTTTCGGAATGGTCTCGGAACCAACCCGCGTATTGAAACGGTCAACGCCATTCCGATCCTGCGTTTCAATACAACAAGTGGGTGTTTCGAAACATGTGATCGTTGGGCACTGATTTGAATGGTGCTGAAGTTAGCAAGCTTTACATTTTAGTCCCAAATGTTGAAGTTGCAATTGCTTGAGTTTGAGATATCCAATTAAGATGAAATTTGGCAGAGAAGCATGTAACAAGACTAATTTCATATTGGTAACCTTAAAATCAGTAAAGACCTTCCAAATTTCAGAAATTACATTTTGGTCCCTTAACTTGTAATAAGTGCAATTGAGTCCCTATATGTCACCCGATCGCTGTGCCGTTCTCAAATATGTTTTATGGGTACTCACCTAGGGTTAACATGCATCTAGACAAGAATAAAAAGAAAAAAAGGGTTGTGAATCAAGGTTGACTTTGGTTTTCCCCGTGTAATCTTCGTAGTTCGGGTCAACCGTCTAGGCCAGGCTAAGGGGGTTACATTTGGTAGTATCAGAGCTTAGTTCTCGTATCTTTGGGATTAGTTATGTGGATGATGTAAGTGTATTTGCATGATGAGCCTTTTGGGTGAAAGAGTGTTGTGTGAAAAGTGATGCATGGTTTCAATTGTGATGTGCTTGTGATGTTATGCTATGTTGGAGTGTGTTAGAGTATCCCATTGCCATATCAAAACTAATGAAATGAATTTGTTTTCAAAAATGAGCTTGAGTACTTGGATTACTTACTTTATTGTGCCTAATTGTGTTTATTACATTTTTGTCAATGCATTGCTTTCTTTTTAAATGGGGCCACGTAGAGATATGAGAGTAAATACAAGAGCCATGGCTCAGAATCAGAATGAGAATGTTGTGGATCTACCTCCTCCTCCTGGTGGTGGGCCACCTGGTGGTGATGACGGTGCTAGAGTTGGAAATGCTGGTGCTAGTGCTGGGGTTGTTGGACCTGAAGGTGTGCAGGGGCAAGCTGCTCCTGATATGTCTGTGTTGATTCAAGCTACTGCTGGAGCCTTTCAGGCAGCAGTAGCTGGAGCTCATGGAGCTGCGCATCAGGATGATGCTAATGTGAGATTGCATTTGGAACGACTTCGCAGTCTGGGAGGGACTGAGTTCAGAGGTTTATCTCTGGAAGGATCTGAGTCTTGGTTGGAAGGCACCAAGAGGATTTTGGGTCAGATGAACTGCAATAATGTGCAGAAGCTGGGTTGTGTGGTGTCACTGCTGCATGGTGATGCTTATACGTGGTGGACGACCGCTATCTCTGGGATGGAAGATGATGAGGTGACTTGGACGTTCTTCTTGAGTGCGTTCAAGCGGAAGTATCTGGGTGTGCGATACCTAGATGAGAAGAAAAGAGAATTTATGTCTCTTGTGCAAGGAAGCATGTCGGTAGCTGAGTATGAGATCCAGTTTGTGTGCCTTAGTCAGTATGCACCTGAGCTGATCCCTAATGAGCGGGAGAGGTGCGAACGATTCCGTTATGGGTTGGTAACGGATGTGAAGACATTTATGCTTGTAGATGACTATACAGATTTCGATGTCTTGGTCACTAGAGCCAAGGGCATTGAGTCGAATCTTGGTTTGTCTGGTCGAGCGAGTGGATCTAGCTCTGGGAAGAGAGCGGCTGAACGCGATTATGGTAGAGATCGCAACAAGAGGCATACAGATAGGAGGTCGCACTTTGATGCTAGGCGTGGAGGTGGTAACCCTGGTAGAGGTCAACAAAGACCTAATGTTGTTCAGAGGACTATTGAATGTAACTGTTGTGGTAGACGGCATGGTGTGTAGTGTTGGGGTAAGCTTGGTACATGCTGGAATTTTGGAAACCGTGGACATTTGAAGAAGGATTGTCCTCAGCCTTTGAAGGAGGGACAAGCTCCGGTGAGAGCAGTTGAGCCACAGAGAGGTCGTGGGAGCGGCCGTGGTAACTTTCAGCGTAGAGATGATGGTGGGAGGAATGTAGCACACGTTGTGGCCGTTTAACCTGAGGGTGGTGGCCAGGCTCGAGTGTATGCTCAGCGTGAGGGAAGGAATGATACGGATGTGATCGCAGGTAACTTTACTTTGCAATCCTTGTCATTACTTTCTTTGATTGATTCTGGATCTACACACTCACACATATTGCGTGAACATGCTCAAATGCTTGGTTTACCTGTTGAGTCTTTGGATGTTGGTATGCGTGTGACTAGTTCCTTTGGTGAGACAATTGTAACGCGGAAGTTGTATAGAAGATGTCCCTTGAAAGTGCAAAACCATGTTTTTCTTGTTGATCTCATGGAATTGCCATTCTATGGTTTTGATGTAATCCTTTGTATGGATTAGCTTGTTGAGCACCAAGCTGTTGTGGATTTTGAGAGCAAGCGAGTTTCGTTGAAACTTGCGGATGATTACGAAGTGGTGGTGGTTGGTGAGAATGTAAAGTTTCTTGCCAATGTGGTGTCTACATTGGAAGCGAGTCGCATGCTGAGGCAAGGTTGTGAGGCTTACCTAGCCTTTGTGATGAATCCTAGTTCAAAGGAGTTGCGCGTTCAGGATATCAGAACTGTACGTGAGTTCCCTAGAGTGTTCCCGGAGGAGTTACCTGGATTGCCGCCTAGTCGAGAGGTGGAGTTTGGAATTGAGCTGCATGAAAACACAACTCCAGTGTCCATTGCTCCCTATCGCATGGCACCTAAGGGGTTGAAGGAGTTGAAAATGAAACTTTAGGAGTTGCTTGACCGTGATTTTATTCGACCTAGTGTGTCACCGTGGGGTGCACCTGTCCATGTTCGTGAAGAAGAAGGATGGCACTATGAGAATGTGCATTGATTATCGTCAGCTGAACAAGTTGACTATCAAGAATCGGTACCTTTTGCCGAGGATTGATGATCTTTTTGATTAGTTTCAGGGAGCGGCTGTGTTCTCTAAGATTGACTTAAGGTCAGGGTATTACCAGCTTAAGGTGAAGGATGGGGATGTGCCGAAAACAACCTTCAGAACAAGGTATGGACATTATGAATTCCTTGTAATGCCGTTTGGCTTGACGAATGCTCCTGCAGCTTTCATGGATATGATGAATAGAGTGTTCCATGAATACTTGGACAAGTTTGTTGTGGTTTTCATTGATGATATCCTTGTGTACTCTCATACTGAGGAGGAGCATTAAGGTCATTTGAGGGTTGTCTTGCAAGCGCTTTTGGAAAATCAGCTTTATGCTAAGCTAAGCAAGTGCGAGTTTTGGCTAAAGGAAGTTTTGTTTCTGGGTCATGTGGTTTCGGATGAGGCGATTTGTGTTGATCCTCAGAAGATTGAGGCGATGATGAATTGGAAGCCTCCTAATTCCGTTCATGAAGTCCGTAGCTTCCTTGGTTTGGTGGGGTATTATCGGAGGTTTGTGGATGGATTTTCCAAGATTGCTGACCCTTTGACGAAGTTGTTGCAAAAAGATGTCAAGTATGAGTGGACAGAAGCAAGACAACAAGCTTTTGAGAAGCTTAAGGCAGCTTTGACGCAAGCTCCTATCTTGGTTCAGCCTGAATCAAGAAAAGGGTTTGTGGTGTACAGTGACGCATCCTGCGTTGGGTTGGGGTGTGTGCTAATGCAAGAGGGTAAGGTGGTAGCTTATGCATCGCGGCAGTTTAAGGTGCATGAGCGCAATTATCCTACGCATGATATTGAGTTAGCTGCGGTGGTTTTTGCTTTGAAGATTTGGAGACATTATATGTATGGTGAGAAGTGTACTGTATACATGGATCACAAGAGTTTGAAGTATCTAATGTCTCAGAAAAAGTTGATTCTTAGGCAATGACGTTGGGTGGAGTTGCTTAAAGATTACGATCTGACGATTGAGTACCATTCGGGAAAAGCTATTGTTGTGGCGAATGCCTTGAGCAGGAAGGTGGCGGTGGAGTTAAGGGCTATGTTTGCCAGCTTGAGTATTTTGCAAGATGGAGGTCTTGTGGCTGAATTGCAAGTGAAACCATCGCTGGTTCAGTTGATAAAAGATAAGCAGTTGTTGGATGATTCGCTGGGGCCACATGTTCAGGTATCGCTGAGGATAGACCATCGGATTTTTGTTTTAATGATGATGGAGTCTTATGTTTTGGAAGTCGGATAGTAGTGCCAAATGATGCAAAGTTGAGGCGTACTATTCTGACTGAAGCTCATAGTAGTCCTTTTGCTATGCACCCTGGTAGTACAAAGATGTATCAGTTTCCTTCAAGGTTGAAGAAAGATGTTGCGGAATATGTGCGTAGGTGTATGGGTTGTCAGCAGGTTAAAGCGGAGCATCAGTTTCCTTCAGGGTTGTTGCAACCGTTGAAGATTCCTGAATGGAAGTGGGAAAGGATCACCATGGACTTTTTGTCTGGTTTGCCTTTGTCGCCATCGAAGAAGAATTCGGTGTGGGTGATTGTGGATCGCCTTACAAAGTGTGAGCATTTCTTATCTGTGCATACCACGTATACTTTGGATAAGCTTGCAGAGTTGTACATTGCTGAGATTGTGCGTCTGCATGGTGTGCCAAAGTCTATAGTGTCGGATAGAGATCCGAGGTTCACATCACGTTTTTGGGAATGCTTGCATCAAGCTTTGGGTACGCGGCTGAGTTTCAGTACTTCTTATCATCCACAGTTGGATGGTCAGTCTGAGCGTGTTATCCAAGTGCTTGAGGTATGTTGAGGTGCTGCGTGATTGAGTTTCAAGGCTCTTGGGAGAAGCATTTGCCTTTGGTGGAGTTTGCTTATAATAATTGCTATCAGGCAAGTATTAAAATGGCAACTTATGAAGCCTTGTATGAGAGGAAGTGCAGAACTCCTCTTTGCTGAGCTGAAACATGTCAGAAGTTGGTCTCGATGCCAGCTTTGTTGAAAGGAACCACGGAGTAGGTGAAGAACATATGTGAGCGGTTGAAGGCAGCTTATGATCAACATAAGTCTTATGCAGATTTGAAGCGTAAGGAGATTGAGTTTGCGGTGGGCGACCGTGTGTTTTGGAAGGTTTCACCTTGGAAGAAGGTGATGAGGTTTGGCCGGAAGGGTAAGTTGAGCCCTCGGTATATTGGACCATACGAGGTGGTTGAACGTGTGGGTCCTGTTGCTTATAAGCTAAGATTACCACACGAATTGGAAAAGATACATGATGTGTTTCATGTCTATATGCTTCGGAGGTATAGATCGGATCCTTCGCATGTTATGCTTGTGGAGGAAGTGGAGTTGAATCCAGATTTGACCTATGACGAGGATTCGATTGAGATTCCGAATTCGGACAGTAAAGTTCTTCGAGGTAAGACCATTGAGATGGTTAAGGTGTTGCGAAGGCATCGTGGTGTTGAGGAAGCCACGTGGGAAAGAAAAGATGACATGAAGAAGCATTTCCCTTACCTTTTTCCTCCAGGTAAATTTCGAGGACGAAATTTCTTAAGAGGGGGAGAGTTGTAACACCCCAATATTTGACTTAGAAGTTTAGGGTCTAAACCGGACCGGTCTGAGAAAAGGTTCGAGTATAAAAGGAGGTTTTAGGGAAAGCCTAGTTCGGGATGCTTTAAAAATATAGAAAAATATCTAAAAATCCTCATTTAATATATATAGGAGAGTGATGAAATCAATTTTACAAAATAAGGTTTGGAAATACTACATTTCGGTGTAGTGACCAAAATGCGATTTTTTCAAAGTTTAGTAGTGACTGTTTTGTAAAGGATTGAAACTTTGAATCTTTAAGGAGCTAATTTACCCAAAATGTTTTTTCTCCAGATTTTTCCTTAATTTGGGTGATTTAATTAATGTTTTAATTAAATAAAAGAAAGGAGAAAACTACTTTTTGATTTTCATAACTACCTTTCTCTAATTTTCCCTCATTCTTTTTTCTCTCAAAATCCTATCATCCAAACACATTTTCTCCAACAAAATTCACATTGATCTTCACTTCAATTGATGAGATTTCCATCATCTATTGGTTTCTAATCAATCTTGCAACAAATCCTTTTGATTTCCACATTGCATTTTCATGGAATTTTGCCCAAATCAAGGAGAAATCATCATTTAGAGGGGAGACATCTTCTGTCACTTTCGGAGTCGATCCGAAAGCTTAATTGGCGCTTTGGCAAGCAAGTGAAATGAAATCGGTGAGTGAGATTTGGGTTGAAGTCCATGAGGACAAAAATACAAGGTTTGGGGATTTAGGAGAGGTTTGAAACACCTTCCTAAATCCAGAAGTGAGTATGGTTTGATTTGATCTCTCTAAAGTTGAGTTTGCCCCTAAAAGTCTTTTACATGCTCATGGTTTGTGATTGTTAAATTCCTACTGTTTTTATGCATGTTTTGGAGCATGAGATTATGCTTGTAGAGATGTCATAAGGTGGCATGTTGCATTGAATAGATTTGAGATTTTGGTTTAAATCAAATGTAGGATTTATGATTTGAAATGTGGTAAGAAAACCACTGGGTTTATTGCATGAAAAACAATAGCTGTGATGATATTATAACACATTATATTGGCATAGAGGTTGAGAAACTTACCGAATATAATTGATCGATCAATAGGATGAGAGTGCACTATAAACTAAAAATTCGTACTTGCTCTTTGGTTAAGCCAAAGGGAGATATTATGATGATGGGCATTCCATCAGGTAGGAATTGGTGAAATACCCAAGCTTTGTGGCGATGAGAGATTCCGCCATGCGAGTACGGTGATGAGAGATTCCACCGGAAGTTGTTGCTAGACAAGTGACTACGATGATGTGAGATTCCACCGGAAGAGTCTAGTGTAGAAATGTGTCCGCATATCCAAGTATTGATGAGATGCTAAATTCCAATATAAATGATTAAATGGTTTTGTTACAGATGTATTTTTGATGAAATGATTTATGCTATGAGAAATGCATACGTGTTTTGTTTAGAATTGCTTTGACAATACAAGCATATGAGTGGCTTTGCCATGAGTTTTGCATTGGTTTTAATGCATGAGATAGAATGAAGGTACATGTGATTTCAATGAGTTTGCTTTGAAGTTTTCCAAGCATGAGAAAGAGATGAGCATGTGGTTTAAAAGCTTGATGGAAGTGTTTTCTAAAAAAATGCATTATTGTGTTGGTTTTCTTTAGAGCATGCCTCACTAAGCATTTGTGCTTACGCTCTCTTTTGATAATTTGGCAATGGGAAACTAAGATTTGTTTTGGGAGATGTGTTAACTCCCTAGGGTTGTGGCATGTTTGCCTTGGTTGTTTTGAATTGTAAATGGCCTTAATTGCATGTTCGGAGGTTTGATTTCCCTTTGTGGTTTTGATAATAGGAAGCATGCCTCTAGACTTGTGAGTTTTCATGTTTGTTGCTATGAATGTGTTAAGGAGTCCTAAATATTTTCCTTATATATTTGATGACTTGTTGATATTCTTGGGAAGTCATTTGGGTGTGTTGCAGTTTCTAGGCAAACCATATCGAAACACCCTCTAGTGTTTCGAAACGGGGGCCTGTAATGGCCTTCGTGTTTCGAAACCTCAGGGGATGTTTCGAAACGATTTGGCTATTGGAATGCCTCGTTTCGGAACTGGTCTCGGAACCAACCCGCGTATCGAAACGGTCAACGCTGTTCCGATCCTGCGTTTCGATACAACAGGTGGTTGTTTCGAAACAGGTGACCGTTGGGCACTGATTTGAATGGTGCTGAAGTTAGCAAGCTTTACATTTTAGTCCCAAATGTTGAAGTTGAAATTGCTTGAGTTTGAGATGTCCAATTAAGATGAAATTAGGCAGAGAAGCATGTAACAAGACTAATTTCAAATTGGTAACCTTAAAATCTGTAAAGACCTTCCAAATTTCAGAAATTATATTTTGGTCCCAAAACTTGTAATAAGTGCAATTGAGTCCCTATAAGTCATCTGATCGATGTGCCGTTCTCAAATATGTTTTATGAGTACTCACTGAGGGTTAACGTGCATCTAGAAAAGATTAAAAAGAAAAAAAAGGGGTTATGAATCAAGGTTGACTTTAGGGTTGACTTTGGTTTTCCCCGTGTAATCTTCGTAGTTCGGGTCAATCGTCTAGGCCGAGCTAAGGGGGTTACAGGTCCACCACCAGGGGAGGAGGTAAATCCTCAACATTCTCGGCATTCTCATTATCATCCATCGATCTAGTATTGATTCTCAGCTCTCTACGTGGCCCCATTATAAAAAACAATGTGTTGAGTGGATCGAATGATCGAAATGAACCAAAAGGGGGGTGAATTGGATTTTTAAGGTTCTAGGTGATGGAAATTGCAAATTAAAAAGATAGACAAGGAATTTTAGAGTGGTTCAAGTTCCAAATGAACTCTACATCCACTACCTTAACTTCACTAAGGATTTGCAACAATTCCACTAATTGCTCTTCCCTTTTCTAGGCTAAGGAGGTAACCCTTACAATTTTCTACCCAAAATTTAACCCAATCCTCACACAAATAAAAGAAAGAATTTGTTGTCTAAGAAAGTATCTCTCAATACAAATTGTAGCCCAATTACAAGCACTCAACGCAATTGAAATGATAAGAATGAAAAATACAATTGGGGTTTCTAGACAATATTGGGATATAGGCACAAATGCTTGGATTTGATGTTTGGATGTTTGCTTTTGAATCAACAGTTTTTGCTGGAGCTTTTTGAGGTCCCTTTTATACCTTATCATTGATTTCTAGCCGTTGTGGTTGTTGCATTCATCAATAGAGCCGTTGGGAGTGTTATCCCACCTCCATAAATACAGTCTGCAACAAACTGTTTCGAAACGCCCGACCCTGTTTCGAAACAGACCGAAATAGAAAGAGCCGTTGGGGTGCATTAAAGAGCCCGTATCGAAACAGCCTGGCGTGTTTCGATACGCTAAGAGTCATTTCAAAACTTGTTTCGAAACACTTTTGCCACTGTCAAGGGTCGTATTGAAACGACTTGAAAGCGTTTCGATAATCCTTAACGGTTTGTTAAAAATCAGTTAAAAACTTGCAACGGTAATATTTTTCAAATAAAATGAAGAACCGTTTCGAAACACTGAATGTGGTTTCGATACGGTTTCTCTATGTTCTACAGTCGTTTCGAAACTTGTTTCGAAACACAAGTTTGCAGTGTTGAAAACGTTTCGATACCCTTTTCAAAACATAGGTTGGCAGTGTTGAAATCGTTTCGATACCCGTTTCGAAACACATGTTCACAATTTCAAAACTGTTTCGAAACGCCTTAGGCCGTTTCGAAACAGTGCCTCGAAAATCACTGTTTTGGCTTTTAGAACTCTTAGAAAATATTTGGAAAACTTAGTTTTTAACTTAGGCATATTCTTTAAATCTTATAGGGATGTTCAAGGACTTAAAAATTTGTTTTCACATTTTCAATTTAGTCCTTAGGTTCTTTAGTTATATCAAAATTAAAATATCGGTTTCACAATCTCCCCATTTTTGATATAACAAAACCAAAGTTAGAATTTTTAAGAGTTTTGAAAATTTTGAATACATTCTAACTCCTCCTCAATTTAAGATTGGTTTTTAATGTTTTAAAAAGATTTAACTTTGAAATTCAAGGTTTAAAACTTAAAAACACTTTAAACATTTAAAACGAATTTTTGGCTCTTAGATTATTTCTCCCCCTTTTTGTTAGATCAACAATAAATATCCAAAACATAAATCTTCAACAATAAATTCAAAGCATAATCCCAAATAAAATCAAAAGCATAGGTTCATAAAACATAATGGAAATAAAGATGCAAACTTAATCCTAAAATGCATAGCTAATATGATATGTCATGAATATCCTAGGCCTTGTCGTCACCAACATCATCCAAGGTCTCATCATCACTCTTGACTTGAGATTGACGAAACTTCATCCATTGGCCATAAAAGGTAGAGAAGGACATATTCATGGTCGAGTGTTGATTCTCAAGGGATTGGAGTCGATCCTCTACATTTTGCAAACGAGTATTGATAGCACCAAAGCCCGAAGCCATGTTAGTTTTCATGGCATTGAACCACTCGGTAAGGAAAGCCGTGAGAGCTTCATTGTTTGCAACTTGAGCTTGTGGTTGAGGTTCAACGGGAGGAGGAGGAAGAGGTGCTTCCCTATCAACATGTTCCCAATGTCCATTGTTTATATAGCGAAAACTGGACTTACGGAGAGAGGACTCACCAATTTTTGACTTGCGAGGTTCCGAAGAGTCGTAGGTGCAATCAAGATTAAGCTTGCTAAAGATGTGACTTAAAATCGTTCCATAAGTGAAGGATTTCAGTGCATCGGTGTCACGAAGCTTAACATTGTTAACCATTTCGACAAATATGATCTTAACTAGATTAGGGCGCTCACCACGACGGAAACACTCAAGCCAAAAATAGCCGACTTGACAGATGTGAGAATATTTACCTCCGGAGGGGCGAAGGAACCATGAGACCATCAAATGGAGGAATCGATCGTGCACATCCAAAGTAAGCACCGAACCGGTGTGAGAACCAAAATGACTCTCATTCTCAATTCCTTCATCCTTAAGATAAAACGTAGACTCCAAGAGAGGGACATTAACGACAATCTTTTTCCCCAAAATAAAAGACTCAATCCCAACAACTTCGGAGTTGTCTTCATCATTGATAAGTTGAGCATTGGAGTAAAAGAGAAGTACCATGTGTTTGTAGCAAATGATCGGGATGCTAAAAAGACCAAGGAAACTCCATTCTCTCAAACGGCCGAGGTAACAAAAAAGAAAGCGCTTGGAGTCAAGAAATTTGAGATCAATAACACGCTCACGACGAACTTCGTACTCCTTAACATAACCGAACCGATCCCTCATCTCTTGAGTTCGAAGACTTTTTTGAGAAAGTTGAATGAGATTAGGGCGAATACTCGATTCACTTGCTTGACTAGTCTTACGCTTTTTGCTAACATTGTCCGTAGCCATCCTAAAAACATTAAGCAAGCAAAAAAAATTATGTGTATGCATGTGATTTCGTAATTCAATCCAATGATAAATCCCACTTAGGTTTAAAAACAAGTTTTTAAAATCAAATAAACAAAGCAAAACAAAACAAATTTTTTAAGAGAAAAATAGTAAATAAAAATACGAGAGAAAAATTATATATTCGAATAAAAAATTGAAGATTTTGAATTTTTTTTACAAGATTTGAAAAACCAAAGTATCAAAACATATAAACTATACAAAATTAAAATTTTCTAACCTAAGATTCGAATACAAATTGAAGGAAAAAGAAAAAGATGAAAAATACCTTAAATTGGGATTTTGGATGAATGGATGAAAATCCTTGCACAATATTGTTGAAGCTTGCTTAGACTTGTGTTTAAGAGAGAAAAAAACCCCTCAAGATTTGGTGAAAAACAAAGAGGTTTAGAGGGTTTTTATAGGAAAAATTCGAGTCTAGGGTTTTTAGGGTTTGGGAGAGTTTTAATTTGTGTTAAACTTTATCATTAAAAGCCCCTTTAAAGCAGTCCGTGAATCCCTGTTAAGCCGACTTTTCAACTTCAGCTGACCGTTTCAATACGGGTTTGACCGTATCGAAGCCCCATTGACTCGTATCGAAACTTGTTTCGATACACCCCTTGGTAGTAGCTAAAACGTTTCGAAACCCTGTTAAGGCGTTTCGAAACGCCCTTCTTTCAGATAGGAATTTAAAGCATCCGTATCGAAACAAGTTGACCCGTTTCGATACACCTGGGCCTGGAAGTGCAGATGAGGCTCTAAAAGTGTAGAAAAATGAATTTTTCTAAGGCCTAACTTGCTTGAATGACATGAATGAGCACAAAAAACATATGCAAACATAAACATACTCCCCCTAGCTATAAGCATGGATGAAATTAAGAGTAAAAGAGGTCCTAAAAGGTCAAGATAGGCTAGCTAGACCTAACTCTCTCCTAAGGGATCAAAAACGCTCTTTGTCTAAAGGTTTTGTAAATATGTCCGCTAATTGATTTAAGGTTGTCTACATACTCTATAACCACATCTTCTTTAAGGACGTGATCTCTAATGAAATGATGCCTTATTTCTATGTGTTTGGTACTAGAGTGTTGGATGGGATTTTTTGTCAAACATATAGCACTAGTGTTATCACATTTAAAGGGTATGGTTTCAACCTTAATACCATAATCTAAAAGTTGTTGCTTCATCCAAAGGACTTGAGTACAACAACTCCCTAAGGATATGTACTCGGCTTCAGTGGTAGATAAGGCTACACTATTTTGTTTCTTAGAGAACAAGGATATGAGCATACTACCTAGGAATTGACAAGTTCCCGAAGTACTCTTCCTATCGATTTTGCACCCCCCATAATCCGCATCCGAATAAGCATGAAGGTTGAAGGTGGAGTCTCTAGGGTACCAAAGACCTAAACAAGGAGTATCTCTAAGGTACCTAAAGATTCTCTTAACGGCTATAAGGTGAGACTCTCTAGGTCTAGCTTGAAACCTAGCACACAAGCAAACACTAAACAAGATATCCGGTCTACTTGCGGTAAGGTAAAGCAATGATCCAATCATAGAACGGTAAAGCTTAGAGTCAACACACTTACCGCCTTCATCTTTGTCAAGCTTTGTAGATGAGCTCATAGGTATGGCTTGAGGCTTTGCATTCTCCAAGCCAAACTTCTTGAGCATATTCTTTATGTACTTTGCTTGATTGATGAAGGTGTCGTCCTTATTTTGCTTGATTTGGAGTCCCAAAAAGAATGAGAGCTCCCCCATCATGCTCATCTCGAATTCACCTTGCATTAGCTTAGCAAACTCATTGCAATGACATTCGTTAGTAGAACCAAAAATAATATCATCAACATAAATTTGAACTACTAAGATGTCATTTTTATACATTTTTATAAAGAGTGTAGTGTCCACCTTACCTTTTTCAAAACCCTTTTCAATTAAAAAGTTTGAAAGTCTTTCATACCAAGCTCTAGGAGCTTGTTTTAAACCATAAAGAGCTTTAGTGAGTTTGAAAACATGATTTGGAAATCTTGAGTCTTCAAAACCCGGTGGTTGTTCCACATACACTTCCTCATTTATAAAACCATTTAAAAATGCACTTTTAACATCTATTTGAAAAAGCTTGAAATCATGATAACATGCATATGCAAGCAACATCCTAATGGCTTCCATTCTAGCTACGGTTGTATAGGTTTCATCAAAATTTATTCCCTCTTCTTGAGTGTAACCTTGTGCTACTAGTCTAGATTTATTTCTCACAATGTTACCACTCTCATCTAGCTTGTTCCTAAAGACCCATTTAGTTCCTATGGTAGATTGATTACTAGGCCTATCAACTAATGTCCAAACGTTACTTCTCTCAAATTGATTTAACTCTTCTTGCATAGCCATAATCCAAAAACCATCTTTCAATGCTTCTTTTATATTCTTAGGCTCTATGAATGAGATAAATGCAACATGATTCATTAATCTAAGAGAAGATCGAGTGGTTACCCCCTTGGATGGATCATCCAAGATTTCACCATCTTTGACATAGTTGAACTCCCTTGGGTAGCTCACTTCCTTTTCATCAAGAGCCAAGTCCTTCAAGGCTTCAAGAGGTGGATCTTGTGTGTCCTTATCTTTTGTTGGAATCTCATCCTCCTTTGAATTTTGTCCTCCATCAAAGGCATTTATGATTCCTACATCATCATCATCACAAGGATCCTTCCTTGGAATGAGGTTATCATCGAATACAACATGTATAGATTCTTCTACTACTAAAGTTCTCTTGTTAAATACTCGATAGGCTTTAGAGGTTAAAGAGTATCCTATGAAAATAGCTTCATCACTTTTTGCATCAAATTTACCTAAGTTGTCTTTTCCATTATTTAAAACCAAACACTTGCAACCAAAAGGATGAAAATAGCTAATGTTAGGCTTTTTAGATGTTAAAATCTCATAAGGTGTTTTCTTTAAAATTGGCCTAATCATTACTCGATTAACAATATAGCAAGCGGTGTTTGTGGCTTTCCCCCAAAATTATTTAGGTAAATTATTTTCAGAAAGCATGGTTCTAGCCATTTCTTGCAAAGTTCTATTTTTCCTCTCAACTACCCCATTTTGTTGAGGAGTTCGAGGAGCCGAAAAATTGTGGCTAATACCATTTTCAATCAAAAAATCCTCAAACCCTAAATTTTGAAACTCGGTTCCATGATCACTTCTAATATGTGAAATTCTAAGTTCAAGATCATTTTGGGTTAGTTTTGAAAATGTGATCAATTTTTCTAAAGCCTCATCTTTAGTACTTAAAAATAGAACCCAAGTAAATCTAGAAAAATCATCAACAAGTACAAATGTATAAGATTTACCACCCAAGCTCATAGTCCTAATTGGCCCAAATAAATCCGTATGGATAAGTTGTAAACATCTACTTGTAGAAATATCATTAATGGATTTAAAGGAAGACTTATGTTGTTTACCCTTAGAGCATGCATCACAAATTTTATCGTTTGAGAATTTAATCTTGAGTAAACCTCTAACTAGATCAAGGGAAACTAGTTTTTATAAAACACTAATGCTTGCATGTCCTAGTTTCCTATGCCACAACCATGCATCGTTTTCATTTTGTGCTACTAAGCATGCATGGGATGTATTTATGTCATCTAGATGCACCATGTATATGTTCCCTATGCGATGACCTATGAGCATATTATTATTAGATTTAATGTCAACAATTTTGCATCAGTTTTTATCAAATAAAACATTAAATCCTTTATCACACAATTGACTTATGCTCAATAAGTTATGTTTAAGACCATCGACATACAAGACATTTTCAATGAGAATAGTAGAGTGATTACCTATGGCGCCAATACCTTTAATGTGGCCTTTAGAGTTGTCACCAAATGTCACCATTCCTCCACTTTTTGGCTTTAGATCCATGAATCTACTCTTGTCTCCGGTCATATGCCTTAAGCATCCACTATCAAGGTACCATGAGTTTTGACTTTGTGCTTTGGCACTGTAGCAATGCTCCCCCTACAAACAAAGATATTAAGCTTTTGTTTTTGGCACCCAAATCATTTTTGTCCATGAGTGTTAACTCCCAAAACCTTGGTTCCCTTAGGAATCCAAGATGACATATCAATAATGTTATTAGATTTTACAAGTTCCTTAGGAACCCATACACTTCTAATCCTTTTAGTTCTACTATGTATAGGAAAGCTACCTTGTTTGTAGTAGCTAGTCTTTTTCTTAGGTTGGTTTGATTTTGAAGATTCACCTATTTCATGCTTGACACTACCAACATTTTTAAAAGACTCTTTGAGCTTATTTAGCTTTTCTAACACCTTTTGGTGTTCACTATTACATTGAGATAAAATATTATTAAGGTCAACATTTTCATCTTGAAAAAAATTTAGTTCATCTTTCAACCCTAATATCTTTTTCCCAAATTTTAAATTAGCTTGAAAGAGTGAATCATTTTTATCATTTAGTTCCAAAATAATTTTCTTATTCCTAATGTCCAAATCCTTGTATTTCTCAACTAATTCATCATAGACCTCTTGTAACTCATCATATGAACCATTTAATTCATCATATGTAATATCTAAAGATGATGAGTTAGAGGTTACCATTGTAACACCCCAATTTTGGGCTTAGAAGTTCTGGGTTGAATCGGACCGGTCGGATTTCGGTTCGAATATAAAAGGTGATTTTAGGGAAAGCCTAGTTCGGGATGCATTAAAAATATGGAAAAATATCTAAAAATCCTCTTTTATTATATATAAGAGAGTGGTGAAATCAATTTTACAAAATGAGGTTTCGAAATGTGACATTTCAAGTTAGTAACTAAAATGTAATTTTTGAAAAATTGGTGACTGTTTTAAAAGGATTGAAACTTTGAATCTTTAAGGAGCTAATTTACCCAATAAGAGTTTCTCCAGATTTTTCTTAATATTAAACATTTATTAAATGATATTTAAAAAAAGGAAAAAGGGGGAAATGGATATTTTTGATTTCATAACTAACTTTTCTCAAAATTTTCCCACTTCATTTTCTCTCAGCCAAAAGCTTTTCCCCATCCATTTTTCCTCTGATTTTAACATCGAAAGATGAGATTTCAATCTCTAATTGATTTCTAATCATTCCTACACCAAATCCTTATCATTTGCTTATTGAATTTTCAAGAATCTTGGCTTTAAATAAGAAGAAACTCACATTTAGAGGTACGAACGTCCTTCTCCTCTAAATACTCAGTTCTTTACTGAAATTCCCAAGTTCTCAATCCTTGATTTGAGTTTTATTAAAGGTTTTTGTGTTGTGTTCTTGATCTTGGCTTAAAATGCAAGATTTGGATTTAATTTTGAATAAATTCGTAATAAATGATTGGGCTCTGTTTTGATATGTCTTTTTGATGTATAATGGATGAATAATTGATGTGTAATTGAGGTTTAATCAATGAAATCCCGAATAGGTTGATTTTCCTAAGTTTTTGATTGAGTTAATGGTGGTTTTTGGGGTGATGTTGATGTTCAGCTATAGCTGGAGGTATAACGATGTGATTAGATCCTTTTTTGATGTTAATTGATGTTTAAGAATGTTTGGAATTGATGGATCTTGGCTGGGTAATGTTGTAGAGGTGTTTGGATGTGATTTCGGTTGTGTTTGGTAGCCGAAATGTGAGTGTTGATGAGAGCAGCGAGTTTAGGTGTCTTGGTTGAAGATATTAATGCATGATGATGCATTAATCCTATGCTTTGATGTGTTTAAGACAGGGGAGACATCTTCGGATCCTTGTGGTGTTGATCCGGAAGCTTTATTGGTGTTTCAGCAAGCTTGCGAAACGGAATCGGTGAGTGAAGTTTGGTTTTCAGCTTTGAAACCAATGTTTGAAGGTTATGGGAGCTTAGTTTAAGTCTAAACAACTTAGCTAAGCTCAAGAGTAAGTTTTCGGAGAAACTCTCTTTTTGATGAACAATGAGATGGTTGAATGCAATGTGTTTTATTTGCATGTTTAAATTCTGTTTTAAAAGCATATTTTAGCATGTTTGATGTTGGTTTTATAAGCCATGTGTTGAAGGATGCTCAAGGTAAGAGATCCTTGTTTTGAACATTGATAAATGTGGTTTTGATGCATTGTAATGCATGATGGTTAATGGCTTTGATGTATGCTTTAAAACAATGGATTAATGATGTTAAATGATGTATATTGGCAAGTGATGTGTTGGTTTTAAAGTACTTGAATCAGATATAGTTAGCCGGCTATATGATTGGGTGCACCGTGAATAAAGTCGCCTTGGATGTTGAGGGGTTTTGATTGTACCGTAAACTCCATCCAAGTACACTAACGAGATGGTTAAGATCACCATGGTGGTTAAAAGTCCATGAGTGGATCTTGTGTTAAGATCACAATGGTGGTTAAAAGTCCATGTGTGGATCTTGTGTTGTGTGTCCCGTGTTCTCGTTAGTGATATTATACAACTACCAATGAGTGATGTGGAGGGGTTGTGATTGTACCATATACTCCACCTTGATATTGGTAGTGTGTATGAAGCGTATGGGACAACGCTTGTAATCCGCGTATCCGATTGTGTCTTGATTTGTAAAATGTTATGGATTATCACTTGTAAGCCAATATGACATGTTGATGGATTGAAGCATGAGATGCTTGGGTTGTATACATAATTGCATGATTTATGTTGTTTTGAAACTAAAGGCCTTGAAAAGGTGTTTTCACAAAAATGCATTATTGTGTTGTTTTAATTGAGCATTCCTCACTAAGCTATGTGCTTACGCTCCCTCTTTCTTAAACCAATAATGCAGAGCATTGAAGTGCATAAAGGGCAGCAAGGAGGTCAAGGATCCAAGTGAAAGACTAAGCTCATGTATGGTGAATGTTTTCCTAACACTATTAGCTTTTGGGCATTTGGCAATGGGAACCCAAATTGTGTTTTTGGGAGATGTTTTGGACTCCCTAAGTTGGTTTTATGCTTTTGATGATGTTGGAACATGTAAATGGCCTTTTGGTATTTGGTTTGGTGTTTTGATGGTTGCATGATTTTCAATATAGGATGCATGCCTATAGAATTGGGATTTTCCTTGAATGATGCCATGTTTGAGATTAGTTGGTGCTAATATGTTCCTTAAGTGTTTGATGACTTGTTTGTATGATATTGAGGTCATATGGATGTGTTTGATGGGCTGAAAGAGTAATAAACCAGCAAAATTCTGCAATTCTGGGCAGCCCGTATCGGAACGGGTGCTACCGTTTCGGAACAGAGGGCCTGAAATGGCCTTAGCGTTTCGAAACAGGTAGAGCTCATCCGAAACGGATTTGCCACTACCAAGCCTTGTTCCGCAACTTGTTTCGGAACGGTCCCGCGTTTCGGAACGGATCATCCCCGTTTCGGAACACCCGACCGTTGGGCACTGAATCTGATGGTTAAATGTTTTGGAATTCTCACGTTTTGGTCCCAATCTTTGTATATACAATTGGTTGTGTTTTAGATGTTCGTTTGAGATGAAATTTGACAAGGAAGCATGAAATATGATTAATTTCACAATGGTAACTTTAAAACTGGTTATGTTTTCTTAATTTCCAGAATTTACTTTTTGGTCCCTAAATTTGTATGTGGTGCAATTGAGTCCCTAAATGTTATCCGATTGCTGTGGTTTTTGAGTATGTTTATCTCAAGTGTTCACCTAGGGTTAATATGCATTTAGATAAGATTAAAAAGAAAAAAGGATCGTTAATCAAGGTTGACTTTCGGGTTGACTTTGGTTTTCCCCGTGTAATCTTCTTAGTTCGGGTCAACCGTCTAGGCCGGGTTAAGGGGGTTACATTTGGTGGTATCAAAGCTGAGTTCTCGAGTAATTGGGAATGGTTATGTGGGTGATAAGTGTATGATTGCTTTGTATGCATGTTGAGTGAAAGTATGATGTATGAATTTTAAGTATGTTGCAATTGTGGTGTATGTTGTGGTAAAGCATGTTAGAGGGACCCATTGTCAAATCAAAGCTAATGAAATGATTTGTTTTTAATTGGAAATGAGCTTGAGTACTTGGATTGCTTACCTTGCTGAGCCTGACTTTGTTTATTGCATTGTGATTTCATTGTTTAGTGAATGGGACCTCGTAGAGAGACGAGGATTAATACGCGAGCTATGGCTCAAAATGAGAACGAAGAGAACGCTGAAAATGTGGTGGATTTACCTCCTCCAGCTGGTGGTGGTGGTGCTGGGGGTGAAGGAGCTGGTGCTGGTGCTGGGGTCGCTGGACCTGAAGCTTGGCAGGGGCAAGCTGCTCCTGACATGACAACGCTGATTCAAGCTAATGCTGGAGCTTTTCGGGCGGCAATAGCTGGAGCGCAAGGAGCTGGGCATCAGGGAGATGCTAATGCTAGACTACCTCTAAAACGTTTGCGCAGTCTGGGAGGGACTGAGTTCAGGGGTTTGTCTGCTGAGGGTTCTGAGTCTTGGTTGGAAAGTACAAGGAGAATTTTGGGACAAATGAATTGTAATGATGTGCAGAAGTTGGGCTGTGTGATATCATTGTTGCATGACGATGCGTATACCTGGTTGACAACCACTATCTCCGGAATGGAGGAAGCTGATGTGACTTGGACGTTCTTCCTGAACGCGTTCAAGAAAAGGTATCTAGGTGTGCGATACCTGGATGAAAAGAAAAGGGAATTCATGTCTCTTACTCAAGGGAGCATGTCTGTAGCTGAGTACGAGGTTCAGTTTGTTCGACTCAGTCAGTACGCACCTGAGCTTGTCCCTGATGAGCGGGAGAGGTGTGAACGTTTCCGTTATGGTTTGGTGACGGAAGTGAAGACCTATATGCTGGCTGCTGAGTACACAGACTTTGATGTGCTGGTTGGTAGAGTAAAGGACATTGAGTTGAATTTGAGTCTATCTTCTAGAGGTGCTGGTTCGAGTGTGAGTAAGCGAGATGCTGAGTATAGTTCCGATGGCGGACGGAACAAGAGAGGACGTGATCGGAAGTACCAGTCTTCGGCTAAGCGAGGTGGTGGACGGCAAGGTGCGCATATTCAGGGGGATAAGGCGAGAGCTGATCCGAACACATGTTGGACATGTGGATCGCGTGGACACCTGAGGCGTGATTATCCTCGAGCAGCGAGGGGTGTTCAGGCTCCTGTTGTGGTGACCGGTAACTCATGCTGGAACTGTGGTTCGGCGGATCACATGATGAGGGAGTGTCCTCTGTTGGCCGGTGGTGGTCAGGAACGTGCTCCTGGAGTTGTCGCACCACAGAGAGGTCGTGGGCGCGGCCGTGGTAACTTCCAGCGTAGAGAGGATGGTGGAAGGAATGTGGCTCATGTGGTAGTTGTTCAGCCTGAGGGTGGTGGCCAGGCCAGAGTGTATGTCAGAGGGAGGGGAGGAATGACACAGATGTGATTGCAGGTACTTTCACTTTGCAATCCTTGTCATTACTTTCCTTGATTGATTCTGGATCTACACACTCATACATATTGTGTGAGCATGCTCAATTGCTTGGTTTGCCTGTTGAGTCTTTGGATGTTGGTATGCGTGTAACTAGTTCTTTTGGTGAGACTGTTGTGACTCGAAAGCTTTATAGAAGATGTCCCTTGGTTGTGCAAGATCATGTTTTCCATGTTGATCTTATGGAATTTCCTTTCTATGGTTTTGATGTGATCCTTGGTATGAATTGGCTTGTTGAGCATCGAGTTGTAGTAGATTTTGAGAATAAGCGAGTTTCGTTGAAGCTTGCGGATGATTATTAGGTAGTTGTGGTTGGTGAGAATGTGAAGTTTCTTGCCAATGTGGTGTCTACATTGGAAGCGAGCCGGATGCTGAGGCAAGGTTGTGAAGCTTACCTAGCCTTTGTGATGAATCCTATCTCTAAAGAGTTGCGTGTGCAAGATATCAGGACTGTGCGAGAGTTTCCTGGTGTGTTTCCGGAGGTGTTGCCTGGGTTGCCTCCTAATCGTGAAGTGGAGTTTGGGATTGAGCTGTATGAAAACACAACTCCAGTGTCCATTACTCCTTATCGAATGGCACCTAAAGAGTTGAAAGAGCTGAAGACGCAACTTCAGGAGTTGCTTAATCGTGGTTTCATTCGGCCGAGTGTGTCACCTTGGGGTGCACCGGTCCTGTTTGTGAAGAAAAAGGATGGCACTATGCGAATGTGCATTGATTACCGTCAGCTTAACAAGTTGACTATCAAGAATCGGTATCCATTGCCGAGAATTGATGATCTTTTTGATCAATTTCGGGGAGTGGCTGTGTTCTCTAAAATTGACTTAAGGTCAGGGTATTACCAGTTGAAAGTGAAGGATGTGGATGTGCCAAAGACAGCTTTCAGAACGAGGTATGGGCATTATGAGTTCCTTGTGATGCCGTTTGGTTTGACGAATGCTCCTGCAGCTTTCATGGACATGATGAATAGAGTGTTCCATGAATACCTGGATAAATTTGTTGTGGTGTTCATTGATGATATCCTCGTGTACTCTCGTACTGAGGAGGAGGATGAAGAGCATTTGAGAATTGTGTTACAGGCTTTGTTAGAGAATCAACTTTATGCCAAACTGAGTAAGTGTGAGTTCTGGCTTAGAGAAGTTGTGTTTCTGGGTCATGTGGTTTCTACTAAGGGGATTCGTGTTGATCCTTAAAAGATTGAGGCAGTGATGAATTGGAAGCCTCCTAAGTCTGTTCATGAGGTCCGTAGTTTCCTTGGTTTGGCAGGATACTATCGGAGGTTCGTGGATGGGTTTTCAAAGATTGCCGCACCTTTGACGAAGTTGTTGCAAAAGGATGTTAGGTATGAGTGGACGGAAGCGAGACAACAGGCTTTTGAGAAGCTTAAGGCAGCTTTAACGCAAGGTCTTATCTTGGTTCAACCTGAATCAGGGAAAGAGTTTGTGGTGTATAGTGACGCGTCCTACGTTGGCTTGGGATGTGTGTTGATGCAAGAGGGTAAGGCGGTGGCTTATGCATCACGGCAGTTGAAGGTGCATGAGCGCAATTATCCTACACATGACATTGAGTTAGCTGCGGTGGTTTTTGCTTTGAAAATTTGGAGACATTACCTGTATGGTGAGAAGTGTACTGTGTACACGGATCACAAGAATTTGAAGTATCTGATGTCACAGAAAGAGTTGAATCTTAGGCATCGACGTTGGGTGGAGTTGCTTAAGGATTACGATTTGACAATCGAGTACCATCCGGGTAAAGCTAATGTTGTAGCGGACGCCTTGAGTAGGAAGGTAGCTGTTGAGTTGAGGGCTATGTTTGCCAGTTTGAGCATTTCGCGTGATGGTGGTCTTGTGGCTGAGTTGCATGTGAAACCATCCTTAGTTCAGTTGATTAAGGAAAAGCAGTTGTTGGATGATTCCTTGGTGCCTCATGTTCAGGATATTGCGGAGGGTAGGCCATCGGATTTCTGCTTTAATGATGATGGAGTGTTATGCTTTGGGAGTCGGATAGTAGTGCCCAATGATGCTGATTTGAGGCGTACTATTCTGACTGAAGGTCATAGTAATCCTTTTGCTATGCACCCTGGTAGTACTAAGATGTACCGTGATCTTCGTGATGAGTACTATTGAGTGGGTTTAAAGAAAGATGTTGCGGAGTTTGTAAGCAAGTGCATGGTATGTCAACGAGTTAAGGCTGAGCATCAGTTTCCTTCAGGGTTGTTGCAACCGTTGAGGATTCCTGAGTGGAAGTGGGAAAGGATTACCATGGACTTCATGTCTGGTTTGCCTTTGTCGCCATCGAAGAAGAATTCGGTGTGGGTGATTGTGGATCGCCTGACGAAGTGTGCACATTTCTTGCCTGTGCATACTGCGTACACTTTGGATAAGCTTGCGGAGCTGTACATTGCTGAGATTGTGCGGCAGCATGGTGTGACAAAGTTGATTGTGTCGGATAGAGATCCGAGGTTTACATCGCGTTTCTGCCAGTGTTTGCATCAGGTTTTGGGTACACGGTTGAATTTCAGTACATCTTATCATCCCCAGTCGGATGGACAGTCTGAGCGTGTTATCCAGGTGTTGGAGGATATGTTGCGGTGCTGCGTGATTGAGTTTCAGGGTTCTTGGGAGAAACATTTGCCTTTGGTGGAGTTTGCCTATAATAATAGTTATCAGGCAAGTATTCAAATGGCACCATATGAAGCTTTGTACGGGAGGAAGTGTAGGACTCCTCTTTGTTGGGCTGAAACGGGTTAGAAGTTGGTTTCGATGCCAGCTTTGTTGAAAGGAACCACCGAGAAGGTGAAGCTCATTTGTGAGCGTTTGAAGGCAGCTTCTGATCGGCAAAAGTCTTACGCGGATTTGAAAGTTTGAAGGCAGCTTCTGATCGGCAAAAGTCTTATGCGGTGGGTGACCGTGTGTTTTTGAAAGTTTCGCCTTGGAAGAAGGTGATGAGGTTTGGTCGTAAGGGTAAGTTGAGCCCTAGGTATATTGGACCATACGAGGTGATTGAGCGTGTGGGTCCTGTTGCGTACAAGTTGAGGTTACCGCAAGAGTTGGAAAAGATTCATGATGTGTTTCATGTTGCTATGCTTCGGAAGTATAGATCGGATCCTACCCATGTGATGCCTGTAGAGGAAGTGGAGTTGAATCCGGATTTTAACTATGATGAGGAACCAGTGAAGATTCTGGATTCGGATAGTAAAGTTCTTCGAGGCAAGACCATTGAGTTGGTAAAGGTGTTGTGGAAGCATCGTGGTGTTGAAGAAGCCACGTGGGAACGGAAGGATGACATGTTGAAGCAGTTTCCGTACCTCTTTCCTTCAGGTAAATTTCGAGGACAAAATTTCTTAAGGGGGGAGAGTTGTAACACCCCAATTTTGGGCTTAGAAGTTTTGGGTTGAATCGGACCGGTCGGATTTCGGTTCGAATATAAAAGGTGATTTTAGGGAAAGCCTAGTTCGGGATGCATTAAAAATATGGAAAAATATCTAAAAATCCTCTTTTATTATATATAAGAGAGTGGTGAAATCAATTTTACAAAATGAGGTTTCGAAATGTGACATTTCAAGTTAGTGACTAAAATGTAATTTTTGAAAAATTGGTGACTGTTTTAAAAGGATTGAAACTTTAAATCTTTAAGGAGCTAATTTACCCAAGAAGAGTTTCTCCAGATTTTTCTTAATATTAAACATTTATTAAATGATATTTAATAAAAGGAAAAAGGGGGAAATGGATATTTTTGATTTCATAACTAACTTTTCTCAAAATTTTCCCACTTCATTTTCTCTCCATTTTCTCTCAGCCAAACACTTTTCCCCAGCCATTTTTCCTCTGATTTTAACATCTAAAGATGAGATTTCAATCTCTAATTGATTTCTAATCATTCCTACACCAAATCCTTATCATTTGCTTATTGAATTTTCAAGAATCTTGGCTTTAAAGAAGGAGAAACTCACATTTAGAGGTATGAACGTCCTTCTCCTCTAAATACTCAGTTCTTTACTGAAATTCCCAAGTTCTCAATCCTTGATTTGAGTTTCATTAAAGGTTTTTGTGTTGTGTTCTTGATCTTGGATTAAAATGCAAGATTTGGATTTAATTTTGAAGAAATTCGTAATAAATGATTGGACTCTGTTTTAAGATGTCTTTTTGATGTATAATGGATGAATAATTGATGTGTAGTTGAGGTTTAATCAATGCAATCCCGAATAGGTTGATTTTCCTAAGTTTTTTATTGAGTTAATGGTTGTTTTTGGGGTGATTTTGATATTCTTCTATAGCTGGAGGTATAAGGATGTGATTAGATCCTTTTTGGATGTTAATTGATGTTTAAGAATGTTTGGAATTGATGGATCTTGGCTGGGTAATGTTGTCGAGGTGTTTGGATGTGATTTCGGTTGTGTTTGGTAGCCGAAATGTGAGTGTTGATGAGAGCAACGAGTTTAGGTGTCTTGGTTGAAGATATTAATGCATGATGATGCATTAATACTCTGCTTTGATGTGTTTAAAACAAGGGAGACATCTTCGGATCCTTGTGGTGTTGATCCGGAAGCTTGATTGGTGTTTCGTCAAGCTTGCGAAACGGAATCGGTGAGTGAAGTTTGGTTTTCAGCTTTGAAACCAATGTTTGAAGGTTATGGGAGCTTAGTTTAAGTCTAAACAACTTAGCTAAGCTCAAGAGTAAGTTTCCGGAGAAACTCTCTTTTTGATGAACCATGAGATGGTTGAATGCAATGTGTTTTATTTGCATGTTTAAATTCTGTTTTAAAAGCATATTTTAGCATGTTTGATGCTGGTTTTATAAGCCATGTGTTGAAGGATGCTCAAGGTAAGAGATCCTTGTTTTGAACATTGATAAATGTGGTTTTGATGCATTGTAATGCATGATGGTTAATGGCTTTGATATATGCTTTAAAATAGTGGATTAATGATGTTAAATGATGTATATTGGCAAGTGATGTGTTGGTTTTAAAGTACTTGAATCGGATATAGTTAGCCCGCTATAGAATTGGGTGCACCGTGAATAAAGTCGCCTTGGATGTTGAGGGGTTGTGATTGTACCGTAAACTCCATCCAAGTACACTAACGAGATGGTTAAGATCACCATGGTGGTTAAAAGTCCATGAGTGGATCTTGTGTTAAGATCACAATGGTGGTTAAAAGTCCATGTGTGGATCTTGTGTTGTGTGTCCCGTGTTCTCGTTAGTGATATTATACAACTACCAATGAGTGATGTGGAGGAGTTGTGATTGTACCATAGTCTCCATCATGGGTGTTGAGGGGTTGTGATTGTTCCATATACTCCACCTTGATATTGGTAGTGTGTATGAAGCGTATGGGACAACGCTTGTAATCCGCGTATCCGATTGTGTCTTAATTTGTAAAATGTTATGGAATATCACTTGTAAGCCAATATGACATATTGATGGATTGAAGCATGAGATGCTTGGGTTGTATACATAATTGCATGATTTATGTTGTTTTGAAACTAAAGGCCTTGAAAAGGTGTTTTCACAAAAATGCATTATTGTGTTGTTTTAATTGAGCATTCCTCACTAAGCTATGTGCTTACGCTCCCTCTTTCTTAAACCAATAATGCAGAGCATTGAAGTGCATAAAGGGCAGCAAGGAGGTCAAGGATCCAAGTGAAAGACTAAGCTCATGTATGGTGAATGTTTTCCTAACACTATTAGCTTTTGGGCATTTGGCAATGGGAACCCAAATTGTGTTTTTGGGAGATGTTTTGGACTCCCTAAGTTGGTTTTATGCTTTTGATGATGTTGGAACATGTAAATGGCCTTTTGGTATTTGGTTTGGTGTTTTGATGGTTGCATGATTTTCAATATAGGATGCATGCCTATAGAATTGGGATTTTCCTTGAATGATGCCATGATTGAGATTAGTTGGTGCTAATATGTTCCTTAAGTGTTTGATGACTTGTGTGTATGATATGAAGGTCATATGGATGTGTTTGATTGGCTGAAAGAGTAATAAACCAGCAAAATTCTGCAATTCTGGGCAGCCCGTATCGGAACGGGTGCTACCGTTTCGGAACAGAGGGCCTCAAATGGCCTTAGCGTTTCGAAACATGTAGAGCTGTTCCGAAACAGATTTGCCACTGGCAAGCCTTGTTCCGCAACTGGTTACGGAACGGTCCCGCGTTTCGGAACGGATCTTCCCCGTTTCGGAACACCCGACCGTTGGGCACTGAATCTGATGACTAAATGTTTTGGAATTCTCACGTTTTGGTCCCAATCTTTGTATATGCAATTGGTTGTGTTTGAGATGTCCGTTTGGGATGAAATTTGACAGGGAAGCATGAAATATGATTAATTTCATAATGGTAACTTTAAAACTGGTTAAGTCCTCTTAATTTCCAGAATTTACATTTTGGTCCCTAAATTTGTATGTGGTGCAATTGAGTCCCTAAATGTTATCCGATTGCTGTGGTTTTTGAGTATGTTTATCTCAAGTGTTCACCTAGGGTTAATATGCATTTAGATAAGATTAAAAAGAAAAAAGGGTCGTTAATCAAGGTTGACTTTCGAGTTGACTTTGGTTTTCCCCGTGTAATCTTCTTAGTTCGGGTCAACCGTCTAGGCCGGGTTAAGGGGGTTACAACCATGGAGGAATCTTCCTAAAGTGCCATGAGGCAAAGGTTGGCCACTTCTTCTTCGTCATCCTCGGATGACTCCTCATCACTCCAAGTAGCAAGCTTGGCTTTGAGCTTCTTCTTCTTCTCAAAGCCCTTCTTATTGAGTTGAGCGCACTCCAAATGTACGTGGCCGGGTTTATTGCACTCGAAGCATATGATTTGATCACTTGCTTCTTCTTTGTTCTTAACTTTGAAGTCCATCTTCCTTTGAATTTTTCTTCCCCGGTTGGACCTCAAAAAGTGTGAGAATCGTTTGGCTATCATAGCCAATTCTTCTAGCTCATCCTCCTCACTAGAAGAGCTCTCCTCAAGTAATGAAGCTTTGAGAGTTATTCCCATCTTCTTCTTCTTTTCTACCTCTAGCTTTTCTACTCTATTCTCTTCTTTCTTCTTCTCTTCTTCCCTTCCTTGCTTCATAATCTCATGAGTAAGGAGAGAACCCACTAGCTCATCAAGCTTTAAAGTCTTCAAATTTTTAGCTTCTATGATGGCGGTTCTCTTCCCATCCCAAGATTGAGGAAGTGAATAGAGTAGCTTACGAACAAGCTTGTCTTCCAGTATTGTCTCTCCAAATCCTTTGAGCACATTCACTATGGTGGAGAAACGATCAAACATCATGGACACCGTCTCATCGGGCTCCATCTTGAAATTTTCATAACTAAGATTGAGAATTCCAATCATAGTTTCCTTGACATTATTGGTTCCCTCATAGGTAGTCTCAAGAGTGTCCCACACTTATTTGGCACTCTCAATGGATGATACTTTGAAGTAGATCACAATGGTGGTTAAAAGTCCATGTGTGGATCTTGTGTTGTGTGTCCCGTGTTCTTGTTAGTGATATTATACAACTACCAATGAGTGATGTGGAGGAGTTGTGATTGTACCATAGTCTCCATCACGGGTGTTGAGGGGTTGTGATTGTTCCATATACTCCACCTTGATATTGGTAGTGTGTATGAAGCGTATGAGACAACGCTTGTAATCCGCGTATCCGATTATGTCTTGATTTGTAAAATGTTATGGAATATCACTTGTAAGCCAATATGACATGTTGATGGATTGAAGCATGAGATGCTTGGGTTGTATACATAATTGCATGATTTATGTTGTTTTGAAACTAAAGGCCTTGAAAAGGTGTTTTCACAAAAATGCATTATTGTGTTGTTTTAATTGAGCATTCCTCACTAAGCTATGTGCTTACGCTCCCTCTTTCTTAAACCAATAATGCAGAGCATTGAAGTGCATAAAGGGCAGCAAGGAGGTCAAGGATCCGAGTGAAAGACTAAGCTCATGTATGGTGAATGTTTTCCTAACACTATTAGCTTTTGGGCATTTGGCAATGGGAACCCAAATTGTGTTTTTGGGAGATGTTTTGGACTCCATAAGTTGGTTTTATGCTTTTGATGATGTTGGAACATGTATGGTGAATGTTTCTCTATGTTCTAAAGTCGTTTCGAAATTTGTTTCGAAACATAGGTTGCCAATGTTGAAAACGTTTCGATAACCGTTTCGAAACATAGGTTGGCAGTGTTGAAATTGTTTCGATACCCGTTTTGAAACACATGTTCACTGTTTCGAAACTGTTTCGAAACGCCTTAGGCCATTTCGAAACGGTGACTCGAAAATCATTGTTTTGGCTTTAAGAACACTTAGAAAATATTTTGAAAACTTAGTTTTTAACTTAGGCATATTCTTTAAATCATATAGGGATGTTTGAGGACTTAAAAATTTGTTTTCACATTTTCAATTTAGTATTTAGGTTATTTAGTTATATCAAAAATTAAAATATCAGTTTCACACAATGCACTGATAAAAATGCAATAAACACAATTAGGCACAATAAGGTAAGTAATCCAAGTACTCAAGTTCATTTTCGAAAACAATTCTTCTCATTAGTTTTGATATGGCAATGGGATCCCCAACCACACTTCAAACATAGCATAACATCACAAAATCATCTCAATTGAATCATACACCCAAAATCATACATCATTCTTTCACCAAGAAGATACATCATGCATAAACACATACATCACCCACATATCAAACCCCAATTATTTGATAACCTGGCTCTAATTCCAACAAATGTAACCCTCTTAGCCTGGCCTAGACGCTTGAACCGAACTACGAAGATTACATGGGGAAAACCAAAGTCAACCTTGATTAACGACCCTTTTTTCATTTTAATCTTGTCTAAATACATGTTAATCTTAAGTGAGTACTCACGAATCATGATTGAGAAAGGCATAGTGATCAGATAACATTTAGGGACTCAATTGCACTTTACACAAGATTAGGGACCAAATTATAATTTTTGTAAATTAGAGGTACATTGTTGATTTTAGGATTACCATTATGAAATTAGCCATGTTACATGCTTCTCTTCCAAATTTCATCTCAAAAAGACATCTCAAGCTCAAGCAATTGCAATCACAACATTTAGGACTAATATGTAAAGCATGCAGACTCAAAACAATTCAAATCTGTGTCGAATGGTCACCCGTTTCGAAACACCTACTCACCGTACTGAAACGCTGTATCAAAACAGTGTTGACCATTTCGGTATGTGGGTATGTTTCGAGACCAGTTCTGAAACATGACATTCTAGTAGCCAAAATGTTTCGAAACAGCCTCAGGAGTTTCGAAACACGAAGACCATTTCAGGCCCCTGTTTCGAAACACTAGAGGACGTTTCGATACACCCTACCCAGAAACAGCTGCAAATGCTGGTTTTTCATCATTTATCACACTCAAACATGCCTCAAAGACTCCCAAGTCATACCAGCAAACCATCATACATATAAGGAACATATTTAAGACATTCTAACACGGACATAGCATCAAACACAAATTCACATAGTCTAGAGGCATCCTTCCTAATCACAAAACCAATATAAGCAATCCAACCTCAAACAAAACATTTAAGGCCATTTACAACTCATACAAGCCAACACAAACAAGCCACAACCTTAGAGAGTTCAAACATATCTCCAAAATACAATTCTTGGTTTCCCATTGCCATTATATCAAAACTAAAATGTGTGAAAACTTAACAATACATCAGCTTGGACTTCCTTGGATGATCTTAACTTCTTTGATGCCCGAAAACACCTCAATTACCTGCATTATTGGTAAAAAAGAGAGCGTAAGCACAAATGCTTAGTGAGACATGCTCTAAAGAAAAGCAACACAATAATGCATATCTTGAAAACACTTTCTCAAAAGCTTTTGAACAACATGCTCATTCTCTTTCATGCTTGAAAACCATTCAAAGCAACTTCTCATTGAAAACACATGTACCTTCATTCTATCTCATGCATTTAAACCAATGCAAAAACACATGGCAAAGCCATACTCATGCTTGTACTCTAAAGCATTTCATAAACAAATCACATATGCATTTCTCATAGCATAAACCATTTCATCAAAGGTATATGTGAATCAAAAACCAATACATATTTTATATTGGCATTTCACATCTCATTGTTACTCAGCCTTGCGAACATCTCACTAGACACTTCCGGTGGCATTTCTCATCACCGTACTCACTCGTCTAGCAACATAGTTTCTGGTGGAATCCCACATCACCGTACTCACATGGCGGAATCTCTCATCGCCACAAAGCTTGGGTATTTCACAAAGTCCTACCCGATGGAATGCCCATCATCGGTTCTCTCCCTTTGGCTTAACCAAAGAGCACGTACGAATTTTTAGTTTATACTGCACTCTCATCCTATTGATCGATCAATTTTATATGGTAAGTATCTCAACATCCATGCCAATATATTATGTTAAAAAATCATCTCACCTACAGTTTTTCATGCAATAATTCTTAAACATTCTCATCTCATTTCAAAACCACAACATTTGCTATGCTTTCACATAAAAGCTCAAATCTCAACTATGCAACATGTTACTTCATGAAATCATTTCAACATCATCTCATGCTATAAAATATGCATAAAACAGTAGGAATTTATCAATCTTAAACCATGAGCATGTAAAAGCATTTTAGAGGCAATCACCACATTCAAGAGAGCAATCTAGCCAATACTTACTTCCTGACTTAGGAAGGTGTTTCAAACCTTTCCTAAATCTCCAAACCTTGTTTCTTTGTCCCTCAAGGACTTCTAAAACCATACACACTCACCGATTACGTTTCGCTAGCTCGCCTAAATGCTATCTAAGCTTCTGGATCAACACATAAGAGCAGAGGATTAATACATCATCATGCATTGAAATCATCAGCCACACACCTAAACTCGCTGCAATACACAAACACCACATTTCGGCTACTAAACACTACCGAAATCACCTTCAAACTCTTCCAAAACCAAACCCAGCCAAGATCCATCACTTCTAATCATTTCTAAACATCAATTAACATCAAAAAGCAACACAACCACAACCTTATACCTCCAGCTATGACAGAACACCAAAATCACCCGAAAAACCATCATTCTAACAAGCAAAACTTAAGAAACCAAACATATTCGGGATTTGATTGATAAAACCTCATTTGTAACATCAGTTAACATCTAAAATACAATAGAAAACCATCTCAAAACAGAGCCCAATCAATCACCATGAAAAACTTCAAGATCTCTTCCAAAATCTTTAGATTTAAGACAATTTCTTGTTTCTAACATTAAAACCACTTAAAATAATTAATAAAGGATTGATAACTTGGGATTTTCAGTAAAGAACTGATCATTAGAGGAGAAGGACAAAGCTTACCTCTAATGGATGATTTCTCCTTGATTTGGGCAAGTTTTTCTTGAACATTCAATATAGAAATCAAGTGGATTTGATGAGGAATTGATTAAGAATCAAAGAGTGATTGAAATCTCATCAAATGAAGTGAAAATCAAAGTGTATTTGCTGGAGAAAATGTGTTTGGTTGAAAGGAATTTGAGAGAAAATAAAATGAGGGAAAATTTGTGAAAAGTAGTTATGAAAAGTCAAAGGTGGTTTTCTAATTTGATCACCTTCATTTTCTTTAATTAAAACGTTAATTAAATCACCCAAATTAAGGAAAAATCTGATGAAAACATTTTGGTAAAATTAGATCCTTAAAGATTCAAAGTTTCAATCCTTTACAAAACAGTCACTACTTCACTTTGCAAAAACTGCGATTTGGTCACTACACCGAACTATAGTATTTCCAAACCTTATTTTGTAAAATTGATTCCACCATTCTCTTTTATATATTAAATTAGGATTTTAGATATTTTTCTATATTTTTAAAGTATCCCGAACTAGGTTTTCCCTAAAACTCCCTTTTAGATTCGAACAGTTTTCCAGATCGATCCGATTCAAACTCCAAACATCTAGGCTCAAATTTGGGGTGTTACAAAACAACCTCAAAACAGAGTCTAACCGTCAACAACGAAAGTCATCATGATCTCTCCAAAAACCTTGAGTTTTAATACAATTGCATGTTTCAAACATTAAAGAAACTCAAAAGTCATTAACAAAGGATTGATAACTTGGGAATTTCAGTAAAGAACTGATCATTAGAGGAGAAAGACGAAGCTTACCTCTAATGGCTGATTTCTCCTTGAATTGGGCAAGTTTTCTTGAAAATCCAATGTAAAAACAATAGGATTTGATGAGGAAAAGATTAGGAATCAAGAGGAGATTGAAATCTCATCAAAAGGGGTGAAAATCAAAGGATAATTGTCGGAGGAAATGTGTTTGGCTGAAAAGAAATTGAGAGAAAATGAAATGAGAGAAAATTGATGAAAGGTAGTTATGAAAAGTCAAAGATAATTTTCCTTTTAATTAATCTTTATTTCCTTTAATTAAAACATTAATAAAATCACCCAAATTAAGAAGAAATATGATTAAAAACATTTTGGTAAAATTAGCTCCTTAAAGATTCAAAAGTTTTCAATCCTTTACAAAACAATCACTATTTTACTTTTGCAAAAACTGCCATTTGGTCACTACACCAAAATGTAGTATCTCCAAACCTTATTTTGTAAAATTGATTTCACCATAACCATTCATATATTAAATAAGGATTTTTAGATATTTTTCCATATTTTTAAAGCATCCCAAAATAGGTGTTCCCTAAACTTCCCTTTAAGATTCGAACTGTTATCGACCGGTCCGATTCAGACTCTAAAACATCTAGACCCAAATTTGGGGTGTTACATTGTTTCTGCACTTGTCATTTACTTTTAATTTTTATCCTTATTTAAAAAAATATTACCTCCCTTTGCTAGTGCATGAACAGGGCAAACCCTAAAGGAAATCTCCTCATTTACGACGATCTCGAACGTGAAGCAAGAAAGATTAAGAGGGAGCTTAGGGAAGTCCTAAAGAGAAACAAAGAAGACAAGGGAAAAGCAAATGAAGAAACAATGGTAAATGAGGACCCACCAAATGATGCCGCAAACGACATGGGATGGCAGCAGGACTTGCCGCCCAAAGGTCCGCAAGATCTATCACAGTAGGACCCCCTGATCTACTCGGGCAACCCCAACCAGCTCGAACTACCAGAGAATATCTCTTGCATGACTTCCAAGGGTTCGACCCAATAGTGATAGAACCTGACACATGGGGGCATTTTGAATTAAAGCATGTCATGTTCAACATGATAAATACACTAGGACATTTCGGAGGGTCTGCCATAGAAGATGCTCGACAACATTTACGAGGATTCATGGACATTTGCCGAGCATTCAAGATACATGGGGTTCACCAAGATGTACTAAGGCTGATGTTATTGCCCTATTCACTGAGGGATAAGGCTAAATAGTGGTTGAATAACAAGCCAGCCGGATCTTTTAATACATGGACGGAGCTCTACAAAGATTTCCCTATTCACTGAGGGATAGGGCTAAATCTGTTTGATGCGTGTAAAAGAGTCCTATTAAATTGGAGCGCAAGTGTACACCCGTGTCAAGTTATAGTATAAAAAATATCATCTCCACAGGGATTGGGACAACTTTAGAATTAATTTTCCCGCACGAGAAAAATAAAAACACAGATAATTGAGAATTCGTTGGATTGAAGTTAAACTAAAGTAGACAAGGGAAATAGATGAAGAAATCAGATTGAGAAAGTAGGCTGGTAATGATTTGTTCAGTAGTGCATGTGTTGCACTGATCAGAGGACTTCTACTACATATGTCACCGAGCCTGTCGCGACAGCACCTGTCGCGACAGAGGTCTATTGATGTCGCGGCAGCGAACAACAACTCTGTACTTCAAGTTCGGCAAGAACTTCAGTTGTGACTATTCCTATCCCTAGGTCCATGTTCTGTCGATGAACACGTCTTGGATAATACCTCCCGGCGTGAATCGAAGGATGAACACCGATGTTTGTCGATTTTTCTTTAGCCGCTTAACCTTGTACCTATCCCATGGCCAAGATAGTTTAACCATAAATTGGAAAACTCGTATTTAGTACTTTCATTTACTTAACTCTCCCGATATTAAGTTAATAAATAACCTCACAATGCTCTCCCGATACTCTATGAGATATGAAAACCAGAGTAAATAAACTTAAAGTTTTATTGAATTGAACATAAAATCCTAAGAAACAGTTTAACCTTTACTACTACTTTACAAGATCAACCCTTAGCCCTGGGAGAAGTTTAGAACATGATGGAGAAGAGGGGAAGCTAGGGTTTGTGATGGAAGATGGCTAGGAATCAGATTTTCCTCCTCTAGGTAGAATTACACACATATATATAGGCCTTGGGTACAAGTTTTCGTAATGGCCAAGAATACTAGTTTGAATTAATGTACAATTCATTAAAGACTAAATATCTGAATAAACGCCCTTTAGTTTGCCCTATCTTCTTGCTTTGACATTCTCCTCAAACTTTGGGCAAGGCTTTCCTTGTGCTCATAGGCTCCAAAAATTACGCGAGCGGTCTCTAAAATTAGGCTTGAAATCCTCTATTAGTTGAACTCCACTTCGCATTTTCCATCTCTTCTTCTGCACTATCGCCACATATGTCACGACATATGTCATGACAACGAGTTATAAGGCAGTTTGCTTCAACTTTGTCGCCACTTTTGTCACAGCAACTATCATGGCAACTGTCACGACAATGATTTATAAGGCAGTTTTCTTCAACACTTCCGCCACTTCTGTCACGACAACTGTCACGACAGCGATGTATGAGGCAGTTTTCTTCAACACTGTCGCCACTTCTGTCACGGCAGCTGTCACGGCAATGATGTATGAGGCAGTTTTCTTCAACCCTTCACTCCAGCTCTACAGTTATCTTCTGTTCTTTTGCTGCCCTGGATTCTGCCACGACAATTATCTTCTGTTCCTCTACTTCCCTGGATTCTGCCACGACAGTCACATGCAAGAATTGACTGAACTCAGCAGCTTCTGTGCAAAATTATCCATTTGTGATGTTTATGCAAATTATATCCTAAAATGCAACTAAACATGCCTGAATGCTTCAATAATATGGATAAATGAGGCTTAAAATATAGAACATTTATTCACTCAAATCACCCCCAAACTCAAATTATTGCTTGTCCTCAAGCAAATGCAATCTAACTAAGATTTTTTTTCCCTTTGGCTTAACTCAATGAACAACCATTACCTACAGCATCTTCATCATCAAGATCAATACCTCTTCGAATGTTTATGGATTTATCTGGAGAAATACTATAATTCTTGTATGAGTGTGTGCAGGTTTTGTGAACAAATATGAGCTTAGACTTCTTAGCAACCAGAATAGTTATGTAACACCCTGAAAACCACCCTAGTACGGACTATAGAAAACAACAAGAATAACGTAAACATTTGTTGATCTCGTTAAGATTGAAATGAAACCACATTAACTAAGTTATTTCAGGTTATAAATGGATAAAAGTGCAACATAAAAATTCACATGTATGTTTCGGTGAGATTATGTAATTATATACATATATGTGCAATATATATACATGAATAATACATGATAATAATAATAATAATTAAAGTATATATATATATATTGGTAATGGGCTGATATCTAATTGAAATTATTAAGGATAATATCCTTAATATAATAGATTAAATATCACTTAGTGGAAACACATGGAAACTAGACATTCCATGTGTCTTTGTGATGACCATAAACGGTCACTATGTTTGAAGGCAATAAACACGTGTTGCCATCTTCCATTCACTATATTCTTCATCTTTCATCCATTCTAACCGAAACCATAGAACCCAAGAGAGAGAGAGAGAGTGTGAGTTTTGAAGGATTATGTGCTGGAAATTAAGATACTAATGCATGCATGTTCTTGTAAAAATTCAAGTAAGTATAATTTTGTGTTCTTTTGATGTGTTGATTATGATTTCTTTCTGGAATTAGGATTAGAATCAAGTTAATATGTTGTTTGATAACTGGGTTTAAGAAAATATAGTTGAATTTCTGGGAATTTAAGTAAGAACATAAACTTAGGTTGAATCTGCCCAGATTAGGGTTCATGCACTGCTCTGTTTTGTATTGAAAATTAGAATGGGTTAGGGTTCGAATTAGGAAAGCTTTTGTAAATAAAAGTTCTAGATCTGAATGTGTACTATAAGAAAATGTCCTCATGGGTATGAAAACAACATAGGAAATGGATGGAAATTGAACTACAAAAAGACTGCTCAGAATTGAATGAATCTGGAAACTGCTTAGGTTAACTTGTAATTTT
Organism: Hibiscus tridactylites; assembly: GCA_958450335.1. Taxonomy (NCBI): domain Eukaryota; kingdom Viridiplantae; phylum Streptophyta; class Magnoliopsida; order Malvales; family Malvaceae; genus Hibiscus; species Hibiscus tridactylites. The sequence continues at coordinate 33,531,929 of OY288269.1, forward strand.
GAAAATATTTAGGGGTTTAATTGATGCCAATAAATTCTGGAAAAAAATTTAGAAACAGGGGAGGTATTGTAGGAATGAAAAATAAATGCTTTAGCTTGAATTATATATCAATTGATAGTTTAAATAACATTAGAACACATAGATGATCAAAATGGACTAGTTTGTAAGGATTGATAATTTGAGGACTTACATGCCCTATTTTTGTTGTTTCTGGAACATCATTTTTATGTTAATATATGTAGGTAAATGTGGTTAAAAGCTCAAGATTAACAGTGTACTGAAACATAGGTTATAAATGCATTAAAGCCACAAATTAAGAATAGGCAGATTAGGTTTCTGAAAATGCTCTATGTTTATAAGCTTTCTATAATGGTAAAGAACTTCTTATTTTGAGTTGTGAGTAAAAAGATATAGCCAGTTTAGTAGAGGTTTCTCAAACTGCCAGTTTAGGGGGCATATTCACTTGTCTAGATGATTATGCTTAAGTAAATGAATTTATATCTTTGAATTAATTACTAATGGATATTGTATATGATATTTTATGATTTAAGATCACATTGGTGACGAATTTCAAGAAGATTCAAGGAATGATCAAGCAAAGAGAAGGGGGAAACGAATCATCATCAAGGATAACAACTAAGCTTGGAAGTATTTGTGAGTGTAGCATTGCTTAAGTGTTAGAATTAGTATCCTAACCTTTATGTTTTTGATTATTAGATAACATGAATGAAGCATGTAATAAATTTAATAATGATTGGTAAAATTTAAAATGATAAGGAAGAAGGATTAAAGGCAATAATATTGACCTAAGTGTATATTGCTTGTTAGATAAGCTTGCTTAGCATAAATATGATTAGTTGCTATGATGTGTTGATTGCTTGAGCTATGTGAAATGAGACTAAATGATAAGCTTTGCTACTGGTTTTTGATGATTATAAAATGAAAATAATCTCATGTGCTTGCTGGAATTTTAAGTTTCTATAATGCTTGATTGATTATATGTGTATGCCTATTGAAACAGTTAAATGCCTTTGAAATTATGAATGATTGGCAAGTGAATGCTCTTGTTAATAAAGAAAGATAAGTAAAGTCCTTGGTTTGATTAGTGTCTAGAATGGTGGTTAGTCACCTATAAACCTGAAAAGGTGGTTAGTTACCTTGATAATTGAATGGTGGTAAGTCACCATTGATGCTTATGCATCCTCTGTTATATGTCGAAATGAGAAACTGATACTTGAGGTATCTAATGATACATGTTACAAGAAGACTTTATTACCTATTCCATTAATCATCCAACGCAAAAACCTGATTAGATCAATGATATATGTTTAAATGAATAAGTTGGGTAATAGCCCTAATGAAATGTCTTGAACATGTGTACTTAATTGTGATCTAAGATGACTTATATTATGTTTTGAATTTGTGAAATGATGCGGCTCAAGATATCAATGTAATTATATATTGCTTGTTGCCGAACTTGATATGATTTGTATATGATGCTTGCTGGCGAATTTGGTATGAAATGTATATGTTGTTTGCTGCCAAAATTGGTGTGATTTAAATAATATGGTTGCTGCCCAATAAGTCATTGTACATGTAAATGCTTTATGCCCTATTGGTTAGTGCATGAAATTAGCATTGTTAACTTGGTTTTGATAGACTAGCTAGCTTTTCCAATATGTGCTAAGCCTAGCTAAGTAACCTTTAAGATTTAATAAGACTTTAAAAGATTGAAACTAGTAATGTTTAGGGCTGCCTCACTGAGTACATTAAGTGTACTTATCACTCTATTATTTCCTTCTTCTAAATAACAGGTCCGATGATATCCGAAAGCCATCCGTTTTGTTCCGAGAGCTTCGCAAGCCAAGAACAAGTATGATATAATCTTACTTAGTCTCCTAGTTGGTGGCATAGTCTAAGTTAGTTTGTCAAGAATTATGGAATATGTAATTGATAAGTTTGGTTTGTATAAGACTAAGACATGTTATATTATGTAATGACTTGATGAATGTTTATGTAAATATGGATTTGATGAGATGAATGATCTATGTTTAAAGTTAACTAAGCTTAATTTTTAATTTGATTAATTTAAGGGGTTCATGTGTTTGTAAGATTTGAATGTTTGAGTATTGAATTGATATTGAGCTTGAATATACTAAATGATATATATATATATATGCATGATGAATTCTGTTGAATTATCATTAGTAAGTTGAGTTCTATGTTTGATTAGGAGCTTGAATATATGTTTGTTTTGTTTCTTGATATGATTCAAATGGTAAGGTTGATATCATCAATGTATGTATACATAATTAGTAAGTTATGTTTATATATATAGGTTGTTTTTCGAATGGATCACATGTATATAAGATTACTAGTCGAATGTTTAAATGAGTTTGGTTAGGTTGTTTATTAGTTCATATATGAGATATAAGCATGTAATTAGGTTCTATTTAAGTGTACCTGAATGTATACAAACATATAATAGATTGATTGTTTGTTCTTGATTGTTTAATGTTGAGTGTGTAAAAGTTCTATTATTTACACCCTTTTTAACCAATATTTTTGCTGCATTCAAGCATCATTACATTGCATTTAGGTTAGTTTTCAGTAAAACATCACAAATATGTAAAAGGCACGTATTCTACTAAAAATGGCCGATTTTGCAGGTTGCTGCCATCGTAGACGGAGAAGGCAGGCGCAGGGCAGAGAAGCAGAAGAGCTGAACTGGACAAGCAGACGACGAGGACGAAGCTGCCATGGAGCTGTCGTGACAGCATGATGACAGCAACCTTATGAAGAGGAAAAGTAAAGTGGACCTTGATAGATAGAGAAATCTGCTCGTCTGTCGTGTGAAAGCCAAATATTTTTCCAAGCCCCGGATCAAAAGATATGACAAGCCAAAGCTCAAGGAGAGGAAATCCCTAGAAACAAGGATTGCGGCTGCAAAGTAAGAACTTTAGATATTAAGTCTTTATTAGAATCTTACTTGTAATTAAAGTTGTAAGCCTTGTTAACTTAGAATACTTGAGCCCAAAGCTTATATAAGGGCATAGATTTTAACCTAGGAGACATCATAGATCATACCCCATAACCGATAACCTAAACCCCTCTGCCGTCTACCCGTCATCGACATGTTCTAAATTCCCCCTAGGGCCACTGGTTGTTTTGTAAAGTAGTTGCAAGGGTTGTTTTGTTTTAGGATTTTCCAAGTTCAATAAAATAAACTTCAAGTTCTCTTATTTTGGTTTTTAATATCTTGCAAGAGCATCGGGAGAGCATTGTGAGGTTATCCATTTACTTAGCATCGGGAGAGTTAAGTATACGAAAGAAATAAGAGCAAGTTCTCTAGTTTAAAGTTGAACTATCTTGTGCCTAGGGATAGGGCAAGGTTAAGTGGCTAAGGAAGAATTCATACACATCGATGTTCATCCTTCGATTCACGCCGGGAGGTATCATCAAAGACGTGATCATCGACAGACTTGGACCTAGGGATAGGCCAAGGCAGATCTGAGATTCTTGCCAAACTTGAAGTACGGAGTTGGTGTGTTTGCTGCCGCGACAGCCAACGGACAGCCGCCGCGACAGGTGCTACCGCGACGGGCACGACAATAGAACTGGAGTTCCTAAGCGTTGCAATACCTGCACTACTGAGCAATTCAATACCAGCCCATTCTCTCTATCTTGATAATTCTACTCTTTTATTTAAGTTTACTTTATTATTCTCGTGACAACTCTCAAATATTTCTTTTACTTTCGTGCAGTGAAATAAGGTGAAGCTATTAGCCCAATCCCTGTGGAGACGATATCCGATACTTCGTATCACTTTACTACTTGCGTCGTGTACACTTGCACTATAATTGCAATAGACTCTTTTACACACAAAAAGTTTTTGGCGCCGTTGTCGGGGATTGGCAACATAACTACACCTTTCTTTTATTGCACTTTCGTTTTTATTTTTACTTTTGTTTTTCTTTTTTATTTTTCGTTAGTACTTTCAACTCTTGCTTTTCACGAGGTTTTCTTGTTTATGCGTAGATCTAAAAGAGGTGAAGATCCTGAGTTTAAATTAGATCCGGAGATCGAACGTTCCTTCAATCTCAAGAAACAACTTCGTCACCTTTTAGACAGGAACGAATACCTTGAGGAACAACTAGAGAAGATGGCCCGTAATCCGCCCGTTGCTGGAGGTATACCGCCTGTGAGCGACCCACCTGCGGCAGATGGACGACGGTCATGTCGAGACTACATGCTGAACGATCATGTAGAGCTTGAGACCACGCTGCCGGATATTGATGTCTACAACTTCGAGCTTAAACTTGTCATGTTTAGTATGATCAACAACGCCGGACAGTTTAGTGGTGCTGTGACAGAAGATGCTAGGGAGCATCTCAAAACGTTCCAGGAGATCTGTGGTTCGTTTAGACTGCCAGGAGTTAGTCCGGAGATACTAAGGCTTCGGTTATTTCCCCATTCATTGAGGGACAGATCTAAAACTTGGTGGAATAAACTTACGCCGGGTTCAATTAGAACTTGGGCAGATTTATCTCGTGAATTCTTATCTCGTTTTAATCCTTCGCATTTATCTGAGCGATTACGTAACGAAATTGCTACTTTTCAACAGGAAGATGACGAGCCGATGCACGAGGCCTGGGACAGATTTACTACTCTTCTACGGAACTGCCCAATGCATGGATTTCCCGTCTGGAATCAGGTAACTAAGTTTTATAATGCTGCCAACTTACAAACTAGAAGAGCATTTTCCGACAGCTAGAAGAGGGGGTAAACGGGTACTTGCTGTCAAGGACTATGAGGCCGACAGCACTATGAAATCACAGGTAGCATTCCTTACTAAAACAATGAAACAGTTATTGAATGAAGATGAATTACAAGGATTTGCTGTCGAGGAAGTTTGTAATATCTGTAAGGGAAATCATAGTCGGGATGAGTGCCCAATACAAATAGAAGAGGGAAAATATGTTGGAAATTACAAACCGAATTACAACTCCAACAATTATAATCCCAATTGGAGGAAGGATCCCAAATTTTCCTGGAGTAATCCCAACAACGCCCTGAATCCGCAAGCACACAATCAGAATCAGGGAGGTCCTAGATTGCTGACGCGACAACACTTGCCGCAGAATCTGCCGCCGCACCTGCCGCCGCAGCAGCAACAGCAGCCACCCCCTGCCACGATCAGCATATTGGAACAGACACTGGCCACTTTTATGTCTCAGACCGGTACATATATGGAAAATATGAATCAAATTGTCAAGAAGACAGAAACCTTTATGGATAAAACCGAGATGAGGATGACAAATCATGAAGCTACATTGAAATCTCTAGAGACACAAATGGGTCAGGTGTCGCAACATATTAAGCCGAGGCAGAATGGAGGATTCCCTAGCAATACTGAAAATGCTAGACCGCTCCCACATGAGCAATGTAAGGCCATTACTACTAGGAGTGGGAAGAAACTACCAGGGCCGAAAAACGAAGCTGAAACAGTAAAGGAACCTGCCTTAGGTAAGCCTGCCGAGGAAGCTGCCCCGACAGGTGATAAACAGACTACTGACGATGAGCCTGTCACGACAGCAGAAGCGACAGAGGAGAAAAAAGATGATTATCGTCCTCAGATTCGCATGCAGTGGGAAAGACGCAATGCTGATTATCATCCCCCACCACCCTTCCCTCAATGGATACAAAAAGCTAATCATGAATCTCAACTTAAAAAGATTTATGATATTTTTAAGCAGGTTCATATTAATATTCCATTGTTAGATGTTGTTAGGGAGATGCCCGGTTATGCTAAATTTCTCAAGGATGTTATGTCAAAAAAATCTAAACTTGGGGAATTTGAAACGGTAAAGATGACAGAAGGTTGCATGAGCATTCTTCATCGGCATCCACCCCAGAAAAAGAAGGATCCGGGGAGCTTCATCATACCTTGCGTAATCGGCAATAAATTTGTGGGTAAGGCACTTTGTGATCTTGGTGCTAGTGTTAATTTAATGCCCAAATCTGTTTTTCAGAAATTAGGTATTGGAAAGGCGCGGCCCACGACAGTAACTCTGCAGCTGGCAGACCGCTCTTACGTTCACCCAAAGAGAAAGATTGAAGATATTTTGGTAAGAGTGGATAAGTTTATTTTTCCTGCTGACTTTCTTGTTTTAGATTGTGAGGCAGATGAAAACGCACCAGTCATCCTTGGGCGACCCTTCTTAGCCACGGGAAGATCACTGATTGATGTGGAGAAAGGAGAACTCACCATGCGAGTGAACGATCAAGAAATTAAGTTGAATGTTCTCTAAGCGATGAAACATGCTGATGTGGAATGCAAGGCTATCACTGACGTTACCCTTGATCAACCCTGCATCAGGTCGGGCTGTCACGATATTAAATTTGGGCACTGCCACGGCAGCCACCTACAGGCCTGTCACGACAGCACCGACGACAGCAACTCCTCTGACTCCGATACATTTGATACTGAAGATCAGGAGGAGGTAAACTGGATAGGCAATCGTCCAGGTAAGTTATTCGAATCTTTGAATTATACTTCGGATAACCATTTAATCTAAAAGCCATCTATTGTTGAACAACCTGCCTTAGAACTGAAGCCCCTGCCAGGGCAGCTTAAATATGCTTTTCTTGGTTTAAATGATACGTTTCCCGTAATCATCTCTTCTAAGCTGCCGCAGGAACAGGAACGACAGCTAATCGACATGCTAAGGCAGCACAAAAAGGCGATTGGATGGACGATTGCTGATATACAGGGCATTAGTCCGGCATTATGCATGCACAAAATCCTCCTCGAGGAAGATCATAAGCCGACTATAGATGCCCAAAGGCGGTTAAACCATGCGATGAAGGAGGTAGTGCGTAAGGAGATAATTAAATGGTTAGATGCTGGTATTATTTACGCCATCTCCGACAGCAAATGGGTGAGCCCGGTGCAATGCGTTCCAAAGAAAGGAGGAATGACCTGATAACCAACGAGAACAATGAGTTAATCCCAACCAGGACTGTGACCGGTTGGAGGGTTTGTATGGACTATCGGAAGCTTAACAAAGCTACCCGAAAGGACCACTTTCCTTTACCCTTTATTGATCAAATGCTTGATAGATTAGCGTGTAAACCTTACTATTGTTTTCTTGATGGTTATTCAAGTTACAATCAAATCGCTATCGCACCAGAAGATCAAGAAAAGACGACTTTTACATGCCCCTATGTAACATACGCGTTTAGGAGGATGCCGTTTGGACTCTGTAATGCACCTGCCACCTTCCAAAGGTGCATGATTGCCATATTCTCCGACATCGTAGAGGACTTCCTTGAGATTTTCATGGATGATTTTTACGTCTTTGGAGACGATTTTGAGAGCTGCCTCGGCAATCTTCAAAAGGTACTTGAAAGATGTGAAAAAGCTAATCTTGTTCTAAATTGGGAAAAATGCCATTTTATGGTGGATGAGGGGATAGTCCTTGGCCATAAGATTAGCTGCCGTGGGATAGAAGTCGACAGGGCTAAAATAGAAGTAATTGAAAAGCTGCCGCCGCCAACAACAGTCAAGGGCATTAGAAGTTTTTTAGGGCATGCTGGTTTTTATCGAAGATTCATTGCAAATTTTTCAAAAATCACCAAACTTCTATGCCATCTTTTGGAGCAGAACCGACCCTTTGACTTTAATGATGAATGTACTGAAGCATTCAAGGTTCTGAAAGAAAAGGAGCTGTTAGCTGTGGTGTTCTCCATCGACAAGTTTCGTTCCTACATACTTGGGACGAAGGTAATAGTGCACACCGACCATTCTGCCCTGAAGTATTTGTTCGCAAAGAAGGATGCAAAGCCTAGATTGATACGGTGGATCTTGTTATGACAAGAATTCGACCATGAGATCAAGGACAAAAAAGGGACAGAAAATCAAGTGGCAGACCACTTGTCAAGGTTGGAGAAGGGACAGAGTCTGCCGATCGACGAGACAAACATACTGGAGACCTTCCTTGATGAGCAGCTCTTTGCTGCCGCAATCGCTGCCGCGACAGCCATGGCGGCAGGTAAGTCTTATAAACTCCCCTGGTATGCTGATTTCGTTAATTTTATAGTTAGCGGAATACTTCCTTCTGATCTTAATTATCAAGCCAGGAAGAGGTTTCAAAATGATGTTAAACATTATTATTGGGACGAACCTCTTCTTTTCCAAATGTGCGCAGATCAGGTTATAAGGAGGTGTGTACCACAAGAAGAGCAAGAAGACATTCTACATCACTGCCATGCTTCAAAATATAGAGGTCACTTAGGAGGCAGTAAAACTGCTGCCAAGGTGCTACAGTCAGGGTTCTACTGGCCGACACTATATAAAGATGCACAGGACTTTTACAAGAACTGTGACAGGTGCCAGCGGACAGGTAACATCTCTAGGAGAAACGAGATGCCACTGCAGAACATTCTAGAAGTCGAGATCTTCGATGTTTGGGGGATTGATTTTATGGGACCTTTTCCATCTTCATGTGGAAATCTATACATCCTCCTAGCAGTGGATTATGTCTCCAAGTGGGTAGAAGCAATCGCAACTCAAAAGAATGATGCCAAGACGGTCCAACAGTTTTTACACAAAAACATTTTTTCTAGATTTGGCATCCCTAAGGCGATTATCACTAATGAAGGGAGACATTTTGATAATAGGGTAATTGCTGCCGCCTTAAAGAAATATGGTGTCAAGCACAGGATCGCGACAGCATACCACCCACAGACCAATGGACAAGCTGAGATATCTAATAGGGAAGTTAAGAACATTCTTGAGAAGATGGTTAAACCAACTAGGAAAGATTGGTCTTTACTCCTTAATGATGCATTATTGGCATATAGGACAGCTTTTAAGACTCCGTTGGGCATGTCTCCATACCGACTGATTTACGGAAAAACCTATCACTTGCCTGTCGAGATCGAGCACAAAGCATATTGGGCAATCAAGGCAGTGAATATGGACTTGGATAAGGCAGGCCAGAAAAGGCTATTAGATCTGAACGAGATTGAAGAATTACGTTCAATGGCCTACGACAATGCAAGAATTTACAAGGAAAAGACTAAAAAGTGGCATGACAGGAAGTTGCTGCCACGACAGTTCTGCCCAGGGCAGCTTGTGTTGTTGTTCAATTCTAGGTTGAAACTCTTCCTACGGAAGTTAAAATCTAGATGGTCTGGCCCCTTCCAAGTGGTACAAGTTTTTCCTCATGGTGCTATTACAATTCAATCATTAAAAGACGGGCACCAATTCAAAGTCAATGGACAACGCCTCAAGCATTATCGGGGGACTGAAGCCCCAGGAATACAGGAAGTGGTTACTTTAGGAGATGCCCCACAAGGCATCCCTAATTTAACCTAAATTTTATTTTTATTATTTATTTTTATTATTTATTATTAGGAAATTAGGTTATTTTATTCAAATAATGTTTTTTTTATTTTCTGTTTTTAGGAAATAAAGGAGTCAAGAAGAAAAGAAGAAGTGCACCAAGCCCACCACCCATCCATCAGCCCAACAGAGCCCATTTATTGAAGCATGTCGTTTCGGCTGCCGCCGCAGACGGATAAGACATGCTATCAACAGACTGACACGGCAAACGCGGAAGCGTGTGACAGACGTGTAACAGACGCATTAATGCATGGCAGACGCGTCAGACACGCCAACTCTCAACAGCCGTTCCGTTATTCACGCCTGCCGTTACAGCATTAAATGGGCAGCAACACGACCGCTATAAAATCCCGTTTTCACTTCCATTTTTCATCACTTCTGCTTATTCTTACTTGCTTTCTCCTCTCATTTTTCTTTGTTTTCTTTATTTTCACAACCCTTGCAACTAATTTGTCGTCTAGATACACCCGCCGCAGTGCTGCCTCAGCCTCTTCTTCAGCAGCAGCGTCGCCCTTCGAAACCAAAGAATTGTGGGAGGAAAGGGGTTTCATTTACATCCGAAAGGCACCCAATATGGGACTCTGGCCATTCATTGCTAGGGCGATAAGGAATTTGCTATGGGAGTAATTCGCCGAACAACCGACAGAAGTGAACGATACATTAGTCTGGGAGTTCTATGCGGCCATCGACAGCAGAACGGCAACATCTGTCACCGTCCGAGGGGTAGAGGTGCCATTTACAGCTGACAGCATCAATCACATGTATGGCCTATATTTTGGCCCCGTCGATGACGCCCACCAGCAATTTTTAGAGACCCTCAATGCTGCCGCCTATGGTGCTGTCATGGCGGAGGTGAGAGAGGAAGGAACAACATGGACCACAAGCAAAAAGAACCCCAACTCTGTCAAAAGGGGGCAGCTGCTCCCAGAAGCAAAGCTATGGAACGCTTTCATCAAGAAGCGTATCTTGCCGTCCTCCCATCACACGACGGTGAACCAGCAGCGGTTGGCTCTCATTCACTCGATCATGCACGACCGGCCTATTAACGTGGGCTGCTATATGAGGGAAAGCATCTTGGACTGCACATTCCGCTCCTCTTCCCGTCTTTGTCTACCGTTCGCGATCACCCTCCTTTGTCGCTGCGCTGCTGTCCCAGAGGCCACCACCGACAAAATAATCAAGGGCAGAGGCTGGACCGACAATAATATCACCAGCCTCATGGAGCTGATAGTGGCAACACCTCTCAACTCCTACAACCCAGCTGCCTCCCTAGCAGACTCAGATGAGGAGCCTGCCCCTGAACCTGCCGCCGCCACCACCCAGGCAGACCAATCTGCCCACATCCTAGTTGCGATACAACAGGTGGAAGACAAACAGATGGGGCTGATGACATTCATCAGGGATTTCGCAACTTCCACGGTAAATTTCATTACCAATACTTTAAATTATCCCGATGTTAATTTCCCCACTTTCCCCGATCACTATTTCCACATCCCCACCCCTGTCCACACACCTACACCACCTGCCTCCCCACATACCACTTCCACCGCTTCCATCCCATCACCTGCCCCGACGGTAGCTGCAAGTCCTCCGGCCGACAGCCCCGCACGTGGAACGAAGCGGCCAGCCACAGCTGACAGCGAGGAGGAACCTCTGATTCGGAGAAATTTGGAGAGAGAATTTACGCCTGTCAAGAGGCAGAAGCACGTGGCAGACAGAAAGCTAAAGCCCAAGGCTAGCACCACCACCAGCAGCACTTGGGATAGCGGCAGCAGCTCCGACATCCAGCTCGTGGAGCAACCTGCCCAGCCTCCACCACAGGCCAGACGCCGCCGCTAGATCCGTGTCAACAGCAGCAGCGAGGACATCGATTGAAAATTTAAGTCTTTTATTTTTCTTTTCTTGCTGCCTGTTTTATTTTGTTTTGTGATGTACTTGTCTTCATCTTTATCTGTCATTTTGCATTGAGGGCAATGCAACCCTCGAGTTTGGGGGTGGCACCCTCCATAGTAATAGAGTCTTAGTACATCTTTTTATTAATTGTTGTGTCTTCTTTTCAATTAAGTTCTCTTAAAAAAAACAACAAAATCAGAAAACTGTTGGCTTAAAACTGTGAAGTTAACTTACCTGTCATGACAGCTCTGTCGTGGCAGCATCTTTAGGACAGTTTAAGGAGAAGTTTAGAGCCTTTCTATAGTTCTGAAAAACTTAAACACCATTGTGACTGTTATATTGCTTAGATTTCTTTTAGCCAAACTAGAATAGGATGCTTAGTACTTGAATAGCCCCTAGAGGTGCCTAACACTGGCTATAGGAAAGAAGTTTAGCAAAAGAAACTCAAAAACCTAGAGGTGCCCGAAACCGGCTCTAGGAAAGCTAACTAGAGGTGCCCAAAACTGGCTCTAGAAAAATTTTAGCTTGAAAATAGAAGAAAAAGAAGCATGAAAATGTGTCTTCAAGAAAATAAACTTTGGCATAAAAAGTCGAGTTAAAAAAGTTGAATATTCTAGTGAAACTAAGAGAGTCTTAGCATATAATTGTTCACAAGCATGCACACACTTCACGAGAGCTATAGGGAGATTCCGGACAGATCCTAACCTTTCTGACAGGTTGCTGCCGCCACAGAGAATGAGCGACGGGTAAGGGACAGTTCACTGTTCGACAGCCAACACAAAAATATTCATTTTTCTTTTAAGTCTTAATTGCTTGAGGGCAAGCAAAAACTTGAGTTTGGGGGTGTGTTGAGTGTGTAAAAGTTCTATTATTTACACCCTTTTTAACCCATATTTCTGCTGCATTCAAGCATCATTACATTGCATTTAGGTTAGTTTTCAGTAAAACATCACAAATATGTAAAAGGCACGGATTCTACTAAAATTGGCTGATTTTGCAGGTTGCTGCCATCGTAGACGGAGAAGGCAGGTGCAGGGCAGAGAAGCAGAAGAGCTGAACTGGACAAGCAGACGACGAGGACGAAGCTGCCATGGAGCTGTCTTGACAGCATGATGACAACAACCTTATGAAGAGGAAAAGTAAAGTGGACCTCGATAGATAGAGAAAAATCTGCTTGTCTGTCGTGTGAAAGCCAAATATTTTTCCAAGCCCCAGATCAAAAGATATGACAAGCCAAAGCTCAAGGAGAGGAAATCCCTAGAAACAAGGATGGCGGCTGCAAAGTAGGAACTTTAGAGATTAAGTGTTTATTAGAATCTTACTTGTAATTAAAGTTGTAATCCTTGTTAACTTAGAATACTTGAGCCCAAAGCTTATATAAGGGCATAGATTTTAACCTAGGAGACATCATAGATCATACCCCATAACCGATAACCTAAACCCCTCCGCCGTCTACCCGTCATCGACATGTTCTAAATTCCCCCTAGGGCCACGGGTTGTTTTGTTTTAGGATTTTCCAAGTTCAATAAAATAAACTTCAAGTTCTCTTATTTTGGTTTTTAATATCTTGCAAGAGCATCGGGAGAGCATTGTGAGGTTATCCATTTACTTAGCATCGGGAGAGTTAAGTATACGAAAGAAATAAGAGCAAGTTCTCTAGTTTATAGTTGAACTATCTTGTGCCTAGGGATAGGGCAAGGTTAAGTGGCTAAGGAAGAATTCATACACATCGGTGTTCATCCTTCGATTCACGCCGGGAGGTATCATCAAAGACGTGATCATCGACAGAATTGGACCTAGGGATAGGCCAAGGTAGATATGGGATTCTTGCCAAACTTGAAGTACGGAGTTGGTGAGTTTGCTGCCTTGACAGCCAACGGACAGCCGCCGCGACAGGTGCTGCCACGACGGGCAAGACGATAGAACTGGAGTTCCTAAGCGTTGCAATACTTGCACTACTGAGCAATTCAATACCAGCCCATTCTCTCTATCTTGATAATTCTACTCTTTTATTTAAGTTTACTTTATTATTCTCGTGACGACTCTCAAATATTTCTTTTACTTTCGTGCAGTGAAATAAGGTGAAGCTATTAGCCCAATCCCTGTGGAGACGATATACGATACTTCGTATCACTTTACTACTTGCGTCGTGTACACTTGCACTACAATTGCGATAGACTCTTTTACACGCAACATTTAAATGAATACATGATCGAGTTATGTAATAGTCATGTTATATGTTAGTTAATAAGTTAGATCACATGTTAAGAAAAATTTTAAATGGCCCACATAGGTCTAAATGATCTGGTGTATATGTTTGTATGATCAATTCTTATTATGTTATAAGTTGTATATTTAATTAACTATTATGGTTTGCCAAGCATGTGTATTTTGTTATATGTTTCTTGTTGTTCGAATGTGACATCTCTCGTTCTTAACCGGGCGAGGGGTGTTACATAAATTGGTATTAGAGCTTCGGTTTAGTCGATTCTCGGACTAAGTCGGGTCTATTGCATCATGTAGGTTAAGCTATGCCACCTAGGAGTTTTATATCGAATTGCTTGGGCCTGCACTCTCTAACTTCAATCTTTTCTGAAATCTTATTAGAATGTCCAAATCACGTATGGCTCGTGATAATGGAAGTTCTCAGGAATCATCTAACGAGGATGGTAGCATTAGGATGAAAACCAATGCCCCGGGACAATCTAATCCTTCCGAGCAAGCGGAACCTCCGAGAAGATCAGAACCGCGAGAACCGACTCCGCTCCCTAAACCTAATAAGACAACTCCGACAATTCCGACTATTCAGAGTGCTCAACGGGAATGTCTCCTAAGTATGAAGGAGATGTTCGATCAATTAGTAATGAACAACCGACGAGAACAACCGACTCCAGTGGTTGCTGCCCCGAGTCGAGCCCTTATTGACAAGCTCGCGCAACATCGAGCAACTACATTCACCGGCGAAAACGAGGAAAAGCCGGAAGAAGCTGAGAACTGGCTCGAAAGAACCACTCAAATCTTAACTCGTCAACTTCAATGTTCGGATGAACATAAACTTGAATGTGCGATTGCACTGCTAGCCGACGAAGCTCTAAGTTGGTGGGAAACCACGACTTTGACCGCCCCTACCGAGTCAGTTACATTGAAATTCTTCGTTGATGAATTCAAAAAGAAATATATTAACGAACAATACCTTGCTGATCGGAGGAAGAAGTTCTTATATCTGGAATAGGCCAATCGGCCGATTGAACAATATGTTACCGATTTCTGCAAATACTGCAAGTATGGCTCGGAGTACATCAAGACCGAGAAAGATAAATGCCAAATGTTGATCGACGGGCTGAGTGATGAATTGAGTTCGATGTTCACAACACTTGACACTACGGATTTTCAAATCCTTGTGAATCGGGCCATCGCCACTGAATCTAAGATGCGGAATGCCGAGAAACGAAAGAGTGGATTCCGAACTGATAAGAAGCGGAAGAGTGACGACAAGTCTCGGTGGTCTAAGAAGCCGAAACATCAGAAGGAATCATCCTCCACCTATATACCATCTACTCGAAATAATTTCCAACCCCAACACTCCAACAAGATGGCTATTCCGGTTGTTTTTGTCAACAGTACTGGAAATGTCGACATACCTCCTATTTGCAAATTCTGTCTTAAGAATAACTTTGGCCAATGTCGAGCCTAGGCGAACCTCTGTTATACTTGTGGCGCTGACGATCATTACATTTGAGATTGTCCAATACGAAATGATCAATCTTTTGTTTGACCGGCTAACCAAAATTTTGTGCCGTCTAGCCAAGGCAAACAACCGAGACAAGTTCAGTCGAACAATCCCGGGAAAGGCAAGGCTGCCCAGTCAAAAGCCACCACTTATTAGGAGTCCCGAGCCCCAGCACGTGTCTATCACATTCGTGGCAAGGAAGAAGAAGAGTCTCCCGATGTCATTGCGGGTACGGATGAACTTAACCTTAAACATGTTTACACATTGATAGATTCAGGATCAACCCATTCATTTATATGCTCACAATTGTTAGATGAACTTAAATTGAAACCTGAAACTGTACAAACCGGGCTAATTGTTTCGAACCCTATAAGAAGTAGTATGCCTATAAATTTGACTTGTAAAGACTGTCAGATAACAATCTGAAATGTACCCTTTCCTTTAATCTATATGTATTACCCAAATGTGAATTTGATCTAGTTTTAGGACTAGATTGGTTTGGAAAACTTGAAGCCTGGGTAGACTGTCAAAACTGTAGGTTATATTTACGGGGTTTAGGAAAAGAATCCATCCTATTGATAGACAAGAAACCGATCTCTATTTTCGCCGCTATGGCACTGCAAGACGAGCTTAATTTCGGTTTTCTTGAAATTCCTGTTGTATCTGAATTTTCCGATGTTTTCCCGAGGAACTCTTTGGCCTTCCTCCAATTCGGGAAGTTGAATTCAAGATCGAAGTTCAACCCGGAACTAATCCTTTATCCATTACATCTTATCGGATGGCACCTTTTGAACTCAAAGAACTAAAAAAGCAAATTTAAGAACTCGAGGATAAGGGATTCATCCGACCTAGCATCTCTCCCTGGGGTGCTCCTGTCCTGTTCGTGAAAAAGGACTGTACGATGCGACTTTGTATCGATCCCGGCAACTTAATAAAGTAACCATCAAGAACAAGTATCTGCTACCGAGAATCGAAGATTTGTTCGATCAACTCAAACACGCAGCCGCGTTCTTTAAGATTGATCTTCGGTCCGGTTACTATCAAATGAGGGTAAAAGAAGAAGATGTGCCCAAAACAACTTTTCGAACTCTATATGGACATTACGAGTTCCTAGTAATTCCATTCGGTTTAACAAATCCCCATGCTGCATTCATGGACCTGATGAATCGAGTATTCAAGCCTTATCTTGACAAGTACGTGGTTGTTTTCATTGACGACATCCTTGTATACTCTCGGAACAAGGAAGAACATGCTGATCATCTTCGGATTGTGCTTCAGACGCTCTGAGATCACCAATTGTTTGCCAAATTCACTAAGTGAGAGTTTTGGTTATCCGAAGTTTCATTCCTCGAACACATCATTTCTGCCGAAAGAATCAAAGTCGACTCTAAGAAAATTCAAGCTATTCTTGATTGGAGACCTCCGAGAAATGTGAGCGAAGTCCGAAGTTTCCTCGGATTAGCCGGCTATTAACAAAGATTTGTAAATGGATTTTCC
The DNA here is from genome assembly GCA_958450335.1 of Hibiscus tridactylites. NCBI lineage: Eukaryota > Viridiplantae > Streptophyta > Magnoliopsida > Malvales > Malvaceae > Hibiscus > Hibiscus tridactylites. The sequence continues at coordinate 33,548,458 of OY288269.1, forward strand.
ACTATTGCCACACCATTAACCAAACTCCTCCGAAAGGATGTAAACTTTATGTAACGCCCCGGTTTTGGGCTTAGAAGTCTTGGGCGTTGACCGGTTGGTCAAAGTGCTGTTCGAATCTTAAGGGGTTAAATTAGGAAAGCCTAGTTCGGGTTGCATTAAAAATATGGAAAAATGTTCTAAAATCATCTTTTAATATAATTAGATGAACTGTGAAAACAATTTTGGAAAATGAGTTTTGGAAGTGTGACATTTTGGCTAGTGACCAAAATGTAATTTTCGCAAGTTTGGTGGTTGTTTTATAAAGGATTGGAACTTTGAATCTTTAAGGAGCTATTAATCCAAAAGTGATTTCTCCAGATTTTTCTAAGATATTTAGAGTTATAATTCTGATTTTTAAAGATAACAAAAGGAGGGAAAACTCATTTTTGGCATTTTCTCATCTAACTTCCAATTTTCTTTCTCTCTTTTTCTCTCAACCCAAACACTCCATTTTCAGAGAATTGATTCTGATTTTCTCACCTAAATCTCTCCTTTCAACTCTCAATTGTTTGCAAATCATTGTATCTTCAAAACCTCTTCAATTGCTACAAGTTTCATCAAGGATTTTCATTTCAAAAAGTGGAGAAACACAAGTTTGGAGGTAAGAACGCCCTTCTCCTCTAAACTATCAGTTCTTTACTGAAATTCCTAAGTTTTCAATCCTAAATTGATGTTTAATTAAAGGCTTTTAAGTTGATTTATAGATCTTGGCTAATTATGCAAGATTTTGATGATTTCACATGATTTTCGTTTGATCTGTTAAATCTGTGATTTGAGAGGTGTTTTTGATGTTAAATGATCTCTAAAATGATGTGGAAGTGAGTCTTGATTGATGCAATCCCGGATAGGTTGAGTTTCCTAAGTTTAGCTTGTGTTTTAAGGTAGTTTTTGTGGTGATCTTGGTGATCTGTTGTTGCTGGAGGTATAAGGTTGTTAATAGATTGTTTTTAGATGTTAATTGATGTTAATGGAAGTGAGGTTTTGCTGGTTTATGGCTGGGCTTTGTTTAGAAGTGGTTTGGATGCATTTTCGGTTGTGTTTGGTGGCCGAAAATGGAGGTTGAATGAGAGCAGCGAGTTTAGGTGCTTTCATTGAAGCAATTAATGCATGATGATGCATTAATCCTCTGCTTTGATGTGTTGAAACAGGGGAGGCATCGTTGGATTCAAGTTTGGTTGATTCGGAAGCTTGATTTGGTGCTTTGGCTTGAAGCAAAGTGGAAATTGGTGAGTGCAATTGTGGAATTTGATTTCCAGCTTTTTAAACCAAGGTTTGAAGGTTTTGGGAGCTTAGTTTAAGTCTAAACAACTTTGCTAAGCTCAAGTGTAAGTTTTCGGATATTCTCTCTAGTGGTGGCCATGACTTGATGTTTTGCAAAGTGATGATTTGCATGTTTTGATTACTGTTTTGAAAGCATGTTTTAGCATGGATTTTGCTGATGATATAAGCCATATGTTGTAGGTAACTCTAGATGAGAGTACCTTGCTTTTATACATTGTTTAAATGTGGAATAATGCTTTAAAATGCATGATGAAATTGGCTTGGATTAAATGCTTTAAAACAGTGGATTAAATGATGATTATGATGTATATTGGCAAGTGATGTTTTGAAAATGTTAAGGTCACTAAGGTGGTTAAAAGTCCTTGAGTGAGCCTTGTTACTTATGAACATCAAGGTGGTTAAAAGTCCTTGGATGGTTCATGTTGCGGACACTAAGGTGGTTAAAAGTCCTTAGGTGATCCTTTCCATGGTGTTTAAAAGTCCATGGGGCCATGGTGTTTAAAAGTCCATGGGGCCAAGGTGTTTAAAAGTCCTTGGGGCCAAGGTGTTTAAAAGTCCTTGGGGTGATTCAAGCATTGGACACAAAGGTGGTTAAAAGTCCTTGTGTGGTCCTTATTCATGGTGTTTAAAAGTCCATGGCCAAGGTGTTTAAAAGTCCTTGGGGCCAAGGTGTTTAAAAGTCCTTGGGAAAGTTGGTTGAACTTGTTTTAAGAAATGAAATGTATCACTTGAGCCAATATGACATGTTAAGTATGTAAGAAGCATGAGATGCTTGTTTTGATATATGATATGAAGCATGTGATTGCTTGATTTAAAGTATGCTTTTGAGCATGTGCAAGGATTGGTTTTAAGCATGATTTATAAATGGTTTTAATTGCATTATTGAGTTGTTTTAATGAGCATGCCTCACTAAGCTTTTGCTTACGCTCTCTACGTTTTCTTAATTCAATAATGCAGAACATTAGAGTACCTTAAGGGGCTGCAAGGAAGGGCTAGCAATCAAGTTCAAGTAAAGCTCAATGTATGAAGGTTTTATAAGTACTTTTAGCTTTTGGTTGATTTGGCAATGGGGGACCTATGTGTATGTTTTGGGAGGTGTTTGAGACTCCCTAAGTATGTTGAGTGTTGTTTAAAATGCTGGTTTTGGATTGAGACCTTATATGCTTGTTTTGCAAGTTTGATGCTTGAGTGGCTAGCTTGTGTAGGGAGCATGACCTTTGAATTGGGGCTTTTTGCATATGAAGTTGGTTTGTTGATTTGTTGGTTCCTACAAGTCTTATATATGTTTAATTGCATGCTGGTAAAGTTTGGTGATGTTTGGAGCATGTTTGAATGACCAATTGCTTGATTTGGTATGCTTGTTTGCTGAAATCTGAGCAGGCGTTTAAGAACAGTATGCACCGTTTCGGAACGGGTGCCTTACGCGAACCCAGACGTCCGAAACGGTGTGCACCGTTTCGAAACGGTTTGGCCTCTGCCGAGCCACGTTCCGGAACCCGTTTCGGAATGGCCCGTGTTGCGGAACAGGGTCAACCTGTTCCGGAACGGTCGACCGTTAGGGGGGGGGGGCTGACATGGTAGTTATATGTTTTGAATTGTTTATGTTTTGGTCCCGAATCTTGTATGATCAATTGCATGAGCTGTGGATGTCCTTTTGAGTTGAAATTTCACAGAGAAGCACGAAACCTGACTAAATACAAGATGGTAACTTCAATTTGGGTTAAGTCCTTTTATTTATCTGAAATTACAATTTGGTCCCTAAAGTTGTAATTTGTTCAATTGGGTCCCTGTTTGATCTCTGATGATTGTGATCTTTGAGTATGTTGTTTGTGTGATCACACATAGGTTAAATGTGCATCTAGATAAGATTAAAAAGAAAAAAAAGGGTCGTTAATCAAGGTTGACTTTCGGGTTGACTTTGGTTTTCCCCGTGTGACTTTCTTAATTCGGGTCAACCGTCTAGGCCGGGTTAAGGGGGTTACATTTGGTGGTATCAGAGCTGAGTTTGTGAGTAATTGGGAATGTTGTTATGCATGATTGAAGCATGGTTTGGTTTGTATGCTTGTTGAATGAAAGCATGTTCAGTGATTTGAAATGATGATGTTTTGAGATGTATGTTGTGATGATGCATGATGAGGGTACCCATTGCCAAACAAAAGCTAAAGAAATGATGTTGATTTTGAAAGAGATTGAGCTTGAATACTTGAAATTGCTTACCTTGCTGGGCCCGACTTGTTTTATTTTGCATTGTTATGCATGGTAAAAGTATGGCACCACGTAGAGAGTTAAGGAGTAGCGTGAGAGCTACGACCCCGGAAGGGAATGTGAATGAAGAGCACACTGGTAGTGCTGTGTTACCTCCTCCTCCACCTGGTGGTGGTGGGGCGGAGAGGGAAAGAGCTAGAGCTGAGGCAGCTGGTGCTAGAGCTGCAGGACATGAGGTTGGTCAGGGGCAAGCGATGCCTGACATGTCTGTGCTGGTACAAGCTATTGCGGGTGCTTTTCGAGCAGCAGTAGCTGGAGCTCAAGGAGCTGGGCATCAGGGAGATGCTGGTGCTAGACTACCCTTAGAGCGTCTGCGCAGTCTTGGTGGGACTGAGTTTAGGGGTATGTCAGCTGAGAGGTCGGAAGCTTGGCTAGAGAGTACCAAGCATGTCTTGGGACAGATGAGCTGCACTGACGTGCAAAAGTTGGGTTGTGTTGTGTCTTTGCTGCAAGGCGATGCTTATACGTGGTGGACGACCACAATCTCTGGAATGGCTGAAGCTGACATCACTTGGACATTCTTTCAGAATGCGTTCAAGAGGAGATATCTGGGAGTGAGATATCTGGATGAGAAAAAGCGTGAATTCATGTCTCTGACCCAGGGGAATATGAGTGTGGCTGAGTATGAAGTACAGTTCGTACGCCTCAGTCAATATGCACCGGAGCTGATACCTGATGAGCGAGAGAGGTGCGAAAGGTTCCGCTATAGCCTGGTGACAGAAGTAAAGACCTACATGTTGGCAGCGGAGTACAATGATTTTGATGTGTTGGTTAGTCGATCCAAGGACATAGAGATGAATCTGAGTTTGTATGCGAAGGGTGCTGGAGCGAGTTCTGGGAAGAGAGCTGCTGAGTATAGTTCCGGAGGTGGACGGAACAAGAGGGGACGCGATCAGAGGTTTCAGTCCTCAGCTAAGAGAGGTGGAGGTGCACCTGCTAGGGGTGGTAATGTTAGAGCTGACCCTAGTGCTTGTTGGATTTGTGGTTCCCGTGGTCACTTGAAGCGTGACTGTCCTCGTGCTGGAAGGGAGGTGCAAGCTCCTGTTGCTGCAGCTGGTTATGAGTGCTGAAATTGTGGTTCTGCTGACCACTTGAGGCGAGATTGTCCGAGGATGGCTGGAGGCCAAGAGCGTGCTCCTGTTGTTGCAGCACCGCAGAGAGGTCGTGGACGCGGCCGTGGTAATTTTCAGAGGCGTGAGGAAGGTGGTCGCGGAGTAGCTCATGTTGTGGCTATTCAGCCTGAAGGTGGAGGCCAAGCGAGGGTGTATGCTTAGTGCGAGGGAAGGAATGATGCTGATGTGATTGCAGGTACCTTTACTTTGCAATCCTTGTCATTGCTTTCTTTGATTGATTCTGGATCTACGCATTCATACATTTTGCGTGAGCATGCTGAGTTGCTTGGTTTGCCTGTTGAGTCTTTGGATGTTGGTGTTAGAGTCACTAGTTCTTTTGGTGAAACTGTTGTGACTCGTAAGTTGTATAGAAGGTGTCCTTTGGTTGTTCAAGAGCATGTCTTTCATGTTGATCTTATGGAGTTGCCCTTTTATGGTTTTGATGTGATCCTTGGTATGGATTGGCTTGCTGAGCATCGTGCTGTTGTGGATTGTGAGAATAAGCGGGTTTCGCTTAAGCTTGCGGATGATTATGAAGTGGTGGTGGTTGGTGAGAATGTGAAGTTTCTTGCCAATGTTGTTTCTACCTTGGAGGCGAGCAGGATGCTGAGGCAGGGTTGTGAGGCTTATCTGGCTTTTGTGATGAATCCTTGTTCTAAGGAGTTGAGGGTGCAAGATATCATGGTTGTGAAGGAGTTTCCTGATGTTTTTCCTGAGGAGTTGCCTGGTTTACCTCCTAATCGTGAGGTGGAGTTTGGAATTGAGTTGTATGAAAATACCACTCCTGTGTCCATTACTCCCTATAGAATGGCACCTAAGGAGCTGAAGGAGCTGAAGACGTAGTTGCAAGAGCTGCTTGATCGTGGTTTCATCCGGCCGAGTGTGTCGCCTTGGGGTGCTCCTGTTTTGTTTGTGAAGAAGAAAGATGGCACTATGAGGATGTGCATTGATTACCGTCAGCTGAACAAGTTGACTATCAAGAATCGGTATCCTTTGCCGAGGATTGATGATCTCTTTGATCAATTTCGGGGAGCTGCTGTGTTCTCTAAGATTGACTTGAGGTCGGGGTATTATCAATTGAAGGTGAAGGATGTGGATGTGCCTAAGACAGCTTTCAGGACAAGGTATGGGCATTATGAGTTCCTTGTGATGCCGTTTGGGTTGACAAATGCTCCTGCTGCTTTCATGGACATGATGAATCGTGTTTTTCATGAATACCTGGACAAGTTCGTTGTGGTGTTCATTGATGATATCCTCGTGTACTCGCGTACGGAGGAGGAGCACGAAGAGCATTTGAGGATTGTGCTGCAAGCTTTGTTGGAGAATCAGCTTTATGCTAAGCTGAGCAAGTGTGAGTTCTGGCTTAAAGAGGTGGTGTTTCTTGGACATGTGGTTTCGGCCGAGGGGATTCGTGTTGATCCTCAGAAGATCGAAGCGGTGATGAACTGGAAAGTTCCTAAGTCTGTTCAGGAGGTCCGTAGTTTCCTTGGTTTGGCAGGATACTACCAGAGGTTTGTGGATGGTTTTTCTAAAATTGCTGCTCCTTTAACGAAGTTGTTGCAGAAGGATGTTAAGTATGAGTGGACGGAAGCGAGACAGCTAGCTTTTGAGAAGCTGAAGGCGGCTTTGACGCAAGCTCCTATCTTGATTCAGCCTGAATCAGGGAAAGAGTTTGTGGTCTACAGTGATGCATCCTATGTTGGTTTGGGGTGTGTGCTGATGCAAGAGGGTAAGGTTGTGGCTTATGCGTCGCGGCAGTTGAAGGTGCATGAGCGCAACTATCCTACGCATGACATTGAGCTGGCAGCTGTGGTTTTTGCTCTAAAGATCTGGAGGCATTATCTGTATGGTGAGAAGTGTACTGTGTACACGGATCACAAGAGTTTGAGGTATCTGATGTCTCAGAAGGAGTTGAATCTTAGGCAGCGGCGTTGGTTGGAGTTGCTCAAGGATTATGATCTGACGATTGAGTATCATCCTGGAAAGGCCAATGTTGTTGCTGATGCCTTGAGTAGGAAGGTAGCTGTTGAGCTGAGGGCGATGTTTGCTAGCTTGAGCATATCGCGAGATGGTGGTCTTGTTGCTGAGTTGCAAGTGAAACCTTCGTTGGTTCAGTTGATCAAGGATAAGCAGTTGTTGGATGATTCCTTGGTGTCTCATGTTCAGGATATCGCGGAGGGTAGACCTTCGGATTTCTGCTTTAATGAGGATGGTGTGTTGTGTTTTGGTAGTCGGATAGTAGTGCCTGCTGATGCTGAGTTAAGGCGTGCTATTCTGACTGAAGTTCATAGTAGTCCTTTTGCTATGCACCCTGGTAGTACTAAGATGTATCGTGATCTTCGTGATGAGTACTATTGGGTTGGTTTGAAGAAGGATGTTGCGGAGTTTGTGAGCAAGTGTTTGGTGTGTCAGCGAGTTAAGGCTGAACATCAGGTTCTTTCTGGTTTGTTGCAACCGTTGAGAATCCCTGAATGGAAGTGGGAGAGGGTTACCATGGATTTTGTATCTGGTTTGCCTTTGTCTCCATCAAAGAAGAATTCTGTTTGGGTGGTTGTGGATCGCTTGACGAAGTGTGTGCATTTCTTGCCTGTGCATACTACGTTCTCTTTGGATAAGCTGGCAGAGCTGTACATTGCTGAGATAGTGAGGTTGCATGGTGTGCCTAAGTCGATTGTGTCGGATAGGGATCCGAGGTTCACATCGCGTTTCTGGCAGTGTTTGCATCAAGCTCTGGGTACAAGGTTGCATTTCAGTACATCCTATCATCCTCAGTCGGATGGTCAGTCTGAGCGGGTTATTCAGATTTTGGAGGATATGTTGAGATGCTGCGTGATAGAGTTCCAAGGTTCTTGGGAGAAACATCTGCCTTTGGTTGAGTTCGCTTATAACAACAGTTTTCAGGCAAGTATACAGATGGCACCTTATGAGGCTCTGTATGGGAGGAAGTGTAGGACTCCTCTTTGTTGGGCTGAAACTGGTCAAAAGTTGGTTTCGAAGCCTGCTTTGTTGAAGGGAACCACCGAGAAGGTGAAGCTCATTTGTGAGCGGTTGAAGGCTGCTTCTGACCGGCAGAAGTCTTACGCGGATTTGAAGCGTAAGGAGATAGAGTTTGCGGTGGGTGATCGTGTGTTTTTGAAGGTTTCGCCTTGGAAGAAGGTGATGAGGTTTGGCCGGAAGGGTAAGTTGAGCCCTCGGTACATTGGACCGTATGAGGTTGTTGAGCGAGTGGGTCCTGTTGCGTATCGGTTGAGGTTACCTCAGGAGTTGGAGAAGATTCATGATGTGTTCCATGTTTCTATGCTCAGGAAGTATAGATCTGATCCTTCGCATGTGATGCCTGTGGAGGAAGTGGAATTGAATCCGGATTTGACTTATGATGAGGAACCGGTGAAGGTTCTGGATTCAGATAGCAAGGTTCTTCGTGGCAAGACCATTGAGTTGGTGAAGGTGCTGTGGAAGCATCGAGGTGTTGAGGAAGCCACATGGGAGCGGAAGGAAGACATGCTGAAGCAGTTTCCTTATCTCTTTTCTTCAGGTAAATTTCGAGGACGAAATTTCTTAAGGGGGGGAGAGTTGTAACGCCCCGGTTTTGGGCTTAGAAGTCTTGGGCGTTGACCGGTTGGTCAAAGTGCTGTTCGAATCTTAAGGGGTTAAATTAGGAAAGCCTAGTTCGGGTTGCATTAAAAATATGGAAAAATGTTCTAAAATCATCTTTTAATATAATTAGATGAACTGTGAAAACAATTTTGGAAAATGAGTTTTGGAAGTGTGACATTTTGGCTAGTGACCAAAATGTAATTTTCGCAAGTTTGGTGGCTGTTTTATAAAGGATTGGAACTTTGAATCTTTAAGGAGCTATTAATCCAAAAGTGATTTCTCCAGATTTTTCTAAGATATTTAGAGTTATAATTCTGATTTTTAAAGATAACAAAAGGAGGGAAAACTCATTTTTGGCATTTTCTCATCTAACTTCCAATTTTCTTTCTCTCTTTTTCTCTCAACCCAAACACTCCATTTTCAGAGAATTGATTCTGATTTTCTCACCTAAATCTCTCCTTTCAACTCTCAATTGTTTGCAAATCATTGTATCTTCAAAACCTCTTCAATTGCTACAAGTTTCATCAAGGATTTTCATTTCAAAAAGTGGAGAAACACAAGTTTGGAGGTAAGAACGCCCTTCTCCTCTAAACTATCAGTTCTTTACTGAAATTCCTAAGTTTTCAATCCTAAATTGATGTTTAATTAAAGGCTTTTAAGTTGATTTATAGATCTTGGCTAATTATGCAAGATTTTGATGATTTCACATGATTTTTGTTTGATCTGTTAAATCTGTGATTTGAGAGGTGTTTTTGATGTTAAATGATCTCTAAAATGATGTGGAAGTGAGTCTTGATTGATGCAATCCCGGATAGGTTGAGTTTCCTAAGTTTAGCTTGTGTTTTAAGGTAGTTTTTGTGGTGATCTTGGTGATCTGTTGTTGCTGGAGGTATAAGGTTGTTAATAGATTGTTTTTAGATGTTAATTGATGTTAATGGAAGTGAGGTTTTGCTGGTTTATGGCTGGGCTTTGTTTAGAAGTGGTTTGGATGCATTTTCGGTTGTGTTTGGTGGCTGAAAATGGAGGTTGAATGAGAGCAGCGAGTTTAGGTGCTTTCATTGAAGCAATTAATGCATGATGATGCATTAATCCTCTGCTTTGATGTGTTGAAACAGGGGAGGCATCATTGGATTCAAGTTTGGTTGATTCGGAAGCTTGATTTGGTGCTTTGGCTTGAAGCAAAGTGGAAATTGGTGAGTGCAATTGTGGAATTGGATTTCCAGCTTTTTAAACCAAGGTTTGAAGGTTTTGGGAGCTTAGTTTAAGTCTAAACAATTTTGCTAAGCTCAAGTGTAAGTTTTCGGATTTTCTCTCTAGTGGTGGCCATGACTTGATGTTTTGCAAAGTGATGATTTGCATGTTTTGATTACTGTTTTGAAAGCATGTTTTAGCATGGATTTTGCTGATGATATAAGCCATATGTTGTAGGTAACTCTAGATGAGAGTACCTTGCTTTTATACATTGTTTAAATGAGGAATAATGCTTTAAAATGCATGATGAAATTGGCTTGGATTAAATGCTTTAAAACAGTGGATTAAATGATGATTATGATGTATATTGGCAAGTGATGTTTTGAAAATGTTAAGGTCACTAAGGTGGTTAAAAGTCCTTGAGTGAGACTTGTTACTTATGAACATCAAGGTGGTTAAAAGTCCTTGGATGGTTCATGTTGCGGACACTAAGGTGGTTAAAAGTCCTTAGGTGATCCTTTCCATGGTGTTTAAAAGTCCATGGGGCCATGGTGTTTAAAAGTCCATGGGGCCAAGGTGTTTAAAAGTCCTTGGGGCCAAGGTGTTTAAAATTCCTTGGGGTGATTCAAGCATTGGACACAAAGGTGGTTAAAAGTCCTTGTGTGGTCCTTATTCATGGTGTTTAAAAGTCCATGGCCAAGGTGTTTAAAAGTCATTGGGGCCAAGGTGTTTAAAAGTCCTTGGGAAAGTTGGTTGAACTTGTTTTATGAAATGAAATGTATCACTTGAGCCAATATGACATGTTAAGTATGTAAGAAGCATGAGATGCTTGTTTTGATATATGATATGAAGCATGTGATTGCTTGATTTAAAGTATGCTTTTGAGCATGTGCAAGGATTGGTTTTAAGCATGATTTATAAATGGTTTTAATTGCATTATTGAGTTGTTTTAATGAGCATGCCTCACTAAGCTTTTGCTTACGCTCTCTACGTTTTCTTAATTCAATAATGCAGAGCATTAGAGTACCTTAAGGGGCTGCAAGGAAGGGCTAGCAATCAAGTTCAAGTAAAGCTCAATGTATGAAGGTTTTATAAGTACTTTTAGCTTTTGGTTGATTTGGCAATGGGGGACCTATGTGTATGTTTTGGGAGGTGTTTGAGACTCCCTAAGTATGTTGAGTGTTGTTTAAAATGTTGGTTTTGGATTGAGACCTTATATGCTTGTTTTGCAAGTTTGATGCTTGAGTGGCTAGCTTGTGTAGGGAGCATGACCTTTGAATTGGGGCTTTTTGCATATGAAGTTGGTTTGTTGATTTGTTGGTTCCTACAAGTCTTATATATGTTTAATTGCATGCTGGTAAAGTTTGGTGATGTTTGGAGCATGTTTGAATGTCCAATTGCTTGATTTGGTATGCTTGTTTGCTGAAATCTGAGCAGGCATTTCGGAACAGTATGCACCGTTTCGGAACGGGTGCCTTACGCGAACCCAGGCGTCCGAAACGGTGTGCACCGTTTCGAAACAGTTTGTCCTCTGCCGAGCCATGTTCCGGAACCCGTTCCGGAACGGCTCGTGTTTCGGAACAGGGTCAACCTGTTCCGGAACGGTCGACCGTTAGGGGGGGCTGACATGGTAGTTATATGTTTTGAATTGTTTACGTTTTGGTCCCGAATCTTGTATGATCAATTGCATGAGCTGTGGATGTCCTTTTGAGTTGAAATTTCACAGAGAAGCATGAAACCTGACTAAATACAAGATGGTAACTTCAATTTGGGTTAAGTCCTTTTATTTATCTGAAATTACAATTTGGTCCCTAAAGTTGTAATTTGTTCAATTGGGTCCCTGTTTGATCTCTGATGATTGTGATCTTTGAGTATGTTGTTTGTGTGATCACACATAGGTTAAATGTGCATCTAGATAAGATTAAAAAGAAAAAAAAAGGGTCGTTAATCAAGGTTGACTTTCGGGTTGACTTTGGTTTTCCCCGTGTGACTTTCTTAATTCGGGTCAACCGTCTAGGCCGGGTTAAGGGGGTTACACTTTAAGTGGTCAGAAAAACAGCAACGAAGTTTTGATCAACTCAAGCAAACTTTGACACACACTCTTGTTCTTATTCAACCCGAATCGGGCAAAGAATTCGTAGTGTACAGATGCATTACACTCGGGCCTAGGTTGTGTTCTGATGCAAGAAGGCAACGTGATTGCATACCCTTCTCGGCAACTCAAGCCACACGAATTGAATTATCCTACTCACGATCTCGAGCTTGCGGCCATTGTGTTCGCGCTCAAAATTTGGTGGCACTACTTGTACGGTGAAAGATACAAGTTGTTCACTGATCACAAAAGCCTGAAGTATTTACTTACTCAGAAATATATGAACCTTAGACAAATAAGATGGTTAGAGTTGCTCAAAGACTACGACCTGACCATCGATTATCATCCTAGAAAAGCCAATGTCGTTGCCGACGCTCTGAGTCGAAAACCGAACCTTTGAATGTTACTCGAAATTCTCGAAAATTCGAAAACGTTCAATCTTCAAATTTGAAGTGATCATTCGAATTCCTTCTTGATAGTAAACGAAAAATTCAAACACTTTCTTGTTTAGCAAGAAATCCTTCAAATGAAATTTTGTAACCAATGTAATGTCTTCAATTTGTTTATTCATAGCTTCTTTGGCTATCAACGTTCATTTCCGGCTATGCAAGGCTCGGAATTATCTGAATGAACTTCAAGTTCAATCTACTCTGATCACCAGGATCAAAGAACTTCAACAAATTGATCCGGAACTTCAGAAAATCAATTCTAAAATTGAGTCTAATCCTGACTTCTCTGTTAAGTCGAACGATCTTCTATACTTCAAAGATCGTATATGTGTCCCTAATAACAAAGAATTACAAGATGAAATCCTACAAGAAGCGCACCAAAGTTCTTTTTCGATCCACCCTAGATCAGTTAAGATGTACAAGGATCTCAAGCCCTTGTATTGGTGGCCATGAATGAAAATTTCTATCAACGACTCTGTAGCAAAATGTCTGAACTGCCAACAGGTTAAAGCCGAGCACCAAGTCCCTAATGGTTTGCTCCAACCTCTCAAATTTCCGCAATGGAAATGGGAACATATCACAATGGATTTCGTAACCGGTCTTCCTTGTTCGCCAAGAAAGTGCGACGCTATCTGGGTGATAGTTGATCGTTTCACCAAGTCAACACACTTCATTCTGGTGAGAATAAATCTCAGTCTTGAAGCCTTGGCTGAATTATACCTCCGAGAAGTAATTCGTTTACATGGAGTTCCAAACTCAATAGTCTCTGATCGAGATCCCTGATTCACAGCTCGATTTTGGAAATCACTACATAAAGCTCTCGGAACCAAACTGAATCTTAGCACAACTTTACATCTGCAAAGCGATGGTCAATCCGAACGAGTAATTCAAATTCTCGAAGACACGCTCAGAGCTTGTATCATTGACTTCGGAAAGAACTGGGAAAATCGCTACCTTTGGTAGAATTCGCCTACAACAATAGCTTCCAATCTTCGATTCAAATGGCTTCTTTCGAAGCGTTGTATGGCAGAAGATGTCGAACACCTCTGTGTTGGTCTGAACTCGGTGATAATAAAGTTTTGGGACCACAATTGCTTCAGGAAAACGAAGAACAAGTTCAAATCATTCATTCTCGATTTACGCAAGCCTTTGATCGCCAAAAGTCTTAAGCTGATATGAAACGCAGAGACATTCAACATGAAGTCGGAGATAAAGTGTTCCTCAAAATTTCCCCGCGGAAGAAAGTATTTTGATTCAGCAAAAGAGGCAAGCTAAGTCCTCGGTTTATCGGACCATTTGAAGTATTTGAAAGAATTGGTCCTATAGCTTATCGATTCGCTCTTCCTCCCGAGTTCGATAAGATACACAATGTCTTCCATGTCTCAATGCTCAGAAGATATCGATCTGATCTGTCTCACGTCCTTGAACCTGAAGAAGTTGAGCTCAATCCTGATCTTTCATACGAAGAAGAACCTATCCGAATCCTCGATAGAGAAGTGAAGAGACTTCAAAATAAAAGTGTTCCTCTCGTCAAAGTTCTTTGGAGGAATCACAACATCAAAGAAGCGACGTGGGGACCTGAGGACATGATGAAGAAGCATTATACTCATCTGTTCGATTCAGTTAAATTCGAGGGCGAATTTTCTTTAAGGGGTGAGGAATTGTAACACCCTGAAAAACCACCCTAGTACGGACTATAGAAAACGACAAGAATAACATAAACATTTGTTGATCTAGTTAGGATTGAAATGAAACCACATTAACTAAGTTATTTCAGGTTATAAATGGATTAAAGTGCAACATAAAAATTCACATGTATGTTTCGGTGAGATTATGTAATTATATACATATATGTGTAATATATATACATGAATAATACATGATATTAATAATAATAATTAAAGTATATATATATATAGGTATAGGTAATGGGCTGATATTCAAATGATATTAATAAGGATAATATCCTTAAAATAATAGATTAAATATCACTTAGTGGAAACACATGGAAACTAGACATTCCATGTGTCTTTGTGATTACCATAAACGGTCACTATGTTTGAAGGCAATAAACAAGTGTTCCCATCTTCCATTCTGTGAAACCGATATTTTAATTTTGATGTAACTAAAGAACCTAAGGAATAAATTGAAAATGTGAAAACGAATTTTTAAGTCCTCAAACATCTCTATATGATTTAAAGAATATGCCTAAGTTAAAAACAAAGTTTTTCAAATATTTTCTAAGTGTTCTTAAAGCCAAAACAGTGATTTTCGAGTCACCGTTTCAAAACGGCCTAAGGCGTTTCGAAATAGTTTTGAAACTGTCAACCCATGTTTCGAAACGGGTATTGAAACGATTTCAACACTGCCAACCCGTGTTTTGAAACAAGTTTCGAAAGGACTTTAGAACATAGAGAACTCGTATCGAAACAACATTCAGTGTTTCGAAACGATTCTTCATTTGATTTGAAAAATATGATCGTTGCAAGTTTTTAACTGATTTTCAACAAACTGTTAAGGCGTATCGAAACGATTTCAAGCTGTTTCGATACGACCCTTGGCAGTGGACAAAGTGTTTCGACACAAGTTTCGAAACGACTCTTAGCGTATCGAAACTGGCCAGACCGTTTCGATACGGGCTCTTTAATGCACCCCAAATGACTCTTTTTATTTTGGTCTGTTTCGAAACGGTTGGTTGCAGACTGCATTTATGGAGGAGAGATAACACCCCCAACGACTCTATTGATAAATGCAACAACCACAACGGCTAGAGATCAATGAGAAGGTATAAAAGGGACCTCTAAAAGCTCCAGCAACAACTATTGATCCAAAAGCAAACATCCAAACATCAAATCCAAGCATTTGTGCCTAAATCCCAATATTGTCTAGAAACCCCAATTGTAATTTTCATTCTTATCATTTCAATTAGGTTGAGAGATTGTAATTGGGCTACAATTTGTAGTGAGAGATACTTTCTTAGCCAACAAAATATTTGTTTTTCTTGTGTGAGGATTGGGTTAAATTTTGGGTAGAAAATTTAACCAAAAATTGTAAGGGTTGCCTCCTTAGCCTAGAAAAGGGGAAGAGCAATTAGTGGAATTGTTACAAATCCTTAGTGAAGCTAAGGTAGTGGATGTAGAGTTCATTTGGAACTTGAACCACTCTAAAATTCATTGTCTATCTTTTTAATTTGCAATTTCCACCACCTAAACCTTTAAAAATCCAATTCACCCCCCTCTTGGTTCATTTCGATCATTCGATCCACTCAACAATTGGTATTAGAGCCTACCTCTTTGAGGATTAACAACCACAAGAGGAGTTCCTAGGAAGAGTGTGATCATCAAAAAATCAAGAGATGGCTTCTACCTCCGATTCGGGCATGTATGAGTCTCAATCCACTACAAAACCTCTATTCTTCAATGGTGACAACTATCCGTTTTGGAAGAATAGAATGCGTCTCTTCATCAAGTCCAATGACTAATTAGTTTGGGATGTCATTGAAGATGGCCCTTACATTCCATTGAAGCAAGATAGTGAAGGGAAGATGGTTTTGAAGAAAAAGGTGGAAATGAGTGAAGAAGAAAGGAGAAAGATCCAAATAAATGACAAAGCTCTCCACATGCTCTTTTGTTCATTCGGTCCAGACATCTATTCTCAATCTTAGTTATTAAAATTTTATGATGGAACCCGATGAGATGGTGCCCAAGATGTTTGATCGTTTCTCCAGAATAGTCAATGGGCACAAAGGATTTGGAGAGACAATACCGGAAGACAAGCTTTTCCGGAAGCTACTCTATTCACTTCCAGAATCTTGGGATGGGTAGAGAACCGCCATCATAGAAGCTAAAAATTTGAAGACTTTAAAGCTTGATAAGCTAGTGGGTTCTCTCCTAACTCACGTGATTATGAAGCAAGGAAGGGAAGAAGAGAAGAAGAAAGAAGAGAAGAGAGTAGAAAAGCTAGAGGTAGAAAAGAAGAAGAAGATGGGAATAGCTCTCAAAGCTTCATTACTTGAAGAGAACTCTTCTAGTGAGGAGGATGAGCTAGAAGAATTGGCTATGATAGCCAAACGATTCTCAGGCTTTATGAGGTCCAACCGGGGAAGAAAAATTCAAAGGAAAGTGGAATTCAAAAGTAAGAACAAAGAAGAAGCAAGGGATCAAATCATTTGCTTCGAGTGCAATAAACTCGACCACATACGTTCAGAGTGCCCCCAACTCAAGAAGAAGGGCTTTGAGAAGAAGAAGAAGCTCAAGGCCAAGCTTGCTACTTGGAGTGATGAGGAGTCATCCGAGGATGACGAACAAGAAGTGGCCAACCTTTGCCTCATGGCACTTGAGGAAGATTCCTCCATGGTAACCTCTAACTCATCAACTTTAGATTTTACACATGATGAATTAAATGATGCATATGATGAGTTACAAGAGGTCTATGATGAACTAAAAATTTTTCAAGATGAAAATGTTGACCTTAATAATCTTTTATCTCAATGTAATAGTGAACACCAAAAGGTGTTAGATGAGCTAAATAAGCTCAAAGAGTCTTTTAAAAATGTTGGTAGTGTCAAGCATGAAATAGGTGAATCTTCAAAATCAAACCAACCTAAGAAAAAGACTAACTACTACAAACAATGTAGCCTTCCTAGACATAGTAGAACTAAAAGAATTAGAAGTGTATGGGTTCTTAAGGAACTTGTAAAATCTAATAACATTATTGCTATGTCATCTTGGATTCGTAAGGGAACCACGGTTTTGGGAGCTAACACTCATGGACCCAAAATGATTTGGGTACCAAAAACAAAATATTAATATCTTTGTTTGTAGGGGGCATTGCTACAAGGCCAAAGCACAAAGTCAAAACTCATGGTACCTTGATAGTGGATGCTCAAGGCATATGACCGGAGACAAGAGTAGATTCATGGATATAAAGCCAAAAAGTGGAGGAGTGGTGACAACTCCAAAGGCCACATTAAATGTATTGGCTCCATAGGTAATCACTCAACTATTCTCATTGAAAATGTCTTGTATGTCGATGGTCTTAAACATAACTTATTGAGCATAAGTCAATTGTGTGATAAAGGATTTAATGTTTTATTTGATAAAAATGGATGCAAAATTGTTGACATTAAATCTAATAATATTATGCTCATAGGTCATCGCATAGGGAACATATACATGGTGCATCGAGATGACATACATACATCCCAAGCATGTTTAGTAGCACAAAATGAAAATGATGCATGGTTGTGGCATAGGAAACTAGGATATGATAACATTAGTGTTTTAGAAAAACTAGTTTCCCTTAATCTAGTTAGAGGTTTACCCAAGATTAAATTTTCAAACGATAAAATTTGTGATGCATGCTCTAAGGGTAAACAACATAAGTCTTCCTTTAAATCCATTAATGATGTTTCTACAAGTAGATGTTTACAACTTATCCATACGGATTTATTTGGGCCAATTAGGACTATGAGCTTGGGTGGTAAATCTTATGCATTTGTACTTGTTGATGATTTTTCTAGATTTACTTGGGTTCTATTTTTAAGTACTAAAGATGAGGCTTTAGAAAAATTCATCACATTTTTAAAACTAACCCAAAATGATGTTGAACTTAGAATTTCACATATTAGAAGTGATCATGGAACCGAGTTTCAAAATTTAGGGTTTGAAGATTTTTTTGAATGAAAATGGTATTAGCCACAATTTTTCGTCTCCTTGAACTCTTCAACAAAATGGGGTAGTTGAGAGGAAAAATAGAACTTTACAAGAAATGGCTAGAACCATTCTTTGTGAAAATAATTTACCTAAATATTTTTGGGTGGAAGCCACAAACACCGCTTGCTATATTGTTAACCGAGTAATAATTAGGCCAATTTTAAAGAAAACACCTTATGAGATTTTAAAATCTAAAAAGCCTAACATTAGCTATTTTCACCCTTTTGGTTGCAAGTGTTTTGTTTTAAATAATGGAAAAGACAACTTAGGTAAATTTGATGCAAAAAGTGATGAAGCTATTTTTATAGGATACTCTTTAACCTCTAAAGCCTATAGAGTATTTAACAAGAGAACTTTAGTAGTAGAAGAATCTATACATGTTGTATTCGATGATAACCTCCTTCCAAGGAAGGATTCTTGTGATGATGATGATGTAGGAATCATAAATGCCTTTGATGGAGGACAAACTTCAAAGGAGGATGAGATTCCAACAACAAAAGAAGAGGACACACAAGATCCACCTCTTGAAGCCTTGAAGGACTTGGCTCTTGAGGAAAAGGAAGTGAGCTACCCAAGGGAGTTCAACTATGTCAAAGATGGTGAAATCTTGGGTGATCCATCTAAGGGGGTTACCACTCGATCTTCTCTTATATTAATGAATCATGTTGCATTTATCTCATGCATAGAGCCTAAGAATATAAAAGAAGCATTGAAAGATGATTTTTGGATTATGGCTATGCAAGAAGAGTTAAATCAATTTGAGAGAAGAAACATTTAGACATTAGTTGTTAGGCCTAGTAATCAATCTACCATAGGAACTAAATTGGTCTTTAAAAACAAGCTAGATGAGAGTGGTAACATTGTGAGAAATAAAGCTAGACTAGTAGCACAAGGTTACACTCAAGAAGAGGGAATATATTTTGATGAAACCTATGCACCCGTAGCTAGAATGGAAGCCATTAGGATGTTCCTTGCATATGCATGTTATCATAATTTCAAGCTTTTTCAAATGGATGTTAAAAGCGCGTTTTTAAATGGTTTTATAAATAAAGAAGTGTATGTGGAACACCCACCGGGTTTTGAAGACTCAAAATTTCCAAATCATGTTTTCAAACTCACTAAAGCTCTTTATGGTTTAAAACAAGCTCCTAGAGCTTGGTATGAAAGACTTTCAAACTTTTTAATTGAAAAGGGTTTTGAAAAAGGTAAGGTGGACACTACACTTCTTAGTAGTTCAAATTTATGTTGATGATATTATTTTTGGTTCTACTAACGAATGTCATTGCAAAGAGTTTGCTAAGCTAAGGCAAGGTGAATTCGAGATGAGCAATATAGGGGAGCTCTCATTCTTTTTGGGACTCCAAATCAAGCAAAAGAAGGATGACACCTTCATCAATCAAGCAAAGTACATAAAGGATATGCTCAAGAAGTTTGTCTTGGAGAATGCAAAGCCTCAAGCCACACCTATGAGCTCATCTACAAAGCTTGACAAAGATGAAGGAGGTAAGTGTGTTGACTCTAAGCTTTACCGTTCTATGATTGGATCATTGCTTTTCCTTACCGCAAGTAGACCAGATATCTTGTTTAGTGTTTGCTTGTGTGCTAGGTTTCAAGCTAGTCCTTTAGAGTCTCACCTTATAGCCGTTAAGAGAATCTTTAGGTACCTTAGAGATACTCCTTGTTTAGGTCTTTGGTACCCTAGAGACTCCACCTTCAACCTTCATGCTTATTCGGATGCGGATTATGGGGGGTGCAAAGTCTATAGGAAGAGTACTTCGGGAACTTGTCAATTCCTAGGTAGTATGCTCATATCTTGGTTCTCTAAGAAACAAAATAGTGTAGCCTTATCTACCACCGAAGCCAAGTACATATCCTTAGGGAGTTGTTGTGCTCTAGTCCTTTGGATGAAGCAACAACTCTTAGATTATGGTATTAAAGTTGAAACCATACCCCTAAAATGTGACAACACTAGTGCTATATGTTTAACAAAAAATCCCATCAAACACTCTAGAACCAAACACATAGAAATAAGGCATCATTTCATTATAGATCATGTCCTTAAAGAAGATGTGGTTATAGAGTATGTAGACACCTTAAATCAATCAGCGGACATATTTACAAAACCTTTAGACAAAGAGCGTTTTTGGTCCCTTAGGAGAGAGTTAGGTTTAGCTAGCCTATCTTGACCTTTTAGGACCTCTTTTGTGCTTAAAATTGCTTGATCTTGTGAAATGTCATGTTTATGTGTTTTTACTTCTAATTTCATCCATGCCTATAGCTAGGGGAGTATGTTTATGTTTGTATATGTTTTTCCTGCTCATTCATGTCATTCATGCAAGTTAGGCCTTAGAAAAATTCAATTTTCTGCACTTTTAGAGTTTCATCTGCACTTCCAGGCCCAAGTGTATCGAAACGGTCAACCTGTTTCGATACAGATGCTTTAAATTCCTATATGAGAGAAGGGCATTTCAAAACGCCTTAACAGGGTTTCGAAACGTTTTGGCTAGTACCAAGGGGTGTATCGAAACAAGTTTCGATATGAGTCAACGGGGCTTCGATACGGTCAAACCCGTATTGAAACGGTCTGCTAAAGTTGAAAAGTCAGTCAATCTTTCATGCCCGCGTTTCAAAATAGTCAAGCCCATTCCGAAACGGATTCACAGACTGCTTTAAAGGGGCTTTTAATGATAACGTTTAACACAAACTAAAACTCTTCCAAAACCTAAAAACCCTAGACTCGAATTTTTCCTATAAAAACACTCTAAACCTCTTTGTTTTTCACCAAATCTTGAAGGGGATTTCTCTTAAACACAAGTCTAAACAAACTTCAACAATATTGTGCAAGGATTTTCATCCAAAATCCAAAATCCCAATTTAAGGTATTTTTCATCTTTTTCTTTTTCCTTCAATTTATATTCGAATCTTAGGTTAGAAAATTTTATTTTTGTATAGTTTATATGTTTTGATACTTGGGTTTTTCAAATCTTGTAAATTTTTTTCAAAATCTTCAATTTTTTGATTCGAATATATAATTTTTCTCTCGTATTTTTATTTACTGTTTTTCTCTTAATTTTTTTTCATTTTTTTGTTTTGTTTTACTTTGTTTATTTGATTTTAAAAACTTGTTTTTAAACCTAAGTGGGATTTATCCTTGGATTGAATTATGAAATCTCATGCATACACTTAAATCTTTTTTTTGCTTGGTTAATGTTTTTAGGATGGCAACGGACAATGTTAGCAAAAAGCGTAAGACCAGTCAAGCTAGTAACTCGAGTATTCACCCAAATCTCACCCAGTTTTTTCAAAAATCTCTTCGTACTCAAGAGATGAGGGATCGCTTCAAGTATGTCAAGGAGTATGAAGTTCGTCGTGAGCGGGTTATTGATCTCAACTTCCTTGACTCCGAGTGCTTTCTTTTCCGTTACCTCGAGCGTTTAAGAGAATGGGATTTTCTTGTCTTGTTGAGCATCTCGTACATTTGCTACAAACACAGGGTACTTCTCTTTTACTCCAATGCTCAACTCATCAATGATGAAGAAAACTCTGAAGTTGTTGGGATTGAGTCTTTTATTTTTGGGAAAAAGTTTGTTGTTAATGTCGCTCTCTTGGAGTCTACATTTTCTCTTAAGGATGTAAGAATTGAGAATGAGAGTCACTTTGGTTCTCTCACCGGTCAGGTGCTTACTTTGGATGCGCACGATTGTTTCCTCCATTTGATGGTCTCATGGTTCCTTCGCCCCTCTAGAGGTAAATATTCTCGCATTCGTCAAGTAGACTATTTTTGGCTTGAGTGTTTCCGTCGTGCTGAGCGCCCTAATCTAGTTAAGATTATATTTTCCGAAATGGTTAAAAATGTTAAGCTTCGTGACACCGATGAACTGAAATCCTTCACTTATAGAACGGTTTTAAGTCACATCTTTAGCAAGCTTAATCTTGATTGCACCTACGACTCTCCGGAACCTCGCAAGTCAAAAATTGGTGAGTCCTCTCTCCTTAAGTCCGGTTTTCGCTATGTAAACGATGGAAATTAGGAATGTGTTGATAGGGAAGCACTTCCTCCTCCTCCTCCCGTTGAACCTCAACCACAAGCTCAAGTTGCAAAGAATGAAGCTCTCATGGCTTTCCTTACCGAGCGGTTCAATGCCATGGACACTAACATGACTTCGGGCTTTGGTGCTATCAATACTCGTTTGCAAGATATAGAGGATCGACTCCAATCCCTTGAGAATCAACACTCGGCCATGGATATGTCCTTCTCCACCTTTTATGGCCAATGAATGAAGTTTCGTCAATCTCAAGTCAAGAGTGATGATGAGACCTCGGATGATGATTATGACGACGAGGCCTAGGATATTCAAGACATATCATATTAGCTATGCATTTTAGGATTAAGTTTGCATCTTTATTTTCATTATGTTTTATGAACATATGCTTTTGATTTTATTTAGGATTATGGTTTGAACTTATTGTTGAAGATTTATGTTTTGGATATTTTAATTTTATGAATTAATATTATTGTTGCTTACTGCTTATTCCTTAATGCTTATTGCTACTAACCCTATCTCTTCTCTACGAGCCTTGTTTATTGTTTTTGATCTAACAAAAAGGGGGAGAAGAAATCTAAGAGCTAAAAATTCGTTTTAAATGTTTAAAGTGTTTTTAAGTTTTAAACCTTGAATTTCAAAGATCAATTTTTTAAAACTTTAAAAACCAATCTTAAATTTAGGGGGAGTTAGAATGTATTCAAAATGTTCAAAACTCTTAAAAATTCTAACTTTGGTTTTGTTATATCAAGAAGGGGGAGATTGTGAAACCGATATTTTAATTTTGATATAACTAAAGAACCTAAGGACTAAATTGAAAATGTGAAAATGAATTTTTAAGTCCTCAAACATCCCTATATGATTTAAAGAATATGCCTAAGTTAAAAACAAAGATTTCCAAATATTTTCTAAGTGTTCTTAAAGCCAAAACAGTGATTTTCGAGTCACCGTTTCGAAACGGCCTAAGGCGTTTCGAAAGAGTTTTGAAACTGTTAACCCATGTTATGAAACGGGTATCGAAACGATTTCAACATTGCCAACGCGTGTTTCGAAACAAGTTTCGAAACGGCTTTAGAACACAGAGAACCCGTATCGAAACGACATTCAATGTTTCGAAATGGTTCTTCATTTGATTTGAAAAATATGATCGTTGCAAGTTTTTAACTGATTTTCAACAAACCGTTAAAGCGTATCGAAACGATTTCAAGCCGTTTCGATACGACCCTTGACAGTGGCAAACGTGTTTCGAAAAAAGTTTCAAAACGGCTCTTAGAGTATCGAAACTGACCAGACCGTTTCGATACATGCTCTTTAATGCACCCCAACGACTTTTTCTATTTTGGTCTGTTTCAAAACAGGGTCGGGCGTTTCAAAATGGTTGGTTGTAGACTGCATTTATGGAGGTGAGATAACTCCCCAACAGCTCTATTGATAAATGCAACAACCACAATGGCTAGAAATCAATGAGAAGGTATAAAAGGGACCTCTAAAAGCTCCAGCAACAACTATTGATCCAGAAGCAAACATCCAAACATCAAATCCAAGCATTTGTGCCTAAATCCCAATATTGTCTAGAAACCCCAATTGTAATTTTCATTCTAATCATTTAAATTGGGTTGAGTGCTTGTAATTGGGCTACAATTTGTATTGAGAGATACTTTCTTAGCCAACAAAATCTTTGTTTTACTTGTGTGAGGATTGGGTTAAATTTTGGGTTGAAAATTTAACCAAAAATTGTAAGGGTTACCTCCTTATCCTAGAAAAGGGGAAGAGCAATTAGTGGAATTGTTGCAAATCCTTAGTGAAGCTAAGGTAGTGGATGTAGAGTTCATTTGGAACTTGAACCACTTTAAAATTCCTTATCTATCTTTTTAATTTGCAATTTCCACCACCTAAACCTTTAAAAATCCAATTCACCCCCTCTAGGTTCATTTCGATCATTCGATCCACTCATCTTTCATTCATTCTAACCGAAACCATAGAACCAAAGAGAGATAGAGAGTGAGTTTTGAAGGATTATGTGCTGGAAATTAATATACTAATGCATGCATGTTCTTGTAAAAAATCAAGTAAGTATAATTTTGTGTTATTTTGATTAGGGTTATTTTGATGCGTTGATTATGATTTCTTGTTGGAATTAGGATTAGAATCAAGTTAATATATTGTTTGATATCTGGGTTTAAGAAAATATAGTTGAATTTCTGGGAATTTAAGTAAGAACATGAACTTAGGTTGAATCTGCTCATATTAGGGTTCATGCACTACCCTGTTTTGTATTGAAAATTAGAATGGGTTAGGGTTCGAATTAAGAAACCATTTGCAAATAAAATTTGTATATCTGAATGAGTACTATAAGAAAATGTCCTCATGGGTACGAAAACTGTAATGCCCCGGTTTTGGGCTTAGGAGTTTTGGGCGTTGACCGGTTGGTCAAAGTGCTGTTCGAATCTTAAGAGGTTAAATTAGGAAAGCCTAGTTCGGGTTGCATTAAAAATATGGAAAAATGTTCTAAAATCATCTTTTAATATAATTAAGTGAACTGTGAAATCAATTTTGGAAAATGAGTTTTGGAAGTGTGACATTTTGGCTAGTGACCAAAATGTAATTTTCGCAAGTTTGGTGGCTATTTTATAAAGGGTTGGAACTTTGAATCTTTAAGGAGCTATTAATCCAAAAGTGGTTTCTCCAGATTTTTCTAAGATATTATAAGCTATTTTCTGATTTTTAAAGATATCAAAAAGAAGGGAAAAGCTCATTTGGCAATTTTCTCAACTAACTTCTCAATTTTCCTTCTCTCATTTTCTCTCAAACCAAACACTACATTTCCAGAGATTTGTTTCTGATTTTCTCACCTAAATTCCTCCTTTCAACTCTCATTTGATTCCAAATCAACATATCTTCAAAACCTCTTCATTTGCTTCTTGATTCATCAAGGTTTTTCATTCCAAAAAGTGGAGAAACACAAGTTTGGAGGTAAGAACGTCATTCTCCTCTAAACTATCAGTTCTTTACTGAAATTCCTAAGTTTTCAATCCTTAATTGATGTTTAATTAAAGGTTTTAAAGTGTTGAAATGGATCTTGGCTTATTATGCAAGATTTTGATGATTTTTGATGATTTTTGTTAGATCTGAGTAATCTGTGATTTGAGAGGTGTTTTTGATGTTAAATGATCTCTAAAATGATGTAGAATTGAGTTTTGATTGATGCAATCCCGGATAGGTTGAGTTTCCTAAGTTTAGCTTGTGTTTCAAGGTAGTTTTTGAGGTGATCTGATGTTGCTGGAGGTATAAGGTTGTTATTAGGTTGTTTTTAGATGTTATATGATGTTAATGGAAGTGAGGTTTTGCTGGTTTATGGCTGGGCTTTGTTTAGAAGTGGTTTGGATGCATTTTCGGTTGTGTTTGGTGGCCGAAAATGGAGGTTGGATGAGAGCAGCGAGTTTAGATGCTTTCATTGAAGCAATTAATGCATGATGATGCATTAATCCTCTGCTTTGATGTGTTGAAACAGGGGAGGCATCTTTGGATCCAAGATTGGTTGATCCGGAAGCTTGATTTGGTGCTTTGGCTTGAAGCAAAGTGGAAATCGGTGAGTGAGTTTTTGGAAATTGGATTTCAGCTTTTAAAACCAAGGTTTGAAGGTTTTGGGAGCTTAGTTTAAGTCTAAACAACTTTGCTAAGCTCAAGTGTATGTTTTCGGATTTTCTCTCTAGTGGTGGCCATGTTTTTGTTGTGATGCAAGATGATGAATTGCATGTTTTAATTACTGATTTGAAAGCATGTTTTAGCATGGATTTTGCTGATTATGTAAGCCATATGTTGAAGGTAACTCTAGGTAGGAGTACCTTGCTTTTATACATTGAAATAATGTGGTTTTATGCTTTGAAATGCATGATGAAAATGGCTTGGTTTAATGCTTTAAAACAGTGGATTGAATGATGAAAATGATGTATATTGGCAAGTGATGTTTTGAAAAGATTAAGGTCACTAAGGTGGTTAAAAGTCCTTGAGTGAGACTTGTTACTTAAGATCATCAAGGTGGTTAAAAGTCCTTGGATGAGTCTTGTTACGGACACTAAGGTGGTTAAAAGTCCTTAGGTGATCCTTTCCATGGTGTTTAAAAGTCCATGGGGCCAAGGTGTTTAAAAGTCCTTGGGGCCAAGGTGTTTAAAAGTCCTTGGGGTGATTCAAGCATTGGACACAAAGGTGGTTAAAAGTCCTTGTGTGGTCCTTATTCATGGTGTTTAAAAGTCCATGGCCAAGGTGTTTAAAAGTCCTTGGGGCCAAGGTGTTTAAAAGTCCTTGGGAAAGTTGTTGAACTTGTTTTATGAAATGGAATTTGTCACTTGAGCCAATATGACATGTTAAGTATATTATGAAGCGTGAGATGCTTGTTTTAATGTTTATGTTGAAGCATGAGATTGCTTGTTTTAAGTATGCTTTTGAGCATGTGCAAAGATTGATTTCAAGCATGTTTATAAATGGTTTTAATTGCATTATTGAATGGTTTTTAAAGAGCATGCCTCACTAAGCTTTTGCTTACGCTCTCTTCGTTTTCTTAATTCAATAATGCAGAGCATTAGAGTACCTTGAGGGGCAGCAAGAAAGGGCAAGCAATCAAGTTCAAGTGAAGCTCAATGTATGGAAGGTTTTTGTTAAACATTTAGCTTTTGGATGATTTGGCAATGGGGGACCAATGTGTATGTTTTGGGAGGTGTTTGAGACTCCCTAAGTATTTTGAATGTTGTTGAGATTGCTGGTTTTTGAATTGGAACTTTATATGCTTGTTTTGGAAGTTTGGTGTTTGAATAGCTAGCTTGTGTAGGAAGCATGCCTATAGAATTGGGGCTTTTTGCATATGATGTTAGATTGTTGTTTTGATGATTCTTATAAGTCACATATATGTTGAATTGAATGCTGGTAAAGTTTGGTGACATTTGGAGCATGTTTGATTGATCAATTGCATGTTTTGGAATGCCAATTTGCTGCAATCTGTGCAGGCATTTCGGAACAGTGTGCACCGTTTCGGAACGGGTGCCTTGCATGAACCCAGGTGTCCGAAACGGTATGCACCGTTTCGAAACGGTTTGGTCTCTGCCAAGGCCGTGTTTCGGAACGGGGTCGATCGGTTTCGGAACGGCCCGTGTTTCGGAACAGGGTCGATCGGTTTCGGAACGGCCGACCGTTAGGGGCTGACATTGGCAGTTATATGTTTTGAATTGTTTACGTTTTGGTCCTGAATCTTGTTTGTTCAATTGTATGAGCTTGGGAAGTCCTTTTGAGCTGAAATTTCACAGAGAAACATGAAACCTGATTAATTTCAAGATGGTAACTTTAATTTGGGTTAAGTCCTTTTAATTATCAGAAATTACATTTTGGTCCCTAAAGTTGTAATTTGTTCAATTGAGTCCCTGTTTGATCTCTGATGTTTGTGATCTTTGAGTATGATGTTTGTGTGATCACAATTAGGTTTAATGTGCATCTAGACAAGATTAAAAAGAAAAAAAAAGGTCGTTAATCAAGGTTGACTTTCGGGTTGACTTTGGTTTTCCCCGTGTGACTTTCTTAATTCGGGTCAACCGTCTAGGCCGGGTTAAGGGGGTTACATTTGGTGGTATCAGAGCTAAGTTTGCGAGTAATTGGGAATGAATGTATGCATGATTGAAGTATGTTTGGCTTGTATGCTTGTTGTTTGAAAGCATGTTCAGTGGCTTGTGATGTTGATGCAATTGAGATGTATGTTGTGATGATGCATGCTGAGGGTACCCATTGCCAAACAAAAGCTAATGAAATGATGTTGATTTTGAATGAAATTGAGCTTGAATACTTGGATTGCTTACCTTGCTGGGCATGACTTGTTTTATTTTGCATTGTGATTGCATGGTAAAAGTATGGCACCACGTAGAGAGTTAAGAGGTAGTGTGCGAGCTACGGCTCCCAATGAGAATGAGAATGAAGAGAATACGGGTAGTGCAGTGTTACCCCCTCCTCTGCCTGGTGGTGGTGCTGGAGGTGAGCGAGCTGAAGCTGCAGCTGGTGCTGGAGCTGCTGGACCAGAGGTTGGTCAGGGGCAAGCTATGCCTGATATGTCTATGCTGGTACAAGCTATTGCAGGTGCTTTTCGAGCAGCAGTAGCTGGAGCTCAAGGAGCTGGGCATCAGGGAGATGCTGGAGTCAGATTACCTTTGGAGCGTCTGCGCAGTCTTGGTGGGACTGAGTTCAGAGGTATGTCTGCTGAAAGTTCGAAAGCTTGGCTAGAGAGTACCAAGCGAATCTTGGGTCAGATGAGCTGCACGGATGTGCAAAAGTTGGGCTGTGTTGTGTCCTTGCTGCAGGACGATGCATATACGTGGTGGACGACCACCATAGCTGGGATGGCTGAAGTTGATGTTACTTGGACATTCTTTCAGAATGCGTTCAAGAGGAGATATCTTGGAGTGAGATATCTGGATGAGAAAAAGCGTGAATTCATGTCTCTTACCCAAGGGAGCATGAGTGTGGCTGAGTATGAAGTGCAGTTCGTACGGCTCAGTCAGTATGCACCAGAGCTGATACCTGATGAGCGAGAGAGGTGCGAAAGGTTCCGTTATGGCTTGGTGATGGAAGTAAAGACCTACATGTTGGCTGCTGAGTACAATGATTTTGATGTGTTGGTTAGTCGATCGAAGGACATTGAGATGAACTTGGGTTTAGCTGCGAAAGGTGCTGGAGCAAGTTCTGGCAAGAGAGCTGCTGAGTATAGTTCCGGAGGTGGACGGAACAAGAGGGGACGTGATCAGAAGTATCAGTCCTCAGCCAAGAGAGGTGGTGGTGCACCTGCTAGAGGTGGTTTTGCTAGAGCTGATCCTAGTGCTTGCTGGATCTGTGGTTCGCGTGGTCACATGAAGCGTTACTGTCCTCGTGCTGTGAGGGAGGTGCAAGCTCCTGTTGCGGCAGCTGGAAATGGATGTTGGAACTGTGGTTCTGTTGACCATCTGAGGCGAGATTGTCCGAGGTTGGCTGGTGGCCAAGATCGTGCTCCTGTTGTTGCACCGCAGAGAGGTCGTGGGCGCGGCCGTGGTAATTTCCAAAGGAGAGAGGAAGGTGGTCGCGGAGTAGCTCATGTTGTGGCTATTCAGCCTGAGGGTGGAGGCCAAGCGAGGGTGTATGCTCAGCGCGAGGGAAGGAATGATGCTGATGTGATTGCAGGTACCTTTACTTTACAATCCTTGTCATTGCTTTCTTTGATTGATTCTGGATCTACGCATTCATACATTTTGCGTGAGCATGCTGAATTGCTTGGTTTGCCTGTTGAGTGTTTGGATGTTGGAGTTCGTGTCACTAGTTCTTTTGGTGAAACTGTTGTGACTCGAAAGCTTTATAGAAGGTGTCCCTTGGTTGTTCAAGAACATGTCTTTCATGTTGATCTTATGGAGTTTCCTTTTTATGGTTTTGATGTGATCCTTGGTATGGATTGGCTTGCTGAGCATCGTGCTGTTGTGGATTGTGAGAATAAGCGGGTTTCGCTTAAGCTTGCGGATGATTATGAAGTTGTTGTAGTTAGCGAGAATGTGAAGTTTCTTGCTAATGTGGTATCTACCTTGGAGGCGAGTAGGATGCTGAGGCAAGGTTGCGAAGCTTATGTAGCTTTTGTGATGAATCCTAGCTCTAAGGAGTTGAGGGTGCAAGATATCAAGGTTGTGAAGGAGTTTCCTGGTGTTTTTCCTGAAGAGTTGCCTGGTTTACCTCCTAATCGCGAGGTGGAGTTTGGAATTGAGCTGTATGAGAATACAACTCCTGTGTCCATTACTCCCTATAGAATGGCACCTAAGGAGCTGAAGGAGCTGAAGGAGCTGAAGACGCAGTTGCAAGAGCTGCTTGATCGTGGTTTCATCCGGCCGAGTGTGTCGCCTTGGGGTGCTCCTGTCTTGTTTGTGAAGAAGAAGGATGGCACGATGAGGATGTGCATTGATTACCGTCAGCTGAACAAGTTGACTATCAAGATTCGGTATCCTTTGCCGAGGATTGATGATCTCTTTCATCAATTTCGGGGAGCTGCTGTGTTCTCTAAGATTGACTTGAGGTCAGGGTATTATCAGTTGAAGGTGAAGGATGTGGATGTGCCTAAGACAGCTTTCAGGACAAGGTATGGGCATTATGAGTTCCTTGTGATGCCGTTTGGGTTGACAAATGCTCCTGCTGCTTTCATGGACATGATGAATCGTGTTTTTCATGAATACCTGGACAAGTTCGTTGTGGTGTTCATTGATGATATCCTCGTGTACTCGCGTACTGAGGAGGAGCACGAAGAGCATTTGAGGGTTGTGCTGCAAGCTTTGTTGGAGAATCAGCTTTATGCTAAGCTGAGCAAGTGTGAGTTCTGGCTTAAGGAGGTGGTGTTTCTTGGGCATGTGGTCTCAGCTGAGGGGATTCGTGTTGATCCTCAGAAGATTGAAGCGGTGATGAACTGGAAAGTTCCTAAGTCTGTTCAAGAAGTCCGTAGTTTCCTTTGTTTGGCAGGATACTACCGGAGGTTTGTGGATGGTTTTTCCAAGATTGCTGCTCCTTTGACGAAGCTGTTGCAAAAGGATGTTAAGTATGAGTGGACGGAAACGAGACAACAAGCTTTTGAGAAGCTGAAGGCGGCTTTGACTCAAGCTCCTATCTTGATTCAGCCTGAATCAGGGAAAGAGTTTTGTGGTCTATAGTGATGCATCCTATGTTGGTTTGGGGTGTGTGCTGATGCAAGAGGGTAAGGTTGTGGCTTATGCGTCGCGGCAGTTGAAGGTGCATGAGCGCAACTATCCTACGCATGACATTGAGCTGGCTGCGGTGGTGTTTGCTCTGAAGATCTGGAGACATTATCTGTATGGTGAGAAGTGTACTGTGTACACGGATCACAAGAGTTTGAGGTATCTGATGTCTCAGAAGGAGTTGAATCTTAGGCAGCGACGTTGGTTGGAGTTGCTCAAGGATTATGATCTGACGATTGAGTATCACCCTGGTAAAGCTAATGTTGTTGCTGATGCCTTGAGTAGGAAGGTAGCTGTTGAGCTGAGAGCTATGTTTGCTAGCTTGAGCATATCGCGAGATGGTGGTCTTGTTGCTGAGTTGCAAGTGAAACCATCTTTGGTTCAGTTGATCAAGGAAAAGCAGTTGTTGGATGATTCCTTGGTGTCTCATGTTCAGGATATCGCGGAGGGTAGACCTTCGGATTTCTGCTTTAATGAGGATGGTGTGTTGTGTTTTGGTAGTCGGATAGTAGTGCCTGCTGATGCTGAATTGAGGCGTGCTATTCTGACTGAAGGTCATAGTAGTCCTTTTGCTATGCACCCTGGTAGTACTAAGATGTATCGTGATCTTCGTGATGAATACTATTGGGTAGGTTTGAAGAAGGATGTTGCAGAGTTTGTGAGCAAGTGTTTGGTGTGTCAGCGAGTTAAGGCTGAACATCAGGTTCCTTCTGGTTTGTTGCAACCATTGAAAATCCCTGAATGGAAGTGGGAGAGGGTTACCATGGATTTCGTATCTGGTTTGCCTTTGTCTCCGTCAAAGAAGAATTCTGCTTGGGTGATTGTGGATCGCTTGACGAAGTGTGCGTATTTCTTGCCTGTGCATACTACGTTTTCTTTGGATAAGCTGGCAGAACTGTACATTGCTGAGATTGTGTGGTTGCATGGTGTGCCTAAGTCGATTGTGTCGGATAGGGATCCGAGGTTCACATCGCGTTTCTGGCAGTGTTTGCATCAAGCTCTGGGTACAAGGTTGCATTTCAGTACATCCTATCATCCTCAGTCGGATGGTCAGTCTGAGCGGGTTATTCAGATTTTGGAGGATATGTTGAGGTGCTGCGTGATTGAGTTCCAAGGTTCTTGGGAGAAGCATCTGCCTTTGGTTGAGTTCGCTTATAACAATAGTTATCAGGCGAGTATACAGATGGCACCTTATGAGGCTCTGTATGGAAGGAAGTGTAGGACTCCTCTTTGTTGGGCTGAAACTGGTCAAAAGTTGGTTTCGTTGCCTGCTTTGTTGAAAGGGACCACCGAGAAGGTGAAGCTCATTTGTGAGAGGTTGAAGGCTGCCTCTGATCGGCAAAAGTCTTACACGGATTTGAAGCGTAAGGAGATAGAGTATGCGGTGGGTGACCGTGCGTTCTTGAAGGTTTCGCCTTGGAAGAAGGTGATGAGGTTTGGTCGGAAGGGTAAGTTGAGCCCTCGGTACATTGGACCATATGAGGTGGTTGAGCGTGTGGGTCCTGTTGCGTATCGGCTGAGGTTACCTCAGGAGTTGGAGAAGATTCATAATGTGTTCCATGTTTCTATGCTCCGGAGGTATAGATCTGATCCTTCGCATGTGATGCCTGTGGAGGAAGTGGTTTTGAATCCTGATTTGACCTATGATGAGGAACCGATGAAGGTTCTGGATTCGGATTGCAAGGTTCTTCGTGGCAAGACCATTGAGTTGGTAAAGGTGCTGTGGAAGCATCGAGGTGTTGAGGAAGCCACGTGGGAGCGGAAGGAAGACATGCTGAAGCAGTTTCCTTATCTCTTTCCTTCAGGTAAATTTCGAGGACGAAATTTCTTAAGGGGGGAGAGTTGTAACGCCCCGGTTTTGGGCTTAGGAGTTTTGGGCGTTGACCGGTTGGTCAAAGTGGTGTTCGAATCTTAAGAGGTTAAATTAGAAAGCCTAGTTCGGGTTGCATTAAAAATATGGAAAAATGTTCTAAAATCATCTTTTAATATAATTAAGTGAACTGTGAAATCAATTTTGGAAAATGAGTTTTGGAAGTGTGACATTTTGGCTAGTGACCAAAATGTAATTTTCGCAAGTTTGGTGGCTGTTTTATAAAGGGTTGGAACTTTGAATCTTTAAGGAGCTATTAATCCAAAAGTGGTTTCTCCAGATTTTTCTAAGATATTATAAGCTATTTTCTGATTTTAAAGATATCAAAAAGGAGGGAAAAGCTCATTTGGCAATTTTCTCAACTAACTTCTCAATTTTCCTTCTCTCATTTTCTCTCAAACCAAACACTACATTTCCAGAGATTTGTTTCTGATTTTCTCACCTAAATTCCTCCTTTCAACTCTCATTTGATTCCAAATCAACATATCTTCAAAACCTCTTCATTTGCTTCTTGACTCATCAAGGTTTTTCATTCCAAAAAGTGGAGAAACACAAGTTTGGAGGTAAGAACGTCCTTCTCCTCTAAACTATCAGTTCTTTACTGAAATTCCTAAGTTTTCAATCCTTAATTGATGTTTAATTAAAGGTTTTAAAGTGTTGAAATGGATCTTGGCTTATTATGCAAGATTTTGATGATTTTTGATGATTTGCGTTAGATCTGAGTAATCTGTGATTTGAGAGGTGTTTTTGATGTTAAATGATCTCTAAAATGATGTGGAATTGAGTTTTGATTGATGCAATCCCGGATAGGTTGAGTTTCCTAAGTTTAGCTTGTGTTTCAAGGTAGTTTTTGAGGTGATCTTGGTGATCTGATGTTGCTGGAGGTATAAGGTTGTTATTAGGTTGTTTTTAGATGTTATATGATGTTAATGGAAGTGAGGTTTTGCTGGTTTATGGCTGGGCTTTGTTTAGAAGTGGTTTGGATGCATTTTCGATTGTGTTTGGTGGCCGAAAATGGAGGTTGGATGAAAGCAGCGAGTTTAGATACTTTCATTGAAGCAATTAATGCATGATGATGCATTAATCCTCTACTTTGATGTGTTGAAACAGGGGAGGCATCTTTGGATCCAAGATTGGTTGATCCGGAAGCTTGATTTGGTGCTTTGGCTTGAAGCAAAGTGGAAATCAGTGAGTGAGTTTGTGGAAATTGGATTTCAGCTTTTAAAACCAAGGTTTGAAGGTTTTGGGAGCTTAGTTTAAGTCTAAACAACTTTGCTAAGCTCAAGTGTATGTTTTCGGATTTTCTCTCTAGTGGTGGCCATGTTTTTGTTGTGATGCAAGATGATGAATTGCATGTTTTAATTACTGATTTGAAAGCATGTTTTAGCATGGATTTTGCTGATTATGTAAGCCATATGTTGAAGGTAACTCTAGGTAGGAGTACCTTGCTTTTATACATTGAAATAATGTGGTTTGATGCTTTGAAATGCATGATGAAAATGGCTTGGTTTAATGCTTTAAAATAGTGGATTGAATGATGAAAATGATGTATATTGGCAAGTGATGTTTTGAAAAGATTAAGGTCACTAAGGTGGTTAAAAGTCCTTGAGTGAGCCTTGTTACTTAAGATCATCAAGGTGGTTAAAAGTCCTTGGATGAGTCTTGTTACGGACACTAAGGTGGTTAAAAGTCCTTAGGTGATCCTTTCCATGGTGTTTAAAAGTCCATGGGGCCAAGGTGTTTAAAAGTCCTTGGGGCCAAGGTGTTTAAAAGTCCTTGGGGTGATTCAAGCATTGGACACAAAGGTGGTTAAAAGTCCTTGTGTGGTCCTTATTCATGGTGTTTAAAAGTCCATGGCCAAGGTGTTTAAAAGTCCTTGGGGCCAAGGTGTTTAAAAGTCCTTGGGAAAGTTGTTGAACTTGTTTTATGAAATGGAATTTGTCACTTGAGCCAATATGACATGTTAAGTATATTATGAAGCATGAGATGCTTGTTTTAATGTTTATGTTGAAGCCTGAGATTGCTTGTTTTAAGTATGCTTTTGAGCATGTGCAAAGATTGATTTCAAGCATGTTTATAAATGGTTTTAATTGCATTATTGAATGGTTTTTTAAAGAGCATGCCTCACTAAGCTTTTGCTTACGCTCTCTTCGTTTTCTTAATTCAATAATGCAGAGCATTAGAGTACCTTGAGGGGCAGCAAGAAAGGGCAAGCAATCAAGTTCAAGTGAAGCTCAATGTATGGAAGGTTTTTGTTAAACATTTAGCTTTTGGATGATTTGGCAATGGGGGACCAATGTGTATGTTTTGGGAGGTGTTTGAGACTCCCTAAGTATGTTGAATGTTGTTGAGATTGCTGGTTTTTGAATTGGAACCTTATATGCTTGTTTTGGAAGTTTGGTGTTTGAATAGCTAGCTTGTGTAGGAAGCATGCCTATAGAATTGGGGCTTTTTGCATATGATGTTAGATTGTTGTTTTGATGATTCCTATAAGTCACATATATGTTGAATTGCAAGCTGGTAAAGTTTGGTGACATTTGGAGCATGTTTGATTGATCAATTGCATGTTTTGGAATGCCAATTTGCTGCAATCTGTGCAGGCGTTTCGGAACAGTGTGCACCGTTTCGGAACGGGTGCCTTGCATGAACCCAGGTGTCCGAAACTGTATGCACCGTTTCGAAACGGTTTGGTCTCTGCCAAGGCCGTGTTTCGGAACGGGTTCGATCGGTTTCGGAACGGCCCGTGTTTCGGAACGGGGTCGATCGGTTTCGGAACGGCCGACCGTTAGGGGCTGACATTGGCAGTTATATGTTTTGAATTGTTTACGTTTTGGTCCTGAATCTTGTTTGTTCAATTGTATGAGCTTGGGAAGTCCTTTTGAGCTGCAATTTCACAGAGAAGCATGAAACCTGATTAATTTCAAGATGGTAACTTTAATTTGGGTTAAGTCCTTTTAATTATCAGAAATTACATTTTGGTCCCTAAAGTTGTAATTTGTTCAATTGGGTCCCTGTTTGATCTCTGATGTTTGTGATCTTTGAGTATGATGTTTGTGTGATCACAATTAGGTTTAATGTGCATCTAGACAAGATTAAAAAGAAAAAAGGGTCGTTAATCAAGGTTGACTTTCGGGTTGACTTTGGTTTTCCCCGTGTGACTTTCTTAATTCGGGTCAACCGTCTAGGCCGGGTTAAGGGGGTTACAAAAACGACATAGGAAGTGGCTGGAAATTGAATTACAAAAAGACTGCTCAGAATTGAATGAATCTGGAAACTGCTTAGGTTAAATTGTAATTTTGAAAATGTTTAGGGGTTTAATTGATGCCAATAAATTCTGGAAAAAATTTAGAAATAAGGGAGGTATTGTAGGAATGAAAAATAAATGGTTTAGCTTGAATTATATATCAATTGATAGTTTAAATATCCTTAGAACACATAGAGGATCAAAATGGACTAGCTTGTAAGGATTGATAATTTGAGGACTTACATGCCCTGTTTTTGTGGTTTCTGAAACATCATTATTATGTTCATATATGTAGGTAAATGTGGTTAAAAGCTCAAGATTAATGGTGTACTGAAACATAGGTAATAAATGCACTAAAGCCACAAATTAAGCATAGACAGATTAGGTTGTAAAGGTGTGTTTATAAGGTTTCTATAATGGTAAATAACTCCATAATTGGAGTTGTGAGTAAAAAGATATGACCAGTTTAGTAGATGTTACTCAAACTGCCAGTTTAGGGGGCAGCTTCACTTGTCTAGGAGATTATGCTTAAGTAAATGAATTTATATCTTTAAATTAATTACTAATGGATATTGTATATGATATTTTATGATTTAATATCACATTGGTGAAGAATTTTAAGAAGATTCAAGGAGTGATCGAGCAAAGAGTAGGGGGAAAGGAATCATCATCAGGGATAACAACTAAGCTTGGAAGTATTTGTGAGTGTAGCATTGCTTAAGTATTAGGATTAGTATCCTAAC
This sequence comes from Hibiscus tridactylites, assembly GCA_958450335.1. Lineage (NCBI taxonomy): Eukaryota > Viridiplantae > Streptophyta > Magnoliopsida > Malvales > Malvaceae > Hibiscus > Hibiscus tridactylites. The sequence continues at coordinate 33,584,830 of OY288269.1, forward strand.
CTTTATGTTTTTTATTATTAGATAACATGAATGAAGCATGTAATGAATTTAATAATGATTGGTAAAATTTAAAATGATAAGGAAGAAGGATTAAAGGCAAGAATATTGACCTAAGTGTATATTGCTTGTTAGATAAGCTTGCTTAGCATAAATATGATTAGTTGCTATGATGTGTTGATTGCTTGAGCTATGTGAAATGAGACTAAATGATAAGCTTCGCTACTGGTTTTTTATGATTATAAAATGAAAATAATCTCATGTGCTTGCTGGAATTTTTTGTTACCATGATGCTTGATTGATTATATGTGTATGCCTATTGAAATGGTCAAATGTCTTTGAAATTATGAATGATTGGCATGTGAATGCTCTTGTTAATAAAGAAAGATAAGTAAAGCCCTTGGTTTGATTAGTGTCTAGAATGGTGGTTAGTCACCTATAAACCTGAAAAGGTGGTTAGTCACCTTGATAATTGAATGGTGGTAAGTCACCATTGATGCTTATGCATCCTCTGTTATATGTCGAAATGAGAAACTGATACTTGAGGTATCTAATGATACATGTTACAAGAAGACTTTATTACCTATTCCATTAATCATCCAAGGCAAAAACATGATTAGATCAATGATATATGTTTAAATGAATAAGTTGGGTAATAGCCCTAATGAAATGTCTTGAACATGTGTACTTAATTGTGATCTAAGATGGCCTATATTATGTTTTAAATTTGTGAAATGATGCTGCTCAAGATAACAATGTAATTATATATTGTTTGTTTCCCAACTTTATATGATTTGTATATGATGCTTGCTGGCGAATTTGGTATGAAATGTATATGTTGTTTGCTGCCAAAATTGGTGTGATTTAAATAATATGGTTGCTGCCCAATAAGTCATTGTACATGTAAATGCTTGCTGCCCTATTGGTTAGTACATGAAATTAGCAATGCTAACTTGGTTTTGATAGACTAGCTAGCTTTTCCGATACGCGCTAAGCCTAGCTAAGTAACCTTAAAGATTTAATAGGACTTTAAAAGATTGAAACTAGTAATGTATAGGGCTGCCTCACTAAGTACATTAAGGGTACTTATCACTATATTGTTTCCTTCTTCCAAATAACATGTCCGTTGATATCCGAAAGCCATTCGTTTTGTTCTGAGAGCTTCGCAAGCCAAGAACAAGTATGATATAATCTTACTTAGTCTCCTACTTGGTGGCATAGTCTAAGTTAGTTTGTCATGCATTATGGAATATGTAATTGATAAGTTTGGTTTGTATAAGACTAAGACATGTTATATTATGTAATGACTTGATGAATGTTTATGTAAATATGGAATTGATGAGATGAATAATCTATGTTTAAAGTTAACTAAGCTTAGTTTGAATTTGATTAATTTAAGGGGTTCATGTGAATGTAGGATTTGAATGTTTGAGTATTGAATTGATATTAACCTTGAATATACTAAAAGGTATATATATAGGCATGATGAATTCGGATGAATTAGCATTAGTAAGTTGAGTTCTATGTTTGATTAGGAGCTTGCATATATGTTTGTTTTGTTTCTTGATATAATTCAAATGGTAAGGTTGATAGCATCAATGTATGTATACATAATTAGGAAGTAAAATGATAGTTAAGTTTATATATATAGATTTTTTTTTCCGAATGGATCACATGTATATAAGATTACTAGTCGAATGTTTAAATGAGATCGGTTAGGTTGTTTATTAGTTCATATATGAGATATAAGCATGTAATTAGGTTTTATTTAAGTGTAGCTGAATGTATACAAAAATATAATAGATTTATTGTTTGTTCTTGATTGTTTAAATGTATACATGATCGAGTTATGTAATAAGTCATGTTATATGTTAGTTAATAAGTTAGATCACATGTTAAGAAAAATTTAAAATGGCCCACTTAGGTCTAAATGATTTTGTGTATATGTTTGTATGATCAATTCTTACTCTGTTATAAGTTGTATATTTAATTGACTATTATGGTTTGCCAAGCATGTGTATTTTGTTATATGTTTCTTGTTGTTCGAATGTGACATCTCTCGTTCTTAACCTGGCGAGGGGTGTTACAAGTTACTTAACTTACTTGAGTTTTACTTCAAAAATAATTTTTAACTACAACCAATTTTGGGCATCTCTAGTTTTCTTCTAAAGTTTTTCTATTTTTTACTAGAGCCAGTTTTGGGCACCTCTAGTTTAATTTCCTAGAGCTAGTGTAAGGCATCTCTAGGAGTACTTTCTAACTCAAGTGGCTAAGCTTCCTATTCTAAGTTTGCTAACAGAGTCTTAACAACATATAAGTCACAAAAGTGTTTTAAGAGTTCAGAACTGTAGTAAGGCTCTAGATACTTCATAAAACATTCTAAAGCTACTGTCACGACAGTTAAGGCCGCGACAAATAAGAGAAATTCAGAAACTTAAGCCAATTTTTTTAGACACAAAAATAAATAGTTATAAACACATAATAATAAGAGGACTTCCTACCCCCAAACTCGAGGGTTCCATTGTCCTCAATGCATGACAAACAAAAAAAATAGAAAGATAAAAACATCACAAATAGAAAATAGAAACATAGAAGACAAAAGAAGCAAGAAACTTAATTTGAGGTGCCATCATTACTTTCGTCAATGTTGTCGTCTATACGAAGCTGTTGACGGGCGCAGGGCGGTAGCATCAGTACTACTGGGTGGCGGGTGTCTGGGTTGTCGATCTTTCAAAGGATGCCTTTTCTGCTGCTAGGGAAGCGAAACTATATACTGCCGAGGCAGAGAACACCATGTCTTGATGGCCTTGGGTGTTTAGGTTGCTGTGGGTTCTTTATTGGAAAAGACAAGAAAAACAAAAATATAAAAACTTAAGAGTTCAAGAGGGAATTAATCCTTGAAACTCTTATCCTAAAATAACGAAATTAAAAACTGAAACTAAATAAAATTTGAGGAGCGTCGTTTCCAATATTTCTTATGGTTCATCTGTACTCTCCATCGAGTTAAAATTTTGTCCAAAAAGGGTAGGGCCAATGTGCTCGTGGTTACTCCATTTTGTTTTATCATGGTGGAGGTGACTTTCTTTCTGGTTCCTTTGTAGTCCATAAAGTCCTCCCATCTTGGAATTGTTCCTGAACACATGAACATATGTTTAGGAAAAATTATATCTATATCTAACCATGTACTTACTTCATTCTCGTCGAAGTTTGTTATGGTGGAAAGTAGCTTTTGCTGTCGTGTTGTCTACTGCGTCAGCCAGTTATTTTGACAGTCCTTTGTCAGGTTGCTTTGCAGGTTAAGGTGACATTGGAAAGTGCCTTGACTCCCCCGTATCAATTTATGTTGGCCACTCATAGGTCTCCATCAGTAGAGATCTCGATGATTCTAAATCCACCGATGTTGGTTCCTCAAATACCTGCAATGGAATTGGTGAGTTTTCAAAGAATTCAAAAGGTTTGTTTATTACAAGCTCATATTCCATTGGCGAGGCATTGCCATTGGGTTGCTCTTGCATGTGGTTGTGCGAGTGCCATGGCGAAGGTGGATTTATGCAATCTTTGTCGGGCATAGACGAGGTAGTGGGTTGAGGTTTTTTCCTCGGCAGTGGTTGCTGCTTCAGCATCAGTCGCTGCCAAGGCGGCAGTTTCTGCTTGGACTGGGGTTTCTGCCTCGGAAGTGGTTACCGCCGTTACATTTTTCTCAACTTCAGTAGGTGTTGTTGCGGCGTTGTTCCGTTCACGCTCCTTGATAATTACCAAGGCAGGTTGTGACTCAGGATCATCATGTGTTGGGCAGTCTATTTCATTGCCATCCTTGTCATCTTGTCTCGGGATTTCAGGTTCATCCGTGGCATGAATGGGGACTGGTGTGCTCAAGATTGCATCCATCTTGGCGATTCTTTTGTCCATAGAAGCCGACAATTCTTGAGTGAGTGCCATGAAGGCTTGTAGTGTGTCTTCTACGGATTTTGACTGCTCTTGACAATGATGGCATTGCCAGGGCTTGTCGGGTTCTGTAGCAAAATTGTTATGGTACCAAAACTTTTGTGGTTTTTGATCATACCATAAAAAATTTTGCTGTTGTGAGAGCGGCATCTGTTGTCCATGTTGCTGTTGTGGCGGCATATCTTGTTCTTGTTGGTTCCATCGTTGGTTCTCCATATATTCACCGAACAATATGGGGACAACTTTCGAGTGCATGATTACCTTTAAGGTAATTGCAAGAACGTTCCCACATCAGCTCTCGAATGGTTTTTCTTGACATGTAGATGCCCTTGAACATGTATTGCACCTGAATTTTTTTTTTACAAAAGAAAAAAAATGAATAAAATCAAGTAAGAAACTAAATATAAGTGTAGAAAAAACGAAGTTGTGCGCCAATCCCCGACAACGACGCCAAAAACTTTATGTGTGTAAAAGAGTCCTATTAAATTGGAGCGCAAGTGTACACCTGTGTAAAGTTATAGTATAAAAGATATCGTATCCACAGGGATTGGGACAACTTTAGAATTAATTTTCCTGCACGAGAAAAATAAAAACACAGATAATTGAGAATTGGTTGGATTGAAGTAAAACTAAAGTAGACAAGGGAAATAAATGAAGAAATCTGATTGAGAAAGTAGGTTGGTATTGATTTGTTCAGTAGTCCAGGTGTTGCACTATTCAGAGGAATTATGTTGCATATGTCACCGAGCATGTCGCGGTAGAGGTCTGTTGATGTCGCGGCAGCGAACAACAACTATGTATTTCAAGTTTGGCGTGAACCCCGGTTGTGACGTCCTATCCATAGGTCCAAGTTCTGTCGATGAACACGTCTTGAATGAAACCTCCCAGCGTGAATCGAAGGATGAACACCGATGTTTGTGGATTCTTCTATAGCCTCTTAACCTTGTACATATCCCTAGGCCAAGATAGTTTAACCATAAACCGGAAAACTCGTATTTACTCCTTTCGTATACTTAACTCTCCCGATATTAAGTAAATAAATAACCTCACAATGCTCTCCCGATACTCTTATGAGATATGAAACCAGAGTAAATAAACTTGAAGTTTTATTGAATTGAACAGAAAATCATAAGAAACGATTTAACCCTTACTACTATTTTACAAGATTAACCCTTAGCCCTGCGGAAATTTAGAACATGATGGCGAAGGGGGAAGCTAGGGTTTGTGATGGAAGACGACTAGGAACCAGATTCTCCTCCTCTAGGTCGAATTACAAGCATATATATAGGCCTTGGGTACATGTTTTCTCAATGGCCAAGAATACTAGTTCGAATTAAAGTACAATTCATTAAAGACTAAATCTCTGAATATATGTCCTTTAGTTTGCCCTATCTTCATGCTTTGACTTTCTCCTCAAACTTTGGGCAAGGCCATCCTTGTACTTCTGGGCTCCAAAAATTATACGAGTGTTCTCTAAAAATTAGGCTTGAAATCCTCTATCAGTTGAACTCCACTTCGCATTTTCCATCTCTTCTTCACCAGTGTCGCCACCTCTGTCACAACATATGTCACAACAACGAGTTATAAGGCAGTTTGCTTCAACACCATCGCCACTTCTGTCATGAAAACTGTCATGACAGTGATGTATGAGGCAATTTTCTTCAACACCGTCGCCACTTCTGTCACGGCAGCTGTCACGACAGTGATGTATGAGGCAGTTTTCTTCAACCCTTCACTCTTGCTATGCAGTTATCTTCTGTTCTTTTGCTACCCTGGATTCTGCCACGACAATTATCTTCTGTTCCTCTACTGCCCTGGATTCTGCCACGACAGTTACCTGCAATAATTGACTGAAATCAGCAGCTTTTGTACAAAATTATCCATCTGTGATGTTTATGCAAATTCTATCCTAAAATGCAACTAAACATGCCTGTGTGCTTCAATAATATGGATAAATGATGGTTAAAATATAGAACATTTATTCACTCAACACTGTTAACGCCCACCTTGATACACTGATGGAGCTGGTAATAAAGATTGTGAAACCCGTTGGGAAGGTTTTTGAAGTAAAAGTTGTGGAGCAGTTCTGTGACGAATGTGGAGGCAACCATGATTCCTTTGTCTGCATTGCATCTACAAATTAAATGGGAAGATACGAGAGGAATAGCAGGCCCACACAGAACACCTACAATCCTGGATGGAAGAACCATCCCAACTTCTCATGAAGCAACCCAAAGACAGCTGCAAACCCACAATAGCTACAAGGAGGCTACTAGCAGAATTAGTCCTGGCAGCAAACTCAGCAACCACAAAACAATAACTCACTAGAAGCAACCCTTCAAAGTTTTATGGCTAGAACTAGTGAATTTATTGTTCATGCAAATAAATTTATTGAAAAAACTGAGTCTTTTATGGACAGGACGGAGATGAAGATGAACAACCATGAGGTTGTCATTAAGAACCTGGAGACCGAATTTGGGTAGTTCACTGAACTATACAACAGTCGGACAATGGGTGCTTCATCTAGCAGCTCAGAAGCAGCAGCCAAACCCACTTATGAACATTGCAAGGCTATATCAACAAGAAGTGGGAAGCAGTTGGACGACTCCAGGGTGGTGGAACAGCGAGACGTCCAGCCGGACCAAAAAAGTAAACCTGCCACAGCAGAACCAACACCATCCGCACCAGCGGCAGAACAAGACAACAACTCTGAAACGGATGATCCTCCCCAGACCAAGCCCTAAGCAAGGAGCACACAGAGGTCATATGTCTGCCAGCACTATTCCCCTAAAAGCTCAAGCAACAACAACAAGATCACCAATTCAGATAATTCCTGGATATTCTTAAACATGTGCATATCAATATATCTCTGATATAAGCCATACAAAGTATGCCAAACTATATCAAACATCTTAGGGACATGGTTTCTAAGAAGAAGAGGATTGGGGTATTCGAGATTGTGGTTGTCACTGAAGAGTGCATGGCTATGCTACATAACAAGCTGTCGTCCAAGCAGACAAATCCGAGCAGCTTTGTTTTCCCATGCAGGTTAGGCAGAAAACATGAGACCAGAGCCATGTGTGACTTGGGAGCCAGTATCAACCTGATGCCCAAAGCTGTCTTCGATAAACTAGGTATTGGGCCTGCCAAACCTACCTCTGTCATGCTTAAACTCGCTGACGACACATTTGTACAACCGGAGGGAAAGATCAAAGACATCTTGCTAAAGGTGGGGAACCTGATTCTCCCTACCGACTTCCTCATCTTAGACTGTGAGGCCGACGAAAAAGCCTCTATCATCCTTGGGCGACCATTCTTGGCCATGGGCACAACGCTTACAGATGTGGAACTCGGGGAGCTGACAATGAGGATAGAGGACCAGAGCATCAAGACGAACATGCTACAACCCTCCGATGAAGGAAAAGGAAGCCCGTATGCAAGAGCTACCAAACTCAGCAAGGAAACAGGCCAAGGCAGACTTAAGGACCCAGTCACACAACACTTGAAGGAACAAGAGGACCCCCTAGGAGGGAAGAAAAAGTCAAACCACCTCAGGAAGTGGTTATGTCTGGGAGATGCACCCAAATGCACTCCCAACATAACTTAATTTTCACTTTTTTATTTTATTTTTTTACGCATTAGGATTAGAATTTATTTTATTTTAAGATTAGATTAGCTTTCATAATCTTATTTTTTTAGAAATAATTTCAATATTTTTATTGCTATTTCAATTTATTTTATTTTAGGTTTAGGAACACAAGAGCATGACTAAGGAGGAGGACCAGCAAGAAGCCCGCCCACCATCCTGCCAAGACAGCAACGAGCACAACAACGCGTAACGGCTAGTTTGCCATCAACGGCTAGCTTCTAATGGCTCCAAAAATAATAGGCAGAAAAATATGTAACGTGTGCAAGAAAATCGGACCGTTTGGCATTTAATGCCGCCCCGGCACCTCTCGGTAGCTCATATATATACCCCACTAACTCCATTTTACTTTACTTTCACCTTTTTTCTACTTTCTGAGTCCCCTGCTCTCTCATTATTCATCGTTCTAGTTTCAGCTACATAAAACCGTTCACATGGCATCAACATCAAACCAATAACCCATTTACAAGAGATTTTACTACAAGGAGGACAAGGGAAGATACAAAAGTAAGTTCTCCAAGCAGATAATATGTGAGGAACAAGGCTTCCATTACACACAGAAACGTGAGACTATGGGAGATGTTTGCTCAGTAGCCAGAGATAGAGGACATCACCATCGTCAGAGAATTCTACTCCCATCAACCCTGCCCGGAGAAGCCATTCGTCTATGTCCGCGGGGATCCAGTCAAACTAAATGTTGCTGTCATCAACAGGTACTACGACCTTGATATGGACAATAACCCTCACGATGTAACCCCCTTAACCCGGCCTAGACGGTTGACCCGAATTAAGAAAGTCACACGGGGAAAACCAAAGTCAACCCGAAAGTCAACCTTGATTAACGACCCTTTTTTTTCTTTTTAACTTGTCTAGATGCTCATTAACCCTAATGGTGATCATACAAACAACATACTCAAAGATCGCAAACATCAGAGATCAAACAAGGACCCCATTGAACAATTTACAACTTTAGGGACCAAATTATAAATTCTATAAATTATAAGGACCTCGTTCAAATTAAAGTTACCATCTTGAAATTAGTCAGGTTTCATACTTCTCTGTCAAATTTCAGCTCAAACGGACATCCCAAACTCATACAATTGCACAAACAAGATTCAGGACCAAAATGCAAACAACCCAAAACATTTAACTGCCAGTGTCAGCCCCCAACGGTCGACCGTTCCGAAACAGGCAGAGCCTGTTTCGAAACGCGGGGCCGTTCCGCAACGCGTACCGAAACACGGGCTGGCAGTGGCCTTTCCGTTTCGGAACGGTCTCTCCCGTTTCGGACGCCTGGGCTGGTTTAAGGCACCCGTTCCGAAACGGTAGGCACTGTTCCGAAACACCCTGCACAAAATGCCACAAGATGCACACTTAAACATGCAATTAAACAACCAATCATGCTCCAAATGCTACCAAACTTTACCAGCATGTAATTCAACATATATGAGACATGTTAGCATCAACCAATCAACATATTTACCACATATATGAAAAGCCCCAATTCTAAAGGCATGCTTCCTACACAAGCAAACCATTCAAGCATAAACTTCCAAATCAAGCATTTGATGGCCAATACAAATACCAGCAAACATAACAACATCCAACATATTTAGGGAGTACAAAACATCTCCCAAAACATTCCTAAAGCTCCCCCATTGCCAAATACCCAAAAGCTAAATGTTTCCAATAAAACCTTTCCATACTTGAGCTTAAATCCCACTTGTTTGCTTGCCTTCCTTGCTGCCATCAAGTACCTTAACGATCTGCATTATTGGTTTAAGAAAACGGAAGAGAGCGTAAGCAAAAGCTTAGTGAGGAATGCTCATTAAACCACTCAATAATGCATTTGTAAAACTCATTTGCAAAACATACTTTCAATATCATTTAAACATGCTCAAAAGCAATTTAAACAAGCAACACATGCTTCCACATCATTTCATAGCATATTGGCCACAAGTGATAAGTTTCATCTTTTAAAAACAACATGTTCAACATAAGACTCACACATGGACTTTTAAACACCATTGTGATCTTATAGTTTCCAAGAACACACAAGGACTTTTAACCACCTTTGTGTTCTTCCCAAGGACTTTTAAACACCTTGGCCCCAAGGACTTTTATACACCTTGGCCCATGGACTTTTAAACACCATGGCAAGGACCACACAAGGACTTTTAACCACCTTTGTGTCCTTAACAAGAACCATCCAAGGACTTTTAACCACCTTGATGTTCTTAAGTAACAAGGCTCACTCAAGGACTTTTAACCACCTTAGTGACCTTAACAAGAATCAACATGGACTTTTAACCACCGTGAAGTTCTTAGATTCCACAAGGCTCACTAAAGGACTTTTAACCACCTTAGTGACCTTAACCTTTTTCAAAACATCACTTGCCAATACACATCATTATCATCAATTAATCCACTGTTTTAAAGCATTAAACCAAGCCATATACATCATGCATTTTAAAGCATCAAACCACATTTAATCAATGTTCAAAAACAAGGAACTCTTACCTTGAGCTTCCTTTAACATATGGCTTACAAAAACAGCAATTACCATGCTAAATCATGCTTTCAAAACAGGATTTAAGACATGCAATCAACCACATTGCATAAGAACAAAACCTTGGCCACCACTAGAGAGTTTTCCGAAAACTTACACTTGAGCTTAGTAAAGTTGTTTAGACTTAAACTAAGCTCCCAAGACATTGGTTTCAAAGCTGAAAACCCAATTTCACTCACCGATTCCACTTCGCCTCTCGCCGAAGCACAAAATCAAGCTTCCGGATCAACAACTCTTGGATCCAAAGATGCCTCCCCTGTTTTAACACATCAAAGCAGAGGATTAATGCATCATCATGCATTAATAGCTTCAATGAAAGCACCTAAACTCGCTGCTCTCATCCAACCTCCATTTTCGGCCACCAAACACAACTGAAAATGCATCCAAACCTCTTCTCAACAAAGCCCAACCACAAACCATCAAAACCAAACATCCTTTAACATCATTTAACATCTAAAAAGAGCCTAATAACATCCTTATACCTCCAGCAACAACAAATCCACAAGATCACACCAAAAACAACCTAGAATCATAAGCTAAACTTAGGAAATTCAACCTATCCGGGATTGCATTAATCAAAACTCAATTCCTCATCAAATTATCATTCATTAATAATCATTTTAACACCTTAAAACACTGCTTTAACAGATCCAACGAAAAGTCATCAAAAATCACCAAATCTTGCATTTTAAGCCAAGATCCATTAAACAACATAAAAGCCATTTATAAAACATCAATTAAGGATTGAGAACTTAGGAATTTCAGTAAAGAACTGATAGTTTAGAGGAGAAGGACGTTCTTACCTCCAAATTTGAGTTTCTCCTCTTTAGAGCCAAAAAGCTTGAAAATCCAATTAGCAAATTGCAAGGTTTTGTTGTTGAAATGATTAGGAATCCAAAGAGATTTGAAAAGATAGATTTGAGTGACAAAATCAGAAAGAAATCCCTGGAGAGAAAGTGTTTGGGTTGAGAGAAAATGAGAGAAAAGGAAAATTGAAAGAAAATAGAAAGTTGGTTACAAAATAGTAAAATGATTTCCCTCCACTTTTCTTAAGCTTTAAAATCAGAATTATTCATTAAAATATCTTAAAAAAATCTGGAGAAACTCTTTTTGGAATAATAGCTCCTTAAAGATTCAAAGTTTCAATCCTTTCTAAAACAGTCACGCAACTTTCAAAAATTACATTTTGGTCACTAGCCAAAATGTCACCCTTCCAAAACTCATTTTGTAAAATTGATTTCACAGTTCACTTATTTATATTAAAAGATGATTTTAGAACATTTTTCCATATTTTTAATGCAACCTGAACTAGGCTTTCCTAATTTCACCTTTTTAGATTCGACCAGCACTTTGACCAAACCGGTCAACGCTCAAACTTCTAAGCCCAAAACCGGGGCGTTACACACGAAGAGTGGAGGCAGTCACTGACGGCTGCCGATTATGAGAAAATCAAGGCCAAACTCTGCAAGCCCAACACGACATAGCTTGGAGGCAAGCATGTGGGATCTGTCCAGCACCGCCATCTGCTGCCTTAGGCCATGTTATGGAACACGTTTGTATAAAAGAGTCTGCTACCTACATCCCACAACTCAACCGTTGATCGGCTGCGCCTCGCCTTAATCCACAGTATCTTGATGAACCGACAGATAAACATAGGGGAAATCATTTGTACAGAAATCCACAACTGCTTCAAAAAGAAGAAAGGTAGGTTGTACTTCCCGTCCCTCATCACAGGTCTTTGCACCAACTTCGGTGTCCCGGTATAGGCAATAGATGAGCTAACAACTACCAAAGAGGACTGGACAAAAAAGGTCTGCATTCAGATGATGCAGAATGCAGAGAAAGAGCCAGCAACGCCTAGCCATCCTTCAGCCACACAACCTGGAACTCCAGCTGCCCCGGCAGCACTGAAGTTGCCCCAGTCAAAGAAGCCCTCCCACTGCTGCACACACTTCTAGACAACACAAAGCGAATTGAGCAACAATAGTTGGCCTTAATAAATTATGTGGGGGAGGCTCAAGAAGCTCTTATGGCTTATTTTCTACAGAAATTCCCTAGTGATGTCCCCACCATGCCACCATACCCTGCGGAGCTTGCAACAGCAACCTAAACACAAAGAAGTCCACCAGCCACCATTGCCCGCCAGACTGACCGCCAGGTGCCTTATCCTACGCATTATCCGACTTACTCAGCCACCACTCCATCCAACACAATGGCAGACTCACTTGAGAGGCACCAGCAGCATCTCTCCCCCGCTTGACAGAAAAGACAGTGGTAGACACCTCCTCATTAGAGGAGATTGAGGAGCCACCGCCTGAGCCAGAAACAACAGTGGTAGCAGCAACAACAACCCTCCCAATGACATTCATCCCACCGGCAGCACCCACGGAGGAAGGAACCAGGAAGAGGAAGCGGCACATAATAACCGAAGAACCTATGGACTTCGAGACAGAGTCAGAAGAGAGTGACGTATCTCCTGTCGCTCCCCCTGCCGAAACTCAAGAAGAGCCATACCATACGCTGAAATGAGTCCAGCCATCACGGAAAGAAAAAAACCTCACCTGCTAAGGCCGCTGCCAGGACATCTGTCAACCGCCGCTTCATCATCCAAACATCTTTCTCTTCCTCAGCTGACAAGAATCCAGCCTCTTCCCACCCCTCACAAAACTTTTAGTTTATTTTTTCTTTTATTTTTCTTTCTCTTTCTCTTTCTCTTTTCTTTTCTTTTCTATTTTCTTTTATTTTTATTTTTAACTTGTATATTTTATTTTTCTTTGTATCTTTTCTGTTTTGTGCATTGAGGGCAATGCCCACCTCGAGCTTGAGGGGGGAGGATAGCTCTCTCATCATTTCTCTAGGCATTGTTAGTTGCATTTTTAGGTTGCATTGTACATGCCTTAGTAATAATTGGAAAAGAAAAAAATTATGACTTGTGCCTTAGATAGAATAGCAGATCAATTTATTTTCGCACCTAACTAAAAATGAACTTAATCTTAGGGGGAAAACATGGAATATGACTTAGAAATTTTTTTTGCCTAAAAATGTTAAACACCTCTTTTACTTGCTGATTGGGTGAGAATATTTGATGAACATTGTCGGTTTGTTTTTAGATATCTTTGCAAAATTCTAACGATGATTGCAGGTAGTCGCCAAGGTAGGCAAAAAGAAATAGAAAAATGCACTACTACCACGACAATAGAATAAAAAAACAAGGAACAATTTTTTGTTACCCTAGAGGTGCCCGCAACATGCTCTAGGGAGAATCATGTGCGAGGACACTCCGCTGCTATCAAAGTCCATGAATCTGAAAGCCTTAAAGTGACGGACAAATTAGCATGAGTGAATGAAAGTCTTCACAAGATGACTCTACTCCAAGGGTTCGAGGTTTTGTAGTTTTCTCCTATCTTAACTTTAGATCTAAAAGAGTAGTTGTGTTAAGCTGAAGCCCTCGTTACCATGATTGAAAATATTGTGCTTAACTGTGTTGCCTCGGCAGCAACCATTAAAACACGCCACACATGCATGAGAAATTTAATTATGAGTTATCTTTTTTCTTATTTCCATTCATTAATTTAATATAGGTGCCACAGCCTTGAGGCATAAAATCAAGTTAAGAACAAGTTTTTCCTTCTGATTATTATTAGAGCAAGTAGTTTAGGTTGCATTGCTTGAGGACAAGCAATAGTTTGAGTTTAGGGGTGTCTAAAGTGTCCGCGAGTTCAATATTTCATACAAATTCCACCTCTTATTATTATTGTTTTAAGCACATTTTAGGCATAAGTAGGTGTATCCATGCCATTTTATATTATTTCGTTGTTTTACCTTGCTTTTATAGATTATCGTTTATTTGGTAAACAAGAGATGTTGTTTTAGTGTATTTTTGTATTTAGGTACTAAAAGGCTGAAGAAGGGGACCGAGGAGCTGAGGATTACATGCTGAGGAAACAAACCTAGGAGTTGTACTGGTGTAGTTCCAGCAGAAGACAGTTGTTGCCGAGTAGCTACCGAGAAAAGTTACCGCCGACCTTGCTGCCTACGATAGCTGACTATGGAAGTTGGTGAACCAGAGCGCGTTAAAGTCCATATTCCACGCAAATAAGTCAGAGTTTAAAGTCATATTAAAGATGGAAAGCTACTTTCGAGGACTTCTACTTTAAGGAGGACATAACCTAGTCATCAATCTATAAATACCCATTGTACTCCTAGTTCAATTCATCTTAGGTTTTCTATAGACTTTTCTAGTGTTCTTCGCCGTCGTCATGTTCTAAACTCCGTTTTATTTAGGGTTATGTTTTAAATTATTTGTGAAATGCTTGTTTTATGTTTTGAGTTGTTTTCGTTAATAAAAGGGTAAACTACATAAATAGTCCCCCGACTATGCTCCAATTATCTTTTGCGTCCTCCGACAATCAGAAGTTACTACTTGGTCCCTCAACTTAAAAAAGTAACAAATTGGTCCAATGCCGTTAAAATTTTAATGGATGATGGCGTGACAGTTAATATAAATTGATATAATTATATAATTAGCCTTTAAGTTCTACACTTATTTTAATTTGACCCCAATTCTAAAAAATTTACTCATATAATTTTAATAATCTATCAATTTAGTTTATCTTCTTTTCTATTTCTCATCTCCTTTAATTCTTCATTTCATTTTCACCCCAAAATTAACTAATGCAACCGCTATAATTTCCTTTTATTTACCATGAAATTAATCCCATAATCATAACCAAACACTTTTACATTTTCATTTCAAAATTTTAAAAACGAAATAAAAAGGAACGAAAAGAAACACTCGGTTTTATTTGTTTATTTCTAATATGGATTTTCTTTCTCTTTTGATTCTTAATTTATTCAATGTTGGATTAATTACGATAACACATAATCAACAATTAAATTAAAACTTTTTTGTGAATTTTTTGTTTTCATGCAATGATTAAATTCTGGAAAAATCCAGCATCTGCACCACCATTTTTAAAGAGAAAAACACAGTTGGAGTTTTTGTCTTCAAACACAGTTGAAGATGGACTTAATTGATAGACTATTAAAATTATGTGGGTTAACTTTTTAGAATTAGGGTCAAATTAAAATAAGTGTAGAACTTGAGGGCTAATTGTGTATTATATTAATTTATATTAACTGCCATATCATCACCCATTAAAATTTTAACGGCATTGGACTAATTTGTTACTTTTTTTAAGTCAATGGACCAGATTGTAACTTCTGAGTGTCGAGGGATGCAAAAGATAATTGAAGCATAGTTAGGGGACTATTTATGTAGTTTACCCTAAAATATTCCATGTTTGCTTAATTTGTGCACTTCATTCTTTCAATAAGTCTACACCAGTCAGTTGAGAGAATCCATTTGTCGGGCACAAAAGTGTAAGGCTCACGAAAGGGTTAAGTACGACCACAACGTGCTGAGGCGTGACTAACTTGGTTCCTAACCAATTCACAAGTTTCAGCGGCTAAAAGGGATCATCACCGAGTTGACTAGCATGTGTTAGGTTTACGCTGAGATTGCTAGGTATTGCCTACGTCATGTTAGCTCTCGAGCATCCTTGCCTATAAATAAGAAGGTTCATTGTCGACTACATGCCGAACTTGGAGTAACTGCCAGATCTACCGCTGACACTTATTTTCATTCCACCTGCCGAGACAGCGAAAGTTGCAAGGGTAGTGACCCGTTGCGGCCGCGTGACAGGGTTGTAGCCTGCCGCCCGCCATATCTGCCGAGGCAGCATATCATCGCAGCACGAAACAACTGAGTCCTCTTACAATGCAGTTTTTCACACTAAGTGGCAACATAACCCTGCCTGCTCTACCAACCTGGTCACCTCTTCTATTATTTGTTCTTTACTTTACTTTACTCTTCAACCCAACAAACAATTCACCTGTGTTTTATTTTACCTTGTGCAGGGACTACGAAATGAAACAAGCTGTCCAATCCTCGTGGGATTCGACATTTTTTATACTATAACTTGGCAGAGTGTGCACTTGCGCTCTCACAAAAAGGTAACACCTACACGCCCTACAGAGAAACCATGGGTGCGGCCGAGGAAATTTCCAATTGAGGGAGGAAGGGCAAAGAGGTGTAGCTCATGTTGTTGTTGTTTAACATGAGGGTGGTGGTCCTGCGAGACTGTATGCACATCGCGAGGGACGTAACGACACCGACATGATTGCAGGTACCTTCACCTTGAAATCCTTTTCCTTTTTAGCTGTAATTGATTCTAGATCAACGCATTCATACATCTTGAGTGAGCATGCACTTTTGCTTGATATCCCTGTTGAGATGCTAGATGTAGGAATGCAAGTAACAAGCTCTTTTGGTGAAACTGTTGTTATAAGAAAAGATGTCCTTCATCTGTTCAAGGCCATGTGTTCTTAGTTGATTTGATGAAATATGGTTTTGATGTGATTCTTGGAATGAATTAGTTGTCTGAGCATAGAGATATAGTTGATTTTGATGTTAAGAGAGTTACATTGAGACTTGTTGATGACTACAAAGTAGTGATCGTAGGCGAGAATGATAAATTCTTGTCCAATGCGATTTTGGCACTTGAAGCGAGTCGGATGATGGAGTTGGGTTGCAAAGCTTTCTTAGCTTATGTGATGAACCCTGGTACAAAGGAGGTGCGAGTACAAGACATACGAACAGTATGTGAGTTTCCAGTTAATTTCTAGAAGAATTTCCTGGTTTGCCACCGAACATAGAAGTTGAGTTTGGCATTGAGTTATATGAAAATACGACTGCAGTGTCTATTGCTCGATATCGTATGGTGCCTAAAGAGTTAAAGGAGTTGAAAATGCAACTTCAGGAGCTGTTTGATCGAGGGTTCATAAGGCCAAGTGTTTCACCTTGGGGTGCACCGGTCTTTTTGTAAAGAAGAAGAATGTCACGATGTGTATCTGTATAGAATATCAGCAACTGAACAAGTTGACGATTAAGAACAAGTACCCTTTGCCAAGGATTGGTGATTTGTTTGATAAGTTCCGAGGTGCTTCATTGTTTTCAAAAATTAATTTGAGGTCTGGATATTATCAATTGAAGGCTAAGGATGTGGATGTACCTAAGACAACTTTTCGGACGAGGTACGACCATTATGAGTTCTTAGTGATGCCGCTTGGGTTGAAAAACCCACCGACTACATTCATGGATATGATTAATTATGTGTTCCATGAGTTCTTAGATCAGTTTGTAGTAGTTTTTATTGATGATATTCTCGTGCACTCGCGTACCGAAGGGGATCATGAAAAGCATTTGGGAATTGTGTTGCAAGTGCTGTTGGAAAATCAACTTTATGCTAAGCTGAGTAAGTGCGAGTTTTGGCTCAGAAAAGTTGTATTTCTTGGACAAGAAGTGTCGGTCGAGGGTATTCGGATTGACCCACACAAGATTAAAGCAGTGATGAATTGGAAAACGCCTAAATCGGTGACAAAATTGTGTAGTTTCCTTGGTATGGCTGGGTATTATCGATGGTTTGTGGAGGGATTTTCTAAGATTGCTACACCATTGACTAAATTGTTAAGAAAGAATGTTCGCTTTGAGTGGACGAATGTTAGACAACAAGCTTTCGAGAAGTTGAAGGAAGCTTTGACGCAAGCTCATGTCTTCATTCAACCAGAATTGGGTAAGGAGTTTCTGGTTTACAATGATGCATCATATGTTTGTTTAGGTTGTATGTTGATGCAAGGTGGGAAGGTTGTAGCATATACATCTAGTCAATTGATGGTGCATGAGCGCAACTACCCTACTCATGATCTGTAGCTTGTTGCAGTTGTGTTCGCCTTGAAGATTTGGAGGCATTACCTTTACGGTGAAAAGCGTGTGGTTTCACACCTTATTATAAAATTTTGAAGTACCTCATGATCTTACGATTAAGTATCATCCTTGAAAGGCCAATGTGGTGGTTGATGCCTTGAGTAGGAAAATGGCTGTTGAGTTGAGAGCAATGTTTGCTCGGTTTAGTATATCGTGTGATGGTGGGTTGATAGCCGAGTTACAAGTGAAACCTTCCTTGATTCAGTTAATTAAGGATAAGTAGTTGATTGATGATTCATTGGTGCCTCATGTCCAGGATATAGCTTATGGTAATGTAACAGATTTCTGTTTCAATGATGATGGTGTTTTATGCTTTAAAATTAGGATAGTTGTGCTGGAGGATGTTGAGTTGAGGCGCACTATTTTGACTGAGGCTCATAACAGTCCTTTTGCTATGCACCCTAGTAGTACCAAGATGTATCGTGGTTTAAAAGATGAGTACTATTGGGTGGGGTTGAAAAAGGATGTTGTTGATTTTGTGAGCAAGTGTATGGTTTGTCAGCATGTGAAGGCTGAGCATCAGTTTTCGTCTTGTTTGTTGCAACCTTTGAGGATACCAGAATGGAAGTGGGAAAGGATTATGACGGATTTTGTGTCCGGTTTGAACTTTGATATCATCAAAGAATAACTCCATTTGGGTGATTGTAGATTATCTTACGAAGTGTGCAAATTTCTTGGTTGTCCATACTACGTATACGTTGGATTAGTTAGTGGAGTTGTATATTGTTGAGATTGTGTGTTTGCATGGTGCGCCTAAGTGTATAGTGTTAGATTGAGATCCGAGGTTTACAACGAGATTTTGGGAGAGTCTACACCAAGCATTGGGCACGCGCTTGAACTTCAGCCCCTCATATCATCCTCAGACGGATGGACAATCGGAGCGAGTTATACATGTGCTAGAGGATATGTTGAGATGTTGTGTGATAGATTACCAAGATTTTAGGGAAAAGAAGTTTCCCTTAGTGGAATTTTCCTATAAAAATAGTTTCCATGAAAGTATACAAATGGCTTCATATGAAGATTTTTATGGTAGAAAGTTTAGAACGCCTCTTTGTTGGGTGGAGGCGAGGCAAAAGTTGGTTTCTTTGCCGGATTTGCTTAAGGGAACAACTGATAAGGTGAAGCTCATATGTGAGTGATTGAAGATTGCTTCGGATCGTCAAAAGTCTTATGCAGATTTAAAGCGTAAGGAGATTGAGTTTGTGGTTGGAGAACGCGTATTCTTGAAAGTATCACCTTTGAATAAGGTGATGAGATTTGGACGTAAGGGTAAGCTTAGTCCAAGGTTTATTGCACCTTATGTGGTTGTGGAACGAGTGACACCACTAAGCATATGTTTGGTTATGCTCTCATTCTTCTTTGCAGAAAATTGAGGATCGAGGGAGCATTCGGAGCGAGGAGATCCTAAGACATTGTTTCTTTCATGTATGGTTTGGTTTCGAAGTTTTGGTAATAAGGCAATGTGTTTTCCAAAGTTTGGGGATTTGTATTTTTGTTGTTGTGGCTTTCCAAGGATTATTTCTTGGTGATTTGTCATTTAGATTTCTAAAGAATGTTGATGGTGATATGTTTTGAATGCTATGCTTTATATCTTACTTTGCTAGGACAAACATGATTCGTGAACTTACATATGCCTATGTGAATGCTCAAACAAGTTTGATGTTGTCTAGTAGATGATAGTTGACATGTTGGGATTATATTGTAACCCCCTTAGCCCGGTCTAGACGTTTAACCCGAACTACGAAGATTACACGGAAAAGCCAAAGTCAACCTGAAAGTCAACCTTGATTTATGAGCCTTTTTTTCTTTGTATCTTCTCTAGATGCATATTATTAACCTATAAGTTCGGCAAAGCGATTAGGTGAAAAAGGCACAACGATCGGAGTTCAATTAGGTGTTCAATTCCATATATTTGACTTTTAAGGACTAAAATGTAAATACCATAAAATATAGAGACTTCTATGATTCTAAAGTTACCAATCCTCAATTATTCATGTAACACGCCAACATGTCAAAATTTAGCTCAAACGAATCATCCAAACACATTCAATTTCACCCATAACATTCAGGGACCAAAATGCAACATTTCCAAACCATAAAAGATACTTTTAACTAAAATTTAACTACCCGTATCGATACACCTGGCCATGTATCAATACGCTGGAACACAATAGCTAAAGAAGGTTTAAGCGTATCGAAATGCTTCCTCGCGTATCGGTACAACCTTCAAACACGACCTAGGTGTATCGATATGCGAGCAATCTGTTTCCATACCCCTGTATAGAAATGCCTCACTTTGCCTTAGCGTATCGATACGCCTCCCCGTGTATCGATACACATACAAAATTGGCTTCAACCAACTTCACCTAAACATACCAAATCACTTTCAAAAAAGCTCAAGTCATGCATACAAGATATACTCTATCTAATAGACTTTTAAACACCATCAAACATCAATTCATACTCATCAACCACTTCATATCATGATGGCATTTAGCTATTCTAGCATGCTTAGGATATCAAGCTATTAAAAGGGTAAAACACCACAAACAATCCATAGAACCATATAAAGGCCAATTACAAGTCCAAAATCATAAACTAAACATGCTCAACAAACATCTCCAACCAAAATCAGAAAGTAGAAGTCCCACCCATTGCCACTTATTACACAAAAGGGTGAACCACATACATCTCTTTTCAAAGCCTTGGATTCCTCTTGCTATTTGGCTGCCTTGAAATGTTCAATTCTTTGCATTGATGAAACAAAAGAGCGTAAGCATATAGCTTAGTGAGGATCGCTAAACCATATTCATCAATGCATTTAACATAATTTGTAAAACCACCACTTTTATCACATGCTTTTTCATAAACCATGTCTTCTCAAGACAAGAATGCATTTAATAAACACAAGCTCATATACATCACTTAAAAAAAACAATTAAACCATTGCTTATGCTTTACCAAGCATCTCATGCATTCTTGCATCATTTACAAGCATCCCATGCTTCACATTATTCATTTACATTATATTCACCCACAAGTGATAGTCCATAAACCATTTCAACACAAGACACAATCGGATACGCGGATTACAAGCGTTGTCCCACATGCTTCATACGCACTACCGGACTACACGAGGCTCACACACGAGAGCAACCCTCCAACGTTGTGACACCCGTGGTGGAGTATAACGGTACAATCTCAACCACTCAACACCACTCATCGATAGTTCTATAATTCCACTAACGAGAGCACGGGACACATAATACAAGATCCACACACGAAATTAGCAACCACCGTTGTGATCTTAGCCTCAATCGTTAGGGTACTTGGATGGAGTATATGGTACAATCACAACCCCTCGACATCCAAGGTGACTTTATTCACGGTGCACCCAATTCTATAGCCGGCTAACTATATCCGATTAAAGTAACCAAAACCATTTTCATCACTTGCCAATATAATTATTTAACCACATTAATCCACTGTTTTACAAGCATAACCACAATGCCATTTCCACAAGCATCACATGCTTAATATCATATGCATTCAACACATGCAAACCAAGGACGACTTACCTAGTGCATCCTTAACAAAATGGAATTAAAATCCAGCATTAAACCATGCTTAAACATGCTTAAAAACAGTAAACAAATCTACACTTACTTCAAGTACAATTTCATCAAACATAGCACATTTGCAAGACAGGGACTTACGAATCACTTACTCTTGAGCATAGCTAAGTGTATCAAACTTACACTAAGCTCCCAAGACCACGCTCAAAGTGGTACAAAACAGGAAATTGCATTTCCACTCACCGATACGTGAAGCCTTGTTCCCCGACAAAAAAAATTACCCCTTTGGAGCCTCCAAAACCACATTGTTTGATTCCGGATATATAGATCCCTTGTTTTAAAATCATCAAAACAGAGATCTAAATGCATTCTAACACCAACAACAATTCACAAGCTCGTTGCTCACCCAAACTACAACAAAATACCCATCCAAAACAACAGAAAACTCAATCGATTACTTTCTAAACCAAGCCCAGCCAACATACATCACGTCCAAAGCATTATAAACATCAAACCACATCTAACAAACATCCTAACTCAACCTTACACCTCCAGTAAGCAAGATTCCACCATTTCACCCCAAAATCTCACTTAAAACTATCAAGAACTTCAAGGATCTCAAGGATTTCGGGATCTATGTTATCAACAACTCATTTTAACATATAAATCAACTTAAAACTCAATTAAAATCAACACAAAACAGAGCTTAACTGAACAAGTCCGAAAATTAGGATTTCAACCATAATTTCACAAGATTTTGATCTCTAATCAAAACTATATTGAAAACTCAACCAAAAATAGTATTTAGAAGCCAAATATCTTGGGAATTTCAATAAAGAACTTAGATTAGAGGTTGAGAACATGATTTACCTCCAATCCTTACTTCTCTCAATGAATGACAAGTTTTTCTTAGCAAAATCTTGAAGAATTAGAAAAGATCTCATGAAAATGATTTAGAAAATGTTGAGAGAGTTTTTGCAAGAAAAAATTATGAGGAAAGATGAGACAATTAGTGTTTGGCTAAAAATGAGAAAGAGTTGGTAGTTACGTCAAATGAAATCTCACTTTAACTAACTTTATTTATTAATTAATACAAACCCAATTAAATCCATTTAATTAAAAACCTTTTAAAACACATGTCATATTGAGAAAAAGGTCAAATTGACTTAAAGCCCCCTAAAGATTCTAAGATTTTGGCGTCCACATTAAAAATCACATTTTCCCAGTTTTGAAACTTTACAATTCGGTCACTACTCAAAATGTCCCAATTCCGAAATTCATTTTGTGAAATTGACTTGACCAACCACTTAAACATATTTTTAGAGGATTTTAGCAATTTTATCACAATTTTATCCTACCCGATCCTTAATTTTCTTAAATCACCTTACATGATTCGAACCTTTCTCGATCGGTCCGATCCGATGTCTAAAACATCTAGGCTCAAGACCAGGGCGTTACAACTCTCCCCCACTTAGGAAATTTCGTCCTCGAAATTCATACCTGAAGAAAAGAGATGCGGAAACTGCCTCAGCATGTACGCCTTGCTTTCCAACGTGGCCTCCCCAACTCCTCGGTGTCGCCACAACACCTTCACAAGTTCTATCGTCTTGCCATGAAGAATATGTTACTCACGTCCAGAACCTTCACTGGTTCCTCATCAGATGATAGATCCAGATTCAACTCTATCTCCTCAATAGGCATCACATGTGAAGGATCCGATATATACTTCTGTAACATGGAGACATGAAACACATCATTTATCTTCTCCAACTTTACATGCAATCTCAACCGATATGCCATAAGACCAATACGCTCCACAATCTCGTAAGGTCCAATGAACCTTGGGCTACGGTTACCCTTATGCCCAAATCTCATCACCTTCTTCCAAGGCGATACTTTCAAGAACACACGTTCGCCAACCGCGAACTCAATTTCCTTACGCTTCAAGTCCGCGTAAGACTTTTGCCTATCTGATGCTGTCTTTAAACGCTCACAAATGAGCTTCACCTTCTCGGTGGTTCACTTAAGCGTAGCTGGCATCGAAATCAACTTTTTCCCAGCTTCTTCGCAACAAAGAGGGGTTCAACATCTTCTCGCATACAAAGCCTCGTAGGGAGCCATTTGAATACTTGCCTGGTAACTGTTATTATACACAAACTTAACCAACGACGAGTACTTCTCCCAAGAACCCAGAAAATCTATCACAAAGCATCTCAACATGTCCTCAAGCACTTGGATCACACGCTCCGACTGTCCATCCGTATGAGGACGATAAGAACTACTGAAATTCAATCGTGTACCCAAAGCTTGATGCAAACATTCCAAAATCGTACTATAAACCTTGGATCTCTATCCAACACAATGGACTTTGGCAAACAGTGCAACCGCACAATCTCAGTTATGTTTAGCTCATCCAACTTATCCAAACTGTATGTAGTATGCACAGCCAGAAAATGTGCACACTTGGTAAGCCGATCAACGATCACCCAAACTGAATTCTTCTTTGTCGATGACACAGGCAAACCAGACACAAAATCTATGGTGATTCTCTCCCACTTCCATTTTGGGATTCTCAAAGGCTGCAAAGACCCAGAAGGAACCTAATGCTCAGCCTTAACTCGCTGACACACCATGCACTTACTAACAAACTCAACCACATCCTTTTTCAACCCCACCCAGTAGTACTCATCTTTTAGGTCACGATACATCTTTGTACTACCCGGATGCATGGCAAAAGGACTACTATGACCTTTAGTTAGAATAGTGTGCCTTAACTAAGCATCATCTGGTACCACTATTCGAATCTCAAAGCATAGAACACCATCATCACTAAAGTTGAAATCCGAAGGACTATCCTCCGCAATGTCCTGAACATGTGAAACAAGAGAATCATTAAGCAACTGCTTATTTTTGATCAACTGTATCAGGGATGGCTTCACTTGCAATTCCGCAATAAGACCACCATCACGCGATATGCTCAAGCGAGCGAACATCACTCTCAACTCCACCGCCACTTTCCGACTCAAAGCATCGGCTACAACATTAGCCTTACTCGGGTGATACTCAATCTTCAGATCATAATCTTTAAGTAACTCCACCCAACGACGCTGCCTAAGATTTAACTTCTTTTGAGACATGAGATACTTCAAACTCTTATGGTCTATAAACACAACACACTTCTCACCGTACAGGTAATGCCTCCAAAATTTCAAGGCAAACACCACAGCCGCAAGCTCAAGATCATGAGTAGGGCAGTTGCGCTCATGCACCTTCAACGACCTAGATGCATAGGCCACTACCTTACCCTCATGCATCAACACACATCCCAAACCAACAATGGACGCATCACTATAAACCATAAACTCCTTACCAGATTCAGGTTGAATTAGAACAAGAGCTTGCATCAAAGCTTCTTTCAACTTCTCAAAAGCTTGTTGTCTCGTATCCGTCCACTCAAACCGAATATTATTTTGAAACAACTTGGTCAAAGGCGCTGCTATCTTCGAGAAACCCTCGACAAACCTACGGTAGTACCCAACCCAAACTGATGCGACAACAACCAGAAAGAATTCCAATGAATTTCCTAGAGGGCCTATGACTCGTGCAAGAGCTAAAATGATTCAAGATGCCGTGGAAAGTTTGCTTTGCCAATGCTGTAAAATGAATGAAGAAATGACAGCAACAATTAGATCTTGCAACGTTTTGAGTTTGTTGGAAAGTTGAAATAAGTTGCATAAGAATTTGCATGAGTAGTTGCATAAGAATTTGCATGAGTAGTTGCATAATAGTTCATTCTTTCCATGAGAATAAATATGCTTGTTGTTGCATTTATGCAAGCACTTCATTTATGAAAATACTTCACTTATGTATGTGTTTCATTTAAGCATGTAGGTTCATTAATTAAACTAGTTCATTCATTGAACTTGTTCAATTAATTATTTAAGTTTTCATGACATTTTTATCTTATTTTGATTAATATTTTATGTGTTTTTAGTGTCATTACACGTTGGGATTAAGATGGAAACAATTGAAGACTTTTCATCTTCTTCAAGGAGACATGCCATCTTTATCACCATTTAAAGAGAGTCTTTTTGAATTCCATGGAGGATGAAGCATTTAGAAGACTTTATTATGCTTTTATTCAGCCAATAAAGTTGAGAAATAAAGAAATGAAGTGGAAGAGACACATACACTTAGATGCAAACATAGGCATATTCATTCCAAGTCATCTACATGCACTTTTAAGAGCCAAGCAAGGGGAATATCAAAGGATCCATCACTTGGACGTGTATAAGTCTTCATTCAAGCCTTATTATGTCCAAAATCATTCTAAATTACACAAATGGCCAGCCACACTTGATAGGATTGAAGACAAACCATTGATTGTCATAAATTTGAGCCTTAATGCATTGTTTTGTCCATTCAAACTCTAGGCTGCCATGTACTATAAATAGGATGCTCATTTGCCTTTGTAAGGAACATTT
Organism: Hibiscus tridactylites; assembly: GCA_958450335.1. NCBI lineage: Eukaryota > Viridiplantae > Streptophyta > Magnoliopsida > Malvales > Malvaceae > Hibiscus > Hibiscus tridactylites. The sequence continues at coordinate 33,610,871 of OY288269.1, forward strand.
TTTTTTATGAAAATATATGAGAGTGTTCTCTTCATTGTTCTTTAAGAACTTTATCGGCTTTCAAGCTAGTCTTGTGGCAAATTTTCCCTTTTCATTCCATTCTATTTATAGCGTTGGTTCCTAGCTTTCTAGCTAGCGGGTCACGTTCCACCATTCCACCATCACTTCCATTTGATTATATTGTTGGTTCTTAGCTCAATTATAGCTAAAGGGTCACAATCCAACCTTCTTCAATCATTTCACAAAGGGTAAGAACGTGAAAGGTTTGGGTCAACATTCACTATCTTGTTGGTTCTTCCTTGTTCCACACGGATTCTATTCCATATATCCATATCAACTTCTATCCAATTTCCCCTTACATTTATCTTTCAAACCATAATCACCAACCATTCTAGCACCTATTACAACAACTTTCACCATCTTCATTCCATATACATCACTTCCACACTCATGTTTCAAGTTTGCAACTTCATACTAGAATCACGATCGGGCAACATCACATATGAATTCGGTCATCACGCAACCGGATACGTATCATTTGGCATCAGAGCTATTTTGATTCAGTAAGTTAAGTGTTTCTCTTCCTGGTTTGCATAAAAAAGAAAAAAAAGAAAAAAAAGAAAAGAAAAGAAAAAGAAAAAAAAGGAAGTTTGGTTGTTGTTGGTAATACTCAATTCAGAAAATTATTATTTCCTATTGCCTTGTTATTTTCTAATCATTTTACTTTTCTACCTATAGCCTTTTTTTTTCTAAACCCTTTCTTTCAGCCAATTTCCACAAGCAAACATGTTAAGCCTTGAGTAAGTTCTCTAAGGACTTTGATAGGAGAACAAGAGCGGTAAAAGGCAAGAGTGCACATCAAGGGTAAAAGCCATCCAGAGTGAAACACGAGTGTGAGTGTTTTCCTTGGAGTGTAACGGTGAGAATTTTCGCTAGTGAGGTTTATTAGTTAATCATGTCTCAAGATTCCGTGAGAAACACTTTTGGTGCTAGTAATAATGTTAACGTAGATGCAACTAACTCCAATCTTCAAGATATTATCCGAGAGATGGACAGGTTGTTGCAACAAAGGTTGGGGCCGATGCAAGAACGATTAGATCATTTGGAGGAAAGATCTCAACGAAGGCATAATTCAGATCGCGAGGAAGAGTATGAGGGAGAGGTGGATGAAGAACTCATAGACGAGCGAGCCTCCCAGCAAAGTTTTAGGCGTCCAGAACCTAGGTACCAAAGAGCACGGCCAAGAGTTGATGATAATCTTAGCAACATCAAAATAACCATTCCTTCTTTCCAAGGAAGAATGGATCCTGAAGCTTATCTTGCATGGGAAAAAAAAGTTAACCACATCTTTGAGTGCCACAACTACTCCGAGCTTAAGAAGGTAAAACTTGCAGCCATTGAATTTACATATTATGCACTAATATGGTGAGATTAGTTGACATCTAACAGGAGACGCAATGTCGAACATCCAATTTCTACTTGGAATGAGATGAAGGCCGTTATGCGTAGGAGGTTCGTTCCAACTCACTATCATAGGGAGTTGTTCAACAATCTTCAAAATCTCACCCAAGGCAACCGTACTGTTGAGGATTACTTCAAAGAGATGGAAGTAGCCATGATCCGAGACAACATTGATGAGGATAGAGAAGCCACCATGGCCAGATTTCTATCTGGCCTTGATCCTAATATTGCAGCCACTGTTGAGTTGCAATATTATGTGGAGATCGAAGACACGGTTCATATGGCCATGATGGTCGAGAGGCAACTCAAAAGGAATGGCACAACTCGTTCCTATGGAGGTTCTTCTTCTAAATGGGGGCAGGGTACCTACAAGTAGAAGGCATCCTTTACGCCTAATGAACGAAGCGTTCCAACAAAGAGTGCCAAACCCATTGCCAAAACTAGTAAGGGAAATAGCACCACTATGCCAGTTCGATCCCGTGATGTGCATTGCTTCAAATTCTTGGGGCGAGGTCACATTGCTAGCCAATGTCCAAATCGCAACACAATGCTCATTCGAGAAGATGGAGAGATCGAAACTGACCAAGAGGAGGAAGAAGATGATGTCCCTATCCAAGAAGAAGAAGAGATGGAACATGCTGTAGATGGTGAGGTTCTTGTTGTGAAAAGAAGCCTAAGCGTGCAAGCCATAAAAGGAGAAGATCAACGCGAGAATATCTTCCATACTCGCTGCCATGTAAACGAAAAGGTATGCTTTGTCATTATTGATGGAGGAAGTTGTACTAATGTTGCTAGTACTTTGATGGTAGAGAAGCTTAGATTGGCAACAACAAAGCATCCTCATCCTTACAAGCTACAATGGCTCAATGATGGGGGAGAACTCAAAGTCACCAAGCAAGTTCTTGTGCCATTTTCCATTGGAAAATACAAAGACGAGGTGTTGTGTGATGTTGTACCAATGCACGCTAGCCATATCTTGTTGGGGAGACCGTGGTAATTTGACAAAAAGGATATACATGATGGTTATACCAATCGTTACACTTTCACCAATCAAACCAAAAAGATCACTTTAGCCCCTGTTTCACCAAAACAAGTCCATAAAGACCAAATCCACTTGAGAGAGAGTTTCAAAACAGCCAAAGAGAAAGAAAAAGAGTTTAAATCCAAAGAGAGTGACAAAAATGAGGGAAAACAAACCATTCTTTTTGCAAGAGAGAAAGAGATCAAAAAGTGTTTGCTTTTAGAGAAATGGGCACTTGTACTCATGTACAAGGAAAATCTTTTGAACACTAATGATCTTGATCATGGTTTGCCATCTTTTATTGTCTCTTTATTGCAGGAATTTGAAGATTTGTTTCTGGAGGAGATTCCGAATGGGCTTCCACCAATTCGAGGAATAGAGCATCAAATTGATTTCATTCCCGGAGCCATCATTCCAAATCGACCAGCATATAGAAGCAATCCGGAAGAAACTAAGGAGTTGCAAAGACAAGTATCCGAGTTAATGGAAAAAGACTATGTAAGAGAGAGCCTTAGTCCATGTGCCATGCCGGTTTTACTTGTACCTAAGAAGGATGGAACTTGGCGTATGTGTGTGGAGTGTCGAGCAGTGAACAAGATAACGGTAAAGTATCGTCATCCTATTTCTATATTAGATGATATGCTTGATGAATTAAGTGGTTCTAACATCTTTTCTAAGATTGATCTTAAGAGTGGGTACCACCAAATAAGAAAGCAAGAAGGAGATGAGTGGAAGACAACATTCAAAACCAAGCAAGGTTTGTATGAGTGGTAGGTTATGCCATTTGGCTTAACTAATGCACCAAGCACATTCACGAGGTTAATGAATCATATACTTCGACCATTCTTGGGTAAGTTTTGTGTGGTGTATTTTGATGACATACTTGTGTATAGACAAACTTTGAATGACCATGCTCAACATTTAAGGTTAGTATTGGATGTTTTGCGAAAAGAAAAGTTGTATGCTAACTTACAAAAATGTACATTTTGCACTAACAAAGTTGTGTTCTTAGGTTTTGTTGTTAGTTCAAAGGGTTTGGAGGTTGATCAAGAAAAGATTAAAGCAATTGAGAAATGGCCGATACCTACTAACATTAGTGAAGTGAGGAGTTTTCATGGACTTGCTAGTTTCTATCGCCGATTTGTTCCCAATTTCAGCACCATAGCCGCACCTTTGACCAGAGTTATCAAAAAGAACTCTAGCTTCTTTTGGGGAGACGAACAAGAGAAGTCTTTTTGTTTGATTAAACAACTTTTGACCAATGCACCCTTATTATCTTTACCTGATTTTTATAAAGTTTTTGAAATTGAATGTGATGCATCAGGTTTAGGAGTTGGAGCTGTATTATCTCAAGAAGGACGTCCTATTGCATATTTCAGTGAGAAATTGAGTGCAGCAACTCTAAATTATTCAACTTATGACAAGGAGATGTATGCTCTCATAAGGGCATTAGAAACGTGGCAACACTATCGATGGCCTAAGGAGTTTATCATCCACACGGATCATGAGAGGCTGAAACACTTGAAGGGACAACACAAGCTTAATAAGAGACATGCCAAGTGGGTTGAATTCCTAGAAACATTCCCATATGTTATCAAATATAAGAAGGGTAAGGAAAATGTTGTTGCTGATGCCTTATCAAGATGGTATAATCTTCTTAACCTTTTGGATTCTAGATTGGTAGGATTTGCCTTAATTAAAGAGCTTTATGAATCTGATTATGATTTTGGTGAAATTTACAAAGCTTGTGAAAAAGGAACATATGAGAAGTTATGTAGGGCTGATGGGTATCTTTTCAAGAAGGAAAGCTTTGTATCCCTCAAGGATCTATTAGAGAATCGCTTATCAAAGAGGCCCATTGTGGAGGACTAATGGGACACTTTGGAGTGGCCAAAACGCACTCTATATTGCAAGAACATTTGCATTGGCCAAAGATGAAACGAGACGTGGAGAAGTGGTGTGAGCATTGCATCACATGTAAGAAGGCAAAGTCCAAAGTCATGCCCCATGGACTTTGCACACCATTACCAATTCCAAATGCTCCGTGGGAGGACATTTCCATGGATTTTGTGCTAGGACTTCCACGCACAAGGAATAACAAAGATTCCATTTTTGTGGTAGTAGATAGATTCTCAAAAATGGCTCATTTCATTCTATGCAACAAGACTAATGATGTTTCCCATATTGCTAATCTGTTTTTTAGGGAGGTTGTGAGATTACATGGAGTTCCAAGAACTATTGTGTCTGATCGAGATGTGAAGTTCTTGAGTCACTTTTGGAGGACGCTATGGAGTAAGATTGGAACAAAGTTGTTGTTTTCTACAACTTGTCATCCACAAACGGATGGCCAAACTGATGTTGTCAATCGTGTATTGTCCATGCTTCTTAGGACAATTATACGCAAGAATCTAAGGACTTGGGAAGAGGACTTGCCACATGTTGAGTTTGCATACAATCGCTCCATGCATTCCACCACTAAATGTTCTCCATTTGAAGTGGTATATGGTTTCAATCCTTTGACCCCAATTGATTTGCTCCCTTTGCCTATTGATCAATTCAACAATAAGGATGGACAAAATAGAGCTAAATTTGTGAAGAAGCTTCACCAACAAGTGCGAGAGAACATTGAGAGGAAAACAAACCAATATGAGCAGCAAGCTAACAAAGGGAGGAAACGAATAACTTTTGAACCCGGAGATTGGGTTTGGCTGCACTTGAGGAAAGAGAGGTTTCCAGCCCAACACAAATCGAAACTTATGCCTCGAGGAGATGGTCCTTTCCAAGTGGTCAAGAGGATTAATGATAATGCTTATCAAATAGACCTTCCGGGTGAGTATAATGTGAGTGCTACTTTCAATGTTGTTGATCTATCTCCTTATGATGCAGGTGACGATTTGGGGGCAAATCACTTTCAAGAGGGAGGGAAAGATGTGACCACAACCAGAAAGAATTCCAATGAATTTTCTAGAGGGCCTATGACTCGTGCAAGAGCTAAAATGATTCAAGATGTTGTGGAAAGTTTGCTTTGCCAATGCTGGAAAATGAATGAAGAAATGACAGTAACAATTAGATCTTGCAACGTTTTGAGTTTGTTGGAAAGTTGACATAAGTTGCATAAGAATTTGCATGAGTAGTAGCATAAGAATTTTGATGAGTAGTTGCATAATAGTTCATTCATTCCATGAGAATAAATATGCTTGTTGTTGCATTTATGCAAGCACTTCATTTATGAAAATACTTCACTTATGTATGTGTTTCATTTAAGCATGTAGGTTCATTAATTAAACTAGTTCATTCATTGAACTTGTTCAATTAATTCTTTAAGTTTGCATAACATTTTTATCATATTTTGATTAATATTTTATGTGTTTTTAGTGTCATTACACGTTGGGATTAAGATGGAAACAATTGAAGACTTTACATCTTCTTCAAGCAGACATGCCATCTTTATCACCATTTAAAGAGAGTCTTTTTGAATTCCATGGAGGATGAAGCATTTAGAAGACTTTATTATGCTTTTATTCAGCCAATAAAATTGAGAAATAAAGAAAGGAAGTGGAAGAGACACATACACTTAGATGCAAACATGGGCAGATTCATTCCAAGTCATCTACATGCACTTTTAAGAGCCAAGCAAGGGGAATATCAAAGGATCCATCACTTGGACGTTTATAAGTCTTCATTCAAGCCTTATTAATGTCCAAAATCATTCTAAATTACACAAATGGCCAGCCACACTTGATAGGATTGAAGACAACCCATTGAATGTCATAAATTAGAGCCTTAATGCATTGTTTTGTCCATTCAAATTCTAGGCTGCCATGTACTATAAATAGGATGCTCATTTGCCTTTGTAAGGAACCTTTTTTTGATGAAAATATATGAGAGTGTTCTCTTCATTGTTCTTTAAGAACTTTATCGGCTTTCAAGCTAGTCTTGTGGCAAAATTTCCCTTTTCATTCCATTCTATTTATAGAGTTGGTTCCTAGCTTTCTAGCTAGTGGGTCACGTTCCACCATTCCACCATTACTTCCATTTGATTATATTGTTGGTTCTTAGCTCAATTATAGCTAAAGGGTCACAATCCAACCTTCTTTCATCATTTCACCATTACTTCCATTTGATTATATTGTTGGTTCTTCCTTGTTCCACACTGATTCTATTCCATATATCCATATCAACTTCTATCCAATTTCCCCTTACATTTATCTTTCAAACCATAATCACCAACCATTCCAGCACCTATTACAACAACTTTCACCATCTTCATTCCATATACATCACTTCCACACTCAAGTTTCAAGTTTGCAACTTCATACTAGAATCACGATCGGGCAACATCACATACGAATTCTGTCATCACACAACCGGATACGTATCAAAAACCAAGGAAACTCCGTACCTCTTTCACTAACTTAGGCACTTTTCAACTCATAACAGCTTCTACCTTGTGCGGATCAACGCGAATACCCTCAACCGACACAACATGTCCAAGGAAGACCATTTCCCTAAGCCAAAACTCACACTTACTCAGCTTGGCATACAACTGATTCTCCAACAATGCTTGCAAAACAATTCTCAAGTGCCTATCATGATCCTTCTCGGTACGCGAATACACAAGGATATCATCGATGAACACCACCACAAACTGATCCACGAATTCATGGAATACACGATTCATCATGTCCATGAAAGCAGCAGGCGCGTTCGTCAAACCAAACAGCATCACAAAAATTCATAATGTCCATACCTCATTCGGAAAGTTGTCTTAGGTACGTCCACATCCTTCACCTTCAGTTGATAATACCCTATTCTCAAGTCTATCTTAGAAAACACTAAGGCTCCCCTGAACTGATCAAAGAGATAATCAATTATAGGCAAGGGATACTTGTTCTTGATCGTCAACTTGTTCAGTTACCGATAATCTATGCATATCCGCATTGTCCCATCTTTCTTCTTTACAAACAAGATCTGTGCACCCACAAGGTGACACACTCGGCCGGATGAAACCTCTATCCAACAACTCATGCAATTGCATTTTCAACTCTTTTAACTCTTTGGGTGTCATGTGATAAGGAGCAATGGACACTGGAGTTGTATTCTCGTACAACTCTATCCCAAACTCAACTTCCCTATTTGGTGTTAATCGAGGCAATTCTTTCGGAAAGACACTCGGAAAATCGCGAACAGTTCGGATGTCCTGCACACGCACATCCTTGGTGCCAGGATTCATCACATAGGCAAGGTAAGCCTCGCAACCCAACCTCATCATACGGTTTGCTTTCAAAGCTGAAATCACATTCGACAAGAATTTCACATTCTCGCCTACTACCACTACTTCATAATCATCGGCCAATTTTAAGGTGACTCGCTTGACCTCAAAGTCAACCACCGCCTTATGCTCCGACAACCAATCCATGCCAAGGATTACATCAAATATGTAGAAAGGTAACTCCATCAGATCCACAAGAAAAACATGACCTTGCACAGACAAAGGGCATCTCCTATACAACTTTCTAGTGACTACAGTCTCACCAAAAGAACTAGTCACTTGCATTCCTACTTCAAGCAACTCAACACGTATATCAAGAAAATGTGCATGCTCACTCAAGATATAAGAATGTGTGGATCCAGAATCAATCAAAGCCAGCAAAGATAAAGACTGGAGAGCAAAGGTACCTGTGATAACATCGTTGTCATTGCGCTCCTCGCGCTGAACATAAACCCTCGCTGGTCCACCTCCCTCAGGTCAAAAACCTATAACATGAACAATACGTCGCTGCTCCTCATCTCTCCTCTGAAAGTTCCCAGGGTCGTTCCCACGGCCTCTCTGAGCTGCAGGTACCCCAGAAGCACGTCCCTGGCCACCACCAACCAATAAAGGACACACCCTCCTCATGTGATCCACCGAACCACAATTCCAACACGAGTTCCTTGACACCACAACAGGAGCCTGAACCTCTCTAGCAACCCGAGGATAATCTCGCCTCAAATGACCACGAGAACCACACATCCAACACGTGTTCTATTCAGCCCTCATCCTATCTCCCTGAGCAGGTGCACCATGTCCATCATTACCCAGCCTAGCAGCAGGCTGGTACCTCCTATCTCGTCCCCTTTTATTTCGTCCACCTCCGGAACTAGACTCAGCTGCTCTCTTTTTTCAGAGCTAGAACCAACAACTAGAGACGTCAAACCCAAATTTTGCTCGATGTCCTTTGCCCGACAAACAAGCACGTCAAAATCTGTATAGTCTGCAACCAGAAAATACGTCTTAACTTTCTGTACCAAACCGTACCAGAAGCGATCACATCGATGCCTCTCACTAGGTACCAGCTCAGGAGCATACTGGCTTAAGCGTACGAACTAGACTTCTTACTCAGCCACAGATAGATTGCCCTAAACAAGCGACATAAACTCTCGTTTCTTTTCATCCAAGTATCTCACCCCTAGATACTTCCTCCTGAAAGCACCTCTGAAAACACCCAATCAACCTCATTGGGTTCCAAACCAGTCGTGGTAGTCGTCTACCAGTTGTAGGCCTCGCCTTGAAGCAAATATACTACGCATCCCAGCTTGCGCACATCATTACAGCCCATCCTATCCTTGATACGGATCGTACTCGCTAACCAGGCCTCAGACGCCCCGGGAGACATACCAAAGAACTCTATGACTCCTAAGCTCCTCAATATTTCCAACGGTAAGCCCGCCTACCCAGCTGCATGGGCATGAACATGTGCTCCGGCAACAACAACCTAAAATGCTCTTGTGATCGCCTGAACCAGTGGCACCAAATCACCAAAACCATGGCCAGCAAGCCGTTGTTGTACCTGCTCCCCACCTCCAGGTGGTGGCGGAGGAGGTAGATTTCCACTAGGAAGGACATCAGCCCCTTGCTCACCCTGGTCACCCTACTCAGCTGCAGGTATAATCGTATTGGACCTCAACTCTCTTCTAGGTCCCATTGTGCTATTTTAAACAAAACACAACAACAAAACAAATCAAACCATTTAGGCCAGCTGCAAGAAAGGATCCAAGTTTACAAAACATTTGATTAGTGTAATAATGCAATGTGCACCCCGACGTTCCCCCAATATGGCATTGCATACAATGACACATCAAGCTCAACATGCCTTTCATCATTAAAATTCAGCATCCAACAACATTACATCATCATTGCGCACTCATATCCATTTCACTTGCAATTCACATAAATCAAGCATGACATAAGCTTAAGAATTCAACCAATTACATGCTTTTCAGACAACATACAATGATACATATCAATTTCACATACAAACATTCCCAATTCTTTTGTAACCTGGCTTTGATACTAACAAATGTAACCCCCTTAGCCTGGTCTAGACATTTAACCCGAACTATGAAGATTACACGGGAAAAACCAAAGTCAACCCAAAAGTCAACTTTGATTTACGACCTTTTTCTCTTTTTATCTTCTCTAGTTGCATATTATTAACCAATAAGTTTGGCAAAGCGATTAGGTGAAAATGGCATAGCGATCGAAGTTTGATTAGGGGTTCAATTGTATACATTTGACTTTTAAGGACTAAACTATAAATACCATAAAATACATGGACTTCCAAGATTTTAAAGTTACCAATCCTCAATTAGTCATGTAACATGCCAACATGTAAAAATTCAGCTCAAACAGATCTTCCAAACACATTCAATTGCACCCATAACATTCAGGGACCAAAATGCAACATTTCCAAACCTTAAAAGATACTTGTATCTGAAATTTAACTACACGTATCGATACACTTGGCCTTATATCGATACGCGGGAAGACAATAGCTAAAGAAGATTTAAGCGCATCGAAACAGTTCCTCGCGTATCGGTACGACTTTCAAACTTGGCCTAGGCGTATCGATACGCGATGTAACGCCCCGGTTTTGGGCTCAAAAGTTTTGGGCGTTGACCGGTTCGGTCAAAGTGCTGATCGAATATATAAGAGTGGATTTAGGGAAGCCTAGTTCGGGTTGCATTAAAAATATGGAAAAATGTTCTAAAATCATCTTTTAATATATAAAAGTGAACTGTGAAATCAATTTTGGAAAATGAGGTTCGGAAGGTTGACATTTTGGCTAGTGACCAAAATGTAATTTTTGAAAGTTGCGTGACTGTTTTATAAAGGATTGAAACTTTGAATCTTTAAGGAGCTATTATTCCAAAAAAAGTTTCTCCAGATTTTTCTAAGATATTTTAAGGCTTTATTCTGATTTTAAAGTTTATGAAATGTGGAGGGAAATCATTTTTACCATTTCCTAACTAACTTTCCATTTTCTCTCAATTTTCCTTTTCTTTCATTTTCTCTCAACCCAAACACATTTCTCCAGATTTTCTTCTCTGATTTTGTCATCTAAATCACTCATTTCAACTCTCTTTTGATTCCTAATCATCTCATCAACAAAACCTCTCAATTTGCAAGTTGTTTCATCAAGCTTTTTGGTTCTAAAAAGGAGAAACTCAAGTTTGGAGGTAAGAACGTCCTTCTCCTCTAAACTATCAGTTCTTTACTGAAATTCCTAAGTTCTCAATCCTTGATTTGTGATTTGTTAAAGGCTTTTCAATTGAAATCTTGATTTTGGCTTAAAATGCAAGATTTGCATGATTTTGGTGAAATTTTCGTGTGGTCTATTTGGGCAGTGTTTTGAAGTGTCAAATTGATGTTAAATGAATGCTAAATTGATTAGAAGTTGAGGTTTAATCAATCCAATCCCGGATAGGTTGAATTTCCTAAGTTTGGCTTGAGTTTTTGGTTGTTTTTGGAGTGTTTTTGGTGATCTGTTATACCTGGAGGTATAAGGACGTGTTTGTGATCATTTTGGATGTTAATTGATGTTTAAAAATGGTTAGAAGTGATGGATCTTGGCTGGGTTAAGTTTTGGAAGTGTTTGGAGGTGATTTCGGTTGTGTTTGGTAGCCGAAATGTTGGATTTGTGATGAGCAGCGAGTTGTGTTGTGTTGCTGGTGTTTTTAATGCATAATGATTCATTAATCTTCTGTTGTTGTGTGCTTGAAACAGGGGAGTTTGATCCGTGAGCTTTGAAGGTGTTGCGGAAGGTTTTCGGATGCTTGGAAGGCTTGTTGGTTAGCCTTGTTTTGTGTATCGGTGAGTGAAGTTGGGTTTTCAGCTTTTAAACCAAGGTTTGAAGGTTTTGGGAGCTTAGTTTAAGTCTAAACAACTTTGCTAAGCTCAAGAGTAAGTAAATGGATTTCTTTCTTGGTTTGTGTTATGAATTGGCTTTTAAGCAATTGTGTTTGATGGTTGCAATGCATGTGTTTTGCATGGTTTAAATCTGTTTTGAAAGCATATTTTAAGCATGGTTTAATGCTGGTTTTGGAAGCCATATGTGAAGGATGCTCAAGGTAAGAGATCCTTGGTTTTGTACATGGAAATTGTGGTTTTGATGCATGGTGTTGCATGTTGTTCAATGGCTTTGTCTAATGCTTTAAAACAGTGGATTATTGTTGTTAATGATGTACTTTGGTAAGTGATGCTAAAGGTTACAAAGGTGGTTGAAAGTCCTTGTGTAAGCCTTGTTTATTTAAGAACAATATAGTGTTGGTAAGTCCATGGTTGGTTCTTGGTTAAGGTAAATGATGGTTTTGCATCATGATTATGCATGTGAATCAGTAGATTAACATGGTAAGATGGTTATATTGGCAAGTGATGAAAGTGGTTCTTGGTTCGTTGATCAGATATAGTTAGCCGGCTATAGGATTGGTTGCACCGTGAATTAAGTCGCCTTGGAGGTGGAGTGGTCAAGAGTGGACCGGTAAACTCCCTTCAAGTATCCTAACGAGATGGTTAAGGTCATAATGGAGGTTGATGCCCATTCGAGGACCTTGGTTGAGCAAAGGTTATATGGTGTTTAAAAGTCCATATATGGGAACCTTGTGCTTGTTAAGATCACAATGGCAGTGTAAGTCCATGTGTGGATCTTGTGTGGGGTGTCCCGGATCTCGTTAGTGATGTTATACAACTACCAATCGGTTATGCAAAGGTTGTATGGTGTTTAAAAGTCCATACATGTGAACCTTGTGCATGTTGAGGTTGTATGGTGTTTAAAAGTCCATGCATGGGAACCTCGGGAAAAGCTAAGGTTGTATGGTGTTTAAAAGTCCATACATGGGAACCTTAGGCTTGTAAGGTCAAATGGTGTTTAAAAGTCCATTTGGGAGACCTTGGATTGGTAGGGTGTATGGAGCGTAGGGACAACGCTCGGGATCCGCGTATCCGATCGGGTGTTGAGTTGAAAAGTGGATGTGGTTGATCACTTGGAAGCCAATGTAATGTTCTTGATTATTAAAGAAGCATGAAATGCTTGAAATGATGCATAATTGCATGTGAAGCATGAGATGCTTGAAAAGATGCATGGTTGCATGAAAAGTGTTTAATGCTTGTGAATGCATGTTTACTTGTTAAGTTGAACAAGTGTTGATTATCATTTGGTAAATGATGCATGTGAGCATGAAATCTCTTTAATGCATTGGAGTCTTGTTAAGACTTGTTTTTAAAGGCATGTGATGATGATGTTGTGGTTCATATAAGTTGTCTTTGGTTTAATGCATGTGTTGGTTTGTTTGAGTAATGGTTTTAAAAGGTTTCTTGCTTGAAATGGCTTTCAAGTTTAAGAAAGGTATGTTGTGATATGGGAGTGTTTTCCAAGGTTTTGATTTAACTTTGCATATGGCGTTTACGCATGGAATGGTTAAATGGATGATTTTGTAAGTTGTGCATTGAAATGGTTTTCTTAGCTTGCTAAGCTAAGGGTTGGTTTTCATGTATGTGCAATGCATGGTTTTAAGCATGTTGATGAAAAGGAGTTTTCAAACTTTGCTTGGTAAACAAATCGGGTTTGTTTTAAAAGTGATTTAAAGACCCGCTGCATTGATGGTGTTTTGGTTTTGAGCATTCCTCACTAAACATTATGTGCTTACGCTCCTTTTTGTCCATCAATGCAGATTCTTGAAGTTTGGACAGCAAGGAGCAAGGGATTCAAGGTGGACTCCAATTGAGATGTATGTCTCGGTGAATAGCTATAGTTAATAAAGGAAATGGGGTAGAATCTCTTGGGTTAATGTGTATGTGTTCGTATATGTTCGGATAAGAATGAATTTTTTATGATGTTGATGTTGTTGGAACATGTTTTGGCCTTAATGAGATTGATTTGGAAAGTTTGTGCTTAAATGGTTGCTTGTGTAGGAAGCATGCCTTTAGATTTGGGGCTTTTCATATATGATGCTATTTTGATGAATTGTTGATGCAAGTATGTCTCATTTATGTTGAATTGCATATTGGCAAAGTTTGGTGGCTTTTGGAGCATGTTTGAATAATCAATTGTGTGTTTGAGTGAGCAAAATGCTGCAATCTGGGCAGGGCGTTTCGGAACAGTTGACACCGTTTCGGAACGGGTGCCCTGCATAAACCCAGGCGTCCGAAACGGGTGCCACCGTTCCGGAACGGTTTGGCTACTGCCAGTCCCCCATTGCGGTACGCGTTGCGGAACGGCCCCGTGTTTCGAAACGGGCTCTGCCTATTTCGGAACGGGTGACCGTTGGGGGCTGACATGGGCGGTTAAATGTTTCAGAATGTTTGCATTTTGGTCCTGAAACTTGTTTGTGCAATTGTATGAGTTTGGGATGTCCGTTTGAGCTGAAATTTGGCACAGAAGCATGAAACCTGATTAATTTTAAGTTGGTAACTTAAAATCTGGTTAAGTCCTTAAAGTTTTCAGAATTTACAATTTGGTCCCTAAAGTCGTAAATTGTTCATTTGGGTCCCTGTTGATCTCTGATGTTTGTGATCTTTGAGTTTGCTATTTGCATGATCACATCTTAGGTTAATGTGCATCTAGACAAGATTAAAAAGAAAAAAAAGGGTCGTTAATCAAGGTTGACTTTCGGGTTGACTTTGGTTTTCCCCGTGTGACTTTCTTAATTCGGGTCAACCGTCCGGGCCGGGTTAAGGGGGTTACATTTGGTGGTATCAGAGCTGAGTTGCGAATGCTTGGGGAAAACGGTAAGTTGTTGTAATGTGTGCTTGTTGTTTACCTTGATGTGTGGTTGAAAGTTGGTTGAAACACGTGTTTCTGAGCAAATTGTTGATGTTTCTGAGCATGCTGCTGATGTTTTAAAGTATGTTTTATGGTTATGAATCTTGGTTGAGTTTATGTGGAAATGTGCTGATGCTGTGAGCTGGTGTTATGCATGATGAAAGTGCTATGAGTATGTTATGTTGATAATATGCTGTTGCAAGTGGATGCTGTTTGGTATAAGCATGATCAAAGTATGTTGTTTGATATGCTTGATGTTGTGATATACATGTTTGTGATGACTGTTATGTCATGTAAAGGGGAGGATTCGGGATACCCATTGCCTTATTAATATAGCTATTGTGTTATTTGGAGTTGGAGTTTGAATCCTTGCTTAAAGCTGGTCTAACTGGTTTGTTTGTTGTTGTGATTGTTTGTTGTTGTTAGTAGTATGGCAAAGTCGATGGAAGAATGGAAGTTGGGTAAGGTGGTTGCTGCCTTGGGGCAGGTTGTTAAGGCTTGGAATTCACCTTTCTGTAGAGGTGTTTTGTTTCAGTCTTCTGTGTCTGGAGTTGAGGTGGTAAGGCAAGGGAAAGAAGCTGGTTCTGTGATGAAGAGTTCATCATCTGTTGAGCAGGAGGTGTTGGGAACATCTCAGACTGTAGTAAAGGTAAGGTCAGTGGATGTGCTGGCTGTGGGATGTGTGAGTTTGCCGAAGCAGCGTTTGCTTGATTTGGGTGCTGTGGAGTATCATGGTTCTTCACCGGAGATGTTTGGGGCCTGGTTGGCCAGTGGGATTCTGATTTTGGATCAGGAAGGTTGTGATTATGCTTGTAAGCTGGGAAGTGTTGTTTCTCTGATGTTGGAGGATGCATGTGCCTGGTGGACATCTGTGGCGGTGGCATCAAATATCCCTGATATTGATTGGGATTTCTTTGTATCTGCTTTTTGTGAAAGGTATCTTGGAAGGGAATTTCCAAGGGTTATGCAATGTGAAGATAGTGCTGTTGTGGAGAAAGTGTTGCTTGAGCAAGGGGTGGAAGCTCAGCCACCGGTGTGCGACCGTTGTGAAAAGCGCCATGTTGGAGGTTGTTGGGGCGCGGGTGCTTGTTGGAATTGTGGTTCTAAAATGCATGTTAAGCGTGATTGTCCTCTTGGAGTGAAGTCAGCTTTGGTGTTAGCCAAAGGGTCTTTGAAAGGTCGTGGGCATGGCCGAGGCAAGGTTCAGAGGTGGCAAAAAGAGCAGAAGGTTGTGAAGAGTTTGGGGAATGAGAATTGTTGGGAATGTGGGTCTGCTGGACACATGAGACGTGATTGTTTGAGGTTGGCTCGGAATAGCCAAGGTTCTTTACCGCAAGGAGTTGGTGGTGATCTCAGTGTGTTAGCTGGTGCTGCAGTGGTGCGGCAGGAGGATGATGGTTCCGCAAGGAAGAGAGCTCGTCTGATGAAGTTTCAGGGTGGTGTTGTGTT
Source organism: Hibiscus tridactylites (assembly GCA_958450335.1). NCBI lineage: Eukaryota > Viridiplantae > Streptophyta > Magnoliopsida > Malvales > Malvaceae > Hibiscus > Hibiscus tridactylites. Next base: position 33,626,882 of record OY288269.1, read on the forward strand.
TTCAGGTAACCTTGTTAAGTTTAGTCTTGTTGCTAGCATGTTTGGGGTAATGGTAGTTGTTTGGAAACATCTTTGGTGTGAAGAAGGCTTAGTGAGAATCTCGTGGTTAATGGTTGTTGGTATGATGGAGTTAGATAAGTTAGAAGTGAGGTAGGAGGTTGTTCTTAGACGGATTTGAGGATGTTATTGGAGGGTGTGAACTGGCATTCATGCACAGTTAAAATCATTGTTATATGCTATATTATATATGTTGGTCCATGCATACATGTGGCATGACATTAGAGGTTTTGCATACATGTACATCAGGCATTGATAGGGCATGTTGGTGATCATGCATACGATGTTCACACTCGTTAATAACTAATCGAATCTGTTAGTGTGGTGGTTGGGTTAGGTTGGATGATGGGTTTTTAGAGGTTGTTTTGGTGCTGGGTGAGAGTTAGAAGTAGTGGAGTATATTAAGATGGTTGCTAGTAATAGTGAGAGTGGTATGGCCTGTTGGTAGAAGGATAGTGTTTGTTGCTTAAAGAGAGTTTAGTGGTTTGGTGGTGAAGAGTACCGGTTGAGGTTAGTATCGGTCAAGTGGTTTGAATAGCTAAGTGGAAGGGGTAGTTCCTTGGTGCTAGTGATGTTGCAGTTTAGTGGTTGGGTTTCCAAGTGCTGAGGTAGCTTAGCTTTTAAGCTGTTGTGGAAGGGTTGTGTTTGTAAGTGTTGGTTCTTAGTAACCTTTGAGGAGTTCAGAAGCTGATATGTATGTCAGGTTGGGCGATGTCCTAGTAAGACAAGTGTTATGGTTGAAGTTTGAAGTGGAAGGATTATGAAAGATCGAAGGCTTTTGTTGGTTGTTTGGGTTCTTGTGAGAAGTGGTTGGCTGGTTGTGGTTAAGAAAGTTCCGTTTGAAGTCAGCTGGTGGTGTGTGGAACGGCTGACGGAGTCAAGTTGGGGTTGTGATGTAATTCTTGGAGTCTGGGTGAGTAGTCCTGGTGAGTTGTTATGGTGATGTTAGCGGCAGATGTAAAGGATTATCAGCATTCGTTGAGGAGTTTGGGTAAGCAGTTGATGCTTAAAGATTTTTGCTTGTTGGGAAAATCCTTGGAAGAGGTTTGGGAGTTTGCAAGAGTTTTAGAAGTAGAAAGGTTTGCATAGTGGCTGTTTTGGATTGGTTGTTGTCTCTGTGTAAACAGGTCTTGGGAGTTGTGTGTTACAGTGATGTGTGCTGTAAGAGCTGAAGTTCTTCAGGTTGATGTTGGGGCTGTGTACAGTCCGGTTATATGAAAGGTTAAGTTGTGGCTATCTTTGAGTGCTTTGGATTTTGTGAACAGCATGTGGTGGTGCTAAGTTTGTGGAGTTTTGTGTGGAAAGTGTTCAGTGATGGTTGAGGCTTTTGTGTTGCCTTATGTGTTGCTTTGAGAAGGTTGTTGTTCTCTTTTCGCCGGTTGAAATTTTGAGGACAAAATTTCCTAAGGGGGGGAGAGTTGTAACGCCCCGGTTTTGGGCTCAGAAGTTTTTGGCGTTGACCGGTTCGGTCAAAGTGTTGATCGAATATATAAGAGTGGATTTAGGGAAGCCTAGTTCGGGTTGCATTAAAAATATGGAAAAATGTTCTAAAATCATCTTTTCATATATAAAAGTGAACTGTGAAATCAATTTTGGAAAATGAGGTTCGGAAGGTTGACATTTTGGCTAGTGACCAAAATGTAATTTTTGAAAGTTGCGTGACTGTTTTATAAAGGATTGAAACTTTGAATCTTTAAGGAGCTATTATTCCAAAAAGAGTTTCTCCAGATTTTTCTAAGATATTTTAAGGCTTTATTCTGATTTTAAAGTTTATAAAATGTGGAGGGAAATCATTTTTACCATTTCCTAACTAACTTTCCATTTTCTCTCAATTTTCCTTTTCTTTCATTTTCTCTCAACCCAAACACATTTCTCCAGATTTTCTTCTCTGATTTTGTCATCTAAATCACTCATTTCAACTCTCTTTTGATTCCTAATAATCTCATCAACAAAACCTCTCAACTTGCAAGTTGTTTCATCAAGCTTTTTGGTTCTAAAAAGGAGAAACTCAAGTTTGGAGGTAAGAACGTCCTTCTCCTCTAAACTATCAGTTCTTTACTGAAATTCCTAAGTTCTCAATCCTTGATTTGTGATTTGTTAAAGGCTTTTCAATTGAAATCTTGATTTTGGCTTAAAATGCAAGATTTGCATGATTTTGGTGAAATTTTCGTGTGGTCTATTTGGGCAGTGTTTTGAAGTGTCAAATTGATGTTAAATGAATGCTAAATTGATTAGAAGTTGAGGTTTAATCAATCCAATCCCGGATAGGTTGAATTTCCTAAGTTTGGCTTGAGTTTTTGGTTGTTTTTGGAGTGTTTTTGGTGATCTGTTATACCTGGAGGTATAAGGACGTGTTTGTGATCATTTTGGATGTTAATTGATGTTTAAAAATGGTTAGAAGTGATGGATCTTGGCTGGGTTAAGTTTTGGAAGTGTTTGGAGGTGATTTCGGTTGTGTTTGGTAGCCGAAATGTTGGATTTGTGATGAGCAGCGAGTTGTATTGTGTTGCTGGTGTTTTTAATGCATAATGATTCATTAATCTTCTGTTGTTGTGTGCTTGAAACAGGGGAGTTTGATCCGTGAGCTTTGAAGGTGTTGCGGAAGGTTTTCGGATGCTTGGAAGGCTTGTTGGTTAGCCTTGTTTTGTGTATCGGTGAGTGAAGTTGGGTTTTCAGCTTTTAAACCAAGGTTTGAAGGTTTTGGGAGCTTAGTTTAAGTCTAAACAACTTTGCTAAGCTCAAGAGTAAGTAAATGGATTTCTTTCTTGGTTTGTGTTATGAATTGGCTTTTAAGCAATTGTGTTTGATGGTTGCAATGCATGTGTTTTGCATGGTTTAAATCTGTTTTGAAAGCATATTTTAAGCATGGTTTAATGCTGGTTTTGGAAGCCATATGTGAAGGATGCTCAAGGTAAGAGATCCTTGGTTTTGTACATGGAAATTGTGGTTTTGATGCATGGTGTTGCATGTTGTTCAATGGCTTTGTCTAATGCTTTAAAACAGTGGATTATTGTTGTTAATGATGTACTTTGGTAAGTGATGCTAAAGGTTACAAAGGTGGTTGAAAGTCCTTGTGTAAGCCTTGTTTATTTAAGAACAATATAGTGTTGGTAAGTCCATGGTTGGTTCTTGGTTAAGGTAAATGATGGTTTTGCATCATGATTATGCATGTGAATCAGTAGATTAACATGGTAAGATGGTTATATTGGCAAGTGATGAAAGTGGTTCTTGGTTCGTTGATCGGATATAGTTAGCCGGCTATAGGATTGGTTTCACCGTGAATTAAGTCGCCTTGGATTTGTGATGAGCAGCGAGTTGTGTTGTGTTGCTGGTGTTTTTAATGCATAATGATGCATTAATCCTCTATTGTTGTGTGCTTGAAACAGGGGAGTTTGATCCGTGAGCTTTGAAGGTGTTGCGGAAGGTTTTCGGATGCTTGGAAGGCTTGTTGGTTAGCCTTGTTTTGTGTATCGGTGAGTGAAGTTGGGTTTTCAGCTTTTAAACCAAGGTTTGAAGGTTTTGGGAGCTTAGTTTAAGTCTAAACAACTTTGCTAAGCTCAAGAGTAAGTAAATGGATTTCTTTCTTGGTTTGTGTTATGAATTGGCTTTTAAGCAATTGTGTTTGATGGTTGCAATGCATGTGTTTTGCATGGTTTAAATCTGTTTTGAAAGCATATTTTAAGCATGGTTTAATGCTGGTTTTGGAAGCCATATGTGAAGGATGCTCAAGGTAAGAGATCCTTGGTTTTGTACATGGAAATTGTGGTTTTGATGCATGGTGTTGCATGTTGTTCAATGGCTTTGTCTAATGCTTTAAAACAGTGGATTATTGTTGTTAATGATGTACTTTGGTAAGTGATGCTAAAGGTTACAAAGGTGGTTGAAAGTCCTTGTGTAAGCCTTGTTTATTTAAGAACAACATGGTGTTGGTAAGTCCATGGTTGGTTCTTGGTTAAGGTAAATGATGGTTTTGCATCATGATTATGCATGTGAATCAGTGGATTAACATGGTAAGATGGTTATATTGGCAAGTGATGAAAGTGGTTCTTGGTTCGTTGATCGGATATAGTTAGCCGGCTATAGGATTGGGTGCACCGTGAATTAAGTCGCCTTGGAGGTGGAGTGGTCAAGAGTGGACCGGTAAACTCCCTTCAAGTATCCTAACCAGATGGTTAAGGTCATAATGGAGGTTGATGCCCATTCGAGGACCTTGGTTGAGCAAAGGTTATATGGTGTTTAAAAGTCCATATATGGGAACCTTGTACTTGTTAAGATCATAATGGCAGTGTAAATCTATGTGTGGATCTTGTGTGGGGTGTCCCGGATCTCGTTAGTGATGTTCTACAACTACCAATCGGTTATGCAAAGGTTGTATGGTGTTTAAAAGTCCATACATGGGAACCTTGTGCATGTTGAGGTTGTATGGTGTTTAAAAGTCCATGCATGGGAACCTCGGGAAAAGCTAAGGTTGTATGGTGTTTAAAAGTCCATACATGGGAACCTTAGGCTTGTAAGGTCAAATGGTGTTTAAAAGTCCATTTGGGAGACCTTGGATTGGTAGGGTGTATGGAGCGTAGGGACAACGCTCAGGATCCGCGTATCCGATCGGGTGTTGAGTTGAAAAGTGGATGTGGTTGATCACTTGGAAGCCAATGTAATGTTCTTGATTATTAAAGAAGCATGAAATGCTTGAAATGATGCATAATTGCATGTGAAGCATGAGATGCTTGAAAAGATGCATGGTTGCATGAAAAGTGTTTAATGCTTGTGAATGCATGTTTACTTGTTAAGTTGAACAAGTGTTGATTATCATTTGGTAAATGATGCATGTGAGCATGAAATCTCTTTAATGCATTGGAGTCTTGTTAAGACTTGTTTTTAAAGGCATGTGATGATGATGTTGTGGTTCATATAAGTTGCCTTTGGTTTAATGCATGTGTTGGTTTGTTTGAGTAATGGTTTTAAAAGGTTTCTTGCTTGAAATGGCTTTCAAGTTTAAGAAAGGTATGTTGTGATATAGGAGTGTTTTCCAAGGTTTTGATTTAACTTTGCATATGGTGTTTACGCATGGAATGGTTAAATGGATGATTTTGTAAGTTGTGCATTGAAACGGTTTTCTTAGCTTGCTAAGCTAAGGGTTGGTTTTCATGTATGTGCAATGCATGGTTTTAAGCATGTTGATGAAAAGGAGTTTTCAAACTTTGCTTGGTAAACAAATCGGGTTCGTTTTAAAAGTGATTTAAAGACCCGCTGCATTGATGGTGTTTTGGTTTTGAGCATTCCTCACTAAGCATTATGTGCTTACGCTCCTTTTTGTCCATCAATGCAGATTCTTGAAGTTTGGACAGCAAGGAGCAAGGGATTCAAGGTGGACTCCAATTGAGATGTATGTCTCGGTGAATAGCTATAGTTAATAAAGGCAATGGGGTAGAATCTCTCGGGTTAATGTGTTCGTATATGTTCGGATAAGAATGAATTTTTTATGATGTTGATGTTGTTGGAACATGTTTTGGCCTTAATGAGATTGATTTGGAAAGTTTGTGCTTAAATGGTTGCTTGTGTAGGAAGCATGCCTTTAGATTTGAGGCTTTTCATATATGATGTTATTTTGATGAATTGTTGATGCAAGTATGTCTCATTTATGTTGAATTGCATGTTGGCAAAGTTTGGTGGCTTTTGGAGCATGTTTGAATGATCAATTGTGTGTTTGAGTGAGCAAAATGCTGCAATCTGGGCAGGGCGTTTCGGAACAGTTGACACCGTTTCGGAACGGGTGCCCTGCATAAACCCAGGCGTCCGAAACGGGTGCCACCGTTCCGGAACGGTTTGGCTAGTGCCAGTCCCCCGTTGCGGTACGCGTTGCGGAACAGCCCCGTGTTTCGAAACGGGCTCTGCCTGTTTCGGAACGGGTGACCGTTGGGGGCTGACATGGGCGGTTAAATGTTTCAGAATGTTTGCATTTTGGTCCTGAAACTTGTTTGTGCAATTGTATGAGTTTGGGATGTCCGTTTGAGCTGAAATTTGGAAGAGAAGCATGAAACCTGATTAATTTTAAGTTGGTAACTTAAAATCTGGTTAAGTCCTTAAAGTTTTCAGAATTTACAATTTGGTCCCTAAAGTCGTAAATTGTTCATTTGGGTCCCTGTTGATCTCTTATGTTTGTGATCTTTGAGTATGTTGTTTGCATGATCACATCTAAGGTTAATGTGCATCTAGACAAGATTAAAAAGAAAAAAAGTGTCGTTAATCAAGGTTGACTTTCGGGTTGACTTTGGTTTTCCCCGTGTGACTTTCTTAATTCGGGTCAACCGTCCGGGCCAGGTTAAGGGGGTTACACGTGAGCAATCCGTTTCGATACGCTTGTATAGAAATGCCTCACTTTGCCTTAACGTATCGATACGCCTCCCCGTTTATCGATACACATACCAAATTGGCTTCAACCAACTTCACTTAAACATATCAAATCACGTTCAAACAAGCTCAAATCATTCATACAAGATATACTCTTTCTAATAGACTTTTAAACACCATCAGACAGCAATTCATACTCATCAACCACTTCATATCATGATGGCATTTAGCTATTCTAGCATGCTTAAGATATCAAGCTATTAAAAGGGTAAAACACCACAAACAAGCCATATAACCATATAAAGACCAATTACAGGTCCACAATCAGAAACTAAACATGCTTGTAACAACAAACATCTCCAACCAAAATTAGAAAGTAGAAGTCCCACCCATTGCCACTTATTACACTAAGGGCGATCCACGTACATCTCTTTTCAAAGCCTTGGATTCCTATTGCTTTTGGGCTGCCTTGAAATGTTCAATTATCTGCATTGACGAAACAAAAGAGCGTAAGCATATAGCTAAGTGAGGATCGCTAAACCACATTCATCAATGCATTTAACATAATTTGTAAAACCACCACTTTTATCACATGCTTTTTCATAAACCATGTCTTCTGAAGACAACAATGCATTTAATAAACACAAGCTCATATACATCACTTAAAAACATCAATTAAACCATTGTTCATGCTTTACCAAGCATCTCATGCATTCTTGCATCATTTACAAGCATCTCATGTTTCACATTATTCATTTACATTATATTGGCTCACAAGTGATAGTCCATAAACCATTTCAACACAAGACACAATCGGTTAAGCGGATTACAAGCGTTGTCCCACACGCTTCATACACACTATCGGACTACACAAGGCTCACACATGAGAGCAACCCTCCATCGTTGTGACACCCGTGGTGGAGTATAACGGTAGAATCTCAACCCCTATACACCACTCATCGGTAGTTGTATAATTCCACCAATGAGAGCACGGGACACATAATACAAGATCCACACACATAATTAACAACCACCGTTGTGATCTTAACCTCAATCTTTAGGGTACTTGGATTGAGTATACGGTACAATCACAACCCCTCGACATCCAAGGTGACTTTTTTCACGGTTCACCCAATCCTATAGCCGGCTAACTATATTCGATTAAATTAACCAAAACCATTTTCATCACTTGCCAATATAATTATTTAACCACATTAATCCACTATTTTACAACCATAACCACAATGCCATTTCCACAAGCATCACATGCTTAATATCATATGCATTCAACACATGCAAACCAAGGACCACCAACCTAGTGCATCCTTAACATAATGGCATTAAAATCCAGCATTAAACCATGCTTAAACATGCTTAAAAACAGTAAACAAATCAACACTTACTACAAGTGGAATTTCATCAAATATAGTACATTTCCAAGAGAGGGATCTTCAAATTACTTACTCTTGAACTTTGCTAAGTGTATCAAACTTACACTAAGCTCCCAAGACCACGCTCAAAGTGTTACAAAGCAGGAAACTGCATTTCCACTCACCGATACGCGAAGCCTTGTTCGCTGACACGAAAATTACCCCTCAGGAGCCTCTAAAATCACCTTCTTTGCTTCCGGATCAACATCCCCCATTTTTACATCATCAAAACAGAGATCTAAATGCATTCAAATGCATTCTAACACCAAAAACAATTCATAAACTCGTTGCTCACCCAAACTACACAAAAATACCAATCCAAAACAACCGAAAACTCAATCGATTGCTTCCTAAACTAAACCCAATCAACATACATCACTTTCAAATCATTATAAACATCAAAACACATCTAACAAACATCCTAACCCAACCTTACACCTCCAGCAAGCAAGATTCCACCATTTTACCCAAAAATCTCACTTAAAACTATCAAGAACTTCAAGGATCTCAATGATTTCGGGATCTATGTTATCAACAGCTCATTTTAACATATAAATCAACTTAAAACTCAATTAAAATCAACACAAAATAGAGCCTAACTCAACAAGTCCGAAATTAAGATTTCAACCATAATTTCACAAGATTTTAATCTCCAATCAAAACTATAATGAAAACTCAACCAAAAATAGTATATAGAAGCCAAATATCTTGAGAATTTCAATAAAGAACTTATGTTAGAGGTTGAGAACGGGATTTACCTCCAATCCTTGCTTCTCTCAATGAATGACAAGTTTTCCTTAGCAAAATCTTGAAGAATTAGAAAAGATCTATTGATATGATATAGAAAATGTTGAGAGAGTTTTCGGAAGAAAGAATTCTGAGAAAAGATGAGAGAATTAGTGTTTGGCTGAAAATGAGAAAGAGTTGGTAGTTACGTCAAATGAAATCTCACTTTAACTAACTTTATCAATTAATTAATATAAACCCAATTAAATCTATTTAATTAAAAACCTTTTTAAAACACATGTCATATTGAGAAAAGGTCAAATTGACTTAAAGCCTCCTAAATATTCTAAGATTTTGGCTTCCACATTAAAAATCACATTTTCCCAGTTTTGAAACTTTACAATTTGGTCACTACTCAAAATGTCCCAATTCTGAAATCCATTTTGTAAAATTGACTTGACCAACCACTTAAACACATTTTTAGAGGATTTTATCAATTTTTATCACAATTTTATCCTATTCCGATCCTTGATTTTCTTAAATCACCTTACGCGATTCGAACCGTTCTCGACCTGTCCGATCCGATGTTTAAAACATCTAGGCCCAAAACCAGGGCGTTAAATAAATTGTTCACTAGTTTACATCTTGTGTTTGTTGATTTCCATGTATAGAGAGCAAGACTATAGTTTATGTCGTTGTGCTCGAGGAAGTGTATTTATTGCTTTGGAACATTGCAGATGAATGTCAATTATGCTAAATGTGTTAGTATGCATGTTAGGATTGTTTGAGACAAGTTGAGATTGATTTAGGGGTCAAAAACAATATAGAATGGGCATTACAAGTCTCCCTGTATCGGTACACGAGCAAGTGTATCGGTACGCAGAGCCTGAGTCATGCTTTGGAATTAGAAATTTGGCCTGGATACCGATACACAAGCATGTGTACCATTACGGGTTTTTGCAACTGGAATTTGTATATTGGCCATTTAAGCCTACTTATCTATATGCCCCATGGTCGTAGCGGTACGAGCCTTGAGCATTATTTCCTAAGTACCGGTACAAGGGATTCGGTATCGGTACAACCCTAGTGTATGAAGCCTTAAATCTCTGTGATTTATCGAGTACCGATATGCAAGGTCGTTATGTCTGTTGATATGATACTGTGGTTTGAGATTCTTCCATTTTAGTCCATGTTTTTTATGTATGCTAATTGAAGGTGTTCGAATGCTTCGTTTTAGCTAAAATTTAACATGTATGCATGCAACCTGACTAATTGAACAAAAGCTTGGTAGCATTGTGTCTTTGCTGCATGATGATGCATATCATTGGTGGTAACTAATATAGTTGGAGTACCGGAGGTTGACATCACTTGGGAGTTCTTTCGAAGGGCTTTCAAGAGGAAGTACCCTGGTTTGCAGTATCAAGATGTGAAGAAGAGAGGGTTCATGGCTTCAGTGCAAGACTTAATGTCGGTAGATGAGTATGAGGTAAGATTTGTCCGTTTGAGCCAGTATGCCTTTGAACTGGTTCCGGATGACCGCCACCGTTACGATAGGTTTTGGTATGCTCTTGTGAAATATATCAAGACGTATTGGTTGGCAGCTGATTGCACCAATTTTGATTTATTGGTCAATATGGCCAAGGATATTGAGCAATCCTTAGGTTCAGCTTTCCAGTCTTTGAATGTTAATTCGAGAAAGAGATCTGCTGAGTCTGACTATTCTAAAGGATAGAATATGAGGTCACGGGACAAAAATTTCAAGTCAGATCGCAAGTGAGGTGGTAGTAGTGCTATATGTGGTCACAATTCTCAAACGGATGTGACCGTTGCAGTCGGTTGTGGGCGCTATGGAAGACTCCACCTACGGAATTGTTGGGCAACACTTGGGGCTTGTTGGGAGTGTGGTTTAAAGGAGCATCAGAAGCGTGATTTTCCAAAATTGGTTGTGGAAGATAGTTGTTGCTACACCTCTAGGGGTTGAGGTCATGGAAAAGGTAATTTTCAGAGGTGTGATGAGGTTCAGAAGACTATTGCTCATACCATGGTTATTCAACCGGAGAAAAGAGGGTAGGCAATGGTGTATGCTCACCACGATGGCCGTAATGACAATAACGTGATAGCAGGTACTTTTACCTTGAAATATTTATCATTATTTTCTTTGATTGATTAGGGTTCAACTCATTTTTACATTCTAAGAGAGCATGCACAATTATTGGATATTCTTGCTGAGATTTTTGATGTGGGTGTTCTAGTAACTACGATTGTTACTGTTAGTAAGATATATAGGAGATGTTTGTTGGTCGTTCAAGGCCATGTTTTTGATGTGGATTTAATGGAGTTTTCGTTTCATGGTTTTGACGTCATATTGGGTATGGATTGGTTGAGTTAACATAGAGCTATTTTTTATTTTGAAACCAAAAGGATTTCTATGAAGCTTGTCGACAACTATGTTGTTGTTGTAGTGGTTGAGAATGCTAAATTTTTGTCTAATATCGTTTCAGCATTGCAAGCTAAAAAGTTGATAAAAGTGGGTTGTCAAGCCTACTTGGCTTTTGTGATGAATCTTGGTAACAAGGGAGTTCGAGTACAAGATATTCAAACAATACATGATTTTTCGGAAGATTTTCTAGAAGAATTACATGGGTATCCACTAGATAGGAAAGTGGAGTTCTGTATCCAGACTTACTTTAGTACGGCTCCGGTGTCCATTTCTCCTTATCGTATGGTGCTAAAAAAGTTAAAGGAGTTGAAAACTCAACTTCAAGAGTTGTTGGATCGTGGTTTTATCTGTCCAAGTGTTTTACCTTGGGGTGCGCCAGTGTTGTTTGTGAACAAGAAGGATGGAACCATGAGGATGTGTATTGATTATTGACAATTAAACAAATTGACGATTAAGAATAAGTAACCATTACCATGGATTGATGATCTATTCGATGAATTCCGAGGTGTAGTTGTGTTTTCAAAGATTGATTTGAGATCCACGTACTACCAATTAAAGGTCAAGGAAGCGGACGTGTTGAAAATGCTTTTCATATAAGATATATACATTATAAGTTCTTGGTGATGTCTTTTGGTTTGACTAATGCCCCAGATACTTTTATGGATATGCTGAATATGTTGTTTCATGGGTATTTGGATCGTTTTGTAGTTGTGTTTGTTGATGATATCCTTGTGTACTCCCGTACCGAAAAGTAGCATTAACAACATCTACGGATAGTTTTGCAAGCTCTAAAAGAGAATCACTTGTTTGACAAGTTAAGTAAGTGTGAATTTTTGCTTAAGAAGGTGACCTTTCTTGTTCATATTTTGTCGGCGGAGGTTATTCGTGTTCATCTGCAAAGATAGAGGCTATCCTTAATTGGAAGCAACATTTGACAGTGTTGGAAGTACGTAGTTTCCTTGGTTTAGCTGGGTACTATCATCGTTTTGTGGATGGTTTTTCAAGTATTGCTGCTCCGCTAAATAGAGTGCTGCAGAAGAATGTTTCGTTTGTATGGACCGAGGATCTTCAGCATAGTTTTGAGAAACTAAATAAGGTTTTGACACACGCTCCTATGTTGATTCAACCAGAGGTAGGTAAGGAATTTGTGGTGTATATTGATGCATCGTATGTTGGTTTGGGTTGTTTGTTGATCTAAGACGGAAAAGTTGTGGCTTATGCGTCGAGACAATTAAAGGTACATGAGCACAACTACCCTACACACAATTTAGAGCTTACCGCAATGGTATTCTCTCTAAAGATTCAGAGTCATTATCTTTATGGTGAAATTTTTATTTTTATACGGATTACAAGAGTTTAAATTATCTGATGTCTCAAAAAGAGTTAAATCTTAGGCAGCGAAGATGGGTTGAGTTTCTTGAAGATTATGATTTGATGATTGAATATCATCCTTTAAAATCTTATGTAGTGGCAGATGCGTTGAGTCATAAAGCTGTTGTTAAGCTTAGGTTAATGTTTGCCATGTTAAGTATGACACGAGAAGGTGGTTAGTTGGTAGAGTTTCAAGTTAAGCCTACGTTGTCTCAAATGGTTAAAGCGAGGAAACCTTATGATGATGCGTTGGTGTGATAATGTTTTTCCTAAAAAACCAAAAACCTTTAAGGGGTTTTGTTCTGTGAAATTTGTTTATTAAAAAGAAAAGAGGGAAATTTTTAATTTTGGAAAACGGTCAAAATTTGGAGTCGCCACCGACCATTAAGGTAGGTCAGACACCATAAAACCATAGATTCATTTTAAAACGGGTTCGGGAGTTGGTTATGTGTGGGGAAGGGTTAGCACCTCCATCACGCCCGAAAATCGGTACCAAATAACTTGTTGCCTTTAATCGTTAGAAATTATTTAAAACCCAAAGTGAATTTAATGAAGCGTTCTTAAATGAAAACGGGGTTAAATAACATAGGCTTGATCAAATTGTGACTTTGGAAATAATTAAGCTTTTCACTAAAAAGGATGATGATACAACGGACCATAGACTAAACCGAAATCATATAAGTTTGACTGCCATGTTAGTTTAGGGTTCGGATCCCGTATGTCACCTTTATGCTTGATGCAAGTAGGTAAAGGATGATGCGTGGTATTTCCATTTTTATGTTCCAATTACCTAGAGGCGGTGAAAATTAACCCCAACATTCGGTGGACATCCATTAAGCTTAGACTGTTTTGACACGAATATCGGGGTTAATTGATACCTCTCTTTGGGTACACTTTAAATTCAATTAACATGCTCGATTATTAGCGGTGTCATGAATGACAAATATAAAATGCATGTCATAGAAGAGCTTGGAAATAAACATACAAAAGCCCACCCAAGGCCCTATCTTAAAGGCTCGAATTATGGAAGCTTGGTTAATGATCTAATTATTTATTATACGATTCTAATATCAAATCCTAGATTATTTAAATCTTAAATGGTTATAAGACTAAAATAAATTATGAATTGTCTTGTTTTAACCTGTCTAAATGTGATGTTAATTTTATCTTAAAAAGGTTAAGAATGGCTTAACCTATCTAATGGGCTTAATATCCGTCCTAATAAGACAATGATGAATTTAAGCTAATTAAATCGGTTAAAAACCTAAACTTAATTAAAGCTCTAAACCTAAACCGACCTAATTGTACGGATCACGCCCTTATGAGACGGGTGCATGATACGAAACAATTAAATTGATCATAAAGAAAAACCTAAAGGCCTAATCTACCTAGCCCAAGCCCACCTAAACTAAGCAAAGCCTCAATCACCTAATCCTAATATTCTAACCCTCAAAGCCCAAGGCCCAAACTTATAAATGTAAATACTCATCACATATTCTATACTAACAATATATTATATATGTAATACTATACCACGTATCATAAAAATATATATTATGCATTTTTAAAAAAAACTTCGCATGAAGAATTTATATCATTTGTCATGAAATTGTATATTGTACATTTCATAACACTATATACTTCTTTTTTTATAAAAGGCTATACGTTATACATTTTATAAGAAAAACTATAGATTATATACTTTACTATCTATAAGTTATATACGTTATAAAAAAGGTATCATATAAAACATATATTATATACATGACAACCACATATGTTCACATTATCAATCAAAGCCCTAACCACTACACATATCATACGTTCTTCACATCACATAATAAAAAAGGCAAAAAAGACTGAAATTAAAGAAACTAAAATATAGTGGCAAAAATTAAAAAAAAAACATGATAAAGGAAAGGACATTAGAATTAGGACTAAAATTAACAGAAAATAAACCTTAAGGGACAGTTTTAAAAGAAAAAAAGATTTGATCAAAACAAGGGCGAGATTGAAAAGCATTAAAAAGTTTCAAGGACTATGTGAGTAGTTGTGAAACATGGAGACCCTCCCGCTCGTAAACAGCGCGACACGGAAGGGTTAAAATGCCATTAATCCTATTTTAAAAATCTGAAATACTATAAAAGAAAATTTAAAGTCATTTTGACCCCTTTTCGCAAACCCTAGCCCCATTCTTTCTGTCGTCTACCGAGTGTTGCTTCATCGACCACCGCTCCAGTCGTCGTTAACCGGCGCCGGAAACCATAAAAAACTCCAAAACCTCTTTTTTTTGTAGATCCCAAACTTGACACTCTCTTTTAGAAAACCAAAACGAAAACCCCTCTTTGTTTTAGAAAACGAGACTAAAAAACCAACCCCCTAAAGGTTATCGTTCCGTCCAACTCACCATATTTGGCCTCGAAAGAGCCAGTGGGCTTGTTGTCGGAGAGAAACATCACCGATCATATATAAGATGAATCGTCCGAAGGTGGATCGACGCGGAAGGGGATACGAACCAACAAAGGTAAAAAAAAACTCTAAATTTGCATGCTTTTATGCTTCGAAATAAGGCAGAAAAAATACCTCAGAAGGCTTTTGTGTTTATGAATATGATTTTCCCTGTTTGATTAACTAGGATTACAATGGATTGTTTCAGGCTTTTATAGCCATAAGTACATTGATTTATAAAAATAGAAAAAAAATCATGTAAATTGCTATTGGATGCCGCTGATGTTTCTTGTTTGTATTTGCATGGCCATTTTGATTTTGCTTGTTTGCCTCTAAATTTGTTGTGCGTTTTTTCTATAACATTTTTGTTGTTTGTTTGCATGCATCGTGGCTGTCGAGAGGGGACCAGAGAGAGCTTCGAATGGTCCTGCACCGTTGTGGCCGATGGTGATCCCTCCGATCGATGAGGAGAAGATCTAGATGGCCTTGAGAGATGAGGAGTCTAACGTGTGAGTCACACGCGTGCGTGGGGAATTCGAAAGGTTCTCGTTTCAATCTCGAGCCGTCTGATCACGTACCAGATCCGATGGTTGGGATCTTGCGGCGCTTGGTCAAAATAGGTGTAACACCCCAAAATTGGGCCTAGATGTTTGGAGTCTGAACCGGATAAGGCTGGGAAACAGTTCGAATATAAAAGGGAGTTTTAGGGAACACCTAGTTCGATATGCTTTGAAAATATGGAAAAATATCTCAAAATCCTCATTTAATATATAAAAGAGAATGGTGAAATCAATTTTAAAAAATAAGGTTTGGAAATACTACATTTCAGTGTAGTGACCAAATCGCAGTTTTTGCGAAGTTTAGTAGTGATTGTTTTGTAAAGGATTGAAACTTTGAATCTTTAAGGAGGTAATTTTACCAAAAATGTTTTCATCAGATTTTTCCTTAATTTTGGTGATTTAATTAATGATTTAATTAAAGAAAACAAAAATTATTGAAATAGGAAACCACCTTTGACTTTTCATAACCATTTTTCACAAATTTTCCCTCATTTTGTTTTCTCTCAAATTCCTTTCAACCAAAAACTTTATCTCCAGCAAATTTACTTTGATTTCCACTTCATTTGATGAGATTTCAATCACTCTTTGATTCCTAATCAATTCTTCAACAAATACACTTGATTTCTACATTGAATTTTCAAGAAAACTTGCCCAACTCAAGGAGAAATCATCCATTAGAGACAAGCTTCGTCCTTCTCCTCTAATGGTTAGTTCTTTACTGAAATTCCCAAGCTATCAATCCTTTATTATTGATTTTTAAGTGGTTTTAATGTTAGAAACAAGAAATTGGCTTAAAACTCAAGATTTTGGAAGAGATCTTGAAGATTTTCGTGGTGATTGGTTGGGCTCTGTTTTGAGACTGTTTTCTAATGTATTTTGGATGTTAAATGAGGTTTTATTAATCCAATCCCGAATAGGTTTGTTTTTCCTAAGTTTTGCTTGTTAAAATGATGGTTTTTGGGGTGATTTTGGTGTTCTGCTATAGCTAGAGGTATAAGGACGTGGTTGTATTAGTTTTTGATATTAATTGATGTTTAGAAATGATTAGAAGTGATGGATCTTGGCTGGTTTTTGTTTTGGAAGAGTTTGGAGGTGATTTCGGTTGTGTTTGGTAGCCGAAATGTGGATTTTGTGTAGAGCAGCGAGTTTAGGTGTGTGGCTGATGATTTCAATGCATGATGATGCATTAAACCTTTGCTCTTATGTGTTTAAAATAGGGGAGACATCTTCGGACACCTTTGGAGTTGATCCGGAAGCTTAGATAGCGTTTCGGCAAGCAAACGAAACATAATCGGTGAGTGCGTATGGTTTTAGAAGTCCTCAAGGGACAAAGAATCAAGGTTTGGGGATTTTGGAAGGGTTTGAAACACCTTCCTAAGTCCGAAAGTAAGTATTGGCTAGATTGCTCTCTAGAATGTGGTGTTTGCCCCTTAAATGCTTTTACATGCTCACTGTTTTAGATTGATAAATTCCTACTATTTTTATGCATGAATTATAGCATGAGATGATGCTTGAAATTATTTCATAATGTAACATGTTGCATAGTTGAGATTTGAGCTTTTGTGTTAAAGCATAGCAAATGTTATGATTTTGAAATGAGATAAGATTGTTGAGATTTTAATGCATGAAAAATAGTAGGTGAGATGATGATTTGACATAATATATTGGCATAGATGTTGAGATACTTACCGGATATAATTGATCGATCAATAGGATGAGAGTGCACTATAAACTAAAAATTTGTACATGCTTTTTGGTTAAGCCAAAGGGAGAGAACCAATGATGGGCATTCCATCGGGTAGGACTTGGTGAAATACCCAAGCTTTGCGGCGATGAGAGATTCCGCCATGTGAGTACGGTGATGTGAGATTCCACCAGAAACTATGTTACTAAACGAGTGAGTACGGTGATGAGAGATGCCACCGGAAGTGTCTAGTGAGATGTCCGCATATCCGAGTAATAAAGAGATGTGAAATGTCAATATAAAATATGTTATGGTTTTTGATTCACAATTACCTTTGAATAAATGGTTTATGCTATGAGAAATGCATATGTGGTTTGTTTATGAAATGCTTTAGAGTACAAGCATGAGTTTGGCTTTGCCATGAGTTCTGCATTGGTATAAATGCATGAGATAGAGTGAAGGTACATGCGTTTTCAATGAGAAATTGCTTTGAAAGGTTTCAAGCATGAGATATGTAACGCCCCAATTTTGGGCTTAGGAGTTTTGGGATTCGGACCGGTTCGGTCGGAATGCGGTTCGAATATAAAAAGGTGAAATTAGGAAAGCCTAGTTCGGGTTGCATTAAAAATATGGAAAAATGTCTTAAAATCCTCTTTTATTATATATAAGAGTGTGGTGAAATCAATTTTACAAAATAAGGTTTGGAAGTGTGACATTTTGGTTGGTGACCAAAATGTAATTTTTGAAAACTGTGAGACTGTTTTAAAAAGGATTGAAACTTTGAATCTTTAAAGATCTATTTACCCAATGGGAGTTTCTCCAGATTTTCCTAAAATATTAAATGATTAATTAATGGTTTTAAAATAAGGAAAAAGAGAGGGAAGATATTTTCCTAAGTTTCCAACTAACTTTTCCACATTTTCCATTTTCATTTTTCTCTCATCTTTTCTCTCAAACCAAACACATTTCTCCATAGCTTTTCCCTCTGATTTTGTCATCTAAATAACTCATTTCAATCCTCCTTTGATCACCAATTATCTCTTCAACAAAACCTTTGCATTTGCTATTTGGATCTTCAAGAATTTTGGTTCTAAAAATGGAGAAACTCAAGTTTGGAGGTAAGAACGTCCTTCTCCTCTAAACTCTCAGTTCTTTACTGAAATTCCCAAGTTCTCAATCCTTAATTTGTGTTTTATAAAAGGTTTTAAGGTTGTGTTCTTGATCTTGGCTTTTAAATGCAAGATTTGGTTGATTTTTTATTAAAATTCGTATGATTTGTTTGAGCAGTGATTTGAGGTGTCTTTTTGATGTTAAATGAATGTTAAATTGATGAGAAGTTGAGGTTTAATCAATGCAATCCCGAATAGGTTGATTTTCCTAAGTTTTGCTTGAGTTCTTGGTTGTTTTTGGAGTGATCTTGTCAATCTGTTATAGCTGGAGGTATAAGGGCGTGGTTAGATCCTTTTTGGATGTTAATTGATGTTTAAGGATAATTAGATTTGATGGATCTTGGCTGGGTAATGTTGTGGAGTTGTTTGGATGCATTTTCGTTTGTGTTTGGTAGCCGAAAATGGAGTGTGGATGAGAGCAGCGGGTTTAGGTGCTTTCATTGAAGATATTAATGCATGATGATGCATTAATCCTCTTCTTTGATGTGTTTAAAACAGGGGAGTCATCTTTGGATCCTTGTGGTGGTGATCCGGAAGCTTGATTGGTGTTTCGGCATGTGGCGAAACGGAATCGGTGAGTGGATTTTGGTTTTCAGCTTTGAAACCAATGTTTCGAAGGTTTGGGAGCTTAGTTTAAGTCTAAACAACTTAGCTAAGCTCAAGAGTAAGTTTTCGGAAAAACTCTCTTGTTGATGAACCATGACATGGTTGGGTGCAATGTGATTGTTTGCATGTTTTAAATTCTGTTTTGAAAGCATATTTAAGCATGATTATTGCTGATTTTATAAGCCATGTGTTGAAGGATGATCAAGGTAAGGGATCCTTGTTTTGAACATTTGATTAAATGTGGTTTTGATGCATAATGGTGCATGATGATTAATGGCTTTGTTAAATGCTTTAAAATAGTGGAATATTGATGATAAATGATGCATATTGGCAAGTGATGGTTAAGGTCACAAATGTGGTTAAAAGTCCTTGTGTGAGCCTTGTTTATTTAAGAACAACATGGTGGTTAAAAGTCCATGGTTGGTTCTTGGTTAAGATCACAAAGGTGGTTAAAAGTCCTTGTGTGAATCTTGTGTATTTTAAGAACAACATGGTGTTTAAAAGTCCATGGTTGGTTCTTGGTTAAGGTTACAAAGGTGGTTAAAATTCCTTGTGTAAGCCTTGTTATTTAAGAACACCAAGGTGTTTAAAAGTCCGTGGGTGATTCTTGTTAAGGACACAATGGTGTTTAAAAGTCCATGTGTGGTCCTTGGAAATTGTAAGATGACAATGGTGTTTAAAAGTCCATGTGTGAGTCTTATGTTGATCGTATTTTGAAAAGATTATGATTATCACTTGTGGTCAATATGACATGTTAATGATTTGAAGCATGAATTGCTTGTTTTAAATGCTTATGTGCATGAATAAATGTTGTGTAACGCCCCGGTTTTGGGCTTAGGAGTTTTGGGCGTTGACCGGTTGGTCAAAGTGCTGTTCGAATCTAAAGAGGTGAAATTAGGAAAGCCTAGTTCGGGTTGCATTAAAAATATGGAAAAATGTTCTAAAATCATCTTTTAATATAATTAAGTGAACTGTGAAATCAATTTTGGAAAATGAGTTTTGGAAGTGTGACATTTTGGCTAGTGACCAAAATGTAATTTTCGAAAGTTTGGTGACTGTTTTATAAAGGGTTGAAACTTTGAATCTTTAAGAAACTATTTACTCAAAGGGAGTTTCTCCAGATTTTTCTAAGATATTTTGAGACTAAATTCTGATTTTAAATGATATTAAAAGTGGAGGGAAAGCCATTTGGCTATTTTAGATATTTTTGCAACTAACTTTTCTCAATTTTCTTCCTCTCATTTTCTCTCAACCCAAACACTTTCTCTCCAGAGAATTTGATCTGATTTTCTCACCTAAATCCCTCCTTTCAACTCTCATTTGATTCCTAATCAACAAATCTACAAAACCTCTTCAATTGCTACTTGATTCAACAAGGTTTTTGATTCCAAAAAGAGGAGAAACTCAAGTTTGGAGGTAAGAACGTCCTTCTCCTCTAAACTATCAGTTCTTTATTGAAATTCCTAAGTTTCCAATCCTTAATTGATGTTTTATTAAAGGTTTTTAAGTGGTGAAATGGATCTTGGCTTATAATGCAAGATTTGGTGATTTTTGGTGATTTTCGTCAGATCTGATTAATCTGTGATTTGTGATGTGTTTTTGATGTTAAATGAACTCTAAATTCATAAGGAATTGAGTTTTGATTAATGCAATCCCGGATAGGATGAGTTTCCTAAGTTTAGCTTGTGTTTCAAGGTTGTTTTTGAGGTGATCTTGTGGATCTGATGTTGCTGGAGGTATAAGGATGTTAATAGGTTGTTTTTAGATGTTTTATGATGTTAAAGGATAGGTGGTTTTGCTGGTTTATGGTTGGGCTTTGTTTAGAAGTGGTTTGGATGCATTTTCGGTTGTGTTTGGTGGCCGAAAATGGAGGTTGGATGAGAGCAGCGGGTTTAGGTGCTTTCATTGAAGCAATTAATGCATGATGATGCGTTAATCCTCTGCTTTGATGTGTTGAAACAGGGGAGGAATCTTTGGATCCAAGAGTTGTTGATCCGGAAGCTTGATTTGGTGCTTTGGCTTGAAGCAAGTGGAATCGGTGAGTGCGTTTGTGAAAATTGGGTTTTCGGCTTTGAAACCAATGTCTTGGGAGCTTAGTTTAAGTCTAAACAACTTTGCTAAGCTCAAGTGTAAGTTTTCGGAATTACTCTCTAGTGGTGGCCATGATTTTGTTGTGATGCAAAGTGGTTTATTGCATGTTTTAATTACTGTTTTGAAAGCATGTTTTAGCATGGTATTTGCTGATATTTTAAGCCATATGTTGAAGGAAACTCTAGGTAGGAGTTCCTTGCTTTTGTACATTGATTAAATGTGGTTTGATGCTTTTAAATGCATGATGAATATGGCTTGGTTTAATGCCTTAAAACAGTGGATTAATTGATGAAAATGATGTATATTGGCAAGTGATGTTTTGAAAAGGTTAAGGTCACTAAGGTGGTTAAAAGTCCTTGAGTGAGCCTTGTTACTTAAGAACATCAAGGTGGTTAAAAGTCCTTGGATGGTTCTTGTTGCGGACACTAAGGTGGTTAAAAGTCCTTAGGTGATCCTTTCCATGGTGTTTAAAAGTCCATGGGCCATGGTGTTTAAAAGTACATGGGGCCAAGGTGTTTAAAAGTCCTTGGAGCCAAGGTGTTTAAAAGTCCTTGGGGTGATTCAAGCTATGGACACAAAGGTGGTTAAAAGTCCTTGTGTGGTCCTCATTCATGGTGTTTAAAAGTCCATGGCCAAGGTGTTTAAAAGTCCTTGGAGCCAAGGTGTTTAAAAGTCCTTGGGAAAGTTGATGAACTTGTTTTAATGAAATGGAATCTATCACTTGAGCCAATATGACATGTTATGTTGTTATGAAGCATGAGATGCTTGTTTTAAGTATGCTTTTGAGCATGTGCAAAGGTTGATTTAAAGCATGTTTTGTAAATGATTTTAAATGCATTATTGAATGGTTTTTAAGAGCATTCCTCACTAAGCTTTTGCTTACGCTCTCTTTCGTTTTCTTAATTCAATAATGCAGAACATTAGAGAACCTTGAGGGCAGCAAGGAGGGCAAGCATTCAAGTGAAAGTAGAGCTCAATGTATGGAAGGTTTTGTTGGTATATTTTAGCTTTTGGTAATTTGGCAATGGGGGACCAATGTGTATGTTTTGGGAGGTGTTTGGAACTCCCTAAGTATGTTGAATGATGATAAGAATGCTGGTTTTTGTATTGGATCATTACATGCTTGTTTTGGAAGTTTTGTGCTTGAATAGCTAGCTTGTGTAGGAAGCATGCCTATAGATTTGGGGCTTTTTGCATATGATGTTGTTTTGATGATTTGATGATGCTTATAAGTCTTATATATGTTGAATTGCATGCTGGTAAAGTTTGGTGGCATTTGGAGCATGTTTGAATAATCAATTACATGTTTAAGTGTGCTTTTTGCTGCAATCTGTGCAGGGCGTTTCGGAACAGTGTGTACCGTTTCAGAACGGGTGCCTTGAATGAACCCAGGCGTCCGAAACGGTAGGCACCGTTTCGAAACGGTTTGGCCACTGCCAGCCCATGTTCCGGAACCCGTTGCGGAACGGCCCGTGTTTCGAAACAGGGTCTACCTGTTTCGGAACGGTCGACCGTTGGGGGCTGACATTGGCATTTATATGTTTTGAATTGTTTGCATTTTAGTCCTGAAACCTTTTTGTGCAATTGTATGAGTTTGGGAAGTCCTTTTGAGCTGAAATTTCACAGAGAAGCATGAAACCTGATTAATTTCAAGTTGGTAACATTAATTTGGGTTAAGTCCTTTTAATTATCAGAAATTACAATTTGGTCCCTAAAGTTGTAATTTGTTCAATTGGGTCCCTGTTTGATCTCTGATGTTTGTGATCTTTGAATATGATGTTTGTGTAATCACAATTAGGACTAATGTGCATCTAGACAAGATTGAAAAGAAAAAAAAGGGTCGTTAATCAAGGTTGACTTTCGGGTTGACTTTGGTTTTCCCCGTGTGACTTTCTTAATTCGGGTCAACCGTCTAGGCCGGGTTAAGAGGGTTACATTTGGTGGTATCAGAGCTGAGTTCTCGAGTAATTGGGAATGAATGTATGCATGATTGAAGTATGTTTGTCTTGTATGCTTGTTGATCGAAAGCATGTTTAGTGGCTTGTGATTTGGATGCAATTGAGATGTATGCTGTGATGTAGCATGTTGAGGGTACCCATTGCCAAACAAAAGCTAATGAAATGATGTTGATTTTGAATGAAATTGAGCTTGAATACTTGGATTGCTTACCTTGCTGGGCCTGACTTGTTTTATTTGCATTGTGATTGCATGGTAAAAGTATGGCACCACGTAGAGAGTTACGAGGTAGTGTGCGAGCTACGGCTCCCAATGAGAATGAGAATGAAGAGAACACGGGTAGTGCGGTGTTACCCCCTCCTCCGCCTGGTGGTGGTGCTGGAGGTGAGAGAGCTGAAGCTGCAGCTGATGCTGGAGCTGCTGGACCAGAGGTTGGTCAGGGGCAAGCTATGCCTGATATGTCTATGTTAGTACAAGCTATTGCGGGTGCTTTTCGAGCAGCAGTAGCTGGAGCTCAAGGAGCTGGGCATCAGGGAGATGCTGGAGTTAGACTACCTTTGGAGCGTCTACGCAGTCTTGGTGGGACTGAGTTCAGGGGTATGTCGGCTGAGAGTTCTGAAGCTTGGCTAGAGAGTACCAAGCGTATCTTGGGTCAGATGAGCTGCACGGATGTGCAAAAGTTGGGATGTGTTGTGTCCTTGCTGCAGGACGATGCGTATACGTGGTGGACGACCACCATAGCTGGGATGGCTGAAGCTGATGTTACTTGGACATTCTTCCAGAATGTGTTCAAGAGGAGATATCTAGGAGTGAGATATCTTGATGAGAAAAAGCATGAATTCATGTCTCTTACCCAAGGGAGCATGAGTGTGGCTGAGTATGAAGTGCAATTTGTGCGACTCAGTCAGTATGCACCGGAGCTGATACCTGATGAGCGAGCGAGGTGCGAGAGGTTCCGTTATGGTCTTGTGACGGATGTGAAAATGTATGTGCTGGCCACTGAATATGATGATTTTGATGTGTTGGTGGGTCGAGCCAAGGACATTGAGATGAACTTGGGTTTATCTGCGAAAGGTACTGGAGCTAGTGCTGGAAAGAGATCAACTGAGTTTAGTTCCGGAGGTGGACGGAACAAGAGGGGACGTGATCAGAAGTATCAGTCCTCAGCCAAGAGAGGTGGTGGCGCACCTGCTAGAGGAGGTAATGCTAGAGTTGATCCTAGTGCTTGTTGGATCTGTGGTTCTCGTGGTCACATGAAGCGTGACTGTCCTCGTGCTGTGAGGGAGGTGCAAGCTCCTGTTGCGGCAGCTGGTAATGGATGCTGGAATTGTGGTTCTGTAGACCATTTGAGGCGAGATTGTCCGAGGTTGGCTGGTGGCCAAGAGCGTGCTCCTGTTGTTGCTGCACCGCAGAGAGGTCGTGGGCGCGGCCGTGGTAATTTCCAGAGGCGAGAGGAAGGTGGTCATGGAGTAGCCCATGTTGTGGCTATTCAGCCTGAAGGTGGAGGCCAAGCTAGGGTGTATGCTCAGCGTGAGGGAAGGAATGATGCAGATGTGATTGCAGGTACCTTTACTTTGCAATCCTTTTCATTGCTTTCTTTGATTGATTCTGGATCTACGCATTCATACATTTTGCGTGAGCATGCTGAATTGCTTGGTTTGCCTGTTGAGTCTTTGGATGTTGGTGTTCGTGTCACTAGTTCTTTTGGTGAAACTGTTGTGACTCGAAAGCTTTATAGAAGATGTCCTTTGGTTGTTCAAGAACATGTTTTTCATGTTGATCTTATGGAGTTGCCCTTCTATGGTTTTGATGTGATCCTTGGTATGGATTGGCTTGCTGAGCATCGTGCTGTGGTAGATTGTGAAAATAAGCGGGTTTCGCTTAAGCTTGCGGATGATTATGAAGTTGTTGTGGTTGGTGAGAATGTGAAGTTTCTTGCCAATGTGGTGTCTACCTTGGAGGAGAGTAGGATGTTGAGGCAAGGTTGCGAAGCTTATCTAGCTTTTGTGATGAATCCTAGCTCTAAGGAGTTGAGGGTGCAAGATATCAGGGTTGTGAAGGAGTTTCCTGGTGTTTTTCCTGAGGAGTTGCCTGGTTTACCTCCTAATCGCGAGGTGGAGTTTGGAATTGAGCTGTATGAGAATACAACTCCTGTGTCCATTACTCCCTATAGAATGGCACCTAGGGAGCTGAAGGAGCTGAAGACGCAGTTGCAAGAGTTGCTTGATCGTGGTTTCATCCGGCCGAGTGTGTCACCTTGGGGTGCACCAGTCTTGTTTGTGAAGAAGAATGATGGCACTATGAGAATGTGCATTGATTACCGTCAGCTGAACAAGTTGACTATCAAGAATCAGTATCCTTTGCCGAGGATTGATGATCTCTTTGATCAATTTCGGGGAGCTGCTGTGTTCTCTAAGATTGACTTGAGGTCAGGGTATTATCAGTTGAAGGTGAAGGATGTGGATGTGCCTAAGACAGCTTTCAGGACAAGGTATGGGCATTATGAGTTCCTTGTGATGCCGTTTGGTTTGACAAATGCTCCTGCTGCTTTCATGGACATGATGAATCGTGTGTTTCATGAATACCTGGACAAGTTCGTTGTGGTGTTCATTGATGATATCCTCGTGTACTCGCGTACTGAGGAGGAGCACGAAGAGCATTTGAGGGTTGTTTTGCAAGCTTTGTTGGAGAATCAGCTTTATGCTAAGTTGAGCAAGTGTGAGTTCTGGCTTAAGGAGGTGGTGTTTCTTGGGCATGTGGTCTCAGCTGAGGGGATTCGTGTTGATCCTCAGAAGATTGAGGCGGTGATGAATTGGAAAGTTCCTAAGTCTGTTCATGAGGTCCGTAGTTTCCTTGGTTTGGCGGGATACTACCGAAGGTTTGTGGATGGTTTTTCCAAGATTGCTGCTCCTTTGACGAAGCTGTTGCGAAAGGATGTTAAGTATGAGTGGGCAGAAGCGAGACAACAGGCTTTTGAGAAGCTTAAGGCGGCTTTGACGCAAGCTCTTATCTTGGTTCAGCCTGAATCAGGGAAAGAGTTTGTGGTCTATAGTGATGCATCCTATGTTGGTTTGGGATGTGTGCTGATGCAAGAGGGTAAGGTTGTGGCTTATGCGTCGCGGCAGTTGAAAGTGCATGAGCGCAACTATCCTACGCATGATATTGAGCTGGCTGCAGTGATTTTTGCTCTGAAGATCTGGAGACATTATCTGTATGGTGAGAAGTGTACTATGTACACGGATCACAAGAGTTTGAGGTATCTGATGTCTCAGAAGGAGTTGAATCTTAGGCAGCGGCGTTGGTTGGAGTTGCTCAAGGATTATGATCTGACGATTGAGTATCATCCTGGTAAAGCTAATGTTGTTGCGGATGCCTTGAGTAGGAAGGTAGCTGTTGAGCTGAGGGCTATGTTTGCTAGCTTGAGCATATCGCGAGATGGTGGTCTTGTTGCTGAGTTGCAAGTGAAACCATCGTTGGTTTAGTTTATCAAGGAAAAGTAGTTGTTGGATGATTCCTTGGTGTCTCATGTTCAGGATATCGCGGAGGGTAGACCTTCGGATTTCTGCTTTAATGATGATGGTGTGTTGTGTTTTGGGAGTC
The DNA here is from genome assembly GCA_958450335.1 of Hibiscus tridactylites. Taxonomy (NCBI): domain Eukaryota; kingdom Viridiplantae; phylum Streptophyta; class Magnoliopsida; order Malvales; family Malvaceae; genus Hibiscus; species Hibiscus tridactylites. The sequence continues at coordinate 33,653,371 of OY288269.1, forward strand.
GGATAGTAGTGCCTGCTGATGTTGAGTTGAGGCGTGCTATTCTGACTGAAGGTCATAGTAGTCCTTTTGCTATGCACCCTGGTAGTACTAAGATGTATCGTGATCTTCGTGATGAGTACTATTGGGTGGGTTTGAAGAAGGATGTTGCAGAGTTTGTGAGCAAGTGTTTGGTGTGTCAGCGAGTCAAGGCTGAACATCAGGCTCCTTCTGGTTTGTTGCAACCGTTGAAAATCCCTGAATGGAAGTGGGAAAGGGTTACCATGGATTTTGTATCTGGTTTACCTTTGTCTCCATCAAAGAAGAATTCTGTTTGGGTGACTGTGGATCGCTTGACGAAGTGTGCGCATTTCTTGCCTGTGCATACTACGTTTTCTTTGGATAAGCTGGAAGAGCTGTACATTGCTGAGATTGTGCGGCTTCATGGTGTGCCTAAGTTGATTCTGTCGGATAGGGATCCGAGGTTCACATCGCGTTTTTGGCAGTGTTTGCATCAAGCTCTGGGTACAAGGTTGCATTTCAGTACATCCTATCATCCTCAATCGGATGGTCAGTCTGAGCGGGTTATCCAGATTTTGGAGGATATGTTGAGGTGCTGCGTGATTGAGTTCCAAGGTTCTTGGGAGAAGCATCTGCCTTTGGTTGAGTTCACTTATAACAATAGTTATCAGGCGAGTATACAGATGGCACCTTATGAGGCTCTGTATGGGAGGAAGTGTAGGACTCCTCTTTGTTGGGCTGAAACTGGTCAAAAGTTGGTTTCGATGCCGGCTTTGTTCAAAGGGACCACCGAGAAGGTGAAGCTCATTTGTGAGCGGTTGAAGGCTGCCTCTGATCGGCAAAAGTCTTACGCGGATTTGAAGCGTAAGGAGATAGAGTATGCTGTGGGTGACCGTGTGTTCTTGAAGGTTTCGCCTTGGAAGAAGGTGATGAGGTTTGGCCGGAAGGGTAAGTTGAGCCCTAGGTACATTGGACCATATATGGTGGTTGAGCGTGTGGGTCCTGTTGCGTATCGGTTGACGTTACCTCAGGAGTTGGAGAAGATTCATGATGTGTTCCATGTTTCTATGCTCCGGAAGTATAGATCTGATCCTTCGCATGTGATGCCTGTGGAGGAAGTGGTTTTGAATCCGGATTTGACCTATGATGAGGAACCGGTGAAGGTTCTGGATTCGGATAGCAAGGTTCTTCGTGGCAAGACCATTGAATTGGTGAAGGTGCTGTGGAAGCATCGAGGTGTTGAGGAAGCCACGTGGGAGCGGAAGGAAGACATGCTGAAGCAGTTTCCTTATCTCTTTCCTTCAGGTAAATTTCGAGGACGAAATTTCTTAAGGGGGGAGAGTTGTAACGCCCCGGTTTTGGGCTTAGGAGTTTTGGGCGTTGACCGGTTGGTCAAAGTGCTGTTCGAATCTAAAGAGGTGAAATTAGGAAAGCCTAGTTCGGGTTGCATTAAAAATATGGAAAAATGTTCTAAAATCATCTTTTAATATAATTAAGTGAACTGTGAAATCAATTTTGGAAAATGAGTTTTGGAAGTGTGACATTTTGGCTAGTGACCAAAATGTAATTTTCGAAAGTTTGGTGACTATTTTATAAAGGGTTGAAACTTTGAATCTTTAAGGAGCTATTTACCCAAAGGGAGTTTCTCCAGATTTTTCTAAGATATTTTGAGACTAAATTCTGATTTTAAATGATATTAAAAGTGGAGGGAAATCCATTTGGCTATTTTGGATATTTTTGCAACTAACTTTTCTCAATTTTCTTTCTCTCATTTTCTCTCAACCCAAACACTTTCTCTCCAGAGAATTTGATCTGATTTTCTCACCTAAATCCCTCCTTTCAACTCTCATTTGATTCCTAATCAACAAATCTACAAAACCTCTTCAATTGCTACTTGATTCAACAAGGTTTTTGATTCCAAAAAGAGGAGAAACTCAAGTTTGGAGGTAAGAACGTCTTTCTCCTCTAAACTATCAGTTCTTTATTGAAATTCCTAAGTTTTCAATCCTTAATTGATGTTTTATTAAAGGTTTTTAAGTGGTGAAATGGATCTTGGCTTATAATGCAAGATTTGGTGATTTTTGGTGATTTTCGTTAGATCTGATTAATCTGTGATTTGAGATGTGTTTTTGATGTTAAATGAACTCTAAATTGATAAGGAATTGAGTTTTGATTAATGCGATCCCGGATAGGTTGAGTTTCCTAAGTTTAGCTTGTGTTTCAAGGTTGTTTTTGAGGTGATCTTGTGGATCTGATGTTGCTGGAGGTATAAGGATGTCAATAGGTTGTTTTTAGATGTTTTATGATGTTAAAGGATAGGTGGTTTTGCTGGTTTATGGCTGGGCTTTGTTTAGGAGTGGTTTGGATGCATTTTCGGTTGTGTTTCGTGGCCGAAAATGGAGGTTGGATGAGAGGAGCGGGTTTAGGTGCTTTCATTGAAGCAATTAATGCATGATGATGCATTAATCCTCTGCTTTGATGTGTTGAAACAGGGGAGGCATCTTTGGATCCAAGAGTTGTTGATCCGGAAGCTTGATTTGGTGCTTTGGCTTGAAGCAAGTGGAATCGGTGAGTGCGTTTGTGAAAATTGGGTTTTCGGCTTTGAAACCAATGTCTTGGGAGCTTAGTTTAAGTCTAAAAAACTTTGCTTAGCTCAAGTGTAAGTTTTCGGAATTACTCTCTAGTGGTGGCCATGATTTTGTTGTGATGCAAAGTGGTTTATTGCATGTTTTAATTACTGTTTTGAAAGCATGTTTTAGCATGGTATTTGCTGATATTTTAAGCCATATGTTGAAGGAAACTCTAGGTAGGAGTTCCTTGCTTTTTTACATTGATTAAATGTGGTTTGATGCTTTTAAATTAATGATGAATATGGCTTAGTTTAATGCTTTAAAACAGTGGATTAATTGATGAAAATGATGTATATTGGCAAGTGATGTTTTGAAAAGGTTAAGGTCACTAAGGTGGTTAAAAGTCCTTGAGTGAGCCTTGTTACTTAAGAACATCAAGGTGGTTAAAAGTCCTTGGATGGTTCTTGTTGCGGACACTGAGGTGGTTAAAAGTCCTTAGGTGATCCTTTCCATGGTGTTTAAAAGTCCATGGGGCCATGGTGTTTAAAAGTCCATGGGGCCAAGGTGTTTAAAAGTCCTTGGGGCCAAGGTGTTTAAAAGTCCTTGGGGTGATTCAAGCTATGGACACAAAGGTGGTTAAAAGTCCTTGTGTGGTCCTCATTCATGGTGTTTAAAAGTCCATGGCCAAGGTGTTTAAAAGTCCTTGGGAAAGTTGATGAACTTGTTTTAATGAAATGGAATCTATCACTTGAGCCAATATGACATGTTATGTTGTTATGAAGCATGAGATGCTTGTTTTAAGTATGCTTTTGAGCATGTGCAAAGGTTGATTTAAAGCATGTTTTGTAAATGATTTTAAATGCATTATTGAATGGTTTTTAAGAGCATTCCTCACTAAGCTTTTGCTTACGCTCTCTTTCGTTTTCTTAATTCAATAATGCAGAACATTAGAGAACCTTGAGGACAGCAAGGAGGGCAAGCATTCAAGTGAAAGTAGAGCTCAATGTATGGAAGGTTTTGTTGGTATATTTTAGCTTTTGGTAATTTGGCAATGGGGGACCAATGTGTATGTTTTGGGAGGTGTTTGGAACTCCCTAAGTATGTTGAATGATGATAAGAATGCTGTTTTTTGTATTGGATCATTACATGCTTGTTTTGGAAGTTTTGTGCTTGAATAGCTAGCTTGTGTAGGAAGCATGCCTATAGATTTGAGGCTTTTTGCATATGATGTTGTTTTGATGATTTGATGATGCTTATAAGTCTTATATATGTTGAATTGCATGCTGGTAAAGTTTGGTGGCATTTGGAGCATGTTTGAATGATCAATTGCATGTTTAAGTGTGCTTTTTGCTGCAATCTGTGCAGGGCGTTTCGGAATAGTGTGTACCGTTTCGGAACGGGTGCCTTGAATGAACCCAGTCGTCCGAAACGGTAGGCACCGTTTCGAAACGGTTTGGCCACTGCCAGCCCATGTTCCGTAACCCGTTGCGGAACGGCCCGTGTTTCGAAACGGGGTCTACCTGTTTCGGAACGGTCGACCGTTGGGGGCTGACATTGGCAGTTATATGTTTTGAATTGTTTGCATTTTAGTCCTGAAACTTGTTTGTGCAATTGTATGAGTTTGGGAAGTCCTTTTGATCTGAAATTTCACAGAGAAGCATGAAACCTGATTAATTTCAAGTTGGTAACATTAATTTGGGTTAAGTCCTTTTAATTATCAGAAATTACAATTTGGTCCCTAAAGTTGTAATTTGTTCAATTGGGTCCATGTTTGATCTCTGATGTTTGTGATATTTGAATATGATGTTTGTGTGATCACAATTAGGACTAATGTGCATCTAGACAAGATTGAAAAGAAAAAAAAAGGGTCGTTAATCAAGGTTGACTTTCGGGTTGACTTTGGTTTTCCCCGTGTGACTTTCTTAATTCGGGTCAACCGTCTAGGCCGGGTTAAGGGGGTTACATGTTGTTTTGGAGTATGGTTTATAAAGGTGTTTTATAAATGCATTATTGAGTGGTTTTAAATGACCATTCCTCACTAAGCTATTTGCTTACGCTCTCTCTTTTCTTAAATCAATAATGCAGAACATTAAAGTGCATTGAGGGCAGCAAGAAGGGCAAGAATCCAAGTGGTGAACTAAGCTCAAGTATGGTGAAGGTTTCTTAAACACTATTAGCTTTTGGCATTTGGCAATGGGGAACCTATGTTGTTGTTTTAGGAGATGATTTGGACTCCTTAAGTTGGTTTTATGTTGATGTTGGAACATGTAAAAGGCCTTTATGTGGATGGTTTGCTGTTTTGATGCTTGAATGGTTTTCTAAATAGGATGCTTGCCTATAGAATTAGGTTTTTCTTATATTGATGCCATGCTTGAGTATGAATGATGCAATTATGTTCCTTGTGCTTATAATAACTTGCTGGTAGAATTTGGTTTCCTTTGGAGCATGTTTGATGGATCACTCGTGTGATAAACCAGCAATTTTTCTGCAATCTGGGCAGCCTGTTTCAGAACAGTTACTACCGTATCGGAACGGGGGCCTAAAATTGCTTGGGCGTTTCGAAACAGAAGGAACTGTTCCGGAACGGTTTGGCCACTGCCAGGCCCTGTTTCGGTACCAGTTTCAGAACAGTCCCGCGTTTCGGAACGGGTCTTCCCTGTTCCGAAACACTCGACCGTTGGACACTGAAATTGTTGGTTAAATGTTTTGAAACCTTTGCGTTTTGGTCCTGAATCTTGTTTATGCAATTGTTTGAGTTTGAGATGTCCGTTTGAGCTGAAATTTGGCAGAGAAGCATGAAAGATGATTAATTTCATATTGGTAACTTTTAATTCGGTTAAGTCCTTTTAATTTTCAGAATTTACAATTTGGTCCCTAAAGTCTTAATTTGTGCAATTGGGTCCCTGAATTTTCTCTGATGGTTATGATCTTTGAGTATGCTGGTTGTATGATCATGTCTAGGGATAATATGCATTTAGACAAGTTTAAAAAGAAAAAAAAAGGGTCGTTCATCAAGGTTGACTTTCGGGTTGACTTTGGTTTTCCCCGTGTAAACATCGTAATTCGGTTCATCCGTCTGGGCCGGGTTAAGGAGGTTACAAGATAGAATGAGCATGTGGTTAAAAAGCTTTTGAGAAAGTGTTTTCAAGATATGCATTATTGTGTTGGTTTTCTTTAGAGCATGCCTCACTAAGCATTTGTTCTTACGCTCTCTCTTTTACCAATAATGCAGATAATTGAGGTGTTTTCGGGCATCAATAAAGCTAAATTCATCCAAGGAAGTCCAAGCTCATGTATGGTGAAGTTTCATACTCTTTAGTTTTGATAGATTGGCAATGGGAAACCGAGAATTGTATTTGGGAGATGTGTTAAACTCCCTAAGATTATGGTGTGTTTGTTTTAGCTTGCTTGTGTTGTAAATGGCCTTAATTGCTTATTTTGAGGTTGGATTGCCTATTTGGGTTTTGAGACTAGGAAGCATGCCTCTAGACTAATGAGATTTTGTGTGTGATGCTTTGATTGCTCTTGTATGTCCCAAATATGTTTCTTGTATGTATGATGACTTGTTGGTATGATTAGAGAGTCTTTGGGGCATGTTTGAGTATGTGTTTGAGTGAAAAACCATCATTTGCTGTTGTTTTTTGGGCAGGGTGTATTGAAACACCCTATGGTGTTTCAGAACGGGTCCCTGAAATGGCCTTGGCGTTTTGAAACGTATGGGGCTGTTTCGATACATTTTAGCTACTGGAATGTCATGTTTCAAAAATAGTCTCAGAACATACCAGCGTACCAAAACGGTCAACACCATTCTGATACGGTGTTTCGGTACGGTGAGTAGGCATTTCGAAATGGGTTACTGTTGGACCTAGATTTGAAAGGTTTTGATGTTTGCATGCTTTACATTTTAGTCCTAAATGTGGAGATTTCAATTGCTTGAGCTTGAGATGTCTTTTTAAGTTGAAATTTGGCAGAGAAGCATGTAGCATGACTAATTACATTTTGGTCCCTAATCTTGTGTGAAGTGCAATTGAGTCCCCATACGTTATCCGATCGTTGTGCCTTTCTCAATCATGATATATGAGTACTCAATTAGGGTTAACATGTATATAGACAAGATAAAAATAAAAAAGGGTCGTTAATCAAGGTTGACTTTTGGGTTGACTTTGGCTTTCCCCGTGTGATCTTCGTAGTTCGGGTCAATCGTCTTGACCGGGCTAAGGGGGTTACATTTTTTGGTATCAGAGCTTGGTTTTCGAATAATTGGGGTTTGATATGTGAGTGATGTAAGTGTTTATGCATGATGTGTTTTCTTGGTGAAAAGATGATGTATGATTAGTGATGTATGACTCAATGGAGATGATTTTGTGATGCTATACTATGTTTGGAGTGTGGTTGGGGATCTCGTTGCCATATCAAAACTAATGAGAGGAATTGTTTCCGAAAATGAGCTTGAGTACTTGGATTACTTACCTTATTGTGCCTAATTTTGTTTATTGCATTTTTGTCAATGCATTGTTTTCTATATAATGGGGCCGCGTAGAGAGCTGAGAATCAATACTAGATCGATGATCGATAATGAGAATGCTGAGAATGTACCTCCTCCTCCTGGTGGTGGACCACCTGGTGGTGGTGGTGCTGGAGCTGGTAACGCTGATGATGGTGTTGGGGTCGCTGGACCCGAGGGTGCGCAGGGGCAAGCTGCTGCTGACATGACCATGTTGATTCAGGCTATTGCTGGAGCTTTCCAGGCAGCAGTAGCTGGAGCTGATGGAGCTTCGCATCAGGATGAGGCCAATGTGAGGTTGCCTTTGGAACCTCTTGACAGTCTAGGAGGGACTGAGTTCAGGGGCTTATCTCCGGAAGGATCTGAGTCTTGGTTGGAGAGCACCAAGCAGATTCTTTGTCAGATGAACATCAATAATGTGCAGAAGTTGGGTTGTGTTGTATCACTATTGAATGGTGATGCTTATACGTGGTGGACGACCTCTATCTCGGGGATGGAGGATGACGAGGTGACTTGGACGTTCTTCTTGAATGCGTTCAAACGGAAGTATCTAGGAGTACGTTACCTAGATGAGATGAAAAGAGAGTTTATGTCTCTTGTGCAAGGAAGCATGTCAATAGCTGAGTATGAAGTACAATTTGTCCGCTTCAGTCAGTATGCACCCGAGTTAATCCCTAGTGAGCGGGAGAGGTGCGAACGATTCCGTTATGGGCTAGTAGCGGATGTTAAGACTTATATGCTTGTGGCTGATTATACAGATTTCGATGTCTTTGTCACTAAAGCTAAGGACATTGAGTCGAATCTTGGTCTGGCTAGTCAAGTGGGTGGATCTAGCTCCGGAAAGCGAGTGGCTGAACACGATTATGGTAGAGATCGCAACAAGAGGCATAAGGATAGGAGGCCAGATTATAATTCTAGGCGTGGGGGTGGTAACCCTGGTAGAGGTCAGCAAGGATCTAATGTTGTTCTGATGACTCCTCAGTGTAACCGTCGTGGTAGACGGCATGGTGGCGAGTGTTGGGGTAACCTTGGGACATGCTAGAATTGTGGGAACCGTGGACATTTGAAGAAAGATTTTCCTCAGCCTCTGAGAGAGGGACAGGCTCCGGTGAGAGCAGCTGAGCCACAGAGAGGTCGTGGGAGCAGCCGTGGTAATTTTCAGCGTAGGGATGATGGTGGCAGGAACGTAGCACATGTTTTGGCCGTTCAACCTGAGGGTGGTGGTCAAGCTCGAGTGTATGCCCATCGTGAGTGAAGGAATGATACGGATGTGATCGTAGGTACCTTTACTTTGCAATCCTTGTCATAACTTTCTTTGATAGATTCTGGATCTGCACACTCGTACATATTGCGTGAACATGCTCAAATGCTTGGTTTACTTGTTGAGTCTTTGGATGTTGGTATGCGTATGACTAGTTCCTTTGGTGAGACGGTTGTAACGCGGAAGTTGTATAGAATATGTTCCTTGAAACTGCAAAATCATGTTTTCCATGTTGATCTCATAAAATTGCCATTCTATGGCTTTCATGTAATCCTTGGCATGGATTGGCTTGTTGAGCATAGAGCTGTGGTGAATTTCGATAGCAAGCGAGTTTCTTTGAAACTAGCGGATGATTATGAAGTGGTTGTAGTGGGCGAGAATGTGAAGTTTCTTGCCAATGTGGTGTCTACATTGGAAGCAAGTGGGATGTTGTGGCAGGGTTGCGATGCTTTCCTAGCCTTTATGATGAATCCTAGTTCAAAAGAGTTGCACGTTCAGAATATAAGAACTGTACGTGAATTCCTTGGAGTGTTTCCAGAGGAGTTACCTGGATTGTCGCCTAGTCGAGAGGTGGAGTTTGGGATTGAGCTGCATGAAAACACAACTCCAGTGTCCATTGCTCCCTAGCGCATGACACCTAAGGAGCTGAAGGAATTGAAGAAGCAACTTTAGGAGTTGGTTGACCGTGGCTTCATTCGGCCTAGTGTGTCACCTTGGGGTGCACCTGTTTTGTTTGTGAAAAAGAAGGATGGCACTATGAGAATGTGCATCGATTAACGTCAGCTGAACAAGTTGACTATCAAGAACAAGTATCCTCTGCCGAGGATTGATGATCTTTTTTATCAGTTTCGGGGAGCGGCTTTGTGTTCAAAGATTGACTTGAGGTCAGGGTACTATCAGCTTAAGGTGAAAGATGTGGATGTGCCGAAAACAACCTTTAGACGAAGGTATGGGCATTATGAGTTCCTTGTAATGTCGTTTGGCTTGACGAATGCTCCTGCTGCTTTCATGGACATGGTGAATAGAGTGTTCCATGAATAATTGGACAAGTTCGTTGTGGTGTTCATCGACGATATCCTTGTGTACTCTCGTACTAAGGAAGAGCATAAAGGTCATTTGAGAGTTGTTTTGCAAGTGCTCTTGGAAAATCAGCTTTATGCTAAGCTGAGGAAGTGTAAGTTTTGGCTAAAGGAAGTTGTGTTCCTTGGTCATGTGGTTTCGGCTGAAGGGATTCGAGTTGATCCTCAGAAGGTTGAGACGGTGATGAATTGGAAGCCTTCTAAGCCTGTTCATGAAGTCCATAGTTTCCTTGGATTAGCAGGATATTACTAGAGATTTATGGATAGATTTTCAAAGATTGCTAGTCCTTTAACAAAGTTGTTGCAAAAAGATGTGAAGTATGAGTGGACGGAAGCGAGGCAGCAAGCTTTTGAGAAGCTTAAGGCAGCTTTGACGCAAGCACCTATCTTGGTTCAACCTGAATTAGGAAAAGAGTTTGTGGTGTATAGTGACGCATCCTACGTTGGTTTGGGGTGTGTGTTAATGCAAGAGGGTAAGCTGGTGGCTTATGCATTGCGACAGTTGAAGGTGCATGAGCGCAATTATCCCTCGTATGATATTGAGTTAGTTGTGGTGGTTTTTGCTTTGATGATTTGGAGACATTATCTTTATGGTGAGAAGTGTACTGTGTACACGGATCACAAGAGTTTGAAGTATTTGATGTCTCAGAAAGAGTTAAATCTTAGGCAACGACGTTGGGTGGAGTTGCTTAAGGATTACGATCTAACGATCGAGTACCATCCGAGAAAAGCTAATGTTGTGGCAGATGCCTTGAGCAAGAAAGTGGCGGTAGAGTTAAGGGCTATGTTTGCTAGCTTGATCCTTTCGCGTGATGGAGGTCTTGTGGCTGAATTGCAAGTGAAACCATCTCTAGTTCAGTTGATAAAGGATAAACAGTTGTTGGATGATTCTTTGGTACCACATGTTCAGGATATTGCTGAGGATAGACCATCAGATTTTTGTTTTAATGATGATGGAGTTCTATGTTTTGGGAATCAGATAGTAGTGTCGAATGATGTGAAGTTGAGGCGTACTATTCTGACTAAAGCTCATAGTAGTCCTTTTGCTATGCACCCAGGTAGTACAAAGATGTACCGTGATCTGAAGGATGAGTACTATTAGGTGGGTTTGAAGAAAGATGTTGCGGAATATGTGGGTAAGTGCATGGTTTGTCAGCGAGTTAAGGCTGAGCATCAGTTTCCTTCAGGGTTGTTGCAACAGTTGAGGATTCCTGAATGGAAGTTGGAAAGAATCACCATGGACTTTGTGTCCAGTTTCCCTTTGTCGCCGTCGAAGAAGAATTTGGTGTGGGTGATTGTGGATCGCCTTACAAAGTGTGCGCATTTCTTACCTGTGCATGCCACGTATACCTTGGATAAGCTTGTAGAGATTTACATTGCTGAGATTGTGCGTCTGCATGGGGTACCAAAATCTATAGTGTCGGATAGAGATCTGAGGTTTACATCGCGATTTTGGGAATGCTTGCATCAAGCATTGGGTACGCGGCTGAATTTCAGTACTTCTTATCATCCATAGTCGGATGGACAGTCTGAGCGTGTTATCCAAGTGCTTGAAGATATGTTGAGGTGTTGTGTGATTGAATTTCAAGGCTCTTGGGAAAAGCATTTGCCTTTGGTGGAGTTTGCTTATAATAATAGCTATCAGGCAAGTATTCAAATGGCACGTTATGAAGCCTTGTATGGGAGGAAGTGTAGAACCCCTCTTTGCTGTGCTGAAACATGTCAGAAGTTGGTCTCGATGCCGGCTTTGTTAAAAGGAACCACCGAGAAGGTGAAGCTCATTTGTGAGCGTTTGAAGGCAGCTTCTGATCGGTAGAAGTCTTACGCAGATTTGAAGCGTAAGGAGACTGAGTTTGCGGTGGGTGACCGTGTGTTTTAAAGGTTTCACCTTGGAAGAAGGTGATGAGGTTTGGTCAGAAGGGTAAGTTGAGCCCTAGGTATATTGGACCATACGAGGTGATAGAACGTGTGGGTCCTAGATGTTTAGAGTCTGAACCGGATCAGTCTGGAAAATGGTTCGAATCTAAAAGGGGATTTTAGGGAACACCTAGTTCGAGATGCTTTAAAAATGTAGAAAAATATCTAAAAATTCTCATTTAATATATAAAAGAGAATGGTGAAATCAATCTTACAAAATAATGTTTGGAAATACTACATTTCGATGTAGTGACCAAATCGCAGTTTTTGCTAAGTTTAGTAGTGACTGTTTTGTGAAGGATTGGATTTTTGAATCTTTAAGGAGCTAATTTTACCAAAAATGTTTTCATCAGATTTTTTCTTAATTTGGGTGATTTAATTAATGATTTAATTAGATAAAATAAAGGTGAAAACTACCTTTGACTTTTAATAACCACTTTTCCCTAATTTTCCCTCATATCTTTTTCTCTCAAAATCCTATCAACCAAACACTTTTTCTCCAGCAAATTTACTTTGATTTCCACTTCATTTGATAAGATTTCAATCATTCTTTGATTCCTAATCAATCCTTCAACAAATCATCCATTATTAATGATCAATTCTTTACTGAAATTCCCAAGTTATCAATCCTTTATTAATGATCAATTCTTTACTGAAATCATCCATTAGAGGTACGCTTCATCCTTCTCCTCTAATGATCAATTCTTTACTGAAATTCCCAAGTTATCAATCCTTTATTAATGATTTTTAAGTGGTTTAAATGTTAGAAACAAAAATTTGGCTTTAAACTCATGATTTTTGAAGAGATCTTGAAGATTTTCGTGGTGATTGATTGGGCTCTATTTTGAGATGGTTTTTAATGTATTTTTGATATTAAATGATGTTATAAATGAGGTTTTATCAATCCAATCCCGAATAGGTTGTTTTTCCTAAGTTTTGCTTGTTAAAATGGTGGTTTTTGGGGTGACTTTGGTGTTCTGCTATGGCTGGAGGTATAAGGACGTGGTTATGTTAGTTTTTGATGATAATTGATGTTTAGAAATGATTAGAAGTGATGGATCTTGGCTGGGCTTGGTTTTGGAAGAGTTTGGAGGTGATTTCGGTAGTGTTTGGTAGCCGAAATGTGGTTTTTGTGTAGAGCAGCGAGTTTAGGTGTGTGGCTGATGATTTCAATGCATGATGATGCATTAATCCTCAGCCCTTATATGTTTAAAACAGGGGAGACATCTTCGAACATCTTTGGAGTTGATCCGGAAGCTTAGATAGCGTTTCGGCAAGCAAGCGAAACGTAATCGGTGAGTGCGTACGGTTATAGAAGTCCTTGAGGGACAAAGTAACAAGATTTTGGGATTTAGGAAGGTTTGAAACACCTTCCTAAGTCCAGAAGTAAGTATTGGCTAGATTGCTCTCTAGAATGTGGTGATTGCCCCTTAAATGCTTTTACATGCTCATGGTTTTAGATTGATAAATTCCTACTGTTTTTATGCATGAAGTATAGCGTGAAATGATGCTTGAAATGATTTCATAAAGTAACATGTTGCATAATTGAGATTTGAGCTTTAATGTTGAAACATAGCAAATGTTATTATTTTGAAATGAGATGAGAATGTTGAGTTTTAATGCATGAAAACAGTAGGTGAGATGTTTATTTGACATAATATATTGGCATAGATGTTGAGATACTTACCAGATATAATTGATAGATCAATAGGATGAGAGTGCACTATAAACTAAAAATACGTACGTGCTCTTTTGTTAAGCCAAAGGGAGAGAACCGATGATGGGCATTCCATCGGGTAGGACTTGGTGAAATACCCAAGCTTTGTGGCAATGAGAGATTCGCCATGTGAGTACGATGATGTGAGATTCCACCGGAAACTATGTTGCTAGACGAGTGAGTAAGGTGATGAGAGATGCCACCGGAAGTGTCTAGTGAGATGTCCTCATATCCGAGTAATAAATAGATGTGAAATGCCAATATAAAATATGTTATGGTTTTGATTCACATGTACCTTTGATGTAATGGTTTATGCTATGAGAAATGCATATGTGGTTTGTTTATGAAATGCTTTAGAGCACAAGCATGAATATGGCTTTGCCATGAGTTTTGCTTTGGTTTAAATGCATGAGATAGAATGAAGGTACATGTGGTTTCAATGAGAAATTGCTTTGAAAGGTTTCCAAGCATGAGATAGAATGAGCATGTGGTTTAAAAGCTTTTGGGAAAGTGTTTTCAAATTATGTATTATTGTGTTGGATTTCTTTAGAGCATGCCTCACTAAGTTTTTGTGCTTACTATAGAACTAATTCTTTGATATAATAATTGAAAAATGGTTTGGACTGATTTAAAAAGTATTTCAAAAAATTTCCAAAGTCCAAATAACTTGAAACTATGCCTCACACCTTAGGGCGTTTCGATACGAGGAATTCCAGTAGCAAAAACGTTTCGATACAGGTATAGAAACGAGCTTTACCTGGATGAGGATTTTTCCCAGCGTTTCGAAACGGGCTCTTCCGTTTCGATACGCCTACGTGACACTGACCACAACGGTCATAAACCCCAACGGCTATTTTCCAACTAACTTTTAAATGCAGGTCGTTTCAATACGAAGACAGGTGTTTCGAAACAGGTGTTTCAAAACGGACTAAAGCGTTTCGATACGGGTCCACGTCAGACTACAACGACTCTTTCTACTTAAAGGCTGTTTCGAAACGGGTTCGAGCATTTTGAAACGGGGAGCTATAGAACTGCATTTATGGTGGGAATTAAAGTCCTCAACAACTCCAATTCAATCCCAACGGCTAGCAACGGCTATAAACTCATCAAGGAGTATAAAAGGGACCTCCAAGAATCAAGTAAAGGCTAATGCTCATATTTTCAAGCAACAAATGATCAAGAATTGTCTTAGAGCTTAAAATGTCATTTATTGTATAGACAAACACTAGTGAGCCAAAAATTGTCAAATTTGCTCAAGTGTTTTAGGTTTTGGGTGAGTGCTTTTATTGCGCAAACAAACACCTATTAGAGGGATTTATGTTTTCTTATTGTTTCTCTTTGTAAAAGAGGGTTTCGATCAAGACTTTGGGTAGAAAGCTTGATCGGTGTGAAAGGTTTCCTCCTAAGCCTAGAAAAGGGGATGAATCAACAGTGGATTGATTAGAAATCCTTAGTGGGGAGCTAAGGTAGTGGATGTAGACCTTGGTTAGAAGGTTGAACCACTATAAATCTTTGTGTCACATTTCATTTTAGCTTCCTCAACCCTTCCACCCAAAAATCCACCTCTCCACCACTTGGTGAGCCATATCGGTTGAACGAATCGGGCTCCTCACAACTCAACAATTGGTATCATAGCTTGGCTCAATCGAAGAGGATTCACATCCTATTGAGAAGATCCGGCAAGCTCGATCACTATTTCATCAACCGGCTCAAATGACACAATCAATTGACAAACCGCCTTTCTTTGACGGAACCCACTATGCCCATTGGAAGACAAAGATGAAGTTCTTCATCAAGTCTAGAGACTACAAGCTATGGGATATAGTTGAAGATGGTTCGTTCGTGCCTCAAAGAAGCAAAGCGGAGTGGAGTGCCGACCATCGCAAGAAGATGGAGCTTAATTGCAAAGCCTTGTACATCCTATTTTGTGCTTTTGGCCCAACCATCTATGAGAAGATGTCTTCTTGTGAGAGTGCCAAGGAGATATGGGACAAGCTTGAAGTCACATACGAGGAGACCGATGAAGTCAAGGAGACCAAGATTGGGCTCCTAACCTTAGAGTATGAAAACTTCAAAATGGATCCGGAAGAGAACAACGAGAAGATGTTTGATAGGTTCTACACTATCACCAATGGTCTCAAAGGCTATGGAGAAGCCATCGCGGAGGAAAAGCTTGTTCGAAAGCTCATCTACTCACTTCCCGTGTCATGGGACTCAAAGAGGACCGCCATCATCGAAGCCAAGAATTTGAAGACCTTGAAGCTTGATGAACTCATGGGGTCACTTCTTACTCATCAAATCATGAAGAAGAATAAAGGAGATGAGAAGAAGAGGGAAGAAATTAGAGCTATGGGAGAGAAGAAAATCAAATGGCTAGGCATCAATGCAAGTGCCATAGCTCTCAAATCCTCCACTTGTCATCATGTGTACTAATGTGAAGAGGAGGATGAAGATGAAGAGATAGTTCATCTCTTCAAGAAGTGTGCCCCGTTAATGAAGAAAGCTTTGAGAGAGCTTGAACGAGATTCCAATAAAAAGAAGAGGGCAAGCACTTCAAGCAATAAGAAGTAGGAACATGAGGCTACTTGGAGCGATGAGGACTCCACCGACGATGAACAAGCCAACCTTTGCCTTATGGCCATCGAAGAAGATTCAAGGGTAACTTCTAATTCATCTACTTCATGTTCTTATTCCTTGGATGAATTACAAGATGCCTATGATGATTTGGTTTTAGAGTTTAAAAAATCACATTTTGAAAAACAATAAATTGATTTCAAAGTTAAAAATTCCAAATGATTTGATTTCTAAAACCAAACTTGAACTTGAAGCAAAACTCGAAGTGTTTGAATTAAAATGTTTTGATTTACAAAATTTGCTTCAAAGAGTTCAAGAAGAAAAAGATTTGATTTCCAAAGAGCTTGAAAAGAAAATTAATTTTGGAAAATCAAATTTTTATCTAAGACAACCTAGTGCCCCTAGATTTGTAAAAGGAAAATGTTTTAGAAGTGTTTGGGTCCCAAAAGGACTAACCACTTCAATTTGGATGACAATGAAAAATGGATTCCTAAGGGGACTAAAATTTGTGCTACTAATGTTCATGGATCCAAAGCAATTTGGATACCAAATATTGCTTGATTGTCTTTTGCTAGGTGTGATGGACATTGATCAACAAGTCCAATTAATGAGGGGGAGCTCCATGCACACTAAGGAAGAACACTTGAAGAAGGAAGACTTCACATCTTCCCTTGAGTTCAAGCTTGGTAAAATCTAGATGCTTTTGATTCTATTTGATTTATTTTTATTTATGTCAACTAGATGATCATTTATGTTGGACTAACATTTTTGATAATGCTTTGAGTAAGGGGGAGCCATTTCATAACCAAATTTGTATTTTGTCAAAAAATACCTCTATTGTTATTTTGAACTTAATGTTTTAAATTCTTCTTGATATAACAAAAAGGGGGAGAAATGGTTTGAAAAATTGCATTTCAAATGAATAAGGGGGAGCTTTATTTGATTTCATTTCTTTAATCTCTTATTCAATTTTCAAGTTAGTTTTATTATATCAAAAAGAGGGAGATTGTAGAACTAATGTTTTGATATAACAATTGAAAAATGGTTTGGACTGATTTAAAAAGTATTTAAAAAATTTCCAAAGTCCAAATAACTTGAACCTATGTTTAGGGAAGTTTTTAAAGGATTTTAAATGTTTTCAAAAGCTAAACTACACAAAACCTTCCAGGCATTTCGAAACACCTTTGGGCGTTTCGAAACACCTTCGGGCGTTTCGATACGGGGGATTCCAGTAGGAAAAATGTTTCGATACAGGTATCGAAACGGGCTTTACCTGGATGAGGATTTTTCCTAGCGTTTCGATACGCCTACATGGCATTGACCACAACGGTCATAAACCCCAACGGCTATTTCCCAACTAACTTTTAAATGCATGTCGTTTCGATACGGGGACAGGCGTTTCGAAACGGGTGTTTCGAAATGTGCTAAAGCGTTTCGATACGGGTCCACGTCAGATTGCAATGACTCTTTCTACTTAAAGGATGTTTCGAAATGGGTTCAAGTGTTTCGAAATGGGGAGCTGTAGAACTGCATTTATGGTGGGAATTAAAGTCCTCAACGACTCCAATTCAATCCCAACGGCTTGCAACAGCTATAAACACTTTAATGAGTATAAAAGGGACCTCCAAGCATCAAGTAAAGGGTAATGCTCATATTTTCAATCAACAAATGATCAAGAATTGTCTTAGAGCTTAAATTGTCATTTATTGTATAGACAAACACTAGTGAGCCAAAATTGTCAAATTTGCTCAAGTGTTTTAGGTTTTGGGTGAGAGTTTTTATTGTGCAAACAAACTCCTATTAGAGGGATTTATGTTTTCTTATTGTTTCTCTTTGTAAAAGAGGGTTTCGATCAAGGCTTTGGGTAGAAAGCTTGATCGGTGTAAAGGGTTTCCTCCTAAGCTTAGAAAAGGGGACGAATCAATAGTGGATTGATTGGAAATCCTTAGTGGGGAGCTAAGGTAGTGGATGTAGACCTTGGATAGAAGGTTGAACCACTATAAATCTTTGTGTCACATTTCATTTTAGCTTCCTCAACCCTTCCACCCAAAAATCCACCAGTCCACCACTTGGTGAGCCATATCGGTTGAACGAATCGGACTCCTCACAACTCAACACTTACGCTCTCTCTTTTACCAATAATGCAGATAGTTGAGGTGTTTTAGGGCATCAAGGAAGCTAAGTTCATCCTAGGAAGTCCAAGCTCATGTTGTAACTCCCCGGTTTTGGGCTTACGAGTTTTGGGCGTTGACCGGATGGTCAAAGTGCTGTTCGAATCTTAAGAGGTTAAATTAGGAAAGCCTAGTTCGGGTTGCATTAAAAATATGGAAAAATGTTCTAAAATCATCTTTTAATATAATTAAGTGAACTGTGAAATCAATTTTGGAAAATGAGTTTTGGAAGTGTGACATTTTGGCTAGTGACCAAAATGTAATTTTCGCAAGTTTGGTGGCTGTTTTATAAAGGGTTGGAACTTTGAATCTTTAAGGAGCTATTAATCCAAAAGTGGTTTCTCCAGATTTTTCTAAGATATTTTGAGTTATAATATGATTTTAAAGTATATCAAAAAGGAGGGAAAAGCCATTTGGTTAATTTCTAAACTAACTTCTCAATTTTCTTTCTCTCATTTTCTCTCAACCCAAACACTCTATTTCCAGAGAATTGTTTCTGATTTTCTCACCTAAATCTCTCCTTTTAACTCTCTTTTGATTTCTAATCAACATATCTTCAAAACCTCTTCAATTGCTACTTGATTCATCAAGGGTTTTCATTCCAAAAAGTGGAGAAACACAAGTTTGGAGGTAAGAACGTCCTTCTCCTCTAAACTATCAGTTCTTTACTGAAATTCCTAAGTTTTCAATCCTTAATTGATGTTTAATTAAATGTTTTTAAGTGTTGAAATGGATCTTGGCTTATTATGCAAGATTTTGATGATTTTTGATGATTTTCGTTAGATCTGAGTAATCTGTGATTTGAGAGGTGTTTTTGATGTTAAATGATCTCTAAATTGATAAGGAATTGAGTTTTGATTGATGCAATCCCGGATAGGTTGAGTTTCCTAAGTTTAGCTTGTGTTTCAAGGTAGTTTTTGAGGTGATCTTGGTGATCTGATGTTGCTGGAGGTATAAGGTTGTTAATAGGTTGTTTTTAGATGTTATATGATGTTGATGGAAGTGAGGTTTTGCTGGTTTATGGCTGGGCATTGTTTAGAAGTGGTTTGGATGCATTTTCGGTTGTGTTTGGTGGCCGAAAATGGAGGTTGGATGAGAGCAGCGAGTTTAGGTGCTTTCATTGAAGCAATTAATGCATGATGATGCATTAATCCTCTACTTTGATGTGTTGAAACAGGGGAGGCATCTTTGGATCCAAGATTGGTTGATCCGGAAGCTTGATTTGGTGCTTTGGCTTGAAGCAAAGTGGAAATCGGTGAGTGAGTTTGTGGAAATGGATTTTCAGCTTTAAAACAAAGGTTTGAAGGTTTTGGGAGCTTAGTTTAAGTCTAAACAACTTTGCTAAGCTCAAGTGTAAGTTTTCGGATTTTCTCTCTAGTGGTGGACATGTTTTTGTTGTGATGCAAGATGATGATTTGCATGTTTTTAATTACTGTTTTGAAAGCATGTTTTAGCATGGATTTTGCTGATGATGAAAGCCATATGTTGAAGGTAACTCTAGGTAGGAGTACCTTGCTTTTATACATTGAAATAATGTGGTTTGATGCTTTGAAATGCATGATGAAAATGGCTTGGTTTAATGCTTTAAAACAGTGGACTAAATGATGAATATGATGTATATTGGCAAGTGATGTTTTGAAAAAGTTAAGGTCACTAAGGTGGTTAAAAGTCCTTGAGTGAGCCTTGTTACTTAAGATCATCAAGGTGGTTAAAAGTCCTTGGATGAGTCTTGTTGCGGACACTAAGGTGGTTAAAAGTCCTTAGGTGATCCTTTCCATGGTGTTTAAAAGTCCATGGGGCCATGGTGTTTAAAAGTCCATGGGGCCAAGGTGTTTAAAAGTCCTTGGGGCCAAGGTGTTTAAAAGTCCTTGGGGTGATTCAAGCATTGGACACAAAGGTGGTTAAAAGTCCTTGTGTGGTCCTTATTCATGGTGTTTAAAAGTCCATGGCCAAGGTGTTTAAAAGTCCTTGGGGCCAAGGTGTTTAAAAGTCCTTGGGAAGTTGATGAACTTGTTTTAAGAAATGAAATGTATCACTTGAGCCAATATGACATGTTAAGAATATTGTGAAGCATGAGATGCTTGTTTTAATGTTTATGTTGAAGCATGAAATTGCTTGTTTAAGTATGCTTTTGAGCATGTGCAAAGGTTTGATTTAAAGCATGTTTTGTAAATGTCTTGAATTGCATTATTGAATGGTTTTTAAGAGCTCTCCTCACTAAGCTTTTGCTTACGCTCTCTTCGTTTTCTTAATTCAATAATGCAGAGCATTAGAGTACCTTGAGGGGCAGCAAGAGGGGCAAGAGTTCAAGTACAAGTAAAGCTCAATGTATGGAAGGTTTTTGTTAAACATTTAGCTTTTGGGTGATTTGGCAATGGGGGACCAATGTGTACGTTTTGGGAGGTGTTTGGAACTCCCTAAGTATGTTGAATGTTGTTTTGAATGCTGGTTTTTGGATTGGATCATTGCATGCTTGGTTTGGAAGTTTGGTGTTTTGAATAGCTAGCTTGTGTAGGAAGTATGCCTATAGAATTGGGGCTTTTTGCATATGATGTTGGTTTGTTGATTTGGTGATTCCTATAAGTCATATATATGTTTAATTGCATGCTGGTAAAGTTTGGTGACATTTGGAGCATGTTTGAATGATCTATTGCATGAATTGGAATGCTAGTTTGCTGCATTCTGTGCAGGCGTTTCGGAACAGTGTGCACCGTTTCGGAACGGGTGCCTTTCATGAACCCAGGCGTCCGAAACGGTATGCACCGTTTCGAAACGGTTTGGTCTCTGCCAAGGCCATGTTTCGGAACCCGTTTCGGAACGTCCCGTGTTTCGGAACAGGGTCTACCTGTTTCGGAACAGTCGACCGTTGGGGGCTGACATTGGCAGTTATATGTTTTGAATTGTTTACGTTTTGGTCCTGAATCTTGTTTGTTCAATTGTATGAGCTTGGGAAGTCTTTTTGAGCTGAAATTTCACAGAGAAGCATGAAATCGGATTAATTTCAGGTTGGTAACTTTAATTTGGGTTAAGTCCTTTTAATTATCAGAAATTACAATTTGGTCCCTAAAGTTGTAATTTGTTCAATTGGGTCCCTGTTTGATCTCTGATGTTTGTGATCTTTGAATATGATGTTTGTGTGATCACAATTAGGATTAATGTGCATCTACACAAGATTAAAAAGAAAAAAGGGTCGTTAATCAAGGTTGACTTTCGGGTTGACTTTGGTTTTCCCCGTGTGACTTTTTTAATTCGGGTCAACCGTCTAGGCCGGGTTAAGGGGGTTACATTTGGTGGTATCAGAGCTGAGTTTGCGAGTAATTGGGAATGAATGTATGCATGATTGAAGTATGTTTGGCTTGTATGCTTGTTGTTTGAAAGCATGTTCAGTGGCTTGTGATGTTGATGCAATTGAGATGTATGTTGTGATGTTGCATGTTGAGGGTACCCATTGCCAAACAAAAGCTAATGAAATGATGTTGATTTTGAATGAAATTGAGCTTGAATACTTGGATTGCTTACCTTGCTGGGCCTGACTTGTTTTATTTTGCATTGTGATTGCATGGTAAAAGTATGGCACCACGTAGAGAGTTAAGAGGTAGTGTGCGAGCTACGGCTCCCAATGAGAACGAGAATGAAGAGAATACGGGTAGTGCAGTGTTACCCCTCCTCCGCCTGGTGGTGGTGCTGGAGGTGAGCGATCTGAAGCTGCAGCTGGTGCTGGAGCTGCTGGACCAGAGGTTGGTCAGGGGCAAGCTATGCCTGATATGTCTATGCTGGTACAAGCTATTGCGGGTGCTTTTCGAGCAGCAGTAGCTGGAGCTCAAGGAGCTGGGCATCAGGGAGATGCTGGAATCAGATTACCTTTGGAGCGTCTGCGCAGTCTTGGTGGGACTGAGTTCAGAGGTATGTCTGCTGAGAGTTCGGAAGCTTGGCTAGAGAGTACCAAGCGTATCTTGGGTCAGATGAGCTGCACGGATGTGCAAAAGTTGGGATCTGTTGTGTCCTTGCTGCAGGACGATGCATACACGTGGTGGACGACCACCATAGCTGGGATGGCTGATGTTGATGTTACTTGGACATTCTTTTAGAATGCGTTCAAGAGGAGATATCTTGGAGTGAGATATCTAGATGAGAAAAAGCGTGAATTCATGTCTCTGACCCAAGGGAGCATGAGTGTGGCTGAGTATGAAGTGCAGTTTGTGCGACTCAGTCAGTATGCACCGGAGCTGATACTTGATGAGCGAGAGAGGTGCGAAAGGTTCCGTTATGGCTTGGTGACGGAAGTAAAGACCTACATGTTGGCTGCTGAGTACAATGATTTTGATGTGTTGGTGAGTCGATCCAAGGACATTGAGATGAACTTGGGTTTAGCTGCGAAAGGTGCTGGAGCAAGTTCTGGCAAGGGAGCTGCTGAGTATAGTTCCGGAGGTGGACGGAACAAGAGGGGACGTGATCAGAAGTATCAGTCCTCAGCCAAGAGAGGTGGTGGTGCACCTGCTAGAGGTGGTTTTGCTAGAGCTGAACCTAGTACTTGTTGGATCTGTGGTTCGCGTGGTCACATTAAGCGTGACTGTCCTCGTGCTGTGAGGGAGGTGCAAGCTCCTGTTGCGGCAGCTGGGAATGGGTGTTGGAACTGTGGTTCTGTTGACCATCTGAGGCGAGATTGTCCGAGGTTGGCTGGTGGCCATGATCGTGCTCCTGTTGTTGCACCGCAGAGAGGTCGTGGGCGCGGCCGTGGTAATTTCCAGAGGAGAGAGGAAGGTGGTCGCGGAGTAGCTCATGTTGTGGCTATTCAACCTGAGGGTGGAGGCCAAGCGAGGGTGTATGCTCAGCGCGAGGGAAGGAATGATGCAGATGTGATTGCAGGTACCTTTACTTTGCAATCCTTGTCATTGCTTTCTTTGATTGATTCTGGATCTACGCATTCATACATTTTGCGTGAGCATGCTGAATTGCTTGGTTTGCCTGTTGAGTCTTTGGATGTTGGAGTTCGTGTCACTAGTTCTTTTGGTGAAACTGTTGTGACTCGAAAGCTTTATAAAAGGTGTCCCTTGGTTGTTCAAGAACATGTCTTTCATGTTGATCTTATGGAGTTGCCTTTCTATGGTTTCGATGTGATCCTTGGTATGGATTGGCTTGCTGAGCATCGTGCTGTTGTGGATTGTGAAAATAAGCGGGTTTCGCTTAAGCTTGCGGATGATTATGAAGTTGTTGTAGTTGGCGAGAATGTGAAGTTTCTTGCTAGTGTGGTGTCTACCTTGGAGGCGAGTAGGATGCTGAGGTAGGGTTGCGAAGCTTATCTAGCTTTTGTGATGAATCCTAGCTCTAAGGAGTTGAGGGTGCAAGATATCAAGGTTGTGAAGGAGTTTCCTGGTGTTTTTCCTGAAGAGTTGCCTGGTTTACCTCCTAATCGCGAGGTGGAGTTTGGAATTGAGCTGTATGAGAATACAACTCCTGTGTCCATTATTCCCTATAGAATGGCACCTAAGGAGCTGAAGGAGCTGAAGACGCAGTTGCAAGAGCTGCTAGATCGTGGTTTTATCCGGCCGAGTGTATCGCCTTGGGGTGCTCCTGTCTTGTTTGTGAAGAAGAAAGATGGCACTATGAGGATGTGCATTGATTACCATCAGCTGAACAAGTTGACTATCCAGAATCGGTATCCTTTGCCGAGGATTGATGATCTCTTTGATCAATTTCGGGGAGCTGCTGTGTTCTCTAAGATTGACTTGAGGTCAGGGTATTATCAGTTGAAGGTGAAGGATGTGGATGTGCCTAAGACAGCTTTCAGGACAAGGTATGGGCATTATGAGTTCCTTGTGATGCCGTTTGGTTTGACAAATGCTCCTGCTGCTTTCATTGACATGATGAATCGTGTGTTTCATGAATACCTGGACAAGTTCGTTGTGGTGTTCATTGATGATATCCTCGTGTACTCGCGTACTGAGGAGGAGCACGAAGAGCACTTGAGGGTTGTGCTGCAAGCTTTGTTAGAGAATCAGCTTTATGCTAAGTTGAGCAAGTGTGAGTTCTGGCTTAAGGAGGTGGTGTTTCTTGGGCATGTGGTCTCAGCTGAGGGGATTCGTGTTGATCCTCAGAAGATTGAAGCGGTGATGAACTGGAAAGTTCCTAAGTCTGTTCATGAGGTCCGTAGTTTCCTTGGTTTGGCGGGATACTACCGGAGGTTTGTGGATGGTTTTTCCAAGATTGCTGCTCCTTTGACGAAGCTGTTGCAAAAGGATGTTAAGTATGAGTGGACGGAAGCGAGACAGCAGGCTTTTGAGAAGCTTAAGGCGGCTTTGACGCAAGCTCCTATCTTGATTCAGCCTGAATTAGGGAAAGAGTTTGTGGTCTATAGTGATGCATCCTATGTTGGTTTGGGGTGTGTGCTGATGCAAGAGGGTAAGGTTGTGGCTTATGCGTCGCGGCAGTTGAAGGTGCATGAGCGCAACTATCCTACGCATGATATTGAGCTGGCTGCAGTGGTGATTGCTCTGAAGATCTGGAGACATTATCTGTATGGTGAGAAGTGTACTGTGTACACGGATCACAAGAGTTTGAGGTATCTGATGTCTCAGAAGGAGTTGAATCTTAGGTAGCGACGTTGGTTGGAGTTGCTCAAGGATTATGATCTGATGATTGAGTATCATCCTGGTAAAGCTAATGTTGTTGCTGATGCCTTGAGTAGGAAGGTAGCTGTTGAGCTGAGAGCTATGTTTGCTAGCTTGAGCATATCGCGAGATGGTGGTCTTGTTTCTGAGTTGCAAGTGAAACCATCTTTGGTTCAGTTGATCAAGGAAAAGCAGTTGCTGGATGATTCCTTGGTGTCTCATGTTCAGGATATTGCGGAGGGTAGACCTTCGAATTTCTGCTTTAATGAGGATGGTGTGTTGTGTTTTGGTAGTCGGATAGTAGTGCCTGCGGATGTTGAGTTGAGGCGTGCTATTCTGACTGAAGGTCATAGTAGTCCTTTTGCTATGCACCCTGGTAGTACAAAGATGTACCGTGATCTTCGTGATGAGTACTATTGGGTAGGTTTGAAGAAGGATGTTGCAGAGTTTGTGAGCAAGTGTTTGGTGTGTCAGCGAGTTAAGGCTGAACATCAGGTTCCTTCTGGTTTGTTGCAACCGTTGAAAATCCCTGAATGGAAGTGGGAGAGGGTTACCATGGATTTCGTATCTGGTTTGCCTTTGTCTCCATCAAAGAAGAATTCTGTTTGGGTGATTGTGGATCGCTTGACGAAGTGTGCGCATTTCTTGCCTGTGCATACTACGTTTTCTTTGGATAAGCTGGCAGAGCTGTACATTGATGAGATAGTGAGGTTGCATGGTGTGCCTAAGTCGATTGTGTCGGATAGGGATCCGAGGTTCACATCGCGTTTCTGGCAGTGTTTGCATCAAGCTCTGGGTACAAGGTTGCATTTCAGTACATCCTATCATCCTCAGTCGGATGGTCAGTCTGAGCGGGTTATTAAGATTTTGGAGGATATGTTGAGATGCTGCGTGATTGAGTTCCAAGGTTCTTGGGAGAAGCATCTGCCTTTGGTTGAGTTCGCTTATAACAATAGTTATCAGGCGAGTATACAGATGGCACCTTATGAGGCTCTGTATGGGAGGAAGTGTAGGACTCCTCTTTGTTGGGCTGAAACTGGTCAAAAGTTGATTTCGATGCCTGCTTTGTTGAAAGGGACCAGCGAGAAGGTGAAGCTCATTTGTGAGAGGTTGAAGGCTGCCTCTGATCGGCAAAAGTCTTACGCGGATTTGAAGCGTAAGGAGATAGAGTATGCGGTGGGTGACCGTGTGTTCTTGAAGGTTTAGCCTTGGAAGAAGGTGATGAGGTTTGGCCGGAAGGGTAAGTTGAGCCCTCGGTACATTGGACCATATGAGGTGGTTGAGCGTGTGGGTCCTGTTGCGTATCGGCTGAGGTTACCTCAGGAGTTGGAGAAGATTCATGATGTGTTTCATGTTTCTATGCTCCGAAAGTATAGATCTGATCCTTCGCATGTGATGCCTGTGGAGGAAGTGGTTTTGAATCCGGATTTGACCTATGATGAGGAACCGGTGAAGGTTCTAGATTCGGATAGCAAGGTTCTTCGTGGCAAGACCATTGAGTTGGTGAAGGTGTTGTGGAAGCATCGAGGTGTTGAGGAAGCCACGTGGGAGCGGAAGGAAGACATGCTGAAGCAGTTTCCTTATCTCTTTCCTTCAGGTAAATTTCGAGGACGAAATTTCTTAAGGGGGGGAGAGTTGTAACGCCCCGGTTTTGGGCTTAGGAGTTTTGGGCGTTGACCGGATGGTCAAAGTGCTGTTGGAATCTTAAGAGGTTAAATTAGGAAAGCCTAGTTCGGGTTGCATTAAAAATATGGAAAAATGTTCTAAAATCATCTTTTAATATAATTAAGTGAACTGTGAAATCAATTTTGGAAAATGAGTTTTGGAAGTGTGACATTTTGGCTAGTGACCAAAATGTAATTTTCGCAAGTTTGGTGGCTGTTTTATAAAGGGTTGGAACTTTGAATCTTTAAGGAGCTATTAATCCAAAAGCGGTTTCTCCATATTTTTCTAAGATGTTTTGAGTTATAATCTGATTTTAAAGTATATCAAAAAGGAGGGAAAAGCCATTTGGCTAATTTCTAAACTAACTTCTCAATTTTCTTTCTCTCATTTTCTCTCAACCCAAACACTCCATTTCCAGAGAATTGTTTCTGATTTTCTCACCTAAATCTCTCCTTTTAACTCTCTTTTGATTTCTAATCAACATATCTTCAAAACCTCTTCTATTGCTACTTGATTCATCAAGGGTTTTCATTCCAAAAAGTGGAGAAACACAAGTTTGGAGGTAAGAACGTCCTTCTCCTCTAAACTATCAGTTCTTTACTGAAATTCCTAAGTTTTCAATCCTTAATTGATGTTTAATTAAAGGTTTTTAAGTGTTGAAATGGATCTTGGCTTATTATGCAAGATTTTGATGATTTTTGATGATTTTCGTTAGATCTGAGTAATCTGTGATTTGAGAGGTGTTTTTGATGTTAAATGATCTCTAAATTGATACGGAATTGAGTTTTGATTGATGCAATCCCGGATAGGTTGAGTTTCCTAAGTTTAGCTTGTGTTTCAAGGTAGTTTTTGAGGTGATCTGATGTTGCTGGAGGTATAAGGTTGTTAATAGGTTGTTTTTAGATGTTATATGATGTTGATGGAAGTGAGGTTTTGCTGGTTTATGGCTGGGCTTTGTTTAGAAGTGGTTTGGATGCATTTTCGGTTGTGTTTGGTGGCCGAAAATGGAGGTTGGATGAGAGCAGCGAGTTTAGGTGCTTTCATTGAAGCAATTAATGCATGATGATGCATTAATCCTCTGCTTTGATGTGTTGAAACAGGGGAGGCATCTTTGGATCCAAGATTGGTTGATCCGGAAGCTTGATTTGGTGCTTTGGCATGATGAGTTTTGGAAGTGTGACATTTTGGCTAGTGACCAAAATGAAATTGCTTGTTTAAGTATGCTTTTGAGCATGTGCAAAGGTTTGATTTAAAGCATGTTTTGTAAATGTTTTGAATTGCCTTATTGAATGGTTTTTAAGTGCTCTCCTCACTAAGCTTTTGCTTACGCTCTCTTCATTTTCTTAATTCAATAATGCAGAGCATTAGAGTACCTTGAGGGGCAGCAAGAGGGGCAAGAGTTCAAGTACAAGTAAAGCTCAATGTATGGAAGGTTTTTGTTAAACATTTAGCTTTTGGGTGATTTGGCAATGGGGGACCAATGTGTACGTTTTGGGAGGTGATTGGAACTCCCTAAGTATGTTGAATGTTGTTTTGAATGCTGGTTTTTGGATTGGATCATTGCATGCTTGGTTTGGAAGTTTGGTGTTTTGAATAGCTAGCTTGTGTAGGAAGTATGCCTATAGAATTGGGGCTTTTTGCATATGATGTTGGTTTGTTGATTTGGTGATTCCTATAAGTCATATATATGTTTAATTGCATGCTGGTAAAGTTTGGTGACATTTGGAGCATGTTTGAATGATCTATTGCATGAATTGGAATGCTAGTTTGCTGCAATCTGTGCAGGCGTTTCGGAACAGTGTGCACCGTTTCGGAACGGGTGCCTTTCATGAACCCAGGCGTCCGAAACGGTATGCACCGTTTCGAAACGGTTTGGTCTCTGCCAAGGCCATGTTTCGGAACCCGTTTCGGAACGTCCCGTGTTTCAGAACAGGGTCTACCTGTTTCGGAACGGTCGACCGTTGGGGGCTGACATTGGCAGTTATATGTTTTGAATTGTTTACGTTTTGGTCCTGAATCTTGTTTGTTCAATTGTATGAGCTTGGGAAGTCCTTTTGAGCTGAAATTTCACAGAGAAGCATGAAATCGGATTAATTTCAGGTTGGTAACTTTAATTTGGGTTAAGTCCTTTTAATTATCAGAAATTACAATTTGGTCCCTAAAGTTGTAATTTGTTCAATTGGGTCCCTGTTTGATCTCTGATGTTTGTGATCTTTGAATATGATGTTTGTGTGATCACAATTAGGATTAATGTGCATCTAGACAAGATTAAAAAGAAAAAAAAGGGTCGTTAATCAAGGTTGACTTTCGGGTTGACTTTGGTTTTCCCCGTGTGACTTTCTTAATTCGGGTCAACCGTCTAGGCCGGGTTAAGGGGGTTACACATGTATGATAAAGTTTTCGTACACTTTAGTTTTGATAGATTGGCAATGGGAAACCAAGAATTGTATTTGGGAGATGTGTTAGACTCCCTAAGGTTGTGGCATGTTTGTTCTAGCTGGTTTGGTTTGTAAATGGCCTTGATTGCTTTGTTTGAGGTTGGATTGCCTATTTGGGTTTTTAGATTAGGAACCATGCCTTTAGATTAAGGAAGTTTTGTGTTTGATGCTATAGTTGTGCTTGAATGTCCCAAATATGTATGATGACTTGTTGGTATGAGGAGAGAGTCTTTGGGGCATGTTTGAGTGGGTGTTTGAATGAAAAACCATCAATTGCTGTAGTTTTTGGGCAGGGTGTATCTAACCACCCCATGGTGTTTCGGAATGGGGGCCTGAAATGGCCTTGGTGTTTCGAAATGAGGGGAGCTTGTTGATGGTGTTGATGGACAAACATCATCGAGTACCAAAGCATGGAAAGGGTCAAAGGGGGCTGAGCCGTTAAGAGACATTGCAACCATAAAGATGTCACATGTGGGTAAGGTGAGAAAGAAACGAAGGACTTTGAGGAAGAAGTGCCAACGCAAGTTGAGGCAATGATGTTCAGGAAAGAAGAATCGATGTAAGCATAGAGGACTAGACTTCAAGGTAGAATGGTCGATGTAGTGTGGAAATTATAGTAGCGCAAAGAACTTGACTTTAAAAAGTTCGATACGAGAGGTTTCTATAAAACCTATGTTTCATTTTGTTATAACAAAGTGTTTTAAGGATTAAATTGAAAAACATGAAATAGATTTCTAAGTGTTCCAAGGCCAAACTACTGAAAATCGTCTATGCTATCGATACGCTCCTTGTCGTATCGATACCTTTTTTACAAACTTGGCCACTGGAGAAATCCGTTTTGATTCGCCCCTTACCGTATCGAAACAGGTTATCGAAACAGATAGCATCTGTATAGATATGCTCTCTTTATAAAATCAAATGGAGTTTGAATGGTGTACCGATACGTTATCACCCGTATTGATACAGTTTAAAGGGAGTTTTAAATTCAGAAGCCTTAAATGTATTTGAGCATTGGGCATCAGTTGGTAGGTAACAATTTTTTAAAGAGTTGGTTAACCCGTACCGATACGCTCTTACCCATATCGATAAATATTCTTCCAGTGTGCTTTGTGGGAGAAAT
The DNA here is from genome assembly GCA_958450335.1 of Hibiscus tridactylites. NCBI lineage: Eukaryota > Viridiplantae > Streptophyta > Magnoliopsida > Malvales > Malvaceae > Hibiscus > Hibiscus tridactylites. Next base: position 33,682,992 of record OY288269.1, read on the forward strand.
TGCATCGATACGGTTTGCCCGTATCGAAACACTTTCCTAACCTATACCGATACACCTACACGCATATCAATACACCCCTCTTATATTTGTGCAACATCTCTTTCTGTTTTGAGACAGGTATCAAAACGGATCCCCATGTACCGATATGGTAGGTTGTACAAGTGCATTTATGGCGGAAAAAGAGGGTTCCAACGGCTATAATCGATTCCCTAACCACCAAAACGGCTAGAATTAATGGAGAAGGTATAAAATCAAGCCTATTGAAGACTATAAACAACCATTGCATCCAAGAGAAACATCTATACAAAAATACAAGCTCAAAGTGCCTTGTTGCGTGTAAAAGAGTCTATCGCAAATAGGTGCAAGTGTACACGCCGCAAGTAATAATGTGATACGAAGTATCAGATATCGTCTCCACAGGGACTGGAAATACTTTTATCCTTAGAATGCTGCACAAGAAAAGAATTAAGTTTAAATAAATGTTTAGAGAAATCTTTAGAATAAGATAAAGTAAAAGTTAAAGAAATCAGTTTGAGAGAATAGGTTGGTATTGATTCGCTCAGTAGTGCAGGTGTTGCATTGTTCAGAGGAACTTCTATTGCTTCTATCGTCATGCCTGTCGCGACAACACCTGTTGCGGCAGATGTCTGTCGATGTCGTGGCAGTGATCAACAACTCCGTACTTCAAGTTTGGCAAGAATCCTTGTTGTGACTTGTCCTATCCCTAGTCCCAAGTCTGTTGATGAACACGTCTTAGATGATACATCCCGTCGTGAATCAAAGGATGAACACCAATGTTTTGAATTCTTCTTTAGCCACTTAACCTTGTACATATCCCTAGGCCAATATGGTTTAACCATAAACAGAAAAACACGTACTTACTCCTTTCGTATACTTAACTCTCCTGATATTAAGTAAATGGATAACCTCACAATGCTCCCTCGATACTCTTTTGATATGTTGAAACCAGAGTAAATAAACTTGAAGTTTTTATTGAATTGAATAGAAAAATCCTAAAAATAGTACAATCCTTACAACTACTTTATAAGATCAACTCGTAGCCCTTGGGAACGTTTAGAACATGATGGTGAGAGAGAAACGACTAGGGTTTTGGGGGAAGACGGCTAGAAGCTGGATATCATTTGCCTAGTCGAATTACAAGCCTATACATAGGCCTAAGGTCCAAGTCTTCTAATATGGCAAGAGTACAAGTTTAAATTAAAGTACAACTCTTATTAAAGACTAAATCTTCTAAGTAGATGTCTTTAATTCGTCCTCTTTTCTTGCTTTGACTTTATTCCTCGAACTTTGGACCCAACCTTCCTTCTGCTTCAGGGCTCAGAAAAGTATGGGAGTAGTCCACGACAGACATGCTTAAAATCCTTTACCTGTCGAGCTCCACTTTGCTTTTCCAACTCAGTGTCTTTACTGTCGTCTTCTCTGCCACGACAAATGTCACGAAAGGCGGTGTCCTACGTCCTTCTGCTCCAGCTCTGCAACTCGCCTCTTCTCATTTGCTGCCCCGAGATGCTGTCGTGGCATATACGTGCAAAAAGTGACCGAAATCAGCAACATCTGTGCAATTTTATCTAATTGTGATGTATATGCAAAAATCTATCCTAAAATGCGACTAAACATGCTTGAGTGGAGCAAAAATGTGGATATATGAGGGTCAAGATATATAACTTTTATGCACTCAACACACCCCCAAACTCGAATCTTTACTTGTCCTCAAGCAAATGCAACCTAACTACATTGATTATTATTTTGGCTTTGGCTTAGCTCAGTGAACAATCCTTACCCACATCACCTTTACCATTACGATGAGCATCTGTTCAAATGTTAAAGAATTTGTCCAAAGCAATAATGTAGTTCTCGTGCAAGTGTGTGCAAGTTTTCTGAGCAAACATGAGTCAGACTCTTTAGCAACTAGAGTATTTACTTATCCTACTTAGAGTTTTATTTCCAAACAATTCTTACTAGAGCCAGTTTCGGGCACCTCTAACTTTTAAAATATTGTTATTATTATTACATTTATTTTTTCTACTAGAGTCGGTATTTTTGGCACCTCTAGTTAACTTTCTAGAGCCGGTGATAGGCACCTCTAGAAGTTTTTCTGGCTATTTTCCTAGAGCCGGTGATAAGCACCTCTAGGAGTATCCTGAGCTTAAATCTTTTCTAACTCAAGTGGCTAAGTTTTCTATTCTAAGTCTACTAAAATAAGTCTTTTATCATGTAAGTCACAAAGTGTTTAAGATTTCAGGACTATACTAAGGCTCTAATTAATTCCTAGAACATTCTAAAGATGTTGTCACGACAGCGAAGGCTATGACAGATAAGCAAAGTTCAAAGACTTAAGCCAATTTTTTTAAATAAACTTTAAATGTGACACAACTTAAATAAAATTCATTAATTAAAGACGAACAACACACCCCCAAACTCAAGGGTTCCATTGTCCTCAATGCATGACAAAAAAATGAAAAACAGGAAAATAAAACATTGGAAGGAGATATGATAAACAACAAAAACATCAAGCATAAAAGAAAAGAACTTAAGTTGATGAGATGTCGTCGTTGTTGCTGCTGATGTGGAGCTGTCGGCGGGCAGTCACCTTTGTGGCAGAGGCTGGCTTGGGAGTGGGAGATGGTGAGGCTACCTTCTTTTTGGCCTCTCGAGGTGGCTGGACTCAGGTGGGTGAGATCTTTACGGCCTTGTCCAGGAAATTGAGTTCGCCGTCACTGCTGCTACTGCTGCCATCTACTCTGTCGTGGTAGGCTACCTCAACAGTTACATTCAGCTTCTTCTTCTTCATTGGAGGGAAGTTTTTGGCTAACTCTCGGACAACAGATGGCTCCGAGTACGATTCATCCTGCCAGACTGGGAGGAGGAGAAACCTTCGAAGTACTTAGGATCAATCTCGGGTAGTGGTTCCTTCTGTTTGGTTCCTCGGGGAGTGGCAGATCGCTTATTGTCTTCATCGGTCGTGGCAGAGGGCGTAGTGGAAGCAGCAATTGGCGTGGGCGTTTTAGGGCTGGCAGCAGGTGCTTGGGCAGGAAAAAGGTTTTTTGGAAAGGAGGGAAACAACACATTTGGGTGATTAAGATCAACTTTAATGAAATTTACTGTGGCCATGGTAAAGTCCCTCATGAATTCCATGAACCCCAGTTGTCGTTCCTCCATCTTTTTCAGCATTTTAATTATTTGGCTGGAGGAAGTGGCTGCCGGTTGTGCGGCCGCAGTCTGCTCAGACTCTGTTGCAACAGCTTTCTGTGGAATCAGGTTCTGCCATGGTAGAGGGGTCCACATATGCCAAAGGGGTGGCAGACTTCAAATATATCACGCTGAAGATGTTTTGCTACGTCCATCCCTTTCCTCGGATCTTCATGTCTTCAACAATCTCAAACACATTGTCGGCTCGGAAGAGGGTGGTGATTAAGTAGGTGAAGAAGAGTAGGCACATCACTCGTGTTGCACACTCATGGATGCCATCGAGTATGTACTTAACAACGTTGATCTGCCGCTCGTTGATAATGGAATGTACGAGGGCAAGTCTCTGCCGGTCCAATGTCGTGTTGTGTGATGTTGGCATAAGACGCTTCTTCACGAAGAGGTTCTAGAGTTTGGCAACTACTGTGAGTTGGGTCCTTCACACTGTCCATCTATGCTTGGGATCATCGTTCCAAGTGGTGCCTTCTTCCGTCAAGTATGCCATTATGCAATCATAGTCTGTCAGTGGCATACTGCTGACAAACCTATTGTGTGCATACTCCTTTCATCCCACATAAAGGCCATAAAGTGTGTTGATATAGGTTGGCTCAAGGGATATTTCCTTACCCATCAGTTACTGTCGTGGCATACTTGGATGAGATGGCAGCGTAAAATTCACGGACCAAGGTGACATTCAACTTTTCTGGTTGGACAGCAAACGTCTGCCACTTTAATGCGATGATCTTCTTGGAGATGAATGGTTTGAGTTCTAGATCTCCCGTTTTCTTGGTGTAGGCGAAACCTCGTTCTTCCCACATCTCCCGTTTCTGGAAGGAGTCGTATTATCTCTTCTCCAAATCTTCCGATGCGAACCTTCTAGGGATTTTGCTGTGGCTTGGTGTAGAGACTGCCGCGGCAGACGTAGAGGTAGCACTCCTTCTGGTTGATTAAGTAGTCATTGTAAGGAAGCTGTGGAAAATAAAGAAAATTTCTGAAAAGCTTAAATTCTTGGAAGCAAAGTAGAGAGAATAGAATCAAGTGAAAAATGAAATGGGAAGAGAGGTTTATATATAACAAGATTTTTCTGCCCGTTGGAACTGTAATGGTGGCGTGAATAACGGAGCCAACTGTCACGCAATTTCCTGACGCGTCTGTCACGCATTTTTGTGTCTTATGCGCCTTTGTTACGCGTTTCCGTGTCTGTCGCAGTAGCTTCGTGACAGGTTGTATTTTGCGCGTCTGTCGTGACAGCTGGTAACAGGCTGTCACGACAGCCTTGTTCCATTGGGCTTCTTGTGCTGTTGTGAGTGTGGTGGGCCGGTTCATTCCCTCTATTTACTCTACTTCCTTTATTTACCTGAATCTAAAATAAATAAAATATTAAATTCTTATTCTCTAAAACTCTAATAATCGCCCTTGGGATGCCAAACCTTGAGAAGATATACTTGTGGAGAAATCTTTGCACGGTCTTGGCATCATTCTTTTGTGTGGCGATAGCTTCTACCCACTTGGACACGTAGTCTACTGCCAACAATTTATATAGATTCCCATAAGAGGTTGGGAATGGTCCCATGAAGTCGATTCCCCAAACATCGAAAATTTCAACTTCAAGAATGTTCTACAGGGGCATCTCATGCCTTCTTGAGATGTTTCCAGTCCTTTGAAATTTATCACATCACTTGTAAAAAGCTTGTGCATCTTTAAACAGTGTAGGCCAATAGAACCCAGATTGCAGAACTTTGGCAACAATTTTGTTTCCTCCAAAGTGTCCTCCGTAAGGAGCATCATGGAAGTGGTAAAGCACTTCTTCCTGCTCTTCCTATGGTATACATCTCTTAATAATCTGATATGCAAAGTGCTTCAATAGAAGAGGTTCGTCCCAATAATAATGTTTTGCATCATTTTGGAACCTCTTCCTTGCTTGATAGTTAAGTTCAGGAGGTAATAAATCACTAACAATGTAGTTTACTATATCAGCATACCAAAGGATTTCATGAAGCTTACATGCCGCCATGGCTATCGCGACAATGCTGGTGGCAGTGAATAGTTGCTCGTCTAGAAGGTCTCTTGTATGTTGACTTTGTCCTTTCCCATCTCCAGTCTTGACAAGTGATCAGCCACTTGGTTTTCTGTTCCCTTCTTGTCCTTGATGTATATATCAAATTCTTACAATAGTAGAATCCAACGTATCAACCGAGGTTTTGCATCCTTCTTGGTGAACAGATATTTCAGTGTTGAATGATCCGTATGGACCACTACTTTTGTTCCAAGTATGTATGCCCGAGACTTGTCAAAAGCAAACACCACTACTAGCAACTCCTTCTTCGTCGTGGTGTATTTTATTTGGGAATCATTGAGAGTCTTTCTAGCATAATAGATGGCATGGAAGATTTTTTCCTTCCGCTGCCCTAATGATGCGCCGACAGCATAGTCACTAGCGTCACGCATTATTTCGAACGGCAAACTCCAGTCTGGTGGCTGTACTATTGGGGCTCTTACCAGATTCACCTACAGTGTCCTGAATGCTTCAGTACATTCAGTGTTAAAGTCAAATGCCCTTTTTTGTTCCAACAAGAGACATAGGGGTTTAGTAATTTTAGGGAAATTGGAAATAAATCTACGATAAAACACTGTGTATCCTAAGAAACTTCTTATGCCCTTGACTGTGGTGGGTGGCGGCAGCTTTTCAATAACTTCGATTTTGGCTCTGTCAACCTCTATGCCGCAACAACTAACCTCGTGTCCCAGCGCTATTCCTTCTTCCACCATAAAGTGTTATTTTTTCTAGTTTAAAACAAAGTTTGCCTCTTCACATCTTTCAAGCACCTTCTGTAAATTGCCTAGGCCATCGTCGAAACTATCTCCAAAGACGGAAAAGTCATCCACGAAGATCTCTAGGAAATCTTCCACCATGTCGGAGAATATTGCCATCATGCACCGTTGAAAGGTTGCTGGTGCATTACACAATCCGAATGGCATTCTTCGAAAGGCGTACGTCCCGTATGGGCATGTGAAGGTTGTTTTCTCTTGGTTCTCTGGTGCAATTGTGATTTGGTTGTAACCTGAGTAACCATCAAGGAAACAATTATAAGGGTTCCCCGCTAATCTGTCTAACATTTGATCAATAAAGGGTAAGGGGAAGTGGTTTTTCCATGTAGCTTTATTAAGCTTCCGGTAGTCCATACAAACCCTCCAATCAGTCACCGTCCTGGTTGGGATTAGCTCGTTGTCCTTGTTTGTTACCATGATTATTCCTCCTTTTTTGGGTACACATTGCACTGGGCACACCCATTTGCTATCCGAGATGGCATAAATTATCCCAGCATCAAGCCACTTGATGATTTCTTTTCGTACCACCTATCGGATAGCTTCGTTTAGTCGTCTTTGGGCATCAATCGTCGGCTTATGGTTGTCCTCCAGGAGGATCATATTGATGTGTAACCAGACATCTGCTTAATGGCTTCTAACAACAGAATATTGATGTGTACTTGTTTAAAAACATCATATATTTTTTAAGTTGGTACTCATGTTTCTATTTTTTCAACTGCTGTGGAGAAGGGGGTGGAGGACAGCAGTCTTCGAGGCGTCCTTCACATGGGAATCAGATTTGAGGAGGCTCACATTCTGTGGTTTCCTCTGTTTGCTCCTATGTTTCTTCTGATGTCGTGGAAGGTGTGGCGACAGTAGGTTGTTTTGCTTCTGTCGGGGTAGTGTTCTCGGCACGTGTCTGTGGGGTCGATTTCTTATCAAATGTTTCTTTAATTATCGACCCTTGTAATTGTTTCCCACTCCTTTAGTAATAGCTTTGCAATGCTCATGTGTAGGTTTTCTAGTGACCTCAGTATCACTAGGGAATCATCCATTTTGCCTTGGGTTTATGAACTGTCAAACCTGACCCATCTGCGTCTCTAGGGATTTTAGGGTAGCCTCATGGTTTGTCATTCTCATCTCTGTCTTATCCATGAAGAACACAATTTTCTTGACAAAGTGATCCATGTTTTCCATATATGCTCCTGTTTGAGACGTGAAGGTTGTCGTGGTCTATTTCAGTATGCTCGTTGTGGCTGTTGGCTGTTGATGTGGTTGTTGTCGTGATAGGATTCTGGGGCCCCCTTGGTTCTGGTTATTCTGGACTGGAGAGTTCAATGTATTGTTTGGGTTACTCTAGGAAAATTTGGGGTCCTTCCTCCAGTTTGGGTTGTAGTTGTTGGAATCATAGCTCCTATTCTTGGTATAATTTCCAACATACATCCCTTCTTCCAACTGTAAGGGACACTGATCTGTATTGTGGTTTCCGCTGCAAGTTTCACACATCTCTACGGCAGAAAATACAACTTTAGATTCCTTCCGCTGCAGGTTTTCAACTATCTTAGTGAGGTATGCAATCTGAGTTTTGACCGAGTTGTCAGATTTGTATTCCTTTACAGATACTCCTCGTCTACATCCTCTTCGAGCTGTGGGAAACTGCTCATCATTCTTAGCTAACTTTTTCACCAACAGCATTGCATCCTCTAATTCCTTGTCGAGTAACAATCCGTTTGCTGCTGAATCAATCCTCATTCGGGTGTGTGCATTAGCAGCATTATAGAATTTGATAACTTGATTCCACAAAGGGAATCCATGCAACGGACAACTACGTAAGTGGGTTGTAAATCGGTCCCATGCCTCGTGCATTGGTTCGTCATCTTCCTGTTGAAAAGTAGCAATCTCGTTACGTAATCTTTCAGATAAGAGGGAAGGATTAAAATGAGAGAGAAATTCACGACAAAGGTCCGCCCAAGTTCTTATTTAACCCGGAGTTAACTTGTTCCACCAGGTTTTCGCTCTATCCCTCAATGAATGAGGAAATGGATGGAGTCTCAGTACTTATGGGCTTATTCCTGGCTGTATGAATGATCCACAAATCTCCTAGAAGGTTTTCAGATGTTCATGCAGATCCTTAGTAGCAGATCAACCAAATTGACCAGCGGAATTTATCATGCTGAACATCACATGTTTCAGTTCAAAGTGTTCATCTTGCACATCTGCCAGTGTGGTTTCCAGTTCAACATGGTCGTTATCCATGTACTCTCAACAAGGTTGTCGTGCTGCTGAGGCAGTAGCCGGCGGCCGATTGTTTCGGGCATCATTAGGAGGATCAACATCACCCATGGGTTGTTGTTGTTGTTGTTGAAATTATTCGCCTTCTTGCCTTGTCTTTCGTCACAATTGCTTCCAATCTTTCCTCAAGATAGTTGTTTATTTCTATCAAGAGTCGGGCTTGGTTCCTAAGTTGATATATGCTTTCGATTTCTGGATCTAATTCGTACTCAAGTTCTTTACCATGTCTCGATCTGCGCATAAGCAATAGAGAAACCTTGTGAAAAGTAGAGGGAAAATAAAACAACTAAAAACAAAAAAATAAAAAATAAAATAAAAAGGAGCAGTAATAAAAGGTAAAGGTATGTTGCTAGTCCCCGTCAGTGGTGCCAAAAACTTGTTGCGTGTAAAAGAGTCTATCGCAAATAGGTGTAAGTGTACACGACGCAAGTAATAAAGTGATACCAAGTATCAGATATCGTCTCCACAGGGACTGGAAATACTACTATCCTTAGATTGTTGCACAAGAAAATAATTAAGTTTAAATCAATGTTTGGAGAAACATTGAGAATAAGCTAAAGTAAAAGATAAAGAAATCAGATTTAGAGAATAGGCTGGTATTGATTTGCTCAGTAGTGCAGGTGTTGCACTGTTTAGAGGAACTTCTGTTACTTCTGTCTTCGTGCTTGTCGCGGCAGAGGTTTGTCGATGTCGCGACAACGATCAACAACTTCATACTTCAAGTTTTGCAAGAATCTATGTTGTGACTTGTCCTATCCCTAGGCCCAAATCTGTTGATGAACACGTCTTAGATGATACCTCCCGGCGTGAATCAAAGGATGAACACCAATGTTTGTGAATTCTTCTTTAGCCACTTAACCATGTACCTATCCCTAAGCCAAGATGGTTTAACCATAAAGTGGAAAACACATATTTACTCCTTTCGTATGCTTAACTCTCTCGAGATCAAGTAAATGGATAACCTCACAATGCTCTTCTGATACTCTTATGAGATGTTGAAACCAGAGTAAATAAACTTGAAGTTTTTATTGAATTGAATAGAAAAATCCTAAAAATAGTACAATCCTTACAACTACTTTACAAGATCAACCTGTAGCCCTGGGAAAGGTTTAGAACATGATGGAGAGAGAGAAATGACTAGGGTTTTGGGGGAAGATGGCTAGAAGCTGGATATCCCTTGCCAAGTCGAATTACAATCCTATATATAGGACTAAGGTCCAAGTCTTCTAATATGGCAAGAGTACAAGTTTAAATTATAGTACAACTATTATTAAAGACTAAATCTTCTGAGTAGATGTCTTTAATTCGTCCTCTTTTCTTGCTTTAACTCTATTCCTCAAACTTTGGACTCGACCTTCCTTCTGCTTCAGGGCTAAAAAAAATGGGAGTAGTCCACTACAGATCAGCTTAAAATCTTCTATTTGTCGAGCTCTACTTTGCTTTTCCATATCAGTGTCTTTACTGTGGTCTTATCTGCCAAGCCAGATGTCACAACAGGTGGTGTTCTACGTCCTTCCGCTCCAGCTCCGCAACTCGCCTCTACTCATTTGCTGCCCCGGGATGCTGCCCTAGCAGATACCTGCAAAAAGTGACTGAAATCAACAACATCTGTGAAGTTTTATTTAATTGTGATGTGTATGCAAAAATCTATCCTAAAATGCGACTAAACAAGCTTGAGTGCAGCAAAAATGTGGATATATGAGGGTCAAAATATATAACTTTTATGCACTCAGCATGCCTAATTTCTCATTCTTGTAAAATTTCAAATTGTGTTGAGTGTAATTCCTATCTTATATTCCATTTTGGGTTGAGTGCTTATATCAAAAGTGGCAAATTTGTATTGTGAGATATTCTACTTGCCTTAAAATTCTTCTTTGTATCCTAGTGAGGGTTTGGTCATATTTTGGGTAAAAAAATTTGACTGGTATTATAAAGGTTACCTCCTAAGCCTAGAAAAAAGGAAGAGCAATTAGTGAATTGTTGGAAAGTCCTTAGTGGTAGCTAATGTTGAGGATGTAGAGTTCATTTGGAACTTGAACCACTCTAATTGTCTTGTTTTTCAATTTTTGTCATTCCACTTTCTCCAACAAAATTTTAAAAACCCATTTCACCCTCTTGGCTTTGATGAATCCATTGATCCACTCAACAATTGGTATCAGAACCTACCTCTTTGAAGGATTAACAACTGGGAGAGGAGATTCTATGAAGAGTGTGATCATCTACAACACATGGCATAGCATCTACATATGGCTCTAGCATGTACGAGTCTCAATCTATCACCAAACCCCCTTTCTTCAACGCTGACAACTATCCTTTTTAGAAGAACAGGATGCGTCACTTCATAAAGTTTAGTGATTATCTTGTTTGGGATGCTATAGAGGCTGGTACCATTATTCCGATGAAGAGAGACAATGAAGGAAGACTTGTGCCAAAAAGGAAAGATGAAATGAGTGAAGATGATAGAAAGAAGTTTCAAATCAACGACGAGGCTCTTCACATGCTATTTTGTGCCTTTGGACCCGATAACTACTCCAAAGTTTCTTCCATTGAAAGTGCTAAAGAAGTGTGAGATACACTTGAGACAACCTATGAAGGAACAAGCGATGCGAAGGAAGCAACAATTGGAATTCTCAATCTTAGCTATGATAATTTCAAGATGGAGCCCAACGAAACCATTTCAAAGATGTTTGATCGTTTTTCAACAATCGTCAATGGGCTAAAAGTTTTGGAGAGATCATCCTGGGGGACAAGCTAATCCGGAAGCTACTCTACTCACTTCCCGAGTCTTGGGATGGGAAAAGAACCTGTTGAATTGATCACACAATTGCAAATGGCTAAGAGGGGGTGAATTGGCAATAAAAATTTTGGTAGGAGATAAAGGTGAAAAATAAAATGTGACATAAGAAGTTAGATTGGTTCAAGTTCTCCAAATGAACACTACATCCACTACCTTAGTTCCACTAAGGATTTTCAACCAATTCACTAATTGAATTCTTTCCCATTTCTTGGATGAGGAGGTAACCTTACAATTTGATTAAACTTTCTACCCAAAGCTTAATTCACTCACTTTTACAAAGATATGAATTTGGTAAACTCTAAAAGTTCCTCACAAAGGATAATGTTTACCCAAATACAATTTCACACTCCCCAAACTCACAATACAAGATTACGATAAGAACACAAGAGTCAGGTACAAGAATTTGACAATGAAAGGCACTAGGGTTTGGATTTGATGCTTTGATGTTGCTTGTAGTTTCAATAGTTGTTGCTTGTTCAATTGAGACTTGTTTTTATACCCTTGCAATGAATTCTAGCCGTTTGGGTAGTTGGGATCATCAATAGAGCCGTTGGGAGCATTTTTTCCGCAATAAATGCAGCTGTGCTGCCTACCGTATCGGTACTCGTAGGGAGCATATCAATACCTGCGTCATAGAGGAAAGAGCCGTTGTGATTGAAAACATTGCGTATCGATACGCATAGAAGGCGTACCGGTACGGTTTTAAGGGGCATGTCGCTACAGAGGATCGTATCGATACGGTGTTTGCTCACTGGAATCCAAAGTTTGGTTTTCTTAAAGATCGGATCGATACGCATACTTAGCGTATCGGTACGGTATAACGGTCTTTTAAAAATTGGGAAACCAACCAACTGACAAGTTAACGATCGAAAATTAAATGCAAAGATTTTGCAAAGATAAGCTTAGCGTATCGATACGGTTGCAAAGCGTATCAGTACGGTATCATTGAAGGAGATGCCTAGATGAATATCATATCGATACGGGGTAATACCATATCGGTGCGCTATGTCCATTAAAATTCTAGTGGCTAAAACCCGTATCGATACGCCTAAGGGTATCGATATGCCTGGGCGTTTTTGTATAGTTTGGCTTGAAAACTTATAGGAAAAGACTTAAGAAAAGTTTATCATTTTAAGAACTTGTCTTGAGATATTATTTTGTATAAAATACTTGTCAATAGTGAGACTTTAAAGAGTACTTAAAAATTTATTATTTTTCAAATTGCTCCATTAGTTTAGATGTTATATCAAAATCAAATTTGGTTTCACAATCTCCCCCTTTTTGATATAACAAAACCACATATAAATTTTTAAGTTTTTGATACTTTTGAAAAGCTTTCTCCCTTTTAATTTAAGATGGATTTTCAAAAATAAAAAATAGACTCTATAATCCTTCTCCCCTATTTTTAGATCAAATATAAACACAAGGATAATAGAAACAATGAATTTATAAAATTCAAAGCAAACATAATAGTTCAAATGAAACTTCAAAGGAAAAACAACATAATAATCCAAACTTACATCCTAAGACATAGATAAAAGGAATAAACTTAGATCCTAAAACAAAGGTGCAATAACAAAAGATAAAAGACTAAATGCCATGAGATGGTATGGAAAAACTACTCGTCCGCCCCATCATCATCATCTTCCTCGTCCTTTTCATCTTCATCATCTTGAGTGGGTCGATTCCTCCAATTTTTGTTAACCCAAGCACCATGGAAGGCGGTGAGAGAGATATCCATGGTGTTTTGTCGAAGATCCATGGCTTCCATTTTATTATCCATACCTTTGACGCGATCTTCCAAGGAGGTGAATCTAGTGTCCATAGCGGTAAACACGGCTTCCGTGGTAGTGAACTTCTCATTGAGGAATGTCATTAGGGTGCCCATGGAAGAGGATTCAATCGGAGCTCGTTGAGAGCTTGAAGAAGCATGAGAAGTGTTGAGTTGATCGAATAATTGCAAATGGCCAAGAGGGGGTGAATTGGCAATTAAAATTTTGGTGGAAAGAAATGAGTGAAAAATAAAATTGACACAAGTGGTTAGAGTGGTTCAAGTTCTTCAAATGAACTCTACATCCACTACCTTAGTTCCCAATAAGGATTTTCATCCAATTCACTACTTGAATTCTTCCCCTTTTCTTGGATGAGGAGGTAACCTTACAAATTCGATTAAGCTTTCTACCCAAAGCTTAATCCACTCAAATTACAAAGGAAAGTTGTGGTAAACTCAAATGATTCCTCTCAAAGGATAATTGTCTACCCAATTACAATTTCAATCACCCCAAACTCACAATACTAATTGACAATTGAAAGACACTAGAGTTGGGTACAAAAAAATTGACTTTGAATAGCTCAAGGGTTTGGATTTTTGTTTTGATGATGCTTGTGTGTTGAATAGTTATTGCTGACCTTCAAAGGACTTCAATTTATACATCCTCTATTAATTGTAGCCGTTTGGGTGGTTGGGAACTTGGATAGAGCCGTTGGAACCCTCTCTCACCACCATAAATGCACTTCTGCAGCTATCTGTATCGGTACACGGGGTGTCGTATCGATACCTGTCTCAGAAAAGAAAGAGTCGTTGTGTGCAATTAATAAGGGGTATCGAAACGCACGTAGGCGTATCGGTACGGGGTATCGAAACAGCTAAGACCGTATCGATACCTTTTTCTCGACTTAGCTCACTGGAAGTTTCCGTTTCGATACGAGGGTTTACCGTATCGATACGGGTCATCTACCAATTTAAAATTTGGTTACCTAACCAACTGACACCAACGGTCGAAATATTTAAACCGACTTGAATTTAAAATTCATTAAAACCGTATCGATACGAGTGAAGTCGTATCGGTACGCCATTCAAACTCATTTAGAATTTTACATAGGAGCATATCGATACGAGTGAAGAGCGTATCGAAGCGTGTTCCTCCTGTAGCAAACTTTGTTAAAAAGGCATCGATACGGCTGGAAGCGTATCGATACACCTGGACGTTTTTCAATAGTTTGGCCTTGGAACACTTAGAAAATATTTTGAGTTTGAGTTTTTCAAATCAGTTTTAAAGTGTTTGTGATTTAAAACTTATTAAGGGACTTATAAAATAATTTTAAGTTTTTCAATTTAATCCTTAAAGATTTAATTATATCAAAATCAAACATAGGTTTCACAAGAAGCATCAACCGGAGCATCTTGTGGAGGAGCTTGAAGGACATGAACCCATTCATTGTCAACATAAGAGAAACCGGAACAAGATAGAGAACACTCATCTATGGGTAGGCCAAGGGGTTCGGGATAGTCATGGGAACAATCAATTTCAAGGGAATGGAAAAGGTAACTCAAAGCCGTAGGGTCGTAAAAAGATTTGACTTGTTCGGTGTGACGGTGTTGGACTAGATAGACAAGTTCGGCAAACATAATTTGACAAAGGTTTGGACGTTGACCTTCCTTAAAGCACCTAAGCCAAAAATCATCGATTTGACGAATAGTAGAAAATTCTCCTCTCGATGGATGCAAAAACCAAGAAATAAGAAGATGAAGGATTCGGTCCTGAGCATTTAAGACTTTGACTGAGCCTAAAGGACTCGTACCTAAGGACTTCTCATCATCAATACCAATGTTTTTAAAACCAAAAGCCGTACATAAAGTATCTTGATCAATTTTATTGGTTTTGCCCATAACAAAAGACTCAATAGCAATGACATTTTTTCTAGGTTCATCATGAACACATAAATCATTTGAAAAGAATATGATGACCAAATTCCTATATAGAATAGGAGGAATGCTTTAAAATGTTAGAAATTTCCATTGCTTAATTAAAGGGAGATATTGAAATTTAAAACGGGTAGAGCTTAAAAACGGGAAAGACACAACACGTTCTTCCCTAAGGGTCATGCCTTGAAATAGTTTGTAACGAGACATATCGGAATTGTCAGGAAAACTACATTGGATAATATAAAGGAGATTAGGTTTAGGGTTACCATCGTCATCCTCACTAGGATCGGTAGTAGCAAGATAACGTTTAGTTCTCTTTTTCGGTGGCATAACCCTGAAAAACACATCAAAACGATTCGAATATGTATGCAATTAATCATCTTATTCAAACCAATAAATTCTAATAATTCAAGGTAATTGTAAAGGGAAAAAAATTATTTGAAAATGATATATACAAATTTGAGAAAGAGTTAAAAAAAAGTTTTAAAAAATACGAATAGAAAATATATTCGAATGAAAAAAAATTAATTTTTCAAAAATTTTGATGTAAAAGTTGAAACACATCATATAAAAGTATGTTTTGTGCAAAAACAAAGTTGAAACAATCATAAAAATCGAACGAAAATAAAAGAAAATAAAAAAGAAAAGTTTTATACCTTGAATTGTTAGATTGGATGAATGTGTTGATGGGAGTGCACTA
Organism: Hibiscus tridactylites; assembly: GCA_958450335.1. NCBI lineage: Eukaryota > Viridiplantae > Streptophyta > Magnoliopsida > Malvales > Malvaceae > Hibiscus > Hibiscus tridactylites. The sequence goes on from OY288269.1 coordinate 33,698,502, forward strand.
GATTGTTGACAAAGCATAGCTTTGATGTGGAGATCAAAAACCCTCAAAGAATTTTTAGGTTTGATGGAAAAAAAATTGAAGGATTGAGGGGGTTTTATAGAGGGTTGCGACTAGGGTTTTGAAGAGAAAAGAGGGGTTTTTAATTTTAAAGTGTTTTTAAAGATGTAGCCCTAGATAGCCTCTCCGTCGAGACCATATCAGTACACGTATATAGCGTATCGATACCCTTTAACCCTAATTTTTTATTTGTCGTTACTACCGTATCGATACGCTGGACCGTATCGATACGACTTGACCTGCATTAACTCCCTTGACTTAACCGTATCGATACGCGGGGTCGTATCGATACACGTTGAACTACAAAGATTTCCTAGTGATGAACCCATATTGATACGCCTCAGCCGTATCGATACGCCTTTACCAGATAAGGCATTTTTGAAAGATTTAAGTGCGAAAATCCAACTTTAAACGTCCCTAAATGCATGCAAGTGTCCTATGAACAAGTTTTAATGGCTAAACACAATGCATACTCCCCTAGCAACATGCATAGAAGCAAAATTAGTTAAATTAACACAAGCATGAATCACAAACAATTTCAAGCAAATTTTTTACGTTTTGGGACCTAGAAGGGGTCAAGAAACGCTAGTTAAACCTAACTCTCTCCTAAGGGTCCAAAAACGCTCTTTATCTAAAGGTTTTGTGAATATATCCGCTAATTGGTTCAAGGTGTCAACATACTCTATAACAACATCATGTTTCAACACATGATCTCTTATGAAATGATGTATAATTTCTATGTGTTTGGTTCTCGAGTGTTGGATGGGATTCTTAGTTAGACAAATGGCACTAGTTTTGTCACACCTAAGGGGTATAGTTTCTACTTCTACACCAAAATCTAAGAGTTGTTGCTTCATCCAAAGGACTTGAGCACAACTACTCCCTAAGGTTATGTACTCTGCTTCGGTGGTAGATAAGGCTATGCTATTTTGTTTCTTAGAGAACCAAGATACGAGCATACAACCTAAGAATTGGCATGTCTCGGAAGTACTTTTCCTATCTCGGAAGTACTTTTCCTATCTATCTTACACCACCATAATCTGCATCCGAATAAGCTTGAAGGCTATATGAGGAACCTTTAGGATACCAAAGGCCTAAGTTAGGTGTGTCTCTAAGGTATCTAAAAATTATCTTAATGGAAACTAAGTGTGATTCTCTAGGACTAGCTTGAAACCTAGCACACAAGCAAACACTAAACATGATATCTGGTCTACTTGCGGTAAGGTAAAGAAAAGAACCTATCATGGATCTATAAAGCTTAGAAGCAATACACTTACCTCCTTCATCTTTGTCAAGCTTTATGGAAGAGCTCATAGGTGTGGCTTTAGGTTTTGCATTCTCCAAGCCGAACTTTTTGAGCATATCGTTCACGTACTTAGCTTGATTTATGAAGGTGCCATCATTCCTTTGTTTAATTTGGAGTCCCAAAAAGAATGAGAGCTCCCCCATCATGCTCATCTCGAACTCACCTTGCATTAGCTTAAAAAATTCGTTGCAATAACATTCGTTAGTAGAACCAAAAATGATATCATCAACATAGATTTGTACTACTAAGATGTCATTATTATATCTTTTTATGAAAATTGTAGTGTCCACCTTACCTTTTTCAAAACCCTTTTCAATTAAAAAATTTGAAAGTCTTTCATACCAAGCTCTAGGAGCTTGTTTTAAACCATAAAAAGCTTTAGTTAGTTTGAACACATGGTTTGGAAATTTTGAATCCTCAAAACCCGGTGGTTGTTCAACATACACTTCTTCATTTATAAAACCTTTTAAAAAGGCACTCTTCACATACATTTGAAAAAGCTTGAAATCATTATAATATGTAAATGCTAAAAGCATCCTAATGGATTCCATCCTAGCTACGGGTGCATATGTCTCATCAAAATCAATTCCCTCTTCTTAGGTATAGCCTTGAGCAACAAGCCTAGCCTTGTTTCTCACTATATTACCACTTTCATCTACTTTATTCCTAAACACCCATTTAGTTCCTATAGTAGATTGATTACTAGGCCTTTCAACTAATGTCCAAACTTTACTTCTCTCAAATTGATTTAATTCCACTTGCATGACCAAAATCAAAAAATAATCTTTTAAAGCTTCTTTAATATTTTTAGACTCAATGCATGAAAAAAAATGCAACATGGTTCATTAATTTGAGAGAGGATCTAGTAGTTATCCCCTTGGATGGATCACCCAAGATTTTACCACCTTTGACATAGTTGAACTCCCTTCGGTAAGATACCTCATTTTCCTCAAGAGCCAATTCCTTCCAGGCTTCAAGAGGTGGATCTTGTGCATCTTCATTTTTAGTTGGAATTTCATCCACCTTTGACGTGTGTCCTCCATTAATGGCATCAAGAATTCCTACATCATCATCATCACAAGATTTCTTCCTCAGAAGGAGGTTATCATATAAAATAACATGTATAGACTCTTCAACTACTAGAGTTCTTTTATTAAATACACGATAGGCTTTAGAGTTTAAAGAGTACCCTAAGAAAATAGCTTCATCACTTTTAGCATCAAATTTACCTAAGTTTTCTTTACCATTATTCAAGACAATACACTTGCAACAAAATGGATGAAAATATCTAATGTTAGGCTTCTTAGATTTTAAAATCTCATAAGGTGTTTTCTTCAAAATTGGCCTAATCATTACTCAATTTATAATATTTAGGTAAATTATTTTTCCAGAGCATGGTTCTAGCCATTTCTTCTAAAGTTCGATTTTTCCTCTCAACTACCACATTTTGTTGAGGAGTGCAAGGTGCGGAAAAATTATGGCTAATCCCATTTTCATTTAAAATCTCTTCAAAACCTATATTTTGAAATTCGGTTCCATGATCACTTCTAATGTGAGAAATTTTAAGTTCAAGATCATTTTGAGTTATTTTAGAAAATGTGATGATTTTTTCTAAAGCCTCATCTTTTGTACTTAGGAATAGAACCCAAGTAAACCTAGAGTAGTCATCCTCAAGTACAAAGGCATATGATTTACCACCCAAGCGCATTGTTCTAATAGGCCCAAAAAGATCCATATGAATCAATTGTAAACATCTACTAGTAGAGACATCATTAATGGATTTAAATGAGTTCTATGTTGTTTACCCTTTGAACATTCATCAAAAATTTTATCATTAGAAAACTAAAGTTTGGGTAAACCTCTAACTAGATTGAAGGAAATTAATTTCTCTAAAACACTCATGCTAGCATGTCCTAATTTTCTATGCCAAAGCCATGAGTCATGTTCATTATCTGCAACTAAGCATGTATGAGATGAATGGATGTCATCTAAATGCACCATGTAGATATTGCCTATTCTTTGTCCTATGAGCATTAAGTGATTTGTTTTAATGTTCACAATTTTGCAACCACTTTTATCAAATAAAACATTAAAACCCTTATCACATAATTGACTAATGCTCAATAAGTTATGTTTAAGACCGTTGACATACAAAACATTTTCAATGAAAATAGAAGAGTGATTACCAATAGAACCTATTCCTTCAATGTGGCCTTTGGAGTTGTCACCGAAAGTTACCACTCCACCACTTTTTGGCTTTAGCTCCACGAATCTACTATTGTCACCGGTCATATGTCTTGAGCATCCACTATCAAGGTACCATGAGTTTTGGCTTGAAGCTTTGGCCTTGTAGCAATGCTCCCCCTATAAACAAAGAAATTAGGCCTTGATTTTTTGTACCCAAAACATTTTGAGTCCATATGTGCTAGCCTTCAAAACTTTGGTTCCCTTTGGAATCCATGAAGCAATAGCATTCATATTATTAGAAATAATGAGTTCTTAGGAACCCAAACACTTCTAACCTTTTGACCTCTAGATTGCTTATGAAAATTTCTTTGTTTAGGAATAAAAGGATTTTTTTACATATTGGGATTTAGAAGAGTTTCCCTTTTCAAAATGGTTTTTCCCAATAGCAATTGATGTTTTAATATTATCCACTTCCTTTGTGTGATAATCTTGAAAATCGAAAATAAGTTTTTCAAGTTCAAGGTTTTTCTTTTTAAGATCATTTGAAAGATTTACTAAATACAAAACATTCTTTTCCAATTCGGAGTTAGTTATTGAAAATGTTTCATTTTGATTTTTCAAATCAGAAATGTTTTTCTTGTTTCTCAAAATGGATTCCTTATGTTTTCCAACTAGCTAATCATAAACCTCTTGCAATTCATCGTAAGCATCTTGAAGCTCATCAAAGATAAAATCAAAATTAGATGAGTTAGGGTTTACCTTTGGTTCATCATCAATGGGCATGAGACAAAGATTGGCCACTTCCTCCTCCTCCTCAGATGACTCCTCGTCACTCCAAGTTGCTACTTGAGCTTTGAGCTTGTTCTTCTTCCCAAAGCTCTTCCTTTTTAATTGAGGACATTTATAGCGAATATGGTCGGATTTTTTGCATTCATAGCAAGTGATTTGGCCCTTCTCTTCTTCCTTACTCTCGCTCTTGAAGTCACATTTTTCTAATGAACTTTCTCCCATGATTGGACTTGATAAAGCGAGTGAACCGTTTGGCCAACATGGCCATCTCCTCATCTTCATCTTCGCTAGAATTGCTTTCATGGTATGAAGCTTTAAGAGCGATTCCAATCTTCTTCTTCTCAACACCCTTCTTCTCAACCTTATTCTCTTCCATTTTCTTTTCTTCTTCTCTTCCATTCCTCATGATCTCATGAGTGAGTAGAGATCCAACAAGAGCGTCAAGCTTGAGAGTCTTCAAATCTCGAGCTTCAATAATAGCCGTCCTCTTGCTATCCCATGATTCTGGAAGAGAGTACAACAATTTCCTCACTAGCTTGTCTTCGGGGATGATCTCACCGAAACCCTTCAATCCATTGACAATGACCGAGAATCGATCTAACATCTTGGAAACACTCTCATCGAGACCCATCTTGAAATTTTCTTAGCTTAGATTGAGTAGTACGATTTTTGTTTCCTTGACATTGCTAGTTCCCTCATATGTTGTCTCGAGGGTGTCCCAAACTTCCTTGGAATTCTCGATCGAAGACACCTTAGTGTAGATATCCGGACCAAGTGCACAAAAGATGACATGAATAATTTTATCATTTACTTGCATCCTTCTTCGTTCATCTTCCGTCATTTTGGCTTTCACCTTTGGGAAAATTCTTGCTTCACCATCTCTCTTCATGGGTATGTATGGACCTTCTTCAACCACATCCCACACCATGTAGTCGGTAGACTTGATGAAGAGCCCCATCCTATTCCCCCAATATGGGTAGTTATCCATATTTAAGAATGGTGGCTTGGTAGTAGATTGCGACTCGTAGAGGTTAGCCTTGGAGATGGATGTCAATGCTTGACTAGTTGTTGATCAAACTCTTCTAGAATCAACTCAAAAGGGCTGTAATCATTCCAATGAGTGTAGCTCTGATACCAATTGTTGAGTTGATCACACAATTGCAAATGGCCAAGAGGGGGTGAATTGGCGATAAAAATTTTGGTAGGAGATAAAGGTGAAAAATAAAATGTGACACAATAAGTTAGAGTGGTTCAAGTTCTCCAAATGAACTATACATCCACTACCTTAGTTCCACTAAGGATTTTCAACCAACTCACTACTTGAATTCTTCCCTTTTTCTTGGATGAGAATGTAACCTTACAATCTGATTAAACTTTCTACCCAAAGCTTAATCCACTCACTTTTACAAAGAGATGAATTTGGTAAACTCTAAAAGTTCCTCTCAAATGATGAATGTTTACCCAAATACAATTTCACACTCCCCAAACTCACAATACAAGATTAAAATAAGAACACAAGATTTGGGTACAAGAATTTGACAATGAAAGGCACTAGGGTTTGGATTTGATGCTTTGATGCTGCTTGTAGGTTCAATAGTTGTTTCTTGTTCAATTGAGACTTGTTTTTATACCCTTGCATTGAATTCTAGCCGTTTGGGTGGTTGGGATCATCAATAGAGCCGTTGAGAGCATTTTTCTCGCAATAAATGCAGCTTTGCTGCCTACAGTATCAGTACTTGTAGGAAGCGTATCGATACCTGCATCAAAGAGGAAAGAGTCGTTGTGAGTGAAAACATAGCGTATCGATACGCATAGAAGGTGTACCGGTACGGTTTTAAGGGGCGTATCGCTACGGATGGTCGTATCGATACGGTGTTTGCTCACTGGAATCCAAGTTTGGTTTTCTTAAATATCGTAACGATACACATACTTAGTGTATCGGTACGGTATAACGGTCTTTTAAAAATTGGGAAACCAACCAACTGACAAGCTAACGTTCAAAAATTAAATGCAAAGATTTTGAAAAGATAAGCTTATCGTATCGATACGGTTGCAAAGCGTATCGGTACGGTATCATTGAAAGAGGTTCCCAGATGAATATCGTATCGATACAGGGTAATACCATATCGGTACGCTCTGTCCATTAAAATTCTAGTGGTTAAAACTCGTATCGATACGCCTGAGCATTTTGTATAGTGTGGCTTGAAAACTTATAGGAAAAGACTTAGAAAAGTTTATCATTTTAAGAACTTGTCTTGAGATATTATTTTGTTTAAAATACTTGTCAATAGTGAGACTTTAAAGAGTACTTAAAAATTTATTGTTTTGCAAATTGGTCCATTAGTTTAGATGTTATATCAAAATCAAATTTTGGTTTCACAAAACCGCTATCATTGAGGCAAAGAATTTGAAGACACTGAAGCTTGATGAGCTAGTTGGTTCTCTGCTAACTCATGAAATCATGAAGCAAGGAAGGGGAGATGAAAGGAAGAAAGAAGAGTGGAGAAGCTTGAGGTAGACAAGAAAAAGAAACTAGGAGTGGCTCTTAAAGCTTCTCTACATGAGGAGAGCACTTTTAGTGAGGAGGAAGATTTTGATGAATTGACTATCATAGTCAAGAGATTCTCACTGTTAATGAGGTCCAATCAGGGTAGGAAGTTTCAAAGAAAGATGAACTTCAAGACCAAAAACAAAGAAAAAGAAAATGATCCAATCATATGCTATGAGTGCAAGAAACTAGGTCATATTCGTTCTGAGTGTCCTCAACTAAGAATAAGAGATTTGGGAAGAAGAAGAAGCTTAAAGCTAAGATTTCTACTTGAAATGATGAGGAGTCATCCGAGGACGAGGAATAAGATGTGGCCAACCTTTGCCTCATGGATCTTGAGGAGGATTCTTCTATGGTAACCTCTAACTCATCTACTTTTGATTTTACATTTGATGAATTCCATGAAGCTTATGACGAGTTACAAGAGGTGTATGATGAGTTAGTTGTGAAGTATAATGAGTTTGTTTTAAAAAAATAAAAAGATCATTTCAATTTAAATGCTAAAATGATTTACTTTCTCAAGCTAACTTGAAATTTTAGAAAACAATTTAGGTCTACAAGACGAACTTGAATACTTTCAAAATGAAAATGTAGATTTAAATAATCTTATTTCTCAATGTAACATTGACCACCAAAAGGTGTTAGATGAGCTTAATGAGCTCAAAAAGTGTTTCAAGAGTGTTGGTAATGTGAAAAATGAAATAGGTGAATCATCTAGAACAAACCAACCTAGGAGAACGAACTATAACTACAAACAAAGTGGCTTTTATAGGCATAATAAACTCAAAGAATTACAAGTGTATGGGTTCTTAAAGAACTTGTCAAATATATCACCTTGGATTCCTAAGGGAACAAAGCTTTTGGGAGCTAACACTCATGGACCCAAAATGATTTGGGTACCAAAAATCAAAGCCTAATCTCTTTGTTTGTAGGGGGAGCATTGCTACAAGGCCAAAACTCATTGTACCTTGATAGTGGATGCTTGAGGCACATGACAGGAGACAAGAGTTGATTCATGGATTTAAAGCCAAAAAGTGGAGGAGTAGTGACATTTGGTGACAACTCCAAAGGCCACATTGAAGGTATTGGCTCCATAGGTGATCACTCTGCTATACTCATTGAAAATGTATTATATGTCAATGGTCTAAAACACAATTTATTGAGCATTAGTCAATTGTGTGATAACAAGTTTAATGTCTTATTTGATAAAAATAGATGTAAAATTGTTGACATTAAATCAAATAAAGTAATGCTTATTAGTCATCACATAGGTAACATATATATGGTGCATTAAGATGACATTCATTTATCTCATGCATGTTTTGTTGCTCAAAATGAAAATGATGCATGATTATGGCATATGAAACTAGGACATACTAATATTAGTGTTTTAGAAAATTAGTCTTCCTAAATCTAGTTAGAGGTTTACCCAAGATTAAGTTCTCAAATGATAAAATATGTGATGCATGCTCTAAGGGTAAACAACATAAATCATCCATTAAATCCATTAATGATGTCTCTACTAGTAGATGTTTACAATTAATTCATATGGATCCATTTGGGCCAATTAGGACTACTAGCTTGGGTGGAAAATCATATGCCTTTGTGCTTGTTGATGATTACTCTAGATATACTTTGGTTCTCTTTTTAAGCACCAAGGATGAGGCTTTAGAAAACTTCATCACATTTTAAAAAATAACTCAAAATGAACTTGGGATTAAAATTTATCACATTAGAAGTGATCATGGAACTGAGTTTCAAAATCTAGGTTTTGAAGAGTTTTTAAATGAAAATGGTATTAGGCACAATTTTTCGGAACCTGAAACTCGTCAACAAAATGGGGTAGTTGAGAGGAAAAATAGGATTTTACAAGAAATGGCTAGAAACATGCTTTGTGAAAACAATTTACCTAAATATTTTTGGGCGGAAGCCACTAACACCGCTTGCTATATTATTAACCGAGTAATGATTAGCCATATTTTAAATAAAACTCCTTATGAGATTTTAAAATCAAAAAAGCCTAACATAAACTATTTTCATCCTTTTGGTTGCAAGTGTTTTGTTTTAAATAATGGAAAAGAAAATTTAGGTAAATTTGATCCAAAAAGTGATGAAGCTATTTTTCTAGGTTACTCCTTAAACTCTAAAGTTTATCGTTTGTTTAACAAAAGAACTTTAGTTGTAGAGGATTCTATACATGTTGTTTTCGATGATAACCTCCTTTCAAGGAAGGAATCTTGTGATGATGATAATGTAGGAATTCTTGATGCCTTTGATGGAGGAAAACTTCAAAGGAGGATGAGATTCCAACTAAAGAAGAAGATTCACAAGATCCACCTCTTGAAGCCTTGAAGGACTTGACCCTTGAGGTAAAGAAAGTGAGCTACCCAATGGAGTACAACAATGTCAAAGGTGGTGAAATCTTGGGTGATCCACCCAAGGGGGTAACTACTAGATCTTCTCTCAAACACATGAATCATGTTGCTTTTATCTCATGCATTAAGCCTAAGAACATTCAAGAAGCATTAAAAGATGCTTTTTGGATTATGTCTATGCAAGAAGAGTTAAACCAATTTGAGAGAAGAAATGTATGGACATTAGTTGAAAAGCCTAGTAATCAATCTACTATAGGAACTAATTGAGTGATTAGGAATAAACTAGATGAGAGTGGTAACATAGTGAGAAACAAAGCTAGACTAGTTGCTCAAGGTTACACTTAAGAACAGGGAATAGATTTTGATGAAACCTATGCACCCGTAGCTAAAATGGAAGCTATTAGGATATTGCTTGCATATGCATGTTATCATAATTTCAAGATTTTTCAAATGGATGTGAAAAGTGCATTTTTAAATGGTTTTATAAATGAAGAAGTGTATGTGGAACAACCATCGGGTTTTGAGTATTCAAAATTTCCAAATCATGTTTTTAAGCTAACTAAAGCACTTTATGGTTTAAAACAAGCTCCTAAAGCTCGGTATGAAAGGATTTCAAACTTTTTAATTGAAAAATGTTTTGAAAAAGGTAAGGTGAACACTACAATTTTCATAAAAAAATATAAAAATGACATCTTAGTAGTGCAAATATATGTTGATATTATTTTTTGGATCTACTAATGAGTGTCATTGCAAAGAGTTTTCTAAGTTAATGCAAGGTGAATTTAAGATGAGCATGATGGGGGAGAACTCATTCTTTTTGGGACTCCAAATCAAACAAAGGAAGGATGTCACCTTCATCAATCAAGCGAAGTACGTGAAAGCTATGCTCAAGAAGTTTGGCTTGGAGCAAGCAAAGCCTCAAGCTACACCAATGAGCTCATCTACAAAGCTTGACAAAGATGAAGGAGGTAAGTGTGTTGACTCTAAGCTGTATCGCTCAATGATTGGATCTTTTCTTTACCGAACCATAAGTAGACCCGATATATTGTTTAATGCTTGCTTGTATGCTAGGTTTCAAGCTAGTCCTAAAGAGTCTCACCTTATAGCCGTAAAAAGGATACTTAGGTACCTTAGAGACACTCCTTGTTTTGGTCTTTGGTACCCTAGAGACTCAACCTTTAACCTTCATGCTTATTCGGATTGTAACGCCCTGGTCTTGAGCCTATATGTTTTAGACATCGGATTGGACCGGTCGAAAATAGTTCAAATCGTGTTAGGTGATTTAAGGAAATCAAGGATCGGGAAAGAATAAAAAAATGGTAAAAATTTCTAAAATCCTCTAAAAACATGTTTAAGAGATTGGTCAAATCAATTTTACAAAATAAGCTTTGTAAGTGGTACATTTTGGATAGTGACCAAAATGTAAAGTTTCAAAACTATGGAAAATGTAATTTTAAAAGAGAAGCCTAAAATCTTAGAATCTTTATGCAACTTTATTGTAATTCAGCCTTTCCTTAATTTGACCTATGTTTAAAATGATTTTTAAACTAATTGATTTTAGAAGGCTTTTATTTATTTAATTAATTAGGTAGTTAATTGGTGAGATTTTAATCATGTAACTACCTTTCTCTTCTAATTTTCAGCCAAACAATATTCTAAATCATTTTCTCCATATTTCTTTTCTTCCAAACACTCTTTTCTTGATTTCTCTTTCATTTCAAAGAATCCTTTTCAATTTCTTCAAGTTTTGTGAAGCAAAACTTGTCATTCATTAAGGAAAGCAAGGATTGGAGGTAAATCTTATTCTCAACTTCTAATCAAGGTTCTTTATTGAAATTCCCAAGATCTTTGGTTTCTAATTGTTGTTTTTGGTTGAGTTTTCATTATAGTTTTGATTTGAGATCAAAATCTTGTAAAAATATGAGTAAAATCTTGATTTTCGGATTGATATCGATGAGCTCTGTTTTGGATTTGTTTTATTTGAGTTTTGAGTTGATTATTATTTTGAAAAAGGGTTTTGATAATATAGATCCCAAAATCCTTGAGATCCATGAGTTTCTTGATGGTTTTAGTTTGGGTTTTGAGGTGAAATTATGGTGTTATGCATGCTGGAGGTATAAGGATGGGTTTAGGTTTTTTTTACATGAGTTTTGATGTTTACAAATGGTTGAAAGTGATGTATGTTTGCTAGTCTTGATTTAGGAAGCAATCGATTGAGTTTTTGGTTGTTTCGGATGGGTAAATTTGTGTAGTTTGGGTGAGCAACAAGTTTGTGTTTCGTTTCTAGTGTTGATATGCATTATAATACATTTAGATCTCTATTTTGGTGATAAAAAATAGGGTCTCTTGATCCAGGAGCAAACAAGACGTTTTTGGAGGCTCTAGAAGGTTGATTTTCGTGTCGGCGAGCAAGGCTTCGCGTTTTGATTTTCGTGAGTGGAAAAGAGTTTTATAGCTTTGAAACGTTTTGAACGTGGTTTTTGGGAGCTTAGTGTAAGTTTGAAACACTTATCTAAGCTCAAGAGTAAGTATATTGAAAGTCTCTCTTGGATTGTGTTATGTTTTGGTTTAAAATGCACTTGATTTAAACGTGTTTTGATTACTGTTTTAAAACATGTTTTGAGCAATGATGTTGCTGGTTTTAAATGCCGTTTTGTTAAGGATGCTCATGGTAAGTGATCCTTGAGTTTATATGATTTATGCAATTGGTTTTAAGCATGTTAATACTTGTGAAAGTGGCATTTTGGTTTATGCTTGTAAAACAATGAATTGATGATGATCGACGATTATATTGGCAAGTGATGGTAAATGGTCTTGGTTATTTTAATCGGATATAGTTAGCCGGCTATAGGAGTGGGTGCATCGTTAATAAATTCGCCTTGGATGTTGAGGGGTTGTGATTGTGCCGTAATTTCCATCAATGTACCCTAGCGATCGAGGAAATAGCGTCACCCCGATGGAGGATGGCTCTCATGGGTAGACTTAGTTAAGCGTCACTATGGCGAAGGAATGCTCTCGTGTGTGAGATTGGTTAAGGTGATTACAATGGTTGAGGTAGCTCCCATGTGTAAGCCTTGTTTTGTGTCTCGACTCTCGATAGTGGGTTATACAACTACCGATGAGTGATGTTTAGGGGTTGTGATTGTGCCATTAACTCCACCACAGTGTTGAGGGGTTGTGATTGTGCCATTTAACTCCATCATGGGTGTTGAGAGGTTGTGATTGTGCCATTGAACTCCACCTTGTGAAGCCGGTAGTGTGTATGAAGAGTGTGAGACAATGCTTGTAATCCGCGTATCCGATTGTGTCGATTGTGTTGTGTTTTGAAATGGTTCTTGTTATCGATCACTTGTGAGCCAATATAATGGTGATGATATAATGAATTAATGATGAACGCTTATTTTGAGAACGCATGTGATGCTTGAGAGTTATGCTAGAATGTATGTGATACTTGGTTTAAGCATGAGCAAGATTTTTGTTGTTGTAATTAATGATGCCACGAGTATGTGGATTTAAAAGAGGAAGTGTTGTTTTTAAGTGCATGTATTAAAGGAAGGCATGTGTTTACAAAGAATGATGATTTGGTTTTTAAAATACATTGATGAATGTTTTGGTTTTATAGAGGTCCTCACTAAGCTTTATGCTTACGCTCATTTGTTTCATCAATGCAGAGAATTGAGTATTTTTTGGAAGCAAGCAAGCAAAGGATATCCAAATATTTTGGCTAAACAATGTATGTGGTTTAACCTTAGTGTAATAAGAGGAAATGGGAGGGATTTCCACTCATGTGTTGTTTGGTAATGTTAAACACTTTATGCATGTTTGGTTTATGTCTTAAGACTTCTAAATGGTCTTTACTCGGTTTGTGGCCTTGTTTATGGTGTTTTGGCTATGCTTTGGGTTATGTTTTAAAAGCATGTTTGAATAGTTAATGTCTCTCTTTGGATTGCCCTGCTTGATGCTTACATGATGAATATTTGATGATGCATAAGTGTTGGCGCGATGTTTATAACATGGATGGATGATTGGGACATGATTAGACGATGTTAAAAGTGTTTTGGGGCTATTTCTTGAGCATTTCTGGTATAGGTATCGATGTTTATAACCTTAGTGTATCGATACCTTTCAGCTAAAATGATACAAGTGAATTGATACGAGCATCAGGTGTATTGATACGCCTGTGCAAACTTTGAAGGGTGTATCGATACCCTTAGGCTAAAATGGTGCAGGTGTATTGATACGAGCATCAGGTGTATTGATACACCTATGCAAATTTAGTAGGGTGTATCGATACACGAGGGAAGTGTATCGATACCCTTTCTCAACTTTGGCCACTACCATTTTGCGTATCGATACGGGCTAAGACGTATCGATACGGGTAGTTGAAATTCAGTTAAAAGAATCTTTTTAAGTTTGGAAATGTTGCATTTTGGTCCCTAAATGTTGTGTATGCAGTTGAATGAGTTTGGGTGATTCGTTTGAGCTGAAATTTGGCATGTTGGAATGTTACATGACTAATTTAAGATTGGTAGCTTTAAAATCTTCAATGTTTCTGTATTTTATGGAAATTACAGTTTTGTCTCTAAAAGTCAAATGTATTCAATTGAACCCCTAATTGAACTCCGATCGTTGTACCGTTTTCGCCTAATCACTTTGCTGAACATATAGGGTAATAATGTACATCTTGAGAAGATAAAAGAAAAAAGGGTCGTTAATCGAGGTTGACTTTAACGAGTTAACTTTGGTTTTCCTCGTGTAATCTTCTTAATTTGGGCCAAACGTCTAGGCCGAGCTAAAGGGGTTACATTTGTGGTATCAAAGCCAGGTTACGAAAGAATTGGGGATGATGGTAAGTGAAATTGGTATGTTTTGATGTTTGATTCAGTTTTAAATGGCATGTTGTTTGAAAAATCATGTTTTGGTTGAATATTGGTGTTTATGACATGCTTGGTTGTTATGAATCATATGTGAGTAAAATATGATTGTACGATGATGATGTGCTAAGGATGTGTGTTGATTGATTATGATGTAAAGCATGATGATTATGATAAGCTATCGTATACAATGTTATGCTTGAGGCAAATCGGGGTGCCCAATGCCTTATTACACTTGATAAATGTTTTAAATTGGATTTGTAAACTTGGATCATTGCTTGAGGCTGATCTAAATCATGGTTTGAATTTTTTTTTGTTATTATGCCTTGTTAAAAATACCACAATGAGTCCGAGGAGAGAATTGGGATCGAATACAGTCGTACCTATGAGTGAGCAGGGTAATCAAGGGAACGATGTTCCGTCTGTTGAGAATGTGTCTATTCGGCCGTTCTTATCTGGACTTGAGGTGATAGGGCAGCACGAGAGGGCTAGCCTGTGATGAAAATTTTATCATCCGTGGTTCAGGAGATGTCTGGAGCATCTCAGGCCGCGGTGATGAAAATCATGCGCTTGTGCCGGCTGTCGGACAAGTTAGTTTGTCAAAATAGCGTGTACATGATTTGGGAGCTGTTGAGTATCATGGGTCGACACCTGAGGCGTTCGAGGCTTGGTTAGCCAGTACGATTCCAATCTTGGATCAGGAAGGGTGTGACAGCATCTGTAAGTTGGGAAGCAATCTCGTTAATGCTGGATGATGCTTGTGTTTGGTGGACATCTGTGTCGGTTGCATCGAATATCCATTATGTGGATTGGGAGTTCCTTTTTTCTGCCTTTAAGAGGAGATATCTGGGAGATAAGTTCTTGGGGGATAAGCAACGTGAGAGCATGGCTACAGATGGCGATGGTAACTTGAATGGGGATAAAAGAACTGTGAGTTCAGGCCTCGAGAGTGGTCGCCGTAAGAGACATCGTGATATAAGGTTTCTTCCGAGTTTGAGGTTAGTGACTGGTGGTGGTGTGGAACAAGTATATCCGTGTCAGAAAGTGGTGGTTCGTCTACCGGAGTGTGGTCGTTGTGGAAGGTGACACACTGGGGTTTGTTGGGATAATGGAGCTTGTCGGAGATATGGTGCGACAAGACATGTGAAGTGTAATTGTCCTCGGATAGCGAAACCAACTCCAACGCGTGTAGTTGAGTCCCATAGAGGTTGTGAGCGTTGCCGAGATAAGGTTCGGTGGTTGCAAGAAGGGAAAAGGGGCGCGAGGTGTGCGATGATTGAGTTTTATTGGAATTGTGGGTCTGTTGGACATTTGAGGCGAGATTGTCCAGTGTTAGCTCGGGGTGGTCAAGGTGGGTTGTTTGTTGAAGCTCCTTGTGGTTGCGAGTGCGGTCATGGTTCTTTGCTTAGTTTTAGTTTTGCATCTTTTTGTGTGGTGGTTAAGGCTCTATTGTTAGTGAAGCTTTGGTTAGTAATCAGTGTTGTTTTGATAACAACATTGGTGACGAAAGTATAATAGTTAGAGTAGTTTGCTGTAATGAGTGGTAAGAATGGTGAAGATGGAAAAGTTGAGATTAGGATAAGAGGTTGTTTCTGGTTTGGTTTGAGGACGTTATTAGTAAGTGTGAACAGACATACATGCACAATTAAAATCATTTGTATATATATATTACATATATTGGTACATGCATACATTTGTCATGACATTAGAAGTATGCATACATGTGCATAGGCGTTTGTAAGGGCATGTAAGCAATCATGCATATTAATGTTCACACTTACTAATAACTAATTGGACCTGATAGTGATGAGTTATGATTGGGGTAGTTTGTGGGTTTAAAGTTTTGTTTTGGTGCTAGTTGAAGAGGGGTGTGAGTTTAGGATGTGGATAAGTTTACTGTTAGGAGTGATTGTGGTCTAGCTTGGTTGGCTGGAGGTAAAGTTCTAGGTGTTTTAAGGGCCTTTGGCGGCTTGGTGGCGAAGAGGAGACTGTTTTGGTTAGAATCGGATGAGGTCGTTTGGTGTGTAGTTAAAAGCTTTTTGAAGTAGCCGTTGGGTATTGTAGTTTCTCTGGGATGGACGGTTGTCGTAGGTTTGCGGATGTGGTATTGAAGTGTTGTTTTATTCTTGCTTGAATAGTCATAGCAGGATGGTTGTATTAGGTGGATGAGGTTTTGACGGTGACCTTGGAGGAGTTGGAAGGAAGTTATGACGATAGTTCTAATCGAGGTTTAGCTTGGGTTGAGTAGAGAGTTCTTAGCTCTTGCGTGAGTTTTAGGATGAGTGGTTAAGAAGGTTGGGAAGGTTGTAGCGTATGCTTTCAGTCGAATGCAAGTGCTTGGAGAATGAGCTTTATCTGTGGTTATGTAACCCCCTCGTCCCGGCCCGGGCGGCTTACCGGTCCAAGTGGGCTACACGGGGATAACCGAGGTGAAACCCGTTAAGTCTCCACTTCGGTTAACAACCCGAGAAAACTTTTTCATTTATTATCGTGTCTAGATGGATTCAAAAAGACCTATATGAGAAGCGACATCGGAAAACAAGACTCGCAAGAAGACTAACATCAAATCTGGCCTAAGCCCAAAACTTGAGAACCTTTAGAGATATCAAACGCCCACTTTTTATGCCTCTATTTCGAAACAAGCTTGTCCGCTTCGAAACACGGACCCAGTTTAAAAAGCCAACCACCCGTACTGATACGCATCCACCCTGTTTCGGAACAGGGGTCCATTTCGCCTAGATGTTCTGGAACACGTTCCGAAACATGCAATCATAGTAGCCAGAACATTCCGAAACTCGTATCGGAACAGGGGTTTACAGTGGCCAAACCGTACCAGAACGCATTCTGATACTGGTGTCCCTGGAGCCACACCCGTTCCGAAACAGACTTACCCGTTCTGAAATGCCTGCAACCAGTGAGTTTCCAAAACCATATTTAAATATCTCTAGACGATTCCAAATGGCCCCAAAGACTTCAAGAAGCAAGACACCACATAAGCACAAAACTCTAGAGGCAAACACCCTAGTACAAACATGATTAAACACACAACATACATAAAAGACAATGCATTTAACGAACCAAGCATTCACCGAAAAAGTCATACATTGCATATAAGGTATTCATGCCTTAGCACAAAACATACACACAAGCATTCATGATAGGGGCACAAGGCCAACATACAGAGCATAAGCAAGCCATAAACAAAACATAAACATATCAAGGTGTCTAAACAAGCTCCTAACACAAAAACAACACAAATCCCCATTGCTTAACTATTACATCAATTACTTAAAAGTCCATACTTGATGATAGCAAAAGCACACTTTGAGGCCTTCTCCTTGCACAAGCAACCCACGAACTAAGGATCTACATTGTCGAACAAAAGAGAGCGTAAGCGTAAAGCTTAGTGAGGGTAAGCTCATAAAACAAACCTCGACAATGCAGGGTCTAAGCACGAGCAACACAACCAAGGAAGAATGCGTGTTTTCTTACCTTCGAAGCCACGAGAGCCAAATATATATGATGCATGAACATAATATCAATATCATGCCATGCTCAACATGTACATAAGCGCAGCCATATGGAAACACATTTAACAAAACGTATTGCACCTAGCTATGACCCAAATCCACGTATAACAACCGTTGGAACTCACATCAAACAACTCAACCAATACCATACGGTGGGATTACACTCATCACCGTTTCACACGGAGGGGATTCCACTCATCCTCACGCTCCGTCGATGGGATTCCACTCATCACCGACTAACATAAAAAAGAAGATTTCTGGGCGTACCAGTACTCCATCTTGATGACTACCATCACCAAGACCATGCACGCATTTTAACTCTCGTGTGCACACTAAACATCCTAATGATCGATCATTTGTACCGAAGCATACTAGTGTCAATACTAACTCACCACAAGGTCCTCATAATATAATATTCTTACCATTTCCGTGCTTAGCACGTACTCACCATGATTTATCATCATGCACCCAAATTCCATTCAAATACATGCATATCACAATGCATAAACAAAACAGCATGCCTCATTATCACACATAGCCACAATGTGCATATCAACATTAATCACAAATAACATACGAGGCATAAACACAACATTCAAAGTTCATCCATAGGTCTCTAACTAAAGCTTGAGATTAGACTACCAATCTAATCCCAACTCTAGGTGGGTTTACCAAGCATGACCTAGGTCCACATGCCCGAACCAACATTTGAAAACCAATTCAAAACCAAAGAACCACTCACCGGACTTTCCAAACACAAGCAAACAACCGATCAAGCTCCCAACAGATCCAGATTCGAATGTGAGGCTTCACCAACACAAAACCTTGATGCTATCAATCAAACACAAGCAAAACAATCAAATTTCAGTCCACAATTCAACTGAGCAAACCCAGAACACAATTCAAGCAAATACTAGACCCAAAACACTCTCAAAACACCATTTTCGAGCAGCCCTTAAACTCAGCAAAGAACCAATGTTTCCAACACATTTAACACACCTAATAGCTTCCAGAATAACCCCTAACCAATATACAACCATCAGTCGTCAATTCCCAACACAAAATAGCCCAAAAACTCATCTTTAGAACCACCTAAAACCTCCCTAAAACACATATCCGGAAATCATTATATAACCTTGTAAAAATTAGGTATGTTGGACCTTTTGGATAGTAAATAACTTATCTACAACAACAAATCAAAAGTTCAACTAAAAGCCATCAAAGTTATCATTTTTATTTCAAAACTCAAAAACTTCAAAATGTAATACATTGGGTTTTAATGAAAACTAAAGGTATAGACATGAAGGGAAAGATGAGGAAAACTCAAAAACATGTTTACCTTTCAAAAATCAACAAGAATTAAGGAGGATGGTGATAGAATAGTGAACTCCCATGGAAGGAGAAGTTGTCATGATATTTTTGAAGGGGGGGGCAAGAAGATGATGAAAAATGGGTGTTTTATTTCTAAAAGCCAAATGACTTAACTACCCTTAATGAAATGAGATATTCACAAGAGCATGATCCATGGCTATTTGGGCTTGCTTTAAAATATGTCCAACACACTTAATTATTTTGAAGACAATACCCGAAACATTATTTTAATTATTTAATTCATCCGCCCCAAAACCTGGGTGTTACAGGTTATAAAAGCTCAAAAGCCATGTTGTTTTGGTTGGTTCCTCGTGAGAGGGTGGTCTGTTGGCTGAGTGTAAGTAAACATTCTTGAGATGGTTGATATAAGTGAAGTTACAGTTGGAGATGTGGTTAGAGTCTCGTGATGAGGATTTTCGGTTGGTTAGTGGGCGGATTTTGGGTTTTCGTGTTCAGAAGTGTAGGGTTCATAGATCATAAGGGTTTAAAGTATCTAGTGTTTCAAAAAGAGTTGAATCTTTGGAAATGAGGGTGGTTGGAGTTGATTAAAGAGTGTGGCCTGATGATGAGGTATCAAGTTGGGAAGGCTAATGTTGTGGCCAATGCTTTGAGCGGGATAGTGGCTGTGGAGTTGAGGGCGATGTTTGCTCGCTTGAGCGTATCACAAGATGGTGGCCTTGTTGTCGAATTGTGGGTGAAACCATCCCTGAACCAGTTGATCAGAGATAAGCAGTTGCTTGACAATTCTCTTGTACCATGTGTTCAAGATATCATGGATGGAAAGCCTAAAGATTTTGGTTTCAATGATGTTAGTGTTTTGAGCTTTGGGAATTGAATAGTGGTGCCAAATGATGTTGAGTTGAGGTGCTCTATTCTGGATGAAGCCCTTAGGGGTTCTTTCGTAGTGTACCCTGGTCGTACGAAGGTCTATCTTGGTTTGGGAGTGGGTGATGTCGAATAAAGTGAAAAAGGGTGTTGACAAGTTTGTAATCAAATGTTTGGTTTGCTAGCGGGTGGAAGTTGAGCTTTGGTTTCCTTCTAGGTTTAGTAAACGTTGGGGATCCCAGAGTTGGAAATGGGGGAAGATTACTATGGATTCGTGTTTGGATTACCTTTGACACTGTCAAAAAAGAATTTTTGTTTGAGTAGTTGTTGATCGTCTTGCGAAGTATGCACACTTCTTAGCAGCGCATACTATGTATATGTTGGATAAGTTGGCCGAGTTGTATGTTGTTGAGATTGTGCGTTTGCACGGAGTGTTGAAGTCTGTTGTATCGGATAGATATCCGAGGTTCACATCGACGTTTTGGGAATGGTTGAGTCAAACTTGGGGTACGCGATTAAGTTTCGATACTTCTTATCATCCTCTGATATGTTGAGATGTTGTGTATAGATTTCCTAGGTTCTTCGGAAATACATTTTCCCTTGGTTGAGATTGCTTGTAACATTAGTTACCGGGGAAGTATTCAAATGGCTCCATACGAGGCTCTATATGGGAGAAAGTGTAGAACGCTACTTTGTTGGGCGGAAATAGGGAAAAAGTTGGTTTCGATGCCGGATATGTTAAAAGGGATCACCGAGAAGGTGGAGCTCATTTGTGAAATGCTGGAAGGTGGCATTGGATCGGTGAAAGTCTTATGCGGATTTGAGGCGTAGGTAGTTAAAGTTCGCGGTTGGCGAACATGTGTTTTTGGAAGTATCATATTGGAAGAAGGTGATGAGTTTTGGGTGTAAGGGTAAACTTAGCCCGAGGTTTATTAGACCTTATGAGGTTGTGGAGTGTGTTGGTCCTGTGGCTTATCGGTTGAGCTTGTCTCCCGATTTAGCCAAGATACATGATGTGTTTCGTGTTTCGGTGTTGTGGAGCTATAGATCGGATTCTTCGCATGTGATGCCTATCGAGGAGATAGAGATGAACCCAGATTTATCTCGCGATAAGGGATCGGTGAAGGTCCTTGGCTCGAACAACAAGGTTCGTCATGGCAAAACTATAGAGCTTGTTAAAGTGCTTTGGAGACAATGAGGAGTTGAGGAGACCTCGTGTGAAAGCAAGAAAACTAGTTGAAGTAGTTCTCTCACCTTTTTCCTTTCAAGTAAATTTTGGGGGTGAAATTTCCTAAGTAGGGGAGATTTGAAATGCCCTGGTTTTGGGCCTAGATGTTTTAGACATCAGATTGGACCGGTCGGAAACGGTTCGAATCGAGTTAGGTGATTTAAGAAAATGAAGGATCGGAAAGGGATAAAAATATGGTAAAATATGCTAAAATCCTCTAAAAACATGTTTAAGAGATTGGTCAAATTAGTTTTACAAAATCAACTTTGGAAGTGGTACATTTGGGTAGTGGCCGAAATGTAAAGTTTCAAAACTGTGGATTTTAACCTAATTCATTTTAGAAGGCTTTTATTTATTTAATTAATTAGGTAGTTAATTCGTGAGATTTTAATCACGTAACTACCTTTCACTTTTCATTTTCAGCTAAACACTATTCTAAATCATTTTCTCCATATTTCTTTTCTTCCAAACACTCTTTTCTTGATTTCTCTTTCATTTCAACGAATCTTTTT
The DNA here is from genome assembly GCA_958450335.1 of Hibiscus tridactylites. Taxonomy (NCBI): domain Eukaryota; kingdom Viridiplantae; phylum Streptophyta; class Magnoliopsida; order Malvales; family Malvaceae; genus Hibiscus; species Hibiscus tridactylites. Next base: position 33,720,104 of record OY288269.1, read on the forward strand.
CAATTTCTTCAAGATTTGTTAAGCAAAACTTGTCATTCATCGAGGAACGCAAGGATTGGAGGTAAATCTCGTTCTCTATCTCTAATCGAGGTTCTTTATTGAAATCCCCAAGATCTTTGGTTTCTTATTGTTGGTTTTGGCTAAGTTTTCATTATAGTTTTGATTTGAGATCAAAATATTGTAAAATATGAGTAAAATCTTGATTTTCGGTTTGATATGCATGAGCTCTGTTTTGGATTGGTTTTAATTGAGTTTTGAGTTGATTATTAGGTTGAAAAAGGGTTTTGATAATATAGATCTCGAAATCCTTGAGTTTCTTGATGATTTTAGTTGGGTTTTGAGGTGAAAGGATGGTGTTATGCATGCTGAAGGTATAAGGATGGATTTAGGTTGTTTTTAGATGAGTTTTGATGTTTACAAATGGTTTAATGTGATGTATGTTGGCTGGGCTTGGTTTAGGAAGCAATCGATTGAGTTTTCGGTTGTTTCGGATGGGTAAATTTGTGTAGTTTGTGTGAGCAACGAGTTTATGTTTAGTTGCTGGTGTTGAAATGTATTTTAATGCATTTAGATCTCTGTTTTGGTGATAAAAAAACAGGGGCTCTTGAATCGGGAGCAAATGAGACGTGTTTGGAGGCTCTGAGAGGGTGATTTTAGTGTCAGCGCGCAAGGCTTTGCGTATCGGTGAGTGGAAAATAGTTTTCCAGCTTTGAAATGTTTTGAATGTGGTGTTGGGAGCTTAGTGTAAGTTTGAAACACTTAGCTAATCTCAAGAGTAAGTAAATCGAAAGTCTCTCTCGGATTGTGCTATGTTTTGGTTTAAAATGCACTTGATTTAAATGTGTTTTGATTACTATTTTAAAGCATGTTTTGAGCCATGATGCTGCTGGTTTTAAATGCCATTTTGTCAAGGATGCACACGGTAAGTGATCCTTGAGTTTATATGATTTGTTCAATAGGTTTTAAGCATGTTAATGCTTGTGAGTGTGGCATTATGTTTTATGCTTGTAAAACAATGAATTAATGATGATTGATGATTATATTGGGAAGTGATGGTAAATGGTCTTGGTTATTTTAATCGGATATAGTTAACCGTCTATAGGATTGGGTGCACCGTGAATAAAATCGCCTTGGATGTCGAGGGGTGGTGATTGTGCCGTAATCTCCACCCAAGTACCCTAGCGATTGAGGAATTAGCGTCACCCCTATGGAGGATGGCTCTCGTGGGTAGACTTAGTTAAATGTCACTACGGTGGAGGAATGCTCTCGTGTGTGAGCTTGGTTAAGGTGATTACATTGGTTGAGGTAGCTCCCATGTGTAAGCCTTGTTTTGTGTCCCGACTATCGCTAGTGGGTTATACAACTACCGATGAGTGATGTTGAGGGGTTGTGATTGTGCCATTGACTCCTCCACATGTGTTGAGGGGTTGTGATTGTGCCATTAAACTCCATCCCGGGTGTTAAGGGGTTGTGATTGTGCCATTGAACTCCACCTTGTGAGGCCGATAGTGTTGTTGGTAATGCTTCAAGAGTTACCAAAGCTATATCCCACATTGGTTGGGAAAATAGCTAGGGAAGGGTATTTATACCCATGCTTCCTCCCTCCCTTGTTGAGTGGGAAAGAACAAGGGAAGTCCTCGACACGTACTGACTGGAAAATTCGTATATATTCTAGGCTCGGGCTCGGGCTCGGGTAACACGTGTCTTCGACACATACGCGCGCGTATATATTCTTTTTGGAGAAAATTCGTAGGAATTTTCTTATGAACAAAAGACTATATGTGAAAGAATTTTTTTCTTCTTATTTATAGGCTTTTGATAAAACTGTTTGAATCAATCTGAATTTATTTGATTCGAACGTTCAGAATATTTATTTATTTGATTCGAACGGTTTGATTCCAGTGTAGTTTATTCGAATTTATTCGAATATGTACAGTATGTTCAGTGGATGAATTTAGACTGTTTTTCAGTCAAATTCAAGGTGTAACAGCAATGTTATTGCATGATTATTACAGAATTAAAATGGTGACTATGTGAAGCTATTACAACAGGTTTAAGATTGTTGTTATACAGATTTAATTCAGTAATTATTTGAGCAGTGAAATGTCAATTATAGACATGATATCCAGCCTATAAATAGAGGTGCTGCATGCACCATTGAAAATCATCAAACACATTACAAAGCATTTGTATTCTCTCTGTTTCCTCCACTATTTGTTCGAGCAGTTCCACTGTTGTTCACTCCGGAGTCGAGTGTACGGTTCCAGGAGCGTCTGTGTGCACCTCGGGAGACAGTCTCCCCGTGAAGCGACTACACTGTTCGGGGCAGTTTTGTTTCTAAGGCAGTGGCCACCATTCCACGACACGGTTCACATATTTACCTTCTGTTTTTATATTTTTCCAGTCAGTGCTAACAGCCGGTTTTGCAGTTCCATTTTACCAACAATTTAGAAACAAAACTCATCTCCGATTCTGCAAAATGGCTTCTTCATCCGCACTACTAAGCAAGCTCATTCCCGACCTTTCCAAGCTCGATGCTTTAGATGGCAGCAACTATCGAAGGTGGTCCCAGCGCATACTAATTTTCTTTTAGCAATTGGACCTCGATTATGTGTTTCTCAACGAACCACCAGTTGCACCACCTACCGTTGCTATTCCTGCTGATAACCAAGGCCAAAATGATGTTGCCGCCGATGCCCTTGCTGCTGCCACCTTTGCCAAATATGAGAAGGACAACAAGACGGTCCGTGGCCATCTCCTTAGTCACATGTCCAACAAATTATTTGACATGTATCTAAAGGAGAGGAGTGTAAAGGCGATATGGGATTCCTTGGACACCAAGTATGGAACCGATGATGCGGGGATCAAAAAACATGTCGTGGGCGAATGGTTAAAGTTCCAGATGACCGACAACAAGCCCATCATGGACCAAGTCCATGACTATGAGAATCTTGTCTCGGACATCATAGCGGAAGGCATGCAAATGTGTGAAGTTTTGCAAGCAAATGTTCTAATCGAGAAGATGCCAAAATCATGGTCCGATTACCGCAACTCCCTCAAGCACAAGAAAAGGGACATACCACTTCAGGAGCTGATCGGTCACATGAAAATCGAGGAGGCCAACCGTTTGAAAGATAAGGTTACAAACAATTTTAGTCACTTATCTTTTAAAACTAACATAGTTGAGTCTGGTGGTGCTTCAGGGTCCAAAAAGCCCTTTAAGAAAGGCCCTCCTAGCAAAAAGCCCAAACCACAGAAGACTACCAACTTCAAGAAGCCCATCAAGGCTATGCCCGACGTGAAAACCATGAAGTGCTACGTGTGTGGGAAAGCTGGTCACAAGGCATACCAATGTCAGCACCGCTTGGACCGCCAAAATGAGACTAGACCACGCATGCATGTGACGGAGGACATGGATGATGATGTCATAGCCGCGGTGGTTTCGGAGGTCAACCTCGTAGAGAAGAACACTGAGTGGGTCGTAGACACCGGAGCTTCTCGACACTTCTGCGCAAAGAAGGAGTTCTTCACCGAGTTCGAGGACGTGAAAAATGGTGAACGTGTGTACATGGGGAACTCCAGCAGCTCTAAAGTGATGGGCAAAGGCAAGGTTTTACTCAAGCTAACTTCCGGTAAAACTTTGACCCTTAACAATGTCCTATATGTGCCTGCCCTACGTAGAAATCTGATTAGTGGAGGCCTCTTAAATAAGGCAGGCATTAAGTTAGTTTTTGAGGCAGATAAACTTGTACTTTCCCGTAACGGTGATTATGTCGGGAAAGGTTTTTTAAGCGAAGGTTTATTTGTCATAGAAACTCAACTTAATGAAAATAATAAAGCTACCACTTCTGCTTATATTGTTGAGTCTGTTGATATGTGGCATGCTAGATTAGGACACGTAAATATTCAATCCCTAAAGAAAATGATGAATATGAATATTTTGCCTAAACTAGACATAACAAACTATAATAAATGTGAAGTTTGTGTAGAAGCAAAGCATGCAAACCCTTCCTTTAAAAATGTTTCTAAAAGAAAGACTAAACTGTTATCACTTATTCATACTGATCTAGCAGACTTTAGAAACACTGAAAATAAAGGAGGAAAACACTACTACATAACTTTTGTAGATGACTTCTCTAGGTATACAAAAGTTTATCTCCTAAGAACTAAAGATGAAGTTGAGAATTTCTTTCTTATTTATAAGGCAGAAGTTGAAAATCAGTTAGATAGGAGAATAAAACGTGTTAGGTCTGATAGAGGTGGTGAATATGGATCTAATTTTTTAAAAGAGGTTTGTGAGACGAATGGCATAATACAAGAAACTCCAGCCCCTTATTTTCCTCAACAGAAAGGTATAGCCTAGAGGAAAAACAGAACTTTAAAAGAGATGATGAACTAATTGTTGATAAGTTCTGGGTTGTCTGACAACATGTGGGGGGAAGCCATTCTATCGGCAAATCATATTCTAAATCGAGTACCTCATAAGAAAATTGATTATACCTTATATGAATTATGGAAAGGGTATGCCCCAAATTTACAATACCTGAAAGTGTGGGGGTGTCTGGCCAAAGTTGTAACGCCCCAGTTTTGGGCTCAGAAGTTTTGGGCGTTGACCGGTTCGGTCAAAGTGCTTATCGAATATTTAAGAGTGAATTTAGGAAAGCCTAGTTCGGGTTGAATTAAAATTATGGGAAAATGTTCTAAAATCATCTTTTAATATATAAAAGTGAACTGTGAAATCAATTTTGAAAAATGAGGTTCGGAAGGGTGACATTTTGGCTAGTGACCAAAATGTAATTTTTGAAAGTTGCGTGACTGTTTTATAAAGGATTGAAACTTTGAATCTTTAAGGAGCTATTATTCCAAAAAGAGTTTCTCCAGATTTTTCTAAGATATTTTAATGCAAAATTCTGATTTTAAAGCTTAAGAAAAGTGGAGGGAAATCATTTTACTATTTTGTAACTAACTTTCCATTTTCTTCCAATTTTCCTTTTTCTCTCATTTTCTCTCAACCCAAACACATTTCTCCAGATTTTCTCCTCTGATTTTGTCACTCAAATCACTCATTTCAACTCTCTTTTGATTCCTAATCATCACATCAACAAAACCTCTCAATTTGCTAGTTAATTCTTCAAGCTTTTTGGTTCTAAAAAGGAGAAATTCAAGTTTGGAGGTAAGAACGTCCTTCTCCTCTAAACTATCAGTTCTTTACTGAAATTCCTAAGTTCTCAATCCTTGATTTTTGATTTATTAAAGGCTTTTCAATTGGAATCTTGATTTTGGCTTAAAATGCAAGATTTGGTGAGTTTTGTGGAATTTTCGCATGATCTGTTAAAGAAAGGTTTTGAGGTGTGTTTTTGATGTTAAATGAATGCTAAATTGATTAGAAGTTGAGGTTTAATCAATTCAATCCCGGATAGGTTGAATTTCCTAAGTTTGGCTTGAGTTTTTGATTGTTTTTGGAGTGTTTTTGATGATCTGTTATACCTGGAGGTATAAGGATGTGTTTGTGATCATTTTAGATGTTAATTGATGTTTAAAAATGGTTAGAAGTGATGGATCTTGGCTGGGTTAAGTTTTTGAATTGTTTGGAGGTGATTTCGGTTGTGTTTGGTAGCCGAAATGTTGGATTTGTGATGAGCAGCGAGTTTGGTTGTGTTGCTGGTGTTTTTAATGCATAATGATGCTTTAATCCTCTGTTTTTGTGTGCTTGAAACAGGGGAGTTTGATCCCTGAGCTTTAGAGGCATTGCGGAAGGTTTCGGATGCTTGCAAGCCTTGTTTTGTGTATCGGTGAGTGAAGTTGGGTTTTCAGCTTTTAAACCGAGGTTTGGAGGTTTTGGGAGCTTAGTTTAAGTCTAAACAACTTTGCTAAGCTCAAGAGTAAGTATATGGATTTTCGCTCTTAGTTTGTGTTGTGAATTGGCTTTAAAAGTAATTGTGTTTGGTGGTTGCAATGCATGTGATTTGCATGGTTTATATTCTGTTTTGAAAGCATATTTTAAGCATGGTTTAATGCTGGTTTTGAAAGCCATATGTGAAGGATGCTCAAGGTAAGAGATCCTTAGTTTTATACATTGAAAATGTGGTTTTGATGCATGGTGTTGCATGTTGTTCAATGGCTTTGTGTAATGCTTTAAAACAGTGGATTGATGATGGTAAATGATGGTTTTTGCATTATGATTATGCATGTGAATCATTGGACTAATGTGGTAAGATGGTTATATTGGCAAGTGATGTAAGTGGTTCTTGGTTCTTTGATCGGATATAGTTAGCCGGCTATAGGATTGGGTGCACCGTGAATAAAGTCGCCTTGGAGGTGGAGTGGTTAAGAGTGAACCGGTAAACTCCCTTCAAGTATCCTAACGAGATGGTTAAGGTCATAATGGAGGTTGAATGCCCATTCGAGGACCTTGGTTAAGGTTGTATGGTGTTTGAAAGTCCATACATGGGAACCTTGGGAAAAGTTAAGGTTGTATGGTGTTTGAAAGTCCATACATGGGAACCTTGTAAAAAGCTAAGGTTGTATGGTGTTTAAAAGTCCATACATCGAAACGGAAAGCATTCTGCCAGCCACCTGTTTCGGTACGCGTTGCAGAACGGCCCTGCGTTTCGAAACGGGCTCTGCCTGTTTCGGAACACGTGACCGTTGGGGGCTGACAGTGGCAGTTAAATGTTTTGGAATGTTTGCATTTTGGTCCTGAAACTTGTTTGTGCAATTGTATGAGTTTGGGATGTCCATTTGAGCTGAAATTTGGCAGAGAAGCATGAAACCTAATTAATTTTAAGTTGGTCACTTAAAATCTGGTTAAGTCCTTAAAGTTTTCAGAATTTACAATTTGGTCCCTAAAGTTGAAAATTGTTCAATTGGGTCCCTGTTTGATCTCTGATGTTTATGATCTTTGAGTATACTATTTGTATGATCACATCTAAGGTTAACGTGCATCTAGACAAGCTTAAAAAGAAAAAAAGGGTCGTTAATCAAGGTTGACTTTCGGGATGACTTTGGTTTTCCCCATGTGACTTTCTTAATTCGGGTCAACCGTCTGGGCCGGGTTAAGGGGGTTACATTTGGTGGTATCAGAGCTGTGTTGCGAATGCTTGGGGAAAACGGTAAGTTGTTGTGATGTGTGTTGATGTTTACCTTGTTGTGCGGTTGAAATTTGGTTGAAACACGTGTTTCTGAGTAAGTTGTTGATATTTTCAAGCATGCTTTATGGTTATGAATCTTGGTTGAGCTTATGTGGATTTGTGCTGATGTTGTGAGCTGGTGTCATGCATGATGAACGTGTAATGGGTATGTTATGTTGCTAATATGCTGTTGCAAGTGGATGTTGTTTGGTGTAAGCATGATCGAATATGTTGTTGATATGCTTTGTGTTGTGATATCCCTGTTTGTGTTGACTGTTATGTCATGTAAAAGGGGAGGATTCGGGATACCCATTGCCTTATTATTATAGCTATTGTGTTATTTTGGAGTTGGAGTTTGAATCCTTGCTTAAAGCTGGTCTAACTGGTTTGTTTGTTTTGTTGTGAATGTTTGTTGTTGTTAGTAGTATGGCGAAGTCGGTGAAGGAATGGCAGTTGGGTGAGATGGTTGCTGTCTTAGGGCAGGTTGTTAAGGCATGGAATTCACCCTTTTGTAGAGGTGTTTTGTCTCAGTCTTCTATGCCTGGAGTTGAGGTGGTAAGGCAGGAGAAAGAAGCTGGTTCTGTGATGAAGAGTTCATCACCAGTTGCTCAAGAGGTGTTGGGAACATCTCAGGCTGTAGCAAAGGTAAAGTTAGTGGATGGGCTGGCTGTGGGATGTGCGGGTTTGCCGAAGCAGCGTTTGTTGGATTTGGGTGCTGTGGAATATCATGGATCGTCACCTGAGATGTTTGAGGCCTGGTTGGCCAGTGTGATTCTGATTTTGGATCAGGAAGGCTGTGATTATGCTTGTAAGCTGGGAAGTGTTGTTTCTTTGATGTTGGAGGACGCATGTGTTTGGTGGACATCTGTGGCGGTGGCGTCACATATCCCTGATATTGACTGGGATTTATTTGTATCTGCCTTTTGTGAAAGGTATCTTGGAGAGAAGTTTCCAAGGGTTAAGCAATTTGAAGGTTGTGCTGTTGTGGAGCAAGTGTTGCTTGAGCAAGGAATAGAAGCTCAGCCACCGGTATGTGACCGTTGTGAAAGGCGTCATGTTGGAGGTTGTTGGGGCGCGGGTGCTTGCTAGAACTGTGGTTCTAAAGTGCATGTTAAGCGCGATTGTCCTCTTGGGGTGCAGTCAGCTTCAGTGGTAGCCAAAGGGTCTCTGAAAGGTCGTGGGCACGGCCGAAGCAAGGTTCAGAGGTGGCAGAAAGAGCAGAAGGTTGTGAAGAGTTTGGGAAATGAGAATTGCTGGAAATGTGGGTCTGCTGGGCATAGGAGGCGTGATTGTTTGGTGTTGGCTCGGAATAGCCAGGGTTCTTTACCGCAGGGAGATGGTGATGACCTTAAAGTGTTAGCTGGTGCTGCAGCGGTGCGGCAGGAGGATGATGGTTCCGCGAGGAAGAGAGCTCGTCTGATGAAGCTTCAGGGTGGTGATGTGTTTCCAGGTAACCTTGTTAAGTAATCTTTGCTCTAGTTACCTTGGTTTGGTTTCTGTTGGTTTTCCTTGCGTGGTAAGTTTAGTCTTGTTGCTAGCATGTTGGGGGTAATAGTTGTGGTTTGGAAACATCTTTTGTGAAGAAGGCTTTAGTGAGTATCTTGTGGTTAATGGTTGTTGGTACGATGGAGTTAGATAAGTTAGAAGTGAGTTAGGAGGTTGTTCCTAGAAGGATTCTGAGGATGTTATTGGAGGGTGTGAACTGGCATTCATGCACAGTTTAAATCATTGTTATATGCTATATTATATATGTGCTGGTCCATGCATACATGTGGCATGACATTAGAGGTTTTGCATACATGTACATCAGGCATTGATAGGGCATGTAGGTGATCATGCATACGACGTTCACACTTGCTAATAACTAATCGAATCTGTTAGTGTGGTGGTTGGGATAGGTTGGATGATGGGTTTTTAGAGGTTGTTTTGGTGTTGGGTGAGAGTTAGTAGCAATGGAGTATATTAAGCTAGTTGCTAGTAATAGTGAGAGTGGTATAGTCTGTTGGTAGAAGGATAGTGTCTGATGCTTAAAGAGTTTAGTGGTTTGGTGGTGAGGAGTACCGGTTGAAGTTAGAACCGGTCAAGTGGTTTGAATAGCTAAGTGGAAGTGGTAGTTCCTTGGTGCTAAGTGATGTTGCAGTTTAGTGGTTGTGTTTCCAAGTGCTGAAGTAGCTTAGCATTTAAGTTGTTGTGGAAGGGTTGTGGTTGTAAGTGTTGGTTCTTAGCAACCTTTGAGGAGTTGAGAAGTTGATATGTATGTTTAGGTTGGACAAAGTTCTGGTAAGGCAGGTGTTGTGGTCAAAGTTTGAAGTGGAAAAGTAATGAAAGATCGAAGGCCAATGTGGTTTGAAAGGATTCTTGTGAGAAGTGGTTTTCCGGTTGTGAACTTCTTTTGTGGTCAGCTGGTGGTGTATGAAATGACTGGCAGAGTTGAATTGGGGTTGTGATGTAAATTTTGGATTGTGGGTGAGTAGTCCTGGTGAGTCGTTATGGTAATGTAGCGGCAGATGTGAAGGATTATCAGCATTCGTTGAGGAGTTTGGGTAAACAATTGATGTTTAAGAATTTTTGCTTGTTGGGAAAATCCTTGGAAGAGGTTTGGGAGTTTGCAAGTGTTTTAGAGGCAGAGAAGTTTGCATAGTGGCTGAATGGGTTTGGTTAGTGTCACTGTGTAAACAAGTCTTGGTAGTTGTGTGTTACAGTGATGTGTGTTGTAAAAGTTGAAGTTCATCAAGTTGATGTTGGGGCAATGTCCAGTCCGGATATGTGAAAGGTTAAGTTGTGGCTATCTTTGAGTGTTCTGGATTTTGTGAACAGTATGTGGTGGTGTTGAGGCTTTTGTGTTGCCTTGTGTGTTGCTTTGGGAAGGTTGTGGTTCCCTTTTCGTCCGTTGAAATTTTGAGGACGAAATTTCCTAAGGGGGGGAGAGTTGTAACGCCCAGGTTTTGGGCTCAGAAGTTTTGGGCGTTGACCGGTTCGGTCAAAGTGCTGATCGAATATTTAAGAGTGAATTTAGGAAAGCCTAGTTCGGGTTGCATTAAAAATATGGAAAAATGTTCTAAAATCATCTTTTAATATATAAAAGTGAACTGTGAAATCAATTTTGAAAAATGAGGTTCGGAAGGGTGACATTTTGGCTAGTGACCAAAATGTAATTTTTGAAAGTTGCGTGACTGTTTTATGAAGGATTGAAACTTTGAATCTTTAAGGAGCTATTATTCCAAAAAGAGTTTTTCCAGATTTTTCTAAGATATTTTAATGCAAAATTCTGATTTTAAAGCTTAAGAAAAGTGGAGGGAAATCATTTTACTATTTTGTAACTAACTTTCCATTTTCTTCCAATTTTCCTTTTTCTCTCATTTTCTCTCAACCCAAAAAAATTTCTCCAGATTTTCTCCTCTGATTTTGTCACTCAAATCACTCATTTCAACTCTCTTTTGATTCCTAATCATCACATCAACAAAACCTCTCAATTTGCTAGTTAATTCTTCAAGCTTTTTGGTTCTAAAAAGGAGAAATTCAAGTTTGGAGGTAAGAACGTCCTTCTCCTCTAAACTATCAGTTCTTTACTGAAATTCCTAAGTTCTCAATCCTTGATTTGTGATTTATTAAAGGCTTTTCAATTGGAATCTTGATTTTGGCTTAAAATGCAAGATTTGGTGATTTTTCTGGAATTTTCGTATGATCTATTAAAGCAGGGTTTTGAGGTGTGTTTTTGATGTTAAATGAATGCTAAATTGATTAGAAGTTGAGGTTTAATCAATGCAATCCCGGATAGGTTGAATTTCCTAAGTTTGGCTTGAGTTTTTGATTGTTTTTGGAGTGTTTTTGATGATCTGTTATACCTGGAGGTATAAGGATGTGTTTGTGATCATTTTGGATGTTAATTGATGTTTAAAAATGGTTAGAAGTGATGGATCTTGGCTGGGTTAAGTTTTGGAAGTGTTTGGAGGTGATTTCGGTTGTGTTTGGTAGCCGAAATGTTGGATTGGTGATGAGCAGCGAGTTTGGTTGTGTTGCTGGTGTTTTTAATGCATTAATCCTCTGTTTTTGTGTGCTTGAAACAGAGGAGTTTGATCCGTGAGCTTTAGAGGCATTGCGGAAGGTTTCGGATGCTTGGAAGGCTTGTTGGCTAGCCTTGTTTTGTGTATCGGTGAGTGAAGTTGGGTTTTCAGCTTTTAGACCAAGGTTTGGAGGTTTTGGGAGCTTAGTTTAAGTCTAAACAACTTTGCTAAGCTCAAGAGTAAGTATATGGATTTTCGCTCTTGGTTTGTGTTGTGAATTGGCTTTAAAAGCATTTGTGTTTGGTGGTTGCAATGCATGTGATTTGCATGGTTTATATTCTGTTTTGAAAGCATATTTTAAGCATAGTTTAATGCTGGTTTTGAAAGCCATATGTGAAGGATGCTCAAGGTAAGAGATCCTTAGTTTTATACATTGAAAATGTGGTTTTGATGCATGGTGTTGCATGTTGTTCAATGGCTTTGTGTAATGCTTTAAAACAGTGGATTGATGATGGTAAATGATGGTTTTTGCATTATGATTATGCATGTGAATCATTGGACTAATGTGGTAAGATGGTTATATTGGCAAGTGATGTAAGTGGTTCTTGGTTCTTTGATCGGATATAGTTTGCCGGCTATAGGATTGGGTGCACCGTGAATAAAGTCGCCTTGGAGGTAGAGTGGTTAAGAGTGAACCGGTAAACTCCCTTCAAGTATCCTAACGAGATGGTTAAGGTCATAATGGACGTTGAATGCCCATTTGAGGACCTTGGTTAAGCAAAGGTTATATGGTGGTTAAAAGTCCATATATGGGAACCTTGTGTTTGTTAAGATCACAATGGTGGTGTAAAGTCCATGTGTGGATCTTGTGTAGGGTGTCCCGGATCTCGTTAGTGATGTTATACAACTACCAATCGGTGAATGCAAAGGTTGTATGGTGGTTAAAAGTCCATACATGGGAACCTTGTGCATGTCAAGGTTGTATGGTGTTTAAAAGTCCATACATGGGAACCTTGGGAAAAGTTAAGGTTGTATGGTGTTTGAAAGTCCATACATGGGAACCTTGTAAAAAGCTAAGGTTGTATGGTGTTTAAAAGTCCATACATGGGAACCTTAGGATGGTGAGGTCAAATGGTGTTTAAAAGTCCATTTGGAGACCTTGGATTGGTAGTGTGTATGAAGCGTGGGGGACAACGCTTGTGATCCGCGTATTCGATTGGATGTTGAGTTGAAAAGTGAAAGTGGTTGATCACTTGGAGGCCAATATAATGTTCTTGGTTATAAAGAAGCATGAGATGCTTGAAAAGATGCATGGTTGCATGAAAAGTGTTAAATGCTTGTGAATGCATGTTTACTTGTTAAGTTGAACAAGTGTTGATTATCATTTGGTGAATGATGCATGTGTGCATGAAATCTCTTTAATGCATTGGAGTCTTGTTAAGACTTGTTTTAAAAAGGCATGTGATGATGATGTTGTGGTTCTTAAGTTGCCTTTGTTAAATGCATGTGTTTGATTGATTGAGTAAATGGTTTTAAAGGGTTTCTTGCTTGGAATGATTTTCAAGTATAAGAAAGGTATGTTATGAAATGGAAGTGTTTTCCAAGGTATGAATTTAACTTTGCATATGGTGTTTATGCATGGAATGGTTAAATGGATGATTATGCAAATTATGCTTTGAAAAGGTTTTCTTAGCTTGCTAAGCTAAGGGTTGGTTTTCATGTTTGAGCAATGCATGGTTTAAGCATGTTGTTGAAAAGGGGTTTTCAAACTTTGCTTGGTAAACAAATCGAGTTGCTTTTCAAAGAGGTTTTATGACTCGCTGCATTGATGGTGTTTTGGTTTTGAGCATTCCTCACTAAGCATTATGTGCTTACGCTCCTTTTTGTCCATCAATGCATTGATGGTGTTTTCCAACGTATATGATGATAATATGTTGAATTGTTGATGCAAGTATGTCTCTTATATGTTGAATTGCATGATGGTAAAGTTTGGTGGCTTTTGGAGTATGTTCGGATGGTCAATTGCGTGTTTAAGCATGTCTTTTTCTGCATTATGTGCAGGGCGTTTCGGAACAAGGACTACCGTTTCGGAACGGATGCCCTGAATCAGCCCAGGCGTCCGAAACGGTAGACACCGTTTCGAAACGGAAAGCATTCTGCCAGCCACCTGTTTCGGTACGCGTTGCAGAACGGCCCCGCGTTTGGAAACGGGCTCTGCCAGTTTCGGAACACGTGACCGTTGGGGGCTGACAGTGGCAGCTAAATGTTTTGGAATGTTTGCATTTTGGTCCTGAAACTTGTTTGTGCAATTGTATGAGTTTGGGATGTCCGTTTGAGCTGAAATTTGGCAGAGAAGCATGAAACCTGATAAATTTTAAGTTGGTAACTTAAAATCTGGTTAAGTCCTTAAAGTTTTCAGAATTTACAATTTGGTCCCTAAAGTTGAAAATTGTTCAATTGGGTCCCTGTTTGATCTCTGATGTTTATGATCTTTGAGTATACTGTTTGTATGATCACATCTAAGGTTAACGTGCATCTAGACAAGCTTAAAAAGAAAAAAAAGGGTCGTCAATCAAGGTTGACTTTCGGGTTGAGTTTGGTTTTCCCCGTGTGACTTTCTTAATTCGGGTCAACCGTCTGGGCCGGGTTAAGGGGGTTACAAAAGTGGGGTTGCCAGACTTTAAGAAGTCCACCATTGGACCTAAGACTGTTGATGCAGTGTTTATAGGCTATTCTTCTAACAATGTCGCATATAGATTCATGACTTTACAAGACTTCTCTATTTGTGAATCTAGGGATGTTGTCTTCTTTGAAGAGATCTTTCCTCTCAAGAAACATAGATTAAATGTTGAAACACAAATCGAAAACTTGACATCCACTTCTTCTAGTGTGCCTGCTAGGTCTTCTCAAGAGATTGAATTTGAGCCTAGAAGAAGTAAGAGACAAAGAGTTGAAACCTCTTTTGGACCAGACTTCATAACTTCCTTCATTTCTGAGATAAATGATTTAGACACTCTTTCTGATCCTATAGCTCAAGCTTATTTGTTAGATGAGGATCCTAAAACTTATGAAGAAGCTATACGATCTATTGATGCTAGTTTCTGGAAAAGCGCTATAAAAGATGAACTAGAATCAATAATGTCTAATCATACTTGGGAATTAGTTGACTTGCCTAAAGGATTTAAAACCATTAACAATAAGTGGGTCTTTCGAAAGAAACTTAGACCAGATGGTTCTATCCAAAGGTATAAGGCAAGGATAGTAGTCAAAGGGTTCACTAAAAGATTTGGTCAAGATTTCTTTGATACTTACTCTCCTATCACAAAAATTTCAACGATCCGTGCATTGTTTGCACTAGCCTCCATTCACAAGTTGCAAGTACATCAAATGGATGTAAAGACTGCATGTTTGAATTGGGATCTATATGAGGAGATCTATATGGAGCAACCTCTTGGCTTCGAGGCGCCTGGTATGGAAAGCAAAGTATGTAGACTTAAAAAGTCACTTTATGGCCTGAAGCAATGTAACCCCCTTAGCCCGGCCTAGACGGTTGACCCGAACTACGAAGATTACACAGGGAAAACCAAAGTCAACCCGAAAGTCAACCTTGATTAACGACCCTTTTTTTCTTTTTAAACTTGTCTAAATGCATATTAACCCTAGGTGAACTCTTGATAAGAACATATTCAAAAATCACAGCAATCGGATGACATTTAGGGACTCAATTGCACAACATACGAATTTAGGGACTAAATTGTAACTTCTTGAAATTAAGAGGACTTAACCAGTTTTAAAGTTACCATTATGAAATTAATCATATTTCAAGCTTCTCTGTCAAATTTCATCTCAAACGGATTTCTCAAACTCAACCAATTGCATATTCAAAGATTGGAACCAAAACGTGAGAATTTCAAAACATATAACCATCAGATTCAGTGCCCAACGGTCGAGTGTTCCGAAACGGGGAAGATCCGTTTCGAAACGCGGGACCGTTTTGAAACCTGTTGCGGAACAAGGCTTGATAGTGGCAAATCCGTTTCGGAACAGCTCTACCTGTTTCGAAACGCCATGGCCATTTCAGGCCACCTGTTCCGAAACAGTAGCACCTGTTCCGATACGGGCTGCCCATAATTGCAGAATTTTGCTGGTTTAACAAGCAATTGACCCATCAAACACGTTCCAATGACATCCAAATCATACCAGCAAGTCATTAAACACCCAAGGAACATATTAGCATCAACTAATCTCAATCATGGCATCATTCAAGGAAAATCCCAATTCTATAGGCATGCATCCTATATTGAAAATCATGCAACCATCAAAACACTAAACCAACCACCAAAAGGCCATTTACATGTTCCAACATCATCAAAGGCATTAACCAAACTTAGGGAGTCCAAAACATCTCCCAAATCACAACTTAGGTTCCCATTGCCAAATGCCAAAACCTAATAGTGTTATGAAAATAGTCACCATACATGAGCTTAGTCATTCACTTGGATCCTTGACCTCCTTGCTGCCCTTAAAGCACTTCAATGCTCTGCATTATTTGTTTAAGAAAGAGAGAGCGTAAGCACATAGCTTAGTGAGGAATGCTCAATTAAAACATCACAATAATGCATTTGTAAAAACACCTTTTCAAGGCCTTTAATTTCAAAACAACATTTATTATGCATTTATGCATACAAACCAAGCATCTCATGCTTCAATCCATCAACATGTCATATTGGCTTACAAGTGATAATCCATAACATTTTACAATTCAAGACACAATCGGATACGCGGATTACAAGCGTTGTCCCATACGCTTCATACACACTACCAATATCAAGGTGGAGTATACGGTACAATCACAACCCCTCAACACCTGTGATGGAGACTATGGTACAATCACAACCCCTCCACATCACTCATTGGTAGTTGTATAACATCACTAACGAGAACACGGGACACACAACACAAGATCCACACATGGACTTTTAACCACCATTGTGATCTTAACACAAGATCCACTCATGGACTTTTAACCACCCTGGTGATCTTAACCATCTCGTTAGTGTACTTGGATGGAGTTTACGGTACAATCACAACCCCTCAACATCCAAGGCGACTTTATTCATAGTGTACCCAATCCTATAGCCGGCTAACTATATCCGATTCAAGTACTTTTAAACCAACACATCACTTGCCAATATACATCATTTACCATCATTAATCCACTGTTTTAAAGCATTTAACAAGCCATTAAATCAACATGCATCACTATGCATCAAAACCACATTTTTCATTGTCAAACCAAGGACCTCTTACCTTGAGCATCCTTCAACTCATGGCTTACAAAACAAGCATTATACATGCTAAAATATGCTTTCGAAACAGAATTTAAAACATGCAAAATAACACATTGCATTCAACCATCTCATGGTTCATCAAAAAGAGTGTTTCTCCGAAAACTTACTCTTGAGCTTAGCTAAGTTGTTTACACTTAAACTAAGCTCCCATAACCTTCAAACTTTGGTCTCAAAGGTGAAAACCAAACTTCACTCACCGATTCCGTTTCGCAAGCTTGCCGAAACACCAATCAAGCTTCCGGATCAACACCACAAGGATCCAAAGATGTCTCCCATGTTTTAGACACATCAAAACAGAGGATTAATGCATCATCATGCATTAATATCTTCAACCAAGACACCTAAACACGTTGCTCTCATCAACACTCACATTTCGGCTACCAAATACAACCGAAATCACATCCAAAGACTTCTACAACATTACCCATCCAAGATCCATCAATTCCAATCATTCTTATACATCAATTAACATCCAAAAAGGATCTAATCACGTCCTTATACCTCCAGCTATAGCAGAAAATCAAAATCATCCCAAAAACCACCATTAATTCAAGCAAAACTTAGGAAAATCAACCTATTCGGGATTGCATTGATTAAACCTCAATTACACATCATTTATACATCCAATATACATTAAAAAGACATCTCAATACAGAGCTCAATCATTTAATACGAATTTCTTTGAAATTAAATCCAAATCTTGCATTTTAAGCCAAGTTCAAGAACACAACATTAAAATCTTTAATAAAACTCAAATAAGGATTGAGAACTTGGGAATTTCAGTAAAGAACTGAGTATTTAGAGGAGAATGACGTTCATACCTCTAAATGTGAGTTTCTTCTTGTTTAAAACCAAGATTCTTGAAAATTCAATAAGCAAATGATAAGGATTTGGTGTAGGAATGATTAGAAATCAATTAGTGATTGAAATCTCATCTTTAGATGTTAAAATCAGAGGAAAAGTGGCTGGGGAAATGTGTTTGGCTGAGAGAAAATGAAGTGGGAAAAATTTAACAAAAGTTAGTTATGAAAACCAAAATATCCATTTCCCTCTTTTTTCTTTTATTAAATATCATTTAATAAATGTTTAATATTAAGAAAAATCTGGAGAAAACTCTTCTTGGGTAAATAAGCTCCTTAAAGATTCAAAGTTTCAATCCTTTTAAAGCAGTCACCAACTTTTCAAAAATTACATTTTAGTCACTAACTTGAAATGTCACATTTCGAAACCTCATTTTGTAAAATTGATTTCACCACTCTCTTATATATAATAAAAGAGGATTTTTAGATATTTTTCATATTTTTAATGCATCCTAAACTAGGCTTTCCCTAAAATCACCTTTTATATTCGAACCGCAATCCGATCGGTCTGATTCAAACCCAAAACTTCTAAGCCCAAAATTGGGGTGTTACAACTCTCCCCCCTCCCCCCTTAAGAAATTTCGTCCCCGAAACTTACCTGAAGGAAAAAGGTACGGAAACTACTTCAACATGTCATCCTTCCGTTCCCACGTGGCTTCCTCAACACCATGATGCTTCCACAACAACTTTACCAACTTAATGGTCTTGCCTCGAAGAACTTTACTGTCCGAATCCAGAATCTTCATAGGTTCCTCATCATAGGTCAAATCCGGATTCAATTCCACTTCCTCCACAGGCATCACATGGGAAGGATCCGATCTATACTTCCGAAGCATAGAAACATGAAACACATCATGATTCTTTTCCAACTCTTGCGGTAACCTCAACTTGTACGCAACAGGACCCACACGCTCAATCACCCCGTATGGTCCAATGTACCTAGGGCTCAACTTACCTTTTTCGACCAAACCTCATCACCTTTTTCCAAGGCGAAACTTTCAAAAACACACGATCACCCACCGCATACTCAATCTCCTTATGCTTCAAATCCGCGTAAGACTTTTGCCGATCAGAAGCTGCCTTCAAACGCTCACAAATGAGCTTCACCTTCTCGGTGGTTCCCTTCAACAAAGCTGGCATCGAAACCAACTTCTGACCCTTTTCAGCCCAACAAAGAGGAGTCCTACACTTCCTCCCGTACAAAGCTTCATATGGTTCCATTTGAATACTTCCTTGATAACTATTATTATAGGCAAACTCCACCAAAGGCAAATGTTTCTCCCAAGAACCCTGAAACTCAATCACGCAGCACCTCAACATATCCTTTAACACATGGATAACACGCTCAGACTGTCCATCCGACTGCGGATGATAAGATGTACTGAAATTCAACCGTGCACCCAAAGCCTGATGCAAACACTGCCAGAAACGCGATGTAAACTTGGGATCTCTATCTGACACAATCGACTTTGGCACACCATGCAGCCGCACAATCTCAGCAATGTACAGCTCCGCAAGCTTATCCAAAGTGTACGTAGTATGCACATGCAAGAAATGCGCACACTTCGTCAGGCGATCCACAATCACCCACACTGAATTCCTCTTCGATGGCGACAAAGGCAAAACAGACATGAAGTCCATGGTAATCCTCTCCCACTTCCACTCATGGATCCTCAACGGTTGCAACAACCCTGAAGGAAACTGATGCTCAGCTTTAACTCGCTGACATACCATGCACTTGCTTACAAACTCAGCAACATCTTTCTTTAAACCCACACAATAGTACCCATCACGAAGATCACGGTACATCTTAGTACTACCAGGGTGCATAGCAAAAGGACTACTATGACCTTCAGTCAAAATAGCACGCCTCAATTCAGCATCATTGGGCACTACTATACGACTCCCAAAGCATAAAACTCCATCATCATTAAAGCAGAAATCCGATGGCCTATCCTCCGCAATATCCTGAACATGTGGCACCAAGGAATCATCCAACAACTGCTTTTCCTTAATCAACTGAACCAAGGATGGTTTCACTTGCAAATCAGCCACAAGACCACCATCACGCGAAATGCTCAAACTGGCAAACATAGCCCTCAACTCAACAGCTACCTTCCTACTCAAGGCATCCGCTACAACATTAGCTTTACCCGGATGGTACTCGATTGTCAAATCGTAATCCTTAAGCAACTCCACCCAACGTCGTTGCCTGAGATTTAACTCTTTCTGAGACATCAGATACTTCAAACTCTTGTGGTCCGTGTACACAGTACACTTCTTACCATACAGGTAATGTCTCCAAATTTTCAAAGCAAAAACCACCGCAGCTAACTCAATGTCATGCGTAGGATAATTGCGCTCATGCACCTTCAACTGCCATGATGCATAAGCCACCACCTTACCCTCTTGCATTAACACACATCCCAAACAAACGTAGGACGCATCACTATACACCACAAACTCTTTCCCTGATTCAGGTTGAACCAAGATAGGAGCTTGCGTTAAAGCTGCCTTAAGCTTCTCAAAAGCCTGATGTCTCGCATCCTTCCACTCATACTTAACATCCTTCTGCAACAGCTTCGTCAAAGCTGCAACAATCTTTGAAAACCCATCCACGAACCTCCGATAGTATCCTGCCAAACCAAGGAAACTACTGACTTCATGAACAGACTTAGGAGGCTTCCAATTCATCACTGCCTCAATCTTTTGAGGATCAACACGTATTCCTTCAGCAGAGACCAAATGACCAAGAAACACAACCTCTCTAAGCCAGAACTCACACTTGCTCAGCTTGGCATAAAGCTGATTCTCCAACAAAGCCTGTAACACAATTCTCAAATGCCCTTCATGCTCCTCCTCAGTACGTGAGTACACGAGGATATCATCAATGTCCAGGAAAGCCGTAGGAGCATTCGTCAAACCAAACAGCATCCCAAGGAACTCATAATGCCCATACCTCGTTCTGAAGGCTGTCTTTGGCACATCCACATCCTTCACCTTCAACTGGTAATACCCTGACCTTAAATCAATTTTAGAGAACACAGCCGCTCCCCGAAACTGATCAAAAAGATTATCAATTCTCGGCAATGGATACCGATTCTTGATAGTCAACTTGTTAAGATGACGGTAATCAATGCACATTCTCATAGTGCCATCCTTTTTCTTCGCAAACAAGACCGGTGCACCCCAAGGTGATACACTCGGCCGAATGAAACAACGATCAAGCAATTCCTGAAGTTGCGTCTTCAGCTCTTTCAACTCTTTAGGTGCCATTCGATAAGGAGTAATGGACACTGGAGTTGTGTTTTCATACAGCTCAATCCCAAACTCCACTTCGCGATTAGGAGGCAATCCAGGCAACTCCTCCGGAAACACACCAGGAAACTCTCGCACAGTCCTGATATCTTGCACTCGCAACTCTTTAGAGCTAGGATTCATCACAAAGGCTAGGTAAGCTTCACAACCTTGCCTCAGCATCCGGCTCGCTTCCAATGTAGACACCATATTGGCAAGAAACTTCACATTCTCACCAACCACAACTACCTCATAATCATCCGCAAGTTTCAACGAAACTCGCTTATTCTCAAAATCCACTACGGCTCGATGCTCAACAAGCCAATCCATACCAAGGATTACATCAAAACCATAGAAAGGCAATTCCATAAGATCAACATGAAAAACATGGTCTTGCACAACCAAGGGACATCTTCTATAAAGCTTTCGAGTCACAACAGTCTCACCAAAAGAACTAGTTACACGTATACCAACATCCAAAGACTCAACAGGCAAACCAAGCAATTGAGCATGTTCACGCAGTATGTAAGAGTGTGTAGATCCAGAATCAATCAAGGAAAGTAATGACAAGGATTGCAAAGTGAAAGTACATGCGATCACATCCGTGTCATTCCTCCCCTCCCTCTGAGCATACACTCTGGCCTGGCCACCACCCTCAGGCTGAACAACTTCAACATGAGCTACATTCCTTCCAGCATCCTCCCTGCACTGGAAGTTACCACGGCCGCGCCCACGACCTCTCTGTGGTGCAACAACTCCAGGAGCACGTCCCTGGCCACCACCGGCCAACAGAGTACACTCCCTCCTCATGTGATCCGTCGAACCACAGTTCCAGCACGAGTTACCAGTCACCACAACAGGAGCCTGAACCTCCCTCACTGCTCGAGGACAATCACGCCTTAGGTGGCCACGCGATCCACATGTCCAACATGTGTTCGGATCAGCTCTCGCCTTATCCCCCTGAACAGGTGCACCTTGACCTCCTCCACCACGCCTAACCGAAGACTGATACTTCTGATCACGTCCTCTCTTGTTCCGTCCGCCACCGGAACTATACTCAGCAGCTCGCTTGCCCACACTAGGACCAGCACCTCTAGAAGATAGACTCAAATTCAACTCAATGTCCTTTGCTCTACCAACCAGCACATCAAAGTCAGTATACTCGGCAGCCAGCATATAGGTCTTCACTTTCGTCACCAAACCATAACGGAAACGTTCACAGCTCTCCCGCTCATCAGGGATAAGCTCAGGTGCGTACTGACTGAGTCGGACAAACTGAACCTCGTACTCAGCTACAGACATGCTCCCTTGAGTAAGAGACATGAATTCCATTTTCTTTTCATCCAGGTATCGCACACCCATATACCTTCTCTTGAACGCGTTCAGAAAGAACGTCCAAGTCACATCAGCATCCGCCATTCCAGAGATAGTGGTTGTCCACCAGGTATACGCATCGTCATGCAACAATGATATCACACAGCCCAGCTTCTGCACTTCATTTCAGTTCATTTGTCCCAAGATTCTCTTTGTACTTTCCAACCAAGACTCGGAACCTTCAGCAGACAAACCCCTAAACTCAGTCCCTCCCAGACTGCACAAGCGTTCTAGAGGTAATCTAGCATTAGCATCTCCCTGATGCCCAGCTCCTTGAGCTCCAGCTACCGCCGCCCAAAAAGCTCCAGCAATAGCTTGTATCAGCATTGTCATGTCAGGAGCAGCTTGCCCCTGCTCAGCTTCAGGTCCAGCGACCCCAGCACCAGCACCACCTCCTTCACCCCCAGTACCACCACCACCAGGCGGAGGAGGGAAATCCACTACATTTTCAACATTCTCCTCATTCTCATTTTGAGCCATAGCTCCCGTATTAATCCTCGTCTCTCTACGAGGTCCCATTCACTAAACAATGCAATCACAATGCAATAAACAAAGTCAGGCTCAGCAAGGTAAGCAATCCAAGTACTCAAGCTCATTTCCAATTAAAAACAAATCATTTTATTAGCTTTGATTTGGCAATGGGTCCCTCTAACATGCTTCACCACAGCTTACACCACAATTGCAACATACTTACAATTTATACATCATACTTTCTCTCAACAAGCATACAAAGCAATCATACATTTTATCACCCACATAACCATTCCAAATTACTCGAGAACACAGCTCTGATACCCCAAATGTAACCCCCTTAGCCCGGCCTAGACGGTTGACCCGAACTACGAAGATTACACGGGGAAAACCAAAATCAACCCGAAAGTCAACCTTGATTAACGACCCTTTTTTTCTTTTTAAACTTTTCTAAATGCATATTAACCCTAGGTGAACTCTTGATAAGAACATATTCAAAAATCACAACAATCGGATGACATTTAGGGACTCAATTGCACAACATACGAATTTAGGGACCAAATCGTAACTTCTGGAAATTAAGAGGACTTAACCAGTTTTAAAGTTATCATTATGAAATTAATCATATTTCAAGCTTCACTGTCAAATTTCATCTCAAACGGATATCTCAAACTCAACCAATTGTATATTCAAATATTGGAACCAAAACATGAGAATTTCAAAACATATAACCATCAGATTCAGTGCCCAACGGTCGAGTGTTCCGAAACGGGGAAGATCCGTTCCGAAACGCGGGACCGTTTTGAAACCTGTTGTGGAACAGGGCTTGACAGTGGCAAATCCGTTTCGGAACAGCTCTACCTATTCTGAAACGCCATGGCCATTTCAGGCCACCTGTTCCGAAACAGTAGCAACTGTTCCGATACGGGCTGCCCAGAATTGCAGAATTTTGCTGGTTTAACAAGAAATTGACCCATCAAACACGTTTCGATGACATCTGAATCATACCAGCAAGTCATTAAACACCCAAGGAACATATTAGCATCAACTAATCTCAATCATGGCATCATTCAAGGAAAATCCCAATTCTATAGGCATGCATCCTATATTGAAAATCATGCAACCATCAAAACACTAAACCAACCACCAAAAGGCCATTTACATGTTCCAACATCATCAAAGGCATTAACCAAACTTAGGGAGTCCAAAACATCTCCCAAAACACAACTTAGGTTCCCATTGCCAAATGCCAAAAGCTAATAGTGTTATGAAAATAGTCACCATACATGAGCTTAGTCTTTCACTTGGATCCTTGACCTCCTTGCTGCCCTTAAAGCACTTCAATGCTCTGCATTATTGGTTTAAGAAAGAGAGAGCGTAAGAACATAGCTTAGTGAGGAATGCTCAATTAAAACATCACAATAATGCATTTGTAAAAACACCTTTTCAAGGCCTTTAGTTTCAAAACAACATTTATTATGCATTTATGCATACAAACCAAGCATCTCATGCTTCAATCCATCAACATGTCATATTGGCTAACAAGTGATAATCCATAACATTTTACAATTCAAGACACAATCGGATACGCGGATTACAAGCGTTGTCCCATACGCTTCATACACACTACCAATATCAAAGTGGAGTATACGGTACAATCACAACCCCTCAACACCCGTGATGGAGACTATGGTAAAATCACAACCCCTCCACATCACTCATTGGTAGCTGTATAACATCACTAACGAGAACACGGGACACACAACACAAGATCCACACATGGACTTTTAACCACCATTGTGATCTTAACACAAGATCCACTCATGGACTTTTAACCACCATGGTTATCTTAACCATCCCGTTAGTGTACTTGGATGGAGTTTACAGTACAATCACAACCCCTCAACATCCAAGGCGACTGTAACGCCCCGATTTTGGGCTCAGAAGTTTTGGGCGTTGACCGGTTCGGTCAAAGTGCTAATCGAATATATAAGAGTGAATTTAGGAAAGCCTAGTTCAGGTTGCATTAAAAATATGGAAAAATGTTCTAAAATCATCTTTTAATATATAAAAGTGAACTGTGAAATCAATTTTGAAAAATGAGGTTCGGAAGGGTGACATATTTGCTAGTGACCAAAATGTAATTTTTGAAAGTTGCGTGACTGTTTTATAAAGGATTGAAACTTTGAATCTTTAAGGAGCTATTATTCAAAAAAGAGTTTCTCCAGATTTTTTCTAAGATATTTTAATGCAAAATTCTGATTTTAAAGCTTAAGAAAAGTGGAGGGAAATCATTTTACTATTTTGTAACTAACTTTCCATTTTCTTCCAATTTTCATTTTCTCTCATTTTCTCTCAACCCCAACACTTTCTCTCCAGAGATTTACTTCTGATTTTGTCACTCAAATCTTCCTTTTCAATTCTCCTTGGATTCCTAATCATCTCTACAACAAAATCTCACCATTTGCAAGTTGTTTCATCAAGCTTTTTGGTTCTAAAAAGGAGAAATTAAAGTTTGGAGGTAAGAACGTTCTTCTCCTCTAAACTATCAGTTCTTTACTGAAATTCCTAAGTTCTCAATCCTTGATTTGTGATTTATTAAAGGCTTTTAATTGGAATCTTGATTTTGGCTTAAAATGCAAGATTTGGTGATTTTTGTGGAATTTTCATATGATCTGTTTAAGTAGGGTTTTGAGGTGTGTTTTTGATGTTAAATGAATGCTAAATTGATTAGAAGTTGAGGTTTAATCAATGCAATCCCGGATAGGTTGAATTTCCTAAGTTTGGCTTGAGTTTTTGGTTGGTTTTGGAGTGTTTTTGATGATCTGTTATACCTGGAGGTATAAGGATGTGTTTGTGATCATTTTGGATGTTAATTGATGTTTAAAAATGGTTAGAAGTGGTGGATCTTGGCTGGGTTAAGTTTTGGAAGTGTTTGGAGGTGATTTCGGTTGTGTTTGGTAGCCGAAATGTTGGATTTGTGATGAGTAGTGAGTTTAGTTGTGTTGCTGGTGTTTTTAATGCATAATGATGCATTAATTCTCTGTTTTTGTGTGCTTGAAACATGGGAGTTTGATCCGTGAGCTTTAGAGGCATTGTGGAAGGTTTCGGATGCTTGGAAGCCTTGTTGGCTAGCCTTGTTTTGTGTATCGGAGAGTGAAGTTGGGTTTTCAGCTTTTAAACCAAGGTTTGAAGGTTTTGGGAGCTTAGTTTAAGTCTAAACAACTTTGCTAAGCTCAAAAGTAAGTAAATGGTTTTTCGCTCTTGGTTTGTGTTGTGAATTGGCTTAAAAAGTGATTGTGATTGATGGTTGCAATGCATTTGGTTTGCATGATTTAAATTCTGTTTTGGAAGCATATTTTAAGCATGGTTTGATGCTGGTTTTGAAAACCATATGTGAAGGATGCTCAAGGTAAGAGATCCTTT
The DNA here is from genome assembly GCA_958450335.1 of Hibiscus tridactylites. Lineage (NCBI taxonomy): Eukaryota > Viridiplantae > Streptophyta > Magnoliopsida > Malvales > Malvaceae > Hibiscus > Hibiscus tridactylites. Next base: position 33,746,017 of record OY288269.1, read on the forward strand.
GTTTTGTACATTGAAAATGTGGTTTTGATGCATGGAGTTGCATGATGTTTAATGGTTTTGTGTAATGCTTTAAAACAGTGGATTGATGATGGTGAATGATGGTTTTTGCATATTGGTTATGCATGTGAATCATTGGACTAATGTGGTAAGATGGTTATATTGGCAAGTGATGTAAGTGGTTCTTGGTTCTTTGATCGGATATAGTTAGTTGGCTATAGGATTGGGTGCACCGTGAATAAAGTCGCCTTGGAGGTGGAGTGGTTAAGAGTGAACCGGTAAACTCCCTTCAAGTATCCTAACGAGATGGTTAAGGTCATAATGGAGGTTGAATGCCCATTCGAGGACCTTGGTTAAGCAAAGGTTATATGGTGGTTAAAAGTCCATATATGGGAACCTTGTGCTTGTTAAGATCACAATGGTGGTGTAAAGTCCATACATGTCAAGGTTGTATGGTGGATCTTGTGTAGGGTGTCCCGGATCTCGTTAGTGATGTTATACAACTACCAATCGGTGAATGCAAAGGTTGTATGGTGGTTAAAAGTCCATACATGGGAACCTTGTACATGTCAAGGTTGTATGGTGTTTAAAAGTCCATACATGGGAACCATCGGAAAAGTTAAGGTTGTATGGTGTTTGAAAGTCCATACATGGGAACCTTGGGAAAAGTTAAGGTTGTATGGTGTTTGAAAGTCCATACATGGGAACCTTGTAAAAAGCGAAGGTTGTATGGTGTTTAAAAGTCCATACATGGGAACCTTAGGATGGTGAGGTCAAATGGTGTTTAAAAGTCCATTTGGAGACCTTGGATTGGTAGTGTGTATGAAGCGTGGGGGACAACGCTTGTGATCCGCGTATCCGATTGGATGTTGAGTTGAAAAGTGAAAGTGGTTGATCACTTGGAGGCCAATATAATGTTCTTGATTATAAAGAAGCATGAGATGCTTGAAAAGATGCATGGTTGCATGAAAAGTGTTAAATGCTTGTGAATGCATGTTTACTTGTTAAGTTGAACAAGTGTTGATTATCATTTGGTAAATGATGCATGTGTGCATGAAATCTCTTAAATGCATTGGAGTCTTGATAAGACTTGTTTTAAAAGGCATGTGAAGATGATGTTGTGGTTCATATATTGCCTTGGTTTAATGCATGTGTTGGATTGATTGAGTAATGGTTTTAAAGGGTTTCTTGCTTGGAATGACTTTCAAGTATAAGAAAGGTATGTTGTGAAATGGAAGTGTTTTCCAAGGTTTGAATTTAACTTTGCATATGGTGTTTATGCATGGAATGGTTAAATGGATGATTTTGCAAATTGAGCTTTGAAACGGTTTATGTTGGGTTGATGTTTTTGTGTTCGTATATGTTCGAACAAGGATGGTTTTATGTTGTTGATGTTGTTGGAACTTGTTTTGGCTTATATGAGATGGATTTGGAGATTTTGTGTTTAAATGGTTGCTTGTGTAGGAAGCATGCTTATAGAATTGGGGCTTTTCATATATGTTGTTATATTGATGAATTGTTGATGCAAGTATGTCTCCTATATGTTGAATTGCATGTTGGTAATGTTTGGTGGCTTTTGGAGCATGATTGGATGATCAATTTTGTGTTTATGTATGCATCTTGAGGCAATCTGTGCAGGGTGTTTCGGAACAGTGCCTACCGTTTTGGAACGGGTGCCCTAAACCAGCCCAGGCGTCCGAAACGGGAGAGACCGTTCCGAAACGGAAAGGCTACTACCAGTCCCCCGTTGCGGTACGTGTTGCGGAACGGCCCCGCGTTTCGAAACGGGCTCTGCCTATTTCGGAACACGTGACCGTTGGGGGCTGACATAGGCGGTTATATGTTTTGGAATGTTTGCAATTTGGTCCTGAAACTTGTTTGTGCAATTGTATGAGTTTGGGACGTCCGTTTGAGCTGAAATTTGGCAGAGAAGCATGAAACCTGATTAATTTTAAGTTGGTAACTTAAAATCTGGTTTATGTCTTTAAAGTTTTCAGAATTTACAATTTGGTCCCTAATGTTGTAAATTGTTCAATTGGGTCCCTGTTTGATCTCTGATGTTTATGATCTTTGAGTATACTGTTTGTATGATCACATCTAAGGTTAACGTGCATCTAGACAAGCTTAAAAAAAGGGTCGTTAATCAAGGTTGACTTTCGGGTTGACTTTGGTTTTCCCCGTGTGACTTTCTTAATTCGTGTCAACCGTCTGGGCCGGGTTAAGGGGGTTACATTTGGTGGTATCAGAGCTGTGTTGCGAATGCTTGGGGAAAACGGTAAGTTGTTGTGATGTGTGTTGATGTTTACCTTGTTGTGCGGTTGAAATTTGGTTGAAACACGTGTTTCTGAGCAAGTTGTTGATGTTTTCAAGCATGCTTTATGGTTATGAATCTTGGTTGAGCTTATGTGGATTTGTGCTGATGTTGTGAGCTGGTGTCATGCATGATGAACGTGTAATGAGTATGTTATGTTGCTAATATGCTGTTGCAAGTGGATGCTGTTTGGTGTAAGCATGATCGAATATGTTGTTTGATATGCTTGGTGTTGTGATATCCCTCTTTGTGTTGACTGTTATGTCATGTAAAAGGGGAGGATTCGGGATACCCATTGCCTTATTATTATAGCTATTGTGTTATTTTGGAGTTGGAGTTTGAATCCTTGCTTAAAGCTGGTCTAACTGGTTTGTTTGTTTTGTTGTGATGTTTGTTGTTGTTAGTAGTATGGCGAAGTCGGTGAAGGAATGGCAGTTGGGTGAGATGGTTGCTGCCTTAGGGCAGGTTGTTAAGGCATGGAATTGACCCTTTTGTAGAGGTGTTTCGTCTCAGTCTTCTGTGCCTAGAGTTGAGGTGGTAAGGCAAGAGAAAGAAGCTGGTTCTGTGATGAAGAGTTCATCACCAGTTGCTCAAGAGGTGTTGGGAACATCTCAGGCTGTAGCAAAGGTAAAGTCAGTGGAAGTGCTGGCTGTGGGATGTGCGAGTTTGCCGAAGCAGCATTTGCTTGATTTGGGTGCTGTGGAGTATCATGGATCGTCACCTGAGATGTTTGAGGACTGGTTGGCCAGTGTGATTCTGATTTTGGATCAGGAAGGCTGTGATTATGCTTGTAAGCTGGGAAGTGTTGTTTCTTTGATGTTGGAGGACGCATGTGTTTGGTGGACATCTGTGGCGGTGGCGTCACATATTCATGATATTGACTGGGATTTCTTTGTATCTGCCTTTTATGAAAGGTATCTTGGAGAGAAGTTTCCAAGGGTTAAGCAATGTGAAGGTAGTGCTGTTGTGGAGCAAGTGTTGCTTGAGCAAGGAGTGGAAGCTCAGCCACCGGTATGTGACCGTTGTGAAAGGCGTCATGTTGGAGGTTGTTGGGGCGCGGGTGCTTGCTGGAACTGTGGTTCTAAAGTGCATGTTAAGCGCGATTGTCCTTTTGGGGTGAAGTCAGCTTCAGTGGTAGCCAAAGGGTCTCTGAAAGGTTGTGGGCACGGCCGAAGCAAGGTTCAGAGGTGGCAGAAAGAGCAGAAGGTTGCGAAGAGTTTGGGAAATGAGAATTGCTGGAAATGTGGGTCTGCTGGTCATAGGAGGCGAGATTGTTTGATGTTGGCTCGGAATAGCCAAGGCTCCCTACCGCAAGGGGTTGGTGGTGACCCTAGTGTGTTAGCTGGTGCTGCAGCAGTGCGGCAGGAGGATGATGGTTCTGCGAGGAAGAGAGCTCGTCTGATGAAGCTTCAGGGTGGTGAGGTGTTTCCAGGTAATCTGGCTAAGTAATCTTTGCTCTAGTTACCCTAGTTTGGTTTCTGTTGGTTTTTCCTTGCGTGGTAAGTTTAGTCTTGTTGCTAGCATGTTGGGCGTAATAGTTGTGGTTTGGAAACATCTTTTGTGAAGAAGGCTTTAGTGAGTATCTTGTGGTTAATGGTTGTTGGTACGATGGAGTTAGATAAGTTAGAAGTGAGTTAGGAGGTTGTTCTTAGACGGATTCTGAGGATGTTATTGGAGGGTGTGAACTGGCATTCATGCACAGTTAAAATCATTGTTATATGCTATATTATATATGTGCTGGTCCATGCATACATGTGGCATGACATTAGAGGTTTTGCATACATGTACATCAGGCATTGATAGGGCATGTAGGTGATCATGCATACGACGTTCACACTCGGTAATAACTAATCGAATCTGTTAGTGTGGTGGTTGGGATAGGTTGGATGATGGGTTTTTAGAGGTTGTTTTGGTGTTGGGTGAGAGTTAGTAGCAATGGAGTATATTAAGCTAGTTGCTAGTAATAGTGAGAGTGGTATAGTCTGTTGGTAGAAGGAAAGTGTCTGATGCTTAATGAGTTTAGCGATATGGTGGTGAGGAGATTATCGTTTGAGTTAGAATCAGTCAAAGTGGTTTGAATAGCTAAGTGGAAGTGGTAGTTCCTTGGTGCTAAGTGATGTTGCAGTTTAGTGGTTGTGTTTCCAAGTGCTGAAGTAGCTTAGCATTTAAGTTGTTGTGGAAGGGTTGTGGTTGTAAGTGTTGGTTCTTAGCAACCTTTGAGGAGTTGAGAAGTTGATATGTATGTTTAGGTTGGACGAAGTTCTTGTAAGGCAGGTGTTGTGGTCAAAGTTTGAAGTGGAAAAGCAATGAAAGGTCGAAGGCCAGTGTGGTTTGAAAGGATTCTTGTGAGAAGTGGTTGGCCGGTTGTGAGTATGTGAACTTCTTTTGTGGTCAGCTGGTGGTGTATGAAACGACTGGCAGAGTTGAATTGGGGTTGTGATGTAAATTTTGGATTGTGGGTGAGTAGTCCTGGTAAGTCGTTATGGTAATGTAGCGGCAGATGTGAAGGATTATCAGCATTCGTTGAGGAGTTTGGGTAAACAGTTGATGTTTAAGAATTTTTGCTTGTTGGGAAAATCCTTGGAAGAGGTTTGGGAGTTTGCAAGAGTTTTGGAAGCAGAGAAGTTTGCATAGTGGCTGAATGGGTTTGGTTAGTGTCACTGTGTAAACAAGTCTTGGTAGTTGTGTGTTACAGTGATGTGTGTTGTAAAAGTTGAAGTTCATCAGGTTGATGTTGGGGCAGTGTCCAGTCCGGATATGTGAAAGGTTAAGTTGTGGCTATCTTTGAGTGTTCTGGATTTTGTGAACAGTATGTGGTGGTGTTGAGTTGGTGGAGTTTTTTGTGAAATGTGTTCAGTGGTGGTTGAGGCTTTTGTGTTGCCTTGTGTGTTGCTTTGGGAAGGTTGTGGTTCCCTTTTCGTCGGTTGAAATTTCGAGGACGAAATTTCCTAAGGGGGGGAGAGTTGTAACGCCCCGGTTTTGGGCTCAGAAGTTTTGGGCGTTGATCGGTTCGGTCAAAGTGCTGATCGAATATATAAGAGTGAATTTAGGAAAGCCTAGTTCGGGTTGCATTAAAAATATGGAAAAATGTTCTAAAATCATCTTTTAATGTATAAAAGTGAACTGTGAAATCAATTTTGAAAAATGAGGTTCGGAAGGGTGACATTTTGGCTAGTGACCAAAATGTAATTTTTGAAAGTTGCGTGACTGTTTTCTAAAGGATTGAAACTTGGAATCTTTAAGGAGCTATTATTCCAAAAAGAGTTTCTCCAGATTTTTTCTAAGATATTTTAATGCAAAATTCTGATTTTAAAGCTTAAGAAAAGTGGAGGGAACTCATTTTACTATTTTGTAACTAACTTTCCATTTTCTTCCAATTTTCATTTTCTCTCAACCCAAACACTTTCTCTCCAGAGATTTACTTCTGATTTTGTCACTCAAATCTTCATTTTCAATTCTCCTTGGATTCCTAATGATCTCAACAACAAAATCTCACCATTTGCAAGTTGTTTCATCAAGCTTTTTTGTTCTAAAAAGGAGAAATTCAAGTTTGGAGGTAAGAAAGTTCTTCTCCTCTAAAATATCAGTTCTTTACTGAAATTCCTAAGTTCTCAATCCTTGATTTGTGATTTATTAAAGGCTTTTCAATTGGAATCTTGATTTTGGCTTAAAATGCAAGATTTGGTGATTTTTGTGGAATTTTCATATGATCTGTTTAAGCAGAGTTTTGAGGTGTGTTTTTGATGTTAAATGAATGCTAAATTGATTAGAAGTGGAGGTTTAATCAATGCAATCCCGGATAGGTTGAATTTCCTAAGTTTGGCTTGAGTTTTTGGTTGTTTTTGGAGTGTTTTTGATGATCTGTTATACCTGGAGATATAAGGATGTGTTTGTGATCATTTTGGATGTTAATTGATGTTTAAAAATGGTTAGAAGTGGTGGATCTTGGCTGGGTTAAGTTTTGGAAGTGTTTGGAGGTGATTTCGGTTGTGTTTGGTAGCCGAAATGTTGGATTTGTGATGAGCAGCGAGTTTGGTTGTGTTGCTGGTGTTTTTAATGCATAATGATGCATTAATTCTCTGTTTTTGTGTGCTTGAAACAGGGGAGTTTGATCCGTGAGCTTTAGAGGCATTGCGGAAGGTTTCGGATGCTTGGAAGGCTTGTTGGCTAGCCTTGTTTTGTGTATCGGTGAGTGAAGTTGGGTTTTTAGCTTTTAAACCAAGGTTTGAAGGTTTTGGGAGCTTAGTTTAAGTCTAAACAACTTTGCTAAGCTCAAGAGTAAGTAAATGGTTTTTCGCTCTTGGTTTGTGTTGTGAATTGGCTTAAAAAGTGATTGTGATTGATGGTTGCAATGCATTTGGTTTGCATGATTTAAATTCTGTTTTGGAAGCATATTTTAAGCATGGTTTGATGCTGGTTTTGAAAACCATATGTGAAGGATGCTCAAGGTAAGAGATCCTTGGTTTTGTGCATTGAAAATGTGGTTTTGATGCATGGAGTTGCATGATGTTTAATGTTTTTGTGTAATGCTTTAAAACAGTGGATTGATGATGGTGAATGATGGTTTTTGCATATTGGTTATGCATGTGAATCATTGGACTAATGTGGTAAGATGGTTATATTGGCAAGTGATGTAAGTGGTTCTTGGTTCTTTGATCGGATATAGTTAGCCGGCTATAGGATTGGGTGCACCGTGAATAAAGTCGCCTTGGAGGTGGAGTGGTTAAGAGTGAACCGGTAAACTCCCTTCAAGTATCCTAACGAGATGGTTAAGGTCATAATGGAGGTTGAATGCCCATTCGAGGACCTTGGTTAAGCAAAGGTTATATGGTGGTTAAAAGTCCATATATGGGAACCTTGTGCTTGTTAAGATCACAATGGTGGTGTAAAGTCCATGTGTGGATCTTGTGTAGGGTGTCCCGGATCTCGTTAGTGATGTTATACAACTACCAATCGGTGAATGCAAAGGTTGTATGGTGGTTAAAAGTCCATACATGGGAACCTTGTGCATGTCAAGGTTGTATGGTGTTTAAAAGTCCATACATGGGAACCTTGGGAAAAGTTAAGGTTGTATGGTGTTTGAAAGTCCATACATGGGAACCTTGGGAAAAGTTAAGGTTGTATGGTGTTTGAAAGTCCATACATGGGAACCTTGTAAAAAGCTAAGGTTGTATGGTGTTTAAAATTCCATACATGGGAACCTTAGGATGGTGAGGTCAAATGGTGTTTAAAAGTCCATTTGGAGACCTTGGATTGGTAGTGTGTATGAAGCGTGGGGGACAACGCTTGTGATCCGTGTATCTGATTGGATGTTGAGTTGAAAAGTGAAAGTGGTTGATCACTTGGAGGCCAATATAATGTTCTTGATTATAAAGAAGCATGAGATGCTTGAAAAGATGCATGGTTGCATGAAAAGTGTTAAATGCTTGTGAATGCATGTTTACTTGTTAAGTTGAACAAGTGTTGATTATCATTTGGTAAATGATGCATGTGTGCATGAAATCTCTTAAATGCATTGGAGTCTTGATAAGACTTGTTTTAAAAGGCATGTGAAGATGATGTTGTGGTTCATATATTGCCTTGGTTTAATGCATGTGTTGGATTGATTGAGTAATGGTTTTAAAGGGTTTCTTGCTTGGAATGACTTTCAAGTATAAGAAAGGTATGTTTTGAAATGGAAGTGTTTTCCAAGGTTTGAATTTAACTTTGCATATGGTGTTTATGCATGGAATGGTTAAATGGATGATTTTGCAAATTGAGCTTTGAAACGGTTTTCTTAGCTTGCTAAGCTAAGGGTTGGTTTTCATGTTTGAGCAATGCATGGTTAAAGCATGTTGTTGAAAAAGGGTTTTCATACTTTGCTTGGTAAACAAATCGAGTTGCTTTTCAAAGAGGTTTTATGACTCGCTGCATTGATGGTGTTTTGGTTTTGAGCATTCCTCACTAAGCATTATGTGCTTACGCTCCTTTTTGTCCATCAATGCAGATTCTTGAAGTTTGGACAGCGAGAAGCAAGGGATTCAAGGAGGACTCCATTTGAGATGTATGTCTCGGTGAATAGCTATAGTTAATAAAGGCAATGGGGTAGAATCTCTTGGGTTGATGTTTATGTGTTCGTATATGTTCGGACAAGGATGGTTTTATGTTGTTGATGTTGTTGGAACTTGTTTTGGCTTATATGAGATGGATTTGGAGATTTTGTGTTTAAATGGTTGCTTGTGTAGGAAGAATGCTTATAGAATTGGGGCTTTTCATATATGTTGTTATATTGATGAATTGTTGATGCAAATATGTCTCCTATATGTTGAATTGCATGTTGGTAAAGTTTGGTGGCTTTTGGAGCATGATTGGATGATCAATTGTGTGTTTAAGTATGCATCTTGAGGCAATTTGTGCAAGGTGTTTCGGAAGAGTGCCTACCGTTTCGGAACGAGTGCCCTAAACCAGCCCAGGCGTCCGAAACGGGAGAGACCGTTCCGAAACGGAAAGGCTACTGCTAGTCCCCCGTTGCGGTACGCGTTGCGAAACGGCCCCGCGTTTCGAAACGGGCTCTGCCTGTTTCGGAACACGTGACCGTTGGGGACTGACATAGATGGTTATATGTTTTGGAATGTTTGCAATTTGGTCCTGAAACTTGTTTGTGCAATTGTATGAGTTTGGGATGTCCGTTTGAGCTGAAATTTGGCAGAGAAGCATGAAACCTGATTAATTTTAAGTTGGTAACTTAAAATCTGGTTAAGTCCTTAAAGTTTTCAGAATTTACAATTTGGTCCCTAAAGTTGTAAATTGTTCAATTGGGTCCCTGTTTGATCTCTGATGTTTATGATCTTTGAGTATACTGTTTGTATGATCACATCTAAGGTTAACGTGCATCTAGACAAGCTTAAAAAAAGGGTCGTTAATCAAGGTTGACTTTCGGGTTGACTTTGGTTTTCCCCGTGTGACTTTCTTAATTCGGGTCAACCGTCTGGGCCGGGTTAAGGGGGTTACATCGACTTTATTCATGGTGCACCCAATCCTATAGCCGGGTAACTATATCCGATTCAAGTACTTTTAAACCAACACAACACTTGCCAATATACATCATTTACCATCATTAATCCACTGTTTTAAAGCATTTAACAAGCCATTAAATCAACATGCATCACTATGCATCAAAACCACATTTATCAATGTCAAACCAAGGACCTCTTACCTTACGCATCCTTCAACTCATGGCTTACAAAACCAGCATTATACATGCTAAAATATGCTTTCGAAACAGAATTTAAAACATGCAAAATAACACATTGCATTCAACCATCTCATGGTTCATCAAAAAGAGAGTTTCTCCGAAAACTTACTCTTGAGCTTAGCTAAGTTGTTTAGACTTAAACTAAACTCCCATAACCTTCAAACTTTGGTCTCAAAGATGAAAACCAAACATCACTCACCGATTCCGTTTCGCAAGCTTGCCAAAACACCAATCAAGCTTCCGGATCAACACCACAAGGATCTAAAGATGTCTCCTCTGTTTTAGACACATCAAAGCAGAGGATTAATGCATCATCATGCATTAATATCTTCAACCAAGACACCTAAACTCGTTGCTCTCATCAACACTCACATTTCGGCTACCAAACACAACCGAAATCACATCCAAACACCTCTAAAAAATTACCCAGCCAAGATCCATCAATTCCAATCATTCTTATACATCAATTAACATCCAAAAAGGATCTAATCACGTCCTTATACCTCCAGCTATAGCAGAACATCAAAATTATCCCAAAAACCACCATTAATTCAAGCAAAACTTAGGAAAATCAACCTATTCGGGATTGCATTGATTAAACCTCAATTACACATCATTTATACATCCATTATACATCAAAAAGACATCTCAAAACAGAGCCCAATCATTTAATAAAAATTTCTTCAAAATTCAATCCAAATCTTGCATTTTAAGCCAAGATCAAGAACACAACATTAAAACCTTTAATAAAACTCAAATCAAGGATTGAGAACTTGGGAATTTCAGTGAAGAACTGAGTATTTAGAGGAGAAGGACGTTCATACCTCTAAATGTGAGTTTCTCCTTGTTTAAAGCCAAGATTCTTGAAAATTCAATAAGCAAATGATAAGGATTTGGTGTAGGAATGATTAGAAATCAATTAGAGATTGAAATCTCTTCTTTAGATGTTAAAATCAAAGGAAATGTGGCTGGGGAAATGTGTTTGGCTGAGAGAAAATGGAGAGAAAATGAAGTGGGAAAATTTTAACAAAAGTTAGTTATGAAAACCAAAATATACATTTCCCTCTTTTTCCTTTTATTAAATATCATTTAATAAATGTTTAATATTAAGAAAAATCTGGAGAAAACTCTTCTTGGGTAAATTAGCTCCTTAAAGATTCAAACTTTCAATCCTTTTAAAACAGTCACCAACTTTTTAAAAATTACATTTTAGTCACTAACTTGAAATGTCACATTTCCAAACCTCATTTTGTAAAATTGATTTCACCACTCTCTTATATATAATAAAAGAGGATTTTTAGATATTTTTCCATATTTTTAATGCATCTCAAATTAGGCTTTCCCTAAAATCACCTTTTATATTCGAACCGCAATCTGACCGGTCTGATTCAAACCTAAAACTTCTAAGCCCAAAATTGGGGTGTTACAAGCAAGCTCCTAAACAGTGGTATGAGAAATTTCACAAAACTATTCTTAGTTTTGGTTTTGTTGTGAATGGTTCGGATGCATGCGTGTATTCGAGGATGTTTGGTACTGATTGTGTCATCATAAGCTTGTATATTGACGACATTCTAATTTTCAGTACTAACATTGAGTCCATTAACAAAATTAAAAGTTTCTTGTCCACTAAGTTTGAGATGACTGACTTGGGAGAAATCGATGTAATCTTAGGAGTCAAAGTAATCAAATCTGAAAAGGGATTTTCTTTAAGCCAGACACACTATATTGAGAAAGTGTTAAAGAAATTTGACAATTTTGATGTTGTCCCTGTTCGAACTCCTTATGACTCTAGCATACATCTCTTTAAGAATGAAGGAAGTAGCGATTCTCAAACGAAATATGCCAAAATAATTGGCAGTCTGATGTTCTTAATGAACTATACTCGGCCAGATACTGCCTATGTTGTTAGCAGACTCAATAGATATACTCATAACCCTAGTGGTGAGCACTGGGTTGCTCTTAGACGCTTACTTAAGTACCTTAAGGGTACTATGGACTGGAGACTTGAGTTTGTTGGCTTTCCTGCTACATTAGAAGGATATTGTGACGCCAACTGGGTCTCCGATAGTGATGAAGTAAGCTCTACGAGTGGGTATGTATTTAGTTTGGGAGGAGCAACAATTTCTTGGAAGTCTTCAAAACAGACTTGTATTGCTCGCTCTACTATGGAGTCAGAGTTTATAGCTCTTGACTTAGATGGGCAAGAAGCTGAGTGGCTAAGGAGTTTGTTAGCCGATATTCCGTTGTGGGGAACTCCGACTCCTTCTATTTCCTTGTTGTGTGATTCACAAGCCGCGATTTGTGTTGCCAAGAGTCAAGTTTACAATGGTAAAAAGAGACACATTCGCATAAGGCATGAATCTGTTAGACACTTAATAAGGAATGAAGTACTCTCTTTAGAGTATGTGAAGTCGGAAAAAAACCTAGCAGATCCGCTTACCAAATGGTTAAGTCGGAAATTGGTCCTTGATTCGTCGAGGGGGATGGGTTTAAAGCCCATTGGTTGAGGAATTCATCGTGGATACCCAACTTAGTTATCTAAGTTCAATGTGGTCAAACGAAACCATGGAAAGACTCTTAGTGTACATTTCTCACTGCCTATCCCTATGACGAATAATGTACGTGTCCAGGTTGAGTACTATTACTCTTAGTAAATTCATAGCCCAGGTTTTGGGTGGTCTTTGTGAGAAAGACTTGATGAATTTACCTAATCATGGTTGAATACTTATTCTTAATAAGTTCATAACACAAGTATGAATGTGTTGTCCTATTGAGAAGGACAATATGGACTTACCGCTAGAAAGGTTGAGTTTCAAGAAACTCTTAATGAATTCAAAGTTTAAATGATCCTGTTGAGAAGGACATTTTGAATTCACCGACAACGAGGTTGAATATTTATTCTTAATGATTTCTTATTCCAAGACTAGTGGTTCATTTTAAATGGACTTGAAGAAATCACCATAAGTCTATAAGAGGTTGAGCCATTACAAATGGTTCTTAATTATTTCATAACCCAGATTCAGGGTAGTTTATATTGAGATAAACTTGATGAAATAACCTATGTAAGTGAGAAGGATTAGCCACCTTCTGTGAAAAACGTTGGGCCGTTTTTCTAAAACACTTACTAGAATCCTGAGGGTAAGATGGCCAAATATACACTTGTGTATATATATCTTACACATCGAGAACTTCGGTGGATGAAGGAGTTAGTTGTGTGTTATGAGTTTACCCCTATCTTAGAAAGTTCAAGACTAGTTTCACTTATCTAAGAGAAGGATCGCTCATTATCACTATGTACTAGTTCAAGATACGTTCACTAGTGCTTAAGCAACTAATTCCGCTACTTCTCGTCTGAGGAGGTCTGTGTTTGAGGTACAGATGAATTCTTTCGCATTAGTGGGGGAATGTTTGTAATGCTTCAAGAGTTACCAAAGCTATATCCCACATTGGTTGGGAAAATAGCTAGGGAAGGGTATTTATACCCATGCATCCTCCCTCCCTTGTTGAGTGGGAAAGAACAAGCGAAGTCCTTGACACGTACTGACTGGAAAATTTGTATATATTCTAGGCTCGGGCTCAGGCTCGGGCTCGGGTAACACGTGTCTTCGACACGTACACGCGCATATATATTCTTTTTGGAGAAAATTCGTAGGAATTTTCTTATGAACAAAAGACTATATGTGAAAGAATTTTTTTCTTATTTATTAGCTTTTGATAAAATTATTTGAATCAATCCGAATTTATTTGATTCGAACGTTCAGAATATTTATTTGATTTGATTCGAACGGTTTGATTCCAGTGCAGTTTATTCGAATTTATTTGAATATGTACAGTCTGTTCAGTGGATGAATTTAGACTGTTTTTCAGTCAAATTCAAGGTGTAACAGCACCGTTATTGCATGATTATTACAGAATTAAAATGGTGATTATGTGAAGCTGTTACAACAGGTTTAAGATTGCTGTTATATAAATTTAATTTTGTAATTATTTGAGCAGTGAAATGTCAATTATAGACATGATATCCAGCCTATAAATAGAGGTGCTGCATGCACCATTTAAAATCATCAAACACATTACAAAGCATTTGTATTCTCTCTGTTTCCTCCACTATTTGTTCGAGCAGTTCCACTGTTGTTCACTCCGGAGTAGAGTGTACGGTTCCAGGAGCGTCCGTGTGCACCTCGGGGGGCAGTTTTGTTTCTAAGGCAGTGGCCACCATACCACGACACGGTTCACATATTTACGTTCTGTTTTTATATTTTTCCAGTCAGTGCTAACCGCCGGTTTTGCAGTTCCATTTTACCAACAAGTGTTTATAAAGCGTGTGAGACAACACTTGTAATCTGCGTATCCGAATGTGTCGATCGTGTTGTGTTTTGAAATGGTTCTTGTTATCGATCACTTGTGAGCCAGCATAATGGTGATGATATAATGAATTAATGATGAACGCTTATTTTGAGAAAGCATGTGATGCTTGAGAGTTATGCTAGAATACATGTGATACTTGGTTTAAGCATGAGCAAGACTTTTGTTGTTGTAATTAATGATGACATGAGTATGTGGATTTGAAAGAGGAAGTGTTGTTTTTAAGTGCATGTTTTAAAGAAAGGCATGTGTTAACAAAGAATGATGATTTGGTTTTTAAAATGCATTGGTGAATGGTTTTGTTTTATAGCGGTCCTCACTAAGCTTTATGCTTACGCTCATTTGTTTCATCAATGCAGAGAATTGAGCATTTTTGGCAACAAACAAGCAAAGGATATCCAAGTATTTTAGCTAAACAATGTATGTGGTTTAACCTTAGAGTAATATGAGGCAAAGGGAGGGATTTCCACTCACGTGTTGTTTGGTGATGTTAAACACCTTTGCATGTTTGGTTTATGGCTTAAGATTTGTAACACGGTTTGTGGCCTTGTTTATGGTGTTTTGGCTATGCTTTAGGTTATGTTTTAAAAGCATGTTTGAAAAGTTAATGTCTCTCTATGAATTGCCATGCTTGATACTTACATGGTGAATATTTGATGATGCACAAGTGTTTGTGTGATGTTTATAACATGCATGGATGATTGGGACTTGATTAGATGATGTTAAAAGTGTTTTTGGGGCTATTTCTTGAGCATTTTTGGAATGGGAATCGATACGCGGAAAAGTGTATTGATACCCTTAAGCTAAAATGGTACATGTGTATTGGTACGGGAATTAGGTGTATTGATACGCCTGTGAAAACTTTGAAGGGTGTAACGATACACTTGGGAAGTGTATCGATACCCTTAGGCTAAAATGGTGCAAGTGTATTGATACGGGCATCAGGTGTATTGATACACCTGTGCAAATTTAGTAGGGTGTATCGATACACGAGGGAAGTGTATCGATACCCTTTCTCAACTTTGGCTACTGCCATTTTGCGTATCGATACGGGCTAAGACGTATCGATACGGGTAGTTGAAATTCAGTTATAAGAATCTTTTTAAGTTTGGAAATGTTGCATTTTGGTCCCTGAATATTGTGTATGCAATTGAATGAGTTTGGATGATCCGTTTGAGCTAAAATTTGGCATGTTAGCATGTTGCATGACTAATTGAAGATTGGTAACTTTAAAATCTTTAAGGTTCCTGTATTTTATGGAAATTACAGTTTAGTCCCTAAAAGTCAAATGTATTCAATTGAACCCCCTAATTGAACTTTAAACATATAGGGCAATAATGTGCATCTAGAGAAGATAAAAGAAAAAAAGGTCGTTAATCGAGGTTGACTTTAACGAGTCGACTTCGGTTTTCCCCATGTAATCTTCTTAGTTTGGGTCAAGCGTCTAGGCCGGGCTAAGGGGGTTACACATATGCGGATTATGGGGGTTGTAAAATTGATAGGAAAAGTACTTCAAGAACTTGCCAATTCTTAGGTAGTATGTTCATATCTTGGTTCTCTAAGAAACAAAATAGTGTAGCTCTATCTACCACCAAAGCCGATTACATATCCTTAGGGAGTTGTTGTGCTCAAGTCCTTTGGATGAAGGAACAACTCTTAGATTATGGAGTTAAAATTGAAACCATAACCCTTAAGTGTGATAACACTAGTGCTATATGCCTAACCAAAAATCTCATCCAACACTACAGAACCAAACATATAGAAATAAGATATTATTTCATTAGAGATCATGTCCTTATGCAAGATGTTGTTATAGAGTATGTTGACACCTTGAACCAACTAGCGGACATTTTTACCAAACCTCTAAAAAAAGAGCGTTTTTGGTAGCTTAGGAGAGAGCTAGGTCTAACTAGCCTATCTTGAGCCTTTAGGTCTCTTTTGAGGTTAAAATTGCTTGAATTTGTGAAAATGCATGTTTATGTGTTGTTGATCTAGATAGAAACCATGCTTATAGCTAAGGGATTATGCTTCTATTAGTATATGCTTAGACTTGCTCATTCATCAATTGCATGCATTTAGGAGATGTTAAAGTCAAGCCTTTGGTTGTTCTAAAAGCCAAAAATGCATTTCTGGGCATAAGGTATCGATATGGACTTATGTGTATCGATACGAGTCCTTCATTAGTTGACCAAACTGCATTTTCTCTCTTATGTGTATCAATACGGTTAAACTCGTTTCGATGCGAGTTGTGAACGTTTCGATACAGTCCCTTGACACGCGTTTCTAGGGAAATACCATTTTTCTCCCCATATCGATACACCCTTTGGCGTATCGACACTCGTTTGTGTAGACAGCTACTTAATGGCATTAAAAGAGTTTTACTTTTACCAAAACTAAAATTTCAAAACCCTAGTCGATTTCCCTCTATAAAAAGCATCGCAATCCCTCATATTTTGACCACAAAACCAAAAATCTCTTGAGGGTTTTTCAACATCTACCAAGTTTTTAAAGCTCTCCAGCAATTTGGTGCAAGTTCTTCATCCATTCCTCTCTATATCAATATCAAGGTATAAAATTCTTTTTCTCTTTTTATTATATTCGTGAATTTTGTTTTAAATTCTTTTTGTTTTATTTTGTTTTGCTCTTTCAAAAACAAACTTTATCAAAACTTTTATTTGTTTTGTTTTTTATTTGCCTTTCAAAAAAAATTTAACCTTGATTATTGATTTTCCCTCAGTGGAATTAGAAAAATAATGCAGACGCATTGTTTTGATCAATTTCTCGAGACAATGGTACCCAAAAAGAGAGCGCGTGCTAGCGAAGTCGGTGAAGCATCCAATCTCAGATATGGTACTTGTTGAGTGCATAAAAGTTTTATATTTTGACCCTCATATATCCACATTTTTGCGGCACCCAAGCATGTTTAGTCGCATTTTAGGATAGATTTTTGGATACACATCACAATTAGATAAAACTGCATAGATGTTGCTGATTTCGGTCGCTTTTTGCAGGTATCTGCCACGGAAACATCCAGGGCAGTAAAAGAAGCATAGGCGAGTTGCGGAGTTGGAGCGAAAAGACATAGAACACCGCTTGTCGTGACATCTGTCGTGGCAACGATGACGACAGTGGAAACATTGAGGAGGAAAAGTAAAGTGGAGCTCGAAAGATAGAGGATTTTATGCCGGTCTGTGGTGGACTACTCCCATATTTTTCTGAGCCCGGAAGCACAAGGAAGGCCTGGTCCTAAGTTTGAGGAAAAAGTCAAAGCAAGAAGATAGGGAAAATTAAAAGATATCTACTTAGAGATTTAGTCTTTAATAGAGTTGTACTTTGATTCAAACTTGTATTCTTGGCAATTAAGAAAACTCAAGACCAAGGCCTATATATATGCTTGTAATTCAACTGGGCAAAGGATATCCAGCTACTAGTCGTCTTCCCCCAAACCCTAGTCGTTTCTCTTTCTTCACCATATTCTAAATTTTCCCAGGTTTACGGGTTTATCTTGTAAATTAGTTGTAAGGATTATACTGGTTTTAGGATTTTTCTTTTCAATTCAATAAAAACTTCAAGTTTATTTACTCTGGTTTCAACATCTCATAAAAGTATCGAGAAAGCATTGTGAGGTTATCCATTTACTTAATATTGGGAGAGTTAAGTATACGAAAGGAGTAAATACATGTTTTCCAGTTTATGGTTAAACCATCTTGGCCTAGAGATAGGTACAAGATTAAGACGCTAAGGAAGAATTCATAAACATCGGTGTTCATTCTTCAATTCACGCCGGGAGGTATCATCCAAGACGTGTTCATCGACATAACTTGGACCTAGGGATAGGACGAGTCACAATTGGGATTCTTGCTGAACTTGGAGTACATAGTTGTTTATCGCTGCCGTGACATCGCCAGACCTCTACCGCGATAGATGCTACCGCGACAAGCACGACGACAGACGCAACCGAAAGCCTTCTGAACAATGCAATACCTGCACTACTGAGCAAATCAATACCAGCCTATTTTCTAAATCTAATTACCTTATCCATTACATTAGCTTATTCTCAAGATTTCTCCAAACATTTATTTAAACTTAATTATTTTCTTGGGCAGCAATCTAAGGATAGAAGTATTTACAGTCCCTGTGGAGACGATATTCGATACTTCGTATAACTTTATTACTTGCGACGTGTACACTTGCACCTATTTGCGATAGACTCTTTTACACGCAACAAGTTTTTGGCGCCGTTGCCAGAGACTGGCAACATACCTTTACCTTTTATTATTGTACCTTTTTATTTTTGTTTTTATTTATTTTTGTTTTTAGTTGTTTTATTTTCCCTCTACTTTTCACAAGGTTTCTCTATTGCTTATTTTTAGATCTAGACGGGGTAAAGATCCTGAGTACGAATTAGATCCAGAAATCGAACGAACATATCAACTCAAGAACCAAGCTCGACTCTTGATAGAAAGAAACAACTATCTTGAGGAAAGACTGGAAGCAATGGTGAACGGAAGACAACACAATAAGGAAGATGACAACAACAACAACAACAACAACAAACATATGGGTGATGTTGATCCTCCTAATGATGCCCGAAACAACCGGCCGCCGCCTGATGCCCCAGCAGCACGACAAACTAGTTGAGAGTACATTCATATCGATCATGTTGAACCGGAAACCACGCTTCCAGATATAAAAGGTGAACACTTTGAACTAAAACCTGTGATGTTCAGCATGACAAATTTCGATGGTCAATTTGGTGGTTCTGCTACTGAGGACGCGCATGAACATCTGAAAACTTTCTAGGAGATGTTGGGTCACGTCGGCACGCCCCGTGGCGCAGCGGAAAAATTAATCTGACGTAATCCAGCCAGGATCCATGTACAGGGACGAATCTGGGGTGAAAAGCTGAAGAGTTACCTTTTAAAACTCTGGAAACTGGAAAACCGACGGTATGTCAGAATAACAATGTCAAGTAAAACCGGAATCGTCACAAGTTCGCAACGACCTCTACGGAGTCGACTCGAACAAAACGAACAAAGTTTCTTCCTCCCTAGCACTTTGGGATAAATTTTGACATGTTTGAACACCTTCTAGGGAGAAGTCGAAATCCCTCCAAGGATTCCTAAGGGAGTCTGAAATCGACCAGGGGCTCTACCGAGACTTGGATTCGAACAAGGAAATCGCCAGGAATTTGCCAGGGGCAAGAGGAACACCAGAAAAATATCGAACAACTTCTTAGAAGAAATCTGGGACTTGTCGAAAATTCCAGAGGGGAATTCTTAGGGATATGTCGAAATTTGCAAGGAGGAATAGGGATGATTTGGTTGCTAGCCCTTGTCCCTTTAAATAGTATTCAGAGACTTAATTCTAGTGTAATACCTTTAATCCAAGTTCAACCAAATTTCATAGAATCTAATTCTACTTGAAATTAGTTTATATTAAATATACATTATATTTAATAATATTAAATGAAATATATATATTTAATTATGTAGAATCTTATTCTACATAAAACATGGATTTAAATATACATTATATTTAAGCCAAATATATATATTTTATTATATAGAATCTCATTCTATCTTTACTTGGATTTAAATACATTTATATATATTTTTTTAATTGTGTAGAATCTATTTCTACTTTAACTTGGAATTAAATATACATTATCTAAATACCAAATATATATTTAAATTTCTAGAATCTTATTCTATAATATTTAAGTCTCTAAATATTTTCAATACTCTAAATAATATCTGATAAATACAATATATATCCAATATTATTTCCATTTAAGGGAGTTGCCGATTTCCCCTATCTCGTAGGAGATTTTCGGCAATGTCCCTAAAATAGGGAGTATGGTTTCCAATTTGTGTCCGTTTCATTCGAAGGGTTTGACCCTTGTAGGTTCATGCAACGTTAGAAGCAAAATTAGAAATGTTCTAATTTTACAAACAATGAGTGGCATCTAGCAATACATCATTGCTACCTAAGTTGCATGAAGTCATGGTTTGACTTTCCTAATTCCTGAATAAACTTCTTTTATGTATTTCATCCTTTTTTCCTTTATATCTTAGATGAACACAAGTCATAGGTTAGTCACATCTAGTGTTTCTTGATGTCTTGAGTAGATTATGATAAACGAATCTCTATGATATCTCATATCATAATATTCGAGCATGGCCATGCATTTTCTAATCTCACTCAATCAAGTGGCCGGAGATATTTCTCCCATTATGTAGGAGGGACAAATCCTTTCTTGATCAACCATATTTCACTACATAGGTCATCACGTATCCTATCATTTGCTTTATAATGTAGTTAGTTACGACATACGTTTGACTATGTCAAAGTACGTAAATCTTTATGTTGAAATCATGTTGATCTCAAGTCTGAGGATTATACATATGTTTATCATGAGCAATGCTGTGACTATCACATAATTACCCAAGAAACATGCTCATAGCGGGTCAATCCAGTATGTTGTTCTCTAACAAATACTTATGTGTTGATTTTGACATCTCTATGTTAATGACAACGCTTGTCATCAACCACATATTAGTCTTTATATATTATCACTGTCCATACCCGTAATAATATTTGACTAAGGATCCTATTTAACAATAATCGTATTATTGTATAGACATTATTATCCAATGATTTGTTTGATGCACAGAAACATACCAGCAGATAAAGCTCAATGTTCTCCAAGCTATTAAACAAGCTGATGGAGAGGAAGAATGTAAAGCAATATCAGAAGAATTATAGACCAACCTTGCATCAGATCAAGCTGTCACGACAGACAATTTGATCATTGCCACCGCAGTCACCTAGAAGACTGCCACGACGGCGTTGATGATAACAACTCCTCAGTCAATGAAGCATCTGGCACTAAAGGTTCTAAGGAGGTAAATTCGATAGGCACACGTCCAGGTACGTTCTTCGAACCTTTGAATTATACCTCGAATGAACATGTGATCCAAAAGCCTTCCATTGAGCACCCGTCTGTTTTAGATCTTAATCCCCTGCCAGGGCAACTAAAATATGTTTTTCTTGGAATTAATGGTATGTTGCCCATATTCATCTCTTTTAAGTTGATGCAGGCACAAGAAGATCAGCTGATCAGGAAGCTATAGCAGCATAAGAAGGCAATTGGATGGACCATTGCTGACATCCTAGGCATCAATCTAACAATATGCATGCACAAAATCCTCTTGGAGGACGATCATCAGCCGACAATTGATGCTCAAAGATGACTGAACGAGGCTATGGGAGAGGTGGTACGAAAAGAGATCATCAAGTGGCTTGATGCTGGAATCATCTACGCCATCTCAGAAAGCAGGTGGGTGAGCCAAGTGCAATGCGTACCCAAGAAGGGAGGCATAACAATAGTAACCAACAAGGACAACGAGCTAATCCCAATCAGGACTGTGACCGGTTTGAGGGTTTGTATGGACTAGAGTAAGCTTAATAAAGCTACCTGGAAAGACCACTTCCCCTTACCCTTTATTGACCAAATGTTAGATAGATTAGCAGAGAAGCCTTACTATTGTTTTCTTGATGGCTACTCAGGTTACAACTAGATCACAATTGCACCAAAAGACCATGAGGAAACAACCTTCACATGCCCATACAGAACATACGCCTTCCGAAGAATGTGATTTGGACTATGCAATGCTCCAGCAAAGTTTCAGCGATGTATGATCGCAATATTCTCGAACATGGTGGAAGATTTCCTAGAAATATTCATGGATGACTTTTCTGTCTTTGGAGATAGTTTCAACGATTGCTTAGGCAAATTGAAGAAGGTGCTTGAAAAATGGGAAGATGTTAACCTTGTATTAAACTGGGAAAAATGCCACTTTATGGTTGATGAGGGCATAGTGCTGGGATACAAAGTCTCTTGCCGCGACATAGAAGTTGATAGAGCCAAAATAGAAGTCATTGAAAAACTGCTGCCACCCACAATAGTCAAGGGCATACGCAGTTTCTTAGGACACGCCGAGTTGTATCGTAGATTTATTTCCAATTTCTCTAAAATTACTAAACCCTTGTGTCTCTTGTTGGAATAGAATAGGGCCTTTGACATTAACACTGAATATACTGAAGCATTCAGCACATTGAAAGAGAAGCTGGTAACAGCCCCAATAGTGCAGCCACCTAACTGCGTTTACCATTTGAGATCATGTGTGACGCCAGTGACTACGCTGTCGGGGCAGCACTAGGGCAGAGGAAGGAGAAACTCTTCCATATTATATATTATGCCAGAAAGATCTTAAATGATGCCCAAATAAACTACACCACAACAGAAAAGGAATTGCTATCAGTATTGTTTGCAACTGACAAGTTTCGAACATATATACTTGGAACAAAAGCGGTGGTCCATACAGATCACACAACACTCAAATATATGTTCACCAAGAAGAATGTTAAGCCAAGATTGATACATTGGATTCTGTTGTTGCAAGAATTCGATATTGACATCAAGGACAAAAGGGGAATAGAAAACAAAGCAGTTGATCACTTGTCAAGACTGGAGATGGGAAAGGACCAAAAGAAAGACTAGACTAACATACTAGAAACTTTCCCATACGAACAGTTATTCACTGCCACCAGCATTGCCACGACAACCATGACGGCATGTAAGCTTCCTGAAACCCCTTGGTATGCTGACATTGTAAATTACATTATGAGTGTTTTATTACCTTCTGAACTTAATTACCAAGCTAGGAAGAGGTTCCAAAATGATGCAAAACATTATTATCGAAACGAACCTCTTCTATTTAAGCATTGTGCAGATCAGATCATCAGGAGATGCATACCACAGGAAGAGCAGGAAGAAGTGCTTCACCATTGCCATGTTGCTCCTTATGGAGGACAGTTTGGAGGAAAAAAAACCACTGCCAAAGTTCTGCAATCTAGTTTCTATTGGCCTACACTGTTTAAAGATGTATAAGCTTTTTACAAGAGCTGTGATAAATGCCAAAGGACTGAAAACATTTCTAGAAGGCATAAGATGCCCCTGTAGAACATTCTTGAAGTCGAAATTTTCGATGTTTGGGGAATCGACTTCATGGGACCATTCCCAACCTCTTGTGGGAATTTGTACATACAATTGGCAGTAGACTACGTGTCCAAGTGGGTAGAGGCTATTGCCACACAAAAGAATGATGCCAAGACCGTGCAAAGATTTCTCCACAAACATATCTTCTCAAGGTTTGGCATCCTATGGGCGATTATTTGTGATGAGGGTAGGCACTTTGACAACAGGTTAATTGCTAGCGCGCTGAAGAAATATGGAGTTACACACAAGATCGCAACAAAGAAGCGAAGAAAATCCTAGAATAGATGGTTAAACTAACTAGAAAGGATTGGTCTCTTAACATGAATGATGCACTCTAGGCTTACAGAACTGCATTTAAGATACCATTGGAAATGTCGCCCTACTACCTCATCTCTAGAAAAACTTGCCACCTACATGTTGAGATAGAACATAAAGCATATTGGGCTTTCAAGATTGTTAACATGGACTAGAATAAAGTAGGGAAGAAAAGGTTTCTTGACTTGAATGAAATTGATGAAATTCGAGCCATGGCCTATGACAACGCCAGGATATATAAGGACAAAACAAAGAAGTTACACGACATAAAATTGTTGCCACGACAGTTTAGCCCAGGGCAGAAGGTGTTGTTATTCAACTCTAGGTTAAAGCTTTTTTCTAGAAAAGCTAAAATCTAGATGGTCTAGACCTTTCCAAGTAGTGTAGGTTTTTCTTCATGGTGCCATCACAATCAGATCAATCAAGAACGGGTACCAATTCAAAGTCAATGGACAAAGGTAATGCACTATCAGGGGAGTGAAGCCCTAAGAGTGCATAAAGTAGTTACTTTAGGAGATGCCCTTCAAAGCATCCCTAATTTAACTTAACTTAGTTTATTTTATTTTATTTATTTATTTCTATTTATTTTTATTGTTTTAGGAAATAAGAGTTTAATATTTTGTTTATTTTAGTTTCAGATAAATAAACCTGAGTTAATAGAAGGAATGAACCAGCTCACCACACTCACAACAACTCACGAAGCCTAATAGAACAAGGTTGTCGTGACAGCCTGTTACCAGCTGTCACGACAGATGCGCAAAATACAGCCTGTCATGGAGTTGTCACGACAGACACAGAAATACGTAAAAGACGTACAACAGACACGAAAACGCGTGACAGACATGTCAGGGAACCACGTGACAGCTGGCTCTGTTACTCACGCCACTCGTTACAGTCTAACTGGCAGAAAAATCTCATTCTATATAAACCTCTCTTCCCATTTCATTTTTCACCTCATTCTCTTCTCTCAAGTTTGCTTTCAAGAATTTTAGCTTTTCAGAAAATTTCTTTCATTTCCACAGAGTCCTCACAATGACTACAAGATCAACCAGAAGAAGTGATGCCACAACCTCTGCCGCGGAAGTGTCTACACCTAGCCATAGAAGAATCCCTCAGAGGTTCACCTCAAGAGGCTCCGACAAGAGATACTACGACTCATTATAGAAACGGGAGATGTGGGAGGAACGAGGTTTTACCTACACGAAGAAAACGAGAGATCTAGGGCTCGAACCATTCATCTCCAAGAGGATCATCACATTAAAGTGGCAAATGTTTGCTGTCTAACCAGAATAGATGAATGTCACCTTGGTCCGTGAATTTTACGCTGCCATCTCATCCAAGGATGCCACGACAGTAACTGTTAGGGGTAAGGAAATATCCTTTGAGCCAGCCTATATCAACACACTTTATGGCCTTTATGTGGGCATAAAGAAGGATACACACAGTAGGTTTGTTAGCAGTCTGTCGCCGGTAGACTATGATAGCATCATGGTAGACTTGACGGAAGAAGGCACCACCTGGAACGATGATCCCAAGCAAAGATGGACGGTATGAAGGATCCAGCTCACACCGGCTGATGTTGAGTATGTAAAAGTTCTATATTTTACCCCCTATTTAACCCATATTTCTATTGCATTCAAGCATAATTCATTGCATTTAGGATATATTTCATTCATACATCACAATAATTTTAAAATGGCACAGTTTCTACTGAAATTGGTTGCTTTTGCAGGTAGCTGATGTAGCAGATGAAGGGCAGTGGAGAAGCAGAGCTGGAACACTAGACTGCAGCTGAGAAGACGGATGTTGCCATGGCCGCTACCGTGGCAGCCAAGGGTGACAGCAATGGTGAAGGGAAGAAGTGAAGTGGAGCTCGACAAAAAGAGGAAATTAAGCTAGTTTGTCGTGGAGTACTCATATATTTTTCTGAGCCCTAGATCAGAATGAAGGCCAAGCCCAAAGTTCAAGGAAGAAACTCCAAGCAAGAAGAGAGGATGAATTAAAGACATCTACTTTGAAGATTTAGTCTTTAATAGAATTGCACTTTAATTTAAACTTGTATTCTTGCCATATTAGAAAACTTGAACCCAAGGCCTATATAAAGGCATGTAATTCGACCTAGGGAAGGATATCTTACTCTCTAGCCGTCTTCCCCTAAACCCTAATTATTTTCCCCCTTCTCATCATGTTCTAAAACTTCCCCTAGGGCTAAGGGTTGATTCTGTAAAGTAGTTTCAATGATTTCATTGTTTTAGGATTTTTTCTGTTCAATAAAATAGACTTCAAGTTTGCTTATTTTGGTTTTCAACATCTTACAAGAGTATTGGGAGAGCATTGTGAGATTACACATTTAATTACTATTGGGAGAGTTAAGTATACGAAAGGAATAAGTACGAGTTCTCCAATTTATGGTTGAACTATCTCGGACCTAGGGATAGGACGAGGTTAAGTGGCTCAAGAAGAATTCAACAACATCGGTGTTCATCCTTCGATTCACGCTGGGAGGTATCATCAAAGACGTGTTCATCGATAGACTTGGACCTAGGGATAGGCCAAGGCATAGCAGGGATTCTTGCCAAGCTTGGAGTGCTGAGTTGTGTGTTCGCTGCCACGAAACCACCAGACCGCTGCCGTAGCAGGTGCTGGCCCGACAGGCGCTACGATAGAACATAGAAGTCTTAGACTTTGCAAACACCTGAACTACGGAGCAGATCAATATTGGCCCATTCTTTACTCTGAATATTTTCATCCTTTATTTCAATCTTCTTTATTCTCTCGTGACGACAATTAAACTATTTCTTTTCCCTCTTGTACAACAATTCCAGGTTAAAGTTATTAGCCCAGTCCCTGTGGAGACGATATCTGATACTTACGTATCACTTTACTACTTGCGTCGTGTACACTTGCACTACATTGCGATTGACACTTTTACACGCAACAAGTTTTTGGCGCCGTTGCCTGGGACTGGCAACATAACTTTACCCTTACATTTTACTGCACATTCTTTTTATTTTTCTGTTTTGTTTTACTTGGATTGTTCAACTTGTGCTTTTCACAAGGTTTTCTATTTATACGCAGATCGAAACGAGGAGAGGAACCTGAGTATCCACTAGACCCTGAAATAGAACGCTAATACAATCTTAAGAACCGACTTCGCCTTGTGCTAGCCAGAAACGAATACCTTGAAGAACAGTTAGAGGCCATGAACAACCAAGGGAATCCCCAAGATCCTAAAAATCCCGTCGGGGATGGAGAAAACAGACGGCTTGTTATTCCTGCTGCCGGAGCCGCACGCCGATCCTGCCGAGACTACATGATCAATGATCATATGGAACTAGAGACCACCCTGCCAGACGTAGAAGCTAAAAATTTCGAGCTGAAACCTGTCATGTTCAGCATGATTAAAAACGCTGGCCAATTTAGTGGTGCTACTACAGAGGATGCTAGGGAGCATCTAAAAACGTTCCAGGAAATCTGTGGTTCGTTTAGACTACCAGGAGTAAATCTGGAGATACTGATGCTTCGGTTATTTCCTCATTCATTGAGGGACAAGGCGAAAACTTGGTGGAATAAACTAACGTTGGGTTCAATACAAACTTGGACATATTTAACTCGTGAATTTTTGTCTCGTTTTAATCCTTCACATTTATCTGAGCGATTACGTAACGAAATTGCTACTTTTCAACAGGAAGATGACGAGCCAATGCACGAGGCATGTGACAGATTTACCACTCTACTGAGGAACTGCCCGATGCATGGATTCCCTGTTTGGAACCAGGTAATTAAATTTTATAATGCTGCCAACTTACAGACTCGTATGAGAATTGATTCAGCAGCGAATGAATTGTTGTTGGAAAAAGATCCAGATGAAGCAATGGTAGTATTGAGAAACTTGGCAAAGAACGAGGAATAGTTTCCTACAGCAAGAAGAGGGGGTAAACGAGTACTAGTTGTGAAAGATTATGAGGCCAACAATTCACTAAAAACACAGGTGGCATATCTCACAAAGGCAGTGAAAAAGCTATTGAAGAAAGATTCAAAACCTGTCTACTCTGCTGAAGAGGTATGTGAAACTTGCGATGGGAATCACAATTCGGAAGATTGTCCTCTACAGTTAGAGGAAGGGATGTATGTTGGGAACTACAACAAGCAGAACTACAATTCCAACAACTACAATCATTCATGGATAAAACAGAGATGCGGATGACTAACCATGAAGCTACTCTGAAATCACTCATGAATGATCCAAAAACTACAATTATTCATGAATGATCCCAAATTTTCTTGGAGCAACCCAAAAAATGCCCTGAATCCTCAAGAACAAATCACTCAAAATCAGGGGCACCTAGACTTCTAACTCGGCAACAATCGCAACAGCCACCAGCTGCCACGACTAGTATATTAGAGCAGACCTTGGCTACGTTTATGTCTCAAATAAGAACTTACATTGAGAACATGAATCACTTCGTGAAGAAGACTAAATCATTCATGGATAAAACAGAGATGTGGATGACTAACCATAAAGCTATTTTGAAATCACTTGAGACACAGATGGGTCAGGTTTCCCAGCATATTAAATCAAGGCAGAATGAAGGATTCCCTAGCGATACTGAAAATGCTAGACAACCCACACATGAGCAGTGCAAAGCCATCACAACTAGGAGTGGGAAGAAATTATCAGGGCCAGAGAAGGAAGCTGAACCAGTTAAGGAACCAGCCCTAGAATCGACTGCCGAGAACGCTTTCCCGTTAGACGACAAACAGCCTGTTGCCGATGAACCTGTCACAAAAACAGAAGGGACAGAGGAGACAGATGAAGAACCTAAGCCTCCTCAGATCCGAATGCAGTGGGAAGGACGCATTGCAGATTATCGTCCTCCACCTCCTTTCCCTCAACGGTTAAAGAAGTTGAAACAAGAATCCCAACTTAAGAAGATCTATGATATTTTTAAGTAGGTCCACATCAATATTCTGTTGTTAGATGCTATCAATGAGATGCTTGGTTATGCCAAATTTCTCAAGGATGCTATGTCGAAGAAATCCAGACTTGGGAAATTTAAGACGGTTAAACTGACAGAAGGATGCATGACTATTCTGCACAAGCATCCACCCCGGAAAAAGAAGGATCCTTGGAGTTTCATAATACCATGCATAATCGGAGATAAGTTTGTGGGCAAGGCACTTTGTGAACTAGGTGCTAGTATTAATTTAATGCCAAAATCTGTATTTCAGAAACTAGGTATTGGACGAGCACGACCCACGACAGTTATGCTGCAGCTGGCAGACCGCTCTCAGGTGCAACAGGAATCATCTCTTCCAAGTTGATGCAGGAACATGAACAACAGCTGATAAGGATGCTGCAACAACACAAAAAGGCTATTGGATGGACGATAGCTGATATCAAAGGCATCGGTCCGGCACTATGTATGCATAAAATCCTCTTACAGGATGATCACAAGCCGACCATTGATGCCGAGAGACGTTTGAATGATGCTATGCGAGAAGTGGTCCGAAAAAATTATCAAATGGCTAGATGATGGGATAATTTACGCCATCTCAGATAGTAAGTGGGTGAGCCCGGTGCAATGCGTTCCTAAGAAAGGAGGAATAACTATGGTGACCAATGAAGAAAACGAGTTAATCCCAACCAAGACTGTGACTGGTTGGAGGGTTTGTATGGACTACCGGAAGCTTAACAAAGCTACCCAGAAGGACCACTTTCCCCTGCCTTTTATTGATCAAATACTTCATAGATTAGCGAGAAAGCCTTACTATTGTTTTCTTGATGGTTACTCAGGTTACAACCAAATATCCATCGCACCAGAGGATCAAGAGAAAACGACCTTCACTTGCCCATACGGTACGTACGCTTTTCGGAGGATGCCATTTGGACTTTGCAATGCACCAACAACTTTTTAGAGGTGCATGATGGCAATATTCTCTGACATGATGGAGGACTTCCTGGAGATATTCATGGACGATTCCTCTATCTTTGGAGACACTTTCGAAAGCTGCCTAGGCAACCTGCAGAGAGTGCTCGAAAGATGCGAGAAAGCGAACTTAGTATTACACTGGGAAAAATGTCACTTCATGGTGGATGAAGGGATAGTCCTAGGACATAAAGTAAGCTGCCACGACATAGAGGTCGACAGGGTAAAAATTGAGGTAATTGAAAAGCTGCCACCACCCATCACAGTCAAGGGAATTCGAAGCTTTTTAAGGCATGTTGGTTTTTATCGAAGGTTTATAGCCAATTTTTTGAAGATCACCAAGCCGTTATGTCATCTTTTAGAACATAACCGTCCCTTCAACTTCAACACTGAATGTACTGAGGCATTCAGAATTCTGATAGAAAAGCTGATAACAGCCTCGATATTACAGCCACCAGATTGGAAACATCCATTTGAGATCATGTGTGATGCTAGTGACTATGCTGTTGGGGCAGCACTTGGGCAGAGGAAGGACAAGCTCTTTCATGTTATATATTATGCCAACAAAACACTGAACGACGCCAAAGTAAACTACACCACAACGGAGAAGGAACTATTAGATGTGGTGTTCTCGATTGAAAATTTTCGTTCATACATACTTTGAACGAAGGTCATAGTCCATACATACCACTTTGTATTAAAGTTTATGTTCACCAAAAAGGATGCGAAGCCTAGATTGAAACGTTGGATTCTACTACTGTAAGAGTTCCACCTTGAGATCAAGGACAAAAAGGGGACATAGAACCAAGTCGCAGATCACTTGTCAAGATTAGAGAAGGGAAAGAGTCTCCCAACAGACGAGACACACATACTGGAGACCTTCCCTGACGAGCAGTTGTTTGCTGCCATAAGCACTGCCGCGACAACCATGACGACAGGTAAGTCTTCTGGACTCCCCTGGTATGCTGATTTCGTTAATTATTTAGTTAGCGGAATATCTCCTTCTAACCTTAACTATCAAGCTAGGAAGGGGTTCCAAAATGATGTTAAGCATTATTATTGGGACGAACCTTTTCTTTTCAAATATTGTGCAGATCAGGTTATCAGGAGATGCGTACCACAGGATGTACAGGAAGTTGTGCTTCATCACTGCCATGCTTAACAATATGGAGGACCCTTAGGTGGTAACAAAACTGCTGCCAAGGTTTTGCAGTCGGGATTTTATTGGCCATCACTGTTCAAGGATGCCCAGACATTCTACAAAGGCTGTGATAAATGTCAACGAACTGGAAATATCTCAAGAAGACATGAGATGCCACTGCAAAACATTCTTGAAGTCGAAATCTTCATCGTTTGGGGATAGATTTTATGGGACCACTCCCAGCGTCATGTGGGAACCTTTATATCACCCTGGAAGTGGACTATGTGTCCAAATGGGTTGAAGCAATTGCTACACAAAATAACGATGGCAAGACGGTTCAGAGGTTTTTGCATAAGAACATATTTTCCAGATTTGGCATCCCCAAGGCGATCATCAGTGATGAAGGGAGGCATTTCAATAATAGGGTTATAGATGTTGCCTTAAAAAAGTATGGTGTCAAACATCGGATCGCAACAGCTTACCACCCTCAGAGCAATGGACAGGCTGAAATATCCAACAGAGAGGTAAAGAACATTCTTGAGAAGATGGTCAAGTGAACTCGAAAAGATTGGTCTTTACACCTCAACGATGCACTATGGGCCTACAGAACATCATTTAAAACTCCATTGGGAATGTCACCCTACAGGCTGATTTATGGAAAAACATGCCATATACCTGTTGAGATTGAGCACAGAGCATACTGGGCCATCACGACAATTAATTTGGACTTGGAAAAGGCAGGACAGAAAAGACTACTTGACTTGAATAGGATAGAGGAAATTCGAGCAATGGCCTATGACAACGCAAGAATCTACAAGGACAACACAAAGAAGTGGTGTAACAGCTGGCCCCGTTATTCGCGCTTGCCATTACAGCTCCAACGGGCAGCAAACTCCTCATCTATATAAACCCCGTTTTACTATTCATTTTTCACTCACTCTTACTCTCTCTACTTGCTTCCTCTCTAGAATTTCATTTGCTTTCATCTTTTTCTACAGTTCCTCGCAATATGATTACCATAAACACCCGTCGCAGTGCTGCCTCAGGATCTCCCCAAGCAGTAGCCACTTCCATCTCCTTCCAAGGCAGAGATATGTGGGAAGAAAATGGCTTCATCTACAGCACAAAAACAGAGAATCTCGGGCTAAAACCATTCATAGCCAGCAAGATCAGAGCTCTACAGTGGCAGATGTTTGCCGAGCAGTCGGAAGAAATGAACGTGACCTTAGTCCGAAAATTTTATGTTGCCATCGACAGCAGGGAGGCGACAACAGTGATGGTTCGTGGGAAGGAAGTACCCTTTGAACCAGAATACAACAACACCCTTTATGGGTTCTATGTTGGCAAAAAGAAAGACGACCACCAGAGATTCATGGAGAGCTTGGAGACAGCAGATTATGATGATGTCATGGCAGAACTCACCAATGAAGGCACCGAATGGAATATCGATCACAAACATCCAAGGACGATAAAACGAGTTCAACTAACTCCCAAAGCCAAGTTGTGGAACGCATTTGTTAAAAGGATGATATGCCCTCCTCTCACAACAGCACGGTAGACCAACCAAGGTTAGCTCTTATCCATTCAATTTTAAACGAGAGGACTATTAATGTTGGTAGATACGCTCGAGAGTGAATTTTGGATTGCGCGTACCAGCCATCGGGACCACTCATCTTCCCCTACCTCATAACAACCTTCTGTCGTGGCCACAACGTACTTGAAGTTGCTGAGGATTTGAGAATCCGAGGAAAATGATGGATGGAGAGGAAAATCCTTAGCTTGATGGAGCTGAAAGGCTGCAACGCCAATATCCATCTATAACCCTTCTGCCGTGGCAGGTGAGCCAACAGAGCCCAACCAGACAGAGCCTGCCGCCACAGAACAAATATAGCCCACTGCAGCAGCTCCCTCACCAGACTCCTCAACCCAAATCCTTGATGCACTGCGAAAATGGAGGAGCAACAGCTGGGCCTGATGAGCTTCATTCGAGACATCACAACAGCAACGGTACATTTCATTAAAACTAATCTGAATTTTCCTGATGTATTGTTTCCTGCCTTCCCCGGCCATTATTTTGTTGCCCACACACCTGCCCATACCCCTACCCCTGCTGCCACACCGAGAACACCATCTGCCGCGTCCACCCTGACCCCGGCCACAATAGATGCAGGCGGCAGCCACGCTGCCACAACATCTACTAGGGGAGAGAAGAGAAAAGAGCCCATGTCCGACCTCGACAGGTATATAGTTGGCTTCTCCTCCTCTATTTTGGGGGAATCCGGTGACGAGCCCTCGGTCAAGAGGAACTCGTCCAAGGAGTTCACCCCGGTGAAATGGCAGAAACCAAACACTGGAGTTAAACCATCCGACCAAGGAAAATCTGACAGCGGCAACATCAATAGTAGCAGCAGCAGCAGCTTCTCCGAGGAGGTTCACGTGTTGGAGAAACCACCTCATATCTCACCTACCCGCATCCAGCCTCCGAGGGAAGCCAAGAACAAAAACACCTCAGCCTCTCCCAGCCATCTGTTGGCACCGACAAGGAAAGTCATTGTCCACCGGCAGATTCAGATCAGCAGCAGCAGCAGCGACGACAACGCTTAATATTTAAGTTTCTTTTCTTATATTTGATGTCTGTTAATTTGTTATAATTGTGATGTCATTTTTATTTTCTTTTTATCATCCTGTCATTTGCATTGAGGGCAATGCAACCTTTGAGTTTGGGGGTGGCATCCCTCCATTAATGAAGTGTCTTTAAGTTTAAAATTTGTGTCTATTATTTAGTTTATTTTTGCTTAAAAATAATATATATATATATATATATATATATATATATATATATATCTGAAAATTTGGCTTAAGTCTTTGAACTGAACTTACCTGCCGTGACAGCCTCTGTCGTGGTAGTGCCTTTAGGATAGTTCTAGAAGCAGTTTAGAGCCTTACTAGAGTTCTAATTCTCAAACACCCTTTCAAACTTTTATACTATCTAGAACTCTACCGGTAAACTAGAATAGGGAAAAGCTTAACACTTGAATTGCCCCTAGAGGTGACTAACACTGGCTCTATAAAAAGAAGTTAAGAAAAAGTAGACTCAATACACCTAGAGGTAGCTGATGTAGCAAATAGCATAATTCATTACATTTAGGATAGATTTCATTCATACATCACAATTATATTAAAATGGCACAATTTCACTTGAAATTGGTTGCTTTTGCAGGTAGCTGCTGTAGCAGATGAAGGGCAGTGGAGAAGCAGAGCTGGAACACTGGACTGCAGCTGAGAAGAAGGATGTTTCCATGGCCGCTGTCGTGGCAGCCAAGGACGACAACAATGGTGAAGGGAAGAAGTGATGTGGAGCTCGACAGGTAGAGGAAATTAAGTCGGTCTATCGTGGACCACTCTTATATTTTTCTGAGCCCTAGATCAGAATGAAGGTCAAGCCCAAAGTTCAAGGAAGAAACTCCAAGCAAGAAGATAGGACGAATTAAAGACATCTACTTTGAAGATTTAGTCTTTAATAGAGTTGCAATTTAATTTAAACTTGTATTCTTGCCATATTAGAGAACTTGAACCCAAGGCTTATATAAAGGCATGTAATTCGACCTAGGGAAAGACATCTTACTCTATAGCCGTCTTCCCCTAAACCCTAGTTGTTTTCCTTTTCTCATCATGTTCTAAAATTTTCCCTAGGGCTAAGGGTTGATTCTATAAAGTAGTTGCAAGGATTGCATTGTTTTAGGATTTTTTCTGTTCAATAAAATAGACTTCAAGTTTGCTTATTTTGGTTTTCAACATCTTACAAGAGTATCGGGAGAGCATTGTGAGATTACACATTTAATTACTATTGGGAGAGTTAAGTATACGAAAGGAATAAGTACGGGTTCTCCAGTTTATGGTTGAACTATCTCGGACCGAGGGATAGGACGTGGTTATGTGGCTAAGGAAGAATTCAACAACATTGGTGTTCATCCTTCGATTCACTCCGGGAGGTATCATCAAAGACGTGTTCATCGACAGACTTAGACCTAGGGATAGGCCAAGGAATAGAAGGGATTCTTTTTAAGCTTGAAGTGCTGAGTTGTGTGTTCGCTGTCGCGACAACAACAGACCGCTGCCGAAGCAGGTGCTGCCGCGACAGGCGCTACGACAGAACAGAGAAGTGTTAGACTTTGCAAACACCTGCATTACGGAGCAGATTAATACCGACCCATTCTTTACTCTGAATATTTTCATCCGTTATTTTCAATCTTCTTTATTCTAGCGTGACAACAATTAAACTATTTCCTTTCCTTCTTGTGCAGCAATTCCATGTTAAAGCTATTAGCCCAGTCCCCGTGGATACGATATCTGATACTTACATATCACTTTACTGCTTGCGTCGTGTACACTTGCACTACATTGCGATTGACACTTTTACACGCAACAACTACCAAACTATGGAACCACTTTGTGAAGAAGAATCTTATGTGAACATCACACAACACGATAGTGGATCGGCAGAGACTTGCCCTCGTACATTCCATTATCAACGAGCGATAGATCAACGTTGGTAAATACATACTCGATGGCATCCATGAGTGTGAAACACGAGTATTGGGCCCACTTTTCTTCCCCTATTTAATAAACACCCTCTGCCGAGCCAACAATGTGTTTGAGATTGCTGAAGACGTGAAGATCTGAGGAAAGGGATGGACACAGCAGAACATCTTTAACTTAATGGAGTTAAAGCCTACCACCCCTTTGGCATATGTGGACCCCTCTGCCGCCACATATCCAACGACAGAACTTGATTCCACAGAACTTGTCGCGACAGAGCCTGAGCAGACCGTTCCAGCACAACCGACAAACACCTCTTCCAGCCAAATCATTTAAATGATGAGAAAGATGGAGGAACGCAACTGGGGTTCATGGAATTCATGAGGGACTTCACCACTGGCACGATAAATTTCATTAAAATTGATCTTAATCACCAAAGTGTATAGTTTCCCTCCTTTCCAGAAAACCTTTTCCTTTCCGAGCACCTGCTTCCAGCCCTAAGACGCCCACGCTAACTGTTGCCTCCACTACACCCTCTGCCAGGGCCGGAGACGACGATAGGCGATCTGCTACTCCCCGTGGAACCAAACGATAGGAACCACTGCCAGAGATTGATCCAAAGTACTTCGATGGTTTCTTCTCATCCTCAGTCTAGCAGGATGACTCTGACTCGGAGTCATCTGTCGTCTGGGAGTTAGCCAAAGACTTCCCTCCAATGAAGAAGAATAAGCTGAATGTAACTGTTGAGGGACCCTGCCACGATAGAGCTGGCGGCAGCAACAGTGACAGTGAACTCGAGGTCCTGGACAAGGCCCTAAAGATCTCACCTACCCGAGTCTTGCCACCTTGGGAGGCCAAAAAGAAGGTAGCCTCACCATCTCCCAATCCCAAGCCAGCCTCTGTCACCAAAGTAACTGCCCGCCGGTAGCTCCGCATCAACAACAACGACGACATCTCTTCAACTTAAGCTCTTTTACTTTTCCGTCGTCTTTACTTTTATTCTATATTTGTGATGTTTTTTTTATTCTGTTTATATGTTATGCATTGAGGACAATGCAACCCTTGAGTTTAGTGTGTGTTGTTCTTCTTTAATTAATGAACTTTATTTTGTGTCTAAATTCTCGTTAATTCTGTGTTTAAAAAAATGGCTCAAGTCTTTGAACTGAACTTGTCTGCCGCGACATTCTCTGTCGTGACAATATTTTTAGGATGTTTTAGGAACTATTTAGAGCCTTGCTATAATTCTAAACTTTAAAAACACCTTTGTGACTTATATGTTTTCTAGACTACTGTTAGTAAACATAGAATAGGAAGCTTAACCACTTGAGTTGCTCCTAGACGTGCCTAAGACCAGCTCTAGGAAAAAGAAAAGAGAAAAGAGAAAACTGAGACTCAGTTTCCCCTAGATGTGCCTAACACCGGGTCTAGGAAGATAGCTAGAGGTGCCCAAAACCGGCTCTAGTTGAAAAAAAACTTGGGTCTAAGATAGAAAAAAACTAAAGGAGCCTAAAAATTGCCACTAGTTAAAATTACCTTGAACTAAATCTCAAGTGATTAGCATAACTATTCTAGTTGCTAAAGAGTCTAGGCACATATATGTTCACAAAACCCGCACACACTTGCACAAGAATTATAGCATTGTTCCGAATAAGTCCATAAACACCCGAAAAGGTACTGCTCTTGATAGTTAATGTGCTAAAGGTAATGACAATTCACTGAGTTAAGCGAAGTCTTTCATTCTTAGTTAGGTTGCATTTTCTTGAGGACAAGCAATACATCGAGTTTGTGGTATGTTGAGTGCATAAAAGTTCTATATTTTGACCCTCATATATCCATATTTTTACTGAACTCAAGCATGTTTAGTCGCATTTTAGGATATATTTTTGCATACACATCACAATTAGATAAAACTGCACAAATGATGCTGATTTCAGTCGCTTTTTGTAGGTATCTGCCACGGCAGCATCCAAGGCAGCAAAGGAGCATAGGCGAGTTGCGGAGCTAGAGCGGAAGGACGTAGAACACCGCCTGTCGTAACATCTATCATGGTAGCGATGACGACAATGGAAACATTGAGGAGGAAAAGGAAAGTGGAGCTCGACAGATAGAGGATTTTAAGCCGGTCTGTCGTGGACTACTCCCATATTTTACTGAGCCCATAAACTCAAGGAAGGACTGGTCCTAAGTTTGAGGAAAAAGTCAAAGCAAGAAGATAGGGAAAATTAAAAGACATCTATACAGAGATTTAGTCTTTAATAGAGTTCTACTTTGATTCAAACTTGTATTCTTGGCAATTAAGAAATCTCAAGACCAAGACCTATATATATATGCATGTAATTCGACTAGGTAGAGGATATCCAACTCCTAGATGTCTTCCCCCAAACCCTAGTCGTTTCTCTCTCTTCACCATGTTCTAAACTTCCCTAGGGCTACAGGTTGATCTTGTAAAGTAGTTGTAAGGATTATACTATTTTTAGGATTTTTCTGTTCAATTCAATAAAAAATTCAAGTTTATTTACTCTGGTTTAAACATCTCATAAGAGTATCGGGAGAGCATTGTGAGGTTATCCATTTACTAAATATCTGGAGAGTTAAGTATACGAAGAGAGTAAATATGTGTTTTCCAGTTTATGGTTAAACCATCTTGGCCTAGGGATAGGTACAAGATTAAGCAGCTAAGGAAGAATTCATAAACATCTGTGTTCATTCTTCGATTCACACCGGGAGGTATCATCCAAGACGTGTTCATCGACAGAACTTTGACCTAGGGATAGGACGAGTCACAACTGGATTCTTGCTGAACTTGGAGTACAAAGTTGTTGATCGCTGCCAGGACATCGACAGACCTCTGCCGCGTCAGGTGCTGCCACGACAGGCACGACGATAGACGCAACAGAAAGCCTTCTGAACAGCGCAATACCTTCACTATTGAGCAAATCAATACCAGCCTATTTTCTAAATATGATTACCTTATCTATTACTTTAGCTTATTCTTAAGATTTCTCCAAACATTTATTTAAACTTAATTCTTTTCTTGTGCAGCATTCTAAGGATAGAGGTATTTCCAGTCCTTGTGGAGACGATATCCAATACTTCGTATCATTTTATTGCTTGCGACGTGTACACTTGCACCTATTTGCGATAGACTCGTTTACACACAACAGTACTCGCCTAAACTTAACTCTTATCTATCAAAGATGTTTTAGAACTTCCGGAGAACTCTCCTACTTCTGAGGTTTTCAAAATTATAAAATCCGACCGGAGAGGGTATTTTCCATTCATTTTCTTAAATCAGAGTGCTTCAAATTTGTTTACTTATCGTTGCTCCAAGAATGGAAGTTTATGGATTTTATACAAATCCTGAGCTTTTTCTTTCGCAATTTGGTTTTGTTATTTTATGCTAATGCCAAGTGTGTTGTCGATCCCTCGGGTAATATTGTTGTCGTTAACTCCTATCTCATGGGCAAAAATATTATCGTTGATGTTCCATCTCTTTGTGATGTTTTTAAGTTTGAGGATGAGGGTATCGAAGATGAGATTTCTCTTGGACATGTCTTGGGGGGTTCCGTGACCGTCTCAATGCTCAAGATCGAATCCTTCACTTGATGATTACTTGGTTGTTTAGACCTTCGGGAGAAAAATATTCAACCATCCGCCAAGTTGATGACTTTTGGATTCTGTTGAGTGTGTAAAAGTTCTATTATTTACACCCTTTTTAACCCATATTTCTGCTGCATTCAAGCATCATTACATTGCATTCAGGTTAGTTTACAGTAAAACATCACAAATATATTAAAGGCACGGATTCTACTAAAAGATGGCTGATTTTGCAGGTTGCTGCCATAGTAGACGAAGAAGGCGGGCGCAGGGCAGAGAAGCAGAAGAGCTGAACTGGAAAAGCAGACGATGAGGACGATGCTGCCATGGATATGCCGTGACAGCAGAGGACGACGGACAGTTAGTGGAGGAAAAGCAAAGTGGACCTCGATAGATAGAGAAAATTATTCTCGTCTGTCGTGTGAAAACCATACATTTTTCCAAGCCCTGGATCAAAAGATATGACAAGCCAAAGCTCAAGGAGAGGAAATCCCAAGAAACAAGGAGGGCGGCTGAAAAGTAGGATCCTTGGAGATTAAGTCTTTATTAGATTCTTACTTTTAATTAAAGTTGTAATCCTTGTTAACTTAGAATACTTGAGCCCAAAGCTTATATAAGGGCATATATTTTAACCTAGGAGACATCATACCCCATAACCGACAACCAAACCCCTCTGTCGTTTACCCGCCGCCGATATGTTCTAAAAACCCCCTAGGGCCACAGGTTGATTTGTAAAGTAGTTGCAAGGGTTGTTTTGTTTTAGGATTTTCCAAGTTCAATAAAATAAACTTCAAGTTCTCTTATTTTGGTTATTAATATCTTGCAAGAGCATCGGGAGAGCATTGTGAGGTTATCCATTTACTTAGCATCAGGAGAGTTAAGTATACGAAAGAAATAAGAGCAAATTCTCTAGTTTATAGTAGAAATATCTTGTGCATAGGGATAGGGCAAGGTTAAGTGGCTAAAGAAGAATTCATACACATCGGTGTTCATCCTTCGATTCACGCCGGGAGGTATCATCAAAGACGTGATCATCGACAGACTTGGACCTAGGGATAGGCCAAGGCAGATCTAGGATTCTTGCCAAACTTGGAGTATTGAGTTGGTGTGTTTGCTGCCGCGACATGCGCAACGACAGAACTGGAGTTCCTAAGCACTACAATACCTGCACTACTGAGCAATTCAATACCAGCCCATTCTCTCTATCTTGATATCTCAATTCTTTTATTTGCGTTTTTCCTTATTATTTTCGTGACAATTCTCTCAATTATTTCCTTTACTTCGTGTAGTGAGTTAAGGTGAAGCTATTAGCCCAATCCCTGTGGAGACGATATCCGATACTTCGTATCACTTTACTACTTGCGTCGTGTACACTTGCACTACAAATGCTATAGACTAATTTACACGCAACAAGTTTTTGGCGTCGTTGCCGGGGATTGGCAACATAACTACACCTTTCTTTTATTGCACTTTTCGTTTTTGTTTTTGTTTTTCTTTCAATTTTTCTTTTTTCTATTTTTCTTTGGTGCTTTCAACTCTTGCTTTTCACGAGGTTTTCTTGTTTATGTGCAGATCTAAAAGAGGTGAAGATCCTGAGTATCCTTTAGATCCGGAAGTTGAAAGTTCCTTCAATCTCAAGAAACAACTTCGTCACCTTTTAGCCAGGAACGAGTACCTTGAGGAACAGCTAGAGAAAATGGCCCGTAACCCGCCCGCTGGTGATGGCATACCGCCTGTCGGCGATCCACCTACAGCAGATGGACGACGGTTTTGCCGTGACTATATGTTGAACGATCATGTAGAGCTGGAAACCACACTGCCGAATATTGATGTTGACAACTTCGAACTTAAACCTGTCATGTTTAGTATGATCAACAATGTCGGGCACTTTAGTGGTGCTGTGACAGAAGATGCTAGGGAGCATCTCAAAACATTCCAGGAGATCTGTGGTTCATTTAGACTGCCGGGAGTTAATCCGGAGATACTGAGGCTTCAATTATTTCCCCATTCATTGAGGGACAGAGCTAAAACTTGGTGGAATAAACTTACACTGGGTTCAATCATAACTTCGGCAGATTTATCTCGTGAATTTTTATCTCGTTTTAATCCTTCGCATTTATCTGAGCGATTACGTAATGAAATTGCTACTTTTCAACAGGAAGATGACGAGCCGATGCACGAGGCCTGGGACAGATTTACTACTCTTCTACGGAACTGCCCAATGCATGGATTCCCCGTCTGGAATCAGGTAACAAAGTTCTATAATGCTGCTAACTTACAAACTCACATTCGAATTGATTATGCAGCAAATGGACTATTATTGGATAAAGATCCGGACGAGGCATTACAAGTTTTGAAAAATCTGGCTAAGAATGAGGAGCAGTTTCTGATTGCAAGAAGAGGGGGGAAACGAGTACTTGCTGTCAAGGATTATGAGGCCGACAACACGATGAAATCACAGGTAGCATTCCTTACGAAAGCAATGGAAAGGTTATTGAATGATGATGGACTACATGGATTTGCTGTTGAGGAGGTATGTGATGTCTGTGAGGGAAATCATAGTCGGGATGAGTGCCCAATACAAGTAGAAGAGGGAAAATACGTTGGAAACTACAAGCCAAATTATAATTCCAACAACTATAATCCCAATTGGAGGAAGGATCCCAAATTTTCCTAGAGTAATCCTAATAATGCCCTGAATCCTCAAGCACACAATCAGAATCAGGGAGGACCTAGATTGCTGACGCGACAACAACTGTCGCCGCAACTGCCGCCGCAACAGCAACAGCAGCAACCAGCTGCCACGAGCAGCATTTTGGAACAGACTCTGGCCACTTTTATGTCTCAGACAGGTACTTATATTGAAAATATGAATCAGTTTGTCAAGAAAACAGAGAATTTCATGGATAAAACCGAGATGAGGATGACAAATCATGAAGCTACTTTGAAATCTCTGGAGACACAAATGGGTCAGGTTTCCCAACATATTAAGCCGAGGCAGATTGGAGGATTCCCTAGCAATACTGAAAATGCTAGGCAGCCCACAAATGAGCAGTGTAAGGATTTTACTACTAGGAGTGGGAAGAAACTACCAGGACTGGAAAAAGAAGCTGAAATAGTAAAGGAACCTGCCTTGGATAAACCTGCCGAGGAAGCTGCCCCGACAGGTGATAAATAGACTGCTGCCGATGATCCTGTCACGGCAGCAGAAGCGACAGAGGAGAAAACTGATGAACCTAAACCTCCTAAGATTCGTATGCA
The DNA here is from genome assembly GCA_958450335.1 of Hibiscus tridactylites. Taxonomy (NCBI): domain Eukaryota; kingdom Viridiplantae; phylum Streptophyta; class Magnoliopsida; order Malvales; family Malvaceae; genus Hibiscus; species Hibiscus tridactylites. Next base: position 33,787,771 of record OY288269.1, read on the forward strand.
GTGGGAAGGACGTATTGCTGACTATCGTCCCCCGCCACCTTTTCCTCAACGGATACAGCAAGCTAAGCAAGAATCTCAACTTAAAAAGATTTATGATATTTTTAAGCAGGTTCATATTAATATTCCGCTGCTAGATGCCGTTAGGGAGATGCCAGGTTATGCTAAATTTCTCAAGGATGTTATGTCGAAAAAATCTAAACTTGGGGAGTTTGAAACGGTAAAGATGACAGAAGGTTGCATGAGTATTCTTCATCGGTAGCCACCCCAGAAAAAGAAGGATCCGGGGAGCTTCATCATACCTTGTGTAATCGGAAATAAATTTGTGGGTAAGGCACTTTGTGATCTTGGTGCTAGTGTTAATTTAATGCCAAAGTCTGTTTTTCAGAAATTAGGTATTGGAAAGGCGCGGCCCACGACAGTAACTCTGCAGCTGGCAGACCGCTCTTACGTTCATCCAGAGGGAAAAATTGAAAATATTCTGGTAAGAGTGGATAAGTTTATTTTTCCTACTGACTTTCTTGTTTTAGATTGTGAGGCAGACGAAAAAGCACCAGTCATCCTTGGGCAACCCTTCTTAGCCACGGGAAGATCACTGATTGATGTGGAGAAAGGAGAACTCACCATGCGAGTGAATGATCAAGAGATTAAGTTGAATGTTCTCCAAGCGATGAAACATGCTGATGTGGACGAGGAATGCAAGGCTATCATTGATGTTACCCTTGTTCAACCCTGCATCAGGTCGGGCTGTCATGATATAAAATTTTGTCACTGCCACGGCAGCCATCTACAGGACTGTCACGACAGCACTGACGACAGCACCGATGACAGCAATTCCTCTGAATCCGATGCATCTAATACTGAAGGTCAGGAGGAGGTAAACTGGATAGGCAATCGTCCAGGTAAGTTATTCGAACCTTTGAATTATACTTCGGATAAACACTTAATCCAAAAGCCATCTACTGTTGAACCACCTACCTTAGAATTGAAGCCCCTGCCAGGGCAGCTTAAATATGCTTTTCTTGGTTCAAATGACACACTGCCCGTAATCATCTCTTCTATACTGCCGCAGGAACAGGAACGACAGCTAATCGGCATGCTAAGACAGCACAAAAAGGCGATTGGATGGACGATTGATGATATACAAGGCATTAGTCCGGCGTTATGCATGCACAAAATCCTCCTCGAGGAAGATCATAAGCCGACTATAGATGCCCAAAGGCGGCTTAACCATGCGATGAAAGAGGTGGTGCGTAAAGAGATAATTAAGTGGTTAGATGTTGGTATTATTTACGCCATCTCCGACAGTAAATGGGTGAGCTCGGTGCAATGCGTTCCTAAGAAAGGAGGAATGACCGTGATAACCAATGAGAACAATGAACTAATCCCAACCAGGACTGTGACCGGTTGGAGGGTTTGTATGGACTATCGGAAGCTTATTAAAGCTACCCGAAAGGACCATTTTCCTTTACCCTTTATTGATCAAATGCTTGATAGATTAGCGGGAAAACCTTACTATTGTTTTCTTGATGGTTATTCAGGTTACAATCAAATTGCTATTGCACCGGAGGATCAAGAAAATACGACTTTCACATGCCCCTACAGAACATACGCTTTTAGGAGGATGCCGTTTGGACTATGCAATGCACCCGCCACCTTCCAAAGGTGCATGATGGGTATATTCTTCGACATGGTAGAGGATTTCCTTGGATATTTATGGATGATTTTTCCGTCTTTGGAGACAATTTTGAGAGCTGCCTCGTCAATCTACAAAAGGTACTTGAAAGATGTGAAAAAGCAAATCTTGTTTTGAATTGGGAAAAATGCCACTTTATGGTGGATGAAGGGATAGTCCTTGGCCATAAGATTAGCTGCCGTGGGATAGAAGTCGACAGGGCCAAGATAGAAGTGATTGAGAAGCTGCCGCCGCCAACTACAGTCAAGGGTATTAGAAGTTTTTTAGAGCATTCTGGTTTTTATCGGAGATTCATTGCAAATTTCTCAAAAATCACTAAGCCCCTATGCCATCTCTTAGAGCAGAACCGACCCTTTGACTTTAATGACGAATGTACTGAAGAATTCAAGGTTCTGAAGGAAAAACTAGTAACAGCCCCAATAGTACAGCCACCAGACTGGACACAGCCATTTGAGATTATGTGTGACGCTAGTGATTATGCTGTCGGGGCAGCACTTGGGCAGCGTAGAGATAAGTTATTTCATGTCATATATTATGCCAGAATGACATTGAATGACGCCCAAGTGAACTACACCACCACAGAAAAGGAGCTTTTAGCTGTGGTATTCTCCACCGACAAGTTCCGTTCTTACATACTTGGGACGAAGGTAATAGTTCACACAGACCATTCTGCCCTGAAGTATTTGTTCGCGAAAAAGGATGCAAAGCCTCGATTGATACGTTGGATCCTGCTATTGCAAGAATTCGACCTTGAGATCAAGGATAAAAAAGGGATAGAAAATCAGGTGGCATATCACTTGTCAAGATTGGAAACGGGACAAAGTCTGCCAATAGATGAGACACACATACTGGAGACCTTCCTAGATGAGCAGCTCTTTGCTGCCGCAACAGTCATGGGGCAGGTAAGTCTTCTGAACTCCCCTGGTATGCTGATTTCATTAATTTTATAGTTAGCAGAATACTCCCTTCTGATCTTAATTATCAAGCCAGGAAGAGGTTCCAAAATGATGTTAAGCATTATTATTGGGACGAACCTCTTCTTTTCAAACTATGTGCAGATCAGGTCATAAGGAGGTGTGTACCACAAGAAGACCAAAAAGACATTTTCCATCACTGCCATGCTTCAAAATATGGAGGTCACCTAGGAGGCAACAAAACTGCTGCCAAGGTGCTGCAGTTTTGTTTCTATTGGCCGACTGTGTATAAAGATGCACAGGACTTCTACAAGAACTGTGACAGGTGCGAGCGGACAGGTAACATCTCGAGGAGAAATGAGATGCCACTGCAGAACATTCTAGAAGTCAAGATCTTCGACGTTTGGGGGATTGATTTTATGGGACCTTTTCCATCTTCATGTGGAAATCTATACATCCTCCTAGTAGTGGATTATGTCTCTAAGTGGGTTGAAGCCATCGCCACTCAAAAGAATGATTCCAAGACAGTCCAAAAGTTTCTCCACAAAAACATTTTTTCTAGATTTGGCATCCCTAAGGCGATTATCAGTGATGAAGGGAGACATTTTGACAATAGGGTTATTGCTGCCGCCTTGAAGAAATATGGTGTCAAGCATCGGATCGCGACAGCATACTACCCACAGACCAATGGACAAGCTTAGATATCCAATAGGGAAGTTAAGAACATTCTTGAGAAGATGGTTAAGCCAACTAGGAAAGATTGGTCTTTACTCCTCAACGATGCATTATGAGCATATAGGACAGCTTTTAAAACTCCATTGGGCATGTCTCCATACCGATTGATTTATGGAAAAACTTGTCATCTGCCTGCCGAGATAGAACACAGGGCATACTGGGCAATGAAGGCAGTAAATATGGACTTGGACAAGGCAGGCCAGAAAAGGCTGTTAGATTTAAACGAGATTAAAGAAATAAGAACAATGGCCTACGACAATGCAAGAATTTACAAGGAGAAAACAAAGAAGTGGCATGATAGGAAGTTGCTGCCACGACAATTCTGCCCAGGGCAGCTTGTATTGTTGTTCAACTCTAGACTGAAACTCTTCCCAGGGAAGCTAAAATCTAGGTGGTCTGGCCCGTTCCAAGTCAATGGACAGCGCCTCAAGCATTATCAGGGGACTGAAGCCCCAGGAATACAGGAAGTGATTACCTTAGGAGATGCCCCACAAGGCATCCCTAATTTAACCTAAATTTTATTTTTTATTTATTTATTTTTATTATTTATTATTTAGGAAATAAGGTTTATTTTATTCGAATAATGTTTTTATAATTTCTGTTTTTAGGAAATAAAGGAGTCAAGAAGAAAAGGAGAAGTGACCCAAGCCCACCATCCATCCATCAGCCCAACAGAGCCCATTTAATTATGCATGTCGTTCCAGCTGCTGCCGCAGACACGGATAAGACAGGCTGTCAACAGACTGACACGGAAGACGCAGAAGCGTGTGACAGACGCGTAACAGACGCATAAATGCGTGTCAGACGCGTCAGACACGCCAAAGCTCAACAGTCGCCCCGTTATTCACGCCTGCCGTTACAGCATTAAACGGGCAGCAACTCTACCTCTATAAAACCCCGTTTCATTTTCATTTTCCTCACTTCTGCTGATTCTTACTTGATCTTCCCTTTCGTTTTTCTTTGTTTTCTTTACTTTCACAACCCTTGCAACTAACATGTCTTCCAGACGTACCCGCCGCAGTGCTGCTTCAACCTCTTCACCAGCAGCACCCACCCCGCAGTCCTTTGCAACCAAGGAAATATGGGAGGAAAGAGGCTTCATCTACATCCGAAAGGCAGAAAACATGGGGCTCAAACCATTCATCGCAAGGGCGATAAAGGCTCTGCTATGGGAGCAGTTTGCAGAACAACCAGCTGAGATGAATGAAACGCTGGTGAGGGAGTTCTACGCTACCATCGATAGCAGGACGGCAACCACAGTAACTGTCTGAGGGACAGAAGTGCCATTCACAGCAGAACGCATCAATAATATGTATGGCATCTACTTTGGTCCCAACAACGATGCCCATCAGCATTTTTTGGACACCCTCGACTCTGCTGCCTACGGTGCTGTCATGGCAGAGGTGACAGAAGAAGGGACGGAGTGGAATATGAGCAAGAAGAACCCCAACACTGTCAGAAGGGGGCAGCTGCTTCCAGAAGCCAAGTTATGGAATGCTTTCATCAAGAAGCGCATTTTGCCGTCCTCCGATCACACGACGGTGGACCAGCAGAGGCTAGCCCTCATCCATTCGATCATGAACAAACTGCCTATCAACGTGGGACGCTATATGAGGGAGAGCGTCTTGGACTGCACCAACAGATCAACCGCCCTCCTCTGCCTGCCTTTCATGATCACATCACTCTGTCGTTGCTCTGTTGTACCAGAAGCCACCATCGATAAACTGGTCAAGGGACGAGGCTGGACCGATAACAACATTACCAGCCTCATGGAGCTGACAGTCGCAACCCCCCTCTCCTCCTTCAACCCGGCTGCCACCCCAGCAGAATCATCCGAGGAACCTGCCCCTGAACCTATCGCAGCAGCTGCTCTGAAAGACCAATCTGCTCAGATCCTTGCTGCCATACAGCGGGTGGAAGACAGACAGATGGGGCTGATGACATTCATCAGGGATTTCACCAACTACGGTAAATTTTATTACACATACTTTAAATTATCCCGATGTTGTCTTCCCAACCTTCCCTGCCCACTATTTCACCATCCCCACCCCTGTCCACACACCTACACCACCTGCCTCCCCACACGCACATTCTGCTGCTTCCACCCCATCACCTGCCCCGACGATAGCTGGCAGTCCTCCGGCAGACACCTCCGCCCGAGGAACGAAGCGACAGCCCTCGGATGACCTTGATGCATTTGTAGCTGGTTTCTCCTCTTCCTCTGTTTGGGCTGACAGAGAGGCAGAACCTCCTATTCGGAGGAATTTGGAGAAGGAATTCACGCCTGTCAAGAGGCAGAAAAAGATAGCCGACAGAAAGCTCATGCCAAAGGCCAGAACCACCACCAGCAGCAGCAGCGCTTGGGATAGCGGCAGTAGCTCAGATATCCAGGTCATGGAGCAACCTGCCCCACAACCCTATTGGGATAGCGGCAGTAGCGATTAAAATCTAAGTCTTTTATTTTCTTTTTATTGCTGCCTGCTTTATCTATATTTTGTGATGTACCTACCTTCATTTTTCTGTCATTTGCATTGAGGGCAATGCAACCCTCGAGTTTGGGGGTGGCAACCCTCCATTTTAATGGAGTCTTAGTACATCTTATTTATCTGATGTGTCTTTTATTTATCTCTTAAAAAAATCAGAAAAGACTAAAAAACAAACTGTTGGCTTAAAACTGTGAAGTAAACTTACCTTTCATGACAGCTCTGTCGTGGCAGCATCTTTAGGACAGTTTAAGGAGAAGTTTAGAGCCTTTCTATAGTTCTGAAAAACTTAAAGACCTTTGTGACTGTTATACTGCTTAGATTTCTTTTAGCCAAACTAGAATAGGAAGCTTAGTACTTGAATAGCCCCTAGAGGTGCCTAACACTGGCTCTAGGAAAGAAGTTTAGCAAAAAAACTCAAAAAACTAGAGGTGCCTAAAACTGGCTCTAGTAAAACTTAGCTTGAAAATAGAAGAAAAGAAGCATGAAAATGTGTCTTCAAAAATAAACTTTGGCATAAAAATTCGAGTTAAAGAGTTGAATATTCTAGTGAAACTAAGAGAATCTTGGCATATAACTGTTCACAACCATGTACACGCTGCACGATGACTGTAGTGAGATTCCGGACAAATCCTAATCTTTCCGATAGGTTGCTGCCGTCACAGAGAATGAGCGACGGGTAAGGGACAGATCACTATTTGAAAGCCAACACAAAAATATTCATTTTTCTTTTAGGTCTTAATTGCTTGAGGGCAAGCAAAAACTTTAGTTTGGGGGTGTGTTAAGTGTGTAAAAGTTCTATTATTTACACCCTTTTTAACCCATATTTATGCTGCATTCAAGCATCATTGCATTGCATTTAGGTTAGTTTACAGCAAAACATCACAAATATATTAAATGCACAGATTCTACTAAAAGATGGCTGATTTTGCAGGTTGCTGCCATAGTAGACGGAGAAGGCGGGCGCAGGGCAGAGAAGCAGAAGAGACGAACTGGACAAGCAGACGATGAGGACGATGCTGCCATGGATCTGCCGTGACAGTAGAGGACGACAACAAGTTAGTGGAGGAAAAGCAAAGTGGACCTCGATAGATAGAGAAAATTATACTCGTCTGTCACGTGAAAACCATACATTTTTCCAAGCCCCGGATCAAAAGATATGACAAGCCAAAGCTCAAGGAGAGGAAATCCCAAGAAACAAGGAGGGCGGCTGAAAAGTAGGATCCTTGGAGATTAAGTCTTTTATTAGAATCTTACTTTTAATTAAAGTTGTAGTCCTTGTTAACTTAGAATACTTGAGCCCAAAGCTTATATAAGGGCATATATTTTAACCTAGGAGACATCATACCCCATAACCGACAACCAAACCCCTCCGCCTTTTACCCGGCGTCGATATGTTTTAAAAACCCCCTAGGGCCACGGGTTGATTTGTAAAGTAGTTGCAAGGGTTGTTTTGTTTTAGGATTTTCCAAGTTCAATAAAATAAACTTCAAGTTCTCTTATTTTTGTTATTAACATCTTGCAAGAGCATCGGGAGAGCATTGTGAGGTTATCCATTTACTTAGCATCGGAAGAGTTAAGTATACGAAAGAAATAAGAGCAAGTTCTCTAGTTTATAGTTGAACTATCTTGTGCCTAGGGATAGGGCAAGGTTAAGTGGCTAAAGAAGAATTCATACACATCGGTGTTCATCCTTCGATTCACGCCGGGAGGTATCATCAAAGACGTGATCATCGACAGACTTGGACCTAGGGATAGGCCAAGGTAGATCTGGGATTCTTGCCAAACTTGGAGTATTAAGTTGGTGTGTTTGCTGCCGCGACGACCAACAGACAGCTGCCGCGACAGGTGCTGCCGCGACAGGCGCAACGACAGAACTGGAGTTCCTAAGCACTACAATACCTGCACTACTGAGCAATTCAATACTAGCCCATTCTCTCTATCTTGATATCTCAATTCTTTTATTTGTGTTTTTCCTTATTATTTTCGTGACAATTCTCTCAATTATTTCCTTTACTTCGTGCAGTGAGTTAAGGTGAAGCTATTAGCCCAATCCCTGTGGAGACGATATCCGATACTTTGTATCACTTTACTACTTGCGTCGTGTACACTTGCACTACAATTGCGATAGAATAATTTACACGCAACTGATTCGGTGCTTTCGCCAGAGACAACAACCAAACCTTGATCGCATCATGTTTGCAGAGATTATCTTTCTCGTGAAACATCATCATACAACTCTTGTCACTTCATTAACTTATGGCACCGCCTTAAGCTATTTCTTCACTCAAAAGGAGATTGATTGCTCTCACGACTATCCTACACCCCTCACCGATCCCATTGATGAGAGATCCCTTTCTAGGGGGAATTTTCATTACTTCAATGGTAGTTGGCTTCACATCTCCGAGCTTCCTAGTGATGCGATTACGGAAGAGATTGTCAATCCTCAAGCTCCTGCTCCTCCATCCATGGATGCTCTTATGACTTTTCTCAATGAACAATTCACGGGCCTACGCACGGGGATTTTTTCTGTGGATCAAGTCATGAATTTGGGGTTTGCCACCATTGACACACGCTTCACATGCTTAGAAGATCGTATGGCGAATGTGGAGAAGCATATCTCATCCATCGAGGTCGGGCACAACTCGATGAACATCTCTCTCACAACCTTCCATGATGAGTGGCGTCAATCTAAGATGAATGATGATGCCATCGAAGATGACAATGAAGATGATGAAGATGGCAATGGAGAAGAGTAGTAGATTGTCTTTGAATTCCATCCATGTCATTTAGGATTTCTAGTTATGCACTTTGAATTATATTCTTAGGATTAAGTTGATTATTGTTTGGATTTTATTTTGATGTTTCCTTATTTATGAACTTAATGTGTATCTATTATATGTTTCTTGGTTATTGATTATGCCTTTAACTTATGTCTCTTATTTTTAATCTAACAAAAAGGGGAAGAGGGAAGAAGTTCACTTCAATTTTTTAAACTTAAAATTTACCTACCCTAACATTAATGGGGAGTTATTTTCAAAAGTCTTAAAAATTTCAAGTTTTGGTTTTGTTATATCAAAAAGGGGGAGATTGTAAAACCTATGTTTGATTTTGATATAACAAAGTGTTTTAAGGATTAAATTGAAAAGGTTGAAATAGATTTCTAAGTCCCTAAAAGATTTCAAATCAACAAGGCTTTACTCTAGTTTGAAAAACTCAAACTCCAAAACATTTTCTAAGTGTTCCAAGGCCAAACTACTGAAAAACGTCTATGTGTATCGATATGCTCCTTGACGTATCGATACTTTTTTTAAAAAACTTGGCCACTGGAGAAATCTATTTCGATACGCCCCTTACCGTATTAAAATAAGGTATCGAAATAGATTGCATCTGTATCGATATGCTCTCTCAATAAAATTAGATGAAGTTTGAATGGCGTACGGATACGGTTTCACTCGTATCGATACGGTTTAAAAGGAATTTTAAATTCATAAGCCTTAAATGTTTTTTACCATTGGGCGTCAGTTGGTAGGTAACAATTTTTTAAAGAGTTGGTTAATCTATACTGATACGCTCTTACCCGTATCGATAATGATTCTTTTAGTGTGCTTTGTGGGAGAAATTGCATCGATACAATCTTACCCATATCGAAACACTTCCCTAACCCGTACCGATACGCCTACACGCATATCAATACACCCCTTTTATATTTGTGCAACAACTCTTTCTGTTTTGAGACATGTATCAATAAAAATTATCACGTACAGGTACGGTAGGCTGCAGAAGTGCATTCATGGTGGAAAGAGAGGCTTCCGACAGCTATAATCAATTCCCTAACCAGCCAAACAGATAGAATTAATAGAGAATGTATAAAATCAAGCCTATTGAAGACCAGAAACAACCATTGCATCCAAGAGAAACATCTATACAAAAAACCAAGCTCAAAGTGCCTAATTTCTCATTCTTGTAAAATCCCAAATTGTGTCGAGTGTAATTCCTATCTTGTATTCCAATTTGGTTTGAGTGCTTGTATCAAAATGGGCAAATTTGTATTGTGAGATATTTTACTTGCCTTAAAACTCATCTTTGTATCCTAGTGAAGGTTTGATCAAATTTTGGGAAGAAAATTTGACCGGTATTGTAAAGGTTACCTCCTAAGCATAGAAAAAGGGAAGAGCAATTAGTGAATTGTTGGAAAATCCTTAGTGGTAGCTAAGGTAGTGGATGTAGAGTTCATTTGGAACTTGAACCACTCTAATTTTCCTTGTTCTTCAATTTTAGTCATTCCACTTTATCCAACAAAATTTTAAAAACCCAATTCACCCCTCTCTTGGCTTTGATCAATCCATTGATCCACTCAACAGTGTCAGACTTCGCAGAGGAACAAGGGCTGGCATATTTTAGAGTAAATGCGACGACGATGATGACCGACAGGAAGGTACATCTTAAACACATCCCTAGTGTTTTTGAGTTTGATTTGCCATCTTTGATGAGCGTAGGCCGAGTGAGACCTAGCCTTCGGTGCGGGGGAAAAGATTGGAAGGGACCTTTCAAAGTTCTGGGAGCTCGACAAGTGTTCAATGTTGTGACTTCCAAGTCTTTGCTGTGGGATCAAGAGGATCCGAGTCGAGGTAAATCAGATTTTATAGGAGAGGGCTCCTAAGATGCTGATGTACCAAGTGGCGTCTTGGAGCGCGAATGTCCAAAGAAGTTTTAAACCGAGGCAAGCAGTTCGTATGGGAGGACTGCAAGAAGCCGAAGAATCAACGATTGAACAAGTTGACCCTGACCAGGATCGTTCGAGAGAAGCGACGAGGGCGTCGCTAAGTTTAGTGGGGGAGAATGTCACGGACCAAATTCTTGGGGCCGAGGCATTGGCGCAAACATCGAGCAGAGAGGTTGTGCGCAGAGTGACGGGCTCACCAAGACCATCTGACTTGGCCTGGATCATGGAGAATGCTAGAAAGCTTGCAAGCCCACCAGACTTAGTAGAACTCATAGAGGATTTACCGGGGTAATTTGGGATGGTAAATGCGATAAGTCATCGTGGTTATCATTGATATTATTATGTAATTATCTTGGAGATAATGTTTGTGATAATTAGATATTTAAACTAAGAGATAGGGTAGATCTCGTCCGTCGATGTAATTTAAATTGTACCGTTGGATCTAGGGGAGTTCAACTATAAATAGAGCCTCCCTAGCTCAGTTGTATTCATTCACCCATTCATTCGCTTGAGTAATACAAGAGGCATTTACTCTAACTCTCTGAGTGTTCTTCATTATTCTTAAGAGTTCTTATTTGTTCTTGTTGTCTATCGCTTCAATTTGTTCTTTAAAGAGTTTCCGCTTAAAACGATCTTGCATTCATCGGCTTTGGAAGTGTTTGATCTTCCGGAGCGTGAATCTGAGCAGACTTAGGTGTTTGCCATGAAAGCTTTGCCTAAGGCCGTACGGTCCAGCTAGCAGAAGTCTAGCATCGCAACGAGGGATTCAGATGACTTAGTCGTAGCATTCACTCGAGAACGCGACTAAGGGCGTGCGGTTTGGCTAGCTGAAGTTTAGCCTCGTTACAATATGCTTTCATGTTTTCAAATTTTCAAAAAATATATATTAATTTGTGAATATGTAAGATTCGATATGAAACAAACAACAAGGTTTCTCTACTGCATTTATGCATTAGTAGGTTTCTTTATTAAATATGAGATTCGAAAAAAAATCATGATCGATATTAATATTTTTAATGTCTTTCTTATGGTTATAAACTTCAAATCATTTTGTTTGTTTGTTTGGAACATGTGTTATGAACTTTTAAAGTTTTTTTTTTAATTTTAAAATAAAAAAATAAAAAAATAAGAACCAGGTACCCGATACCCGATCATCCGGTACCCGATATTCACAGGTCGAGACACGGGCCGACAAACTTAATACCTAAAGGTCTGAGTACCCGATTTATCAGGTACCCGGATTTAAACAACACTAGTATTCACACAACACAACCGATGAACAAAGAGTCATTATTTGTTAAGAAACATGGCATTGTCAGCAATTGAGATGATACATAGAAGATTTGAAATAGAAAGATGAGGAAGACGATGAGGAACAGAGATTTGCAGCTCGGAGACACCACTTGCAGGAACACATTAAATACGAAATGTTGTAAATAAATATTAAATAATGATCCTTGGTTCAACGGTTGTGTTGTGTGAATATCACACAATACAGCATAGGTTTGATTCCTGTTGGTACCATATTTGGGTTTTAAATTTATTTATAAAATTATATTATTAAATATTATAAAATTATATCATGAGATAAATGAAATTAAGTTCAACTGCTATATTATTTATATATTATTTTTGATAGAACAATGTTATGTATTTAAGTTGGCTTGGTGGTTTGGTTTAAGTCTTTCATCCTAAAGGTCTTGGGTTTGAGCATTTCAAAATGCAATTTTTTCTTTTTTTTACTAACAAAACGACGTCGTTTTGACTTATCTTAGGCTTTAAAACAACGAAATCAAAACGATGTCGTTTTAGGTTTAACGGTCCGTTATAAGTTAACGAGCGAGTGCTTGGATTGCAAAAAAAAACAAAGTTTAGTGGCATATGTTGCGTGTAAAAGTGTCTATCGCAATTGTAGTGCAAGTGTACACGACGCAAGTAGTAAAGTGATACTGAAGTATCGGATATCGTCTCCATAGGGACTGGGCTAATAGTTTCACCTTGAATTACTGCACGAAAGTAAAGAAAATATTTAAGATGTTTGTCACGAGAATAATAAAGAAAACTTAAATAAAAGAGTAGAGAAATCAAGATAGAGAGAATGGGATGGTATTGAATTGCTTAGTAGTGTAGGTATTGCTAAGTCTAGGAAATTCAGCTCTGTCGTCGTCCCCGTCGCGGCAGCGCCTGTCGCGGCAGCGAACACACAACTCCGTACTTCAAGTTTGGCAAGAATCCCTGTTGTGCCTTGGCCTATCCCTAGGTCCAAGTCTGTCGATGAACACGTCTTTGATGATACCTCCCGGCGTGAATCGAAGGATGAACACCGATGTTGTTGAATTCTTTTTTAGCCACTTAACCTCGTCCTATCCCTAGGTCCGAGATAGTTCGACTATAAACTAGATAACTCGCACATATTCCTTTCGTATACTTAACTCTCCCGATATTAAGTAAATATATAACCTCGCAATGCTCTCTCGATACTCTTGCAAGATGTTAATAACCAGAATAAGAGAACTTGAAGTTTATTTTATTGAACTGAAAATTCTTAAAATAAAAGCAACCCTTGGAACTACTTTACAAGACAACATGTGGCCCTATGGGGAATTTAGAACATGATGAGAGGATGAAAACAACTAGGGTTTTGTGAAGAAGGCTAGAGATAGGTCATGTCCTTCCTAGGTCGAAATACATGCCCTTATATAGGCTTTGGGTCCAAGTTTTCTAAAATAGCAAGAATACAAGTTTAAGTTAAAGTAAAACTCTAATAAAGACTAAATCTTCAGAGACTCTAACTTTAAATCGTCCTTCTTCTTGCACGAGATTTTCTCTCCTTGAACTTTGGGCTTGGCATTCCTTCTGATCTAGGGCTTGGAAAAATATACTGGTTTTCCACGACAGACAGACTTAATTTTATCTATCTGTCGAGGTCCACTTTGCTTCTTCTCCTCAACACTGCTGTCGTCCTCTAATGTCACGACGGCAACCATGGCAGCATCGTCCTCCTTGACTTCTTGTCTAGTTCCAGCTATTCTGCTTCACTGCCCAGCGTCTGCCTCTCCATCTGCTACAACAGCAACCTGCAAAAGCAACCAATTTCAGTAGAAATTGTGCCTTTTAATATATTTGTGATGTCTAACTGTAAACTAACCAAAATGCAATGAATTATGCTTGAATGCAGCATAAATATGGGTTAAATAGGAGGTAAATAATAGAACTTTTACACACTCAACACACCCCCAAACTCAAGTTTTTGCTTGCCCTCAAGCAATTCAGACCTAAAAGAAAAATAAATATTTTTGTTTTGGCTTAAAACAGTGAACTTTCCCTTACCCTCCATTCGTTCTCTGTGACGGCAGCACCCCGTCGGATAACTTAGGATTTGTCTGGAGTCTCACTATAGTCCTCGTGCAGTGTGTGCATGCTTGTGAACAGTTATATGCCAAGACTCTCTTAGTTTCACTAGAATATTTCAGCCCTTAACTCAAATTTTTATGCCAAAGTTTATCTTTTGAAGGCATTTCTTATGCTTCTTTGATTTTTTTTTGTTTTGATTCGATTTCATTTATTTTTTTAAGCTAAAGTTTCACTAGAGCCAGTTTTGGGCACCTCTAGCTAACTTCCTAGAGCCGGTTCCGGGCACCTCTAGGGTTGTTGAGTCTCTTTTGCTAAACTTCTTTCCTAGAGCCAGTGTTAGGCACCTCTAGGGGCTATTTAAGTGCTAAGCTTCCTATTCTAGTTGACTAAAAGAGTTCTAAGAAGTATAACAGTCACAAATGATGTTTAAGTTTTCAGAACTATAGAAAGGCTCTAAACTGCTCCTAAAACTATCCTAAAAGCACTGCCACGACAGAGCTGTCACAACAGGTAAGTTCAGTTCACAGACTTAAGCCAAAGTTTTCATATTTTCATTTTTTAAGCAAAAATAAACTAAGTAAAGACACAATTTTTAAAACTAAAATAGACTCCATTAATGGAAGGATGCCACCCCCAAACTCGAGGGTTGCATACCCTCAATGCAGATGACAAGATAAAAAAATAAAAACAGTATATCACAAAATATATAAGCAGACAACAAAATAGGTTAAGAAACTCAAATTTTAATCGCTGTCATCACTGCTGCTGCTGACTCTGATCTGGCGGCGGACACGAGCTTTCGAAACTGGCTGGTGGATGGGGGAGGCAGATGTGTTCTTCGTTTTGGCCTCCCTCGGTGGTTGAATCCTGGTTGGGGAGATATGAGGAGGTTTATCCACAACCCGGACTTCTGAGCTGCTGCTGCTGCCTTCACCACTGTTGCTGTCACTGCTGCTGCTACCGCTGGCTTTCATGTTGTTTTTATCTGCCATTCGTTTCTGCCGCTTGCCTGGTGTAAACTCATTTGAGAGATTCCTCTTAACAGAGGGTTCATTGTCGCTTGCGCCCCAAACGGAGGAGGAAGAAAAACCGGCAATGAAGGCGTCAAGCTCTTTGGAGGGCATTCTGCGTTTCGCTCCATGGGCAGAAGTCTCAGCACGGTTGCTGCCAACGGCTGTCGGGGCATCTGTTGGTGTTGATGCTGCAGATGGTGTCCGTGGTGTGGCAGCAGGTGTTTGGTGGTGTCCGTAGATGCAGTAAAATCCCTGATGAAGCTCATCAGACCGAACTGTTGTTCCTCCATCTTCTGGATAGCATCAAGTATCTGGGAGGAGGAGTCGGTCGGGGCTACTGCTGCTGGTTGCTGCCTGGCTGCTGTGGCAGCTGGTTCAGTCTCCGACTGCTCTGTCGTGTCTGTTGTCGTGACAGCTGGATCAAATGATGATAGAGGGGTGGCAACATTCAGCTCCATTAAGCTGAGTATGTTCTTGTCCGTCCATCCCTTCCATTGGACTCTAATATCTGTGGCAGCTTCAGGTACCCCATGGCCGCAGTAGAGGGCTGTGATGAGGTACGGTAGATAAATCGGTCTCGTCGGCCGGTGTGCGCACTCCAAGATACTTTCGCGGATAAAGCTGCCCACGTTAATGGGTCTCTCATGTAAAATGGAGTGAATTAGGGCTAACCTTGGCTGATCAACAGTGGTATTGTGTGATGACGGCATGATGCGTTTTTTGATAAACGCATTCCATAACTTGGCTTTCGACAGAAGTTTTTTCCTCTTTACCGTCCTTGGGTTCTTGCGGCTGGTGTTCCACTTTGTTCTTTCATCATTCAGCTCTGCCATGACAGCATCATAAGCAGCAAGGTCAAGGGTGTTGAGGAATTGTTGGTTGGCGTCGTCGTTGCTGCCGACATAGAATTCGTACAGGGTGTTAATGTATTCAGCTTCGAATGACTCTTCCCTTCCTAGTACGGTCACTGATGTCGCCGTCCTACTGTTGATGGCATCATAGAAATCCCGCACTAAAGAGACGTTAATCTCCTCATGTTGTTCGGCGAAGATCTGCCACTGTAGAGCTCGAATTTTTCGGGCAATGAACGGTTTTAGGCCCAAATTTCCCTCCTTTGTAGTGTAAATGAATCCCCTTTCTTCCCACATATCTGTGACCTGAAATGAGCGTGGGGTGGTTGCTGTCGGGGTTGAGCTGGAAGCAGCATTCTATGGGTATTTCTGGAAGACATTGTTGCAGGGGTTGTGAAAATGAAAATGAAAGCAAATAAAATCTAAAGGAAGCAAGTAAGAAGAGTAGAAGTGAGTGAAAAATGAAATGGGGTTTATATAGAGAAGGATTTGCTGCCCGTTGGAGTTGTAAAGGCAGGCGCGAATAACGGGGACAACTATTACGCAGTAGCGTGTTTGACGCGTCTGTGACGCGTTTCCGTGTCTATCACGACAACGTGTTGACAGCCTGTATTTTTTGCGTCTATCACGGCAGCTGTAACGACAGGCTCCAAAATTTGGGCTTTGTTGGGCTGGTGGATTGTGGGCTGAGTTCACTTCTCTTGTTCTTCTTGACTCCTTTATTTCCTAAAAAGAATAAAAATAAAAACATTAATCAAATAAAATAAATCTTATTTCCTAATAAATAATAAGTAATAAAAAAGTAGAAAATAAAAATTTAGGTTAAATTAGGGATGCCTGGTGGGGCATCTCCTAAGGTAACCACTTCCTGCATTCCTGGGGCTTCAGTCCCCTGATAATGCTTCAAGCGTTGTCCGTTGACTTTGAATTGGTGCATGTCTTTTAAAGATCTGATCGTGATGGCACCATGGGGAAAAACCTATACAACTTGGAACGGGCCAGACCATCTAGATTTCAGCTTCCCTGAGAAGAGTTTCAATCTAGAATTGAATACTAATAAAAGCTGCCCTGGGCAGAACTGTCCTGGCAGCAACTTCTTGTCATGCCACTTCTTAGTTTTATCCTTGTAGATTCTTGCTTTGTCACAAGCCATTGTCCGGATTTCTTCAATTTCGTTTAGATCCAATAGCCTTTTCTACCCTGCCTTGTCCAAGTCCATATTCACTGCCTTGATTGCCCAGTATGCTCTGTGCTCTATCTTGACAGGTAAATGGCATGTTTTCCCGTAAATCAATCGGTAAGGAGACATTCCCAATGGAGTTTTGAAAGTTGTCCTGTAAGCCCATAACTCATCATTCAGGTGTAAAGACCAATCTTTCCTAGTTGGCTTAACCATCTTCTCAAGAATGTTCTTAACTTCCCTGTTGGATATTTCAGCTTGTCCATTAGTTTGAGGGTGATATGTTGTTGCGATCCGATGCTTGACACCATACCTCTGAAAGGCAGCAACAATAACCCTGTTGTCGAAATGTCTCCCTTCATCACTGATGATCGCCTTAGGGATGCCAAACATAGAAAAGATGTTTTTGTGTAAAAACCTTTGAACTGTCTTGGCATCATTCTTTTGAGTGCCGATAGCTTCAACCCACTTAGATACATAATCTACTACCAGGAGGATGTATAGTTTCCCACATGAAGATGGGAATGGTCCCATAAAATCGATTCCCAAACGTCGAAGATCTCGACTTCAAGAATATTTTGCAGCGGCATCTCGTGTCTCCTTGAGATGTTTCCTGTCCGTTGGCATTTGTCACAGCTCTTGTAGAAGATTTGCGCATCTTTATACAGTGACAGCCAATAAAACCCTGACTGTAGCACCTTGGCAATAGTTTTGTTACCTCCTAAGTGTCATCCATATTGTGAAGCATGAAAGCGATGAAGTATATCTTCTTGTTCAGCCTATGGTACGTATCTCCTTATAGCCTGATCTGCACATATTTTGAAAAGAAGAGGTTCGTCATAATAATAATGCTTAACATCATTTTGGAATCTCTTCCTGGCTTGATAATTAAGGTTAGGGGGAATTATTCCGCTAACTAAAAAATTAACAAAATCAGCATACCAGGGAAGTTCAGAAGACTTAACTGCCGCCATGGCTGTCGCGACATTGACTGCGGCAGCAAAGAGCTACTCATCTGGGAAGGTCTCCAATATTTTTGTCTCATCTGTCGGTAGACTCTTTCCCTTCTCCAACCTTGACAAGTGATCTGCCACTTGATTTTCTGTCCCCTTTTTGTCCTTGATTTCAAGGTCGAATTCTTGCAATAGCAGGATCCAACATATCAATCGAGGTTTTGCATCCTTTTTCGTGAACATATACTTCAATGCAGAGTGGTCTGTGTGCACTATGACCTTCGTTTTAAGTATATAAGAACGAAATTTGTCAATGGAGAATACCACAGCTAATAACTCCTTCTCTGTGGTGGTGTAGTTGACTTGGGCGTCGTTTAGTGTCTTGTTGGCATAGTATATGACATGAAATAATTTGTCTCTCCGCTGCCCAAGTGTGGCCCCGACAGCATAGTCACTAGCATCACACATGATCTCAAATGGTTGTATCCAGTCTGGTGGCTGTACTATTGGGGCTGTTACCAGCTTTTTCCTTCAGAACCTTGAATGCTTCACTACATTCATCGTTAAAGTCGAAGGGTCGGTTCTGCTCCAGAAGATGGCATAGGGGCTTGGTGATTTTTGAAAAGTTCACAATGAACCTTTGATAAAAACCAGCATGTCCTAAGAAACTTCTGATTCCCTTGACTGTGGTTGGCGGCGGAAGCTTTTTGATCACTTCTATCTTGGCTCTGTCGACTTCTATGCCACGGCAGCTAATCTTATGGCCAAGGACTATCCCTTCATCCACCATGAAGTGACATTTTCCCAGTTCAACACTAAGTTCGCTTTTTCACATCTTTCGAGTACCTTTTGTAGGTTGCCTAGGCAGCTTTCAAAGTCGTCTCCAAAGACTGAAAAGTCATCCATAAAAATCTATAGGAAGTCCTCCACCATATAGGAGAATATTGCCATCATGCACCTTTGGAAGGTGGCTGGTGCATTGCATAGTCCAAATGGCATTCTCCTAAAAGCATATGTTCCGAAAGGGCATGTGAATGTCGTCTTTTCTTGATCTTCCAGTGCGATATCTATTTGATTGTAACCTGAATAACCATCAAGAAAACACTAATAAGGTTTACCCGCTAATCTACCAAGCTTTTGATCAATAAAGGGTAAAGGAAAGTGGTCCTTTCGGGTAGCTTCGTTATACTTCCGATAGTCCATACAAACCCTCCAACCGATCACAATCCTAGTTGGGCTTAGCTCATTGTTTTCGTTGGTAACCACGGTCATTCCTCCTTTCTTGGGAACGCACTGCACCGGGCTCACCCATTTGCTGTCTGAGATGGCGTAGATTATTCCAGCATCTAACCATTTGATTATCTCTTTTCGCACCACCTCTTTCATCGCATGGTTCAACCGCCTTTTAGCATCTATAGTCGGCTTATGATCATCCTCTAAAAGGATTTTGTGCATACATAATGCCGGACTAATTCCTTGAATATCAGCTATCGTCCATCCAATAGCCTTTTTGTGCTGCTACAACATCTCTATTAAATGTTTTTCATGTTCCTGCATCAACTTGGAAGAGATGATTACGGGCAACGTATCATTTAAACCAAGAAAAGCATATTTTAGTTGCCCTGGCAGGGGCTTAAGATCTAAAACAGGAGGCTCAACAGTTGATGACTTTTGGATTGCATGGTTATCCGAGGTATAATTTAAAGGCTCGAATAACTTACTTGGACGATTGCCTATCCAGTTTACCTCCTCCTGATCTTCAGTATTAGATATATCAGACTCTGAGGAGTTGTTGTCGTGACAATCTTGTAAGTTGCTGCCGAGGCAGTAACCAATGTAAATGTCGTGACAGCCCGACCTGATGCAGGGTTGGTCAATGGTAACTTCAGTGATAACCTTGCATTCTTCTTCTGCATCAGCATGTTTCATAGCTTGGAGAACATTCAACTTTTTTCTTGATCGTTTACTCTCATTGTGAGTTCTCCTTTTTCCACATCAATCAGTGATCTTCTCGTGGCTAAGAAAGGTCGCCCCAGGATGATTGGTCTGAAAGCTGCAGAATTATTGTTGTGGGCCGAGCTTTTCCAATACCTAATTTCTGAAAAACAGATTTTGCCATTAAGTTTATACTAGCACCAAGATCACAAAGTGCCTTACCAACATATTTATCTCCGATTACACAAGGTATGATGGAGCTCCCAGGATCCTTTTTTTCTGGGTGGATGCTTGTGCAGAATACTCATGCATCCTTCTGTCATCTTAACCGTTTCAAATTCCCCAAGTCTTAATTTCTTAGACATGGCATCCTTGAGAAATTTGGCATAATCGGGCATCTCCCTAACGACATCTAACAAAGGAATGTTGATGTGAACCTGCTTAAAATATCATAAATCTTTTTAAGTTGTGATTCTTGCTTCAATTTCTGTAACCGTTGAGGAAAAGAAGGTGAGGGACGATAATCAGAAATACGTCCTTCCCACTGCATACGAATCTGAGGAGGTTTGGGTTCATCATCTTTCTCCTCTGTCGCTTCTGCTGTCGTGACAGGCTCATCGGCAGCAGGTTGTTTGTTACCTGTCGGGGCAGCTTCCTCGGCAGGTATATCCAAGGCTGGCTTCTTCACTGTTTCATCTTCCCACTCCTAGTAGTAATGGCTTTACACTGCTCACGTGTGGGCTGCCTAGCATTTTCAGTATTGCTAGGAAATCCGCCAGTCTGCCTTGGGTTGATATGCTAGGAAACCTGACCCATCTGTGTCTCCAACGATTTCAGAGTAGCTTCATGATTTGTCATCCGCATCTATGTTTTATCCATGAATGTCTCCGTCTTCTTGACAAATTGATTCATGTTGTAACCCCCTTAGCCCGGCCTAGACGGTTGACCCGAACTATGAAGATTACACGGGGAAAACCAAAGTCAACCCGAAAGTCAACCTTGATTAACGACCCTTTTTTTCTTTTTAATCTTGTCTAGATGCTCATTAACCCTAAGCGTACTCTTGAGGAAAGCATACTGGAAAATCACAGCGATCGGAAAGCAATAAGGGACTCAATTGCACAACATACAAAATTAGGGACCAAATTGTAAATTCTAGAAAGATAGGGGACATAACTGATTTTTAAGTTACCAATATCAAATTAATCATATTACATGCTTCCTTGTCAAATTTCACCTTAAGCGGACATCTCAAACTCAAGCAATTGCATATACAAAATTCAGGACTAAAACATAAAGCTTGCAAACCTCAAAACCATTCAAATCAGTGCCCAACGGTCTAGTGTTTCCAAACGGGGGTTGACCGTTTCGAAACATGGGTTCATTTCGAGACCAGTTCCGAAACAGGGCCTGGCAGTGGCAAAAGTGTTTCGGAACGGCCTCTACCCGTTTCGATACACAAAGGCCATTACAGGCCCCTGTTTCGAAATGGTGGTGCCCGTTCCGATACAAAATGCCTAGAAAGTGCAAATTTTTCTGGTTTAACATGCATTTAACCATTCAAACACACCCTAATGACTTCCTAATCATGCCAACAAGTCATCAAACATATTCGGTACATGTTTGCAACATCAAAACACAATCATGGCATCAATTAGGAGAATTCACAAGACTATAAGCATGCATCCTAATGTCCAAAGCAAACAACCATCAAATCATCAAAGCAAGCACCAAAATGGCCAATTAAAACTCCAATACAATTAAGGCATCATGCCACAACTAGGGAGTCCAAAACATCTCCCAAAAACACAACCTAGGTTCCCATTGCCAAATATCAAAATCTAATAATATTGTGAAATAGTCACCATACATGAGCTTAGCTTTCCCTTGGATTCTTAGCCTCCTTGCTGCCGTCAAACACCTCAATTGTATGCATTATTGGTTCAAGAGAGAGAGCGTAAGCACAAATGCTTAGTGAGGCATGCTCTAAAGAAACATCTCAATAATGCACTTTATTATAACACTTTCCTTAAAGCCTTTAACACTTAAACATTATCATACATGCAACATTGCATTCACATCAAGCATCTCATGCTTCAATATCATTAACATGTCATATTGGCTTTCAAGTGATCATCCATAACCCTTTTTCAACATAAAACACAATCGGATACGCGGATTACAAGCGTTGTCCCATACGCTTCATACACACTACCGAACACACAAGGTGGAGTTTACCGGTACAATCTCAACCCTTCAACACACGTGATGGAGTTTAACGGTACAATCACAACCCCTGCACATCACTCATCGGTAGTTGTATAACATCACTAACGAGAACACGGGACACTCAACACAAGATCCACACATGGACTTTTAACCACCATTGCGATCTTAAACATCTCGTTAGTGTACTTTGATGGAGTTTACGGTACCATTACAACCCCTCAACATCCAAGGCGACTTAATTCACGGTGCACCCAATCCTATAGTCGGTTAATTATATCCGATTCAAGTACTTTAAAACCAACACATCACTTGCCAATATACATCAATTATCATCAATAATCCATTGTTTTTAAAGCATTAAAAACAAAGCCATTTACAACATGCATCACTATGCATCAATCCACATTTTTATCAAATCAAACCAAGGATCTCTTACCTTGAGCATCCTTCAACAAATGGCTTACATAACCAGCATTAACCATGCTAAACATGCTTTCAATAACAGAATTTAAACATGCAATTATCAACAAATGCATCGAACCAATCCAAGGCTCATCCAAGAGAGTTTTTCCGAAAACTTACTCTTGAGCTTAGTTAAGTTGATTAGACTTAGACTAAGCTCCCAAACCTTCAAATATTCGATACAAAGCTGGAAATCCAACTCCACTCACCAATTCTGTTTCGCAAGCTTTCTGAAACATCGTTCAAGCCTCGGGATCAACACCACAAGGATCCGAGGATGTCTCCCATGTTTTAAACACATCAAAGCAGAGGATTAATGCATCATCATGCATTAAAATCTTCAGCCATTATACCAAAACTCGCTGCTCTCACCAAAACTCACATTTCGGCTACCAAACACAACCGAAATCACATCCAAACTCTTCCACAACATTACCCAGCCAAGATCCATCACTTCTAAACATTCTTAGACATCAATTAACATCCAAAAAGAACCTAAACTCGTCCTTATACCTCCAGCTATAACAGAAATGCAAGATCACCCCAAAAACCACCATTTTCACAAGTAAAAACTTAGGAAAATCAACCTATTCGAGATTGCATTGATTAAACCTCAATTACACATCATTAAACATCCAAAATACATTAAAAAGACATCTCAAAATAGAGCTCAAACAATCACCATGAATTCCTTCAAGATTTAATCCAAATCTTGAGTTTTAAGCCAAAATCAAGATCACAACATTAAAACCTTCAATAAAACTTAATTTAAGGATTGAGAACTTGGGAATTTCAGTAAAGAACTGAGTATTTAGAGGAGAAGAACATCCTTACCTCTAAATGTAGATTTCTCCTTGATTAAAGCCAAAATCCTTTTAAATTCAATAAGCAACTGAAGATGATTTGATGTAGAAAGGATTAGGAAACATTTGAGGATTGAAATCTCATCACTTGGTGTGAAAACCAAAAGAAAGGTTGTTGTAGAAATGTTTTTGGCTGAGAGAATTTTGATTGAAAATGAGATGAGAAAGTTTTTAAGAAAGTTAGTTATGAAATCTCAAAATTAGTTTTTCCCATCTTCCTTTAATTAATTAAACATTAAATGAATCATTTAAAACTAAGAAAAATCTGGAGAAATCAATCTTGGGTAAATTAGCTCCTTAAAGATTCAAAGTTTCAATTCTTACAAAACAGTCACCACTGAACTTTCCAAAAATTACATTTTAGTCACTAATTTGAAATGTCACACTTCAAACCTTATTTTGTAAAATTGATTTCACCACTCTCTTATATATATTAAAAGAGGATTTTTTGATATTTTTCCATATTTTTAATGCAACCCGAACTAGGCTTTCCCTAAAACCACCTTTTATATTCGAACAAAAAATCAGACCGGTCCAGTTCAGGCCCTAAACTTCCAAGCCCAAAATTGGGGTGTTACAACTCTCCCCCTTAAGAAATTTCGTCCTCGGAATTTACCTGGAGGAAAAAGGTACGGAAACTGCTTCTTCATGTCATCATTTCGTTCCCATGTGGCTTCCTTAGCACCACGATGCTTCCACAACACCTTTACCAACTCAATGGTCTTGCCTCGAAGAACTTTACTGTCTGAATCCAGAATTTCCACCGGTTCCTCATCATAGGTCAAGTCTGGATTCAATTCCACTTCCTCCACAGGCATAACATGCGAAGGATCCGATCTATACCTCCGAAGCATAGAAACATGAAACACATCATGAATCCTTTCCAACTCTTGTGGCAACCTCAACTTGTAAGCAACAAGACCCACACGCTCAATCACCTCGTATGGTCCAATGTACCTAGGGCTCAACTTACCCTTTCGACCAAACCTTATCACCTTTTTCCAAGGGGAAACTTTCAAAAACACACGGTCACCTACCGCATACTCAATCTCCTTACGCTTCAAATCCACGTAAGACTTCTGCCGATCAGAAGCTGCCTTCAATCGCTCACAAATGAGCTTCACCTTCTCGGTGGTTCCTTTCAACAAAGCTGGCATCGAAACCAACTTCTGACCTGTTTCGTCCCAACAAAGAGGAGTTCTGCACTTCCTCCCGTACAAGGCTTCATAAGGTGCCATTTGAATACTTGCCTGGTAACTATTATTATAAGAAAACTCCACCAAAAGCAAATGTTTTTCCCAAGAGCCTTGAAACTCAATCACACAGCACCTCGACATATCCTCCAGCACTTGGATAACACGCTCAGACTGTTCATCCGACTGTGGATGATAAGAAGTACTGAAATTCAGCCGTCTACCCAAACCTGATGTAAACACTCCCAGAAACGCGATGTAAACCTTGGATCTCTATCCGACACAATAGTCTTTGGCACACATGCAGACACACAATCTCAGCAATGTACAGCTCTGCAAGCTTATCCAAAGTGTACGTAGTATGCACCGGTAAGAAATGCGCACACTTCGTAAGACGATCCACAATCACCCACACCGAATTCATCTTCGATGGCGACAAAGGCAAACCAGACACAAAGTCCATGGTAATCCTTTCCACTTCCACTCAGGAATACTCAATGGTTGCAACAACCCAGAAGGAAACTGATGCTCAGCCTTAACTCGCAGACAAACCATGCACTTGCTCACATACTCAGCAACATCTTTCTTTAAACCCACCCAATAGTACTTATCTCGAAGATCATGATACATCTTAGTACTACGAGGGTGCATAGCAAAAGGACTACTATGAGCTTCAGTCAGAATAGCACGCCTCAACTCAACATCATTGGGCACTACTATCCGACTCCCAAAACATAAAACTCCATCATCATTAAAGCAAAATTCCGATGGCCTATCCTCAGCAATATCCTGAACATGTGGCACCAAGGAATCATCCAACAACTACTTATCCTTTATCAACTGAACCAAGGATGGTTTCACTTGCAATTCAGCCACAAGACCGCCATCTCGCGAAATACTCAAACTGTCAAACATAGCCCTCAACTCCACTGCTACCTTCCTACTCAAGGCATCCGCTACATCATTAGCTTTTCTCGGATGGTACTCGATCGTCAGATCGTAATCTTTAAGCAACTCCACCCAACGTCGTTGCCTATGATTCAACTCCTTCTGAGACATCAGATACTTCATACTTTTGTGTTCCGTGTACACAGTACACTTCTCACCATACAGGTAATGTCTCCAAATTTTCAAAGCAAAAACCACCGCAGCCAACTCAATATCCTGCGTAGGATAATTGCGCTCATGCACCTTCAACTGTCGCGATGCATAAGCCACCACCTTACCCTCTTGCATTAGCACACACCCCAAACCAACATAGGATGCATCATTGCACACCACAAACTCTTTCCCTGATTCATGTTGAACCAAGATAGGAGCTTGCGTCAAAGCTGCCTTAAGCTTCTCAAAAGCCTGATGTCTCGCTTCCGTCCACTCATACTTGACATCCTTTGGCAACAACTTCGTCAAAGGTGCAGCTATCTTCGAAAATCCATCCACGAACCTCCGATAGTATCCCGCCAAACCAAGGAAACTACGAACTTCATGAACAGACTTAGGAGGCTTCCAATTCATCATTGCCTCAATCTTCTGAGGACCAACACGAATCCCCTCAGCAGAAACCACATGACCAAGGAACACAACTTCCCTGAGCCAGAACTCGCACTTGCTTAACTTAGCATAAAACCGATTCTATAATAAAGCCTGCAATACAACCCTCAAATGCTGCTCATGCTCTTCCTCGGTACGAGAGTACACGAGGATATCATCAATGAACACCACAACAAATTTGTCCAAGTATTCATGGAACACTCTATTCATCATGTCCATAAAAGCCGCCGGAGCATTCTTCAAACTAAATGGCATCACAAGGAACTCATAATGCCTGTACCTCGTTCTGAAGGCTGTCTTTGGCACATCCACATCCTTCACCTTTAACTGGTAATACCCTGACCTTAAGTCAATTTTAGAGAACACAGCCGCTCCCCGAAATTGATCAAAAAGATCATCAATCCTCGGCAATGGATACCGATTCTTGATAGTCAACTTGTTCAGCTAATGGTAATCGATGCACATTCTCATAATGCCATCTTTTTTCTTCACAAACAAGACCGGTGCACCCCAAGGTGACACACTCGACCGAATAAACCCACGATCAAGCAACTCCTGAAGTTGTGTCTTCAGCTCCTTCAACTCCTTAGGTGTCATTCGATAAGGGGTAATGGACACTGGAGTTGTGTTTTCATACAACTCAATTCCAAACTCCAATTCACGATTAGGAGGCAATCCAAGTAACTCCTCTGGGAACACACCAGGAAACTCTCGCACCGTCCTGATATCTTGCACTCGCAACTCCTTAGAGCTAGGATTAATCACAAAGGCTAGGTAGGCTTCACAACCTTGCTTCAGCATCCGGCTCGCCTCTAACGAAGACACCACATTGGCAAGAAATTTCACATTCTCACCAACCACCACTACCTCATAATCATCCGCAAGCTTCAACGAAACTCGCTTGTTCTCAAAATCCACCACATCATGATGTTCAACAAGCCAATCCATACCAAGGATTACATCAAAACCATAGAAAGGAAATTGCATGAGATCAACATGAAAAACATGGTTTTACACAACCAAGGGACATCTTCTATATAACTTTCGTGTCACAACGGTCTCACCAAAGGATCTAGTTACACGCATACCAACATCCAAAGACTCAACAAGTAAACCAAGCAATTGAGCATGTTCACGCAATATGTATGAGTGTGTAGATCCAGAATCAATCAAGGAAAGTAATGATAAGGATTGCAAAGTGAAGGTACCTGCGATCACATCAGTGTCATTCCTCCCTTCTCGCTGAGCATACACTCGAGCCTGGCCACCACTCTCAAGTTGGACAGCCACCACATGAGCCACATTCCTTCCACCATCCTCTATGCGCTGGAAGTTACCACGGTCGCGCCCACGACCTCTCTGTGGTGCTACAGCCCCAGGAGCACGTCCCTTACCACCACTGGCCAACAGAGGACACCCCCTCCTCATGTGGTCTGCCGAACCACAATTCTAGCACGAATTACCAGTCACTACAACAGAGTCTTGCACCTCTCTCGCTGGCCGAGGACAATCACGCCTCAAGTGACCACGCGATCCACACGCCCAACATGTGTTCTGATCAACTCTCGACCTGTCTCCCTGAACAGGCGCACCATGCCCTCGACCACCACGCCTAGCAGAAGACTGATACCTCCTATCTCGTCCTCTCTTGTTTCGTCCACCACCGAAACTATACTCAACAGCTCTCTTGCCCGTGCTAGAACCAGCACTCTTAAAAGACAAACATAGATTCTGCTCAATGTCCTTCGCCCTACTAACCAGTTCATCAAAATCAGTCTACTCAGCAGCAAGCGTAAAGGTCTTTACATCCGTCACCAAACCATACCGGAAACGTTCACACCTTTCCCGCTCATCAGGAATAAGCTCTGGTGCATATTGACTGAGACGGACAAATTGGATCTCGTACTCAGCCACCGTCATGCTCCCTTGAGTAAGAGACATGAACTCTCTTTTCTTTTTATCCAGGTATCACACACCCAGATACTTCCTGTTGAACGCCTTTAGAAAGAAAGTCCAAGTTACCTCAGCTTCCTCCATTCCAGAGACAGTGGTCGTCCACCAGGTATACGCATCATCATGAAACAGCGATACCACACATCCTAACTTCTTCACATCATTGCAGTTCATTTGTCCCAATATCCTCTTGGTACTTTCCAACCAAGATTCGGAACCCTCAGCAGACAAACCTCTGAACTCAGTCCCTCCCAGACTGTGCAAACGTTCCAAAGGTAGTCTCGCATTAGCATCACCCTAATCCCAGCTCCATGAGCTCCATCTACAGCCGCCTGAAAGGCTCCAGCAATAGCCTGTATCAACAGTGTCATGTCAGGAGCAGCTTGCCCATGCCCAGCTTCAGGTCCAGTGACCCCAGCACCAGCACCAACACCAGCTCCATCACCTCCAGCACCACCACCACCGGGCGGTCCACCACTAGGAGGAGGAGGTATATCCATAACATTTTCAGCATTGTTCTCATTCTCGTTTTGAGCCGTAGCTCGCCTATTAATTCTCGTCTCTCTACGAGGTCCCATTCTCTAAAACAATGCACTAACACAAATGCAATAAACATAATCAGACTCAGAAAGGTAAGAAATCCAAGTACTCAAGCTCATTTCCAAACAAAACAATTAATTTCATTAGTTTTGATATGGCAACGGGTTCCTCTAACATGCTTCATCACATCATACATCACATTTGTAACATACTTTACAATTCACACATCACACATTCATTCAAAAAGACACATCATGCAATCATGCATACATCACCCACATAACCATTCCTAATTACACGAGAACATGGCTATGATACCACCAAATGTAACCCCCTTACCCCGGCCTAGACGGTTGACCCGAACTACAAAGATTACACGGGGAAAACCAAAGTCAACTCGAAAGTCAACCTTAATTAACGACCTTTTTTTCTTTATAATCTTGTCTAGATGCTCATTAACCCTAAGCGTACTCTTGAGGAAAGCATACTTGAAAATCACAGCGATCGGAAAGCAATAAGGGACTCAATTGCACAACATACAAAATTAGGGACCAAATTGTAAATTCTGGAAAGATTGGGGACTTAACTGATTTTTAAGTTGCCAATATCAAATTAATCATATTACATGCTTCCTTGTCAAATTTCACCTTAAGCGGACATATCAAACTCAAGCAATTGCATATACAAAATTCAGGACTAAAACATAAAGCTTGCAAACCTCAAAACCATTCAAATCAGTGCCCAACGGTCTAGTGTTTCCGAACGGGGGTTGACCGTTACGAAATGCGGGTTCGTTTCGAGACCAGTTCCGAAACAAGGTCTGGCAGTGGCAAAAGTGTTTCGAAACGGCCTCTACCCGTTCCGATACACAAAGGCCATTACAGGCCCCTGTTTCGAAACGGTGGTGCCCATTCCGATACAGACTGCCAAGAAAGTGTAGATTTTTCTGGTGTAACATGCATTTAACCATTCAAACACACCCTAATGACTTCCTATTCACGCCAACAAGTCATCATACATATTTAGTACATGTTTGCAACATCAAAACACAATCATGGCATCAATTAGGAGAATTCACAAGACTATAGGCATGCATCCTAATGTCCAATGTAAACAACCATCAAATCATCAAAGCAAGCACCAAAATGGCCAATTACAACTCCAATACAATTAAGACATCATGCCACAACTAGGAAGTCCAAAACATCTCCCAAAAACACAACCTAGGTTCCCATTGCTAAATATCAAAATCTAATAATGTTGTGAAATAGTCACCATACATGAGCTTAGCTTTTCCTTGGATTCTTAGCCTCCTTGCTTCCCTCAAACACCTCAATCATTTGCATTTTTTGTTCAAGAGAGAGAGCGTAAGCACAAATGCTTAGTGAGGCATGCTCTAAAGAAACAACACAATAATGCACTTTATTATAACACTTTCCATAAAGCCTTTAACACTTAAACATTATCATACATGCAACAATGCATTCACATCAAGCATCTCATGCTTCAATATCATTAACATGTCATATTGGCTTTCAAGTAATCATCCATAACCCTTTTTCAACATAAAACACAATCGGATAGGCGGATTACAAGCGTTGTCCCATACGCTTCATACACACTACCGAACACACAAGGTGGAGTTTACCGGAACAATCTCAACCCCTTAACACGCGTGATGGAGTTTAACGATACGATCACAACCCCTCCACTTCACTCATCGGTAGTTGTATAACATCACTAACGAGAACACGGGACACTCAACACAAGATCCACACATGGACTTTTAACCACCATTGTGATCTTAAACATCTCATTAGTGTACCTGGATAGAGTTTATGGTACCATTACAACCCCTCAACATCCAAGGCGACTTAATTCACGGTGCACCCAATCCTATAGCCGGATAATTATATCTGATTCAAGTACTTTAAAACCAACACATCACTTGCCAATATACATCAATTATCATCAATAATCCACTGTTTTTAAAAGCATTAAAAACAAAGACATTTACAACATGCATCACTATGCATCAATCCACATTTTTATCAAATCAAACCAAGGATCTCTTACCTTTAGCATCCTTCAACAAATGGCTTAAATAACCATCATTAACCATGCTAAACATGCTTTCAAAAACAAAATTTAAACATGCAATTATCAACAAATGCATCGAGCCAATCCAAGGCTCATCCAAGAGAGTTTTTCCGAAAACTTACTCTTGAGCTTAGTTAAGTTGATTAGACTTAGACTAAGCTCCCAAACCTTCAAATATTTGATACAAAGCTGGAAATCCAACTCCACTCACCAATTCCGTTTTGCAAGCTTGCCGAAACATCGTTCAAGCCTCCAGATCAACACCACAAGGATCCGAGGATGTCTCCCCCGTTTTAATCACATCAAAGCAGAGGATTAATGCATCATCATGCATTAAAATCTTCAGCCATTACACCTAAACTCGCTGCTCTCACCAAAACTCAGATTTCGGCTACCAAACACAACCGAAATCACATCCAAACTCTTCCACAACATTACCCAGCCAAGATTCATCACTTCTAAACATTCTTTGACATCAATTAACATCCAAAAAGAACCTAAACTCGTCCTTATACCTCCAGCTATAACAGAACACCAAGATCACCCCAAAAACCACCATTTTCACAAGTAAAAACTTAGGAAAAGCAACCTATTTGGGGTTGCATTGATTAAACCTCAATTACACATCCAAAATACATTAAAAAGATATCTCAAAACAGAGCCCAAACAATCACCACGAATTTCTTCAAGATTTAATCCAAATCTTGAGTTTTAAGCCAAAATCAAGATCACAACATTAAAACCTTTAATAAAACTTAATTTAAGGATTGAGAACTTGGGAATTTCATTAGAGAACTGAGTATTTAGAGGAGAAGAACATTCTTACCTCTAAATGTAGATTTCTCCTTGATTAAAGCCAAAATCCTTGAAAATTCAATAAACAAATGAAGAGGATTTGATGTAGAATGGATTAGGAATCATTTGAGGATTGAAATCTCATTACTTGGTGCGAAAATCAAAAGAAAGGTTGCTTTAGATATTTTTTTTTGGCTGAGAGAATTTTGAGAGAAAATAAGATGAGAAAGTTTTTAAGAAAGTTAGTTATGAAATCTCAAAATTAGTTTTTCCCATCTTCCTTTAATTAATTAAACATTAAATGAATCATTTGAAACTAAGAAAAATCTGGAGAAATCAATCTTGGGTAAATTAGCTCCTTAAAGATTCAAAGTTTCAATCCTTATAAAACAGTCATCACTGAACTTTTCAAAAATTACATTTTAGTCACTAATTCGAAATGTCACACTTCCAAACCTTATTTTGTAAAATTGATTTCACCACTCTCTTATATATATTAAAATAGGATTTTAAATATTTTTCCATATTTTTAATGCAACCCGAACTAGGCTTTCCCTAAAACCACCTTTTATATTCGAACCGAAAATCAGACCGGTCCGGTTCAAACCCTAAACTTCCAAGACCAAAATTAGGGTGTTACACATGTTCTCAATGTAAGTTCCTGTCTGAGACATAAACGTAGCAAGAGTCTGTTCCTGTATATTGTTTGTGGCAGCTGGTGGTTGTTGCTGCTGCTGCTGCGGCTGCAGTTGTTGTAGAGTCAACAATCTAGGTCCTCCCTGATTCGGATTATTATGTGCTTGAGGATTGAGGGCATTATTAGGATTACTCCAAGAGAACTTAGGATGCTTTCTCCAGCTAGGATTGTAATTGTTGGAGTTATAATTCTGCTTGTTGTAGTTTCCAACATACTTTCCCTCTTCTAACTGTATATGACATTTATCCGAACTGTGATTTCCTTCACAAATTTCACATACCTCTTCGACTGCAAATACCGGTTGTGAATCATCGTGTTGTCGGCCTCATAATCCTTAACAGCTAGGACCCGTTTACCCCCTCTTCTTGCTGTCGGAAACTGCTCCTCATTCTTAGCCAGATTTTTCAATTCTTGCATTGCCTCATCTGGGTCTTTGTCTAGTAGTAATCCGTTTGCTGCTGAATCAATTCGAATACGAGTTTGTAAGTTGGCAGCATTATAAAACTTAGTTACCTGGTTCCAAACGGGGAATCCATGCATTGGGCAGTTCCGTAGAAGAGTGGTAAATCTGTCCCAGACCTCGTGCATTGGCTCGTCATATTCCTGTTGAAAAGTAGCAATTTCATTACGTAATGGCGTAGATAATTGCAAAGGATTAAAACGAGATAAAAATCCACGAGACAAATTTGCCCAAGTTCTAATTGAACCCGGCGTAAGTTTATTCCACCAAGTCTTTGCTCTGTCCCTCAATGAATGGGGAAATAACCGAAGCCTCAGTATCTCCGGATTAACTCCTTGTAGTTTAAACGAACCACATATTTCCTGGAATGTTTTTATATGCTCCTTAGCATCCTCTGTAGCAGCACCACTGAATTGACCGGCATTGTTGATCATGCTAAACATAATAGGTTTCAACTCGGAGTTGTCAACATCTATATCCGGCAACGTGGTTTCTAGTTCTACATGATCATTCAGCATGTAGTCTTGACAGGACCGTCGTGCGGCAGCGGCAGGCGGATTGCTGACAGGAGGTATAATCTCTCCATCTCCGACATGAGGGTTATTACCCTGGGGGTTCCCTTGGTTTTGTATCGTCTCTAACTGTTCCTCAAGGTACTCGTTCCTGGCTAGTACATGACGAAATCGGTTCTTAAGATTGAACAAACGTTCGATTTCTGGATCTAATGGGTACTCAGGTTCCTCTCCTCGTCTCGATATGCGCATAAACAAGCAACCTTGTGAAAAGCAAAAGTTGAACAAACCAAATTAAAACAGAAAAATAAAAATAAAAACGAAAAGTGCAGTAAAAGAAAAGGTAGAGTTATGTTGCAAGTCCCTGGCAGCGGCGCCAAAAACTTGTTGCGTCTAAAAGTGTCTATCGCAATTGTAGTGCAAGTGAACACGACGCAAGTAGTAAAGTGATACTGAAGTATCAGATATCGTCTCCACAGGGACTGGGCTAATAGCTTCAACTTGAATTACTGCACGAAAGTAAATAAAATATTTAAGATGTTTGTCACGAGAATAATAAAGAAAACTTAAATAAAAGAGTAGAGAAATCAAGATAGAGAGAATGGGCTGGTATTGAATTGCTCAGTAGTGTAGGTATTGCTAAGTCTAGGAAATTCAGCTCTGTCGCCGTCCCCGTCGCAGCAGCACCTGTCGCGGCGGCAGTCTGTTACTTGTCGCGACAGCAAACACACAACTTCGTACTTCAAGTTTGGCATGAATCCCTGCTGTGCCTTGGCCTATCCCTAGGTCCAAATCTGTCGATGAACACGTCTTTGATGATACCTCCCGGCATGAATCGAAGGATGAACACCAATGTTGTTGAATTCTTTTTTAGCCACTTAACCTCGTCCTATCCCTAGGTCCGAGATAGTTCAACTATAAACTAGAGAACTCGCACTTATTCCTTTCGTATACTTAACTCTTCCGATATTAAGTAAATGGATAACCTCGCAATGCTCTCACGATACTCCTGCAATATGTTAATAACCAGAATAAGAGAATTTGAAGTTTATTTTATTGAACAGAAAATTCCTAAAACAAAAGCAACCCTTGCAACTACTTTACAAGACAACCCGTGGCCGTAAGGGGAATTTAGAACATGATGAGAGGATGAAAACGGCTAGGGTTTTGGGAAGAAGGCTAGAGATGGGTCATGTCCTTCCTAGGTCGAAATACATGCCCTTATATAGGCTTTGGGTCCAAGTTTTCTAAAATAGCAAGAATACAAGTTTAAATTAAAGTACAACTCTAATAAAGACTAAATCTTCAGAGAATCTAACTTTAAATCGTCCTCCTTCTTGCTTGGGATTTTCTCTCCTTGAACTTTGGGCTTGGCATTCCTTCTGATCTAGGGCTTGGAAAAATATATTGGTTTTCCACGACAGACGAGCTTAATTTTCTATACCTGTCGAGGTCCACTTTGCTTCTTCTCTTCAAAACTGCTGTCGTCCTCTGCTGTCACGGCGGCAACCATGGCAGCATCGACCTCCTTGACTGCTTGTCCAGTTCCAGCTCTTCTGCTTCACTGCACATCGCCTGCCTCTCCATCTGCTACAACAACAACCTGCAAAAGCAACCAATTTCAGTAGAAACTGTGCCTTTTAATATATTTGTGATGTCTA
The DNA here is from genome assembly GCA_958450335.1 of Hibiscus tridactylites. Lineage (NCBI taxonomy): Eukaryota > Viridiplantae > Streptophyta > Magnoliopsida > Malvales > Malvaceae > Hibiscus > Hibiscus tridactylites. The sequence continues at coordinate 33,822,624 of OY288269.1, forward strand.
GCTGTAAACTAACCTAAATGCAATGAATTATGCTTGAATGCAGCAGAAATATGGGTTAAATAGGGGGTAAATAATAGACCTTTTACACACTCAACAACATAATAGTATCAATTTATAGTTCAGTGGTATGTTTGATACAAAGACTAAAGTTGAGTGGTATTCGGTGTTGTTTACCCTTTCTTTTTTATTATCATGACTTAATTCATTTTATGTTTTGTGCCGTTTTTAATATGTTTTATAGCAAATATATTTGGCCGGATGGCAAAGTTGTTCATCTTTGTTCTCTCGTATTCTCTTAGGTCATGAGTTTTAGACCCACTAAAGATGACACAACATTTGACAAGAACTTAACGTTCTCGCCTACAGCCACTACATCGTAATCATCGGAAAGCTTCAAAGAAATTCTCTTCGTTTCAAAATCTACAATAGCTTTGTGCTCAACAAACCAATCCATACCTAAAATAATATCAAAACCGTAAAACGGAAGCTCCATCATATCAACAGGAAACACAGGACCCTGAATCTTCAACAGACACATCCTATACATCCATCTAACTACAAGTGTCTCACCGAAGGAACTAGTCATAAGTATCCCTACATCTAAAATCTCAACAGGTATGTTTAACTTCTTTGCATGCTCACTCAAAATGTAAGAATGCGTAGAACCCGAATCAACTAAGGAAAGCAAAAGACATGGACTGTAACTCAAAATTACCTGCTATCACATATGTGTTATTCTTTGCCTCTCTCTCTGTGTAGACTCTAGTTGGTCCACCGACCTCTGGTTGTACTGCCACAACATGAGCAAGATTCCTCGGTGCCTCTATCCTAGGTGCATCATCCCTCGGCAGGAAGTAACCACTACCGCGCCCATGACCTCTTTGATAGTCAATCGCTCTCGCAGGAGCCTGCGCTAGATTCGGTGCCTGTGCCGCCTGATGCGGACACTCTCTCCTGAAGTGGTCTCTCGATCCACAATTCCAGCAAGCATGAAAATTACCCCAACACTCTCCTGAATGTTGTCTCCCACAACGAGTGCACTCGGGGAAATGCCCTCCAGCTTTATGGCCCTGGTGGCCTCTACCATGGTGGCCACCGCCACGCCTATGGTCAAACTGATGTCCACTGCCCCGATGCCTCTTGGCATCACCATGATCAAAGTTATTGTGCCTTTTCCCAAAACTGGACCCTCTCGAGCGCTTGTTCAACCCCAAGCTATGCTCGATGTCTTTGGCCCTAGCGACCAAGACATCAAAATCAGAATAATTAGAAGCTAAGGTGTACCTCTTGACTTCCTCATGAAGCCCATATATTAACCGAATACAGTCCCTCTTAGTAGGAACCAACTCCAGAGCATACTGACTCAAACGGACAAAGAGAATCTCATAATCTGTCACTGAAGTGTCTCCCTGAACAAGAGCCACGAACTCTCGCTCCTTCTTATCCAGATATCTCGGGCCCAAATACCTCTTCCTGAGAGCAGTCTCAAAGAAGTTCCAACTGATCTCAGCCTCAGGCACACCAGTAGTAATGGTGACCCACCAGGTGTAGGCATCACCCTGAAGCAACGAAACTACGCAGCCCAACTTACGAGCTCCCACACATCCCATTTGAGCTAAGATATGGAATGTCTTCTCTAGCCACAACTCTGATCTCTCAGGTGTAGATCCTCTGAACTCATCATCTCCTAGGCTACGAAGCCTCTCTAACGGTAAGCTAGCATCATCACCTCTCGGCTGAGCTGCAGCCTAAGCTCCGGCAACTGCAGCCTGAAAAGCTCCCGCTATAGCTTGAACTAGCGGAGCCATATCTATTCCTACAGGACCTTTGCCACCCTGGCCAACCTGAGGTCCTGCTCCCTTAGCTCCAGCCTCGCCTCCCACTTCAGGCTGAGGAGGTGGTGGTGGTGGTGGAGCTCCGACTCCAACAGCAGGCTCTCCCATAGGAGCCTCTACTCCAGCCATTGGCTCATTAACAGGAGCTGCATCGCGAGGTTCCTGACGAACCATCCTCGGTCTACCTCTAGACCTCAACGTACGCGCTCACAGATAACAACTACAACACAACAATAACATAAAAGATAGGGATAGCAAGGGCAAGGGTCCAAGTGGCTTAAGTATGTTCCCTCACTTAAAAAACCTTTTTCCGATGTAATAGAAGCAATGAGACTCTACTCAACATGCTTCAAACAACATACATATACGATCAAACAAGCATACATCAAAGCATACTTAATAAACAAGCAAACATACTTACATGGCAAGCAACCACCGTGCAATTGCAATACAAGAATTTAACTTACCTCACTTACCTACCCAAGGTCTCGAAACGCCCCTCCCGCGTATCAAAACCCCTGGCTTGAAAAAAGAGGGTCATATCGAAACGGGACCAACCATTTTGATACGCCTACTGCGAACAGACAAGTTTTAGCTGGTTTAAGGAACAAGGCTTCCTCAAAACACCAACTAAGACCTCTCACAACCAACATGCATAACTCTAAAGGCAAAACCACACACAACAAGCATGCTTAACACACTTCATACATATAAAAGCCATACATTGGAAGGAAGCATCAATTCAACAAAAGATTCATACATAACACTTAAAGGATTTCATGCCTAGAACCAACATTCACAAACATTCAAGGTAAGCAATAAAGCATGGTTTACAAAACAAGACATGGCTTCCACAAGCCATACCATAACATCAACAAGGAGTCTAACATGCTCCTAACACAAACAACAACATACATCAAAGCTCAAATCCCATTGCTTGTCTATTACATTCTCATAACTTAAAATCCATACTTGATAAATTCAAAAGCCCAACTAGCACACTTGGAGGCCCTCTCCTTGCACAAGCAACCCACGAACTCAGGATCTGCATTGTCGAACAAAAGAGAGCGTAAGCATAAAGCTTAGTGAGGGTAAGCTCATAAAACAAACCTCGACAATGCAGGGTCCAAGCACGAGCACACAACCAATTTAGAATGCATGATCTTACCTTCGAACCACATGAGTAAAAATAATATTGAAGCATAAACACAATTATCAACATCATGCCATGCTCAACAACTCATAAGCTGAACACATGGAAATACATATATCAATGTATTAGCAAGCACATTTCACAATCTATATTGGCACCTAGATATGACCCGAATACGAGGATAACCGTTGGAACTCACATCCAACAACACAACCATTACCTTACGGTGGGATTACACTCATCACCGTTTCACGCGGAAGGGATTCCACTCATCCTCACGCCTCGTCGATGGGATTCCATTCATCACCGACTAACATATATATATAAGAAGATTTCCGGGCGAACTCGTACTCCATATTGATGAATACCATCACCAAGACCACATGCGCATTTAGACTCTGGTGTGCACACTAAACATCCTAATGATCGATCATTATACCCAAGCATACTAGGGCAATACTAACACATTTCATATTCTTTCACAACACTATTTCTTACCAATTTCCGTGCTTAACACGTACACACCATGATTTACCATCATGCACATACCACATTTCTATAACCACATGCATATAACAATGCATCAATATCATGCCTCAACACAAATGTATATCACAATATACATAACAACCATAATCACAATTAACTGAAACAAGAGGCATACTCAACATTTAAATTTCAACCAAAGTCTCTAACTAAAGCTTGGGATTAGACTACCAATCTAATCCCAACTTTATGTGGGTCTACCAAGCCCAACCTAGTCCACATGCTTTAACTGATGTTTGAAAACCAATTTAAAACGAGATGAAACCATTAACCATTCACCGACTATTCCAAGCTCAACCACACTAGCCGATCAAGCTCCCAACGGTTCCAAATTCGTTCTCGAGGCTTCACCAACACAATTACTTGCTTCTAACCGTCCCAACACAAACAAAACAACTACAAATCAGACCACAAATCAATATAGCAACCCGGAACACAATTCAAGCAAGTATTCAACCCAAAAACCTTCTCAAAACCCCTATTTTCGAGAAGCTCTTAAGCACACCCAAAACCCAATGATTCTAATACCTTTAATACACCTAAAGGCTTCCGAAACAACCCTCAACCAACATACAACCATCAGCCATCAACACTTCACCCAAAACAGCCCCAAAAACCAACCTAAAACCTCTCAAAAACTCAATTTCGGGAATCATCATAAAACCGTGTAAAAATTGTGTATGTTGGACCTTTTAAGTAGAAAACCACTTATCTAACATCAATAAATTAAAATCTTAAGTTAAAGTTGATAAAGATGACATTTTTAATCTAAAACCCCAAAACCTCAAAATGTAAAAACCATGAGCTTTTATGAAAATAAAAGTATGAACTTGTAGAGGAAAGAGAGGGCAAGTCGAATATGGGTTTACCTTTGAAAAATCTCCAACAACAAGCAAGAAGGATAATGGAATAGTAAACTTGGGGAGGGGAGTGTGTTTGTCGTGGAAATGGAAAATGGGTGGGAAAGAAGATGAGTGAAATGTTATTTTTAATGTTTGTTTAAAATTAAAAGGCCAAAGACCATTGTACCCTTAATGAAATAAGGCATCTACAAAAGAGGGATATCCATGGCCATTTGGGCTTGTTTTGAAATAAGTCTGACATAATTTATTTGTTTTGAAAACTCCAGGCCCAAAATATTATTTTATTATTTTAAATTCACCCAACCCACAAACTCGGGTGTTACATAGACCGTGAGAGCAGTAATTAATTGTAATTAGTAATAGTCGGTAATGATTGGTAATAACAATATTCGGTAGCAATCATTGTTAATCAATAATAGCAGTGAACATAAAGTAAACTTTAGTTTTCAATGAAACGATAACTAGAGAGAATATATATTTTTCTTTTCTTGTCCTCTTTTTTTTTCTAGTTCAAATACATAGGTATATTTTGGTTTGAGAAAAACCATATTTCATACCAAAAGACAACCTTGGGTTCAGGACGGTAGAATATTTTTTGTGCACTTGGAACAAACGAAAAGGAACAATTTATTTCTCTAAGATACTTGATATTACACAAAGAATAAAAACTCTGAGCTTCTTACAGTTTGAACTAGTTCCGGTAATGATGTCCCGATTAAAGGGGACTTTGTAGCCAACATCGCCAACCATGCATTTGGGAAAATGCTTTATTATGATCATTCAAGATATCAACTATATTAAGTTTGTTTCGATCACTTTGGCTAACGAGAGCGTTTTGATCATTTTACTATCGGGGGCAATTTTTTAATTTAGCCCCGTAATGACAAAATGATGATTTGCAATATTCAAGATTTACAATGGTTTATTAAACCTCCAAAAACTCACTCGATCTAACATATCCCAACTCTGCAATACTTACCAAACATTCAAACGTATGCGTTCCACATGTATCATTTCCAATAATCTACTATATAAAATGTTTGAACGGTCGTCATCATATTTCACCTCAGGCTCACCACTGAGCTTTCAAACTTATTTTCCAAGCGAATCTTCCAACCTTATATTAGTATCATGAGTGATGGACATATATGAGTCATGCTTCATAACACTTAGGATATTTCAGTCATTTAAGCTTTATTGAGATTTTGGAATTTCATCAAAGGCAATTTTTTCCCATTTCGGTCAAGAGGGTATTTCGGCCATATTGGATCCTGGTATAAATCCATCTTTTCCGTCAATTATACTATTTATATAATTTCAATCATTTATGTACTCGATAGAGATTTTATCGTTTTGGTCATTTCAGCCCTTCCAGACAATTCATTCATTTCAAAACTTGAGGGTATAAATGTCATATAAATTAATTGGAAAATTTTGATGCTCAAGATACTTTAGTGATTTCGGTCATTACGCCCATCCTGATCAATTCAGTCTTATTAGTACCTTCAATCCTTTACTTATTTCAGTTGTTTCAATCATTTCGATAATTGAAAGTACTTTAACAATTTTAGAACATACGAATAATTTCTTGTAAATTTATCTTCAAGGATTAATAAGAATTCAAGGAAATCTAAGCACTTCACAATCTCAAAGGTTTAAGTCTTGTTACCATAACTCTCCAAGTAATTTGAGGTTTTCAGATAAACGATTGTTTAACAAGATCTAACATAGATTTCTAGATTGTTTTCATTGTTAGGGTCGTTTTAGTCATTTAGATATCTCAAAGGCATTTTTGTAATTTCTCATTCCAATGTTTCGGGCATTAAATCTTTTATCAAGAAAATAATCTAAAATGAAAGTTTCGAGCTGGTCACTTTATCGAGTGTTCACTAAACTTGAATTTCTTATCGGTCATTTGTTCCTTATTCGAGTCATTCGGTCTCAACCAGTTTATTATCATTGTACCGTAACTGTAAAACTTATAATAATCGATGGTAATCAAATGACCAATCATATTGTTCATGCATTTATCAATTACCAACATGTTCCATAAATCATAAAATAGGTAGTAAAGTATTACCATGAATCCTTACTATATAGGTGAACCCTTGAAACAACATTTCGATACTCTCGAACCTGAATTTGAGTCTTCAACCATTTGTATTCAAGTAACGGTGAGTACCTTCAATCACACAATATCCCAGTTCAGTCATTATTCATAGAGCTTTTAACTAAATAAATAAGTAGATAAATAAGTTCGGGTTCAAGGTCAGATTCGGAGGCTTTCGGGTGAGAATTTTGTGAAACGAGCTTCAAAATCGGACTCGGGACATCAAACAACTTACAATGGGAGTTTTCGGAAAATTTTGACTTTTTGGTCAAAGTCAACGAGCAAGTCAACGCTGACGCCACTGGTCAACCGAGTTGACTCGGCTGAGTTAACTTGGTCAACGGGTTGTGCTAGATCGATTCAGGTCGAGTACGGGTCAACGGGTCGTGTTGGATCGATTCGGGTCGGATAAGGGTTCGAGTTAGGTCAGATACGGGTCGGGCAAACGTGTCTATAATCGGTTATGGTTTGGGCTCAGACCAGGTTTGCCGGCTCAGACCGAGTTGGGCCAGGTTTGGGCCAGTTGGTTCAACGGCCACCGTCCAAGGCGGCCAGGAATCGCCCTAGACGGCGCGTGAAGTCCACGCGCAGCCCCAACTCTTTGAAATTGGACCCAAAAACACCAAAACGATCCACAATTCATCCATTCTTTAATATCGCAAATTTTGACCGAAAATTACCGACACTTACCAAACTTACCTAAAAATGATGAAAATCATTCTAAAACGGCGAGGTTTCGACGAGTTGAGAAACGGTGGTTGTTCGATGCATGAAAACCTGGGTTCTGCTCCCTCGGTCTCTTGAATACGTCGGTGGCGCTATCGTCACGAACGGACACCCACGGCGACCAGAATCAACAAAAAAAAAAGAAGGGCTTCAACCCTAGGTCCGTCGAACATTTTTGGCTTGATTGCGGGTGAACCACGATGCGACTTAACGAGTGGTTAAGAGGCTTTTGCTCAGGACGTCGAGACGGTTCGAGTGGCAGCGGCAGTGCGCGACACAGCGCGACAGTGGGAGAGGTCGATGTGATGGCTGATCGTTTCGGTAAGGTGGAAGGGCAAGGGGGAGATGGAATGTTCTGGTACCCTTTTGGGGTAGATGGCTCTAATTAATGTGCCATTAAAGAGGGTAGGTGAGATATTTTTGTTATCTTATTATTTTAACATCAAGTGTCTTAAGGAACAATTGAAAATGAACATAGTGCAATTAATAACCAAGAGTTCTTATAGCTCAATTGGTTGGGCACTTGGTTCATGAAGCTTAATGTTATGGGTTCAATTCCCCTTGGTAGCAACTTCCTATTTTTTTCTCACTTCATTTTCTATTTTCAATTTAAATTTCCTTTATTTTTTTGTATTTAAACATATATATAGCTAGGTTCGTTAAATTGGGACTTGTTTTTTTAGTTAAACCTACCTTTAAAACTGTATTTGTGACATGTTCCGTTATTTTCATATGCTATAATCATTAAGGCTATATACTTTCAAAATTTTAATAGATATTTTGATATGTTCGTGTATGTATTTTGTTCATGTTATCCTTTGTGTGTTTTTTTATTTCAAATATTTCTTTTGTTTTAAGTTTTAATTTCTTTTGATAATATGCATATTCTTCTTACGGTCCATGTTTTGGAAGTAAGGTTGTCTCTCCCGACAATGTCGTCTCCAAAATTTTGAACTCATTTCTTGTTTTAAGTTTTAATTAATCTATAACTTATTTAGTTCATAATAATCATATTAAATTTAAATAAACTTATTTGGTTATATTTGAATAATAAGATGACACAACATGTCAGCACTATATTGGTTAAATAAAATTATTGAAAGATGACACGCGAGTCATTAATGAAAAGAGAAGAAATAATATGGAAAATAAAAGATAACAAAAATATCATGTCATCATCATCATTTAATTTTTAACGATCAATAATCAAAATAGAGAAAAAGACAACGTTGGTGTCGCTTTTGACAAAAATATCTTGACGACCAAAATCGAAAAATGAGAATAATTTGGTGACTAATGGTATTGTTTACCCTTAATACTATGGCGGATGTACACGTAAGTGAGAGTCGGCATGGGCCCACCCTAAAAATATTGTTTGTTAAATATTCAATTTATTTATTTGTTTCCACCTTGGAATTAACCTAGTGCTGTTAATGTGGTTGTTGCTTCATGTAAGAGAAATGAAATTCTTTAATCTAGTCAACTGATTAAGGTAAAGAAAAGCATTACGAAGTGGTGAAATATTTAGTGGTCGTGGATTAAGAAAAAAAAATCTTTGGCCCTTTTTAATATCCTTTTATGCCAACACTAATTGTTAGAAAATATGTTAATCCAAGAATATAATAATAAAACAATAAAATCAAATATTGATATTATTATTAATCGAAGAGAACACAACATATTTAAAACTAAACCGATTGGAAACAAGTTGAGGCCTCTAGCTACATAGTTTCCTTAAGATAGATTTCCGACCACTCCTTGGTGCTTGATATTGTCGGCTGAGTGTCTCCCAGGACACAACAACTAGGTGATCTTCTACGGTAGCACAGTTTTAGAGATCATGAACTATACCCATGCCTTCTTTTATCACCAAAAATTACTTTTGAAAGTCACAAAGTAAAATAATCGAAAATTCTATGTGTTTTTGAGTTGTATAAAACCTAATAGGCTTACATGGTATTTATATGGTTTCACATGGTGAACTATTAGAAAATTTTGACCTAATGGAGCATTTAATATTAAGAATTAATAAGCCTTTAAAGAGCAACTTCAAAAATTAATGTGTGAATTAAAGGAAGATTTTAATATTTAATTTTAATTCCAAAAAATATTTTGGAAAATATATGCTTACATGCTCTATTTGAGGAAAATATTTGAGATAAAATATCTGCAAGCCCACGGAGGGCTCGATTGATCCGGATATTCATGTTACCTACGTCATGCATGGTTGCACATTTACTAACAAACAATTTGTTCCATGTTTTTCCTCAACAACATTTGAATCAATTTCTCACTCAAAGCTCCAAAAATATAATTTTTTCCAACAATCCCCCACATAAATGAAATTGATGATTTAATCAAAAAAAATTGACTCGATGTGGTGATAGAATCTAGGATTAATAGCCGCATAGGATAGGTAGGTTTCCTCCTTTGAACCTTCCCTTGTGAAAGTATATTTACTTTACTAGTTGACTAGTAGACGTGATGTCCTTGAATTGTTATGGCGTTTGGGTAAATGATGATATACATCACACAAATACCTCTCTGATAAGAGTATAAGTTCTCATTGGTATGTTTACCTACGTCATGCATGGCTGCACATTTACTAACAAACAATTTGTTCCATGTTTTTCCTCAACAACATTTGAATCAATTTCTCACTCAATGCTCCAAAAATATAATTTTTTCCAACAATCCCCCACATGAATGAAATTGGTGATTTAATCAAAAAAATTTAACTCGATGTGGTGATAGAATCTAGGATTAATAGCTGCATATGATATGTAGGTTTCCTCCTTTGAACCTTCCCTTGTGAAAGTATATTTACTTTACTAGCTGACTAGTAGACGTGATGTCCTTGAATTGTTATGTCGTTTGTGTAAACGTTGATATACTTCACACAACTTCCTCTCTGATAAGAGTATAAGTTCTCATTGGTATGTGTGTATGGCCACGAACATCGCCTAGTTCTATACGAGTTTGAAAGAACAATACCCAATAGTCTACTTGAAGTGGCCCCACTTCACTCTCACATATGTGACTTATGTTGCTTGGCTCATCGAAACACACAATGACCATTAAAACCTTCACTTAACTTATTATACTTTGTTCACTATTTACATTGTATGAACGAACTTGGGGATAAATTCCACAATAGTAACCGAACAAAGTGTATGCAATTAGGTTGTCCCTTTGAACTTAGAGCTTGGAATCTCCAGTAAACTATGTAGGGTTTTCCTTCACATAAAACCTTTAATTTCCATGGACTTTTAGTCTCATTCCTTTTGATGTTTCTCAACTTGATCTCAATTTAACCTTTTGATTAGCGGATTAGCAAAGTTATATTCTAATCTTAAAAAAATCAATAGAGATAACTCCATTTGAGATTAGTTGTTTAATGGTATTGTGTCGACAATACAAATGTCTCGACTTACCAGAAAAATGAAAAAGAATTTCTGATTTGATTATGATTTAGCTAAAAAAGGGTTGAAACAATGACGCATGTTGTGTACTCATTTCTGTATTTACTTTTGAATATGTACTTTATAAAGAATTGATTGTGCAACCGTATATCAAATAAATGGTTGAATGATTCCTTAGTTGCTTTTATTGAGAAAGATATATTTGATATTGTAGACAATGAAAAGATCATGCAATGATACCATGAAAAGAGGGGTAAAATTAGGGGATTATGGGTAATTAAAATTGTAATTAGGGAAATAAGGATGTTTGGAAATTTTTTTAGGGGAATAGGGCAGTTTCTCTAAGAATTTGGGAAATAAGCCAGTTTCTACAGGACCTCGCCATATGCACATGGTGAGGTCCACTTTTTATACACATGTGACTCCTTACATCAGCTCCCTACACCGATCATGCACCCAACTTGCACGCTAATTTGGACTGAGTTGGTAGGACCTCGCCATGTGCACACGGCGAGGTCCTGTAGTAACTGGCCTATTTCCCAAAATTTTGAAGAAACTGTCCTATAACCCTAATTTTTATTTCCATTAGGATTATTATACTATTTTTTCCGAAAAGAGGTCTAGACAAAAACAATTGTAAAAAATTATTTGTAGTTATATTTGTTAGACAACGGGCGTTAATAATACGAGGAAATAAATTAATAATAAAGTAAAATCAAAATATTTACATTATTATTAAAGCAAACATGATTTAATAAAAGTAAATAGAATAGTACATAATGAAATGAAACTGAATATTCAGGTTATCCCTTCGCTGCTGCTATACTTGAATTTGTTTGTACGACTTCTCCCAAGCTTCCTTTACTGCAATCAATTGCCAAGAAATTAAAGGGAAAATAATGGAATCAAATAAAGTAATTTAGAACATAAGCCGTAATTCGTTTGAGCGGAAACGAGTTGAGGCTTGTGAGAACACAATTTTCTTAAGACAGGTTTTTGACTTTGATATATTAAAAATTATACATTTAAGGAAAATTATCTCGTAATGGGTTAAAATATATGCAAGCCCACAGAGGGCTTGACACGTCCAGACATTCATATCACCCATATCATATCAACTTAAGTTATTCAATAAACATCAAGTAGAGTCTTTTATATAGACATATTCCACGCTTAGTAACTTATCAATATGGGATATAAGCTTTTTCTTTTTCCTTAACTCAATTCACAATTAGCCTACTTGGAGCATCGATTTCTCATTCATCACTCATGGAATAGAATATGAAGTTTTAATTTCATTATTCGAATCTCCACCTTTACTCATGGAAAATATGCCTAAAAAAATCCACTTTACCATATTTTTTCCAACAATATTTTTTTATAAAACTTTTTTTTTGCTCGGAAAAACGTTTGATTTATTGAAGGGGAAATCCGACATGGCCAACACTACCATAAGCCTCATTACAGTGTAAAAGAAAGCGAAAACGAACACCAGTGTACAAATCCTACACCAAATACTTCACCCCAAACTTGACCGACCAAATAATCCTAGAATTTTAAACTAAGAGGATCAATCAACACCACCCTTAGCGAGTTCATCCCCCAAATTATTCGCTTCTCTAAATATATTGTGAAAGCATACAACATTCATTTCTGCACATGTCACATCAATTTGACGGAACCACTACCAAAAACACCACAGGCGTTTCTCATGATGTAACACCCATGGCACTACCACTTCTGAATCTAATTTAAACATCATAGATCATACCTCGCGCCAACTAGACTAATAGATCATCTCGAGCGCATAACAAATGGCCTGCAACTCCACCTCATTAGAATCCATAACCCCATTAGGCCCCGAAAACATGGCTAAAATCTACCCATGCTTGTTACGTAGAATGCGATCACAACCGGCCTTCCTTGGTTTGCCCCTTTCTGATCCATCAATGTGTAATTTTAGCACCCCCTAGGTGGCAGTTCCCATACAACATTCACCCTCCTCACAACCCTAAGCAATTGATACTCACAATACCAAGGGCATGTTGGGTCACGTCAATACACCCCATGGCGCAGGGAAAAATTATCTGATGATAACCACCAGATATCCATGTACAAGGAACGAATTAGGGTGAAAAAGGGTCAAGAATTACCTATTTAAAATCTGGAATTCTAAATTTGGAGAAGATAGATATCTAATCAGGATTCCACAATGTCGATTCCTAAGCCGCAACAATAACACTTCGACCTCTACATAGTTCACAGAGTTGAAACGAGCATATAAAATCTTTAAATTATTTAAAGGGTTTTTTTTCAAAAGAATTAATGATTGCTAGATCTCTAATGCCTTTATATAGCCTTTGAAATCACAATTCAACTCATATTACGATTTCAATATATATATTAATATATATAATCTTAATTCAACTTTAATTAGAATATATATATATTAAATATATATAATCCCAAATCAACTTAATTAGGATTTTAATATATATATATATATATATAATCTCAAATCAACTTTAATTAAGATTTTAATATATATATATATAATCCCAATTTAATTTAATTAGGATTTTAATATATATTAATACATATAATCCCAATTCAACTAATTAGGATTTCCATATATATATATATATATATGTGTATATATATATATATATATATATAATCCCAATTCAACTTTAATTAGTATTTCAATATATATATATTAATTTAACTAAATTCGTGTACAACAAATTTGTACATATATAATTCGTTTAATATATACTCATTTCAACCATGGGTGTGACCCTGTAGGTTCATGTAACGTTAGTAGTAAATATTAGAACATTTCTAATATTACAAACAATAAGTGACATCTAGCAATATGTCATTGTCACCTAAGTTACAAGAAATCATGAATCAGCATAACCTTTTCGTGATTAACTCTTTTTCACGTATTACATCCTTTTGTCCTTTATATCTATATTGAACACAAGTCATTGAACAATCACACTTGTATAGTCCATCTAATATTTCTTGATATCTTGAGAAAACTGTTATAAACGAATAACTATAATATCTCATATCAACTTATTCGAGCATGGTCATGCATTTCTAGTCTCATTCAATCAAGTGGCCTACGATATTACTCATATTATGTAGGAGGGACAGGTCCTATCTTGATTAACTATATCCCACTACATAGATTGTGACATATCCAATATCAGTCTTTATAGAGTAGTCAGTTACGACACATGTTTTATTGTTTCAAAGTATGTCACTCACAATGTTAAAATAATGATGATCTTAAGTCTGAGGATCATACATGTAGTTATCATTATGAGCAATGTTGTAAATGTCACATAATAATCCAAGAAACATGCTCATAGCGGGTTAGTCCAGTACTTCATTCTCTAACACATACTTATGTATTGATTTTAACATCTCTATATCAATGACAACACTTTGTCATCAACCAACTACATATTAGTCTTAATACATTATTGTTGTCCATTCCAACAATAATACTCGACTAAGGACATTTAAGAATAATCATATTATTCTAAGGATTGTATTGATACGGTACTCACCGTATCGATACGCCATGCCTAAAATGGCTTTACCGTATCGATACAGGTAGTCGCGTACTGATACGCCTAGGACTAAAATGCCCATTTTTGTTGGTTTAGCATATAATTAAGCTAAGCAATCCACTTAATCACGCTTCTAAGACAATTATAACATATCAAGGATCGACCCTCAATCAAACATGGAATATTTAACATCATTTCATATCATCAAGCTTCAAAAGGAAATCTATAGGCAAGCTTCCTAAAACTACTTCAAGCAAGATACCAAAAATCATAGCAAAGCACAATCCAAATACCAAAGGCCATTTACAAGTCCAAAACAACAATATAAACGAGCTCAAACAGGGAGTTTAAACATATCTCCCAAAAACACTACGGATTCCCCATAGTCCTTATTACTCATAGTATAAGCTAAAAACATACTTTCGATTAACGAAGCCTTGTTTGATCCCATTCCCCTCGTTGCCTTCCAAGCCTTAATTCTGTGTATTAATGGACAAAAAGAGCATAAGCACATAAGCCTTAGTGAGGAATGCTAAAAAACAAAACACTATCAATGCATTTTAAAACCACTTTCCAAACCACATTGAAATCTCATTTCAATTACTTCAAATCATCATTTGAAAACCACCATGTGCTTAACCAATCAAAAAACATCATATTACACCATACACAATATGTATCCTAACATCATAGCAACTCACATTGTCAATCTCAATCTAAGCCTTCCCATGCATAACATACCATATAAAAAGCTTAAAGAGAAATCATGTATAAATCACATTATAAAAAACATGATACATCCACAATTATATTGGCTTGCAAGTGATCATTTACCAAGTTCTATTCTAAAAATATCATATTGAATACACGGATTCAACAAGTGTTCTCATAACACTTCAAGCCATCCTAACTGGAATAATGGTACAATCACAACCAACGGGGACAACAACCCCAAACATCGTTTAGATACTCAACCCACTAATGAGAGACGGGACACCAACCTCCTCGATCGTTAAGGTACTTGGATGGAGACAGAACACCAACATCCTCGATATCCAAGGCAACTTATTTATAGTGCATTCGATCCTATAGCCGGCTAACTATATTCGATAGCATTTTCAAAAACATTACCATACCATCACTTGGCAATATAATTCACATTTAACCATATACATCATTGTTTTCAAAGCATCAATAATAAACAATTTTCAAAAGCTTTAAACCATGCTTTAAACCACAAGTATAAAACATATACTTACAAGGATCACTTACCATTTGCATCCTTCATCATCACATCATTAAAAGCAGTGTATCGCATAAATTAAACATGCATTAATAGTAGTTAACATGAAATCAAAACCATGTGCATAAAACCATTTTATAATAGCACAACATAGAGAGAAAACCACTTATACTTACTTCCGAACTTAGACATGCGTTTCAAGCTTAAATATAAGTTTCCAAAACCACCTTTTAAATATTACAAAGCTGAAATCCACGTTCTCACTCACCGACACGAGAAACCTCAATTCACCGACGTGAAACTAAGCGTTCGAAGCCTCCAAAGCTTCACCGGTCTCTTTTGGATCAACCTCCCTATTTTAACCACATATAAACAGAGGATTAATGTATCTCAGTCCATTCAAAATCCCAGCAAGCAATTCCACAACATTACCTTGCCAAAACTACCAATCACATATCTGAAACAACAAAAAACAACATTGATTAATCTCCAAACATCACCCAGCCAAAACCTAACACTTTCAACCATCAATTATAATTCATTAACATCCAAAATCATCATAATATCAACCTTATACCTCCAACATTCATAAAACCACCACAACTCTGCAAAAACCCAAATCTAGCAACCTAAACAACTAGAGATTCACATAGTTTCGAGATTACAATGTTAAAAAATTTATCTTAACATTAGTAAACTTCAAAATCACGTTTAAAACGAATCAATAACCCAGTAAAATAGATCCAAAATAAATCTCCATCAATTTCAACAATCAAACCTCAATTAAACGAAATATCCACGATTAAAACATCAAAACCCATTAGACAAAAAAAATGAAAGGATCAAGAACATGGGAATTTAAGTAAAGAACCTTACATTAGAGGAGAAAAACACAACTCACCTCTAATGGATGCTTTTCCCGTCAATTGGATAGATTTTCATGTAAAAACAAGATTAAAACAATAAGGTTTTGATAGAAAAACAATAAGAAACCAGTTGATAACAAATGATTAAAGAAATCAAGAGTTTACCTTAAGATTTTGAAGAAGAAATAAGTGTTTGGCTTGAGATAATTTGAGAGAAAGCTTTTGAGAGAAAAGAAGTTACGTCAAATTTGATTTAATGAAATAACCACCAATTAATTTCTCCAACCTTTTTAATTAAGAACCATTTAAAATAAGTCAATTAAGGGATAAAAGTGTGATATTACACTTTCGAAAAATAGATCTTTAAAGATTCAAAATTCTGATCCTTTTACAAAACAATCACTAAAAACAGTTTTCAAAATTTACATTTTGGTCACTAAATCCAAAATGTCTGAATTCCAAATACCATTTCCCAAAATTGCTCTCACCAAAACCTTTTATATACTTAAAAAGGATTTTAGATAATTTTCCGTATTTTTATCACCTTCCGAAATAGGTTTTCCCTGAACTGATCCCGAAACTAACCCGAATCTCTAATCTCGGTTCAATAGACCCTAAAACCATACCAAAACCTCTAGGCCCAAAACTGGGCATTACAATTCTACCCCTCTTAGAAAATTTCATCCTAGAAATTTTACATGGAGGAAAAAGGTGTGGAAACTGTTTCAACAAGTCCTCCTTGCTTTCTTACGTGGCCTCCTCAACTCCTCGATGTCACCACAACACCTTTACAAGTTCAATCGTCTTACCACGAAGAAGCTACTAGAATCAAGAATCTCATCAAGTTCCTCATCATATGACAAATCCGTCACAACTCAATATCTTCCACTTGCATAACATGCGACGGGTCCGACCTATACCTCCGTAACATAGACAATTGAAACACATCATGAATTTTCTCCAACTCAAGAGGTAACCTCAAACGATATGCAACAGGACCAACACGCTCCACAACTTCATATGGTCTAATAAACCTTGGACTAATCTTACCCTTACGTTCAAACCTCATCACCTTCTTCCAAGGTGACACTTTCAAAAACACGCTTCAAATCCGTGTAGGATTTCTAACGGTCTAAGGTAGCTTTTAGATGACCACAAATAAGATTCACTTTCTTATTTGTGATTTTCAACACATCAGGCAAGGAAACATGCTTTTCCCCAACCTCAGCCCAACACAAAGGCGTATGACGCCTTCTACCATACATAGCCTCATAAGGTGCCATTTGTATACTAGCTTGGTAACTATTATTGTACGTAAACTCTACCAAAAGGCAATTGTTTCTCGCAGGTTCCTTGGAACTCAATGACACAACATCTAAACATATCTTCCAAAATCTAAATCACACGTTTAGATTGACCATCCGACTAAGAATGATACGAAGTGCTGAAATTCAACCATGTACCTAACGCTCGATGCAAACACTCATAAAACCTTGCTGAAAACCGCGAAACTCTATTCAAAACTATAGACTTGGGCACTCCATGCAAATGCACAATCTCAGCAATGTATAAATCTGCCAACTTATCTAAAGTATATGTTGTATGCACATGCACAAAATGTGCACACTTCGTAAATCGATCAACAATCACCGAAATGGAGTCTTTCTTAGTTGGCATTAATGACAACCCATATACAAAATCAATGGTGATGCTCTCTCATTTCCATTCTGATATCCTCAACAGTTGCAACAACCTAGAAGGAAAGTGTTGTTCAGCCTTAACACGCTGACACACCATGCACCTAGCGTTTCAAGCTTTTGAGAGAATTTGAGAGAAAGCTTTTGATAGAAAAGAAGTTACGTCAAATTTGTTTTAATGAAATAACCACCAATTAATTTTTCCAACCTTTTTTAATTAAAAAACATTTAAAATAAGCAAATTAAGGGATAAAAGTCTTATATTAGACTTTGGGAAAATAGCTCCTTAAAGATTCAAAATTTGGATCCTTTTACAAAACAATCACTAAAAATAGTTTTCAAAGTTTACATTTTGGTCACTAAATCCAAAATGTCCAAATTCCAAATACGATTTTCTGAAATTGCTTTCACCAAAACCTTTTATATATTTAAAAGGGATTTTAGATAATTTTTCCGTATTTTTATCACCTTCCGAAATGGGTTTTCCCTAAACTCATCTCGAAACTAACTCGAATCTCTAATCTCTGTCCAACGGACCATAAAACCATACCAAAACCTCTAGGCCCAAAACCAGGGGGTTACATTGTCAGTGGATCAACAATGTTATCATGTGTTGGTACTCTACATATTTCAACATCTCCTCGATCTATAATTTATCGAATAAGATGGTAACACCTGAGTATGTGTTTGGATTGTTGGATCGACAATGTTATCATCTTTTGGTACTCTACATATTTCCACATCTCCTCTTTTCAATCATCGCATGCTACAATATAATCAACTTTTATTTTTGAATCAGCTATTGTATCTTTCTTTGAACCTTTCCAACTCACAGCACCTCTTTTAAGGTAGAACACAATCCGGATGAAATCGTGAATCATCCCTATCAGTTTGAAAGCTGACATTAGTATAACCTTTTATACTTAGCTCTTCCTCACCTCCATATATAAGGAATATATTCTTAGTTCTCCTTAAGTACAAAATGATGTTTTTAATTGCGACCCAATGACCCTGAATGTTGTGTCATCTTTATAAGCAAATTGTAACACCCCAATTTTGGGCTTAGAAGTTTTGGGTTTGAACCGGACCGATCAGATTTTCGGTTCGAATATAAAAGGTGGTTTTAAGGAAAGCCTAGTTCGGGATGCATTAAAAATATGGAAAATATCTAAAAATCCTATTTTAATATATATAAGAGGATGGTGAAATCAATTTTACAAAATGAGGTTTGGAAATATGACATTTTGAGTTAGTGACTAAAATGTAATTTTTGAAAAGTTCGTGACTGTTTTAAAAGGATTGAAACTTTGAATCTTTAAGGAGCTAATTTACCCAAGAGAGGATTTCTCTAGATTTTTCTAGATTTTTAAAGACTCATTTAATGTTTAATTAATGAAAAGAAAAGAGGGAAAAAGATATTTTTAGTTTCATAACTAACTTTTACCAAAATTTTCCTATTTCATTTTCTCTCAAAATTCCCTCAGCCAAACACATTTCCACAACAGCTTTTCCTTTGATTTTTACACCTAAAGTTGAGATTTGAATTCCTAAATGATTCTTAATCATTTCTACACCAAATCCTCACCATTTGCTTAATGAATTTTCAAGGATTTTGGCTCTAAACAAGGAGAAATCCACATTTATAGGTATGAACGTCATTCTCCTCTAAATACTCAGTTCTTTACTGAAATTCCCAAGTTCTCAATCCTTAAATTAAGTTTTATTAAAGGTTTTAATGTTGTGATCTTGATTTTGGCTTAAAATGCAAGATTTGGATTTTGGATGATTGGGCTCTGTTTTGAGATGTCCTTTTGATGTATTTTGGATGTCTAAATGATGTGTGATTGAGGTTTAATCAATGCAATCCCGAATAGGTTGATTTTCCTAAGTTTTTACTTGTGAAAATGGTGGTTTTTGGGGTGATCTTGGTGTTTTGTTAATGCTATAGGTATAAGGACGACTTTGGGTTAATTTTGGATGTTAATTGATGTTTAATAATGGTTAGAAGTGATGGATCTTGGCTGGGTTAAGTCTTGGAAGTGTTTGGAGGTGATTTCAGTTGTGTTTGGTAGCCAAAATGTTGGATTTGCAAAGAGGAGCGAGTTTAGGTGTAACCCCCTTAACCCGGCCTAGACGGTTGACCCGAATTAAGAAAGTCACACGGGGAAAACCAAAGTCAACCCGAAAGTCAACCTTGATTAACGACCCTTTTTTTTCTTTTTAATCTTGTCTAGATGCACATTAACCTTAATTGTAATCACTTAACAACATATTCAAAGATCACAAGCATCAGAGATCAAACAGGGACCCAATCGAACAAATTACAACTTTAGGGAACAAAATGTAATTTCTGATAAATAGGAGGACTTCACCCAAATTAAAGTTACCAACTTGAAATTAGTCAGATTTCATGTTTCTCTGTGAAATTTCAGCTCAAAAGGGCATCCCGAACTCATACAATTGCACAAACAAGATTCAGGACCAAAACGCAAACAATTCAAAACATCTAACTGCCAATGTCAGCCCCAACGGTCACCTGTTCCGGAACAAGCAGGCCCCGTTTCGAAACACGGGCCGTTCCGCAACGCGTACCCGAACACGGGCTGGCAGTAGCCAAACCGTTTCGAAACGGTGCCTACCGTTTCGAACGCCTGGGTTCATTCAAGGCACCCGTTCCGGAACGGTGTGCACTGTTCCGAAACACCCTGCACAGATTGCAGCAAAATTCATACTTAAACATGCAATCGATCATTCAAACATGCTCCAAATGTTACCAAACTTTACCAGCATACAATTCAACATATATGAGACTTACATGCATCAACAAATCAACAAAATAACTTCATATGCAAAAAGCCCCAAATCTAAAGGCATGCTTCCTACACAAGCAAGCCATTCAAGCATAAACTTCCAATTCAAGCATGTAAAGGCCAAACACAAAATCCAGCATTCTCAACAACATTCAACATACTTAGGGAGTTCAAAAGCTCTCCCAAAACATACACATAGGTCCCCCATTGCCAAATTACCAAAAGCTAAAATGTGCCTAATAAAACCTCCATACTTTGAGCTTTTCTTTCACTTGAATACTTGCCCTCCTTGCTGCCCTCAAAGCACTCTAGTGTTCTGCATTATTGATTTAAGAAAACGAAAGAGAGCGTAAGCAAAAGCTTAGTGAGGAATGCTCATAAACCATTCAATAATGCATTTATAAAACGTTTATAAATCATTCTTCAAATCATCAATTGCACATGCTCAAAAGCATACTTAAAACAAGCATCTCATGCTTCATATCATATATGTCATATTGGCCCCAAGTGATAAGTTCCATTTCTTTAAAAACAAGTTTATCAACTTTCACCCCAAGGACTTTTAAACGCCTTGGCCCCAAGGACTTTTAAACACCTTGGCCATGGACTTTTAAACACCATGAATGAGGACCACACAAGGACTTTTAACCACCTTTGTGTCCGTAGCAAGTTTCACCCCAAGGACTTTTAAACACCTTGGCCCCAAGGACTTTTAAACACCTTGGCCCCATGGACTTTTAAACATCATGGAAAGGATCACATAAGGA
This sequence comes from Hibiscus tridactylites, assembly GCA_958450335.1. Lineage (NCBI taxonomy): Eukaryota > Viridiplantae > Streptophyta > Magnoliopsida > Malvales > Malvaceae > Hibiscus > Hibiscus tridactylites. The sequence goes on from OY288269.1 coordinate 33,844,246, forward strand.
CTTTTAACCACCTTTGTGTCCACAACAAGAACCATCCAAGGACTTTTAACCACCTTGATGTTCTTAAGTAACAAGGCTCACTCAAGGACTTTTAACCACCTTAGTGACCTTAACCTTTTCAAAACATCACTTGCCAATATACATCATTTTCATCATTTAATCCACTGTTTTAAAGCATTAAACCAAGCCATATTCATCATGCATTTAAAAGCATCAAACCACATTTTATCAATATACAAAAACAAGGAACTCTTACCTTGAGCTTCCTTCAACATATGGCTTACAAAAACAGAAAATACCATGCCAAATCATGCTTTCAAAACAGTATTTAAAACATGCAATTAACCACATTGCATCACAACAAAATCATGGCCACCACTAGAGAGTATTTCCGAAAACTTACACTTGAGCTTAGCAAAGTTGTTTAGACTTAAACTAAGCTCCCAAGACATTGGTTTCAAAGCCGAAAACCCAATTTCACTCACCGATTCCACTTCGCCTCTTGCCGAAGCACCAAAACAAGCTTCCGGATCAACAACTCTTGGATCCAAAGATGCCTCCCCTGTTTTAACACATCAAAGCAGAGGATTAATGCATCATCATGCATTAATTGCTTCAATGAAAGCACCTAAACTCGCTGCTCTCATCCAACCTCCATTTTCGGCCACCAAACACAACCGAAAATGCATCCAAACCACTTCTCAACAAAGCCCAGCAACAAACCATCAAAACCAAACATCTATTAACATCATTTAACATCTAAAAAGAACCTATCAACATCCTTATACCTCCAGCAACATCAGATCCACAAGATCACCTCAAAAACAAGCAAGAATCACAAGCTAAACTTAGGAAACTCAACCTATCCGGGATTGCATTAATCAAAACTCAACTCCTTATCAATTTAGAGTTCATTTAACATCAAAAACACATCTCAAATCACAGATTAATCAGATCTAACGAAAATCATCAAAAATCACCAAATCTTGCATTATAAGCCAAGATCCAATTCACAACTCAAAAGCCTTTAATAAAACATCAATTAAGGAATGAAAACTTAGGAATTTCAGTAAAGAACTGATAGTTTAGAGGAGAAGGACGTTCTTACCTCCAAACTTGAGTTTCTCCTCTTTTTGGAATCAAAAACCTTGATGAATCAAGTAGCAAATGATGAGGTTTTGTAGATACTATGATTAGGAATCAAAAGAGAGTTGAAAGGAGGAATTTAGGTGAGAAAATCAGATCAAATTCTCTGGAGAGAAAGTGTTTTGGTTGAGAGAAAATGAGAGAAAGGAAATTGAGAAAATAGGGAGTTAGTTGCAAAAATATCTAAAATGATTTTCCCTCCTCTTTAAAATTTGAATTAAGCTTAAAATATCTTAGAAAAATCTGGAGAAACTCCCTTTGGGTAAATAGCTCCTTAAAGATTCAAAGTTTCAACCCTTTATAAAACAGCCACAAAACTTTCGAAAATTACATTTTGGTCACTAGCCAAAATGTCACCCTTCCAAAACTCATTTTCCAAAATGGATTTCACAGTTCACTTAATTATATTAAAAGATGATTTTAGAACATTTTTCCATATTTTTAATGCAACCCGAACTAGGCTTTCCTAATTTCACCTTTTTAGATTCGAACAGCACTTTGACCAACCGGTCAACGCCCAAAACTCCTAAGCCCAAAACCGGGGCACTACAACTCTCCCCCCCTTAAGAAATTTCGTCCTCGAAATTTACCTGAAGGAAAGAGATAAGGAAACTGCTTCAGCATGTCTTCCTTCCGCTCCCACGTGGCTTCCTCAACACCTCGATGCTTCCACAGCACCTTCACCAACTCGATGGTCTTGCCACGAAGAACCTTGCTATCCGAAGCCAGAACCTTCACCGGTTCCTCATCATAGGTCAAATCCGGATTCAAAATCACTTCCTCCACAGGCATCACATGCAAAGGATCATATCTATACTTCCGGAGCATAGAAACATGGAACACATCATGAATCTTCTCCAACTCTTGAGGTAACCTCAACCGATACGCAACAGGACCCACACGCTCAACCACCTCATATGGTCCAATGTACCTAGGGCTCAACTTACCCTTCCGGCCAAACCTCATCACCTTCTTCCAAGGCGAGACCTTCAAGAACACACGGTCTTCCACCGCATACTCTATCTCCTTACGCTTCAAATCCGCGTAAGACTTTTGCCGATCAGAGGCAGCCTTCAACCGCTCACAAATGAGCTTCACCTTCTCGGTGGTCCCTTTCAACAAAGCTGGCATCGAAACCAACTTTTGACCAGTTTCAGCCCAACAAAGAAGAGTCCTACACTTCCTCCCGTACAAAGCCTCATAAGGTGCCATCTGTATACTCGCCTGATAACTATTGTTATAAGCGAACTCAACCAAAGGCAGATGCTTCTTCCAAGAACCTTGGAACTCAATCACGCAGCACCTCAACATATCCTCCAAAATCTGGATAACTCGCTCAGACTGACCATCCGACTGAGGATGATAGGATGTACTGAAATTCAACCTTGTACCCAGAGCTTGATGCAAACACTGCCAGAAACGCGATGTGAACCTCAGATCCCTATCCGACACAATCGACTTAGGCACACCATGCAGCCGCACAATCTCAGCAATGTACAGCTCTGCCAGCTTATCCAAAGAAAACGTAGTATACACAGGCAAGAAATGCGCACACTTCGTCAGGCGATCCACAATCACCCAAACAGAATTCTTCTTCGAGGAGACAAAGGTAAACCAGATACAAAATCCATGGTAACCCTCTCCCACTTCCATTCAGGGATTTTCAACGGTTGCAACAACCCAGAAGGAACCTGATGTTCAGCCTTAACTCGCTGACACACCAAACACTTGCTCACAAACTCTGCAACATCCTTCTTCAAACCCACCCAATAGTACTCATCACGCAGATCACGATACATCTTAGTACTACCAGGGTGCATAGCAAAAGGACTACTATGACCTTCAGTCAGAATAGCACGCCTCAACTCAGCATCTGCAGGCACTACTATCCGACTCCCAAAACACAACACACCATCATCATTAAAGCAGAAATCCGAAGGTCTACCCTCCGCGATATCCTGAACATGAGACACCAAAGAATCATCCAGCAACTGCTTTTCCTTGATCAACTGAACCAAAGATGGCTTCACATGCAACTCAGCAACAAGACCACCATCTCGCGATATGCTCAAGCTAGCAAACATAGCCCTCAGCTCAACAGCTACCTTCCTACTCAAGGCATCAGCAACAACATTAGCTTTTCCAGGATGATACTCAATCGTCAGATCATAATCCTTGAGCAACTCCAACCAACGCCGCTGCCTAAGATTCAACTCCTTCTGAGACATCAGATACCTCAAACTCTTGTGATCCGTGTACACCGTACACTTCTCACCATACAGATAATGTCTCCAAATCTTCAGAGCAAAAACCACTGCAGCCAACTCAATGTCATGTGTAGGATAGTTGCGCTCATGCACTTTCAACTGCCGCGATGCATAAGCCACCACCTTACCCTCTTGCATCAGCACACATCCCAAACCAACATAAGATGCATCACTATAGACCACAAACTCTTTCCCTGATTCAGGCTGAACTAAGATAGGAGCTTGCGTCAAAGCCACCTTCAGCTTCTCAAAAGCCTGCTGTCTCGCTTCCGTCCACTCATACTTAACATCCTTTTGCAACAACTTCGTCAAAGGGGGCAGCAATCTTGGAAAAACCATCTACAAACCTTCGGTAGTATCCCGCCAAACCAAGGAAACTACGGACCTCATGAACAGACTTAGGAACTTTCCAGTTCATCACCGCTTCAATCTTCTGAGGATCAACACGAATCCCCTCAGCTGAGACCACATGCCCAAGAAACACCACCTCCTTAAGCCAGAACTCACACTTGCTCAGCTTAGCATAAAGCTGATTCTCCAACAAGGCTTGCAAAACAATCCTCAAATGCTCTTCGTGCTCCTCCTCAGTACGCGAGTACACGAGGATATCATCAATGAACACCACAACGAACTTGTCCAGGTATTCATGAAACACACGGTTCATCATGTCCATGAAAGCAGCAGAAGCATTTGTCAAACCAAACGGCATTACAAGGAACTCATAATGCCCATACCTTGTCCTGAAAGCTGTCTTAGGCACATCCACATCCTTCACCTTCAACTGATAATACCCTGACCTCAAGTCAATCTTAGAGAACACATCAGCTCCCCGAAATTGATCAAAGAGATCATTAATCCTCGGCAAAGGATACCGATTCTTGATAGTCAACTTGTTCAGCTGACGGTAATCAATGCACATCCTCATAGTGCCATCCTTCTTCTTCACAAACAAGACCGGTGCTCCCCAAGGTGACACACTCGGCCGGATGAAACCACGATCAAGCAACTCTTGCAACTACGCCTTCAGCTCCTTCAGCTCCTTAGGTGCCATTCTATAGGGAGTAATGGACACAGGAGTTGTATTCTCATACAGCTCAATTCCAAACTCCACCTCGCGATTAGGAGGTAAACCAGGCAACTCCTCAGGAAAAACACCAGGAAACTCCTTCACAACCCTGATATCTTGCACCCTCAATTCCTTAGAGCTAGGATTCATCACAAAAGCTAGATAAGCTTCGCAACCCTGCCTCAGCATCCTACTCGCCTCCAAGGTAGACACCACATTAGCAAGAAACTTCACATTCTCACCAACCACAACAACTTCATAATCATCCGCAAGCTTCAGCGAAACTCGCTTATTTTCACAATCTACCACAGCACGATGCTCAGCAAGCCAATCTATACCAAGGATCACATCAAAACCATAAAAGGGCAACTCCATAAGATCAACATGAAAAACATGTTCTTGAACAACCAAGGGACACCTTCTATAAAGCTTTCGAGTCACAACAGTTTCACCAAAAGAACTAGTGACACGAACACCAACATCCAAAGACTCAACAGGCAAACCAAGCAATTCAGCATGCTTACGCAAAATGTATGAATGCGTAGATCCAGAATCAATCAAAGAAAGCAATGACAAGGATTGCAAAGTAAAGGTACCTGCAATCACATCCGCATCATTCCTTCCCTCACGCTGAGCATACACCCTAGCTTGGCCTCCACCTTCAGGCTGAATAGCCACAACATGAGCTACTCCACGACCACCTTCCTCTCGCCTCTGGAAATTACCACGGCCGCGCCCACGACCTCTCTGCGGTGCAACAACGACAGGAGCACGCACCTGATCACCAGCCAACCTCGGACAATCTCGCCTCAAGTGGTCTACAGAACCACAATTCCAGCATCCATTACCAGCTACCGCTACAGGAGCTTGCACCTCCCTCACAGCACGAGGACAGTCACGCTTCATGTGACCACGTGAACCACAGATCCAACAAGCACTCGAATCAGCTCTAGCATTGCCTCCTCTAGCAGGTGCACCACCACCTCTCTTAGCTGAGGACTGATACTTTTGATCACGTCCCCTCTTGTTCCGTCCACCACCGGAACTAAACTCAGCATCTCTCTTGCCAGAACTTGCTCCAGCACCTTTCGCAGATAAACCCAAGTTCATCTCAATGTCCTTGGCTCGGCCCACCAACACATCAAAATCATCATACTCGGTGGCCATCACATACATTTTCACATTCGTCACAAGACCAAAACGGAACCTCTCGCACCTTGCCCGCTCATCAGGTATCAGCTCCGGTTTATACTGACTGAGTCGCACAAACTGCACCTCATACTCAGCCACACTCATGCTCCCTTGGGTAAGAGACATGAATTCACACTTCTTCTCATCAAGATATCTCACTCCAAGATATCTCCGCTTGAACACATTCTAAAAGAATGTCCAAGTCACATCAGCTTCAACCATTCCAGCTATAGTGGTCGTCCACCACGTATACGCATCGTCCTGCAGCAAGGACACAACACAACCTAGCTTTTGCACATTCGTGTAGCTCATCTGACCCAAGATACGCTTGGTACTCTCTAACCAAGCTTCAGAACTCTCAGCTGACATACCCCTGAACTCAGTCCCACCAAGACTGCGCAGACGCTCCAAAGGTAGTCTAACTCCAGCATCTCCCTGATGCCCAGCTCCTTGAGCTCCAGCTACTGCTGCTCGAAAAGCACCCGCAATAGCTTGTACCAGCATAGACATATCAGGCACAGCTTGCCCCTGACCAACCTCAGGTCCAGCAGCTCCAGCACCAGCTGCAGCTTCAGCTCTCTCACTTCCAGCACCACCACCGGGTGGAGGAGGGGCTAACACCGCACTACCTGTGTTCTCCTCATTCTCGTTCTCATTAGGAGCCGTAGCTCGCACACTACCTCGTAACTCTCTACGTGGTGCCATACTATTACCATGCAATCACAATGCAAATAAAACAAAGTCAGGCCCAAAAAGGTAAGCAATCCAAGTATTCAAGCTCAATTTCATTCAAAATCAACAACATTTCATTAGCTTCGATTTGGCAATGGGTACCCACATCATGCTACAACACAGCATACAACTCAATTGCATCCAAAACACAAGCCACTAAACATGCTTTCGATCAACAAGCATACAAGGCAAACATACTTCAATCATGCATACATTCATTCCCTATTACTCGAGAACTCAGCTCTGATACCACCAAATGTAACCCCCTTAACCCGGCCTAGACGGTTGACCCGAATTAAGAAAGTCACACGGGGAAAACCAAAGTCAACCCGAAAGTCAACCTTGATTAACGACCCTTTTTTTTCTTTTTAATCTTGTCTAGATGCACATTAACCCTAATTGTGATCACTTAACAACATATTCAAAGATCACAAGCATCAGAGATCAAACAGGGACCCAATCGAACAAATTACAACTTTAGGGACCAAAATGTAATTTCTGATAAATAGGAGGACTTCACCCAAATTAAAGTTACCAACTTGAAATTAGTCAGATTTCATGCTTCTCTGTGAAATTTCAGCTCAAAAGGACATCCCGAACTCATACAATTGCACAAACAAGATTCAGGACCAAAACGCAAACAATTCAAAACATCTAACTGCCAATGTCAGCCCCAACGGTCATCCGTTCCGGAACAAGCAGGCCCCGTTTCGAAACACGGGCCGTTCCGCAACGCGTACCGGAACACGGGCTGGCACTAGCCAAACCGTTTCGAAACGGTGCCTACCGTTTCGAACGCCTAGGTTCATTCAAGGCACCCGTTCCGGAACGGTGTGCACTGTTCCGAAACACCCTGCACAGATTGCAGCAAAATGCATACTTAAACATGCAATCGATCATTCAAACATGCTCCAAATGTTACCAAACTTTACCAGCATACAATTCAACATATATGAGACTTACATGCATCAACAAATCAACAAAATAACTTCATATGCAAAAAGCCCCAAATCTAAAGGCATGCTTCCTACACAAGCAAGCCATTCAAGCATAAACTTCCAATTCAAGCATGTAAAGGCCAAACACAAAATCCAGCATTCTCAACAACATTCAACATACTTAGGGAGTTCAAAACCTCTCCCAAAACATACACATAGGTCCCCCATTGCCAAATTACCAAAAGCTAAAATGTGCTTAATAAAACCTCCATACTTTGAGCTTTTCTTTCACTTGAATACTTGCCCTCCTTGCTGCCCTCAAAGCACTCTAGTGTTCTGCATTATTGATTTAAGAAAACGAAAGAGAGCGTAAGCAAAAGCTTAGTGAGGAATGCTCATAAACCATTCAATAATGCATTTATAAAACGTTTATAAATCATGCTTCAAATCATCAATTGCACATGCTCAAAAGCATACTTAAAACAAGCATCTCATGCTTCATATCATATATGTCATATTGGCCACAAGTGATAAGTTCCATTTCTTTAAAAACAAGTTCATCAACTTTCACCCCAAGGACTTTTAAACACCTTGGCCCCAAGGACTTTTAAACACCTTGGCCATGGACTTTTAAACACCATGAATGAGGACCACACAAGGACTTTTAACCACCTTTGTGTCCGTAGCAAGTTTCACCCCAAGGACTTTTAAAAACCTTGGCCCCAAGGACTTTTAAACACCTTGGCCCCATGGACTTTTAAACACCATGGAAAGGATCACATAAGGACTTTTAACCACCTTTGTGTCCACAACAAGAACCATCCAAGGACTTTTAACCACCTTGATGTTCTTAAGTAACAAGGCTCACTCAAGGACTTTTAACCACCTTAGTGACCTTAACCTTTTCAAAACATCACTTGCCAATATACATCATTTTCATCATTTAATCCACTGTTTTAAAGCATTAAACCAAGCCATATTCATCATGCATTTAAAAGCATCAAACCACATTTTATCAATGTACAAAAACAAGGAACTCTTACCTTGAGCTTCCTTCAACATATGGCTTACAAAAACAGCAAATACCATGCCAAATCATGCTTTCAAAATAGTATTTAAAACATGCAATTAACCACATTGCATCACAACAAAATCATGGCCACCACTAGAGAGTATTTCCGAAAACTTACACTTGAGCTTAGCAAAGTTGTTTAGACTTAAACTAAGCTCCCAAGACATTGGTTTCAAAGCCGAAAACCCAATTTCACTCACCGATTCCACTTCGCCTCTTGCCGAAGCACCAAAACAAGCTTTCGGATCAACAACTCTTGGATCCAAAGATGCCTCCCATGTTTTAACACATCAAAGCAGAGGATTAATGCATCATCATGCATTAATTGCTTCAATGAAAGCACCTAAACTCGCTGCTCTCATCCAACCTCCATTTTCGGCCACCAATCACAACCGAAAATGCATCCAAACCACTTCTCAACAAAGCCCAGCCACAAACCATCAAAACCAAACATCTATTAACATCATTTAACATCTAAAAAGAACCTATCAACATCCTTATACCTCCAGCAACATCAGATCCACAAGATCACCTCAAAAACAAGCAAGAATCACAAGCTAAACTTAGGAAACTCAACCTATCCGGGATTGCATTAATCAAAACTCAACTCCTTATCAATTTAGAGTTCATTTAACATCAAAAACACATCTCAAATCACAGATTAATCAGATCTAACGAAAATCATCAAAAATAACCAAATCTTGCATTATAAGCCAAGATCCAATTCACAACTCAAAAGCCTTTAATAAAACATCAATTAAGGATTGAAAACTTAGGAATTTCAGTAAAGAACTGATAGTTTAGAGGAGAAGGACGTTCTTACCTCCAAACTTGAGTTTCTCCTCTTTTTGGAATCAAAAACCTTGATGAATCAAGTAGCAAATGATGAGGTTTTGTAGATACTACGATTAGGAATCAAAAGAGAGTTGAAAGGAGGAATTTAGGTGAGAAAATCAGATCAAATTCTCTGGAGAGAAAGTGTTTGGGTTGAGAGAAAATGAGAGAAAGGAAATTGAGAAAATAGGGAGTTAGTTGCAAAAATATCTAAAATGATTTTCCCACCTCTTTTCTATATCTTTAAAATTTGAATTAAGCTTAAAATATCTTAGAAAAATCTGGAGAAACTCCCTTTGGGTAAATAACTCCTTAAAGATTCAAAGTTTCAACCCTTTATAAAACAGCCACAAAACTTTCGAAAATTACATTTTGGTCACTAGCCAAAATGTCACCCTTCCAAAACTCATTTTCCAAAATTGATTTCACAGTTCACTTAATTATATTAAAAGATGATTTTAGAACATTTTTCCATATTTTTAATGCAACCCGAACTAGGCTTTCCTAATTTCACCTTTTTAGATTCGAACAGCACTTTGACCAACCGGTCAACGCCCAAAACTCCTAAGCCCAAAACCGGGGCGCTACATTAGGTGTGTTGCTGGTGTTTTTAATGCATGATGATGCATTAATCCTCTGTTTTTATGTGCTTGAAACATGGGAGAATGATCCGTGAGCAATAGAGGTGGCGTTGACGGTTTCGGATGCTTGGAAGGCTTGTTGGCTAGCCAAGTTTTGTGTATCGGTGAGTGAAGTTGGGGTTTTCAGCTTTAAAACCAATGTTTGAAGGTTTTGGGAGCTTAGTTTAAGTCTAAACAACTTAGCTAAGCTCAAGAGTAAGTGAATGGAATTTCTCTCTTGGTTTGTGTTATGAATTGGTTTTTAAAGCACTTGTGATTGTTGGATGCAATGCATGTGATTTGCATGTTTAAATTCTGTTTTGAAAGCATATTTTAGCATGGTTTAATGCTGGTTTGGAAAGTCATGTGTGAAGGATGCTCAAGGTACGAGATCCTTGGTTTTGTATATTGGAATTGTGGAATTGATGCATAGTGTTGCATGTTGTTTAATGGCTTTGTTTAATGCTTCAAAACAGTGAAGTGATGATGGTAATTGGTGGTTTTGGCATTTTGGTTATGCTTGTAAAAACAATGGATTAATGTGGTAAAATGGTTATATTGGCAAGTGATATAAGTGGTTCTTGGTTATATTGGCTAGCGATTGAGGAAATTGGTATCACCACGATTGAGGATGGCTCTCGTGGGTGGGCTTTGTTTAGAGCCACCACGATAGAGGATGGCTCTCGTGGGTGGGCCTGGTTAAGTGCCACCACGATGGAGGATGGCTCTCGTGGGTGAACCTTGTTAAAGTCACCACGATGGAGGGTGGCTCTCGTGGGTGGACTTTGTTAAGCGTCACAACGGTGGAGGGTTGCTCCCGTGTGTTAGCTTGGTTAAGGTGATTACAATGGTTGTGATAGCTTCCATGTGTAAGCCTTGTGATGTGTCCCGACTCTCGCTAGTATGTTATACAACTTCCGATGAGTGATGTTGAGGGGTTGTGATTGTACCGTTAAACTCCATCAAGGGTGTTGAGGGGGTTGTGATTGTACCAGTAAACTCCACCTTGTGTTGTTTGGTTGTGTGTATGGAGCGTGTGGGACAACGCTTGTAATCCGCGTATCCGATTGTGTCTTGTGTTGTGATGGTTTGTGAATTATCACTTGGAAGCCAATATAGTGTTCTTGGATTTAATGAAGCATGAGATGCTTGAAATGATGCAAGGTTGCATGGAAAGTGTGTAATGTTCCAAGAATGCATGTATTACTTGTTAATCTTGTACAAGTGTTTATCTTATATTCAGAATGGTGCATATGTGCATGGGAATCTCTTTAGTGCATTGAAGTCTTGTGAGGACTTGTTTTAAAAGGCATGTAGTGCATTGATGTTTTTGGTAGTTCATGTGTTTTGCATTTGTTGAATGCATGAGATAGTTTGAAGGAACCAATGGTTTTTGAAAGGTTTTGCTTTGAAATGGCCATCAAGCATATGGTAAGTATGTTGTGAAGTGGAGGTGTTTTCCAAGGAATTTGAGTTTAACCTTGCATGTGGTGTTTATGCATGGAAGGGTTTAATTAATGGTTTTTGCAAGAATGTGTTTTGGGGTAAATTGTTTAGCTTTTCTAAGCTAAAGGTTGGTTTTCATGTTGAGCAAGACATGGTTTAAAGCATGATGTTTCAAAAGAGGTTTTTCAACCAATGCTTTGATTTATCGATTTACAACTACTTTTTGAAAGGGGTTTTATGACTCGCTGTGTAACGCCCCGGTTTTGGGCTTAGGAGTTTTGGGCGTTGACCAGTTGGTCAAAGTGCTGTTCGAATCAAAAGAGGTGAAATTAGGAAAGCCTAGTTCGGGTTGCATTAAAAATATGGAAAACTGTTCTAAAATCATCTTTTAATATAATTAAGTGAACTGTGAAATCAATTTTGGAAAATGAGTTTTGGAAGTGTGACATTTTGGCTAGTGACCAAAATGTAATTTTTGCAAGTTTGGTGGCTGTTTTATAAAGGGTTGAAACTTTGAATCTTTAAGGAGTTATTTACCCAAAGGGAGTTTCTCCAGATTTTTCTAAGATATTTTAAGTCTAAAATCTGATTTTAAAGGTTATTAAAATTGGAGGGAAGCCATTTGGCTATTTTTGGATTTTGTAACCAACTTTGCTAAATTTTCTTTCTCTCATTTTCTCTCAACCCAAACACTACTTTTCCAGAGAATTGGATCTGATTTCTTCACCTATATCCCTCCTTTCAACTCTCATTTGATTCCTAATCATTGTATCTTCAAAACCTCTTCAATTGCTAATTGTTTCAACAAGGATTTTGATTGCAAAAAGAGGAGAAACTCAAGTTTGGAGGTAAGAACGTCCTTCTCCTCTAAAACTATCAGTTCTTTACTGAAATTCCTAAGTTTTCAATCCTTAATTGAAGTTTAATTAAAGGTTTTTAAGTGGTGAAATGGATCTTGGCTTATTATGCAAGATTTTGATGATTTTTGATGATTTTCGTTAGATATGAGTAATATGTGATTTGAGAGGTGTTTTTGATGTTAATTGATCTCTAAATTGATAAGGAATTGAGTTTTGATTGATGCAATCCCGGATAGGTTGAGTTTCCTAAGTTTAGCTTGTGTTTCAAGGTAGTTTTTGAGGTGATCTTGGTGATCTGATGTTGCTGGAGGTATAAGGATGTTAATAGGTTGTTTTTAGATGTTATATGATGTTAATGGAAGTGAGGTGTTGCTGGTTTATGGTTGGGCTTTGTTTAGAAGTGGTTTGGATGCATTTTCGGTTGTGTTTGGTGGCCGAAAATGGAGGTTGGATGAGAGCAGCGAGTTTAGGTGCTTTCATTGAAGCAATTAATGCATGATGATGCATTAATCCTCTGCTTTGATGTGTTGAAACAGGGGAGGCATCTTTGGATCCAAGAGTTGTTGATCCGGAAGCTTGATTTGGTGCTTTGGCTTAAAGCAAAGTGGAAATCGGTGAGTGCGTGAGTGCGTTTGTGGAAATTGGATTTTCAGCTTTAAAACCAAGGTTTGAAGGTTTTGGGAGCTTAGTTTAAGTCTAAACAACTTTGCTAAGCTCAAGTGTAAGTTTTCGGATTTTCTCTCTAGTGGTGGCCATGATTTTGTTGTGATGCAAAATGATGATTTGCATGTTTTAATTACTGTTTTGAAAGCATGTTTTAGCATGGATTTTGCTGATAATGTAAGCCGTATGTTGAAGGTAACTCTAGGTAGGAGTACCTTGCTTTTGTACATTGAAATAATGTGGTTTGATGCTTTGAAATGCATGATGAAAATGGCTTGGTTTAATGCTTTAAAACAGTGGATTAAATGATGAAAATGATGTATATTGGCAAGTGATGTTTTGAAAAGGTTAAGGTCACTAAGGTGGTTAAAAGTCCTTGAGTGAGCCTTGTTACTTAAGAACATCAAGGTGGTTAAAAGTCCTTGGATGATTCTTGTTGCGGACACTAAGGTGGTTAAAAGTCCTTAGGTGATCCTTTCCATGGTGTTTAAAAGTCCATGGGGCCATGGTGTTTAAAAGTCCATGGGGCCAAGGTGTTTAAAAGTCCTTGGGGCCAAGGTGTTTAAAAGTCCTTGGGGTGATTCAAGCATTGGACACAAAGGTGGTTAAAAGTCCTTGTGTGGTCCTCATTCATGGTGTTTAAAAGTCCATGGCCAAGGTGTTTAAAAGTCCTTGGGGCCAAGGTGTTTAAAAGTCCTTGGGAAGTTGATGAACTTGTTTTAAGAAATGGAATGTATCACTTGAGCCAATATGACATGTATGTTTATGTTAAGCATGAGATTGCTTGTTTAAAGTATGCTTTTGAGCATGTGCAAAGGTTGATTTAAAGCATGTTTTGTAAATGTTTTTAATTGCATTATTGAATGGTTTTTAAGTGCATTCCTCACTAAGCTTTTGCTTACGCTCTCTTCGTTTTCTTAATTCAATAATGCAGAGCATTAGAGAACCTATAGGGGCAGCAAGAAGGGCAAGATTTCAAGTACAAGTAAAGCTCAATGTATGGAAGGTTTTTGTTAAACATTTTAGCTTTTGTGTGATTTGGCAATGGGGGACCAATGTGTATGTTTTGGGAGGTGTTTGGGACTCCCTATGTATGTTGAATGATGATTTGAATGCTGGTTTTTGGATTGGATCATTGCATGCTTGTTTTGGAAGTTTTGTGTTTTGAATAGCTAGCTTGTGTAGGAAGTATGCCTATAGAATTGGGGCTTTTTGCATATGATGTTGTTTGGTTGATTTGATGATGCCTATAAGTCTTAAATATGTTTAATTGCATTCTGGTAAAGTTTGGTAGCATTTGGAGCATGTTTGAATGATCTATTGCATGTTTTGGAATGCTAGTTTGCTGCAATCTGTGCAGGCATTTCGGAACAGTGTGCACCGTTTCGGAACGAGTGCCTTACATGAACCCAGGCGTCCGAAACGGTATGCACCGTTTCGAAACGGTTTGGTCTCTGCCAAGGCCATGTTTCGGAACCCATTGCGGAACGGCCTGTGTTTCGGAACGGGGTCTACCTGTTTCGGAACGGTCGACCGTTGGGGGCTGACACTGGCAGTTTTATGTTTAGATTTGTTTGCGTTTTGGTCCCGAAACTTGTTTGTTCAATTGTATGAGCTTGGGAAGTCCTTTTGAGCTGAAATTTCACAGAGAAGCATGAAACCTGATTAATTTCAAGTTGGTAACTTTAATTTGGGTTAAGTCCTTTTAATTATCAGAAAATTCAATTTGGTCCCTAAAGTTGTAATTTGATCAATTGGGTCCCTGTTTGATCTCTGATGTTTGTGATCTTTGAGTATGATGTTGTGTGATCACAATTAGGACTAATGTGCATCTAGATAAGATTAAAAAGAAAAAAAGGGTCGTTAATCAAGGTTGACTTTCGGGTTGACTTTGGTTTTCCCCGTGTGACTTTCTTAATTCGGGTCAACCGTCTAGGCCGGGTTAAGGGGGTTACATTTGGTGGTATCAGAGCTGAGTTTGCAAGTAATTGGGAATGAATGTATGCATGATTGAAGTATGATTAGCTTGTATGCTTGTTGTTTGAAAGCATGTTCAGTGGCTTGAGATGTTGATGCAATTGAGATGTATGTTGTGATGTTGCATGTTGAGGGTACCCATTGCCAAACAAAAGCTAATGAAATGATGTTGATTTTGAATGAAATTGAGCTTGAATACTTGGATTGCTTACCTTGCTGGGCCTGACTTGTTTTATTTTGCATTGTGATTGCATGGTAAAAGTATGGCACCACGTAGAGAGTTAAGAGGTAGTGTGCGAGCTACGGCTCCCAATGAGAATGAGAATGAAGAGAATACGGGTAGTGCAGTGTTACCCCCTCCTCCGCCTGGTGGTGGTGCTGGAGGTGAGCGAGCTGAAGCTGCAGCTGGTGCTAGAGCTGCTGGACCAGAGGTTGGTCAGGGGCAAGCTATGCCTGATATATCTATACTGGTACAAGCTATTGCGGGTGCTTTTCGAGCAGCAGTAGCTGGAGCTCAAGGAGCTGGGCATCAAGGAGATGCTGGAGTTAGGCTACCTTTGGAGCGTCTGCGCAGTCTTGGTGGGACTGAGTTCAGGGGTATGTCTGCTGAGAGTTCGGAAGCTTGGCTAGAGAGTACCAAGCGTATCTTGGGTCAGATGAGCTGCACGGATGTGCAAAAGTTGGGATGTGTTGTGTCCTTGCTGCAGGACGATGCATACACGTGGTGGACGACCACCATAGCTGGGATGGCTGAAGCTAATGTTACTTGGACATTCTTTCAGAATGCGTTCAAGAGGAGATATCTTGGAGTGAGATATCTGGATGAGAAAAAGCGTGAATTTATGTCTCTTATCCAAGGGAGCATGAGTGTGGCTGAGTATGAAGTGCAGTTTGTACGGCTCAGTCAGTATGCACCGGAGCTGATACCGGATGAGCGAGAGAGGTGCGAAAGGTTCCGTTATGTTTTGGTGACGGAAGTAAAGACATATATGTTGGCTGCTGAGTACAATGATTTTGATGTGTTGGTGAGCCGATCCAAGGACATTGAGATGAACTTGGGTTTAGCTGTGAAAGGTGCTGGAGCAAGTTCTGGCAAGAGAGCTGCTGAGTATAGTTCCGGAGGTGGACGGAACAAGAGGGGACGTGATCAGAAGTATCAGTCCTCAGCCAAGAGAGGTGGTGGTGCACCTGCTAGAGGTGGTTATGCTAGAGCTGATCCTAGTGCTTGCTGGATCTGTGGTTCGCGTGGTCACATGAAGCGTGACTGTCCTCGTGCTGTGAGGGAGGTGCAAGCTCCTGTTGCAGCAGCTGGAAATGGATGTTGGAATTGTGGTTCTGTTGACCATCTGAGGCGAGATTGTCCGAGGTTGGCTGGTGGCCAAGAGCGTGCTCCTGTTGTTGCAGCGCAGAGAGGTCGTGGGCGCGGCCGTGGTAATTTCCAGAGGAGAGAGGAAGGTGGTCGTGGAGTAGCCCATGTTGTGGCTATTCAGCCTGAGGGTGGAGGCCAAGCTAGGGTGTATGCTCAGCGCGAGGGAAGGAATGATGCGGATGTGATTGCAGGTACCTTTTCTTTGCAATCCTTGTCATTGCTTTCTTTGATTGATTCTGGATCTACGCATTCATACATTTTGCATGAGCATGCTATATTGCTTGGTTTGCCTGTTGAGTCTTTGGATGTTGGTGTTCGTGTCACTTGTTCTTTTGGTGAAACTGTTGTGACTCGAAAGCTTTATAGAAGGTTTCCCTTGGTTGTTCAAGAACATGTCTTTCATGTTGATCTTATGGAGTTGCCCTTTTATGGTTTTGATGTGATCCTTGGTATGGATTGGCTTGCTGAGCATCGTGCTGTGGTAGATTGTGAAAATAAGCGGGTTTCGCTTAAGCTTGCGGATGATTATGAAGTTCTTGTAGTTGGCGAGAATGTGAAGTTTCTTGCTAATGTGGTGTCTACCTTGGAGGCGAGTAGGATGCTGAGGCAGGGTTGCGAAGCTTATCTAGCTTTTGTGATGAATCCTAGCTCTAAGGAGTTGAGGGTGCAAGATATCAAGGTTGTGAAGGAGTTTCCTGGTGTTTTTCCTAAAGAGTTGCCTGGTTTACCTCCTAATCGCGAGGTGGAGTTTGGAATTGAGCTGTATGAGAATACAACTCCTGTGTCCATTACTCCCTATAGAATGGCACCTAAGGAGCTGAAGGAGCTGAAGACGCAGTTGCAAGAGCTGCTAGATCGTGGTTTCATCCGGCCGAGTGTGTCACCTTGGGGTGCTCCTGTCTTGTTTGTGAAGAAGAAAGATGGCACTATGAGGATGTGCATTGATTACCGTCAGCTGAACAAGTTTACTATCAAGAATCGGTATCCTTTGCCGAGGATTGATGATCTCTTTGATCAATTTCGGGGAGCTGCTGTGTTCTCTAAGATTTACTTGAGGTCAGGGTATTATCAGTTGAAGGTGAAGGATGTGGATGTGCCTAAGACAGCTTTCAGGACAAGGTATGGGCATTAAGAGTTCCTTGTGATGCCGTTTGGTTTGACAAATGCTCCTACTGCTTTCATGGACATGATGAATCGTGTGTTTCATGAATACCTAGACAAGTTCGTTGTGGTGTTCATTGATGATATTCTCGTGTACTCGCGTACTAAGGAGGAGCACGAAGAGCATTTGAGGATTGTGCTGCAAGCTTTGTTGGAGAATCAGCTTTATGCTAAGCTGAGCAAGTGTGAGTTCTGGCTTAAGGAGGTGGTGTTTCTTGGGCATGTGGTCTCAGCTGAGGGGATTCGTGTTGATCCTCAGAAGATTGAAGCGGTGATGAACTGGAAAGTTCCTAAGTCTGTTCATGAGGTCCTTAGTTTCCTTGGTTTGGCGGGATACTACCGAAGGTTTGTGGCTGGTTTTTCCAAAATTGCTGCTCCTTTGACAAAGTTGTTGCAGAAGGATGTTAAGTATGAGTGGACGGAAGCGAGACAGCAGGCTTTTGAGAAGCTTAAGGCGGCTTTGATTCAAGCTCCTATCTTGATTCAGCCTGAATCAGGGAAAGAGTTTGTGGTCTATAGTGATGCATCCTATGTTGGGTTGGGATGTGTGCTGATGCAAGAGGGTAAGGTTGTGGCTTATGCGTCGCGGCAGTTGAAGGTGCATGAGCGCAACTATCCTACGCATGACATTGAGCTGGCTGCAGTGGTGTTTGCTCTGAAGATCTGGAGACATTATCTGTATGGTGAGAAGTGTACTGTGTACACGGATCACAAGAGTTTGAGGTATCTGATGTCTTAGAAGGAGTTGAATCTTAGACAGCGGCATTGGTTGGAGTTGCTCAAGGATTATGATATGATGATTGAGTATCATCCTGGTAAAGCTAATGTTGTTGCGGATGCCTTTAGTAGGAAGGTAGCTGTTGAGCTGAGGGCTATGTTTGCTAGCTTGAGCATATCGCGAGATGGTGGTCTTGTTGCTGAGTTGCAAGTGAAACCATCTTTGGTTCAGTTGATCAAGGAAAAGCAGTTGTTGGATGATTCCTTGGTGTCTCATGTTCAGGATATCGCGGAGGGTAGACCTTCGGATTTCTGCTTTAATGAGGATGGTGTGTTGTGTTTTGGTAGTCGGATAGTAGTGCCTGCTGATGTTGAGTTGAGGCGTGCTATTCTGACTGAAGGTCATAGTAGTCCTTTTGCTATGCACCCTGGTAGTACTAAGATGTACCGTGATCTTCGTGATGAGTACTATTGGGTGGGTTTGAAGAAGGATGTTGCAGAGTTTGTGAGCAAGTGTTTGGTGTGTCAGCGAGTTAAGGCTGAACATCAGGTTCCTTCTGGTTTGTTGCAACCGTTGAAAATCCCTGAATGGAAGTGGGAGAGGGTTACCATGGATTTTGTATCTGGTTTGCCTTTGTCTCCGTCGAAGAAGAATTCTGTTTGGGTGATTGTGGATCGCTTGACGAAGTGTGCGCATTTCTTGCCTGTGCATACTACGTTTTCTTTGGATAAGCTGGCAGAGTTGTACATTGCTGAGATAGTGAGGTTGCATGGTGTGCCTAAGTCGATTGTGTCGGATAGGGATGCGAGGTTCACATCGCGTTTTTGGCAGTGTTTGCATCAAGGTCTGGGTACAAGGTTGCATTTCAGTACATCCTATCATCCTCAGTCGGATGGTCAGTCTGAGCGGGTTATCCAGATTTTGGAGGATATGTGGAGGTGCTGCGTGATTGAGTTCCAAGGTTCTTGGGAGAAGCATCTGCCTTTGGTTGAGTTCGCTTATAACAATAGTTATTAGGCGAGTATACAGATGGCACCTTATGAGGCTCTGTATGGGAGGAAGTGTAGGACTCCTCTTTGTTGGGCTGAAACTGGTCAAAAGTTGGTTTCGATGCCTGCTTTGTTTAAAGGGACCACCGAGAAGGTGAAGCTCATTTGTGAGAGGTTGAAGGCTGCCTCTGATCGGCAAAAGTCTTACGCGGATTTGAAGCGTAAGGAGATAGAGTATGCGGTGGGTGACCGTGTGTTCTTGAAGGTTTCGCCTTGGAAGAAGGTGATGAGGTTTGGCCGGAAGGGTAAGTTGAGCCCTCGGTACATTGGACCATATGAGGTGGTTAAGCGTGTGGGTCCTGTTGCGTATCGGCTGAGGTTACCTCAGGAGTTGGAGAAGATTCATGATGTGTTCCATGTTTCTATGCTCCGGAAGTATAGATCTGATCCTTCGCATGTGATGCCTGTGGAGGAAGTGGTTTTGAATTCGGATTTGACCTATGATGAGGAACCGGTGAAGGTTCTGGATTCGGATAGCAAGGTTCTTCGTGGCAAGACCATTGAGTTGGTGAAGGTGCTGTGGAAGCATCGAGGTGTTGAGGAAGCCACGTGGGAGCGGAAGGAAGACATGCTGAAGTAGTTTCCTTATCTCTTTCCTTCAGGTAAATTTCGAGGACGAAATTTCTTAAGGGGGGGGAGAGTTGTAACGCCCCGGTTTTGGGCTTAGGAGTTTTGGGCATTGACCGGTTGGTCAAAGTGTTGTTCGAATCAAAAGAGGTGAAATTAGGAAAGCCTAGTTCGGGTTGCATTAAAAATATGGAAAAATGTTCTAAAATCATCTTTTAATATAATTAAGTGAACTGTGAAATCAATTTCGGAAAATGAGTTTTGGAAGTGTGACATTTTGGCTAGTGACCAAAATGTAATTTTCGCAAGTTTGGTGGCTGCTTTATAAAGGGTTGAAACTTTGAATCTTTAAGGAGCTATTTACCCAAAGGGAGTTTCTCCAGATTTTTCTAAGATATTTTAAGTCTAAAATCTGATTTTAAAGGTTATTAAAATTGGAGGGAAGCCATTTGGCTATTTTTGGATTTTGTAACCAACTTTGCTAAATTTTCTTTCTCTCATTTTCTCTCAACCCAGACACTACTTTTCCAGAGAATTGGATCTGATTTCTTCACCTAAATCCCTCCTTTCAACTCTCATTTGATTCCTAATCATTGTATCTTCAAAACCCCTTCAATTGCTAATTGTTTCAACAAGGATTTTGATTGCAAAAAGAGGAGAAACTCAAGTTTGGAGGTAAGAACGTCCTTCTCCTCTAAAACAATCAGTTCTTTACTGAAATTCCTAAGTTTTCAATCCTTAATTGAAGTTTAATTAAAGGTTTTTAAGTGGTGAAATGGATCTTGGCTTATTATGCAAGATTTTGATGATTTTTGATGATTTTCGTTAGATCTGAGTAATATGTGATTTGAGAGGTGTTTTTGATGTTAATTGATATCTAAATTGATAAGGAATTGAGTTTTGATTGATGCAATCCCGGATAGGTTGAGTTTCCTAAGTTTAGCTTGTGTTTCAAGGTAGTTTTTGAGGTGATCTTGGTGATCTGATGTTGCTGGAGGTATAAGGATGTTAATAGGTTGTTTTTAGATGTTATATGATGTTAATGGAAGTGAGGTGTTGCTGGTTTATGGCTGGGCTTTGTTTAGAAGTGGTTTGGATGCATTTTCGGTTGTGTTTGGTGGCCGAAAATGGAGGTTGGATGAGAGCAGCGAGTTTAGGTGCTTTCATTGAAGCAATTAATGCATGATGATGCATTAATCCTCTGCTTTGATGTGTTGAAACAGGGGAGGCATCTTTGGATCCAAGAGTTGTTGATCCGGAAGCTTGATTTGGTGCTTTGGCTTGAAGCAAAGTGGAAATCGGTGAGTGCGTGAGTGCGTTTGTGGAAATTGGATTTTCAGCTTTAAAACCAAGGTTTGAAGGTTTTGGGAGCTTAGTTTAAGTCTAAACAACTTTGCTAAGCTCAAGTGTAAGTTTTCAGATTTTCCCTCTAGTGGTGGCCATGATTTTGTTGTGATGCAAAATGATGATTTGCATGTTTTAATTACTGTTTTGAAAGCATGTTTTAGCATGGATTTTGCTGATAATGTAAGCGGTATGTTGAAGGTAACTCTAGGTAGGAGTACCTTGCTTTTGTACATTGAAATAATGTGGTTTGATGCTTTGAAATGCATGATGAAAATGGCTTGGTTTAATGCTTTAAAACAGTGGATTAAATGATGAAAATGATGTATATTGGCAAGTGATGTTTTGAAAAGGTTAAGGTCACTAAGGTGGTTAAAAGTCCTTGAGTGAGCCTTGTTACTTAAGAACATCAAGGTGGTTAAAAGTCCTTGGATGATTCTTGTTGCGGACACTAAGGTGGTTAAAAGTCCTTAGGTGATCCTTTCCATGGTGTTTAAAAGTCCATGGGGCCATGGTGTTTAAAAGTCCATGGGGCCAAGGTGTTTAAAAGTCCTTGGGGCCAAGGTGTTTAAAAGTCCTTGGGGTGATTCAAGCATTGGACACAAAGGTGGTTAAAAGTCCTTGTGTGGTCCTCATTCATGGTGTTTAAAAGTCCATGGCCAAGGTGTTTAAAAGTCCTTGGGGCCAAGGTGTTTAAAAGTCCTTGGGAAGTTGATGAACTTGTTTTAAGAAATGGAATGTATCACTTGAGCCAATATGACATGTATGTTTATGTTAAGCATGAGATTGCTTGTTTAAAGTATGCTTTTGAGCATGTGCAAAGGTTGATTTAAAGCATGTTTTGTAAATGTTTTTAATTGCATTATTGAATGGTTTTTAAGTGCATTCCTCACTAAGCTTTTGCTTACGCTCTCTTCGTTTTCTTAATTCAATAATGCAGAGCATTAGAGAACCTTGAGGGGCAGCAAGAAGGGCAAGAATTCAAGTACAAGTAAAGCTCAATGTATGGAAGGTTTTTGTTAAACATTTTAGCTTTTATGTGATTTGGCAATGGGGGACCAATGTGTATGTTTTGGGAGGTGTTTGGGACTCCCTAAGTATGTTGAATGATGATTTGAATGCTGGTTTTTGGATTGGATCATTGCATGCTTGTTTTGGAAGTTTTGTGTTTTGAATAGCTAGCTTGTGTAGGAAGTATGTCTATAGAATTGGGGCTTTTTGCATATGATGTTGTTTGGTTGATTTGATGATGCCTATAAGTCTTAAATATGTTTAATTGCATGCTGGTAAAGTTTGGTAGCATTTGGAGCATGTTTGAATGATCTATTGCATGTTTTGGAATGCTAGTTTGCTGCAATCTGTGCAGGCGTTTCGGAACAGTGTGCACCGTTTCGGAACGGGTGCCTTACATGAACCCAGGCGTCCGAAATGGTATGCACCGTTTCGAAACGGTTTGGTCTCTGCCAAGGCCATGTTTCGGAACCCGTTTCGGAACGGCCCGTGTTTCGGAACGGGGTCTACCTGTTTCGGAACGGTCGACCGTTGGGGGCTGACACTGGCAGTTTTATGTTTTGATTTGTTTGCGTTTTGGTCCCGAAACTTGTTTGTTCAATTGTATGAGCTTGGGAAGTCCTTTTGAGCTGAAATTTCACAGAGAAGCATGAAACATGATTAATTTCAAGTTGGTAACTTTAATTTGGGTTAAGTCCCTTTAATTATCAGAAAATTCAATTTGGTCCCTAAAGTTGTAATTTGATCAATTGGGTCCCTGTTTGATCTCTGATGTTTGTGATCTTTGAGTATGATGTTGTGTGATCACAATTAGGACTAATGTGCATCTAGACAAGATTAAAAAGAAAAAAAAGGGTCGTTAATCAAGGTTTACTTTTGGGTTGACTTTGGTTTTCCCCGTGTGACTTTCTTAATTCGGGTCAACCGTCTAGGCCGGGTTAAGGGGGTTACACGCTGCATTGATGGTGTTTTGGTTTTGAGCATTCCTCACTAAGCATTATGTGCTTACACTCGTTTTTGTCCATCAATGCAGATAATTGAAGTTGGGACAACATGAAGCAAGGGATTCAAGGATAGCTCCACTTGAGATGTATGTCTTGGTTAATAGCTATAGATAATAAAGGCAATGGGGGGAGAGTATTTTATATTGATGTATAATGAGATTGTGTATGTTGGACAAGTTTGGTTTATGACTTTGAACTATGTGGTTTAACGCTTGCAACGTTTGAATCTTCTTATTCATAAGTCGTTATGTTATGCTTCTTGTTTTAAAAGCATGTTTTGGTGTTGGATGTGTGGAAGGAGTTGGTGCACCTAGGAGTTGTTTTGTATCTAGATTTTAATGCAATTTGGTAGTTATGATGCTTGGCATGTTGTTGCTTTGTTGAGGATTGATTTGGAGCATGTTCGATGGGGTTTAGTTGTGTTAAAACATGCCTATCTGCTGTTTCTAGGCAGGGTGTTTCGAAACACCCTTGCCTGTTTCGAAACAGGTGCTTGATTTGGCCTGGGTGTTTCGAAACGGGTAGAGGTGTTTCGAAACAATTTGGCAACTGCCAAGCCCCGTTTCTGAACGGGCTAACCCCATTTCGAAACACTTGACCGTTGGGCACTGATTTGAATGGTTTTGAGGTTTGCAAGCTTTACGTTTTAGTCCTGATTTTTGTATGTGCAATTGCTTGAGTTCGAGATGTCCGTTTAAGGTGAAATTTGGCAGAGAGACAAGAAGCATGACTAATTTCATAATGGTAACTTACAAATTGGTAAAGTCCTCTTAATTTTCAGAATTTACAAATTGGTCCCTAAATTCGTATTTTGTGCAATTGGGTCCCTTATTGTTTTCCGATTGCTGTGATTTTTGAGTATGCTTATCTCAAGAGTATGCCTAGGTTTAATGTGCATCTAGACAAGTTTAAAAAGAAAAAAGGGTCGTTAATCAAGGTTGACTTTTGGGTTGACTTTGGTTTTCCCCGCATAATATTCATAGTCCGGGTCAACCGTCTAGGCCGGGCTAAGGGGGTTACATTTGGTGGTATCAGAGCTGTGTTGCGAATGCTTGGGGAAATGGTAAATTGTTGTAATAAGTGTTTAACATTTATTCTGATGTGTGGTTGAAAGTCGGTTGAAATGTGTTTCTGTGAGCGAATTGTTGATGTTTTTGTCATGCTTTTTGATTGATAAACTTCATTGAGCTAATGTGGATTTGTGCTGATGATATGCTGGTGATGTAAGCTGATTTTATGAATGATGAAAGTGTAGTGGGTATGATATGTTGATGTTATGCTGTTGCGAGTGAATGTTGTTTGATGAGAGCATGATCGAAGTATGTTGATTGATATGCTCGATGTTGTGATATCCATGTTTTTGTTGACTGTTATGTCATGTAAAAGGGGAGAATTCGGGATACCCATTGCCTTATTATTATAGCTATTATGTTATGTTGGAATTTGAGTCTTGAATCCTTGCTTGAAGTTGGCCTGATCGTTTTGTTTGTTTTGTTATGATAGCTTGTTGTTAATAGCATGGTGAAATCGATGAGAGAATGTCAGTTGGGTGAGATGGTTTCTACTTTAGAGCAGGTTGTTAAGGCGTGGAATTCACCTTTTAGTGGAGGTGTTTCGTCTCAGTCTTTAGTGCCTGGAGTTGAGGCAGTGAGGCAGGAGAAAGAAGCTGGTTCTGTGATGAAGAGTTCATCACCTATTGTTCAAGAGGTGTTGGGAACATCTCAGGCTGTGGCGAAAGTGAGGCCTGTAGACGTGTCGACTGTGGGACGTGCGAGTTTGTCGAAACATCGTTTACATGATTTTGGAGCTATGGAGTATCATGGTTCGACACCTGAGGCGTTCGAGGCCTGGTTGGCCAGTGTAATTCTGATTTTGGATCAGAAAGGTTGTGACTATTCTTGTAAGCTGGAAAGTGTTGTCTCATTGATGTTGGAGGACGCTTGTGCCTGGTGGACATCTGTGGCGGTGGCATCGCATATCCACGATATAGATTGGGACTTCTTTGTGTCTACCTTTTATGAAAGGTACCTTGGAGAGAAATTCTCAAAGGTTAAGCAATGTGAGAAAAGTTTAAGCAAGAGAGCTGTGGATACTGACCTCGGGAGCAGTCAACGTAAGAGGCTATGTGATAGAAGGTTTTTCTTGAATCGAAGTCTGGGTGGTGGTGCAGACGTAGGTCAAGTGCGGTATGATCAAAGAGTGGTAGCTCAGTTGCCGAAGTGTGACCGTTGTGGAAGGTGTCATGTTGGAGGTTGTTAGGGCGTGAGAGTTTGTTGGAACTGTGGTTCTAAGGAGCATGTGAAGCGAAATTGTCCTCAAGTGGTGAGATGAGTTTTAGTGGTAGCAAAAGGGTCTCTGAAGGGTCGTGGGCACGGTCGAGACAGGGTTCGAAGATGGCAGGAAGGGCAGAAAGGTGTGAGGAGCTTGGGGAATGAAACCTGTTGGAATTGTGGGTCTGTTGGGCATTTGAGACGAAATTGTTTGAAGTTGGCTCGGTGTAGTCAGGGTTCTTTACCGCAGGGAGATGGTGATGACCTTAATGTGTTAGCTGATGCTGGAGCGGTACGGCTGGAGAATGATGGTTCTGCGAGGAAGAGAGCTCGTCTGTTGAAGCTCCGAGGCGGTGAGGTGTATACAAGTAACCTTTTTAAGTAACCTTTACCCTAGTTATCTTAGTTTGGTTTCGGTTTGGTTTTTCCTTGCGTAGTGGGTATGGTCTCGTTGCTAGCATGTTTGGGGTAGTAGTTAGTGTTGTTTTGAAAACAACTTTAGTGTGAAGAGGGTATTAGTGGGTATTTTGTGGTTAATGGGTTATTAGAATGGTAGGGTTAGACAAGTTGGAAGTGAGATAGGAGGTTGTTCTTAGACGGATCCTGAGGATGTTATTGGTGGGTGTGAACCGACATACATGCACAGTTAAACCATTGTTATATACTATATTATATATATATGTAATGGTCCATGCATACATGTGACATGACATTAGAGGTTTTTCATACATGTACACATGCATTGATAGGGCATATTGGTGATCATGCATACGTACGTTCACACTCGCTGATAGCTAATTGGGTTCGTTAGTGTTGTGATAGGGTTAGGTTGGATGATGGGTTTTAAAAGTTGTTTTGGTACTAGGAGAATGTTAGAAGTAATGGAGGGTATTAAGCAAGCTGTCAGTAATAGTGAGTGCGATATAGCATGTTGGCAGAAGGAAAGTGTTTTGGCATTTAAAGCGTTTAGTGGTGTGGTGGTGAGGAGATTACCGGTTGAAATTAGAATCGGTCAGAGTGGTTATGAATAGCTAGTAGAAGTGGTAGTTTCTTGGTGTTAAGTGTTGTTGTAGGTTAGTGGATGTGTTTCCAAAGTGTCGAGGTAACTTGGCATTCATTTTGTAGTAGAAGGGTTGTTTTTGTAGGTGATGGTTCGTAGCAACCTTCGAAGAATTGAGAAGAGGTTGTGCTGTGGGTTGTAGAAAAGGGTTGGCCTGAGGTAAATAGAAGTTTCGTAATCTTAATATGTATGTATAGAATGGGCGGTGTCCTGGTAAGGCTAGTGTTGTAGTCAAAGTTTGAAGTGGAAAGGCAATGTAAGTTCAAGGGCCATTGTTGGTTGGACGGGTTCTTGTGAGAAGTGGTTGGCTAGTTGTGTATAAGTAAATTCCTTCTGAAGTCAGCTGGTGGTGTGTGGAACGGCTGGCGGAGTCAAGGTTGGGGTTTTGTGATGTGATTTTCGGATGTTAGGTGAGTAGTCCTTGTGAGTCGTTATGGTGATGATAGCGGCGGATGTGAAGGAATGTCAGCAATACGTTGAGAAGCTTGAGTAAGCAGTTGATGCTTAGGAATTCTTGCTTGATGTGGTAACCTTTGGAAGAGGTTGAGCAGTTGTGCAAGGGGTTTTAGAAGCAGTGAAGGTTGTGGGTCACATGGTGGATGAACTGGATTGGTTGGTGTCACCGTGTGTACGAGTTTTGGGAGTTATGAGTTAAGGTGGTGTATGCTGTAAAAGTTTGGAGGTTCTTCAGGTTGTTGTTGGGGCTATGTGCAGTCCGGAAGTGTGAAAGGTTAAGATGTGGTTAACATCTTAGTGTTCTGGAATTCGTGAACAATATGTGATGGTGTTGGGTTTGGTGGAGTTTTGTGTGGAGAGTGTTCAGTGGTGGTTAAGTCTCCTTTGTTTCCTTGTGGGTTGATTTGAGAAGTTTGGTTGTGCTCTTTTCGCCGGTTGAAATTTTGAGGATGAAATTTCCTAAGAGGGGGAGAGTTGTAACACCCCAATTTTGGGCTTAGAAGTTTTGGGTTTGAACCGGACCGGTCAGATTTTCGGTTCGAATATAAAAGGTGGTTTTAAGGAAATCCTAGTTCGGGATGCATTAAAAATATGGAAAAATATCTAAAAATCCTCTTTTAATATATATAAGAGGATGGTGAAATCAATTTTACAAAATGAGGTTTGGAAATATGACATTTTTAGTTAGTGACTAAAATGTAATTTTTGAAAAGTTCGTGACTGTTTTAAAAGAATTTAAACTTTGAATCTTTAAGAAGCTAATTTACCCAAGGGAGGATTTCTCCAGATTTTTCTAGATTTTTAAAGACTCATTTAATGTTTAATTAATGAAAAGAAAAGAGGGAAAAGATATTTTTAGTTTCATAACTAACTTTTACCAAAATTTTCCTATTTCATTTTCTCTCAAAATTCCCTCAGCCAAACACATTTCCACAGCAACTTTTCCTTTGATTTTTACACCTAAAGTTTAGATTTCAATTCCTAAATGATTCCTAATCATTTCTACACCAAATCCTCACCATTTGCTTAATGAATTTTCAAGGAATTTGGCTCTAAACAAGGAGAAATCCACATTTAGAGGTATGAACGTCCTTCTCCTCTAAGTACTCAGTTCTTTACTGAAATTCCCAAGTTCTCAATCCTTAAATTAAGTTTTATTAAAGGTTTTAATGTTGTGATCTTGATTTTGGCTTAAAATGCAAGATTTGGATTAATTTTGAAGAAATTCGTATTGGATGATTGGGCTTTGTTTTGAGATGTCTTTTTGATGTATTTTGGATGTCTAAATGATGTGTGAATGAGGTTTAATCAATGCAATCCCGAATGAGGTTTAATCAATGCAATCCCGAATGGTGTTTTGTTAATGCTTGAGGTATAAGTACGAGTTTGGGTTTATTTTTGATGTTAATTGATGTTTAATAATGGTTAGAAGTGATGGATCTTGGCTGGGTTAAGTCTTGGAAGTGTTTGGAGGTGATTTCGGTTGTGTTTGGTAGCCGAAATGTTGGATTTGCAAAAAGCAGCGAGTTTAGGTGTGTTGCTGGTGTTTTTAATGCATGATGATGCATTAATCCTCTGTTGTTATGTGCTTGAAACAGGGGAGAATGATCCGTGAGCAATAGAGGTGGCGTTGATGGTTTCGGATGCTTGGAAGGCTGGTTGGCTAGCCTAGTTTTGTGTATCGGTGAGTGAAGTTGGGGTTTTCAGCTTTAAAACCAATGTTTGAAGGTTTTGGGAGCTTAGTTTAAGTCGAAACAACTTAGCTAAGCTCAAGAGTAAGTGAATGGAATTTCTCTCTTGGTTTGTGTTATGAATTGGTTTTTAAAGCACTTGTGATTGTTGGATGCAATGCATGTGATTTGCATGTTTAAATTCTGTTTTGAAAGCATATTTTAGCATGGTTTAATGATGTTTTTGAAAGTCATGTGTGAAGGATGCTCAAGGTAAGAGATCCTTGATTTTGTACATTGGAATTGTGGAATTGATGCATAGTGTTGCATGTTGTTTAATGGCTTTGTTTAATGCTTCAAAACAGTGAAGTGGTGATGGTAATTGGTGGTTTTGGCATTTTGGTTATGCTTGTAAAAACAATGGATTAATGTAGTAAAATGGTTATATTGGCAAGTGATGTAAGTGGTTCTTGGTTACTTTAATCGGATATAGTTAGCCGGCTATAGGATTGGGTGCACTGTGAATTGAGTTGCCTTGGATGTCGAGGGGGTTGTAATTGTACCGTAAACTCCATCCAAGAATCCTAGCGATTGAGGAAATTGGTATCACCACGATGGAGGATGGCTCTCGTGGGTGGGCTTTGTTTAGTGCCACCATGATGGAAGATGGCTCTCGTGGGTGGGCTTGGTTAAGTGCCACCACGATGGAGGATGGCTCTCGTGGGTGAACCTTGTTAAAGTCACCACGATGGAGGGTGACTCTCGTGGGTGGACTTTGTTAAGCGTCACAACGGAGGAGGGTTGCTCCCGTGTGTGAGCTTGGTTAAGGTGATTACAATGGTTGTGGTAGCTTCCATGTGTAAGCCTTGTGATGTGTCCCGGCTCTCGCTAGTATGTTATACAACTTTCGATGAGTGATGTTGAGGGGTTGTGATTGTACCGTTAAACTCCATCACGGGTGTTGAGGGGGTTGTGATTGTACCAGTAAACTCCACCTTGTGTTGTTCGGTTGTGTGTATGGAGCGTGTGGGACAACGCTTGTAATCCGCGTATCCGATTGTGTCTTGTGTTGTGATGGTTTGTGAATTATCACTTGGAAGCCAATATAGTGTTCTTGGATGTAATGAAGCATGAGATGCTTGAAATGATGCAAGGTTGCATGGAAAGTGTGTAATGTTCCAAGAATGCATGTATTACTTGTTAAGCTTGTACAAGTGTTTATCTTATATCTAGAATGGTGCATATGTGCATGGGAATCTCTTTAGTGCATTGAAATCTTGTGAGGACTTGTTTTAAAAGGCATGTAGTGCATTGATGTTTTTGGTAGTTAATGTGTTTTGCTTTTGTTGAATGCATGAGATAGTTTGAAGGAACCAATGGTTTTTGAAAGGTTTTTCTTTGAAATGGCCATCAAGCATATGGTAAGTATGTTGTGAAGTGGAGGTGTTTTCCAAGGAATTTGAGTTTAACCTTGCATGTGGTGTTTATGCATGGAAGGGTTTAATTAATGGTTTTTGCAAGAATGTGTTTTGGGGTAAATTGTTTAGCTTTTCTAAGCTAAAGGTTGATTTTCAAGTTGAGCAAGATATGGTTTAAAGCATGATGTTTCAAAAGAGGTTTTTCAACCAATGTTTTGATTTATCGATTTACAACTACTTTTTTAAAGGAGTTTTATGACTCGCTGCATTGATGGTGTTTTGGTTTTGAGCATTCCTCACTAAGCATTATGTGCTTACGCTCCTTTTTGTCCATCAATGCAGATAATTGAAGTTGGGGCAGCAAGAAGCAAGGGATTCAAGGAGAGCTCCACTTGAGATGTATGTCTGGGTTAATAGCTATAGATAATAAAGGCAATGGGGGGAGAGTCTTTATATTGATGTATAATGAGATTGTGTATGTTGGACAAGTTTGGTTTATGATTTTGAACTATGTGGTTTAACCTTGCAACGTTTGAATCTTCTTATTCATAAGTCGTTATGTTATGCTTCTTGTTTTAAAAGCATGATTAGGTGTTGGATGTGTGGAAGGAGTTGGTGCTCCTAGGAGTTGTTTTGTATCTAGATTTTAATGCAATTTGGTAGTTATGATGCTTGGCATGTTGTTGCTTTGTTGAGGATTTATTTGGAGCATGTTCGATGGGGTTTAGATGTGTTAAAATATGCCTATCTGTTGTTTCTGGGCAGGGTGTTTCGAAACACCCTTGCCTATTTCGAAACAGGTGCTTGATTTGGCCTGGGTGTTTCGAAACGGGTAGAGGTGTTTCAAAACACTTTGGCTACTACAAAGCCCCGTTTCTGAACGGGCTAACCCCGTTTCGAAACACTTGACAGTTGCGCACTGATTTGAATGCTTTTAAGGTTTGCAAGCTTTACGTTTTAGTCCTGATTTTTGTATGTGCAATTGCTTGAGTTCGGGATGTCCGTTTAAGGTGAAATTTGACAGAGAGGCATGAAGCATGACTAATTTCATAATGGTAACTTAAAAATTGGTAAAGTATTCTTAATTTTCTGAATTTACAAATTGGTCCCTAAATTCGTATTTTGTGCAATTGGGTCCCTTATTGTTTAACGATTGCTGTGATTTTTTAGTATTCTTATCTCAAGAGTATGCCTAGGTTTAATGTTCATCTAGACAAGTTTAAAAAGAAAAAAAGGTCGTTAATCAAGGTTGACTTTCGGGTTGACTTTGGTTTTCCCCGTGTAATCTTCGTAGTCCGGGTCAACCGTCTAGGCCAGGCTAAGGGGGTTACACAAAGAGCAACTAATAGTAAAGAAAACTCCCAAGTTGTCGTGGACTGTCATGAATCACCCTAAGCTTACTTCTTCTCTCAAAGGCCAACAAGATCAACCCTTTGGAGCTCCAATAATGGAGGATGCAATGAAGGAGGAGAAGAAGAAGAAGAGTGGCCGCCTCTTCCTCTCTCTCTTTCTTATCTCCTAAACACATTTTTCCAGCCATTTCTTTAATGTGAGTGTCTTGTCCTTTTTATAGTGGGGGCTCCTAGGGTTTTGTGCCCTTAAAAGAATATTCCCTTCACATGTGGGCTCACAGTTGATTGATAGGTTCACATGTTGGGTTGCAAAATATCCTCAGCTCTTTGTCCTCTAGCGCGCCCAAAAATGTCATCCAAAATGCCGTAGCATTTTTCCTTTGCCGATAGGTTGGCAATTTAACCCAGACCCTACGAGTCCCGATCCGATAGGGGCGGGTTTTTCTTTTAAAGTTCGGGTTCGGGCCAGGTCAGGTCGAGTTTTAAAGAAGACATAGTCTGGGTCGGGGCGGGGTCAGGTTTAGGATGAAAATTCCCCGATCCGACCCGACCCACAATCTATAGATTAAATTTAGATATATTTACAAAAATGACACTAATATGTATATATATAATTTAGGGTTTCCCCTTTTCTTCCATATTTATTCAAGACAGAGCCACTCTTGAAATATGGAGATATCTCCATCCTTTTATTTCTGAATCTTTTCAATTTATTACTAAATCTTTTCATTTTGTTTTGTAATTTGTTCTTCCGTTCTTATTATCTCATCCCATGTCTTTGATCATTTTTGTTTTATATTAGATTTTGGCTCATTTTGTCAGTTTTCAAGAGATTTCTTCAAAATCTCCATATTTAATATTGGGTAAGAGACGATATTATGTATAAAATTTCAAAATTTTTAATATATTTTTTTAGTTTTGTATTTTCCATGTTTTCATTACTCCTTTTATTTTCTTCATTTTCCATTTTAGATTTGCTTGTTTTCATTAATCCCTTTATATTTTCATTTTCTATTTTAGATTTGCATGTTTGAATGTAATTAATTCTTTTTTCATTGGATATTCTATTTTAGGTTTCCATTTCAACAATTGTAAAAGAATTTTTTTATTTGAATATAATACTATTGTTGAAAGATTTATTTTCTCGTCATCCAATCTATTAAATTCTCTGGGTTATGTGTTTAGAAATTCTAAAGGAAAAAGTGAATTTATTTTTATTCGGGTTGAATCGGGGCTGGGCAAGTTATTGCTTTAAAAGTCGGGACGGGGTCAGGGTGGGTGAAACACTTTCAAAAGCCGGGTCAAGTGAAAGTTTATAATTTTCGGGTCGGACCGTGGTGGTCAAAAATCCGCCGTACCCCGTTGCCATCCCTATTTGCCATGCTATCATGTACATCACCACACCCAAGCAAACCTTTCCCAAGCAACACTGATTTCATAATTAAATAAAAACAACCAATCAAACACCACCTAATGCAATTATACGAGCTAAATGCAACTATATGCAATGAAATGGGCTTGAAACTTAACAATAACCTGAGTAAAAAGGCATAAAATGTATACTTTTTAAAAGGTTATCATACCCCCAAACTTAAGCTATTGTTTGTCCTCAAGCAATGAGTAGATATGAACAAAGAAAATGCTATGGAAAAGTTTAGATAAAGACAATGCTATGGAAAAATTTCAGTCCTTAAAAAAATATAGGCTTCAACATGCTAGACAAATTTGAAATTTTAAGAACTTTCCTTTATGACAAGATTCTTTTCATGTGTGTGTGCAATTTCATCCAATCTATGCTTAACAAGGTTATAAAATTTCTAGCTAAGTTCTTTATTATACCCTAGTATGCATTGGTCAATTTAAGCACATTTTTACTCCCATAATTCTATTTTTTTCTCATTTTTTGGTACTGATACGAGGGTTGTCAGCTCATCACACCTACCATCTTTAACTCTAGATAAGTGTGGAGCAAACATCTCACCCCCATCTAGTAGGCCGAGTAATCCCGTGAAAACTTTCATTCACTTATATGTTGTTGCTGCCATTTATTTAAACACAGTATCCAAGCAAAACAACGCACAGAGGAGTGTCCCTGTACAACTATGTCGTAACATTTTTTTTCAACACATGCTATAAACAAAAAGGGTGTTCAAACAAGCCTTTCATACTTTCATTTATCATTCAAGCTCATTAATATCATCCATACTAGGGCATGCAAGAGTTCTTCACAAAAAATTCTCTAATCGTTCTTAAGCATAAAGAGCATGCAATCGTATAATTGTTTAATCAAAAAGCATCAAGCCCTAAAGTCAATTCTACTAATTTCAACAGTCATGTATAGTAATTCAATCTATATCCATAAAAATTAAATGCTCATTCTCGGACATCCTCAGTTTATTCGCAAAACTATCTTTGATCTAAACAATATGCCATAGAAAAAATTTGTTCCTAACTACAAAATGCAAATGCTTAACTATGGGCACTAACACCCCCAAACTTCAAAGATACAGTGTCCTCAATGCATGAAAATTAACTAAAACTAAACTAAATGCAATGCAAGGTACCTTGACTAACTCTACTTTGATGGTGGTGGGGTTGTCTTGTGCGCCATATGCTTGACGCGCCTCTTCTTTAGTGCTAGGGTGTTGTAATTTGTTGTGGCATTGTTGTAGGAGGGACATCATCATTCATCTCATCGTTCGTACCAGCAACAAATGGTCTTCTTCCTTGCGACGTTTTGTATCCATGGGGGCTTTACCCCTGTCCACATGTTTGGGATTCTGTTTTGCTAAAAAAACTAATGTTAAAATTAAATAATAAAGAGATAAAGCAAAGAAAAACAAACAAACAAACAAAACCAAACCAAACAAAATTGCTATAGCACAATTTATAGAGGGTTGAAGGGATGCAAACTCTCAAACATCCTAAATTGATGTGGCGATTTTTGTCATGTTCGATTGGAGCACCAATATATACCAAAATGCCCTACACATATTACAGTTCCACCTTCAATATATTTTGCGTGGGCATTTCATATCTTCCATATATGTTCACCATCTCTTGGCATCTATCACAAGATTTATAGAAATCTTGGGTATCCTTGAATAGTGTAGACCAATAGAACTCATATTGTAAGACCTTTGTGGCAATCTTCTCTCCTCCAAAATGCTTTCCACATGAAGCTGAATAGCAGTGGAATAGGATCTATTTTATCTCTTCTTACAAGATGCATTTTCTAATCATTTGATCATTACATTCTTTGAAGAGGTAGGGTTCATCCCAATGACAGTAAGGAACATCGTGCATGAACTTGTTCTTTCCCTCGCTATTCAAATCAAGAGGAAAATAACACTAACATGAAAATTGACAATGTCAGCATACCACGAAATTGCCGCAGCAAATAACAATTACTCATCGAGGAATATTTCCTTAATCTCTATTTCATTCCTTAGTTCTTTCATAATTTCTAGCCTAGAAAGATGACCAACTACTTGGTTTTCAATGCCTTTCAAATCAGTAATGGTCCAACCTAGAGCTTTTTTATGCTGAGCTAAAATATGAATCAAATTACTCTCTTGCTCATGCTTAAGATTACCAGCATTAATTATAGGCAAAGTCTCATTGGAACCAAAATAAGCATGCTTAAGGTGTGAAGGTAAGGGCTTTAGTTTTAGAGTGGGTGGTGCTCAAATGAGGATTTAGTGACATCAGTATCACTTGGTAGACTTCGTTGTGGGTGTGCATGTAATGCTTGAGCAATTTGACCCACTTGAGTTTCCAAAGCTCTCAAAAACGAACTATGACTTTGTAGCAATACTCCTTGTCTCTTGATAGATGCAGTATGATCTTGAAATAAAGCCTTCATAGTCGTCATAAAGTCTTGGAAAGTAGCTTCCAAATAGTTGGAGTTCGATGAAGATGTTAACCCCTTGTTAGTATTTTGCCATGGTATATTTTGTTCAAAACCTGGAGGTGCAATAAGATTTTGTTGTCGATCTGAGCTTCCAGTATTATTATTTCCTCGATTCCCCCAAGAAAGATTAGGATTTTGATGCCATCCTAGGTTATGAATGTTCGAATATGGGTTGTGGTTGTTCATATTGAAGTTCCCCACGTAGTTGGTAGACTTATGGTTTTCGAGGCACTCGCTCACATGATGACTTCCAGCACAACGAATGTAACCCCCTTAGCCCGACCTAGACGGTTGACCCGAACTACGAAGATTACACGGGGAAAACCAAAGTCAACCTTGATTAACGACCCTTTTTTTTCTTTTTAAACTTGTCTAGAGGCACATTAATCCTAGGCATACTCTTGAGATAAGCATACTCAAAAAATCCCAGCAATCGGAAAACAATAAGGGACTCAATTGCACAACCTACGAATTTAGGGACCAAAATGTAAAATCTGTAAATTAAAAGGAATTTGCTAATTTTTAAGATACCATTATGAAATTAGTTAGGTTATAAGCTTCTCTGTCAAATTTCACCTTAAACGGACATCTCGAACTCAAGCAATTGCACATACAAAAATCAGGACTAAAACGTAAAGCTTGCAAACCTCAAAACCATTCAAAACAGTGCCCAACGGTTAAGTGTTTCGAAACGGGAATTGACCGTTCAGAAACGGGGCTTGGCAGTAGCCAACGTGTTTTGAAACACCTCTACCTGTTTCGAAACGCCCAGGCCAAATCATGCACTTGTTTCGAAACAGGCAAGGGTGTTTCGAAACACCCTGCCTAGAAACAGCAGAAAAGCCTGTTTTTACACATCTAATCACCATCAAACATACCCTAAATCAATCCTCAACATAACAAAAACAAGCCAAGCATCATATATACCAAATTGCATGAAAATCTAAATGCAAGACGAGCCTTAGGTGCACCAACTCTTTCAACACATCCAACACTTGATCACGCCTTTAAAACAAGAAGCATATCATAACAACTTATGAATAAGAGGATTCAAATGTTGCAAAGCGATAACAATAAGATTCAAACCACCAACCAAATACGGTCAACATACTCAATCTCATTACACATCAATATAAAAGACTTTCCCCCCATTGTCTTTATTATCTATAGCTATTAACCGAGACATACTTCTCAAATGGAGCTCTCCTTGAATCCCTTGCTTCTCGCTGCCCCAACTTCAATTATCTGCATTGATGGACACAAAGGAGTGTAAGCACATAATGCTTAGTGAGGGATGCTCAAAACCAAAACACCATCAATTCAGCAAATCATAAAACCTTCTTCAAATGTAGATACAAATCAATAAACCAAAGCATTGTTAGAAAACCCCTTTTTAAAGCAACATGCTTGAAACCATGCATTACACAATATGAAACCAACCTTTAGCTTAGAAAAGCTAAACAACTCACCTCAAACACATTCTTGCAAACTATCATTTAAACCCTTTTCATGCCTGAACATCACGTGCAAAGTTAAACACAAATTCCTTGGAAAACACTTCCACTTCACAACATACTTCCCTCATTCTTGGTGAACATCTCAAAGCAAGAAACCTCTTGAAAACCATTTGCTCCTTCTAACTATCTCACGCATTTAACAAATGCAACACATGAACCACAAAAACAACATTTGCATTACATGCCTTCTAAAACAAGCCCTCACAAGAATTCAATGCATTTATGAGATTCTATGCACATATGCACCATTCACATTAGCAAAATATACTTGTGCCCAAGCTTAACAAGCATCACATGCATTCTTGCATCATTTAAATATTTCCCATGCACCTTGCATCATTTCCAAACAACTCTTGATTCATCACATTCAAACACATTATATTGGCTTTCAAGCGATAATTCACAAATCATCACAACATAAGACACAATCGGATACGCGGATTACAAGCGTTGTCCCACACGCTTCATACACACTACCGAACAACACAAGGTGGAGTTTACCGGTACAATCTCAACCCCTCAACACCCGTGATGGAGCTTAGCAGTACAATCTCAACCCCTCAACATCACTCATCGGAAGTTGTATAACTCACTAGCGAGAGTCGGGGCACACCACAAGGCATACACATGGGAGCTACCTCTACCATTGTAATCACCTTAACCAAGCTCACACACGGGAGCAACCCTCCACCGTTGTGACGCTTAACAAGGTCCACCCACGAGAGTCATCCTCCATCGCGGTGATACTTAACATAGTCCACCCACGAGAGCCATCCTCCATCGTGTTGACGCTAAACAAGCCCACCCACGAGAGCCATCCTCCATCGTGGTGACGCTTAACAAGCCCACCCACGAGAGCCATCCTCCATCGCGGTGAAACTAATTTCCTCGATCGCTAGGGTACTTGGATGGAGTCTACGGTACAATCACAAGCCCTCAACATCCAAGGCGACTCAATACACGATGCACCCAATCCTATAGCCGGCTAACTATATCCGATTAAAATAACCAACAACCACTTACATCACTTGCCAATATAACCATTTTACCACATTAATCCACTATTTTTACAAGCATAACCAAAATGCCAAATCCACAAGCATCACATGCTCTAATCATATGCACCCAACACATGCAAGTCAAGGATTACTTACCTTATGCATCTTTATCATAATGGCATTAATAACAACCATTAAACCATGTCCAAACATGCTGAAAAACAATAATTTAAACACAATCATCCCAAGTGCATTTAAAAACCAAAGCATAGCCCAACCAAGAGAGAAATTCCATTTACTTACTCATGAGCTGAGCTAAGTTGTTTAGACTTAAACTAAGCTCCCAAAGCCCCATCCAAAATATTTCAAAGCTGGAAAACTCTTTACCATTCACCGATACACAAAACTACGCTAGCCGTTAAGCCTTCCAAGCATCTGAAACCTCCAACGCCACCTCTATTGCCTCCGGATCATTATCCCCTGTCTTAAACACATAACAACAGTGGATTAATGCATCATTATGCAATAAAATCACCAGCAACACACCTAAACTCGCTGCTCTACAAAAATCCAACATTTTGGCTACCAAACACAACCGAAAACACCTCCAAACTCTTCCAAAACATAACCCAGCTAAGATCCAACACTTCCAACCATTTCTAAACATCAATTAACATCCAAAATGATCCCAAACTCGTCCTTATACCTCCAGCATTAACAGAACACCAAAAACCACCATTTTCACAAGTAAAAACTTAGGAAAATCAACCTATTCGAGATTGCATTGATTAAACCTCCATTTCATATCTGTTAAACACCCAAAATACATCAAAAAGACATCTCAAAACAATGCCCAATCATCTATTACGAATTTCATTAAAATTAAATCCAAATCTTGCATTTTAAGCCAAAATCAAGATCACAACATTAAAACCTTTAATAAAGCTCAATTTAAGGATTGATAACTTTGGAATTTCAGTAAAGAACTGAGTATTTAGAGGATAAGGACGTTCATACCTCTAAATGTGGATTTCTCCTTGTTCAGAGCCAAAATCCTTGAAAATTCATTAAGCAAATGGTGAGGATTTGATGTAGAAATAATTAGGAATCATTTGGGAATTGAAAACTCTTCTTTAGGTGTGAAAATCAAAAGGAAAGTTGCTGTGGAAATGTGTTTGGCTTAGGGAATTTTGAGAGAAAATGAAATGGGAAAATTTTGGTAAAAGTTAGTTATGAAACTAAAATATCACTTTTCCCTCTTTTCTTTTTTATTAATTAAACACTAAATGAGTCTTAAAAATTAAGAAAAATCTGGAGAAATCCTCCCTTGGGTAAATTAGCTCCTTAAAGATTCAAAGATTCAATCCTTTTAAAATAGTCACGAACTTTTCAAAAATTACATTTTAGTCACTAACTTGAAATGTCATATTTCCAAACCTCATTTTGTAAAATTGATTTCACCACTCTCTTATATATAATAAAAGAGGATTTTTAGATATTTTTCCATATTTTTAATGCATCCCAAACTAGGCTTTCCCTAAAACCACCTTTTATATTCGAACCGAACATCCGACCGGTCCGGTTCAAACCAAAAACTTATAAGCCCAAAATTGGGGTGTTACAACTCTCCCCCTCTTAGGAAATTTCGTCCCCGAAATTTCAGCCGGCGAAAAGAGCACAACCAAACTTCTCAAAGCAACCCACAAGGCAACATAGGAGACTTAACCACCACTGAACAATCTCCACACAAAACTATACAAAACCAGCTCCTCCACAAATCAACTTACACTATAACCAAACCCAACACCACTACATACTGTTCACAAATTCCAAAACACTCAGATGTTAACCAAAGCTTAACCTTTCACACTTTCGAACTGCGCATAGCCCCAACAACAACCCGAAGAACCTCCAAACTTTTACAACATACTCCACCTTAACTCATAACTCCCAAAACTCGCACACACGGTGACACCAACCCATCCAGTTCAGCCACCATGTGACCCACAACCTTCACTGCTTCTAAAACCCCTTGCAAAACTGCTCAACCTCTTCCAAAGGTTACCACATCAAGCTAAAATTTCTTAAGCATCAACTGCTTACTCAAACTTCTTAACGTATTGATAACATCCCTTCACCTCCGCCACTATCACTACCATAACGACTCACCAAAACTACTCACACAACATTCGAAATTCATGTCGCAAAACTCCAACCTTAACTCTGTCAGCCGTTCCACGTACCCCTAGTTGACTTTAGAAAGGATTTACTTATACATGATAAACAGACCACTTCTCACTAGAACCCGTCCAACCAACAATGGCCCTTGAACTTACATTGTCTTTCCACTTCAAGCTTTGACTACAACACTAGCCTTACCAGGACACCGCCCATTCTATACATACATTTTAAGATTACGAAACTTCTACTCTCCCCAAGTCAAACCTTTTCTACAACCCTCAACACAACCTCTTCTCAACTCCTCAAAGGTTGCTACGAGCCATCACCTACATAAACACCCTCCTATTACCACATCAATGCCAAGTCACCTCAGCATTCAGGAGACACATCCACTATCCTACTACATCACTTAACACAAAGAACCACCACATCTATCAGCTATTCAAAACTACTTGACCGGTTCTAACTCCAACCGGAAATCTCCTCACCACCATACCGCTAAACTCTTTAAGCACCAAAACACTTCCCTCCTGTTAATAACACAAGATCGCAGCCACTATTACTAACAACTCACCTACTGCCCTCCATTACTTCTAACATTCTTCTAGCACCGTAACAACTCTTAAAACCCACCATCCAACCTAATCCTACCACAACACTAACGGACCCGATTAACTATTAGCAAGTGTGAATGTTCGTATGCATGGTCACCAATATGCCTTATCAATGCCTGTGCATGTATGCAAAACCTCTAATGTCATGTCACATGTATGCATGTACCAACACATATATATAATATATTATATAAAAAAATGGTTTTAACTGTGCATGTATGTCAGTTCACACCCACCAATAACATCCCCAAAGTCCGTCTAAGATCAACCTCTTACCCCACTTCTAACTTGTCCAACTCTACCATTCTAACAATCCGCTAACTACAAAATACTCCACTAATGCCCTCTTCACACTAAAGGTGTTTTCAAAACAACACCAACTACTACCCAAAACTTGCTAGCTATAAGACCATACCCACTACGCAAGGGAAAACCAAACCGAAACCAAACTAAGATAACTAGGGTAAAGATTACTTAACAAGGTTACCTGTAAACATCTCTCTGCCTCAGGGCTTCAACAGACAAACTCTCTTCTTCGCAGAACCATCATTCTCTAGCCGCACCACCACAGCATCAGCCAACACCTTAAGGTCATCACCATCTCCCTACGGTAAAGAACCCTGACTACCCCAAGCCAACTTCAAACAATTTCGTCTCAAATGTCCAACAGGCCCACAATTCCAACAAGATTCATTCCTCAAGCTCCTCACACCTTTCTGCCCTTCCTTCCACCTTCGAACTTTGTCTCGGCCGCACCCACGACCCTTCTGAGACCCTTTTGCTACCATTGAAGCTGATCTCACCACTTGAGGACAATTCCGCTTCACATGCTCCTTAAAACCACAGCTCCAACAAACTCCCGCACCCCAACAACCTCCAACATGACACCTTCCACAACGGTCGCACATCGGCAATCGAGCTACCACTCTTTGATCATGTAGCACTTGCCCCACATCTGCACTACCATCTAGGCTTCGATTCAAGCAAAACC
This sequence comes from Hibiscus tridactylites, assembly GCA_958450335.1. Classification (NCBI taxonomy): domain Eukaryota; kingdom Viridiplantae; phylum Streptophyta; class Magnoliopsida; order Malvales; family Malvaceae; genus Hibiscus; species Hibiscus tridactylites. The sequence goes on from OY288269.1 coordinate 33,885,721, forward strand.
TTCTATCACGTAACCTCTTATGCTGACCGCTCCCGAGATAAGTACCTACAGCTCTCTTGTTAAAACTTTTCTCACCTTCATAAACTAAAGCCACACCCCCACGTTGCTTAACCCTTGGGAATTTCTTTCCAAGGTACCTTTTATAAAAAGCAGACACAAAGAAGTCCCAATCTATATCGTGGATATGCGTTGCCACCGCCACAGACGTCCACTAGGCACAAGCGTCCTCCAACATCAATGAGACCACACTTCCCAGCTTACAGGCGTGGTCACACCCTTCCTGATCCAAAATCAGAATTACACTGGCTAACAAAGCCTCGAACGCCTCAGGCGTCGAACCACGATACTCCACAGCTCCCAAATCATATAAACGTTGTTTTGACAAACTTGCGTGTCCCACAGTTGACACATCCCCAGGCCTCACTTTAACCACGGCCTGAGATGTTCCTGACACCTCTTGAACTATAGGTGATGAACTCTTCATCACATAACAAACTTCCTCCTCCTGCCTTAATACCTCAACTCCAGACACTGTAGGCTGAAACGAAACACCTCCACCAAAAGGTGAATTCCAAGACTTAACAACCTGCTCTAAAGCAACAACCATCTCACCCAACTGCCATTCTCTCATCGATTCCATCGCGCTAACAACAACAAGCAATCATAACAAAACAAACAAAACCATCAAGCTAGCTTCAAGCAAGGATTCAAGACTCCAACTCCAGCATAACACAATAGCTATAATAATAAGGCAATGGGTATCCTGAATTCTCCCCTTTTACATGACACAACAATAAAAAATCATGGATATCACAACATCGAGCATATCAATCAACATACTTCGATCATGCCCTTATCAAACAATATTCACCCGCAGCAGCATATCATCAACATATCATACCTATCACACTTATCACAACACCAGCATATCATCAGTACAATTTCACATTAGCTCAATGAAGATTCATAACCAAAAAGCATGATAAAAACATCAACAATTCGCTCAAAGACACACATTTCAACCGACTTTCAACCACACATCAGAATAAACATCAAACACTTATGACAACAATTTACCATTTCCCCAAGCATTCGCAATTCAGCTCTGATACCACCAAATGTAACCCCCTTAGCTCGGCCTAGACGGTTGACCCGAACTACAAAGATTACACGGGGAAAACCAAAGTCAACCCGAAAGTCAACCTTGATTAACGACCTTTTTTTTCTTTTTAAACTTGTCTAGATGAACATTAATCCTAGGCATACTCTTGAGATAAGCATACTAAAAAAATCACAGCAATCAGAAAACAATAAGGGACTCAATTGGACAACCTACGAATTTAGGGGCCAAAATGTAAAATTTGGAAATTAAAAGGACTTTGCTAATTTTTAAGATATCATTATGAAATTAGTTAGGTTATAAGCTTCTCTGTCGAATTTCACCTTAAACGGACATCTCGATCTCAAGCAATTGCACATACAAAAATCAGGACTAAAACGTAAAGCTTGCAAACCTCAAAACCATTCAAAACAGTGCCCAACGGTCAAGTGTTTCGAAACGGCAATTGACCATTCAGAAACGGGGCTTGGTAGTAGCCAAAGTGTTTCGAAACACCTCTACTCGTTTCGAAACGCCCAGGCCAAATCATTCGCCTGTTTCGAAACAAGCAATGGTGTTTCGAAACACCCTGCCTAGAAACAACAGAAAAGCCTGTTTTTACACATCTAATCACCATCAAACATACTCTAAATCAATCCTCAACACAACAACAACAAGCCAAGCATCATATCTACCAAATTGCATGAAAATATAAATGCAAGACTAGCCTTAGGTGCACCAATTCTTTCAACACATCCAACACTTGACATGCCTTTAAAACAAGAAGCATATCATAACAACTTATGTATAAGAGGATTCAAAAATTGCAAAGCGATAACAATAAGATTCAAACCACCAACCAAATACGGTCAACATACTCAATCTCATTACACATCAATATAAAAGACTTTTCCCCTATTGCCTTTATTATCTATAACTATTAACCGAGACATACTTCTCAAGTGGAGCTCTCCTTGGATCCCTTGCTTCTCGATGCCCCAACTTCAATAATCTGCTTGATGGACACAAAGGAGCGTAAGCACATAATACTTAGTGAGGGATGCTCAAAACCAAAACACCATCAATGCAGCAAATCATAAAACCTTCTTCAAAAGTAGATACAAATCAATAAACCAAAGCATTGTTTGAAAACCCCTTTTTAAAGCAACATGCTTCAAACCATGCATTACACAATATGAAAACCAACCTTTAGCTTAGAAAAGCTAAACAACTCACCTCAAAAACATTCTTGCAAACTATCATTTAAACCATTTTCATGCATGAACATCACATGCAAAGTCACACACAAATTCCTTGGAAAACACTTCCACTTCACAACATACTTCCCTCATTCTTGATGAACATCTCAAAACAAGAAACCTCTTGAAAACCATTTGCTCCTTCTAACTATCTCACGCATTTAACAAATGCAACAAATGAACCACAAAAACAACATTTGCATTACATGCCTTCTAAAACAAGCCCTCACAAGACTTCAATGCATTTATGAGATTCTATGCACATATGCACCATTCACATTAGCAAAATATACTTGTGCCCAAGCTTAACAAGCATCACATGCATTCTTGCATCATTTACATATTTCCCATGCACCTTGCATCATTTCAAAAAAACTCTTGATTCATCACATTCAAACACATTATATTGGCTTTCAAGCGAAAATTCACAAATCATCACAACACAAGACACAATCGGATACGCAGATTACATGCGTTGTCCCACACGCTTCGTACACACTACCGAACAACACAAGGTGGAGTTTACCGGTACAATCTCAACCCTTCAACACCCGTGATGGAGTTTAGCGGTACAATCTCAACCCCTCAACATCACTCATCGGAAGTTGTATAACTCACTAGCGAGAGTCGGGACACACCACAAGGCATACACATGGGAGCTACCTCCACCATTGTAATCACCTTAACCAAGCTCACACACGGGAGCAACCCTCCACCGTTGTGACGCTTAACAAGGTCCACCCACGAGAGTCATCCTCCATCACGGTGACACTTAACATAGTCCACCCACGAGAGCCATCCTCCATCATGGTGACGCTTAACAAGCCCACCCACGAGAGCCATCCTCCATCGTGGTGACGCTTAACAAGCCCACCCACGAGAGCCATCCTCCATCGCGGTGACACTAATTTCCTCGATCGCTAGGGTACTTGGATGGAGTCGACGGTACAATCACAACCCCTCAACAACCAAGGAGACTCAATTCACAGTGCACCTAATCCTATAGTCGGATAACTATATCCGATTAAAGTAACCAACAACCACTTACATCACTTGCCAATATAACCATTTTACCACATTAATCCTTTGTTTTTACAAGCATAACCAAAATGCCAAATCCACAAGCATCACATGCTTTAATCAAATGCACCCAACACATGCAAGTCAAGGATTACTTACCTTATGCATATTTATCATAATGACATTAATAACCAACATTAAATCTTGTCCAAACATGCTTAAAAACAGTAATTTAAGCACAATCATCCCAAGTGCATTTAAAAACCAAAGCATAACCCAACCAAGAGAGAAATTCCATTTACTTACTCTTGAGCTTAGCTAAGTTGTTTAGACATAAACGAAGCTCCCAAAGCCCCATCCAAAATGTTTCAAAGCTGGAAAACTCTTTACCACTCACCGATACACAAAACTACGCTAGCCGTTAAGCCTTTCAAGCATCCGAAACCTCCAACGCCACCTCTATTGTCTCTGGATCATTCTCCCCTGGTTTAAAAACATAACAACAGAGGATTAATGCATCATTATGCATTAAAATCACCAGAAACACACCTAAACTTGCTGCTCTACAAAAATCCAACATTTCGGCTACCAAACACAACCGAAAACACCTCCAAACTCTTCCAAAACATAACTGATGTGAGCACATCTTCACCAGCATATGTTGCTGATCCGGAGGTCTTGTCGTTAGGACCAATTACGCGATCTAGGGTGCAACGTTTCAAGGAAGCTATGTTCCTTACTTGTGCTAATATTTCTGAACCATTTGATAATGCATGTGCCATAGATAGTAAGCCTTTTAATGTGTTGTATGTTGATATGTGACATTTATATTATATTAATTATTAGGTGTGTTTGAGTATGACTTATAATGTTTTGTTTTGGTTTAATTTTAAATTAATATAAGGTGACTTATTATTATTATATATTTGTTTTATAGGACCAAGTTTAAGTGTGTAATGTACATGCATGACCATCCATGCCTTCATGCGTGACAAGCTTGCATGGCCCATGCGTGTTCACCCTTTGTGCTTGTATGGCTGAATGATGCTGCCCATCTCCTTTCAATTGGTGCGGCAAGGAGAAGGATAAGATCCAGGGAGGTTGTCTTTTTTGAATTTCAAAACAAGGCACATTAAACATGTGCCTATTTTCACCAAAGGGCGCCACTTTCCTTTCAAATGAGTGGCCGAAATACAATCTGCATTTTTTTACTTTTTGTTATTTTTTTAAATTTTTTTAAGCCACATGTTTCATTTCGGCTTAACCACCTTTGTAGTCTATATATATGTATTAAAAAAATGTAACATGGTTATCAACTTTGAAATAAAATCATATTTGAGAGAATTTTCTCTTTTCGGTTCTTTTTAGAACTATTCGAAACTCAAACTTGTTTGTTTGTCATTGATACTTCGTGTTCCTAAATTGCTATTTAGCGGGTCCAAGTCCTTCGACGTTAAACAGATTCGATTCGGGTTTGCTCAGTAGATTGTGCAGGTTCTTTCGAGTTTAGCGTTTCCAACATCGGTCGTTTTTGAAGCCTTCTTCACCATCGTTGAAGTTCTTTCCAAAACGCCAAAATTATCATATTACTCTATATTATTTTTTTATTTTTTTCATCTTTAAGTCCCTATTTAAAATAAATATGTCGTATAATTTTTGTTGTTTCCTTGTTGATTTTATTGCAGGAACGTGCCTACAACACTCCCAGATCCGTAACAAACAAGGATAGTCCGTTTCGGCAGACTGCCCCTTATTATGTGGTAATCAGAGCCTAGGTTGTTGGATTCGTTGTAAGTTCCTGCAAATTCGAGTAAAAAAAACAAAAAAAACAGATTCGAAAAAAAAACTGATTAAAAAAACAGATTCGAACAAAAAAATAGATTTGAAAAAAAGATTCGAATAAAAAACAGATTAAAAAAAACAGATTCGAAAAAAAAATAGATTCGGACAAAAAAACAGATTCGAAAAAAAATAGATTCGAACAAAAAAAAGAGATTAAAAAAACAGATTTGAATATAAAAAAACATTTTAGATTCAAAAGTGTTTATATATATATATATATATATATATATATATATATATATATATATATATATATATGTATGTATTATTATTGTTGTGTTCCTATTGTAAATGATGATATTTGTACGAGTTTGTTATGTAACTTTGATGTGCTCGGAAATCAACCGAAGTGAACTATGCTTGTTTGTTCGGTAATAGTAAGGTTGTAAGCACGTCTTCGCAGTAAGGTTCTCTAAACTCTTCATTTTTCATCTTTTGGTTCCTTTTTTTTCGTGTCATTATCTTTTTCATCTTTTCTTTATTTTTCAGTCTTATTTTCTTTCTTTTTGTGTCACCTTTTTTTTCTTTCTTTGTTTCCTTAACCGTTGTTTTCTTGTAGCCAACACCATTGTAACAAGTTTCGAGACGTTGTATTAGTTCTTTAAAGAACTGATTACGAGAAAGTGTAAGGGAAAAAGGCATTGAGCGTTGTGAGAACAGAAGGGGAGACAAAAAGAGCCATTCAAGTATTCTCCCGAGTGAAACACGAGCGCTGAGTGTTAATTTTTTAGTGCACTATTCTTTGGAGTGACATCTGCGAGACTTTGATTGTGTGTTGTGAGGTCCTTTTTGTTTGTTTTTTTACTAACCTATAATAGTGTTTTCTTTTGTTTGTTTGTTTTGTTGTTGATTATGGCAGGTTCCGATGATCACACGGTTGAACAGGATCCACTGATTCCTCAAATGCAAGCCTTAGAGAGAATGATGCAATGAGTAGTGGCTACCGCCTTAGAGCCATTACAGTCGAGGATGGATAGGTTTGACGGAGGATCAAACTCTATTAATGACGTATTGAACGAAAATGAAGTCGAACGGTCACCGAGGCAGCATACTCCTAGACAAGGACGTGTGCAACAGGTAGACGATAATTTGAATAACATTAAGGTTGATATTCCTTCTTTTCAGGGACGTTCAGATCCTGATGCATACTTGGCTTGGGAAAGCAAAGTGGAGCACATTTTCGAGTGTTATAATTACTCGGAACAGAAAAAGGTTCGATTAGCAGCAACAGAATTTGTTGATTATGCCTTGATATGGTGGGACCAGTTATTGCTTAGCCGTAGACGTACTGGTGATGATCCAGTTGCAACATGGATCGAGATGAAGCGACTAATGCGTAAAAGGTTTGTTCCTATTCACTATCATCGTGATTTGTTTCAAAAATTGCAAAACTTGAAACAGGGAATTATGAGTGTTGAAGATTATTTCAAGGATATGGAAATGGCTATGATGCGTGCGAATATCGAGGAAGATCAAGAAGCTGCCATGGCACGTTTTTTAGCAGGGTTGAACACCGAGATTGCCAATGCTGTTGAGTTACAGCATTATGTCGAGGTTGATGACATGGTGCAGATGGCAATAAAGATTGAACGACAGCAGCGCAGGAAGTCTTCAAATCGAGGTAACCCTTCTTTTAAATCCTTTTCAAATCCATTATATACTCCTAACAATTCCAGGAAGCAAGCACCACAACAACCACATCGGATTCGTGAGCAAGGCGAAACCAGCAAACCAAAGGCCCCCGTTGCTGATAATGGGCGTTGTTAGCATCAAGCTCAAGTATCCCGTGAGTCTTCCTCCCTATTTCAAGTCTTGAAGTTGGAAATTGGTAGTCATTGTCTGTTATCCTATCAAGGATATCAAATGCTTCAGCAGGTGACTTGTCCAACGAAGTTCCATTTGCTAAAGCATCTAGCATCATCCTTGTGGGAGCATTAACTCCATTGTAGAACATCACAACTTGCGTCCAGTCTTGAAAACCATGATTTGTGCATTTGTGAACCAGTCCCTTGTATCTATCCCAACACTCGTACATCAACTCGTCATCAACTTGGTGAAAGGAAGCAATGTCATTCCTTAGCTGAGTGTTCATATTGGGTGGATTATACCGCAGTAAAAATATCCTGCATATGTCTATCCATGATTTCGTCGAGTCGGAAGGTACTCCACTAAGCCATGCCCTTGCTTGATCTCTCAATGAGTATGTGAATAACTTTAATTTTAGCACATCCTCATGCACACCTTGTTGTAAAAAAGAGTCACACACCTCTAGAAAGCATGTATATGTTGCCTTGCATCATTATGAAGCGCACCACCAAACTGTCCAATAGAGTTCAACATGTTGAACATTACCAATTTGAGCTTGAATTGGGCTACCTAAAACTTGGGAGCTATAATCCCAGGGTTGAGATCATCCAAGATGGGTGCAAGATAATCTCTAATAGGTCTTGGTCGAGCTACAACTCCATCACTATAAATTGTTGCAACATTTCGATCTGCAAGGTCTTCAACTGGATTTTAAACTCCGTAAATGGTTCTTGGAACACGTCTTCTTTGACGAAATAAACTTTCGATCTCAAGTTCAAAAGGGAATAATGGTTCCCCAAGTCTTCCTCGCGTCATGCAACAGCACAACACCTAAAAAAGATAAACAAAAACAGCTAGTCTAAACAAAAAGAAGAAATAAAATGGTGCACAAACTAAACTTAAAATAACCAATTCACAATTCCCGGCAACAGTACCAAAAACTTGTTGCGAGTAGGGGTGTACTATAAATGATACGCAAATGGTCCAAGTATACACATCAAAACAAGTAGTAAAGTGATGAGTGAGTATCGACTCTATGGGGATTGGAGGTATTTCAAGTCAAGTTAAAGCACACAAAACACAAAGTGAATTTAAATCCAATAGCAAGCAGGGACAGGTGACGAAATGTCTTAGCAAACAACTGTAATAAAAACTAGAACTATACGATAAGACTTCAAACGTCCTCAGACGTGTGGAAACTATCAAATGGGATGACGGGCAGGGTTTATCAAGGATTCTTATGCCTAGTTCTCATGAATGCCTAACACTTTTCAGCTTATACTATGCTCGACAAAATTTACTTTGGTGTTTCTAAACTATCTCTAGAAAGAAACATGATGACTAGAATGCTATAGCAATACCTTTCAGCGTGAACCCTAGCAAGCTACTTATCGATGAAGTTCTAGTCCTTTTAGTCGTTGAAACTCTACCCTTATCTCTAAGGTTAGGGTTTTGCCTCTCATCATCAAACCCCATTGTCCACGTATATCTAAGCTTAACGCTCTCGAATATTAAGCTATCAAACACTTAAGTAAAGGCTAACTCTCGAAAGCTTTTACAAACCTAAGGCAATAAAACAATGAACAAAGCATGCATGAAACTGGAAAATGCTAAAACGTCCATTAAAACTAAAACATAATCATTCACAAATAAACCCAAGCCACTTAAAGTTTGTTCATGGCTGGGAAAATATCATCCAAAATCATTTGTTTAACACAACCTATTCTAGAAAAAATATGTAAAAGCAAAGAGCAACTAAGAGTAAAGAAACTCTCAAACCGTCATGGACTGTTGTGAACCACCCTAAGATTGTTGCTTCTCTCAAAGGTCAGCAAGATCAACCCTTTGGAGCTCCAACAATGGAGGAAGCAATGAATGAGAAGAAGAAGAAGAAGAAGAAGAAGAAAAGTGGATGGCTCTTCCTCTCTCTCTCTCTCTCTCTCTCTCTTTCTTATCTCTTAAACACATTTTCCAGCTCTTTCTTTAATGTGGGTCTCTTGTCCTTTATATAGTTGGGGCTCCTAGGGTTTTGTGCCTTTAATTCCAAGGGAATATTCCCTTCATATGTGGGCTCACAACTGATTGATAGGTTCACGTGTGGGGCTGCAAAATATCCTCAGCTCTTTGTCCTCTAGCGTGCCCAAAAATGTCGTCCAAAATGTCGTAGCATTTTTCATTTTCCATGCACTACTTTATAACTATCCTGCACATCACCACACCCAAACAAACCTTTCCCAAGCAGCATCGAGTTCGCAATTAAATAAAAACTGCAAATCAAACACCACCAAATGCAATTATATGAGCTAAATGCAACTATATGCAACGAAATGGGCTTCAAACTAAACAATAACCTAAGTTTTCTGAAAACCATTCGCACCCTATAGGCATAATCCCTAGAGGTGGGTCAACCAAGGTCCAAACTTGGTTTTCTGACATGAAATCCATCTCAAATTTCATAGCCTATAGCCATTTCTCAGAGTCTTGGCATGTCACTGCTTTTTTATAAGTCCTAGGCTCATCTTGATCAATGAAGAGAACATCACCATGCAATGTGACAAGAAATCTATATTTCTCAGGCGTATTGCGTTCTCTCAAGGATCTTCGCAATGGTTGTGTTTCCAAAGCAATTGAATGTTCTTCAACAAATTGTGGAAATTGTTGTTGTTCAATCTCTGGTTCAAAGATTTGTGGTTGATCTTGAATTTCATTGAGTTTAATATTTCTCCCACTTCCTTTTCTGAAAACAAATTACATTTCTAAGAAGATTCATGTTTGAGCAACAAACACTCCATTCTCAGTACGATTGAAGAAATAATATCCTTTAGTTTCTTTAGGATAACCTACAAAATTACATTGATGAAATTTTGGTTCGAGCTTTTTATACATTTGATGTTTAACATAAGCTTCGTATCCTCAAATTTTCATAAAAGACATACTAGGATGTTTCTAATTCATATCTCGTGTGGTGTCTTTTGAACTGATTTAGATGGAACACGATTTAGTGTTAAAGCATCTGTTTCTAGCCCATGTTCCCAAAACAAAACTGAAAGATCAAAATGACTCATCATTGATCAAACCAAGTCCAAAAATGTTCGATTTCTTCTTTCAGAAACTCAATTCCATTGTGGAGTATCAGCAGGTGTAAGTTGTGAGACAATCCCACATTCCTTAATAAGGTCTCCAAACTCTAAACTTAAGTACTCTCCTCCTCGATCTGATCGAAGAGTCTTAATGTTTTTTTCTTAGTTGGTTTTGTACTTCAGTTTTGAATTCCTTGAACTTTTTAAGGGCTTCATATTAATGATGTTTTGGTTAAATGTACTCATATCTACTGAAGTCATCTATGAAAGTAATGAAGTATTGAAACCATCTTTTGGCTTTTGTGTTCATTGGTCGACATACATCACTATGTATTAATCACAATAAATCAGTCGCTGGCTCACTTTTACAATTAAAAGGAGCTTTGGTCATCTTTCCCAACAAGCAAGGCTCACATAAATCAAATTGTTCGAAAACAAATGAATCCAATAATTGGGTCGTGAATCAAGGTTGACTATCTGGTTGACTTTGGTTTTCCCTGTGTAATCTTCATAGTTCGGGTCAATCGTCTAGGTCGGGCTAAGGGGGTTACATTTGGTGGTATCAGAGCTTGGTTATCAAATAATTGGGGTTTGATATGTGCATGATGTATGTGTTTTTGCATGATGTGTCTTTTGGGTGAAAGAATGATGTGTGAATAGTGATGTATGATTCAGTGGAGATGTTTTTTTTTTCATGCTATGCTATGTTTGGAGTGTGATAGGGGATCCCATTTCCATATCAAAACTAATGAGGGGAATTGTTTTTGAAAATGAGTTTGAGTACTTGGATTACTTACCTTATTGTGCCTAATTGTGTTTATTGCATTTTTGTCAGTGCATTGTTTTCTATATAATGGGGCCACGTAGAGAGCTAAGAATCAATTCTAGATCGACCGCTGGTAATGAGAATGCTGATAATTTACCGCCTCTTCCTAGTGGTGCACCACCCGGTGGTGGTGGTGCTGGAGTTGGTAACGCTGGTGCTGGTTCTAGGGTCGCTGGACCCAAGGGTGCACAGGGGCAAGCTACTCCTAACATGACCATTTTGATTCAAGCTATTGCCAGAGCCTTCCAGGCAGCAGTAGCTGGAGCTCATGGAGCTGCGCATCAGGATGATGCCAATGTGAGGTTGCCTTTGGAACGTCTTCGCATTCTAGGAAGGACTGAGTTCAGGGGCTTATCTTCAAAAGGATATGAGTCTTGGTTGGAGAGCACCAAGCGGATTCTGGGTCAGATGAACTGCAATAATGTGCAGAAGCTGGGTTGTGTTGGACGTTTTTCGTGAATGCGTTCAAGAGGAAGTACCTGGGAGTGTGTTAGGTAGATGATAAGAAAAGAGAATTTGTTCGCCTCAGTCAGTATGCGCCTGAGCTAATCCCTAGTGAGCGGGAGAGGTGCGAATGATTCCGTTATGGGCTAGTAGCGGATGTTAAGACTTATATGCTTGCGACTGATTATACGAATTTTGATGTCTTGGTCACTAGAGCAAAGGACATTGAGTCAAATCTTTGTCTGACTAGTCGAGCGGGTGGATCTAGCTCCGGGAAGCGAGCGGTTGAATGCGATTATGGTAGAGATCACAACAAGAGGCATAAGTATAGGAGACAACATTATGATGCTAGGCGTGGGCATTATGAATTCCTTGTAATGCCGTTTGGCATGACGAATGCTCCTGCTGCTTTCATGGATATGATGAATAGAGTGTTCCATGAATACTTGGACAAGTTCGTTGTAGTGTTCATCGACAATATCCTTGTGTACTCTCGTACTGAGGAGGAGCATGAAGGTCATTTGAGGGTTGTCTTGCAAGCACTTCTGGAAAATTAGCTTTATGCTAAGTTGAGCAAGTGTGAGTTTTGGCTAAAGGAAGTTGTGTTCCTTGGTCAAGTGGTTTCGGCTGAGGGGATTCGTGTTGATCCTCAGAAGGTTGAGGCGGTGATGAATTGGAAGCCTCATAAGTCTGTTCATGAAGTTCGTAGTTTCCTAGGATTGGCAGGATATTACCGGAGGTTTGTGGATGGATTTTCAAAGATTGCTGCCCCTCTAACATATTTTTTGCAAAAAGATGTTAAGTATGAGTGGGCGGAAGCGAGACAACAAGCTTTTGAGAAGCTTAAGGCAACTTTGATGCAAGCTCCTATTCTGGTTCAACCTGAATCAGGAAAAGAGTTTGTGGTGTACAATGACGCATCCTATGTTGGTTTGGGGTGTGTGCTAATGCAAGAGGGTAAGGTGGTGGCTTATGCATCGCGACAGTTGAAGGTGCATGAGCGCAATTATCCTACGCATGATATTGAGTTAGTTGTGGTGGTTTTTGCTTTGAAGATCTGGAGACATTATCTTTACGGTGAGGAGTGTATTGTGTACACGGATCACAAGAGTTTGAAGTATTTGATGTCTCAAAAAGAGTTAAATCTTAGGCAACGACGTTGGGTTGAGCTGCTTAAGTATTACGAACTAACGATCGAGTACCATCCGGGAAAAGCTAATGTTGTGGCGGATGCCTTGAGCAGGAAAGTGGCGGTAGAGTTAAGGGCTATGTTTGCTATCTTGAGCATTTCGCGAGATGAAGGTCTTGTGGCTGAATTGCAAGTGAAACCATCTCCGGTTCAGTTATTAAAGGATAAGCTGTTCTTGGATGATTCTTTGGTGCCACATGTGCAGAATATTACTGAGGATAGATCATCGAGTTTTTGTTTAATGATGATGAAGTTCTATGTTTTGGGAATCAAATAGTAGTGTTGAATGATGTGGAGTTGAGGCGTACTATTCTGACTGAAGCTCATAGTAGTCCTTTTGCTATGCACCCTGGTAGTACAAAGATGTACCGTGATTTGAAGGATAAGTACTATTGGGTGGGTTTGAAGAAAGATGTTGTGGAATATGTGGGTAAGTGCATGGTTTGTCAGCGGGTTAAGGCTGAGCATCAGTTTCCTTCAGGGTTGTTGCAACTGTTGAGGATTCCTGAATGGAAGTGGGAAAGAATTACCAAGGACTTTGTGTCTGGTTTGCCCTTCTCTCCATCGAAGAAGAATTCAGTGTGGGTGATTGTGGATCACCTTACGAAGTGTACGCATTTCTTACGTGTGCATACCACGTATACCTTGGATAAGCTTTCCTAGTTGTACATTGTTGAGATTGTACGTCTGCATGGGGTACCAAAATCTATAGCGTCGGATAGAGATTCGAGGTTCACATCGTGATTTTGGGAATGCTTGCATCAAGCTTTGGGTACGCGGATGAATTTTAGTACTTCTTATCATCCATGGTCGAATGGACAGTCTGAGCGTGTTATTCAAGTGCTTGAGGATATGTTGAGGTGTTGTGTGATTGAGTTTCAAGGCTCTTGGGAGAAGCATTTGCCTTTGGTGGAGTTTGCTTATAATAACAGCTATTAGGCAAGTATTCAAATGGCACCTTATGAAGCCTTGTATGGGAGGAAGTGCATAACTCCTCTTTGCTGGGATGAAACATGTCAGAAGTTGGTCTCGATGTCGGCTTTGTTGAAAGGAACCACCGAGAAGGTGAAGCTCATTTGTGAGCGGTTGAAGGCAGCTTCTGATCGACATAAGTCTTACGCGGATTTGACGCGTAAGGCGATTGAGTTTGCGGTGGGTGATCGTGTGTTCTTAAAGGTTTCACCTTGGAAGAAGGTGATGAGATTTGGCCAGAAGGGTAAGTTGAGCCCTAGGTATATTGAACCATACGAGGTGATAGAACGTGTGGGTCCTGTTGCTTATAAGCTGAGGGTACCACAAGAGTTGGAGAGGATACATGATGTGTTTCATGTCTCCATGCTTCGGAGGTATAGATCAGATCCTTCACATGTTTTGCCTGTAGAGAAAGTTGAGTTATATCTAGATTTGACCTATGATGAGGAGCCGATTGAGATTCTGGATTCGGATAGTAAAGTTCTTCGAGGTAAGACCATTGAGTTGGTTAAGGTTTTGTGGAGGCATCGTGGTGTTGAGAAAGCCACGTGGGAAAGAAGAGATGATATGAAGAAGCAGTTTCCTTACCTTTTTCCGCCAGGTAAATTTCGGGGACGAAATTTCTTAAGATGGGAAAGTTGTAACACCCGAAATTTGGGCCTAGATGTTTAGAGTTTGAACCGGATCGGTCTGGAAAACGGTTCGAGTCTAAAAGGGAGTTATAGTGAACACCTAGTTCGGGATTCTTTAAAAATATAGGAAAATATCTAAAAATCCTCATTTAAGATATAAAAGATAATGGTGAAATCAATTCTACAAAATAAGGTTTGGAAATACTACATTTCAGTGTAGTGACCAAATTGTAGTTTTTGTAAAGTTTAGTGGTGATTGTTTTGTAAAGGATTGGAACTTTGAATCTTTAAGGAGCTAATTTTACCAAAAGTGTTTTCATCAGATTTTTCCTTAATTTAGGTGATTTAATTAATGATTTAATTAAAGAAAATAAAGGTGATTAAAATAGAAAAACTACCTTTGACTTTTTATAACCATTTTTCATTAATTTTCTCTCATTTCATTTTCTCTCAAAATCCTATCAACCAAACACTTTTTCTCCAGCAAATTTACTTTGATTTCGACTTCATTTGATGAGATTTCAATAACTCTTTGATTTCTAATCAATCCTTCAACAAATCCACTTGATTTCTATATTGTATTTTCAAGAAAACTTGCCAAAATCAAGGAGAAATCATCAATTAGAGGTAAGCTTCGTCCTTCTCCTTTAATGATCAGTTCTTTACTGAAATTCCCAAGTTATCAATCCTTTATTAATGTTTTTTAAGTGGTTTTAATGTTAGAAACAAGAAATTGTCTTAAAACTCAAGATTTGGAAGAAATCTTGATGATTTTCGTGGTGATTGTTTTGGCTCTGTTTTGAGATGGTTTTCTAATGTATTTTGGATGATAAATGAGGTTTTATCAATCCAATCTCGAATAGGTTGTTTTTCCTAAGTTTTGCTTGTTAAAATGGTGGTTTTGGGGTGATTTTGGTGTTCTGCTATAGCTGGAGGTATAAGGACGTGGTTGTGTTAGTTTTTGATGTTAATTGATGTTTAGAAATGATTAGAAGTGATGGATCTTGGCTGGATTAGGTTTTGGAAGAGTTTGGAGGTGATTTCGGTAGTGTTTGGTAGCCGAAATGTGGCTTTTGTGTAGAGTAGCGAGTTTAGGTGTGTGGCTGATGATTTCAATGCATGATGATGTATTAATCATCTGCTCTTATGTGTTTAAAACAGGGGAGACATCTTCGTACACCTTTGGAGTTGATCCGAAAGCGTAGATAGCGTTTTGGCGAGCAAGGGAAACGTAATCGGTGAGTGCGTATAGTTTTAGAAGTCCTTGAGGGACAAAGAATCAAGGTTTGGGGATTTAGGAAAGGATTGAAACACCTTCCTAAGTCCGGACGTAAGTATTGGCTAGATTGCTCTCTAGAATGTGGTGATTGCCCTTAAATGCTTTTACATGCTCATGGTTTTAGATTAATAAAATCCTATTGTTTTTATGCATGAATTATAGCATGAGATGATGCTTGAAATGATTTCATAAAGTAACATGTTGCATAATGGAGATTTGAGCTTTTATGTTGAAGCACAACAATGTTATGATTTTGAAATGAGATGAGAATGTTGAGTTTTAATGCATGAAAAACAGTAGGTGAGATAATGATTTGACATATTATATTGGCATAGATGTTGAGATACTTACCGGATATAATTGATGGATCAATAGGATGAGAGTGCACTATAAACTAAAAATTCGTACGTGCTCTTTGGTTAAGCCGAAGGGAGAGAACCGATGATGGACATTCCATTGGGTAGGACTTTGTAACACCCCAAATTTGGGCTTAGAAGTTTAGGGTCTGAACCGGACCGGTCTGAGAAACGGTTCGAATATAAAATGAGGTTTTAGGGAACACCTAGTTCGGGATGCTTTAAAAATATAGAAAAATATCTAAAAATCCTCATTTAATATATAAAAGAGAATGGTGAAATCAATTTTACAAAATAAGGTTTGGAAATATTACATTTCAGTGTAGTGACCAAATCGCAGTTTTTACAAAAATGAAATAATGACTGTTTTGTAAAGGATTGAAACTTTGAATCTTTAAGGAGCTAATTTACCCAAAAAAAATTCTCCAGATTTTTCCTTAATTTGGGTAATTTTATTAGTGTTTTAATTAAAGAAAATGAGGTTTAATTAAATGAGAAACTAACTGTGACTATTCATAACTACTTTTCACAAATTTTCCCTCTCTTCATTTTCTCTCAAATTCCTTTCAACCAAACACATTTCTCCAGAAAATTTACTTTGATTTTACACTTCATTTGATGAGATTTCAATTCCTCTTTGATTCCTAATCAATCTTGCATCAAATCTATTTGTTTTCTACATTAAATTTTCATGGAAACTTGCCCAAATCAAGGAGAAATCATCATTTAGAGGTAAGCTTGTTCTTCTCCTCTAAATACTCAGTTCAATACTGAAATTCCCAAGTTGTCAATCCTTTAATAAAGTTTTATGAATGGTTTTAGTGTTGGAAACAAGATTTTGGCTTAAAACTCAAGATTTTGGAAGAGATCTTGGAGATTTTCGTGGATCTTGGTTAGGCTCTATTTTGAGGTTGTTTTCTAATGTATTTTGGATGTTAATTGATGTTACAAATGAGGTTTTATCAATCAAATCCCGAATAGGTTTGTTTTCCTAAGTTTTGCTTGCTAGAATGGTGGTTTTTGGGGTGGTTTTGGTGATCTGTTGTTGCTGGAGGTATAAGGTCATGTTTATGTAGCTTTTTGATGTTAATTGATGATTATAAAAGGTTAGAATTGATAGTTCTTGGCTGGGCTTTGTTTTAGGAGAGTTTGGAGGTGATTTCGGTTGTTTTTGGTAGCCGAAATGAGGTTCTTGGGTAGAGCAGCGAGTTGGGTTGTGTTGCTGGTGATTTTAATGCATGGTGATGCATTAATCCTGTTTTGTTATGTGTTTAAAACAGGGGAGAATGATCCGGAAGCACTAGAGGTGGCGTTCGAAGTTTCGAATGCTTGGAAGGCTTGTCGGCTAGCATAGTTTTCTCTCTCAATTGTGCTATTATTGTTTTGGAAATTATCAAAATGAGTTTTGATGTGTTTGATTTAACAATGTGGTTTAATTTGTTGTTTGAGCGTGGTTTTAAAGCATGTTTTAGCATGATTAATGCTTGTTTTGAAAGTCATGTATTGAAGGATGCTCAAGGTAAGAGATCCTTGGTTTACAAGTTATTAATATGGTTATGATGCATGGAGATGCATGATGATAAGTGACTTTGATTAATGCTTTAAAACAGTGAATTGATGATGGTATTTGATGTATATTGGCAAGTGATGAAATGGTTTTAGAGTACTTGAATCAGATATAGTTAGCAGGCTATAGGATTGGGTGCACCGTAAGTAAAGTCACCTTGGATGTTTAGGGGTTGTGATTGTACCGTAAACTCCATCCAAGAACCCTAGCGATTGAGAAAATTGGTGTCCCCACGATGGAGGATGGCTCTCGTGGGTGGAGGATTTCTCCTGTGTGTGAGCTTGGTTAAGGTGATTACAATGGTTGAGGTAGCTCCCATGTGTAAGCCTTGTGTCGTGACCCGGCTCTCGCTAGTGGGTTATACAACTGCCGATGAGTGATGTTGAGGGGTTGTGATTGTACCGTTAAACTCCATCACGGGTGTTGAGGGGTTGTGATTGTACCGATAAACTCCACCTTGTTAAGCCGGTAGTGTGTATGAAGCGTGTGGGACAACGCTTGTAATCTGTGTATCCGATTGTGTCTTGTGTTGAAATGGTTTGTGAACTATCACTTGAAAGCCAATATAATGTATTTGAATGTAATGAAGCGAGAGATGCTTGAAAATGATGCAAGGTTGCATGGGAAATATGTAAATGATGCAAGAATGCATGTAATACTTGTTAAGCATGAGCAAATGTATATCTTCTATTCTGAATGGTGCATATGTGCATAGAATCTCATAAGTGCATTGAAGTCTTGTGAAGGCTTGTTTTAAAAAGGCATGTAATGCAAATGTTGCTTTTGTAGTTCATGTGTTTTAAATTTGTTGTAACACCCCAATTTTGGGCTTAGAAGTTTAGGGTCTGAACTGGACCGGTCTGATTTTCGGTTCGAATATAAAAGGTGGTTTTAGAGAAAACCTAGGTTGGGATGCTTTAAAAATATGGAAAAAATATCTAAAAATCCTCTTTTAATATATATAATAGAGTGGTGAAATCAATTTTACAAAATAAGGTTTGGAAGTGCAACATTTCGAAATAATGACTAAAATGTAATTTTTGAAAAGTTCAGTGGTGACTGTTTTGTAAGGATTGAAACTTTTCTTAGATTTAATGATTTAATTAATGTTTAATTAATTAAAGGAAAAGTGGAAAAACCAATTTTGAGATTTCTTAACTAACTTTTGTTAAAACTTTCTCATCTCATTTTCTCTCAAAATTATCTCAGCCTAACACATTTCTACAGCAACATTTCTTTTGATTCTCACACCAAATGATGAGGTTTCAATCATCAATTGATTCCTAATCCTTTCTACATCAAATCCTATTGTTTTGCTTATTGGATTTTCAAGGAAATTGTCTTTAATCAAGGAGAAATCTACATTTAGAGATAAGGATGTTCTTCTCCTCTAAATACTCAGTTGTTTACTGCAATTCCCAAGTTATCAATCCTTAATTAAAGTTTTATAAAAGGTTGTAATGATATGAACTTAATTTTGGCTTAAAACTCAAGATTTGGAAGAAATCTTGAAGAAATTCGTGGTGATTGTTTGAGCTCTGTTTTGAGATGGATTTAAATGTATTTTGGATGTTTAATGATGTGTAATTGAGGTTTAATCAAGGCAATCCCGAATAGGTTGAATTTTCTAAATTTTTGCTGATGAAAATGGTGGTTTTTAGGGTGATCTTGGTGTTCTGTTATAGCTGGAGGTATAAAGATGAGTTTAGGTTCATTTTGGATTTTAATTGATGTTTAGGAATGGTTAGAAGTGATGGCTCTTTGCTGGGTTATGTTGTGGAAGAGTTTGGAGGTGATTTCGGTTGTGTTTGGTAGCCGAAATGTTAGATTTGGTTAGAGCAGCGAGTTTAGGTGTAATGGCTGAAGATTTCAATGCATGATGATGCATTAATCCTCTGCTTTGATGTGTTTAGAACATGGGATGCATCTTCGGATACTTGTGGTGTTGATCCGGAGGCTTGATCGGCGTTTCGACAAGCTTGCGAATCAGAATTGGTGAGTGAAGTTGGGATTTCCAGCTTTGTAATAAATGTTTGAAGGTTTGGGAGCTTAGTTTAAGTCTAAGCAACTTAACTAAGCTCAAGAGTAAGTTTTCGGGAAAACTCTTTCTCTTGGATGAACCATGAGATGGTTGGATACATCGTAGTTAATTTGCATGTTTCAATTCTGTTTTGAAAGCATGTTTTAGCATGATTAATGCTGGTTTTGAAAGCCATGTGTTGAAGGATGCTCAAGGTAAGAGGTCCTTGGTTTGATATTAGTAAATGTGGTTTTGATGCATAGTGATGCATGATGGTTTAATGGCTTTGATTAATGCTTTAAAATAATGGATTATTGATGATAAATGGTGTATATTGGAAAGTGATGTGTGGTTTTAAAGTACTTGAACCGGATATAGTTAGCCGGCTATAGGATTGGGTGCACCGTGAATAAAGTCGCCTTGGATGTTGAGGGGTTGTGATTGTATCGTAAACTCCATCCAAGTACACTAACGAGATGGATAAGATCACAATGGTGGTTAAAAGTCCATGTGTGGATCTTGTGTTGTGTGTCCCGTGTTCTCGTTAGTGATGTTATACAACTACCGATGAGTGATGTGGAGGGGTTGTGATTGTACCGTTAAACTCCATCATGGGTGTTGAAGGGTTGTGATTCTACTGGTAAACTCCACCTTGTGTGTTCGGTAGTGTTTATGAAGAGTATGGGACAACGCTCGTAATTCGCGTATCCGATTGTGTTTTATGTTGCAAATGGTTATGGTTTGTCACTTGGAAGCCAATATGACATGTTGTAGTAATGAAGCATGAGATGCTTGTTAAGAATGCAAGGTTGCATGAATAATGATGTTTATGTGTTAAAAGGCTTTGAGAAAAGTGTTTTATAAAATGCATTATTGTGTTGTTTCTTTAGAGCATGCCTCACTAAGCAATTGTGCTTACGCTCTCTCTCTTGAACCAATAAAGCATATAATTGAGGTGTTTGAGGGTAGCAAGGAGGCTAAGAATCCAAGGGAAAGCTAAGCTCATGTATGGTGACTTTTTCACAACATTATTAGATTTTGATATTTGGCAATAGGAACCTAGGATGTGATTTGGGAGATGTTTTGGACTCCCTAGTTGGGGCATAATGCCTTCAATGATTTGGACTTGTAAATGGCCATTTTGGTGCTTTTTTTGATGCTTTGATGGTTGTTTGGTTTGGTTATTAGGATGTATGCCTATAGACTTGTGGTTTTCCCTAATTGATGCCATGAATGTGTTTTAATGTTGCAAACATGTACCTTATATGCATGATGACTTGTTGGCATGATTAGGAAGACATTAGGATGTGTTTGAGTGGTTAAATGTATGTTAAACCAGCAAATTCTGCACTTTTTGGGTAATCCGTATCGGAACGGGCACTAGCGTTTCGAAACGGGGGCTTGTAAATGGCCTTCGTGTATCGAAACGGGTAGAGGTCGTTCCAAAACGTTTTGGCCACTGCCAGACCCTATTTTGATACAGGTCTCGAATCGAACCTGCGTTTCGAAATGGTCAACCCTGTTTCGAATTAGATGACCGTTGGGCACTGATTTGAATGGTTTTGTGGTTTGCAAGCTTTACGTTTTAGTCCTGAAAATCGTTTTTGCAATTGCATGAGTTTGAGATGTCCGATTGAGGTGAAATCTGACAGGGAAGCATGTAATATGATTAATTTGATATTGGTAACTTAAAAATCAGCTAAGTCTTTCATCTTTCTAGAAATTACAATTTGGTCCCTAACTTTTGTATGTTGTGCAACTGAGTCCCTTGTTGCATTTCGATCGCTGTGCTTTTCAAGTATGTGTTTCTCAAGGGTAAGCTTAAGGTTAATGTGCATCTAGATAAGTCTAAAAAGAAAAAAGGGTCGTTAATCAAGGTTGACTTTTAGGTTGACTTTAGTTTTCCCCGTGTAATCTTCGTAGTTCGGGTTAACCGTCTAGGCCGGGCTAAGGGGGTTACATTTGGTGGTATCAAAGTCGAGTTCTCGAGTAACCGAGAATGGTTATTTTGGTGATGTATGTATGATTGCATGATATGCTTATTAAGTGAAAGTTTGATGTGTGAATTGTAAGTATGTTGCAATTGTGATGTTATGATGTGTTGAAGCATGTTAGATGGACCCATTGCCATATCAAAACTAATGAAATGATTTTTTTAAAAAAAACTGAGCTTGAGTGCTTGGATTAATTACCTTGTTGAGCCTTTCACAAGGAAAGAAAATTCAAGTCCTTTACACAAGAAGCATGACGGTGGCTGAGTACGAGATCCAGTTTGTCCGTCTCAGTCAGTACACACCTGAGCTTATTCCTGATGAGCGGGAGAGGTGTGAACGTTTCCGGTATGGTTTGGTGATGGACATAAATACTTTCATGCTTGCTGCTGAGTACACGGATTTTGATGTGCTGGTTAGTAGGGCGAAGGACATTGAGCATAACCTGGGTTTGTCTTCTAGGAGTGTTGGTTCAGGCTCAGGAAAGAGAGCTACTGAGTATAGTTCTGGTGGTGGACAAAACAAGAGAGGAGGAGATAGGAGGTATCAGTCTTCTGCTAGGCGTGGTAATGGAGGGCATGGTACGCCTGTTCAGGGAGACAAGGCGAGAGCTGATCAGAACACGTGCTGGGCGTGTGGATCGCGTGGTCATTTGAGGCGTGATTGTCCTCGGGCAGCGAGAGAGGTGTAAGCTCCTGTTGCAGTGACTGGTAATTCGTGCTAGAATTGTGGTTCGGCGGACCACATGAGGAGGGAGTGTCCTTTGTTGGACGGTTGTGGTTAGGGACGTGTTCCTGGAGTTGTTGCACCATAGAGAGGTCGTGAGCGTGGCCGTGGTAACTTCCAGCACAGAGATGATGGTGGAAGGAATGTGGCACATGTGGTGGTTTTCCAACCTGAGGGTGGTGGCCAAGCTCGAGTGTATGATCAGCGAGAGGGGAGGAATGACATGGATGTGATCGCATGTACCTTTACTTTGCAATCCTTATCATTATTTTCCTTGATTGATTCTGGATCTACACACTCATACATATTGCGTGAACATGCTCAATTGCTTGGTTTGCCTGTTGAGTCTTTGGATGTTGATATGCGTGTAACTAGTTCCTTTGGTGAGACCGTTGTGACATGGAAGTTGTATAGAAGATGTCCCTTGGGTGTGCAAAATCATGTTTTTCATGTTTATCTCATGGAATTGCCATTCTATGGTTTTGATGTAATCCTTGGTATGGATTGGCTTGTTGAACATTGGGTTGTGGTGGATTTTGAGAACAAGCGAGTTTTGTTGAAGCTTGCAGATGATTATGAGGTAGTGGTGGTTGGTGAGAATGTGAAGTTTTTTGCCAATGTGGTGTCTACGTTGGAGGCAAGCCGACTGCTGAGGCAAGGTTGTGAAGCTTACCTAGCCTTTGTGATGAATCCTAGCTCTAAGGAGATGCGAGTCCAAGATATCAGGACGGTGCGAGAGTTTCCTAGAGAGTTTCCTAGAGTGTTTCCGGAGGAGTTACCTGGTTGCCTCCTAATCGAGAGGTGGAGTTTGGAATTGAGTTGTTTGAAAACACAACTCCAGTGTCCATTACTCCAATCGAATGGCACCTAAGAAGTTGAAAGAGCTGAAGACGCAACTTCAGGAGTTGCTTGATCGTGGTTTCATTCGGCCGAGAGTGTCACCTTGGGGTGCACCGGTGTTGTTTGTGAAGAAAAAGGATTGCACTATGAGAATGTGCATCGACTACCGTCAGCTAAACAAGTTGACTATCAAGAATCGATATCCATTGCCGAGGATTGATGATCTTTTTGATCAATTTCGGGGAGCAACTGTGTTCTCTATAATTGACTTAAGGTTAGGTTATTACCAGTTGGAGGTGAAGGATGTGGATGTGCCAAAAAACAGCCTTCAAAATGAGGTATGGCCATTATGAGTTCCTTGTGATACCGTTTGGTTTGAAGAAATGCTCATGCAGCTTTTATGGACATGATGAATAGAGTGTTCCATGAGTTTTTGGACAAGTTTGTTGTGGTGTTCATTGATGATATCCTCGTGTACTCTCGTACTGAGGAGGAGCATGAGGGACATTTGAGGATTGTGTTGCAGGCTCTGTTGGAGAACCACCTTTATGCTAAGCTAAGCAAGTGTGAATTTTGGCTCAGGGAAGTTGTGTTCCTTGGTCATGTGGTTTCTGCTGAGGGGATTCGTGTTGATCCTCAAAAGATTGAGGCAGTGATGAATCGGAAGCCTCCTAAGTCTGTTCATGAGGTCCGTAGTTTCCTTGGTTTGGTGGAATACTACCGGAGGTTTGTGGATGGATTTTCAAAGATTGCTGCACCTTTGACGAAGTTGTTGCAGAAAGATGTCAAATATGAGTGGACGGAAGCGAGACAGCAGGCTTTTGAAAAGCTAAAGGCAGCTTTGACGCACGCTCCTATCTTGGTTCAACCTGAATCGGGAAAAGAGTTTGTGGTGTACATCTTACGTTGGTTTGGGGTGTGTGTTGATGCAAGAGGGTAATGTAGTGGCTTATGCATCGCGGCAGTTGAAGGTGCATGAGCGCAATTATCCTACGCATGACATTGAGTTAACTGCGGTGGATTTTGCTTTGAAAATTTGGAGACACTACCTGTATGGTGAGAAGTGTACTGTGTACACGGATCATAAAAGTTTGAAGTATATGATGTCTCAGAAAGAGTTGAATCTTAGGCAATGACGTTGGGTAAAGTTGCTTAAAGATTATGATCTGACGATCGAGTACCATCCGGGCAAAGCTAATGTTGTAGCTGATGCCTTGAGTAGGATGGTAGCAGTGGAGTTGAGGTCTACCTCGCGTTTCTGGGAGTGTTTACATCATGCTTTGGGTACACGGCTGAATTTCAGTACTTCTTATCATCCACAGTCAGATGGACAGTCTGAGCGTGTTATCCAAGTGCTGGAGGATATGTTGAGGTGATGTGTGATTAAGTTTCAAGGCTCTTGGGAGAAGCATTTGCCTTTGGTGGAGTTTGCTTATAACTATAGCTACCAGGCAAGTATTCAAATGGCACCTTATGAAGCCTTGTACATGAGGAAATGCAGAACTCCTCTTTGTTGGGCTGAAACAGGTCAGAAGTTGGTTTCAATGCCATCTTTGTTGAAAGGAACCACCGAGAAGGTGAAGCTCATTTGTGAGCGATTGAAGGCAGCTTCTGATCGACAGAAGTCTTACGCGGATTTGAAGCGTAAGGAGATTGAGTATGCGGTTGGTGACCGTGTGTTGTTGAAGTTTTTGCCTTGGAAGAAGGTGATGAGGTTTGGTCAAAAGGGTAAGTTGAGCCCTAGGTACATTGGACCATACGAGGTGATTGAGCGTGTGGGTCCTGTTGCGTACAAGTTGATGTTGCCGCAAGAGTTGGAAAAGATTCATGATGTGTTTCATGTTTCTATGCTTCGGAGGTATAGATCGGATCCTTCGCATGTTATGCCTGTGGAGGAAGTGGAGTTGAATCCAGACTTGACCTATGATGAAGAGCCGGTGGAAATTCTGGATTCAGACAGTAAAGTTCTTCGAGGCAAGACCATTGATTTGGTAAAGGTGTTGTGGAAGCATCGTGGTGTTAAGGAAGCCACGTGGGAAAGAAAGGATGACATGAAGAAGCAGTTTTCGTACCTCTTCCCTCCAGGTAAATTTCGAGGACGAAATTTCTTAAGGGGGGAGAGTTGTAACACCCCAATTTTGGGCTTAGAAGTTTAGGGTCTGAACCAGACCAGTCTAATTTTGGGTTCGAATATAAAAGGTAGTTTTAGAGAAAACCTAGTTCGGGATGCTTTAAAAATATGGAAAATATCTAAAAATCCTCTTTTAATATATATAAGAGAGTGGTGAAATTAATTTTACAAAATAAGGTTTGGAAGAGCAACATTTCGAAATAGTGACTAAATATTAATTTTTGAAAAGTTCAGTGGTGACTATTTTGTAAGCATTGAAACTTTGAATCTTTAAGGAGCTAATTTACCCAATAAAGGATTTATCCAGATTTTTCTTAGATTTTAATGATTTAATTAATGTTTAATTAATTAAAGGAAAAGTGGAAAAACCAATTTTGAGATTTCATAACTAACTTTTGTTAAAACTTTCTCATCTCATTTTCTCTCAGCCAAACACATTTCTACATCAACATTTCTTTTGATTTTCACACCAAATGATGAGGTTTCAATCATCAATTGATTCCTAATCCTTTCTACATCAAATCCTATTGTTTTGCTTATTGAATTTTCAAGGAAATTGTCTCTAATCAAGGAGAAATCTACATTTAGAGATAAGGATGTTCTTCTCCTCTAAATACTCAGTTCTTTACTGCAATTCCCAAGTTCTCAATCCTTAATTAAAGTTTTATAAAAGGTTGTAATAATATGAACTTGATTATGGCTTAAAACTCAAGATTTGGAAGAAATCTTGAAGAAATTCGTGGTGATTGTTTGGGCTATGTTTTGAGATGGATTTTAAATGTATTTTGGATGTTTAATTATGTGTAATTGAGGTTTAATCAATGCAATCCCGTATAGGTTGAATTTCCTAAGTTTTTTCTTATGAAAATGGTTGTTTTTCGGGTGATGTTGGTGTTCTGTTATAGCTGGAAGTATAAGGACTTGTTTAGGTTCATTTTGGATGTTAATTGATGTTTAGAAATGGTTAGAAGTGATGGATCTTGGCTGGGTTATGTTGTGGAAGAGTTTGGAGGTGATTCCGGTTGTGTTTGGCAGCCGAAATGTTAGATTTGGTTAGAGCAGCGAGTTTAGGTGTAATGGCTGAAGATTTCAATGCATGATGATGCTTTAATCCTCTGCTTTGTTGTGTTTAAAAACAGGGGAGGAATCTTCGGATACTTGTGGTGTTGATCCGGAGGCTTAATCGACGTTTCGGCAAGCTTGCGAAACGGAATTGTTGAGCGAAGTTGGGATTTCCAGCTTTGTAATGAATGTTTGAAGGTTTGGGAGCTTAGTTTAAGTCTAAGCAACTTAAATAAGCTCAAGAGTAAGTTTTCGAGAAAACTCTTTCTCTTGGATGAACCATGAGATGGTTGGATACATCGTAGTAAATTTGCATGTTTAAATTCTGTTTTGAAAGCATGTTTTAGCATGATTAATGCTGGTTTTGAAAGCCATGTGTTGAAGGATGCTCAAGGTAAGAGATCCTTGGTTTGATATTAGTAAATGTGGTTTTGATGCATAGTGATGCATGATGGTTTAATGGCTTTGATTAATTCTTTAAAACAGTGGATTATTGATTATAAATGATGTATATTGGCAAGTGATGTGTGGTTTTAAAGTACTTGAATCGGATATAGTTAACCGGCTATAGGATTGGGTGCACCGTGAATAAAGTCGCCTTGGATGTTGAGGGGTTGTGATTGTACCGTAAACTCCATCCAAGTACACTAACGAGATGCTTAAGATCACAATGGTGGTTAAAAGTCCATGTGTGGATCTTGTCTTGTGTGTCCCGTGTTCTCGTTAGCGATGTTATACAACTACCGATGAGTGATGTGGAGGGGTTGTCATTGTACCGTTAAACTCCATCACGGGTGTTGAGGTGTTGTGATTGAACCGGTAAACTCCACCTTGTGTGTTCGGTAGTGTGTATGAAGCGTACGGGACAACGCTTGTAATCCGCGTATCCGATTGTGTTTTATCTTGCAAATGGTTATGGTTTGTCACTTGGAAGCCAATATGACATGTTGTACTAATGAAGCATGAGATGCTTGTTAAGAATGCAAGGTTGCATGAATAATGATGTTTATGTGTTAAAAGGCTTTGAGAAAAGTGTTTCATAAAATGCATTATTGTGTTGTTTCTTTAGAGCATGCTTCACTAAGCAATTGTGCTTATGCTCTCTCTCTTGAACCAATAATGCAGATAATTGAGGTGTTTGAGGGCAACAAGAAGGCTAAGAATCCAAGGGAAAGCTAAGCTCATGTATGGTGACTTTTTCACAACATTATTAGTTTTTGATATTTGGCAATGGGAACCTAGGATGTGATTTGGGAGATGTTTTGGACTCCCTAGTTGGGGCATAATGCCTTAAATGATTTGGACTTGTAAATGGCCATTTTGGTGCTTGTTTTGATGCTTTGATGGTTGTTTGGATTGGTTATTAGGATGTATGCCTATAGACATGTGGTTTTCCCTAATTGATGCCACGAATGTGTTTTAATGTTGCAAACATGTACCTTATATGCATGATGACTTGTTGGCATGATTAGGAAGACATTAGGATGTGTTTGAGAGGTTAAATGTATGTTAAACCAACAAATTCTGCACTTTCTGGGCGATCCGTATCGGAACGGGCACTAGCATTTCGAAACGGGGCTGTAATGGCCTTCGTGTATCGAAACGGGTAGAGGTCGTTCCGAAACTTTTTTGCCACTACCAGGCCCTGTTTCGATAAAGGTCCCGAAACGAACCCGCGTTTCAGAACGGTCAACCCCGTTCTGAAACAGATGACCGTTGGGCACTGATTTGAATGGTTTTGTGGTTTACAAGCTTTACGTTTTTGTCCTGAAAATCGTTTTTGCAATTGCATGAGTTTGAGATGTCCAATTGAGGTGAAATCTGACAGGGAAGCATGTAATGTGATTAATTTGATATTGGTAACTTAAAAATCAGCGAAGTCCTTCTTCTTTCCAGAAATTACAATTTGGTCCCTAACTTTTGTTTGTTGTGCAATTGAGTCCCTTGTTGAATTTCGATCGCTGTGCTTTTCAAGTATGTGTTTCTCAAGGGTACGCTTAAGGTTAATGTGCATCTAGATAAGAATAAACAGAAAAAAGGGTCGTTAATATAGGTAGACTTTCGGGTTGACTTTGGTTTTCCCCGTGTAATCTTCGTAGTTCGGGTCAACCGTCTAGGCCGGGCTAAGGGGGTTATATTTGTTGAATGCATGGGATAGATAATAGGAACAATTGGTTTTCAAAAGGTAATTTGCTTTGAAATGATCATCAAGCATGAAAAAAAAGTATGGTGTGAAGTGGAAGTGATTTCCAAGGAAATTGAGTTAAACTTTGCATGAGGTGTTCATGCATGGGAAGGTTTAAATGATAGTATTTGCAAGAGCGTGGTTTGGGGTGAGTTGTTTAGCATTTCAAAGTTAAAGGTTGGTTTTCATGTTGAGCAATGCATGATTTTAAGCAATGTTGTTTCAAAGGAGGTTTTCAAACAGTGCTTTGGTTTATTGAATTGTATCTACATTTAAAGAAGGTTTTATGTTTCGCTGCATTGATGATGTTTTGGTTTATAGCATTCCTCACTAAGCATTATGTGCTTACGCTCCTTTTTGTCCATCAATGCAAATATTTGAAGTTGGGACAACAAGAAGCAAGGGATTCAAGAAGAGCTCCACTTGAGAAGTATGTCTTGGTTTATAGCTATAGATAATAAAGGCAATGGGGGGAGAGTCTTTTATGTTGTTGTGTAATGAGATTGTGTATGTTGACCATGTTCGGTTTATGGTTCGAACCTTGTTTTTGATCGCTTTGCCATATTTGAATCTTCTTCTTCATAAGTTGATATGCTATGCTCTTTGATTAAAAGCAAGATCATGTGTTGGATGTGTTGAATGAGTAGGTGTGCTTAATGTTTGTAGTGTATCTAGTCTTAGATGTAATTTGATAGTTATAATGCTTATCCTCTTGATGATATGTTATGGAATGGTTTCAATAATGTTTGATGGTGTTTTGAAGTGAAATACCAGAATTTTTTGTTGTTTATGGGCAGGGTGTATCGAAACACCCTTGGTTGTTTCGAAACGGGTGCATGAAATGGCCTGGGCATTTCAGAACAACTAGAAGTGTTTCGAAACATTTTGGCTACTAGAAGTGTCTGTTTCTGAACTGGTTTCGGAACATACACGCGTATCAAAACCGTCAACACCATTTAGATACGGGCGTACGACACGACTGTTTCTATACGGGTGTCAGTGTTTCGAAACGTGTGACCGTTGGATTGATTCTGCATGCTTTACATTTTAGTCTTGAAAGTTGTAGTTGCAATTTCTTGAGCTTGAGATGTCTTTTTAAGCTGAAATTTGGCAGAGAGGCTGGTAATATGTTTAATTGATGTTTTGTAAAACTAAAATCTTGAAAGTCGTTTTATTTTCCAAAATTTACATTTTGGTCCCTAAAAGTGTATTTCTTGCAATTCAGTCCTTAAACGTTTCTGATCGCTGTGTTTTTCTATTCCAAGCTTCTTGGGATTTCACATAGGTTTAATGCGCATCTAGAGAAGTTTAAAAAGAAAAAAACGGTCTTTAATCAAGGTTGACTTTCGGGTTGACTTTGGTTTTCCCCGTGTGATCTTCGTAGTTCGGGTCTAGCGTCTAGGCTGGGCTAAGGGGGTTACATTTGTTGGTATCAGAGCTAAGTTGCGAATATTTGGGGCAATGGTAAGTTTGTGGTAAGTTGTTATAGTAAGTGTTGGATGTTTATTCTTATGTGTGGTTGAAAGTTTGTTGATAAATACGCTTCTGAGTGAATTGCTGATGTTTTTATCATGCTTTGTGGTTACAAATCTTCTGTGAGCTAGTGTGAACATATATTGGTGATATGCTGGTGTTGTGAGTTGATTTTCTGAATAATGAAATTGTGATGGGTATGATGTTGATATGATGCTGTTAAGGGTGAATGTTGTTTGATGAGAGCATTATTGAAGTTTGTTGATTGACATGGTCGATGTTTGTGATATCAATGTTTTTATTGATTGTTATGTCGTATAAAAGGGGAGAATCCGGGATACCCATTGCCTTATTAATATAGCTATTGTATTATGTTGGAGTTTGAGTCTTGAATCCTTGCTTGAAGCTGGCCTGATCGTTTTGTTTGTTTTGTTATCATTGCATTGTTAATAATAGCCCAATGGGATCGATGAGAGAATGGCAGTTGGGTACGATGGTTGCTGCCTTAGAGAAGGTTGTTAAGGGGTGGAATTCACTTTTTGGTGGGAATGTACCGCTTCGGTCGACAGTGTCTGGAGTTGAGGTAGTAGGGCAGAATGAGAAAGTTGGTTCTGTGATAAAGGATTTATCACTTGTGGTTCAAGGGGTGTCAGGAACATCTCAAGATGTTGTGAAAGTGAGGCTTGTAGACGTGCCGACTGTGGGACATGCGAGTTTGTCAAAACAACGTTTAGATGATTTTGGAGCTGTGGAGTATCATGGTTCGACACCTGAGGTATTCGAGGCTTGGTTAGCCAGTATAATTCTGATTTTGGATCAGGAAGGGTGTGACAAAGCCTGTAAGTTGGGAAGCGTTGTCTCGTTAATGTTGGAGGATGTTTGTGCTTGGTGGACATCTGTGGCAATGGCAATGAATATCCACGATATAGATTGGGAGTTCTTTGTGTCTGCCTTTAATGGAAGATACCTTGGAGAGAAGTTCTTAGGGGTTAAACAACGTGGGGGTGTGGCTTCAGATTATGATGGTGAGAAAAGTTTAAGCAATAGAGTTGTGGGTACTGACCTCGAGAGTGGTCAGCATAAGAGGCTATGTGACAGAAGGGTTTACTTGAATCGAAGTCTGGGTGGTAGTGCAGATGTGGGTCAAGTCCATTATGACCAAAGAGTGGTAGCTCGATTGCCGATGTGTGACCGTTGTTGAAGGTGTCACGTTGGAGTTTGTTGGGGCATGGCAGTTTGTTGGAACTGTGGTTCTAAGGAGCATGTGAAGCGGAATTGTCCTCAAGTGGTGAGATTGCTTCAGTGGGTGCAAAAGGGTCTCATAAAGGTCGTGAGCGCGACCGAGACAGAGTTCGAAGGTGGCAAGAAAGTAGGAAAGGTGTGAGGTGTTTGGAGGATGGATCTTGCTGGAATTGTGGGTTTGTTGGACATTTGAGGAAGAATTGTTTGGAGTTAGCTCGGGGTAGTCAGGGTTCTTTACCGCAGGGTGACAGTGATGACCTTAAATTATTGGTTGATGCTGCGGAGATACGGCCAGAGAATAACGGTTCTGCGGGGAGGAGAGTTTGTCTGTTGGAGCTCCGGGGTAATGAGGTGATTACAGATAACCTTGTTAAGTAATCTTTGCCCTAGTTATCTTTGTTTGGTTCTGGGTTGGATTTCCTTGTGTAGTTGGCAAGTTTTATGGCTAGCAAGGTTGGGTAGTCGCCAGTGTTGTTTTGGGAAGACAATTTTAGTGTGGAGGGTGCAATAGGGGAGTAATGTGTGGTTAGCGGATTGTTAGAATGGTAGAGCTGGAGAAGTTAGAAGTAAAGTAAGAGGTTGTTCTTAGGCGGATTCTGAGGATGTTATTGGTGTGTGTGAACCAACAGACATGCACAGTTAAAACCATTTGTTATATATTATATTATATATATATATATATGTTGGTACATGCATACATGCGACATGACATTAGAGGTTTTGCATACATGTACACAAGCATTGATAGGGCATATTGGTGACCATGCATACGAACGTTCAAACTTGCTAATAGCTAGTTGGGCCCGTTAGTGTTGTGGTAGGATTAGGTTGAATGGTGAGTTGTTAGTAATAGTGAGTGTGATCTAGCATGTTGGCAGAAGGAAGGTGTTTTGGTGCTTAAGGAGTTTAGCGGTGTGGTGGTAAGGAGGTTACCGGTTGAAGTTAGAATCGGTCGAGGTGGTTGTGAATAGCTAATAGGTGTGGTAGTTTCTTTGTGTTAAATGATGTTTTAGGTTAGTGGATGTGTTTCCGGAGTGCTGAGGCGTCTAGGCGTTGATGTTTGCAATAGAAGGGTTGTTTATGTAGGTGATGGTTCGTAGCAACCTTCGAGGAGTTGGGAGGGGGTTGTTTTGAGAGCTGTAGATAAGGTTTGGCTTGGGATGAGTAGAGGTTTTGTAATCTTAATATGTTTTTATGGAATGGGTGGTATCCAGGTAAGGATAGTATTATGGTCAAAGATTGAAGTGGAAAGGCAATGCAAGTTCTAGGGCCATTGTTGGTTGGTCGAGTTCTTTTGATAAGTGGTTTATTGGTTGGGGTATAAGTAAATCTTTTCTAAGTCCGCTAAGGGTAAGTGGAACAGCTGGTGGAGTTAAGGTTGGAGTCTTGTGGCATGGGTTTTGAATGGTGTGTGAGTAGTTTTGGTGAGTTGTTATGGTGGTGATAATGGCGGATGTGAAGGAATGTTATCAATACATTGAGAAGTTTGAGTAAGAGGTTGTTGCTTAAGAAATTTTTGCTTGTTGTGGTAATGTTTGAAATGAGTTGAGCGGTTTTGCAAGGGGTTTTAGAAGCAGTGAAGGTTGTGGGTCACATGGTGGTTGAAACTGGATGGGTTGGTGTCACGGTGTGTGCGAGTTTTGTTGAGGGAGTTATGAGATAAGGGGCTATGCACAGTTTGGAAGTGTGAAAAGTTAAGCTGAGGATAATAATCAAGTGATCTGGAAGTCTTGAACCGTAAGTAGTGGTGTTGGGTTTGGGTATAGTGTAAGTTTGACCTGAGGATGAGTTGATTTTTTGGTGTTTTGGGTTGAGGATGTTTCAGTGGTGGTTAAGTCTCCTGTGTTACTTTGTGTGTTGCTTTGGGAAGTTTGCTATCATGCTCTTTTCGCAGGTTGAAATTTCAAGGACGAAATTTCCTAAGAGGGGGAGAGTTGTAACACCCCAAATTTGGGCTTAGAAGTTTAGGGTCTGATTCGGACCAGTCTAAGAAACGGTTCGAATATAAAAGGAGGTTTTAGGGAACACCTAGTTCGGGATGCTTTAAAAATATAGAAGAATATCTAAAAATCATCATTCAATATATAAAAGAGAATGTTGAAATCAATTTTACAAAATAAGGTTTGGAAATATTACATTTCGGTGTAGTGACCAAATCGCAGTTTTTACAAACGTGAAATAGTGACTGTTTTGTAAAGGATTGAAACTTTGAATCTTTAAGGAGCTAATTTACCCAAAATGTTTTCTCCAGATTTTTCCTTAATTTGGGTAATTTTATTAGTGTTTTAATTAAAGGAAATGAGGTTTAATTAAATGAGAAACTAACTTTGACTATTCATAACTACTTTTCACAAATTTTCCCTCTCTTCATTTTCTCTCAAATTCCTTTCAACCAAACACATTTCTCCAGCAAATTTACTTTGATTTTACACTTCATTTGATGGGAATTCAATTCCTCTTTGATTCCAAATCAATCTTGCATCAAATCTATTTGTTTTCTACATTTATTTTCATGGAAACTTGCCCAAATCAAGGAGAAATCATCATTTAGAGGTAAGCTTGTTCTTCTCCTCTAAATACTCAGTTCTTTACTGAAATTCCCAAGTTGTCAATCCTTTATTAAAGTTTTATGAATGGTTTTAGTGTTGGAAACAAGATTTTGGCTTAAAACTCAAGATTTTGGAAGAGATCTTGGAGATTTTCGTGGATCTTGGTTAGGCTCTATTTTGAGGTTGTTTTCTAATGTATTTTGGATGTTAATTGATGTTACAAATGAGATTTTATCAATCAAATCCCGAATAGGTTTGTTTTCCTAAGTTTTGCTTGCTAGAATGGTGGTTTTTGGGTGGTTTTGGTGATCTGCTGTTGCTGGAGGTATAAGGTCATGTTTATGTAGCTTTTTTATGTTAATTGATGATTATAAAAGGTTAGAATTGATAGATCTTGGCTGGGCTTTGTTTTGGGAGAGTTTGGAGGGGATTTCGGTTGTTTTTGGTAGCCGAAATGAGGTTCTTGGGTAGAGCAGCGAGTTGGGTTGTGTTGCTGGTGATTTTAATGCATGGTGATGCATTAATCCTCTCTTAATATGTGTTTAAAACATGGGAGAATGATCCGGAAGCAATAGAGGTGGCGTTGGAAGTTTCGGATGCTTGGAAGGCTTGTCGGCTAGCATAGTTTTGTGTATCAGTGAGTGAGATCATGTTTTCCAGCTTTGGAATGGTTTTGAAAAGAGGTTTGGGAACATAAATTTAGGCTTGAAACGCCGGTTTAATTTTGGAACTAAGTAAAGTAGAATTCTCTCTCAATTGTGCTATTATTGTTTTGGAAACTATCAAAATGAGTTTTGATGTGTTTGATTTGACAATGTGGTTTAATTTGTTGTTTGAGCATGGTTATAAGCATGTTTTAGCATGATTAATGCTGGTTTTGAAAGTCATGTATTGAAGGATGCTCAAGGTAAGAGATCCTCGGTTTGACATGTTATTAATATGGTTATGATGCATGGATATGCATGATGAAAAGTGACTTTGATTAATGCTTTAAAACAATGAATTGATG
Source organism: Hibiscus tridactylites (assembly GCA_958450335.1). NCBI lineage: Eukaryota > Viridiplantae > Streptophyta > Magnoliopsida > Malvales > Malvaceae > Hibiscus > Hibiscus tridactylites. Next base: position 33,920,320 of record OY288269.1, read on the forward strand.
ATGGTATTTGATGTATATTGGCAAGTGATGAAATGGTTTTAGAGTACTTGAATCGGATATAGTCAGTCGTCTATAGGATTGGGTGCACCGTAAGTAAAGTCGCCTTGGATGTTGAGGGGTTGTGATTGTACCGTAAACTCCATCCAAGAACCCTAGCGATTGAGAAAATTGGTGTCACCACGATGGAGGATGGCTCTCGTGGGTGGACTTGGTTAAGCGTCACAATGGTAGAGGATTGCTCCCATGTGTGAGCTTGGTTAAGGTGATTACAATGGTTGAGGTAGCTCCCATGTGTAAGCCTTGTGTTGTGTCTCGGCTCTCGCTAGTGGGTTATACAACTACCGATGAGTGATGTTGAGGGGTTGTGATTGTACCGTTAAACTCCATCACGGGTGTTGAGGGGTTGTGATTGTACCGATAAACTCCACCTTGTTAAGCCGGTTGTGTGCATGAAGTGTGTGGGACAACGCTTGTAATCTGCGTATCCGATTGTGTCTTGTGTTGAAATGGTTTGTGAACTATCACTTGAAAGCCAATATAATGTATTTGAATGTAATGAAGCGAGAGATGCTTGAAAATGATGCAAGGTTGCATGGGAAATATGTAAATAATTGAAGAATGCATGTAATACTTGTTAAGCATGAGCAAATGTATATCTTCTATTGTGAATGGTGCATATGTGCATAGAATCTCATAACTGCATTGAAGTCTTGTGAAGGCTTGTTTTAAAAAGGCATGTAATGCAAATGTTGCTTTTGTAGTTCATGTGTTTTGCATTTGTTGAATGCATGGGATAGATAGTAGGAAAAATTGGTTTTCAAAAGGTATTTTGCTTTGAAATGATCATCAAGCATGAAAAAAAAGTATGGTGTGAAGCGGAAGTGATTTCCAAGGAAATTGAGTTAAGCTTTGCATGAGGTGTTCATGCATGGGAAGGTTTAAATGATAGTATTTTCAAGAGTGTGGTTTGAGGTGAGTTGTTTAGCATTTCAAAGTTAAAGGTTGGTTTTCATGTTGAGCAATGCATGTTTTTAAGCAATGTTGTTTCAAAGGAGGTTTTCAAACAATGCTTTGGTTTATTGAATTGTATCTACATTTAAAGAAGGTTTTATGTTTCGCTGCATTGATGGTGTTTTGGTTTTGAGCATTCCTCACTAAGCATTATGTGCTTACGCTTCTTTTTGTCCATCAATGCAGATATTTGATGTTGGGACAACAAGAAGCAAGAGATTCAAGAAGAGCTCCACTTGAGAAGTGTGTCTTGGTTTATAGCTATAAACAATAAAGGCAATGGGGGGAGAGTCTTTTATGTTGTTGTGTAATGAGATTGTGTATGTTGACAATGTCTGGTTTATGGTTTGAACCTTGTTGTTGATCGCTTTGCCATATTTGAATCTTCTTCTTCATAAGTTGATATGCTATGCTCTTTGATTAAAAGCAAGATCATGTGTTGGATGTGTTAAATGAGTAGGTGTGCTTAATGTTTGTAGTGTATCTAGTCTTAGATGTAATTTGATAGTTATAATGCTTATCATGTTGATGATATGTTATGGAATGGTTTAAATTATGTTTGATGGTGTTTTGAAGTGAAATACCAGAATTTTCTGCTGTTTATGGGCAGGGTGTATCGAAACACCCTTGGTTGTTTCGAAATGGGTGCATGAAATGGCCTGGGCATTTCGGAACGACTAGAAGTGTTTCGAAACACTTTGGCTACTGGAAGTGTCCGTTCCTGAACTGGTTTCGGAACATACCCACGTATCGAAATGTTCAATACCGTTTCGATACGAGCGTATGACATAGGTGTTTCTATACGGGTGTTAGTGTTTCGAAACGGGTGACCATTGGACAGATTCTGCATGCTTTACATTTTAGTCTTGAAAGTTGTAGTTGCAATTGCTTGAGCTTGAGATATCTTTTTAAGCTGAGATTTGGCAGAGAGGCTTGTAATATGTTTAATTGAGGTTTGGTAAAACTAAAATCTTGAAAGTCCTTTTATTTTCTTGCAATTGAGTCCTTAAACGTTTCCGATCGCTGTGTTTTTCTCTTCCAAGGTTCTTGGGCTTTCACATAGGATTAATGCGCATCTAGAGAAGTTTAAAAAGAAAAAAGGGTCGTTAATCAAGGTTGACTTTCGGGTTGACTTTGGTTTTTCCCGTGTGATCTTTGTAGTTCGTGTCTAGCGTCTAGGTCGGGCTAAGGGGGTTACATACTAGTGAGTACAATGATGAGAGATGCCACCGAAAACTATGTTGCTAGACAAGTGAGTACAGTGATGAGAGGTGCCACCAGAAGTGTCTAGTGAGATGTCTGCATATCCGAGTAATAAATAGATGTGAAATTCCAATATAATATATGTTATGGTTTTTGATTCACATGTACCTTTGATGTGATGGTTTATGCTATGATAAATGCATATGTGGTTTGTTTATGAAATGCTTTAGAGTACCAGCATGAGTTTGGCCTTGCCATGAGTTTTGCATTGGTTTAAATGCATGAGATAGAATGAAGGTACATGTGGCTTCAAGGAGAAAATGATTGAAAGGTTTCCAAGCATTCTTATGAGCATGTGGTTTAAAAGCTTTTGATGAAGGTGTTTTCCAAATGTGCATTATTGTGTTGGTTTTCTTTAGAGCATGCCTCACTAAGCATTTGTGCTTACGCTCTCTCTTTTACCAATAATGCAGATAATTGAGGTGTTTTCGGGCATCAAGGAAGCTAGCTTCATCCAAGGAATTCCAAGCTCATGTATGGTGAAGTTTTCGTACACTTTAGTTTTTATAGATTGGCAATGTGAAACCAAGAATTGTATTTGGGAGATGTGTTAAACTCCCTAAGGTTGTGGCATGTTTGTTTTGGCTAGTTTGGATTGTAAATGGCCTTAATTGCTTGTTTTGAAGTTGGGTTGTGTATTTGGGTTATGATATTAGGAAGCATGCCTCTAGACTAATGAGATTTGTGTTTGATGCTATGATTGTGCTTGAGTGTTCCAAATATGTTCCTTATATGTATGTTGACTTGTTGGTATGATTAGAGAGTCATTGGGATATGTTTTAGTAGGTATTTGTGTGAAAAACAAGCATTTGTTATTGTTTCTGGGCAATTCGTATCGAAACACCCTCTAGTGTTTCGGAATGGGGGCATGTAATGGCCTTCGTGTTTCGAAACGGTGGAGCCTGTTTCGGAACGATTTGGCTACTGGAATGCCATGTTTCGGAACTGGTCTCAGAACATACCCGCGTACCGAAATGGTCAACGCCGTTTCGATACAGCGTTTCGATACGGTAGGTGGGTGTTCCGAAACGGGTGACCGTTGGACACAGATTTGAATTGTTTTGATGTTTGCATGCTTTACATTTTAGTCCTAAATGTTGATATTGTAATTGCTTGAGCTCGAGATGTCTTTTTAAGTTGAAATTTGGCAGAGAAGCATTTAACATGACTAATTTCATAATGGTAACCTTAAACCCAATGAAGTCCCTCTAATTTACAAAAATTACAATTTGGTCCCTAATCTTGTGTGAAGTGCAATTGAGTCCCTATATGTTATCCGATCGATGTGCCTTTCTCAATCGTGTTTCGTGAGTACTCACTTAGGGTTAGCAAGTATCTAGACAAGATTAAAAAGAAGAAAAAAAGGTCGTGAATCAAGGTTGACTTTTAGGTTGACTTTGGTTTTCCCCGTGTAATCTTCATAGTTCGGGTCAATCGTCTAGGCCGGGCTAAGAGGGTTACAAGGTTGGAGTATGAGGAGTTGCTATTAGTTAGTGATTGTGGAAGTCTTATGTAGGTCCAAAGTTGGTGTAAGAGATCCTATATATATGTTAGTTGGCATTACAAACAATGAGTGACATCTAGCAATATGTCATTGTCACCTAAGTTACAAGAAATCATGAATCAACATAACCTTTTCGTGATTAACTCTTTTTCATGTATTACATCCTTTTTGTTGAGTGGATCAATGGATTGATCAAAGCCAAGAGGGGGTGAATTGGGTTTTTAAAAATTGTTGGAGAAAGTATAATAGCTAAAAATGAAGAAAAAGGAATTTTTGAGTGGTTCGAGTTCCAAATGAACTCTACATCCACTACCTTAGCTACCACTAAGGATTTTCCAACAATCCACTAATTGTTCTTCCCCTTTTCAAGGCTTAAGAGGTAACCTTTACAATACGGGTCAAATTTTCTACCCAAAATTTGACCAAACCCTCACGAGAGTACAAAGAAGAAATTTAGGCAAGAAAGATATCTCTCGATACAAAATTGCCCCTATAAATACAATCATTCAACCCAAATTTGAATACAAGATCATAATTGAACACAACACAATTTGGGATTTTACAAAAGATTAGAAATTAAGCACTTTGAGCTTGGATTTTTGTAAGGATGTTTCTTTTTGATGCAATAGTTTTGCTAGTCTTCAACAGGCTTCATTTTATATCTTCTTCATTAATTCTAGCTGTTTGGGTGGTTAGGGTATTGAATATAGTCGTTGGGACCCTGTCTTTCCACCATTAATGCACTTTTTCGGCTTACTATATTGTTACCCGGGGACCCGTATCGATACATGTCTCAAAACAGAAAAAGCTGTTGCACAATTACAAGAGGGGCGTATCGATACGCGGGTAAGCGTATCGGTACGGGACATGGACCGTTTTGATACGGGAGAACACCGTATCGATGCAATTATTTCCACATAGCTCACTGGAAGTTTCCATATCGATATGGAATAGGGCGTATCGGTACGGGACAACCATCACTTTAAAAATCGGTTACCTAAAAACTGACAACAACGTTCAAATTCATTAAAGGCTTTCGAATTTTTAAATTCCATTAAAACTGTATCGATACGGGTGGCACCGTATCGGTACGCCATTTAAACTCCTTCAGTTTTACAGTGAGAGCGTATCGATATAATTTCAATTTGTTTCGATACGTTGTTTCGATACGGTGAGGGGCGTATCGAAACGCGTTTCTCCAGTAGCCAAATTTGTAAGAAAGGTATCGATACGGCTGGAAGCGTATCGATACGGCTAGACGTTTTTCAATAGTTTGACCTTGGAACACTTAGAAAATATTTTGGAGTTTGAGTTTTTCAAACTATTTTAAAGCCTTGTTGATTTGAGATCTTTTGAGAGACTTAAAAATCTTTTTCAAGTTTTCAAATTTATCCTTAAAACACTTTGTTATATCAAAATCAAACATAGGTTTTACAATCTCCTCCTTTTTGATATAACAAAACCAAAACTTGAAAATTTTGAGACTTTTGAAAAACTTTGCAAAAATAACTTCCCCTTAATATTAGCTAGGTAAAATTTAAGTTAAAAATCAAAATTTTAAGTGTGAGCTTGTTCTCTCTCCCCCTTTTTGTTAGATAAAAAAAAAGAGACATAGATAAACAAAGGAAAAAGGCTTAAATAATAACCAAGCAACATATTATAGATAAACATTAAGTTCAAAATAAAGGAAACATCAAAATAAAATTTAAATAGCAATAATCAAAGCATAGGTTTTAGAATGCAAACTTGGTCCTAAAAGCATAATTCAAAGTGCATAAATAAAAATCCTAAATGACATGAATGATATGCAAAGATGATCTACTACTCTTCTCCATCGCCATCTTCATCATCTTCATCGTCCTTGTCATGTGCATCATCATTCCTTCGAGATTGACGCCACTTGTCATGAAAAGTGGTAAGAGATATGTTCATCGAGTTGTGACCACCTTCAAGAGAAGTGAGACGTGTCTCCACATTCTTCGCATGATCTTCAAGGCTTGTAAAGCGTGTGTCAATAGCGGCAAACCCCGAATTCATCACTTGATCCATGGAAGCAATTCTTGTGTGCAAGCCCGTGAATTGTTCGTTGAGAAAGGTCATAAGGGCATCCATGGAAAGTGGAGGAGGAGCTTGAGCGACTTGAGGATTGGCAATTCTTCTGAAATAGCATCGCTAGGGAGCTCGGAGAGACGAAACCAACTACCATTGAAGTACATGAACTTCCCCCTTGAAAGTGATATTTCATCAATGGTATCGGTGAGTGGTGTCGGGTAGTCGTGAGAACAATCTATCTCCTTTTGGGTGAAGAAATAACTCAAAGTCGTGCTATATGTGAAGCAAGTGACAAGAGTAGTGTGGCGATGTTGCACGAGATAGACAATCTCCACAAACATAATCTGAGCAAGATTTGGTTGTTGTCTTTGACGGAAGCACCGAATCCAAAAATCGCCAACTTGGCGGATAGTTGAATACTTTCCTCCCGAAGGCCTAAACCACCAAGAAACCATCAAGTGTAGGATTCGATCTTGAGCATTAAGAGCGGTCACGGAACCTCTCAAGACATGGCCAAGAAAATTCTCATCATCAAGTCATCACAAATAGATTGAACATCGACGGTGATCTTTTTACCCATAAGATAAGAGTTAACGGCCGTAACACCCACTTGATTGGTAACACACTTGGCATTAGCATAGAAAATAAAAACCAAATAGCGATAGAAAAAGCCGGAAATTTGAATAAAATCCATAAATGTCCATTCTTGGAGCAAAGGTAAGTAAACAAATTTAAAGCGCTCTGAGTTGAGGAAAGGAACAGAAATTACCCTCTCTGGACGGATTTTATAGTTTTGAAATTGTCGAAAATAGGTGAGATCTTTGGTGGTCTTAAACCACTTTTGATAGATAAGAGTGAGGTTCGGGCGAGTACCATCTCCGGTATTGGAACCTTTACTGACTTCGCTAGTACGCGCTCTCTTTTTGGGTGCCATTGTCTAAAGAAATAAATCAAAAACAGTGTGTATGCATTATTTTTCTCATTCAACCCATTGAAAATCAATGATCAAGGTTAAAAAAATTGAAAGATAAAAAAAGCAAGAAGTTGGAAAAAGTTTGTTTTTGAGAAAACAAAACAAGGAAAATTTGAAACGAAAATTAAATAAAAGAAAAAGAAAAAAGGGATTTATACCTTGATATTGATAGAGAGGAATGGGAGAAGAACTTTGCACCAAATTGATGAAAAGCTTGGCTTGATGTTGAAAACCCTCAAGAGATTTTGAGTTGTATGGTGAAAATACGAGGGATTAAGAGGCTTTTTATAGAGAAAAAACGGCTAGGGTTTTGAAATTGCAATTTTGGTGAAAGTGAAACTCTATGAATGCCATTAATAAGCAGTCTGCGCAATTAAGTATCGATACGCTTGAGGGTGTATCGATATGGGGGTAAACTGGTAATTCTTTGGAAACTTGAGTCAGAGGTCCGAATCGAAACACTTTTAGCTCGTATCGATACACCCGTTTTAGACAAAAATGCAGTCAGGTAACCTAATACAATACGAGTATCGATACACAGAAGGTCGTATCGATACCCTATGCCTAGAAATGCACTTTTGGATTTAAGAACAACCAAAGCCTCGACTTTAACACCTCCTAAATGAATGCAATTGATCAATGAGCAGTTTTTATCATATTTTAACAGAAGCATACTCCCCAAGCTCTAAGCATGGATACTTTCAAGATCAACAACACATAAACATGCAATTTCAAAAAATCAAGCAATTTTAACCTCAAAAAGAGTCCTAAAGGGTCAAGGTAGGCTAGTTAAAACTAACTCTCTCCTAATGGACCAAAAACGCTCTTTGTCTAAAGGTTTGGTAAAAATGTCCGCTAGTTAGTTCAAGGTGTCAACGTACTCTATAACAACATCTTCATTAAGGACATGATCTCTAATAAAATGATGCCTTATTTCTGATATGAACCGGTAATGTGACACGAGTCATATAGATGTGCCCGATCGTGATTCTAGTAAGAAATATTCTTTGCTACGCTTTGAACTCTGAGATATCATAAAACATACATGTGATATGAATAGTAATATAATAAAAAAATTAATGAAGAAAGGAATTGGATAGGTAATTTGGATAGTATGGTGGCTAAGGATGGAGGATGATAATCATGGAAAGGTGTAAATCAAAGGAGTGTTGTGAGATGCTAAAGGCGGCGTGGATTTGTATGGTTTCAAGGATAGCGAATTGTGACCCGCTAGCTATAACGAGCTAGGAACCAACAATATATTTTGATGGAGTCGAGGAGGAGGAGTGTGGAACGTGACCCAAAAGCTATAAGAGAGCTTGGAACCAACACTATAGTAAAATGAAATGGATAGAAGACTACAAGCACAACTTGAAGCCGGTAGAGTTCTCGCAAGAACAAGTTGAGAGCAATCTTTCAAAGGTTTATATTCTCCAAAAAAGTCCTTACAAATGAACCTAAGGTGTCTATTTATAGTGTTGCTAGGCAACATATGAAAAGTCACACAAAAGAGAGATGAATGCTCATCTAAATGCTATTGAATACAAATAAATGAAATGTTTCTCTCTTATCCTTTTGATGTATGGATTTTGCTTTAAATTGAGATGAATTTAGCCTTAAATTCGTCCAAAAGGAGTGGTGACTCTTGAGCTACTTCATTTTGCTTGCAAATGGATAAAAGGCAATGGATGTGGACGTAGGATGAATGTAGATGTCCCACACATCCAAATCAGCTTGTCTCTTTGAATTCCTTGATGATTTTATCACTTAATTTGATGATTAAATGACATTAAACCAGCCTTCATTGCTTGCCCATTTGTGGAATATGATTAGCCTTCAAAAAATGATAAATAAAGGCCTTGAATGCATAATTTGAATGTTGATTATTGCATGTCCTTTCTCTTGAACGTGAATGGCCTTCATTGGTTCATAATTTCAACCTTGAATAGGTGAATTATGAAGCTTAAATGCTTTGTTACTCTAAGAAGATGAACAACCTTGAAAAGATGAAAAGAATTCAGCCTTGAATTGCCTTCAATTGCTTTGTTTGCATGAGTAAAGATGGTAATCAATGACTTGTTTCAAAGTTGAAGTTGAAAAGTCTCTTCTTTAATCCACACTTCTCAGAACCTAGACACACACAAAGGATTTATTCAAACATAAAATAATAGATGCATGAAACAATTAAAGAGTTAGTTAATTGAGTGAACTAGTTTAATTAAAGAACTAACTTTATTGAATTTAACTAAATGCATGAATGAAGTAGTTTAACGAATGATTTAAGATACATAATTAAACTACTTCCCTAAATGAACTAAAACTATAAATGAAGTGCATCCTTTAATGACCAGCACACTTTATCAATGCAATGAAAGTTTGAAATACTTAAATTCTCATGCAAATGCATGCATGAGCAAGGTAAGGCATTCCTCCCTCATTATTTCTTCTTTCTCACGTTCATGGCCTGTTGTAAACAAGCTTTCCATGGCTGATTGAAACTCCTTGGCTCGTGCACGTGTAATGGGGCCACTTGGGTACTTCTCCTGGTCCTTGTTTGCTTGCTGCTCATATTGCTTGGTTTTATTTTCAATATTATCCCGCACTTGTTGATGAAGTTTCTTAACAAATTCAGCTTTGTTAAGTCCATCTTTATTCACAATTTGATCAGTGGGTAATGGCAATAACTCCATCATAGTTAATGGATTGAACCCATACACGACTTCAAATGGAGTGTGTCCCGAGGTGGTATGGACTGATCGGTTATATGCAAGCTCCACATGTGGTAAGCACTCTTCCCATGTCTTTAGATTGTTCTTAATAATGCTCCTAAGCAACGTGGAGTGTACTCGATTCACCACTTCGGTTTGGCCATCCGTTTGAGGGTGACAAGTGGTGGAAAATAGCATCTTAGTTCCAATCTTACTCCATAGGGCTCTCCAGAAGTGGCTTAAGAACTTCACGTCTCGATCGGAAACGATAGTTCATGGCACACCATGTAATCTTAAGACTTCCCTGAAAAACAAGTTAGCAATATGTAAGGCATCATTAGTCTTGTTGCAAGGAATAAAATAAGCCATTTCGGAAAATCTATCCAATATTACAAAGATAGAGTCTTTGTTATTCTTTGTGCGTGGAAGCCCTAGCACAAAATCCATTGAAATGTCCATCTATGGTGCTTCTGGAATAGGTAGTGGCGTGTAGAGTCCATGTGTCATGGCTTTAGCCTTCTTGCATGTAACCCCCTTAACCCGGCCTAGACGGTTGACCTGAATTAAGAAGTTTACACGGGGAAAACCAAAGTCAACCCGAAAGTCAACCTTGATTAACGACCATTTTTTTCTTTTTATTCTTATCTAAATGCATATTAACCCTGGAAATGTTCATAAGATCAGCATACTCAAAGATCACCACAATCAGAAAACATTTAGGGACTCGATTGCACAAATTATGAATTTAGAGACCAAAATGCAAAATCTTAAAATTATAAGGACTTAATCCACTTTTGAGTTACCATTATGAAATTAGTCATGTTTCATGCTTCTCTGCCAAATTTCAACTCAAATGGACATCTCAAACTCATTGAATTGCATAAACCAAGTTCAGGACCAAAACGTAAAGATTTCAAAACATTTAACCATCAGTTTCAGTGCCCAACGGCCGGGTGTTTCGGAACAGGGATGATCCGTTCCGAAATGCGGGACCGTTCCGAAACAAGTTCCGGAACAGGGCTTGGCAGTGGCAAAACCGTTCCGGAATGGCTCTTCCTTTTTCGGAACGCCAAGGCCATTTCAGGCCCTCTGTTCTGATACGGTAGCACCTGTTCCGAAACGTGATGCCCAGATTGCAGAAATTTATCTGGTTTAAATCACTTTTGACCCATCAAACACATTCCGAAGACCCTCAAATCATACCAGCAAGTCATTATAAACTTAAGGAACATAATAGCATCAACCATTCTCAACCATGGCATCAATTTAGGAAAAACCTTATTCTATAGGCATGCATCCTAAATTGGAAACCACACAAACCTCAAAACACAAAAACAACCTCAAAAAGGCCATTTACATGTTCCATCATTGTCAAAAGAATAAATCCAACCTAGGGAGTCCAAAACATCTCCCAAAACAACAACATAGGTTCCCATTGCCAAATGCCAAAAGCTAAGCAAGTTATGAAAATAGTCACCATACATGAGCTTAAGCTTCCACTTAGATTCTTGATCCCCTTACTGCCCCTTTTAGCACTTTAATGCTCTGCATTATTGGTTTAAGAAAAGAGAGAGCGTAAGCCCATAGCTTAGTGAGGAATGCTCATTTAAAACATCACAACAATGCATTAATAAAAACTCCTTTTCAAAACCTTTAGTTCAAACATCGTTTGATCATACACATATGTATATAAACCAAGCATTTCATGCTTCAAATCATTAACATGTCATATTGGTTTTCAAGTGATAATCATAACCATTTTTCAATTTAAAACACAATCGACAATCAGATACGCGGATTACAAGCGTTGTCCCATACGCTTCATACACACTACCAATATCAAGGTGGAGCATGGTACAATCACAACCCCTCAACACCCGTGATGGAGACTATGATACAATCACAACCCCTCCACATCACTCATTGGTAGTTGTATAACATCACTAACGAGATCACGGGACTTACAACACAAGATCCACACATGGACTTTTAACCACCATTGTGATCTTACAAAACACAAGGACACATGGACTTTTAACCACCAGTGTGACCTTAACAATACACAAGGTCCACACATGGACTTTTAACCACCATTGTGACCTTAGCACAAGATCCACCCATGGACTTTTAACCACCATGGTGATCTTATGTAACGCCCCGGTTTTGGGCTTGGAAGTTTTGGGCGTTGACCGGTTCGGTCAAAGTGCTGTTCGAATATAAAAAGGTGATTTTAGGAAAGCCTAGTTCGGGTTGCATTAAAAATATGGAAAAATGTTCTAAAATCCTCTTTTAATATATATAACTGAACTGTGAAATCAATTTTACAAAATGAGGTTTGGAAGGGTGACATTTTGGCTAGTGACCAAAATGTAATTTTTGAAAATTGCGTGACTGTTTTAGAAAGGATTGAAACTTTGAATCTTTAAGGAGCTATTTACCCAAAAGGAGTTTCTCCAGATTTTTCTAAGATATTTTAATGTTTAATTCTGATTTTAAAACAAAAGAAAAGTGGAGGGAAACCATTTTGCTATTTTGCAACTAACTTTCCATATTTCCCAATTTTCCTTTTCTCTCATTTTCTCTCAACCCAAACACTTTCTCTCCAGAGATTTCCTTCTGATTTTGTCACTCAAATCTCTCTTTTCAATCCTCTTTTGATTCCTAATCATCTCATCAACAAAACCTCACCAAGTGCTAATTGGATTTTCGAGATTTTGGTTCCAAAAAGGGAGAAACTCAAGTTTGGAGGTAAGAACGTCCTTCTCCTCTAAACTCTCAGTTCTTTAGTGAAATTCCTAAGTTCTCAATCCTTGATTTGTGATTTGTTAAAGGCTTTTCAATTGGAATCTTGATTTTGGCTTTAAAATGCAAGATTTGGTGATTTTTGGTGGATTTTCGTGTGATCTGTTTGGGCAGTGTTTTGAGGTGTCAAATTGATGTTAAATGAATGCTAAATTGATTAGAAGTTGAGGTTTAATTAATGCAATCCCGGATAGGTTGAATTTCCTAAGTTTTGCTTGAGTTTTTGGTTGTTTTTGGAGTGTTTTTGATGATCTGTTATAGCTGGAGGTATAAGGACGTGTTTGTGATCATTTTGGATGTTAATTGATGTTTAAATATGGTTAGAAGTGATGGATCTTGGCTGGGTTAAGTTTTGGAAGTGTTTGGACGTGATTTCAGTTGTGTTTGGTAGCCAAAATGTTGGATTTGTGATGAGCAGCGAGTTGAGTTGTGTTGCTGGTGTTTTTAATGCATAATGATGCATTAATCCTCTGTTATTGTGTGCTTGAAACAGGGGAGTTTGATCCGTGAGCATTAGAGGTGGTGCGGAAGGTTTCGGATACTTGGAAGGCTTGTTGGCTAGCCTTGTTTTGTGTATCGGTGAGTGAAGTTGGGTTTTCAGCTTTTAAAACCAAGGTTTGAAGGTTTTGGGAGCTTAGTTAAAGTCTAAATAACTTTTCTAAGCTCAAGAGTAAGTAAATGGATTTTCGCTCTAGGTTGTGTTGTAAATTGGCTTTAAAAGCAATTGTGATTGATGGTTGCAAAGCATGTGATTTGCATGTTTTAAATTCTGTTTTGAAAGCATATTTTGGCATGGTTTAATGCTGGTTTTGAAAGCCATATGTGAAGGATGCTCAAGGTAAGAGATCCTTGGTTTTATACATTGAAATTGTGGTTTTGATGCATGGTGTTGCATGATGTTAATGGCTTTGTGAAATGCTTTAAAAACAGTGGATTGATGATGGTAAATGATGGTCTTTGCATTATGGTTATGCATGTGAATCATTGGACTAATATGGTAAGATGGTTACATTGGCAAGTTATGTAAGTGGTTCTTGGTTTCTTTGATCGGATATAGTTAGCCGGCTATAGGATTGGGTGCACCGTGAATAAAGTCACCTTGGATGTGGAGTGGTTAAGAGTGAACCGGTAAGCTCCATCCAAGTATCCTAACGAGATGGTTAAGGTCATAATGGAGGTTGAGTTCCCATTCGAGGACCTTGGGTAAGCAAAGGTAATAATGGTGGTTAAAATTCCATTAGTGGACCTTGTTCTTGTTAAGATCACAATGGTGGTGTAAAGTCCATGTGTGGATCTTGTATAGGGTGTCCCGGATCTCGTTAGTGATGTTATACAACTACCAATCGGTGATGCTAAGGTTGTATGGTGTTTAAAAGTCCATACATGGGAACCTTGTGCATGTTAAGGTTATATGGTGTTTAAAAGTCCATATATGGGAACCTTGTGTAAGTTAAGGTTGTATGGTGTTTAAAAGTCCATACATGGGAACCTTGTGAAAGTTAAGATTGTATGGTGACTAAAAGTCCATACATGGGAACCTTGAGGAAGATAAGGTTGTATGGTGGTTAAAAGTCCATACATGGGAACCTTGAGGAAGATAAGGTTGTGTGGTGGTTAAAAGTCCATACATGGGAACCTTGTGAATGGTGAGGTCAAATGGTGGTTAAAAGTCCATTTGGGGACCTTGGATTGGTAGTGTGTATGAAGCGTAGGGACAACGCTTGTGATCCGCGTATCCGATTGGATCTCGAGTTGAAAAGTGGATTTGGATTATCACTTGAAAGCCAATATGATGTTCTTGATTAATGAAGCATGAGATGCTTGGAATGATGCATGGTTGCATGGGAAGTGCATAATGTATTAAGTATGTATGTTTGCTTGTTAAGTTTGAACAAGTGTTGATTATCTATTGAGAATGATGCATGTGTGCATGAAATCTCTTTAGTGCATTGAAGTCTTGCTAAGACTTGTTTTTAAAGGCATATGATGCAAATGTTGATGATGAGGTTCATATGTTGCATTTGTTTAATGCATGTGTTGGATTGATTAAGTAAAAGGGTTGAAAAGGTTTCTTGTTTGAAATGATAATCAAGTAAGAGGAATGTATTATGTGAAGTGGAAGTGTTTTCCAAGGTTTGAATTTAACTTTGCATATGGTGCTTATGCATGAAATGGTTAAAGTAATGGTTTTGCAATTTGTGCTTGAAAAGGTTTACTTAGCTTGCTAAGCTAAGGGTTGGTTTCCATGTTTGAGCAATGCATGATTTTGAGCTCGTTGTTGAAAAGGGTTTTCAAACATTGCTTTGGTTTATCAAATCGAGTTGCTTTTCAAAGGGGTTTTATGACTCGCTGCATTGATGGTGTTTTGGTTTTGAGCATTCCTCACTAAGCATTATGTGCTTACACTCCTTTTTGTCCATCAATGCAGATAAGTGAGGTTGGAACAGCGAGGAGCAAGGGATTCAAGGAGGACTCCACTTGAGATGTATGTCTCGGTTAATAGCTATAGTTAATAAAGGCAATGGGGGTAGAATCTCTTATGTAGATGTGTAACGAGATTGTGTATGTTGGACAAGTTTAGTATATGATGTTGAATCATGTGGATTAATGTTGCAACGTTTGGATCATCTTATGCCTAAGTTGATTTGCTATGCATCTTGTTTAAAAGCATGAATGAGCTTTGAATGTATTTAATGTGTTGGTGCACGTAGGGGTGATCATGTATCTAGATTTTGATGCATATAAGTTCCTTATGTGTTGAGTAACTTGCTGGTGTGGTTTGATTGCATTCGGAGCATGTTCGGTTGGCCAATTCTGTGTTTAAGCAAGCATTGTGCTACATTCAGTGTAGGTCGTTTCGGAACAGTAGATATCGTTTCGGAACGGGTGGCCTGTAGTAGCCCAAGCGTCCGAAACGGGAGACACCGTTCCGAAACGGGAAGCCCTCTGCCAGCCCTCGTTTCGGTACGTGTTGCGGAACGGCCCCGCGTTTCGAAACGGGTTCTCCCTGTTTCGGAACACTTGGCCGTTGGGGGCTGACATTGGCGGTTAAATGTTTTGAAATGTTTGCAAATTGGTCCTGAATCTTGTACGTGCAATTGTATGAGTTTGGAATGTCCGTTTGAGCGGAAATTTGGCAGTGAAGCATGAAATGAGACTAATTTCAAGATGGTAACTTTAAATCGGGTTAAGTTCTTATAATTATCAGAATTTACAATTTGGTCCCTAAAGTTGTAAATTGTTCAATTGGGTCCCTGTTTGATCTCTGATGTTTATGATCTTTGAGCATGATGTTTGAATGATCATATCTAGGGTTAATGTGCATCTAGACAAGTTTAAAAAGAAAAAAAGGGGTCGTTAATCAAGGTTGACTTTCGGGTTGACTTTGGTTTTCCCCGTTTGACTTTCTTAATTCGGGTCAACCGTCTAGACCGGGTTAAGGGGGTTACATTTGGTGGTATCAGAGCTGAGTTGCGAAAGCTTGGGGAAAACGGTAAGTTGTTGTAATGTGTGTCTGATGTCTATCTTGATGTATGGTTGAAAGCTGGTTGAAACACGCGTTTCTGAGTAAGTTGTTGATGTTTTCAAGCATGCTTTGTGGTTATGAATCTTGACTGAGCTAATGTGGATTTGTGCTGATGTTGTGAGTTGGTTTTATGCATATTGAAGGTGTAATGAGTATGATATGTTGATATTATGCTGTTGTGAATGGATGCTGTTTGATGTAAGCATGATCGAAGTATGTTGTTTGATATGCTTGATGTTGTGATATCCATGTGTTTGTTGACTGTTATGTCATGTAAAAGGGGAGGATTCGGGATACCCATTGCCTTATTATTATAGCTATTGTGTTATTTTGGAGTTGGAGTTTGAATCCTTGCTTAAAGCTGGTCTAATTGGTTTGTTTGTTTTGTTGTGATTGTGTGCTGTTAATAGTATGGCGAAATCGATGAAAGAATGGCAGTTGGGTGAGATGGTTGCTGCTTTAGGGCAGGTTGTTAGGGCGTGGAATTCACCTTTTAGTAGAGGTGTTTTGCCTCAGTCTTCTGTGCTTGGTGTTGAGGTATTGAGACAGGAGGGAGAAGCTGGTTCTGTGATGAAGAGTTCATCACCTGTTGGTCAAGAGGTGTTGGGAACATCTCAGGTTGTGGCAAAAGTAAAGTCGGCATATGTGCTGGCTGTGGGATGTGTGGGTTTGTCGAAACAGCGTTTGTTTGATTTGGGTGCTGTGGAGTATCATGGTTCGACACCTGAGATGTTTGAGGTCTGGTTGGCCAGTGTGGTTCTGATTTTGGATCAGGAAGGTTGTGATTATGCCTGTAAGTTGGGAAGTGTTGTCTCTTTGATGTTAGAGGACGCATGTGCCTGGTGGACATTTGTGGCGGTGGCATCGCACATACATGATATTGATTGGGACTTCTTTGTGTCTGCCTTTTATGAAAGGTATCTTGGAGAGAAATATCCAAGGGTTAAGCAGTGTGAAGGTAGTGCAGATCTGGGGCAAGTGCTGGTTGAACAAGGAGTGGAGGCTCAGCTACCGGTGTGTAATCGTTGTGGAAAGCGCCATGTTGGAGGTTGTTGGGGCGCGGGTACTTGTTGGAACTGTGGTTCTAAAGAGCATGTGAAGCGTGATTGTCCTCTTGGAGTGAAGTCAGCTTCAGTGGTAGCCAAAGGGTCTCTGAAGGGTCGTGGGCACGACCGAGACAAAGTTCGAAGGTGGCATAAAGAGCAGAAAGTTGTGAAGAGTTTGGGAAAGGAAATCTATTGGAAATGTGGGTCTGCTGGACATATGAGGCGTAGTTGTTTGAAGTTGGCTCGGAACAGGCAAGGTTCTTTACCACAGGGAGTTTGTGATGACCTTAGTGTGTTAGCTGATGCTGCAGTGGTGCGGCTAGAGGATGATGGTTCTGCGTGTAAGAGAGCTCGTCTGATGAAGCTTCAGGGTGGTGATGTGTTTTCAGGTAACCTTGTTAAGTAACCTTTGCCTAGCTATCTTAGTTGGTTTCTGTTGGTTTACCTTGCGTAGTGAGTATGATCTAGTTCCTAGCATGCTGAGGTAGTTGTTGTTGTTGTTGTATTTGTTTGGAAACATCTCTAGCGGGAAGTAGGCTTAAGTGAGTATCTTGTGGGTAATGGTTGCTGGAATGATGGAGTTAGACAAGTTAGAAGTGAGGTAGGAGGTTGTTCTTAGACGGATTCTGAGGATGTTATTGGAGGGTGTGAGCTGGCATTCATGCACAGTTAAAATCATTGTTATATGCTATATTATATATGTTTTGGTCCATGCATACATGTGGCATGACATTAGAGGTTTTGCATACATGTGCATCAGGCATTGATAGGGCATATTGGTGATCATGCATACGAACATTCACACTCACTAATAACTAATCGAATCTGTTAGTGTTGTGCTTGGGTTAGGTTGGATGATGGGTTTTAGAGGTTGTTTTGGTGCTGAGTGGAAGTTAGAAGTAATAGAGAGTATTAAGCTAGTTGCTAGTAATAGCGAGTGTGGTATCGCTCGTTGGTAGAAGGAAAGTGTTTGATGCTTGAAGAGTTTGGTGGTTTGGTGGTGAGGAGTACCGGTTGAGGTTAGAATCGGTCAAGTGGTTTGAATATCTAGTAGAAGTGGTGGTTCCTTAGTGTTAAGTGATGTTGAGGATAGTGGATGTGTTTCTAGAGTGCTGAGATAGCTTAGCATTAATGTTGTAGTAGAAGGGTTGTTTATGTAGTGTTGGTTCTTAGCAACCTTTGAGGAGTTGAGAAGATGGTATGTATGTTTAAGTTGGGCGATGTTCTAGTAAGGCAAGTGTTTTGGTCGAAGCTTGAAGCGGAAAGGTAATGAAAGATCGAAGGCCATCGTTGGTTGGCTGGTTGTGAATAAGTAATTCTTTTTGAGACCAGCTGGTGGTGTGTGGAATGGTGGGCGAAGTCAAGGTTGGGGTTTGTGACGTGATTGTCTGTCGATGAGTGAGCAGTTCTGGTGAGTCGATGGTAAAGATAGCGGTGGATGTGAAGTAAGGACAGTAATACGTTGAGAGGTTGGGAAGTAGTTGGTGCTTAAGAATTTTTGTTTGTTTGGAAAATCTTGGAAAGAGGTTGGGAAGTTTGCAAGGAGTTTTAGAAGCAGTGAAGGTGGCGGGGTTACATAGTGGCTGAACTGGTTTGGTTGGTGTCACTGTGTGAATAGGCTTTGGGAGTTGTGTGATAAGGTGTTGTATGCTGTAAAAGTTTGAGGTTCTTCATGTGGTTGATGAGGCTATATGTTTTCCGGAGTTTTGAAAGGTTAAGTTTTGCTTAACTTTGAGTGTTCTGGAGTTGGGAACAATATGTGGTGGTGCTGAGTTTGGGTGGAGTTTTGTGTGGAAAGTGTTCAGTGGCGGTTGAGGTTTTTGGTGTTGCCTTGTGTGTTGTTTTGAGAAGTTTAGGTGTTCTCTTTTCGCCAGTTGAAATTTCGAGGACGAAATTTCCTCAGAGGGGGAGAGTTGTAACGCCCCGGTTTTGGGCTTGGAAGTTTTGGGCGTTGACCGGTTCGGTCAAAGTGCTGTTCGAATATAAAAAGGTGATTTTAGGAAAGCCTAGTTCGGGTTGCATTAAAAATATGGAAAAATGTTCTAAAATCCTCTTTTAATATATATAACTGAACTGTGAAATCAATTTTACAAAATGAGGTTTGGAAGGGTGACATTTTGGCTAGTGACCAAAATGTAATTTTTGAAAATTGCGTGACTGTTTTAGAAAGGATTGAAACTTTGAATCTTTAAGGAGCTATTTACCCAAAAGGAGTTTCTCCAGATTTTTCTAAGATATTTTAATGTTTAATTCTGATTTTAAAACAAAAGAAAAGTGGAGGGAAACCATTTTGCTATTTTGCAACTAACTTTCCATATTTCCCAATTTTCCTTTTCTCTCATTTTCTCTCAACCCAAACACTTTCTCTCCAGAGATTTCCTTCTGATTTTGTCACTCAAATCTCTCTTTTCAATCCTCTTTTGATTCCTAATCATCTCATCAACAAAACCTCACCAAGTGCTAATTGGATTTTCGAGATTTTGGTTCCAAAAAGGGAGAAACTCAAGTTTGGAGGTAAGAACGTCCTTCTCCTCTAAACTCTCAGTTCTTTAGTGAAATTCCTAAGTTCTCAATCCTTGATTTGTGATTTGTTAAAGGCTTTTCAATTGGAATCTTGATTTTGGCTTTAAAATGCAAGATTTGGTGATTTTTGGTGGATTTTCGTGTGATCTGTTTGGGCAGTGTTTTGAGGTGTCAAATTGATGTTAAATGAATGCTAAATTGATTAGAAGTTGAGGTTTAATTAATGCAATCCCGGATAGGTTGAATTTCCTAAGTTTTTCTTGAGTTTTTGGTTTTTTTTGGAGTGTTTTTGATGATCTGTTATAGCTGGAGGTATAAGGACTTGTTTGTGATCATTTTGGATGTTAATTGATGTTTAAATATGGTTAGAAGTGATGGATCTTGGCTGGGTTAAGTTTTGGAAGTGTTTGGACGTGATTTCGGTTGTGTTTGGTAGCCGAAATGTTGGATTTGTGATGATCAGCGAGTTGAGTTGTGCTGCTGGTGTTTTTAATGAATAATGATGCATTAATCCTCTGTTATTGTGTGCTTGAAACAGGGGAGTTTGATCCGTGAGCATTAGAGGTGGTGCGGAAGGTTTCGGATGCTTGGAAGGCTTGTTGGCTAGCCTTGTTTTGTGTATCGGTGAGTGAAGTTGGGTTTTCAGCTTTTAAAACCAAGGTTTGAAGGCATTGGGAGCTTAGTTAAAGTCTAAATAACTTTGCTAAGCTCAAGAGTAAGTAAATGGATTTTCGCTCTAGGTTGTGTTGTAAATTGGCTTTAAAAGCAATTGTGATTGATGGTTGCAATGCATGTGATTTGCATGTTTTAAATTCTGTTTTGAAAGCATATTTTGGCATAGTTTAATGCTGGTTTTGAAAGCCATATGTGAAGGATGCTCAAGTTAAGAGATCCTTGGTTTTATACATTGAAATTGTGGTTTTGATGCATGGTGTTGCATGATGTTAATGGCTTTGTGAAATGCTTTAAAAACAGTGGATTGATGATGGTAAATGGTGGTTTTTGCATTATGTTTATGCATGTGAATCATTGGACTAATATGGTAAGATGGTTATATTGGCAAGTGATGTAAGTGGTTCTTGGTTTCTTTGATCGGATATAGTTAGCCGGCTATAGGATTGGGTGCACCGTGAATAAAGTCGCCTTGGATGTGGAGTGGTTAAGAGTGAACCGGTAAGCTCCATCCAAGTATCCTAACGAGATGGTTAAGGTCATAATGGAGGTTGAGTTCCCATTCGAGGACCTTGGGTAAGCAAAGGTAATAATGGTGGTTAAAATTCCATTAGTGGACCTTGTGCTTGTTAAGATCACAATGGTGGTGTAAAGTCCATGTGTGGATCATGTATAGGGTGTCCCGGATCTCGTTAGTGATGTTATACAACTACCAATCGGTGATGCTAAGGTTGTATGGTGTTTAAAAGTCCATACATGGGAACCTTGTGCATGTTAAGGTTATATGGTGTTTAAAAGTCCATATATGGGAACCTTGTGTAAGTTAAGGTTGTATGGTGTTTGAAAGTCCATACATGGGAACCTTGTGAAAGTTAAGGTTGTATGGTGATTAAAAGTCCATACATGGGAACCTTGAGGAACATAAGGTTGTATGGTGGTTAAAAGTCCATACATGGGAACCTTGAGGAAGATAAGGTTGTGTGGTGGTTAAAAGTCCATACATGGCAACCTTGTGAATGGTGAGGTCAAATGGTGGTTAAAAGTTCATTTGGGGACCTTGGATTGGTAGTGTGTATGAAGTGTAGGGACAACGCTTGTGATCCGCGTATCCGATTGGATGTCGAGTTGAAAAGTGGATTTGGATTATCACTTGAAAGCCAATATGATGTTCTTGATTAATGAAGCATGAGATGCTTGGAATGATGCATGGTTGCATGGGAAGTGCATAATGTATTAAGTATGCATGTTTGCTTGTTAAGTTTGAACAAGTGTTGATTATCTATTGAGAATGATGCATATGTGCATGAAATCTCTTTAGTGCATTGAAGTCTTGCTAAGACTTGTTGTTAAAGGCATATGATGCAAATGTTGATGATGAGGTTCATATGTTGCATTTGTTTAATGCATGTGTTGGATTGATTAAGTAAAAGGGTTGAAAAGGTTTCTTGTTTGAAATGATAATCAAGTAAGAGGAATGTATTATGTGAAGTGGAAGTGTTTTCCAAGGTTTGAATTTAACTTTGCATATGGTGCTTATGCATGAAATGGTTAAAGTAATGGTTTTGCAATTTGTGCTTGAAAAGGTTTACTTAGCTTGCTAAGCTAAGGGTTGGTTTCCATGTTTGAGCAATGCATGATTTTGAGCTTGTTGTTGAAAAGGGTTTTCAAACATTGCTTTGGTTTATCAAATCGAGTTGCTTTTCAAAGGGGTTTTATGACTCGCTGCATTGATGGTGTTTTGGTTTTGAGCATTCCTCACTAAGCATTATGTGCTTACGCTCCTTTTTGTCCATCAATGCAGATAAGTGAGGTTGGAACAGCGAGGAGCAAGGGATTCAAGGAGGACTCTACTTGAGATGTATGTCTCGGTTAATAGCTATAGTTAATAAAGGCAATGGGGGTAGAATCACTTATGTAGATGTGTAACGAGATTGTGTATGTTGGACAAGTTTAGTATATGATGTTGAATCGTGTGGATTAATGTTGCAATGTTTGGATCATCTTATGCCTAAGTTGATTTGCTATGCATCTTGTTTAAAAGCATGACTGAGCTCTGAATGTATTTAATGTGTTGGTGCACCTAGGGGTGATCATGTATCTAGATTTTGATGCATATAAGTTCCTTATGTGTTGAGTAACTTGCTGGTGTGGTTTGATTGCATTCGGAGCATGTTCGGTTGGCCAATTGTGTGTTTAAGCAAGCATTGTGCTGCATTCAGTGCAGGTCGTTTCGGAACAGTAGATACCGTTTCGAAACGGGTGGCCTGTAGTAACCCAGGCGTCCGAAACGGGAGACACCGTTCCGAAACGAGAAGCCTTCTGCCAGCCCTCGTTTCGGTACACGTTGCGGAACGGCCCCGCGTTTCGAAACGGGTTCTCCCTGTTTCGGAACACTTGGCCGTTGGGGGCTGACATTGGCGGTTAAATGTTTTGAAATGTTTGCAAATTGGTCCTGAATCTTGTACGTGCAATTGTATGAGTTTGGAATGTCCGTTTGAGCTGAAATTTGGCAGTGAAGCATGAAATGAGACTAATTTCAAGATGGTAACTTTAAATCGGGTTAAGTCCTTATAATTATCAGAATTTACAATTTGGTCCCTAAAGTTGTAAATTGTTCAATTGGGTCCTTTTTTGATCTCTGATGTTTATGATCTTTTAGCATGCTGTTTGAATGATCATATCTAGGGTTAATTTGCATCTAGACAAGTTTAAAAAGAAAAAAAAGGGGTCGTTAATCAAGGTTGACTTTTGGGTTGACTTTGGTTTTCCCCGTGTGACTTTCTTAATTCGGCTCAACCGTCTAGACCGGGTTAAGGGGGTTACATCTTAACCATATCGTTAGTGTACTTGGATGGAGCATGGTACAATCACAACCCCTCGACATCCAAGGCGACTTTTTTCACGGTGCACCCAATCCTATAGCCGGCTAACTATATCCGATTCAAGTACTTTTAAACCAACCCCATCATCATGCATCATTATGCATCAAAACCACATTTTCAATGTACAAAACAAGGATCCCATACCTTGAGCATCCTTCAATACATGGCTTATAAAACCAGCAATAAACATGCTAAAATATGCTTTCAAAAACAGAAATTAAACATGCAAACAAATCACATTGCGTTCAATCAACTAATGGTTCATCAACAAGAGAGTTTTTCCGAAAACTTACTCTTGAGCTTAGCTAAGTTGTTTAGACTTTAACTAAGCTCCCAAACCTTCAAAACATTGGTTTCAAAGCTGAAAACCAAACTTCACTCACCGATTTCGTTTCGCAACTTGCCGAAACACCAATCAAGCTTCCGGATCAAC
Source organism: Hibiscus tridactylites (assembly GCA_958450335.1). NCBI lineage: Eukaryota > Viridiplantae > Streptophyta > Magnoliopsida > Malvales > Malvaceae > Hibiscus > Hibiscus tridactylites. The sequence goes on from OY288269.1 coordinate 33,943,715, forward strand.
ACCACAAGGATCCGAAGATGTCTCCCCTGTTTTAAACACATCAAAGAAGAGGATTAATGCATCATCATGCATTAATATCTTCAACCAAGACACCTAAACTCGCTGCTCTCATCAAAACTCACATTTCGGCTATCAAACACAACCGAAATCACATCCAAACATCTCTACAACACTACCCAGCCAAGATCCATCAAATACAATCATTCATAAACCTCAATTAACATCCAAACATCTCTTCAACCAAGACACCTAAACTCGCTGTTCTCAATTAACACTATCCAGCTATAGCAGAACATCAAGATCACTCCAAAAACCATCATTAACACAAGCAAAACTTAGGAAAATCAACCTATTCGGGATTGCATTGATTAAACCTCAATTTCACATCAATTATACATCCAAAAATCATCAAAAAGACACCTCAAAACAGTGCCCAATCATTTCATACGAATTTCATCAAAATTGAACCAAATCTTGCATTTTAAAGCGAAGATCAAGAACACAACCATAAAACTTTTAATAAAACTCAAATCAAGGATTGAGAACTTGAGAATTTCAGTAAATAACTGAATATTTAGAGGAGAAGGACGTTCATACCTCTAAATGTGAGTTTCTCCTTAATTGGAACCAAGATTCTTGAAAATTCAATAAGCAAATGCTAAGGTTTTGATGTAGAAATGATTAGAGATCAAATAAAGATTGAAATCTCATCTTTAGAGGTCAAAATCAGAGGGAAATTTGCTGGAGAAAAGTGTTTGGGTTGAGAGAAAAGTTGAGAGAAAAGAAATGAAAAATTTTGAGCAAAGTTAGTTATGACAACCAAAATATCTTTTTCCCCCCTTTTACCTTTAATTAAAAACCATTAATAAATTGTTTAACATTAAGAAAAATATGGAGGAAACTCTTCTTGGGTAAATTAGCTCCTTAAAGATTCAAAGTTTCAATCCTTTTAAAACAGTCACCCAGTTTTCAAAAATTACATTTTAGTCACTAACCCAAAATGTCACACTTCCAAACCTCATTTTGTAAAATTGATTTCACCATTCTCTTATATATAATAAAAGAGGATTTTAGGATATTTTTCCATATTTTTAATGCAACCCGAACTAGGCTTTCCTAAAAATCACCCTTTTATATTCGAACCGCAATCCGACCGACCCGGTCCAAACCCAAAACTTCTAAGCCCAAAATTGGGGTGTTACAACTCTCCCCCCCTTAAGAAATTTCGTCCTCGAAATTTACCTGAAGGAAAGAGGTACGGAAACTGCTTCAACAAGTCATCCTTCCGCTCCCACGTGGCTTCTTCAACACCACGATGTTTCCACAACACCTTTACCAACTCAATGGTCTTGCCTCGATGAACCTTACTATCCGAATCTAGAATCTTCATCGGTTCCTCATCATAAGACAAATCCGGATTCAATTCCACTTCTTCCACAGGCATCACATGTGAAGGATCCGATCTATACTTCCGAAGCATAGAAACATGAAACACATCATGAATCTTTTCCAACTCTTGCGGTAACCTCAACTTGTACGCAATAGGACCCACACGCTCAATCACCTCGTATGGTCCAATGTACCTAGGGCTCAACTTACCCTTTCGGACAAATCTCATCACCTTTTTGCAAGGCGAAACTTTCAAAAACACACGGTCACCCACCGCATACTCAATCTCCTTACGCTTCAGATCCGCGTAAGACTTTTGCCGATCAGAAGCTGCCTTCAAGCGCTCACAAATGAGCTTCACCTTCTCGGTGGTTCCTTTCAACAAAGCTGGCATCGAAACCAACTTCTGACCTGTTTCAGCCCAACAAAGAGGAGTCCTACACTTCCTCCCGTACAAAGCTTCATAAGGTGCCATTTGAATACTCGCCTGATAACTATTATTATAGGCAAACTCCACCAAAGGCAAATGTTTCTCCCAAGAGCCCTGGAACTCAATCACGCAGCACCTCAACATATCCTCCAAAACCTGGATAACACGTTCGGACTGCCCATCCGACTGCGGATGATAAGATGTACTAAAATTCAACAGTGTACCCAAAGCCTGATGCAAACACTGCCAGAAACACGACGTAAACCTCGGATCCCTATCCGACACAATCGACTTTGGCACACCATGCAGCCGCACAATCTCAGCAATGTACAGTTCCGCAAGCTTATCCAAAGTGTATGTAGTATGCACAGGCAAGAAATGCGCACACTTCGTCAGGCGATCCACAATCACCCACACCGAATTCTTCTTCGATGGTGACAAAGGCAAACCAGACACAAAATCCATGGTAATCCTTTCCCACTTCCATTCAGGAATCTTCAACGGTTGCAACAACCCTGAAGGAAACTGATGCTCAGCCTTAACTCGCTGACACACCATGCACTTGCTTACAAACTCAGCAACATCCTTCTTTAAACCCACCCAATAGTACTCATCACGAAGATCACGATACATCTTAGTACTACCAGGGTGCATAGCGAAAGGACTACTATGACCTTCAGTCAAAATAGTACGCCTCAACTCATCATCATTGGGCACTACTATTCGACTCCCAAAACACAACACTCCATCATCATTAAAACAGAAATCTGAAGGTCTATCCTCCGCAATATCCTGAACATGCGGTACCAAGGAATCATCCCACAACTGCTTTTCCTTGATCAACTGAACCAAAGATGGTTTCACTTGCAACTCAGCCACAAGACCACCATCAGGTGAAATACTTAAACTGGCAAACATAGCCCTCAACTCAACAGCCACCTTCCTACTCAAGGCATCCGCTACAACATTAGCTTTACCTGGGTGATACTCGATCGTCAAATCATAATCCTTGAGCAACTCCACCCAACGTCGCTGCCTAAGATTCAACTCTTTCTGGGACATCAGATACTTCAAACTCTTGTGATCCGTATACACAATACACTTCTCACCATACAGGTAATGTCTCCAGATTTTCAAAGCAAAAACCACCGCAGCCAGCTCAATGTCATGCGTAGGATAATTGCGCTCATGCACCTTCAACTGTCGTGATGCATAAGCTACCACCTTACCCTCTTGCATTAACACACATCCCAAACCAACATAGGACACATCACTATACACCACAAACTCTTTCCCTGATTCAGGTTGAACCAAGATAGGAGCTTGCGTCAAAGCTGCCTCAAGCTTCTCAAAAGCTTGCTGTCTCGCTTACGTCCACTCATACTTAACATCCTTCTGCAACAACTTCGTCAAAGGTGCAACAATCTTTGAAAACCCATCCACAAACCTCCGATAATATCTTGCCAAACCAAGGAAACTACGGACTTCATGAACAGACTTTGGAGGCTTCCAATTCATCACCGCCTCAATCTTTTGAGGATCAACACGAATCCCTTCAGCAGAAACCACATGACCAAGAAACACCACTTCTCTAAGCCAGAACTCACACTTGCTCAGCTTGGCATAAAGCTGATTCTCCAACAAAGCTTGCAACACAATTCTCAAATGACCTTCATGCTCCTCCTCAGTACGCGAGTACACGAGGATATCATCAATGAATACCACAACAAATTTATCCAAGTATTCATGAAATACTTGATTCATCATAGCCATGAAAGCTGCAGGAGCATTCGTCAAACCAAACGGCATCACAAGGAACTCATAATGCTCATACCTCGTCTTGAAAGCTGTCTTTGGCACATCCACATCCTTCACCTTCAACTGGTAATACCCTGACCTTAAGTCAATCTTAGAGAACACAGCTGCTCCCTAAAATTCATCAAAAAGATCATCAATTCTCGGCAATGGATACCGATTCTTGATAGTCAACTTGTTAAGCTGACGATAATCAATGCACATTCTCATAGTGCCATCCTTCTTCTTCACAAACAGGACCGGTGCACCCCAAGGTGACACACTCGGCCGAATGAAACCATGATCAAGCAACTCTTGCAGTTGCGTCTTCAGCTCTTTCAACTCCTTAGGTGCCATTCGATAAGGAGTAATGGACACTGGAGTCGTGTTTTCATACAACTCAATCCCAAACTCCACTTCGCGATTAGGAGGCAACCCAGGCAACTCCTCAGGAAACACACCAGGAAACTCTCGCATCTTAGAACTAGGATTCATCACAAAAGCGAGATAAGCTTCACAACCCTGCCTCAGCATCCGACTCGCCTCCAATGTAGACACCACATTGGCAAGAAACTTCACATTCTCACCAACCACAACTACCTCATAATCATCCGCAAGTTTCAACGAAACTCGCTTATTCTCAAAATCTACCACAGCACGATGCTCAACAAGCCAATCCATACCAAGGATTACATCAAAACCACAGAAAGGCAATTCCATAAGATCAACATGAAAACATGATCTTGCACAACCAAAGGACATCTTCTATAAAGCTTTCGAGTCACAACGGTCTCACCAAAAGAACAAGTGACACGCATACCGGATCAAAGACGTGATCATCGACAGACTTGGACCTAGGGATAGGCCAAGGCAGATCTGGGATTCTTGCCAAACTTGAAGTACGGAGTTGGTGTGTCTGCTGCCGCGACAGCCAACGGACAGCCACCGCGACAGGTGCTGCCACGACGGGCACGACGACAGAACTGGAACTCCTAAGCATCGCAATACCTGCACTACTGAGCAATTCAATACCAGCCTGTTTTCTCTATCTTGATATTCCAACTCTTTTATTTACGTTTTACTTTATTATTCTTGTGACAACTCTTAATTATTTCCTTACTTTCGTGCAGTGAAATAAGGTGAAGTCATTAGCCCAATCCCTGTGGAGACGATATCCGATACTTCGTATCACTTTACTACTTGCGTCGTGTACACTTGCACTACAATTGCGATAGACTCTTTTACACGCAGCAAGTTTTTGGCGCCGTTGCAGGGGATTGGCAACATAACTACATCTTTCTTTTATTGCACTTTGCGTTTTTATTTTTGTTATCGTTTTTATTTTTATTTTTCTTTAATTTTTCTTTTGTTCTTTCAACTCTCGCTTTTCACGAGGTTTTCTTGTTTATGCGCAGATCTAAAAGAGGCGAAGATCCTGAGTATAAGTTAGATCCGGAAATCAAACGTTCCTTCAATCTCAAGAAACAACTTCGCCACCTTTTAGACCGGAACGAATACCTCGAGGAACAGCTAGAGCAGATGGCCCGTAACCAGCCCGCTGGTGGAGGTATACCGCCTGTCGGCGATCCGCCTGTGGCAGATGGACGACAGTCATGTCGTGACTACATGCTGAACGATCATGTAGAACTGGAGACCACGCTGCCGGATATTGATGTTGATAACTTCGAGCTTAAACCTGTCATGTTCAGTATGATCAACAATGCCGGGCAGTTTAGTGGTGCCGTGACAGAAGATGCTAGGGAGCATCTCAAAACGTTCCAGGAGATCTGTTGTTCGTTTAGACTTCCAGGAGTTAGTCCGGAGATACTGAGGCTTCGGTTATTCCCCCATTCATTAAGGGACAGAGCTAAAACTTGGTGGAATAAACTTACACCGGGTTCAATCGTAACTTGGGCAGATTTAACTCGTGAATTTTTATCTCGTTTTAATCCTTCGCATTTATCTGAGCGATTACGTAATGAAATCGCTACTTTTCAACAGGAAGATGACGAACCGATGCACGAGGCCTGGGACAGATTTACTACTCTTCTTCGGAACTGTCCAATGCATGGATTTCCCGTCTGGAATCAGGTAACTAAGTTCTATAATGCTGCTAACTTACAAACTCGCATTCGGATTGATTCTGCAGCAAATGGATTATTATTGGATAAAGATCCAGACGAGGCATTACAAGTTTTGAAAAATATGGCCAAGAATGAGGAGCAGTTTCCGACTGCAAGAAGAGGGGGTAAACGGGTACTTGCTGTCAAGGACTATGAGGCCGACAACACTATGAAATCACATGTAGCATTTCTTACTAAAGCAATGAAACGATTATTGAATGAAGATGAATTACAAGGATTTGTTGTCGAGGAAGTTTGTACTATCTGTGAGGGAAATCATAGTAGGGATGAGTGCCCAATACAAATAGAAGAGAGAAAATATGTTGGAAATTACAAGCCAAATTATAATTCCAACAATTATAATCCAAATTGGAGGAAAGATCCCAAATTTTCCTGGAGTAACCCTAACAATGCCCTGAATCCACAAGCACAAAATCAGAATCAGGGATGACCGAGATTGCTGACGCGACAGCAACTGCCGCAGCATCTGCCGCAGCACCTGCCGCCGCAGCAGCAACAGCAGCCACCACCTGCCACGAGTAGTATATTGGAGCAGACTCTGGCCACCTTTATGTCTCAGACCGGTACGTATATGAAGAATATGAATAAGTTTGTCAAGAAAACGGAAACCTTTATGGACAAAACCGAGATGAGGATGAAAAACCATGAAGCTACTTTGAAATCTCTAGAGACACAAATGGGTCAGGTTTCGCAACATATTAAGCCGAGGCAGAATGGAGGATTTCCTAGCAATACTGAAAATGCTAGACCGCCCCCACATGAGCAATGTAAGGCGATTACTACTAGGAGTGGGAAGAAATTACCAGGGCCGGAAAAAGAAGCTGAAACAGTAAAGGAACCTGCCTTGGATAAACCTGCCGAGGAAGCTGCCCCGACAGGTGATAAACAGACTACTGCCGATGAGCCTGTCACGATAGCAGAAGCGACATAGGAGAAAAAAGATGATTACCATCCTCAAATTTGCATGCAGTGGGAAGGACGTATTGCTGATTACCGTCCTCCACCACCTTTTCCTCAACGGATACAGCAAGCTAAGCATGAATTTCAACTTAAAAAGATTTATGATATTTTTAAGCAGGTTCATATTAATATTCCGTTGTTAGATGTTGTTAGGGAAATGCCCAGTTATGCTAAATTTCTCAAGGATGTTATGTCGAAAGAATCTAAACTTGGGGAATTTGAAACGGTAAAGATGACAGAAGGTTGCATGAGCATTCTTCATAGGCAGCCACCCCAGAAAAAGAAGGATCCGGGGAGCTTCATCATACCTTGTGTAATCGGCGACAAGTTTGTGGGTAAGGCACTTTGTGATCTTGGTGCCAGTGTTAATCTAATGCCCAAATCTATTTTTCAGAAACTAGGTATTGGCAAGGCGCGGCCCACGACAGTAACCCTGCAGCTAGCCGACCGCTCTTACGTTCATCCCGAGGGAAAAATTAAAGATATTCTTGTAAGAGTAGATAAGCTTATTTTTCCTACTGACTTTCTTATCTTAGATTGTGAGGCAGACGAAAACGCACCAGTCATCCTTGGGCGACCCTTCTTAGCCACGGGAAGATCATTGATTGATGTGGAGAAAGGAGAACTCACCATGCGTGTGAACGATCAAGTGATTAAGTTAAATGTTCTCCAAGCAATGAAACATGCTGATGTGGATGAGGAATGCAAGGCCATCATTGAGGTGACCTTTGATCAACCTTGCATCAGCTCGGGCTGCCGTGATATAAAATTTGGTCACTGCCGCGACAGCCACTTACAGGCCTGTCACGACAGCAATGACGACAGCACCGACGACAGCGACCCCTCTGAAACCGATACATCTGATACTGAATGTCAAGAGGAGGTAAACTGGTTAGGCAATCGTCCAGGTAAGTTATTCGAACCCTTGAATTATACTTCGGATAACCATGTAATCCAAAAGCCATCTATTATTGAACCACCTGCCTTAGAACTTAAGCCCCTGCCAGGGCAGTTAAAATATGCTTATCTTGGTTCCAATGACACATTGCCCGTAATCATCTTTTCTAAGCTGCCGCAGGAACAGGAACGGCAGCTAATCGACATGCTAAGGTAGCACAAAAAGGCGATTGGATGGACGATAGCAGACATTCAAGGCATTAGTCCGGCGATATGCATGCACAAAATCCTCCTAGAGGAAGATCATAAGCCGACGATAGATGTCCAAAGGCGGTTAAACCTTGCGATGAAGGAGGTAGTGCGTAAAGAGATAATTAAATGGTTAGATGTTGGTATTATTTACGCCATCTCCGACAGCAAATGGGTGAGCCCGGTGCAATGCGTCCCCAAGAAAGGAGGAATGACCGTGATAACTAATGAGAACAATGAGTTAATCCCAACCAGGACTGTAACCGGTTGGAGGGTTTGTATGGACTATCGGAAGCTTAATAAAGCTACCCGAAAGGACCACTTTCCTTTACCCTTTATTGATCAAATGCTTGATAGATTAGCGGGTAAACCTTACTATTGTTTTCTTGATGGTTATTCAGGTTACAATCAAATTGCTATTGCATCAGAGGATCAAGAAAAGACGACTTTCACATGCCCCTACGGAACATACGCATTTAGGAGGATGCCGTTTGGACTCTGTAATGCACCTGCCACCTTCCAAAGGTGCATGATGGCTATATTCTCCGACATGGTAGAGGACTTCCTTGAGATTTTCATGGATGATTTTTCCGTCTTTGGAGACGATTTTGAGGGCTACCTCGGCAATCTTAAAAAGGTACTTGAAAGATGTGAAAAACTAATCTTGTTCTAAATTGGAAAAAATGCCACTTTATAGTGGACGAAGGGATAGTCCTTGGCCATAAGATTAGCTGTCGTGGGATAGAAGTCGACAGGGCTAAAATAGAAGTCATAGAGAAGCTGCCGCCACCGACCACAGTCAAGGGCATTAGAAGTTTTTTAGGGCATGCTGGCTTTTATAGGAGATTCATTGCAAATTTCTCAAAAATTACCAAGCCTCTATGCCATCTCTTAGAACAGAACCGACCCTTTGACTTTAATGTGGAATGTACTGAAGCATTCAAGGTTCTGAAGGAAAAACTAGTGAGAGCCCCCATAGTACAGCCACCAGACTGGAAACAACCATTTGAGATTATGTGTGATGCCAGTTACTATGCTGTCGGGGCAGCACTTGGGCAGCGTAAAGATAAGCTGTTTCATGTCATATATTATGCCAGCAAAACATTAAATGACGCCCAAGTGAACTACACCACCACATAAAAGGAGCTGTTAGCTGTGGTGTTCTCCATCGACAAGTTTCGTTCTTACATACTTGGGACAAAAGTAATAATACACACTGACCATTCTGCCCTAAAGTATTTGTTCGCAAAGAAGGACGCAAAACCTAGATTGATACGGTGGATCTTGCAATTACAAGAATTCGACCTTGAGATCAAGGACAAAAAGGGGACAGAAAATCAGGTGGCAGATCACTTGTCAAGGTTGGAGAAGGGACAGAGTCTACCAATCGACGAGACAAACATTCTGGAGACCTTCCCAGATGAGCAGCTCTTTGCTGCCGCAATCGCTGTCGCGACAGCCATGGCGGCAGGTAAGTCTTCTGACCTTCCCTGGTATGTTGATTTCGTTAATTTTATAGTTAGCGGAATATTACCTTCTGATCTTAATTATCAAGCCAAGAAGAGGTTCCAAAATGATGTTAAGCATTATTATTGGGACGAACCTCTTCTTTTCAAAATGTGCGCAGATCAGGTTATAAGGAGATGTGTACCACAAGAAGAACAAGAAGACATTCTCCATCACTGCCATGCTTCACAATATGGAGGTCACTTAGGAGGCAATAAAACTGCTGCCAAGGTGCTGCAGTCAGGGTTCTACTGGCCGACACTATATAAAGATGCACATGACTTTTATAAGAACTGTGACAGGTGCCAGCGGAAAGGTAACATCTCGAGGAGAAACGAGATGCTACTGCAGAACATTTTAGAAGTCGAGATCTTCGACGTTTGGGGGATTGATTTTATGGGACCGTTTCCATCTTCATGTGGAAATCTTTACATCCTCCTAGCAGTGGATTATGTCTCCAAGTGGGTAGAAGCAATCGCAACTCAAAAGAATGATGCCAAGATGGTCTAAAAGTTTTTGCAAAAAAATATTTTTTTCTAGATTTGGCATCCCTAGGGCGATCATCAGTGATGAGGGGAGACATTTTGATAATAGGGTAATTGCTGCCGCCTTGAAGAAATATGGTGTCAAGCACAGAATCGCGACAACATACCACCCACAGACCAATGGACAGGATGAGATATCCAATAGGGAAGTGAAGAACATTCTTGAAAAGATGGTTAAGCCAACTAGGAAAGATTGGTCTTTACTTCTGAATGATACATTATGGGCATATAGGACAGCTTTTAAAACTCCATTGGGCATGTCTCCATACAGACTGATTTATGGGAAAACCTGTCATCTGCCTGTCGAGATCGAGCGCAAAGCATATTGGGCAATCAAGACAGTGAACATGGACTTCGACAAGGCATGCCAGAAAAGGCTATTAGATCTGAACGAGATTGAGGAATTACGGACAATGGCCTACGACAATGCAAGGATTTACAAGGAAAAGACAAAAAAGTGGCATGACAAAAAGTTGCTGCCACGACAGTTCTGCCCAGGGCAGCTTGTGTTGTTATTAAATTCTAGGTTGAAACTTTTCCCAGGGAAGTTAAAATCTAGATGGTCTGGCCCGTTTCAAGTGGTACAAGTTTTTCCCCATGGTGCCATCACAATCCGATCATTGAAAGACGGGCACCAATTCAAAGTCAATGGACAGCGCCTCAAGCATTATCGGGGGACTGAAGCCCCAGGAATACAGGAAGTGGTTACTTTAGGGGATGACCCACAAGGCATCCCTAATTTAACCTAAGTTTTATTTTTATTTTTATTATTTATTAGTTATTAGGAAATTAGGTTTATTTTATTCGAATAATGTTTTATTTTTATATTCTCTGTTTTTAGGAAATAAAGGAGTCAAGAAGAAAAGGAGAAGTGATCCAAGCCCACCACCCATCCATCAGCCTAACAAAGCCCATTTATTGAAACCTGTCGTTTCGGCTGCCGCCGCAGACGGATAAAACAGGCTGTCACCAGACTGACATGGCAGACGCAGAAGCGTGTGGCAGACGCGTAACAGACACATAAATGCGTGTCAGACGCGTCAGACACGCTAAATCCCATCCGTCACCCAGTTATTCACGCCTGCCGTTACAGCATTAAACGGGCAGACCCTCGACCGCTATAAAACCCCGTTTTCATTTTCATTTTTTCACACTTCTGCTTATTCTTCCTTGCTTTCTCAACTAGTTTTATTTGCTTTCTTCATTTTTCACAACCCTTGCAACTAACATGTCGTCTAGACAGACCCGCCGTAGTGCTGCCTCAGCTTCTTCTTCAGCAGCAGCAACGCCCTTCGCCACAAAAGAGTTATGGGAGGAACGGGGTTTCGTGTACATCCGAAAGGCACCCAACATGGGACTTCGGCCGTTCATTGTAAAGGCCATCACGGCTCAACTATGGGAGCACTTCGCGGAACAACCGGCAGAACTAAACGACACATTAGTCCGGGAGTTTTATGCTGCAATAGACAGCAGAACGGCGACATCTGTCACCGTTCGAGGTGTAAAGGTGCCCTTCACTACCGACAGCATCAACCACATGTTTGGCCTCTACTTTGGCCCCGATGATGATGCTCACCAGAAATTCCTCGACACTCTAGATGCTGCCGCCTATGGTGCTGTTATGGCGGAGGTGACAGAGGAAGGAACCACATGGACAACCAGCAAAAAGAACCCCCACTATGTAAAAAGGGGGTAGCTCCTCCCTGTAGCTAAACTCTGGAACGCTTTTATCCAAAAGCGCATCATGCCTTATTCCCACCACATGACAGTTAACCAGCAGCGGCTCGCCCTTATTCATTCCATCATGCACGACAGGCCTATTAATGTGGGCCGCTATATGAGGGACAGCATCCTTGACTGCACCTTCCGCTCCGACTCCCGCCTCTGCCTGCCGTTCACCATAACCTCTTTATGCCGCTGTGTTGCTGTCCCCGAGGAACCCTCCGACAAAATAATCAAGGGCAGAGGCTGGACAGAAAACAACATCAACAGCCTCATGGAGCTGGTCGTGGCTACACCTGTCTCATCTTTCAATCCAGCCGGCTCCCCAGAAGAATCATCAGAGGAGCCTGCCCCTGAACCTGCCGCCGCCACCGCTCTGACAGACCAGTCAGCCCTCATCCTTGCTGCGCTACAACGGGTAGAGGAGAGACAATTGGGATTGATGACGTTCATTCGGGACTTCGCTAATTCGACGGTAAACTTCATTACCCAAACTTTAAATTTTCCCGATGTTCAATTCCCTACTTTTCCTGCCCATTATTTCCATATCCTTACTCCTGTCCACATCCCTGTCCACACACCTACACCACCTGCCTCCCCACATTCCCACTCTACTGCCTCCACCACATCACCTGCCCCGACGGCAGCAGGCAGTCCACCGGCCGACACCTCTGCTAGAGGAACAAAAAGGCCTGCCTCCGATGACAGCCCTCTGATCATGAGGAATTTGGAGAGGGAATTTACGCCGGTCAAGAGAATAAAACACGTGGCAGACAAGAAACGGATGCCCAAGGCTAGCACCACCACCAGCAGCACCTGGGACAGTGGCAGCAGTTCCGATGTCCAGCTCGTGGAGCAACCTGCCCCTGCACCTGCCCCTGGACCTGCCCAGCCTCCTCCACAACCCAGATGCCGCCGTCAGATCCGTGTCAGCAGCAGCAGCGAGGACAGCGACTGAAAATTTAAGTTTTATTTTCCTCTTATTGCTGCCTGCTTTTATCATTTGTGATGTACTTTTCTTCATATTTTTTTGTTTTGTTTGTCATTTTGCATTGAGGGCAATGCAACCCTCGAGTTTGGGGGTGGCAACCCTCCATCATTAATGAAGTCTTAAGTACATCTTTTTATTAATTGTTATGTCTTTTATTTAATTAATTTCTCTTTACAAAAATCAGAAAATATTAAACTGTTGGCTTAAAACTGTGAAGTTAACTTACCTGTCATGACGGCTATGTCGTGCCAGCATCTTTAGGACAGTTTAAGGAGAAGTTTAGAGCGTTTCTATAGTTCTGAAAAACTTAAACACCTTTCTGATTGTTATATTGCTTAGATTTCTTTTAGCCAAACTAGAATAGGAAGCTTAGAACTTGAATAACCCCTAGAGGTGCCTAACACTGGCTCTAGGAAAGAAGTTTAGCAAAAGAAAATCAAAAACCTAGAGGTGCCCGAAACTGGCTCTAGGAAGCTAACTAGAGGTGCCCGAAACTGGCTCTAGAAAAACTTAGCTTGAAAATAGAAGAAAAGAAGCATGAAAATGTGCTTTCTAAAAAAATAAACTTTGGCATAAAAATTCGAGTTAAGAAGTTGAATATTCTAGTGAAACTAAGAGAGTCTTAGCATATAACTGTTCACAAGCATGCACACACTGCACGAGAGCTATAGGGAGATTCCGGACAGATCCTAACCTTTCCAACAGGTTGCTGCCGCCATAGAGAATGAGCGACGGGTAAGGGACAGTTCACTGTTTGAAGGCCAACACAAAAAATTTCATTTTTTCTTTTAGGTTTAATTGCTTGAGGGCAAGCAAAAACTTGAGTTTGGGGGTGTGTTGAGTGTGTAAAAGTTCTATTATTTACACCCTATTTAACCCATATTTCTGCTGCATTCAAGCATCATTGCATTGCATTTAGGTTAGTTTTCAGTAAAACATCAAAAATATGTAAAAGGCACGGATTCTACTAAAAGATGGCTTAATTTGCAGGTACCTGCCATAGTTGACAAAGAAGGCAGGCGCAAGGCAGAGAAGCAGAAGAGCTGAAATGGACAAGCAGACGAAGAAGACGAAGCTGCCATGGATCTATCGTGACAGCAGGGTGCAGCAGATTTATAAAGAGGAAAAGTAAAGTGGACCTCGATAGATAGAGAAAAATCTGCTCGTCTATCGTGTGAAAGCCAAATATTTTTCCAAGCCCCGGATCAAAAGATATGTCAAGCCAAAGCTCAAGGAGAGGAATTCCCATAAAGCAAGGAGGCGGCTGAAAAGTAGGAATCCTTAGAGATTAAGCATTTATTAGAATCTTACTTTTCATTAAAGTTGTAATCCTTGTTAACTTAGAATACTTGAGCCCAAAGCTTATATAAGGGCATAGGTTTTAACCTAAAAGGAGATCCCTCATTCTACCCCATAACCGATAACCTAAACCCCCTGTCGTTTACCCGTCACCGACATGTTCTAAATTCCCCCTAGGGCTACGGGTTGTTTTGTAAAGTAGTTGCAAGGGTTGTTTTGTTTTAGGATTTTCCAAGTTCAATAAAATAGACTTCAAGTTCTCTTATTTTGGTTTTAATATCTTGCAAGAGCATCGGGAGAGCATTGTGAGGTTATCTATTTACTTAGCATCGGGAGAGTTAAGTATACGAAAGAGATAAGAGCAAGTTCTCTAGTTTATAGTTGAACTATCTCGTACCTAGGGATAGGGCGAGGTTAAGTGGATAAGGAAGAATTCATACACATCGGTGTTCATCCTTCGATTCACGCCGGGAGGTATCATCAAAGACGTGATCATCGAAAGACTTGGACCTAGGGATAGGCCAAGGCAGATTTGGGATTCTTGCCAAACTTGAAGTACGGAGTTGGTGTGTCTGCTGCCGCGACAGCCGCCGCGACAGGTGCTGCCGCGACGGGCACGACGACAGAACTGGAACTTCTAAGCATCGCAATACCTGCACTACTGAGCAATTCAATACCAGCCCGTTTTCTCTATCTTGATATTCCAACTCTTTTATTTACGTTTTACTCTATTATTCTTGTGACAACTCTTAATTATTTCCTTACTTTCGTGCAGTAAAATGAGGTGAAGTCATTAGCCCAATCCCTGTGGAGACGATATCCGATACTTCGTATCACTTTACTACTTGCGTCGTGTACACTTGCACTACAATTGCGATAGACTCTTTTACACGCAACAATGCTCACGCAAAATGTATGAGTGTGTAGATCCAGAATCAATCAAGGAAACTAATGACAAGGATTGCAAAGTGAAAGTACCTGCGATCACATCCGTGTCATTCCTCCCCTCCCTCTGAGCATACACTCTGGCCTGACCACCACCCTCAGGCTGAACAGCTACAACATGAGCCACATTTCGTCCACCCTCCTCTCTCCGCTAGAAGTTACCACGGCCACGCCCACGACCTCTATGTGGTGCAACAACTCCAGGAGCACGTCCCTGGCCACCACCGGCCAACAAAGGACACTCCCTCCTCATGTGATCCGCTGATCCACAGTTCCAACATGAGTTACCAGTCGTCACAACAGAAACCTGAACCTCCCTCGCCGCTCGAGGACAATCACGCCTCAAGTGACCACGCGACCCACATGTCCAACATGTGTTCGGGTCCACTTTTGCCTTGTCTCCCTGAGTAGGCGCACCTTGCCCACCTCCACCTCGCTTAACTGAAGACTGATACTTCCGATCACGTCCCCTCTTTTTCCGTCCACCACCGGAACTATATTCAGCAACTCCCTTACCAGCACTAGAACTAGCACTTCTAGAAGATAAACTCAAATTCATCTCAATGTCCTTTGCTCTACCAACCAGCACATCAAAATCATTATACTCGACAGCCAGCATATAAGTCTTCACTTCCATCACCAAACCATAACGGAACCATTCACACCTCTCCCACTCATCATGGGTAAGGTCACGCGCGTACTGACTGAGTCGGACAAACTGAACCTCGTACTCAGCCACTGACATGCTCGCTTGAGTAAGAGACATGAATTCCCTTTTCTTTTCATCCAAATACCTCACACCCAGATACCTTCTCTTGAAAATGTTCTGAAAGAACGTCCATGTCACATCAGGATCTGCCAACCCAGAGATAGTGGTTGTCCACCAAGTATATGCATCATCTTGCAACAACGATACCACACGGCCCAACTTCTACACATCAGTACAATTCATCTGTCCCAAGATTCTCTTGGTAATTTCCAACCAAGACTCGAAACCTTCAGCAGACAAACCCTTGAACTCAGTCCCTCCCAGACTGCGCAAGCGTTCCAAGGGTAGTCTCACATTAGCATCTCCCTGATGCCCAGCTCCTTGAGCTCCAGCTACCGCTGCTCGAAAAGCTCCAGCAATAGCATGAATCAACACTGTCATGTCAGGAACAGCTTGCCCCTGACCAGCTTCAGGTCCAGCGACCCCAGCACCAGCACCAGCAGCAGCTCCTTCACCCCCAGCACCACCACCACTAGGCGGAGGAGGTAAATCCACCACATTTTCAGCATTCTCTTCATTCTCATTTTGAGCCATAGCTCGCGTATTAATCCTTGTTTCTCTACGAGGTGCCATTCACTAACAATGCAATCACAATGCAATAAACAAAGTCATGCTCAGCAAGGTAAGCAATCCAAGTACTCAAGCTCATTTCCAATTAAAAACAAATCATTACATTAGCTTTGATTTGGCAATGGGTCCCTATAACATGCTTCACCACCACAACACCACAATTGTAACATACTTACAATTCACACAACATACTTTCATTCAACAAGCATACCAAGCATTTATACACTCATCACCCACATAACCATTCCCAAATACTCGGGAACTCAGCTCTGATACCACCAAATGTAACCCCCTTAACCCGGCCTAGACGGTTGACCCGAATTAAGAAGTTTACACGGGGAAAACCAAAGTCAACTCGAAAGTCAACCTTGATTAACGACCCTTTTTTTCTTTTTATTCTTATCTAAATGCATATTAACCCTAAAAATGTTCATAAGATCAGCATACTCAAAGATCACCACAATTAGAAAACATTTAGGGACTCGATTGCACAAATTATGAATTTAGGGACCAAAATGCAAAATCTGAAAATTATAAGGACTTAATCCACTTTTGAGTTACCATTATGAAATTAGTCATGTTTCATGCTTCTCTGCCAAATTTCAACTCAAACGGACATCTCAAACTCATTGAATTGCATAAACCAAGTTCAGGACCAAAACGTAAAGATTTAAAAACATTTAACCATCAGTTTCAGTGCCCAACGGTCGGGTGTTTCGGAACAGGGATGATCCGTTCTGAAACGCGGGACCGTTCCGAAACAAGTTCCAAAACAGGGCTTGGCAGTGGCAAAACCGTTCCGAAACGGCTCTACCTGTTTCGGAACACCAAGGCCATTTCAGGCCCTCTGTTCCGATACGGTAGCACCTGTTCCGAAACGTGATGCCCAGATTGCAGAAATTTATCTTGTTTAAATCACTTTTGACCCATCAAACACATTCCGAAGACCCTCAAATCATACCAACAAGTCATTATAAACTTAAGGAACATAATAGCATCAACCATTCTCAACCATGGCATCAATTTAGGAAAAACCTTATTCTATAGCCATGCATCCTAAATTAGAAACCACACAAACCTCAAAACACCAAAACAACCTCAAAAAGGCCATTTACATGTTCCATCATTGTCAAAAGCATAAATCCAACCTAGGGAGTCCAAAACATCTCCCAAAACAACAACATAGGTTCCCATTGCCAAATGCCAAAAGCTAAGCAAGATATGAAAATAGTCACCATACATGAGCTTAAGCTTCCACTTAGATTCTTGATCCCCTTGCTGCCCCTTTTAGCATTTTAATGCTCTGCATTATTGGTTTATGAAAAGAGAGAGCGTAAGCCCATAGCTTAGTGAGGAATGCTCATTTAAAACATCACAACAGTGCATTAATAAAAAACTCCTTTTCAAAACCTTTAGTTCAAACATCGTTTGATCATACACATATGTATATAAACCAAGCATTTCATGCTTCAAATCATTAACATGTCATATTGGCTTTCAAGTGATAATCATAACCATTTTTCAATTCAAAACAGAATCGACAATCGGATACGCGGATTACAAGCGTTGTCCCATACGCTTCATACACACTACCAATATCAAGGTGGAGCATGGTACAATCACAACCCCTCAACACCCGTGATGGAGACTATGATACAATCACAACCCCTCCACATCACTCATTGGTAGTTGTATAACATCACTAACGAGATCACGGGACTTACAACACAAGATCCACACATGGACTTTTAACCACCATTGTGATCTTACAAAACACAAGGTCCACACATGGACTTTTAACCACCATTGTGACCTTAACAATACACAAGGTCCATACATGGACTTTTAACCACCATTGTGACCTTAGCACAAGATCCACCCATGGACTTTTAACCACCATGGTGATCTTAACCATCTCATTAGTGTACTTGGATGGAGCATGGTACAATCACAACCCCTTGACATCCAAGGCGACTTTATTCACGGTGCACCCAATCCTATAGCCGGCTAACTATATCCGATTCAAGTACTTTTAAACCAACCATATCACTTGCCAATACACATCATTTAACAACATTAATCCACTGTTTTAAAGCATTAGATAAAGCCATCCATCATCATGCATCATTATGCATCAAAACCACATTTTCAATGTACAAAACAAGGATCCCATACCTTGAGCATCCTTCAATACATGGCTTATAAAACCAGCAATAAACATGCTAAATTATGCTTTCAAAAACAGAAATTAAACATGCAAACAAATCACATTGCATTCAATCAACTCATGGTTCATCAACAATAGAGTCTTTCCGAAAACTTACTCTTGAGCTTAGCTAAGTTGTTTAGAGTTTAACTAAGCTCCCAAACCTTCAAAACATTGGTTTCAAAGCTGAAAACAAAACTTCACTCACCGATTCCGTTTCGCAACTTGCCGAAACACCAATCAAGCTTCCGGATCAACACCACAAGGATCCGAAGATGTCTCCCTTGTTTTAAACACATCAAAGCAGAGGATTAATGCATCATCATGCATTAATATCTTCAACCAAGACACCTAAACTCGTTACTCTCATCAAAACTCACATTTCGGCTACCAAACACAACCGAAATCACATCCAAACATCTCTACAACACTACCCAGCCAAGATCCATCAAATCCAATCATTCATAAACCTCAATTAACATCCAAAAATGATCTAATCACGTCCTTATACCTCCAGCTATAGCAGAACATCAAGATCACTCCAAAAACCATCATTAACACAAGCAAAACTTAGGAAAATCAACCTATTTGGGATTGCATTGATTA
Source organism: Hibiscus tridactylites (assembly GCA_958450335.1). Lineage (NCBI taxonomy): Eukaryota > Viridiplantae > Streptophyta > Magnoliopsida > Malvales > Malvaceae > Hibiscus > Hibiscus tridactylites. Next base: position 33,962,737 of record OY288269.1, read on the forward strand.
AACCTCAATTTCACATCAATTATACATCCAAAAATCATCAAAAAGACACCTCAAAACAGTGCCCAATCATTTCATACGAATTTCATCAAAATTGAACCAAATCTTGCATTTAAAGCCAAGATCAAGAACACAACCATAAAACTTTTAATAAAACTCAAATCAAGGATTGAGAACTTGGGAATTTCAGTAAAGAACTGAGTATTTAGAGGAGAAGGACGTTCATACCTCTAAATGTGAGTTTCTCCTTAATTGGAACCAAGATTCTTGAAAATTCAATAAGCAAATGCTAAGGTTTTGATGTAGAAATGATTAGAGATCAAATGAAGATTGAAATCTCATCTTTAGAGGTCAAAATCAGAGGGAAATTTGCTGGAGAAAAGTGTTTGGGTTGAGAGAAAAGTTGAGAGAAAAGAAATGGAAAATTTTGAGCAAAGTTAGTTATGACAACCAAAATATCTTTTCCCTCCTTTTACCTTTAATTAAAAACCATTAATAAATTGTTTAACATTAAAAAAAATCTGGAGGAAACTCTTCTTGGGTAAATTAGCTCCTTAAAGATTCAAAGTTTCAATCCTTTTAAAATAGTCACCCAGTTTTCAAAAATTACATTTTAGTCACTAACCCAAAATGTCACACTTCCAAACCTCATTTTGTAAAATTGATTTCACCATTCTCTTATATATAATAAAAGAGGATTTTACGATATTTTTCCATATTTTTAATGCAACCCGAACTAGGCTTTCCTAAAAATCACCCTTTTATATTCGAACCGCAATCCGACCGACCCGGTCCAAACCCAAAACTTCTAAGCCCAAAATTAGGGTGTTACATTGCAAGTGATGCAACATTCACATAACCTCTCTACATATCATCTCATATTTGGCCAATGCAAATGCTCTTGAAGTATGGCCAAAGTCTTTGCTATTCCAAAATGTCCCATTAAGCCTTCTCCATGGGCTTCTTTGATAAGTAATTCACGTGTGGAATACAAAGTCTTCCTTCCTTGAATAGGAACTCATTGTCCTTATAATAGTTTTCAAACGTTCCTTTCTCACAAGCTTTGTAAATTTTTCCAAAATCAGAATCAGATTCGTATAAATCCTTAATGAAAACAAAACCAAGCAACTTAGATTCTAAGGTGTTTAGAAGAGCGTACCTCAAATACAATGCATCGACAACTATATTCTCCTTATCTTTCTTATATTTGATCACATAGGGAAAAGATTCAAGAAACTCCACCCATTTGGCATGTCGTTTGTTGAGTTTTTGTTGCCCCCGAATGTGCTTCAATGCTTCATGATTGGTGTGAATAATGAACTCCTTAGGCCATATGTAACGCCCCGGTTTTGGGCTTAGGAGTTTTGGGCGTTGACCGGTTTGGTCAAGGTGCTGTTCGAATCTAAAAAGGTGAAATTAGGAAAGCCTAGTTCGGGTTGCATTAAAAATATGGAAAAATGTTCTAAAATCATCTTTTAATATAATTAAGTGAACTGTGAAATCAATTTTGGAAAATGAGTTTTGGAAGGGTGACATTTTGGCTAGTGACCAAAATGTAATTTTTGAAAGTTTGGTGACTGTTTTATAAAGGGTTGAAACTTTGAATCTTTAAGGAGCTATTATTCCAAAAGTAGTTTCTCTAGATTTTTCTAAGATATTTTAAGGATTTATTCTGATTTTAAAACATATCAAAAGTGGAGGGAAAGCCATTTTGGCCATTTTGATAACTAACTTCCTATTTTCCTTTCTCTCATTTTCTCTCAACCCAAACACTTTCTTTTCAGAGAATTGTTTCTGATTTTCTCACCTAAATCCCTCCTTTCAACTCTCTTTTGATTCCTAATCAACATATCTACAAAACCTCATCATTTGCTACTTGATTCATCAAGGTTTTTTATTCCAAAAAGAGGAGAAACTCAAGTTTGGAGGTAAGAACGTCCTTCTCCTCTAAACTATCAGTTCTTTACTGAAATTCCTAAGTTTTCAATCCTTAATTGATGTTTTATTAAAGGCTTTTGAGTTGTGAATTGGATCTTGGCTTATAATGCAAGATTTGGTGATTTTTGATGATTTTCGTTTGATATGTTAAATCTGTGATTTGAGATGTGTTTTTGATGTTATTTGGACTCTAAATTGATAAGGAATTGAGTTTTGAAACCAATGTCTTGGGAGCTTAGTTTAAGTCTAAACAACTTTGCTAAGCTCAAGTGTAAGTTTTTGGAAATACTCTCTAGTGGTGGCCATGATTTGATTGTTGTGCAATGTGGTTTATTGCATGTTTTAAACTCTGTTTTGAAAGCATGATTTAGCATGGTTAATGATGTTTTTGTAAGCCATATGTTGAAGGAAGCTCAAGGTAAGAGTTCTTTGTTTTTGGACATGGATTAAATGTGGTTTGATGCTTTTAAATGCATGATGAATATGGCTTGGTTTAATGCTTTAAAACAGTGGATAAATTGTTGATAATGATGTATATCGGCAAGTGATGTTTTGAAAAGGTTAAGGTCACTAAGGTGGTTAAAAGTCCCTGAATGAGCCTTGTTTACTTAAGAACATCAAGGTGGTTAAAAGTCCTTGGATGATTCTTGCTACGGACACAAAGGTGGTTAAAAGTCCTTGTGTGGTCCATTCCATGTTGGTTAAAAGTCCATGGGGCCAAGGTGTTTCAAAGTCCTTGGGGCCAAGGTGTTTAAAAGTCCTTGGGGTGAAAGTTGATGAACTTGTTTTTAAAGAAATGGAATTTATCACTTGTGGCCAATATGACATGTTGTGATATGAAGCATGAGATGCTTGTTTAAAGTATGCTTTTGAGCATGTGTAAATGTTGATTTGAAGCATGATTTATAAAGTGTTTTATAAATGCATTATTGAATGGTTTTATTGAGCATTCCTCACTAAGCTTTTGCTTACGCTCTCTTTCGTTTTCTTAAATCAATAATGCAGAACATTAGAGTACTTTGAGGGCAGCAAGGAGGGCAAGCATTCAAGTGAAAGTAAAGCTCAAAGTATGGAAGGTTTCTTAAGTACATTTTTAGCTTTTGGTAATTTGGAAATGGGGGACCTATTTGTATGTTTTGGGAGAGGTTTTGAACTCCCTAAGTATGTTGAATGTTGTTGAGAATGTTGGTTTTTGAGTTTGGCCTTTACATGCTTGAAATGGAAGTTTATGCTTAAATGGTTTGCTTTTGTAGGAAGCATGCCTATAGATTTGGGGCTTTTCATATATGATGTTATTTTGCTGATTTGTTGATGCATGTATGTCTCATATATGTTGGTAAAGTTTGGTGGTAATTGGAGCATGATTGGATGTTGAATTGCATGTTTAAGTATGCATTTTGGGGCAATCTGTGCAGGGCGTTTCGGAACAGTGCCTGCCGTTTCGGAACGGGTGCCTTAAACAAGCCTAGGCGTCCGAAACGGGAGAGACCGTTCCGAAACGGTTTGGCTACTGTCAGCCCGTGTTCCGGTACGCGTTGCGGAACGGCCCGTGTTTCGAAACGGGCTCTGCCTGTTCCGGAACGGGTGACCGTTGGGGGCTGACATTGGCAGTTAAATGTTTTGTATTGTTTGCGTTTTAGTCCTGAACCTTGTTTGTGCAATTGTATGAGTTCGAGAAGTCCTTTTGAGCTGAAATTTCACAGAGAAGCATGAAATCTGACTAATTTCAAGTTGGTAACTTTAATTTGGGTTAAGTCCTCCTATCTATCAGAAATTACAATTTGGTCCCTAAAGTTGTAATTTGTTCAATTGGGTCCCTGTTTGATCTCTGATGCTTGTGATCTTTGAATATGTTGTTGAGTGATCACAATTAGGGTTAATGTGCATCTAGACAAGCAGTAATAAAAAAGGGTCGTTAATCAAGGTTGACTTTCGGGTTGACTTTGGTTTTCCCCGTGTGACTTTCTTAATTCGGGTCAACCGTCTAGGCCGGGTTAAGGGGGTTACATTTGGTGGTATCAGAGCTGAGTTCTCGAGTAATTGGGAATGAATGTATGCATGATTGAAGTATGTTTGCCTTGTATGCTTGATTGATTGAAAGCATGTTAGTGGTTTGTGATTTTGGTGCAATTGAGTTGTATGCGGTGATGTAGCATGATGTGGGTACCCATTGCCAAATCGAAGCTAATGAAATGTTGTTGATTTTGAATGAAATTGAGCTTGAATTCTTGGATTGCTTACCTTGCTGGGCCTGACTTTGTTTTATTTGCATTGTGATTGCATGGTAATAGTATGGCACCACGTAGAGAGTTACGAGGTAATGTGCGAGCTGCGGCTCCTAATGAGAATGAGAACGAGGAGAACACGGGTAGTGCGGTGTTACCTCCTCCTCCACCTGGTGGTGGTGGTGCAGAGAGAGAAAGAGCTGAAGCTGCAGCTGGTGCTGGAGCTGCTGGACCAGAGGTTGGTCAGGGGCAAGCTATGCCTGATATGTCTATGTTGGTACAAGCTATTGCGGGTGCTTTTCGAGCAGCAGTAGCTGGAGCTCAAGGAGCTGGGCATCAGGGAGATGCTGGAGTTAAACTACCTTTGGAGCGTCAGCGCAGTCTTGGTGGGACTGAGTTTAGGGGTATGTCAGCTGAGAGTTCTGAAGCTTGGCTAGAGAGTACCAAGCGAATCTTGGGTCAGATGAGCTGCACGGATGTGCAAAAGCTGGGTTGTGTTGTGTCCTTGCTGCAGGACGATGCGTATACGTGGTGGACGACAACCATAGCTGGAATGGTTGAAGCTGATGTGACTTGGACATTCTTTCAGAATGTGTTCAAGCGGAGATGTCTTGGAGTGAGATATCTTGATGAGAAGAAGCGTGAATTCATGTCTCTTACCCAAGGGAGCATGAGTGTGGCTGAGTATGAGGTGCAGTTTGTGCGACTCAGTCAGTATGCACCTGAGCTGATACCTGATGAACGGGCAAGGTGCGAGAGGTTCCGTTATGGTCTTGTGACGGATGTGAAAATGTATGTGTTGGCCACCGAGTATGATGATTTTGATGTATTGGTGGGCCGAGCCAAGGACATTGAGATGAACTTGGGTTTATCTGTTAGAGGTGCTGGAGCTAGTTCTGGTAAGAGAGCTGCTGAGTTTAGTTCCGGTGGTGGACGGAACAAGAGGGGACGTGATCAGAAGTAACAGTCCTCAGCTAAGAGAGGTGGTGGTGCACCTGCTAGAGGAGGCAACGCTAGAGCTGATCCTAGTGCTTGTTGGATCTGTGGTACACGTGGTCACATGAAGCGTGACTGTCCTCGTGCTGTGAGAGAGGTGCAAGCTCCTGTAGCGGCAGCTGGTAGTGGATGCTGGAATTGTGGATCCGCAGACCACTTGAGGCGAGATTGTCCTAGGTTGGCTGGTGATCAGGTGTGTGCTCCTGCTGTTGCTGCACCACAGAGAGGTCGTGGGCGCGGCCGTGGTAATTTCCAGAGGCGAGAGGAAGGTGGTCGTGGAGTAGCCCATGTTGTGTCTATTCAGCCTGAAGGTGGAGGCCAAGCTAGGGTGTATGCTCAGCGTGAGGGAAGGAATGATGCGGATGTGATTGCAGGTACCTTTACTTTTCAATCCTTGTCATTGCTTTCTTTGATTGATTCTGGATCTACGCATTCATACATTTTGCGTGAGCATGCTAAATTGCTTGGTTTGCCTGTTGAGTCTTTGGATGTTGGTGTTCGTGTCACTAGTTCTTTTGGTGAAACTGTTGTGACTCGAAAGCTTTATAGAAGGTGTCCCTTGGTTGTTCAAGAACATGTTTTTCATGTTGATCTTATGGAGTTGCCCTTTTATGGTTTTGATGTGATCCTTGGTATGGATTGGTTTGCTGAGCATCGTGGTGTGGTGGATTGTGAAAATAAGCGAGTTTCGCTGAAGCTTGCGGATGATTATGAAGTTGTTGTGGTTGGTGAGAATGTGAAGTTTCTTGCCAATGTGGTGTCTACCTTGGAGGCGAGCAAGATGCTGAGGCAAGGTTGCGAAGCTTATCTAGATTTTGTGATGAATCCTAGCTCTAAGGAGTTGAGGGTGCAAGATATTCGAGTTGTGAAGGAGTTTCCTGGTGTTTTTCCTGAGGAGTTGCCTGGTTTACCTCCTAATCGCGAGGTGGAGTTTGGAATTGAGCTGTATGAGAATACAACTCCTGTGTCCATTACTCCTTATAGAATGGCACCTAAGGAGCTGAAGGAGCTAAAGACGCAGTTGCAAGAGTTGCTTGATCGTGGTTTCATCCGGCCGAGTGTGTCACCTTGGGGAGCACCGGTCTTGTTTGTGAAGAGGAAAGATGGCACTATGAGGATGTGCATTGATTACCGTCAGCTGAACAAGTTGACTATCAAGAATCGGTATCCTTTGCCGAGGATTGATGATCTCTTTGATCAATTTCGGGGAGCTGCTGTGTTCTCTAAGATTGACTTGAGGTCAGGGTATTATCAGTTGAAGGTGAAGGATGTGGATGTGCCTAAGACAGCTTTCAGGACAAGGTATGGGCATTATGAGTTCCTTGTAATGCCGTTTGATTTGACAAATGCTTCTGCTACTTTCATGGATATGATGAACCGTGTGTTTCATGAATACCTGGACAAGTTCGTGGTGGTGACATTGATGATATCCTCGTGTACTCGCATACTGAGGAGGAGCACGAAGAGCATTTGAGGATTGTTTTGCAAGCCTTGTTGGAGAATCAACTTTATGCTAAGCTGAGCAAGTGTGAGTTCTGGCTTAAGGAGGTGGTGTTTCTTGGGCATGTGGTCTCAGCTGAGGGGATTCGTGTTGATCCTCAGAAGATTGAGACGGTGATGAACTGGAAAGTTCCTAAGTCTGTTCATGAGGTCCGTAGTTTCCTTGGTTTGGCGGGATACTACCGAAGGTTTGTGGATGGTTTTTCTAAGATTGCTGCTCCTTTGACGAAGCTGTTGCAAAAGGATTTTAAGTATGAGTGGACGGAAGCGAGACAACAGGCTTTTGAGAAGCTTAAGGCGGCTTTGACGCAAGCTCCTATCTTGGTTCAGCCTGAATCAGGGAAAGAGTTTGTGGTCTATAGTGATGCATCCTATGTTGGTTTGGGATGTGTGCTGATGCAAGAGGGTAAGGTGGTGGCTTATGCATCGCGGCAGTTGAAAGTGCATGAGCGCAATTACCCTACGCATGATATTGAGCTGGCTGCAGTGGTTTTTGCTCTGAAGATCTGGAGACATTATCTGTATGGTGAGAAGTGTACTGTGTACACGGATCACAAGAGTTTGAGGTATCTGATGTCTCAGAAGGAGTTGAATCTTAGGCAGCGGCGTTGGTTGGAGTTGCTCAAGGATTATGATCTGACGATTGAGTATCATCCTGGAAAAGCTAATGTTGTTGCGAATGCCTTGAGTAGGAAGGTAGCTGTTGAGCTGAGGGCTATGTTTGCTAGCTTGAGCATATGGCGAGATGGTGGTCTTGTTGCTGAGTTGCAAGTGAAACCATCTTTGGTTCAGTTGATCAAGGAAAAGCAGTTGCTGGATGATTCCTTGGTGTCTCATGTTCAGGATATCGCGGAGGGTAGACCTTCGGATTTCTGCTTTAATGATGATGGTGTGTTGTGTTTTGGGAGTCGGATAGTAGTGCCTACTGATGCTGAGTTGAGGCGTGCTATTCTGACTGAAGGTCATAGTAGTCCTTTTGCTATGCACCCTGGTGGTACTAAGATGTATCGTGATCTTCGTGATGAGTACTATTGGGTGGGTTTGAAGAAGGATGTTGCAGAGTTTGTGAGCAAGTGTTTGGTGTGTCAGCGAGTTAAGGCTGAACATCAGGTTCCTTCAGGGTTGTTGCAACCGTTGAAAATCCCTGAATGGAAGTGAGAGAGGGTTACCATGGATTTTGTATCTGGTTTACCTTTGTCTCCTTCGAAGAAGAATTCTGTTTGGGTGATTGTGGATCGCCTGACGAAGTGTGCGCATTTCTTGCCTGTGCATACTACGTTTTCTTTGGATAAGCTGGCAGAGCTGTACATTGCTGAGATTGTGCGGCTGCATGGTGTGCCTAAGTCGATTGTGTCGGATAGGGATCCGAGGTTCACATCGCGTTTCTGGCAGTGTTTGCATCAAGCTCTGGGTACAAGGTTGCATTTCAGTACATCCTATCATCCTCAGTCGGATGGTCAGCCTGAGCGGGTTATCCAGATCTTGGAGGATATGTTGAGGTGCTGCGTGATTGAGTTTCAAGGTTCTTGGGAGAAGCATCTGCCTTTGGTTGAGTTCGCTTATAACAATAGTTATCAGGCGAGTATACAGATGGCACCTTATGAGGCTTTGTACGGGAGGAAGTGTAGGACTCCTCTTTGTTGGGCTGAAACTGGTCAAAAGTTGGTTTCGATGCCGACTTTGTTGAAAGGGACCACCGAGAAGGTGAAGCTCATTTGTGAGCGGTTGAAGGCTGCCTCTGATCGGCAAAAGTCTTACGCGGATTTGAAGCGTAAGGAGATAGAGTATGTGGTGGGTGACCGTGTGTTCTTGAAGGTTTCGCCTTGGAAGAAGGTGATAAGGTTTGGCCGGAAGGGTAAGTTGAGCCCTAGGTACATTGGACCATACGAGGTGGTTGAGCGTGTGGGTCCTGTTGCGTATCGGTTGAGGTTACCTCAAGAGTTGGAGAAGATTCATGATGTGTTCCATGTTTCTATGCTCCGGAAGTATAGATCTGATCCTTCGCATGTGATGCCTGTGGAGGAAGTGGTTTTGAATCCGGATTTGACCTATGATGAGGAACCGGTGAAGGTTCTGGATTCGGACAGCAAGGTTCTTCGTGGCAAGACCATTGAGTTGGTGAAGGTGCTGTGGAAGCATCGAGGTGTTGAGGAAGCCACGTGGGAACGGAAGGAAGACATGCTGAAGCAGTTTCCTTATCTCTTTCCTTCAGGTAAATTTCGAGGACGAAATTTCTTAAGGGGGGAGAGTTGTAACGCCCCGGTTTTGAGCTCAGGAGTTTTGGGCGTTGACCGGTTTGGTCAAGGTGCTGTTCGAATCTAAAAAGGTGAAATTAGGAAAGCCTAGTTCGGGTTGCATTAAAAATATGGAAAAATGTTCTAAAATCATCTTTTAATATAATTAAGTGAACTGTGAATTCAATTTTGGAAAATGAGTTTTGGAAGGGTGACATTTTGGCTAGTGACCAAAATGTAATTTTTGAAAGTTTGGTGACTGTTTTATAAAGGGTTGAAACTTTGAATCTTTAAGGAGCTATTATTCCAAAAGTAGTTTCTCCAGATTTTTCTAAGATATTTTAAGGATTTATTCTGATTTTAAAACATATCAAAAGTGGAGGGAAAGCCATTTTGGCCATTTTGATAACTAACTTCCTATTTTCCTTTCTCTCATTTTCTCTCAACCCAAACACTTTCTTTCCAGAGAATTGTTTCTGATTTTCTCACCTAAATCCCTCCTTTCAACTCTCTTTTGATTCCTAATCAACATATATACAAAACCTCATCATTTGCTACTTGATTCATCAAGGTTTTTGATTCCAAAAAGAGGAGAAACTCAAGTTTGGAGGTAAGAACGTCCTTCTCCTCTAAACTATCAGTTCTTTATTGAAATTCCTAAGTTTTCAATCCTTAATTGATGTTTTATTAAAGGCTTTTGAGTTGTGAATTGGATCTTGGCTTATAATGCAAGATTTGGTGATTTTTGATGATTTTCGTTTGATCTGTTAAATCTTTGATTTGAGATGTGTTTTTGATGTTATTTGGACTCTAAATGGATAAGGAATTGAGTTTTGATTAATGCAATCCCGGATAGGTTGAGTTTCCTAAGTTTAGCTTGTGATTCTTGATTGTTTTTGAGGTGATCTTGTGGATCTGATGTTGCTGGAGGTATAAGGATGTTAATAGGTTCTTTTTAGATGTTTAATGATGTTAATAGATGTTTGGTGTTGTTGGTTAATGGCTGAGCTTTGTTGAGAAGTGGTTTGGATGCATTTTCGGTTGTGTTTGGTGGCCGAAAATGGAGTGTGGATGAGAGCAGCGAGTTTAGGTGCTTTCATTGAAGCAATTAATGCATGATGATGCATTAATCCTCTGCTTTGATGTGTTAAAACAGGGAAGGCATCTTTGGATCCAAGAGTTGTTGATTCGAAAGCTTGATTTGGTGCTTCGGCAAGAGGCGAAGTGGAATCGGTGAGTGAAATTGGGTTTTCGGCTTTGAAACCAATGTCTTGGGAGCTTAGTTTAAGTCTAAACAACTTTGCTAAGCTCAAGTGTAAGTTTTCGGAAATACTCTCTAGTGGTGGCCATGATTTGATTGTTGTGCAATGTGGTTTATTGCATGTTTTAAACTCTATTTTGAAAGCATGATTTAGCATGGTTAATGCTGTTTTTGTAAGCCATATGTTGAAGGAAGCTCAAGGTAAGAGTTCCTTGTTTTTGGACATGGATTAAATGTGGTTTGATGCTTTTAAATGCATGATGAATATGGCTTGGTTTAATGCTTTAAAACAGTGGATAAATTGTTGATAATGATGTATATTGGCAAGTGATGTTTTGAAAAGGTTAAGGTCACTAAGGTGGTTAAAAGTCCCTGAATGAGCCTTGTTTACTTAAGAACATCAAGGTGGTTAAAAGTCCTTGGATGATTCTTGCTACGGACACAAAGGTGGTTAAAAGTCCTTGTGTGGTCCATTCCATGGTGGTTAAAAGTCCATGGGGCCAAGGTGTTTAATAGTCCTTGGGGCCAAGGTGTTTAAAAGTCCTTGGGGTGAAAGTTGATGAACTTGTTTTTAAAGAAATGGAATTTATCACTTGTGGCCAATATGACATGTTGTGATATGAAGCATGAGATGCTTGTTTAAAGTATGCTTTTGAGCATGTGTAAATGTTGATTTGAAGCATGATTTATAAAGTGTTTTATAAATGCATTATTGAATGGTTTTATTGAGCATTCCTCACTAATCTTTTGCTTACGCTCTCTTTCGTTTTCTTAAATCAATAATGCAGAACATTAGAGAACTTTGAGGGCAGCAAGGAGGGCAAGCATTCAAGTGAAAGTAAAGCTCAAAGTATGGAAGGTTTCTTAAGTACATTTTTAGCTTTTGGTAATTTGGCAATGGGGGACCTATGTGTATGTCTTGGGAGAGGTTTTGAACTCCCTAAGTATGTTGAATGTTGTTGAGAATGTTGGTTTTTGAGTTTGGCCTTTACATGCTTGAAATGGAAGTTTATGCTTGAATGGTTTGCTTGTGTAGGAAGCATGCCTATAGATTTGGGGCTTTTCATATATGATGTTATTTTGCTGATTTGTTGATGCATGTATGTCTCATATATGTTGAATTTCATGTTGGTAAAGTTTGGTGGTAATTGGAGCATGATTGGATGTTTAATTGCATGTTTAAGTATGCATTTTGGGGCAATCTGTGCAGGGCGTTTCGGAACAGTGCCTGCCGTTTCGGAACGGGTGCCTTAAACAAGCCCAGGCGTCCGAAACGGGAGAGACCGTTCCGAAACGGTTTGGCTACTGTCAGCCCGTGTTCCGGTACGCGTTGCGGAACGGCCCGTGTTTCGAAACGGGCTCTGCCTGTTCCGGAACGGGTGACCGTTGGGGGCTGACATTGGCAGTTAAATGTTTTGTATTGTTTGTATTTTAGTCGTGAACCTTGTTTGTGCAATTGTATGAGTTCGGGAAGTCCTTTTGAGCTGAAATTTCACAGAAAAGCATGAAATCTTACTAATTTCAAGTTGGTAACTTTAATTTGGGTTAAGTCCTCCTATTTATCAGAAATTACAATTTGGTCCCTAAAGTTGTAATTTATTCAATTGGGTCCCTGTTTGATCTCTGATGCTTGTGATCTTTGAATATGTTGTTGAGTGATCACAATTAGGGTTAATGTGCATCTAGACAAGCAGTAATAAAAAAAGGTCGTTAATCAAGGTTGACTTTCGGGTTGACTTTGGTTTTCCCCGTGTGACTTTCTTAATTCGGGTCAACCGTCTAGGTCGGGTTAAGGGGGTTACACCATAGATAGTGTTGCCATGTTTCCATTGTGCGAAAAAGGGCATACATCTCCTTATCATATGTTAGATAATTCAACGTAGCTCCACTTAATTTCTCACTGAAATATGCTATAGGACGTCCACCTTGAGATAATATCACTCCAATCCCCACACCTGATGCATCACATTAAAAGATATCTCTTGGTCTCCCCCTAGAAAAAGTTAGCATTCTTCTTGATAACACTAGTTAAAGGGGCGACAATGGTGCTGAAGTTTGGCACAAATCTTCAGTAAAAGCTTGCAAGTCCATGGAAACTCCTAACTTGGGAAATGCTTGCTGGTCGTGGCCATTCTTCAATGGCTTTAACCTTCTCTTTGTCAACCTCTAAGCCTTTATAACTGACAACAAAACAAAGAAAGATAACTTTGTCAGTACAAAATGTACACATGTCTAAATTAGCATATAACTTCTCCTTTCTTAAAACCAACTGACCTCAAGTGTTGAACATGTTCTTCCATTGATTCACTATAGATTAAGATGTCATCAAAATAAACCACACAAAATTTACCCAAAAACGGTCTAAGAACATGGTTCATTAACCTCATGAAAGTACTTGGGGCATTAGTTAAGCCAAAAGGCATAACCAACCATTCATAGAGTCCTTGCTTTGTTTTAAATGTTGTTTTCCATTCATCACCTTCTCGCATCCTTATTTGGTGATAACCACTCTTAAAATAAATCTTAGAGAAAAGGTGAGAAACACTAAGCTCATCTAACATTCATCTAAACGGGGAATAGGGTGATGATATTTTACCGTCATTTTGTTTACCGCTCGACAATCTACACACATCCGCCAAGTTCCATCCTTCGTTGGCACAAGTAATACCGGAATGGAACATGGGCTAAGGCTCTCCCTCACGTAGCCTTTGGCCATTAGTTCAGCTACATGCCTTTGTAACTCCTTGGTTTCCTCGGGATTGCTTCGGTAAGCTGGACGGTTAGGAATTACGGCACCGGGAATGAAATCTATTTGATGTTCATTGCCACGGATTGGTGGCAACCTACTTGGTATCTCCTCCTAAAATAATTCGTCCAATTCCTGCAACAAAGACACAATAGAAGAAGGTAAAGTGTGATCAAGTTGGTTAGTGTTGAATAAACTTTCCTTGTACACAAGTACAAGTAATTCCTTTCCCGACAGCAAACACTATCTCAACTCTCTTTCTTTTGTAAAAACACTCATTTTCGCACCCCCACTTTGCTCACTCTCACTTGTTTTTACCTCCATTTTTATTCTCTCTCTTTGGCTCTTTTAATACTTTCTCTCAAATGTATTTGGTCTTTGTGAATTTGTTTTGGTGAAAGAGGGGCTAAGGTAATCTTTCTTACTCCATGGGTGAGTGTATATTGATTGGTATATCCATCATGTATGACTCGTTTATCGAATTGCCATGGCCTCCCAAGTAGTAAATGGCCAACGTGCATCGGAACAACATCACAAAGAACTTCATCCTCATACTTTCCAATGGAGAAAGCAACAAGAACTTGCTTGGTAACCTTGAGTTCTCCTCCGTCATTAAGCCACTGCAGCTTGTAGGGATGTGGATGCTTTGTGGTTGCTAATCCAAGTTTTTCTACATTGAGAGTACTAGCAACATTAGTACAACTACCTCCATCAATAATGACAAAGCATACCTTTCCATTAACATGGTAGCGAGTATGAAAGATATTCTCGTGTTGCTCATTCCCTTCATTCGCTTGCACACTTAGGCTCATTTTCACAATAAGGGCCTCTCCTTCTGGTGCATACTCTATATCATCACCTTCATCTTCTTGTATGGCAGCAACTTCATCTTCCTCCTCTTGTTCCGATTCAACCTCTCCATCATCACGAAGAAGCATGGTGTTGCGATTTGGGCATTGGCTTGCAATATGCCCTCTTCCCAAGCACTTGAAGCATTGTATATCTCGGGAACGGTTTGGAACATTGGAGCCTTACCTTTGCTAGTTTTGGCATTGACCTTGCTTCCTTTGGGTGGTGTGCCTCTTTCATTGGGTGGTATTGGAGGACTCCGTTTGTAAGAACTTTGCCCCCATCTTGATGATGTTCCCCCATAGATTCGTGTGGAACCCTTCCGTTTAAGTTGCGTTTCCACTTTTATGGCCATATGCACCATGTCTTCGATCTCCACATAATGTTGCAACTCAATGACGACCGCAATATTTGGGTCAAGGCTGGATAGAAATCTTGCCATGGCGGCTTCTTGATCCTCATCGATGTTAGCTCGGATCATGGCTACTTCCATCTCTTTAAAGTAGTCCTCAACACTACGATTGCCTTGGGTGAGATTTTCAAGCTTGTTGAACAACTCTCTATGATACTAAGTTGGAACGAACCTCCTACGCATAACGGCCTTCATCTCATTCCAAGTAGAAATTAGATGTTCGCCATTGCGTCTCCTGCTAGATGTCAACTGATCCCACCATATTAGTGCATAATCTGTAAATTAAATGGCTGCAAGTTTTACCTTCTTAAGCTCAGAGTAGTTGTGGCACTCAAAGATGTGCTCAACTTTTTCCCATGAAAGATAGGCTTCAGGATTCGTTCTTCCTTGGAAATGAGGAATGGTTATTTTGATGTTGCTAAGATTATCATTAACTCTTGGCCGAGCTCTTTGGTACCTAGGTTCTTGACGCCTCGAACTTTGCTGGGAGGCTCGCTCGTCTATGAGTTCTTCGTCCACCTCTCCCTCATACTCTTCCTCGTGATCTGAATTATGCCTTCGTTAAGATCTTTCCTCCAAATGATCTAATCATTCTTGCATCGGCCCCAACCATTCTTGCAACAACATGTCCATCTCTCGGATAACATGTTGAAGATTGGAGTTAGTTGCATCTACGTTAACATTATTACTTCCTCCAACAGAGTTTCTCACGGAATTTTGTGACATTATTTGTAACAAAAATAAAAAAATTAAAACCTCACAAACACAAAACCTCAACTATGCCACTCCAAGAAAATGCACTCACACTCGTGTTTCACTCGGGATGGCTTTTACCCTTGATGTGCACTTTTGCCTTTTTTCCACTCTTGCTCTCAATTAAGTCCTTTTAAGAACTTCCTCAAGACTTGCAAATGGCTTGTAGAATTCGGCTGAAAAAAACAAAACTTGGCGAAAAGAATTTGGAAGTTAGGATAAGAAGAAGTGGCAACAACAAAAAAAGGTAAATTGTGAGAGTTGGTAAAGATGACAAAATAGTAGCAAAAGAAAAAATGATGTAAGATTTTTTTTAAAGAAGAATAGAGAATACGATGCCCCCTCCCTCTTTAACTTTCTCTATTTTTTCGGATTTTTTTTCTTTTTTTTTAGATGAGAGATGTTGAGTGTGTAAAAGTTCTATTATTTACACCCTTTTTAACCCATATTTCTGCTGCATTCAAGCATCATTGCATTGCATTTAGGATAGTTTTTAATTAAATATCACAATTATATAAAAGGCACAGATTCTACTAAAAGATGGTGTATTTTGCAGGTAACTGCCAAGGTTGACGATGAAGGCAGGCGAAGGGCAGATAAGCAGGAAGGCTGAACTGAACAAGCAGCTGAAGGAGACGAACCTGTCATGGACCCGTCACGACAGCATGGTGACAGCAGATTATTGAAGAGAAAAAATGAAGTGGACATCGATAGATAGAGAAAAATCTGCTCGTCTGTCGTGTGGCAGCCAAATAATTTTCCAAGCCCCGGATCAAAAGATATGTCAAGCCAAAGCTCAAAGGAGAGGAAATCCCTAAAAGCAAGGAGGCGGCTAGAAAGTAGGAAACTTTAGAGATTTAATCTTTATTAGAATCTTACTTTTAATTAAAGTTGTAATCCTTGTTACCTTAGATAACTTGAGCCCAAAGCTTATATAAAGGGCATAGATTAAACCTAGGGCATAGCCGACTACCCCATAACCGAAACCAAAACCCTGCCGTCCACCCGTCACCGACATGTTCTAAATTCCCCCTAGAGCCACGGGTTGTTTTGTAAATTAGTTACAAGGGTTGCTTTGTTTTAGGATTTTTCAGTTTCAATAAAATAAACTTCAAGTTCTTTTATCTTGGTTTTAATATCTTGCAAGAGCATCGGGAGAGCATTGTGAGGTTATCTATTTACTTAGCATCGGGAGAGTTAAGTATACGAAAGAGATAAAAGCGCGTTCTCTAGTTTATAGTTGAACCATCTCGTGCTTAGGGATAAGGCGAGGTTAAGTGGCTAAGGAAGAATTCATACACATCGGTGTTCATCCTTCGATTCACGCCGGGAGGTATCATCAAAGACGTGTTCATCGACAGACTTGTGCCTAGGGATAGGGCAAGGCAGATCTGGGATTCTTGCCAAGCTTGAAGTACTGAGTTAGTGTCTGCTGCCGCGACAACTAACGGACAGACGCCGCGACAGGTGCTGTCGGCGACGGGAGCGACGACAGAACTGGAGATCCTAAGCAATTCAATACCTGCACTACCGAGCAATTCAATACCAGCCCATTCTCTCTATCTTGATTTCTCAATCTTTTATTTACGTTTTACTTTATTATTCGTGACAACTCTCTAAAATATTTCTTTTACTTTGTGCAGTAAATCAAGGTGAAGTCATTAGCCCAATCCCTGTGGAGACGATATCCGATACTTAGTATCACTTTATTACTTGCGACGTGTACACTTGCACTGCAATTGCGATAGACTATTTTACACGCAACAAGTTTTTGGCGCCGTTGCCGGGGATTGGCAACATAACTACATCTTTATTTTATTGCACTTTTTGTTTTTATTTTTTTTATTTTTATTTTCGTTTTTCGTTTTTAGTTTTTCTTTAATTTTTATTTTTGTTTTTCAACTCTTGCTTTTCACAAGGTTCTCTTGTTTATGCGCAGATCGAAAAGAGGCGAAGATCCTGAGTATAAGTTAGATCCGGAAATCGAACGATCATTCAATCTCAAGAAACAAATTCGCCATCTTTTAGACAGGAACGAATACCTTGAAGAACAGCTAGAGCAGATGGCCCGTAACCAACCTGCTGGAGGAGACATACCGCCTGTCGGCGATCCGCCTGGGGCAGGTGGACGACGGTCATGTCGTGACTACATGCTGAATGACCATGTAGAGCTGGAGACCACGCTGCCGGATATTGATGTTGATAACTTTGAACTTAAACCTGTCATGTTTAGTATGATCAACAACGCCGGACAGTTCAGTGGTTCTGCGACAGAAGATGCTAGGGAGCATCTCAAAACGTTCCAGGAGATCTGTGGTTCGTTTAGGCTACCAGGAGTTAGTCCGGAGATACTGAGGCTTCGGTTATTCCCTCATTCATTAAGGGATAGAGCTAAAACTTGGTGGAATAAACTTACACCGGGTTCTATTATGACTTGGGCAGATCTGACTCGTGAATTCTTATCTCGTTTTAATCCTTCACATTTATCTGAGCGATTACGTAACGAAATTGCTACTTTTCAACAGGAAGATGACGAGCCGATGCACGAGGCCTGGGACAGATTTACTACTCTTCTACGGAACTGCCCAATGCATGGATTCCCCGTCTGGAATCAGGTAACTATGTTTTATAATGCTGCTAACTTACAAACTCGCATTCGCATTGATTCTGCAGCAAATGGACTATTATTGGATAAAGATCCGGACGAGGCACTACAAGTTCTGAAGAATCTAGCTAAGAATGAGGAGCAGTTTCCGACAGCTAGAAGAGGGGGTAAACGGGTACTTGCTGTCAAGGACTATGAGGCTGACAGCACTATGAAATCACAGGTAGCATTCCTCACTAAAGCCATGAAACATTTATTAAGTGAAGAGGAAGTACGTGGGTTTGCTGTCGAGGAAATTTGTGCCACTTGTGAGGGAAATCATAGTAGGGATGAGTGCCCTATAAACATAGAAGAAGGGAAATATGTTGGAAATTACAAGCCAAACTACAATTCCAACAATTACAACCCTAATTGGAGAAAGGATCCCAAATTTTCCTGGAGTAATCCTAACAATGCCCTAAATCCGCAAGCATATAATCAGAATCAGGGGGGTCCTAGATTGTTGACGCGACAGCAACTACAGCCGCAGAACCTGCCGCAGAACCTGCCGCCTCAGCAACAACAGCAGCCACCACTTGCCACGAGTAGTGTATTGGAGCAGACTTTGGCTACTTTTATGTCTCAGACTGGCACATATATGGAAAATATTAATCAGTTTGTCAAAAAGACGGAAAATTTTATGGACGAGACTAAGATGAGAATGACAAACCATGAGGCCACCTTGAAATCTCTAGAGACACAAATGGGTCAGGTGTCGCAGCATATTAAACCAAGGCAGAATGGAGGTTTCCCTAGCAATACTGAAATGCTAGACCACCCCCACATGAGCAATGTAAGGCAATTACTACTAGGAGTGGGAAAAAGCTACCAGGGCCGGAAAAAGAAGCTGATACAGAAAAGGACCCTGCTTTGAACAAACCTGCCGAGGAAGCTGCCCCGACAGGCAATAAACAGACTGCTGCCGATGATCCTGTCACGACAGCAGAAGCGACAGAGGAGAAAAAGGAAGATCATCGTCCTCAGATTCGAATGCAGTGGGAAGGACGCATTGCTGATTATCGTCCTCCACCACCTTTTCCTCAACGGATACAACAAGCTAAGAATGAATCTCAACTCAAAAAAATTTATGATATTTTTAAACAGGTTCATATTAATATTCCGTTGTTAGATGCTGTTAGGGAAATGCCAGGTTATGCTAAATTCCTTAAGGATGTTATGTCTAAAAAATCTAAACTTGGGGAATTTGAAACGGTAAGGATGCAAGAGGGTTGCATGAGTATTCTTCATCGAAAACCACCCCAGAAAAAGAAGGATCCAGGGAGCTTCCTCATACCTTGCGTAATCGGTGACAAATTTGTGGGTAAGGCACTTTGTGATCTTGGTGCTAGTGTTAATCTAATGCCCAAATCTGTTTTTCAGAAACTAGGTATTGGCAAGGCGCGGCCCACGACAGTTACCCTACAGCTAGCTGACCGCTCTTACGTTCACCCCGAGGGAAAAATTGAAGATATTTTGGTAAGAGTGGATAAACTTATTTTTCCTGCTGACTTTCTTATTTTAGATTGTGAGGCAGATGAGAACGCACCAGTCATCCTCGGATGACCTTTCTTAGCCACGAGAAGATCGTTGATTGATGTGGAGAAGGGAGAACTCACCATGCGCGTGAACGATCAAGAAATTAAGTTGAATGTTCTCCAAGCAATGAAACATGCCGATGTGGACGAGGAATGCAAAGCCATCATCGAGGTGACCTTTGATTACCCCTGCATCAGGTCAGGCTGCCGAGATATTAAATTTGGTCATTGCTGCGACAACCATCTACCAACCTGTCACGACAGTGACGACGACAGCAACGACGGCAGCACAGACGACAGTGACCCCTCTGAAACCGATACATCTGATACTGAAGGTCATGAGGAGGTAAACTGGTTAGACCATCGTCCAGGTAAGTTATTCGAACCCTTAAATTACACTTCGGATAACCATTTAATCCAAAAGCCCTCCACTATTGAACCACCTGTCTTAGAACTTAAGCCCCTGCCAGGGCAGCTTAAATATGCTTATCTTGGTTGTGATAACACACTGCCTGTAATCATCTCTGCTAAGCTGCCGCAGGAACAGGAACGACAGCTGATCGACATGTTGAGGAAGCATAAAAGGGCGATAGGATGGACGATAGCAGACATCCAGGGCATTAGTCCGGCAATCTGTATGCACAAAATCCTCTTAGAGGAAGACCATAAGCCGACTATTGATGCCCAAAGGCGGTTAAACCTTGCAATGAAGGAGGTAGTGCGTAAAGAAATAATTAAATGGTTAGATGCTGGTATTATTTACGCCATCTCCGACAGCAAATGGGTAAGCCCGGTGCAATGTGTTCCCAAGAAAGGAGGCATGACTGTAATAACCAACGAAAACAACGAGTTAATCCCAACCAGGACTGTGACCGGTTGGAGGGTTTGTATGGACTATCGGAAGCTTAACAAAGCTACCCGAAAAGACCACTTTCCTTTACCCTTTATTGATCAAATGCTTGATAGATTAGCGGGTAAATCTTATTATTGTTTTCTTGATGGTTATTCAGGTTATAACCAAATTGCTATTGCACCGGAAGACCAAGAGAAAACGACTTTCACATGCCCCTACGGAACATTTGCATTCAGGAGGATGCCATTCGGCCTCTGTAACGCACCTGCCACCTTCCAAAGGTGCATGATGGCAATATTCTCCGACATGGTAGAAGACTTCCTTGAGATCTTCATGGATGATTTTTCCGTCTTTGGAGACGATTTTGAGAGCTGCCTCGGCAACCTTCAAAAGGTACTTGAAAGATGTGAAAAGGCTAATCTTGTTCTTAATTGGGAAAAATGTCATTTTATGGTAGATGAAGGGATAGTTTTAGGCCATAAGATTAGCTGCCGTGGGATAGAAGTCGACAGGGCAAAAATAGAAGTCATAGAGAAGCTGCCGCCGCCAACAACAGTCAAGGGCATTAGGAGTTTTTTAGGGCATGCTGGTTTTTATAGGAGATTTATTGCCAATTTCTCAAAAATCACGAAACCCCTATGTCATCTCCTAGAGCAGAACCGACCCTTTGACTTTAATGAAGAATGTACTGAAGCATTCAAGGTTCTGAAGGAAAAGTTAGTGACAGCCCCCATAGTACAGCCACCAGACTGGACGCAACCGTTTGAAATTATGTGTGATGCTAGTGACTATGCTGTCGGGGCAGCACTTGGGCAGCGCAAGGACAGGCTATTTCATGTCATATATTATGCCAGCAAAACATTGAATGATGCCCAAGTGAATTATACCACCACGGAAAAGTAGCTGTTAGCTGTGGTGTTTTCCATCGACAAGTTTCGTTCTTACATACTTGGAACGAAGGTTATAATCCACACCGACCACTCTGCCCTCAAGTATCTATTTGCAAAAAAAGATGCTAAACCTAGGTTGATACGATGGATATTACTATTACAAGAGTTCGACCTTGAGATAAAAGATAGAAAGGGGACAGAAAATCAGGTGGCAGATCACTTGTCGAGGTTGGAAACGGGACAGAGTCTACCGCCAGATGAGACACACATATTGGAGACCTTCCCAGATGAGCAGCTCTTTGCTGCCGCACTAGCTGTCGCGACAGCCATGGCGGCAGGTAAGTCTTCTAACCTTCCCTGGTATGCTGATTTCGTTAATTTTATAGTTAGCGGAATATTACCTTCTGATCTTACTTACCAAGCCAGGAAGAGGTTTCAAAATGATGTTAAAAATTATTATTGGGACGAACCTCTTCTTTTCAAAATGTGCGCAGATCAGGTTATAAGGAGATGCATACCACAGGAAGAACAAGAAGACATTCTCCATCACTGTCATGCTTCACAATATGGAGGACACTTAGGAGGCAATAAAACTGCTGCCAAGGTGCTGCAGTCAGGGTTCTACTGGCCGACACTGTATAAGGACGCACAGGAATTTTATAAAAACTGTGACAAGTGCCAGCGGACAGGTAACATCTCGAGGAGAAACGAGATGCCACTGCAGAATATTTTAGAAGTCGAAATCTTCGACGTTTGGGGGATCGATTTTATGGGACCTTTTCCATCTTCTTGTGGAAATCTTTACATCCTCCTAGCAGTGGATTATGTCTCCAAGTGGGTAGAAGCAATCGCAACTCAACGGAATGATGCCAAAACAGTCCAAAAGTTTTTGCACAAAAACATCTTTTCTAGATTCGGCATCCCTAGAGCAATTATCAGTGATGAAGGGAGACATTTTGACAACAAGGTAATTGCTGCCGCCTTGAGAAAATATGGTGTCAAGCACAGGATCGCGACAGCATACCACCCACAGACCAATGGACAGGCTGAGATATCCAATAGGGAAGTGAAGAACATTCTTGAAAAAATGGTTAAACCAACTAGGAAAGATTGGTCTTTGCTTCTGAATGATGCATTATGGGCATACAGAACAGCCTTCAAGACTCCATTGGGCATGTCTCCATACCGTTTGATTTATGGGAAAACCTGTCATATGCCTGTCGAGATAGAACACAAGGCATATTGGGCGATCAAGGCAATAAACATGGACTTGGACAAGGCAGGCCAGAAAAGGTTGTTGGATTTGAATGAGATCGATGAAATACGGACAATGGCCTACGACAATGCAAGGATTTACAAGGAAAAAACTAAAAAGTGGCATGACAAGAAGTTGCTGCCACGACAGTTCTGCCCAGGGCAGCTTGTGTTGTTGTTCAATTCTAGATTGAAACTCTTTCCAGGGAAGCTCAAATCTAGATGGTCTGGCCCATTCCAAGTAGTTCAAGTTTTTCCCCATGGTGCCATTACAATTCAATCACTAAAGGACGGACACCAATTCAAAGTCAATGGACAACGCCTCAAGCACTATCAAGGGACTGAAGCCCCAGGAATACAGGAAGTGGTTACTTTAGGTGATGCCCCACAAGGCATCCCTAATTTAACCTAATTCTTTTCTTTTTATTTTTATTATTATTAATATTATTTATTAGGAATTAGATTTATTTTAATAATGTTTTGCTTTTAAACTTCAGTTTTTAGGAAATAAAGAAGGCAAGTGAGAAAGAAGAAGTGGCCCAAGCCCACCGCCCATCTATCAGCCCAAATAAAGTCCATTTATAATAACCTGTCGTTTCGGCTGCCGGCGCAGATGGAGTTGACAGGCTGTCAACAGACGCACAGCAGACGAAGAATCGTGCGGCAGACGCAGCATTAATGTCCGTCAGACGTGTCAGACGCAACATTCAATCTGCCGCTCCGTTATTCCCGCCTGCCGTTGCGGCATTAAATGGGCAGCCCCCGACAGCTATATAAACCCCTTCTCCTTTTCATTTTTCCTCACTTCAGATTTTCTCTCTTGCTATTCTCTTCTACTTTGATCTCTTTTCTTTCATTTTCAGCCCTTGCAACCAAACATGTCTTCACGACAAACCCGACAGAACGCTGTTGCCGCTTCCTCTTCCGCAGCAGCATCTCCGTTCGCTAAAAAGGAACTTTGGGAGGAACGAAGCTTCATCTACAACAGTGATGCCCCTCTGTTGGGACTCCGGCCGTTCATCATGCAGGCCATAACCGCTCAATTGTGGAAAGATTTCGCCGAGCAGCCGGCCGAACTTAATGACACCCTAGTCAGGGAGTTCTATGCGGCGATCGAGAGCAAGACGGCAACATCTGTCACCGTCAGAGGAGTGACAGTACCTTTTACCGCCAGCAGCATCAACCATGTCTTCGGCCTCTTCTTCGGCCCCAATGACGATGCTCATCAACAATTTTGGGACACCCTCGACGCTGCCGGCCACGATGCTGTCATGAGGGAGTTGACAGAAGCGGGAACGACGTGGAGCACGAGCAAGAAGAACCCTCATTCTGTCAATAGGGGGCAGCTCCTACCGGAGGTAAAGTTATGGAACGCTTTTATCAAAAAGCGTATCCTGCCCTCGTCCCACCATACGACAGTCAACAGGCAGAGATTGGCCCTCATCCACTCTATCATGCACAACAGGCCCATCAATGTGGGCAGGTACATGAGGGACAACATTCTTGATTGCGCCTTCCGCTCGGACTCACGGCTCTGCCTGCCCTGCACCATAACCGCCCTCTGCCGCTGCGCTGCCGTACCGGAGGAAGCCTCAGACAACATCAAGAAGGGCAGCGGCTGGATAGACAACAACATCTCCAGCCTCATGGAGCTAGTAGTCGTATCGCCCCTCAACGCCTTCGATCCCAACGCCCCTCCTGCTGAGTCTGATGATGAGCCTGCCACTCAGCCTGCCACTGAGCCTGCCCCAGAAGCTGCCACCAACACCGCTCCGGCAGATCAGAACGCCCACATCCTTGCTGCCGTCCTGCGGATCGAGGAACGCCAGATGGGCTTAATGACATTCATCCGAGACTTCTCCAATGCCACGGTAAACTTTATTACCAATACTTTGAATTTTTCGGATGTCTTTTTCCCTACCTTCCCCGCCCATTATTTCAATATCCCATCCCCTACTCCCACACCACCTGTCTCTCCCCATGGAGAATCTGCCTCCTCCACACCTTCCCCGACGGCAGACGGCAGCCCACCGGCAGACACCTCCCCTCGAGGAACAAAGCGAGCTGCCACTGACGACAGCCCCCTTGTCCGGAGGAACTTGAACAGCGCCTTCACACGGGTGAAGCGTATCAAGCATGTGGCAGACAAGAGAAAGCTGTCCAAGGCCATCATGTCCACCAGCTGGGACAGCAGCAGCAGCAGTTCTGATGTCAGGCTAGTGGAGCCATCTGCCCTTCCACCTGCTGACGACCCTGTCCCTCAACCGGAGGAAGATCCTGCCCCTCAACAGGCTGACGAAGCTGTCGATCAACCTGCCCCGGAACCTGCCCAGCCACCTCCTCAACGCAGACGCTACCATCAGATCCGCGTCAGCAGCAGCAGCGAGGACAGCGCATAAAATTTAAGTTTTTATTTCTTTTTTCTCCTCTTATTGCTGCCTGCCCTTATATAATTGTGATGTACTTTTTTTTTTCTTGTTTTTCTTTATCTGTTTTTATGTTGTTTTGCATTGAGGGCAATGCAACCCTTGAGTTTGGGGTTGGCAACCCTCCATATTTAATGGCATCTTTAGCACATCTTTTGTTTAACTGTTGTGTCTTTTTATTTGCCTTTATCTTTAAAAAAAAATCAGAAAATTAAACTGTTGGCTTAAAACTGTGAAGTTAGCTTACCTGTCATGACGGCTCTGTCGTGGCAGCATCTTTAGGACAGGTTAAGGAAAAGTTTAGAGCCTTTCTATAGTTCTGAAAACTTAAACACTTTTGTGACTGTTATATTGCTTAGATTTCTTTTAGCCAAACTAGAATAGGATGCTTAGAACTTGAATAGCCCCTAGAGGTGCCTAACACTGGCTCTAGGAAAGAAGTTTAGTAAAAGAAAATCAAAAACCTAGAGGTGCCCGAAACCGGCTCTAGGAAGCTAACTAGAGGTGCCCAAAACTGGCTCTAGAAAAATTTTAGCTTGAAAATAGCAGAAAAAGAAGCATGAAAATGTGCCTTCTAAAAAAATAAACTTTGGCATAAAAATTCGAGTTAAGGAGTTGAATATTCTAGTGAAACTAAGAGAGTCTTAGCATATAACTGTTCACAAGCATGCACACACTGCACGAGAGCTATAGGGAGATTCCGGACAGATCCTAGCCTTTCCGACAGGTTGCTGCCGTCATAGAGAATGAGCGACAGGTAAGGGACAGTTCACTGTTTGAAAGCCAACACAAAAAAAAATTCATTTTTCTTTAGGTTTAAATTGCTTGAGGGCAAGCAAAGACTTGAGTTTGGGGGTGTGTTGAGTGTGTAAAAGTTCTATTATTTACACCCTTTTTAACCCATATTTCTGCTGCATTCAAGCATCATTGCATTGCATTTAGGATAGTTTTTAATTAAATATCACAATTATATAAAAGGCACAGATTCTACTAAAAGATGGTGTATTTTGCAGGTAACTGCCAAGGTTGACGATGAAGGCAGGCGAAGGGCAGATAAGCAGGAAGGCTGAACTGAACAAGCAGCTGAAGGAGACGAACCTGTCATGGACCCGTCACGACAGCATGGTGACAGCAGATTATTGAAGAGAAAAAATGAAGTGGACATCGATAGATAGAGAAAAATCTGCTCGTCTGTCGTGTGGCAGCCAAATAATTTTCCAAGCCCCGGATCAAAAGATATGTCAAGCCAAAGCTCAAAGGAGAGGAAATCCCTAAAAGCAAGGAGGCGACTAGAAAGTAGGAAACTTTAGAGATTTAATCTTTATTAGAATCTTACTTTTAATTAAAGTTGTAATCCTTGTTATCTTAGATAACTTGAGCCCAAAGCTTATATAAAGGGCATAGATTAAACCTAGGGCATAGCCGACTACCCCATAACCGAAACCAAAACCCTGCCGTCCACCCGTCACCGACATGTTCTAAATTCCCCCTAGGGCCACGGGTTGTTTTGTAAAGTAGTTGCAAGGGTTGCTTTGTTTTAGGATTTTTCAGTTTCAATAAAATAAACTTCAAGTTCTTTTATCTTGGTTTTAATATCTTGCAAGAGCATCGGGAGAGCATTGTGAGGTTATCTATTTACTTAGCATCGGGAGAGTTAAGTATACGAAAGAGATAAAAGCGCGTTCTCTAGTTTATAGTTGAACCATCTCGTGCTTAGGGATAAGGCGAGGTTAAGTGGCTAAGGAAGAATTCATACACATCGGTGTTCATCCTTCGATTCACGCCGGGAGGTATCATCAAAGACGTGTTCATCGACAGACTTGTGCCTAGGGATAGGGCAAGGCAGATCTGGGATTCTTGCCAAGCTTGAAGTACTGAGTTAGTGTCTGCTGCCGCGACAACTAACGGACAGACGCCGCGACAGGTGCTGTCGGCGACGGGAGCGACGACAGAACTGGAGATCCTAAGCAATTCAATACCTGCACTACCGAGCAATTCAATACCAGCCCATTCTCTCTATCTTGATTTCTCAATCTTTTATTTACGTTTTACTTTATTATTCGTGACAACTCTCTAAAATATTTCTTTTACTTTGTGCAGTAAATCAAGGTGAAGTCATTACCCCAATCCCTGTGGAGACGATATCCGATACTTAGTATCACTTTATTACTTGCGACGTGTACACTTGCACTGCAATTGCGATAGACTATTTTACACGCAACAAGAGACAACGATTATCTTATTGAATCAGCCTTGCTCTGATGCCAATTGATATGAACCCGGTAATGTGACTTGGGTCATATAGATGTGTCCAACCGTGATTCTAGTTAGAAATATTCTTTGCTACGCTTTGAACTCTAAGATATCATAAAACATACATGTGAGATGAATAGCAATATAATAAAAAATTAATGAAAAAAGGAATTGGATAGGTAATTTGGATAGTAAGGTGGCTAAGGATGGAGGATGATAATCATGGAAAGGTGCAAATCAAAGGAGTGATGGGAGATGCTAAAGGCGACGTGGATTTGTATGGTTTCAAGGATAGGGAATTGTGACCCGCTAGCTATAACGAGCTAGGAACCAACAACATACTTTGATGGAGTCGAGGTGGAGGAGTGTGGAACGTGACCCACAAGCTATAAGAGAGCTTGTAACCCCCTTAACCCGGTCTAGACGGTTGACCCGAATTAAGAAAGTCACACGGGGAAAACCAAAGTCAACCCGAAAGTCAACCTTAATTAATGACCCTTTTTTTTTCTTTTTAAACTTGTCTAGATGCACATTAACCGTAGATATGATCATTCAAACAACATGCTCAAAGATCATAAACATCAGAGATTAAATAGGGACCCAATTGAACAATTTACAACTTTAGGGACCAAATTGTAAATTCTGATAATTATAAGGACTTAACCCGATTTAAAGTTACCATCTTGAAATTAGTCTCATTTCATGCTTCACTGCCAAATTTCAGCTCAAACGGACATTCCAAACTCATACAATTGCACGTACAAGATTCAGGACCAATTTGCAAACATTTCAAAACATTTAACCGCCAATGTCAGCCCCTAACGGCCAAGTGTTCTGAAACAGGGAGAACCCGTTTCGAAACGCGGGGCCGTTCCGCAACGCGTACCGAAACGAGGGCTAGCAGAGGGCTTCCCGTTTCGGAACGGTGTCTCCCGTTTCGGACGCCTGGGCTACAATAGGCCACCCGTTCCGAAACAGTATCTACTGTTCCGAAACGACATGCACTGAATGCAGCACAATGCTTGCTTAAACACACAATTGGCCAACCGAACATGCTCCGAATACAATCAAACCACACCAGCAAGTTACTCAACACATAAGGAACTTATATGCATCAAAATCTAGATACATGATCACCCCTAGGTGCACCAACACATTAAATACATTCAAAGCTCATTCATGCTTTTAAACAAGATGCATAGCAAATCAACTTAGGCATAAGATGATCCAAACGTTGCAACATTAATCCACACGATTCAACATCATATACTAAACTTGTCCAACATACACAATCTCGTTACACATCTACATAAGAGATTCTACCCCCATTGCCTTTATTAACTATAGCTATTAACCGAGACATACATCTCAAGTGGAGTCCTCCTTGAATCCCTTGCTACTCGTTGTTCCAACCTCACTTATCTGCATTGATGGACAAAACGGAGCGTAAGCACATAATGCTTAGTGAGGAATGCTCAAAACCAAAACACCATCAATGCAGCGAGTCATAAAACCCCTTTGAAAAGCAACTCGATTTGATAAACCAAAGCAATGTTTGAAAACCCTTTTCAACAATAAGCTCAAAATCATGCATTGCTCAAACATGGAAACCAACCCTTAGCTTAGCAAGCTAAGTAAACCTTTTCAAGAACAAATTGCAAAACCATTACTTTAACCATTTCATGCATAAGCACCATATGCAAAGTTAAATTCAAACCTTGGAAAACACTTCCACTTCACATAATACATTCCTCTTACTTGATTATCATTTCAAACAAGAAACCTTTTCGACCCTTTTACTTAATCAATCCAACACATGCATTAAACAAATGCAACATATGAACCTCATCATCAACATTTGTATCATATGCCTTTAAAAACAAGTCTTAGCAAGACTTCAATGCACTAAATAGATTTCATGCACACATGCATCATTCTCAATAGATAATCAACACTTGTTCAAACTTAACAAGCAAACATGCATACTTAATACATTATGCACTTCCCATGCAACCATGCATCATTCCAAGCATCTCATGCTTCATTATAATCAAGAACATCATATTGGCTTTCAAGTGATAATCCAAATCCACTTTTCAACTCAACATCCAATCGGATACGCGGATCACAAGCGTTGTCCCTACGCTTCATACACACTACCAATCCAAGGTCCCCAAATGGACTTTTAACCACCATTTGACCTCACCATTCACAAGGTTCCCATGTATGGACTTTTAACCACCACACAACCTTATCTTCCTCAAGGTTCCCATGTATGGACTTTTAACCACCATACAACCTTATCTTCCTCAAGGTTCCCATGTATGGACTTTTAATCACCATACAACCTTAACTTTCACAAGGTTCCCATATATGGACTTTTAAACACCATACAACCTTAACTTACACAAGGTTTCCATATATGGACTTTTAAACACCATATAACCTTAACATGCACAAGGTTCCCATGTATGGACTTTTAAACACCATACAACCTTAGCATCACCGATTGGTAGTTGTATAACATCACTAACGAGATCCGGGACACCCTATACAAGATCCACACATGGACTTTACACCACCATTGTGATCTTAACAAGCACAAGGTCCACTAATGGAATTTTAACCACCATTATTACCTTTGCTTACCCAAGGTCCTCGAATGGGAACTCAACCTCCATTATGACCTTAACCATCTCGTTAGAATACTTGGATGGAGCTTACCGGTTCACTCTTAACCACTCCACATCCAAGGCGACTTTATTCACGGTGCACCCAATCCTATAGCCGGCTAACTATATCCGATCAAAGAAACCAAGAACCACTTACATCAATTGCCAATATAACCATCTTACCATATTAGTCCAATGATTCACATGCATAACCATAATGCAAAAACCATCATTTACCATCATCAATCCACTGTTTTTAAAGCATTTCACAAAGCCATTAACATCATGCAACACCATGCACCAAAACCACAATTTCAATGTATAAAACCAAGGATCTCTTACCTTGAGCATCCTTCACATATGGCTTTCAAAACTAGCATTAAACCATGCCAAAATATGCTTTCAAAACAGAATTTAAAACATGCAAATCAAATGCATTGCAACCATCAATCACAATTGCTTTTAAAGCCAACTTACAACACAGCCTAGAGCGAAAATCCATTTACTTACTCTTGAGCTTAGCAAAGTTGTTTAGACTTTAACTAAGCTCCCAAAACCTTCAAACCTTGGTTTTAAAAGCTGAACACCCAACTTCACTCACCGATACACAAAACAAGGCTAGCCAACAAGCCTTCCAAGCATCCGAAACCTTCCGCACCACCTCTAATGCTCACGGATCAAACTCCCCTGTTTCAAGCACACAATAACAGAGGATTAATGCATCATTATGCATTAAAAACACCAGCAACACAACTCAACTCGCTGCTCATCACAAATCCAACATTTCGGCTACCAAACACAACCGAAATCACGTCCAAACACTTCCAAAACTTAACACAGCCAAGATCCATCACTTCTAACCATATTTAAACATCAATTAACATCCAAAATGATCACAAACACGTCCTTATACCTCCAGCTATAACAGATCATCAAAAACACTCCAAAAACAACCAAAAACTCAAGCAAAACTTAGGAAATTCAACCTATCCGGGATTGCATTAATTAAACCTCAACTTCTAATCAATTTAGCATACATTTAACATCAATTTGACACCTCAAAACACTGTCCAAATAGATCACACGAAAATCCACCAAAGATCACCAAATCTTGCATTTTAAAGCCAAAATCAAGATTCCAATTGAAAAGCCTTTAACAAATCACAAATCAAGGATTGAGAACTTAGGAATTTCAGTAAAGAACTGAGAGTTTAGTGCAGAAGGACGTTCTTACTTCCAAACTTGAGTTTCTCCCTTTTTGGAACCAAAATCTCGAAAATCCAATTAGCACTTGGTGAGGTTTTGTTGATGAGATGATTAGGAATCAAAAGAGGATTGAAAAGAGAGATTTGAGTGACAAAATCAGAAGGAAATCTCTTGAGAGAAAGTGTTTGGGTTGAGAGAAAATGAGAGAAAAGGAAAATTGGGAAATATGGAAAGTTAGTTGCAAAATAGCAAAATGATTTCCCTCCACTTTTCTTTTGTTTTAAAATCAGAATTAAACATTAAAATATCTTAGAAAAATATGGAGAAACTCCCTTTGGGTAAATAGCTCCTTAAAGATTCAAAGTTTCAATCCTTTCTAAAACAGTAACGCAATTTTCAAAAATTACATTTTGGTCACTAGCCAAAATGTCACCCTTCCAAACCTCATTTTGTAAAATTGATTTCACAGTTCACTTATATATATATATTAAAAGAGGATTTTAGAACATTTTTCCAAATTTTTAATGCAACCCGAACTAGGCTTTCCTAATTTCACCTTTTTATATTCGAACAGCACTTTGACCGAACCGGTCAACGCCCAAAACTTCCAAGCCCAAAACCGAGGCGTTACAACTCTCCCCCTATTAGGAAATTTCGTCCTCGAAATTTCAACTGGCGAAAAGAGAACAACTAAACTTCTCAAAACAACACACAAGGCAACACCAAAAACCTCAACCGCCACTGAACACTTTCCACACAAAACTCCACCCAAACTCAACACCACCACATACTGTTCCCAACTCCAGAACACTCAAAGTTAAGCACAACTTAACCTTTCACAACTCCGGAAAACATATAGCCTCATCAACCACATGAAGAACCTCAAACTTTTACAGCATACAACACCTTATCACACAACTCCCAAAGCCTGTTCACACAGTAACACCAACCAAACCAGTTCAGCCACTATGTAACCCCGCCACCTTCACTGCTTCTAAAACTCCTTGCAAACTTCCCAACCTCTTTCCAAGATTTTCCAAACAAACAAAAATTCTTAAGCACCAACTGCTTCCCAACCTCTCAACGTATTAATGTCCTTACTTCACATCCACCGCTATCTTTACCATCGACTCACCAGAACTGCTCACTCATTGACAGACAATCACGTCACAAACCCCAACCTTGACTTCGCCCACCATTCCACACACCACCAACTGATCTCAAAAAGAATTACTTATTCACAACCAGCCAACCAACGATGGCCTTCGATCTTTCATTACCTTTCCGCTTCAAGCTTCGACCAAAACACTAGCCTTACTAGAACATCGCCCAACTTAAACATACATACCATCTTCTCAACTCCTCAAAGGTTGCTAAGAACCAACACTACATAAACAACCCTTCTACTACAACATTAATGCTAAGCTATCTCAGCACTCTAGAAACACATCCACTATCCTCAACATCACTTAACACTAAGGAACCACCACTTCTACTAGCTATTCAAACCACTTGACCGATTCTAACCTCAACCGGTACTCCTCACCACCAAACCACTAAACTCTTCAAGCATCAAACACTTTCCTTCTACCAACGAGCGATACCACACTCGCTATTACTAGCAACTAGCTTAATACTCTCTATTACTTCTAACTTCCACTCAGCACCAAAACAACCTCTAAAACCCATCATCCAACCTAACCCAACCACAACACTAACAGATTCGATTAGTTATTAGTGAGTGTGAACGTTCGTATGCATGATCACCAATATGCCCTATCAATGCCTGATGTACATGTATGCAAAACCTCTAATGTCATGCCACATGTATGCATGGACCAACACATATATAATATAGCATATAACAATGATTTTAACTGTGCATGAATGCCAGCTCACACCCTCCAATAACATCCTCAGAATCCTTCTAAGAACAACCTCCTACCTCACTTCTAACTTGTCTAACTCCATCATTCCAACAACCATTACCCACAAGATACTCACTTAAGCCTACTTCCCGCTAGAGATGTTTCCAAACAAATACAACAACAACAACAACTACCTCAGCATGCTAGCAACAAGATCATACTCACTACGCAAGGTAAACCAACAGAAACCAACTAAGATAGCTAGGCAAAGGTTACTTAACAAGGTTACCTGAAAACACATCACCACCCTGAAGCTTCATCAGACGAGCTCTCTTACACGTAGAACCATCATCCTCTAGCTGCACCACTGCAGCATCAGCTAACACACTAAGGTCATCACCAACTCCCTGCGGTAAAGAACCTTGGCTGTTCCGAGCCAACTTCAAACAACTACGCCTCATATGTCCAGCAGACCCACATTTCCAACAGATTTCCTTTCACAAACTCTTCACAACTTTCTGCTCTTTATGCCACCTTCGAACTTTGTCTCGGTCGTGCCCACGACCCTTCAGAGACCCTTTGGCTACCATTGAAGCTGACTTCACTCCAAGAGGACAATCACGCTTCACATGCTCTTTAGAACCACAGTTCCAACAAGTACCCGCGCCCCAACAACCTCCAACATGGCGCCTTCAACAACGATTACACACCGGTAGCTGAGCCTCCACTCCTTGTTCAACCAGCACTTGCCCCAGATCTGCACTACCTTCACACTGCTTAACCCTTGGATATTTCTCTCCAAGATACCTTTCATAAAAGGCAGACACAAAGAAGTCCCAATCAATATCATGGATGTGCGATGCCACCGCCACAGATGTCCACCAGGCACATGCGTCCTCTAACATCAAAGAGACAACACTTCCCAGCTTACAGGCATAATCACAACCTTCCTGATCCAAAATCAGAACCACACTGGCCAACCAGACCTCAAACGTCTCAGGTGTCGAACCATGATACTCCACAATACCCAAATCAAACAAACACTGTTTCGACAAACCCACACATCCCACAGCCAGCACATCTGCCGAATTTACTTTTGCCACAACCTGAGATGTTCCCAACACCTCTTGAGCAACAGGTGATGAACTCTTCATCACAGAACCAGCTTCTCCCTCCTGTCTCAATACCTCAACACCAAGCACAGAAGACTGAGGCAAAACACCTCCATTAAAAGGTGAATTCCACGCCCTAACAACCTGCCCTAAAGCAGCAACCATCTCACCCAACTGCCATTCTTTCATCGATTTCGCCATACTATTAACAGTACACAATCACAACAAAACAAACAAACCAATTAGACCAGCTTTAAGCAAGGATTCAAACTCCAACTCCAAAATAACACAATAACTATAATAATAAGGCAATGGGTATCCCGAATCCTCCCCTTTTACATGACATAACAGTCAACAAAAACATGGATATCACAACATCAAGCATATCAAACAACATACATCGATCATGCTTACATCAAGCAACATCCATTCACAACAGCATAATATCAACATATCATACTCATTACACCTTCAATATGCATAAAACCAACTCACAACATCAGCACAAATCCACATTAGCTCAGTCAAGATTCATAACCACAAAGCATGCTTGAAAACATCAACAACTTACTCAGAAACACGTGTTTCAACCAGCTTTCAACCATACATCAAGATAGACATCAGACACACATTACAACAACTTATCGTTTTCCCCAAGCTTTCGCAACTCAGCTCTGATACCACCAAATGTAACCCCCTTAACCCGGTCTAGACGGTTGACCCGAATTAAGAAAGTCACACGGGGAAAACCAAAGTCAACCCGAAAGTCAACCTTGATTAACGACCCCTTTTTTTCTTTTTAAACTTGTCTAGATGCACATTAACCCTAGATATGATTATTCAAACAGCATGCTCAAAGATCATAAACATCAGAGATCAAACAGGGACCCAATTGAACAATTTACAACTTTAGGGACCAAATTGTAAATTCTGATAATTATAAGGACTTAACCCGATTTAAAGTTACCATCTTGAAATTAGTCTCATTTCATGCTTCACTGCCAAATTTCAGCTCAAACGGACATTCCAAACTCATACAATTGCACGTACAAGGTTCAGGACCAATTTGTAAACATTTCAAAACATTTAACCGCCAATGTCAGCTCCCAACGGCCAAGTGTTCCGAAACAGGGAGAACCCATTTCGAAACGCGGGGCCGTTCCGCAACGCGTACCGAAATGAGGGCTGGCAGAGGGCTTCCCGTTTCGGAACGGTGTCTCCCGTTTCGGACGCCTGGGCTACTACAGGCCACCCGTTCCGAAACGGTATCTACTGTTCCGAAACGACTTGCACTGAATGCAGCACAATGCTTGCTTAAACACACAATTGGCCAACCGAACATGCTCTGAATGCAATCAAACCACACCAGCAAGTTACTCAACACATAAGGAACTTATATGCATCAAAATCTAGATACATGATCACCCCTACGTGCACCAACACATTAAATACATTCAAAGCTCATTCATGCTTTTAAACAAGATGCATAGCAAATCAACTTAGGCATAAGATGATCCAAACGTTGCAACATTAATCCACATGATTCAACATCATATACTAAACTTGTCCAACATACACAATCTCGTTACACATCTACATAAGAGATTCTACCCCCATTGCCTTTATTAACTATAGCTATTAACCGAGACATACATCTCAAGTGGAGTCCTCCTTGAATCCCTTGCTCCTCGCTGTTCCAACCTCACTTATCTGCATTGATGGACAAAAAGGAGTGTAAGCACATAATGCTTAGTGAGGAATGCTCAAAACCAAAACACCATCAATGCAGCGAGTCATAAAACCCCTTTGAAAAGCAACTCGATTTGATAAACCAAAGCAATGTTTGAAAACCCTTTTCAACAACGAGCTCAAAATCATGCATTGCTCAAACATGGAAACCAACCCTTAGCTTAGCAAGCTAAGTAAACCTTTTCAAGCACAAATTGCAAAACCATTACTTTAACCATTTCATGCATAAGCACCATATGCAAAGTTAAATTCAAACCTTGGAAAACACTTCCACTTCACATAATACATTCCTCTTACTTGATTATCATTTCAAACAAGAAACCTTTTCAACCCTTTTACTTAATAGATCCAACACATGCATTAAACAAATGCAACATATGAACCTCATCATCAACATTTGCATCATATGCCTTTAAAAACAAGTCTTAGCAAGACTTCAATGCACTAAAGAGATTTCATGCACACATGCATCATTCTCAATAGATAATCAACACTTGTTCAAACTTAACAAGCAAACATGCATACTTAATACATTATGCACTTCCCATGCAACCATGCATCATTCCAAGCATCTCATGCTTCATTATAATCAAGAACATCATATTGGCTTTCAAGTGATAATCCAAATCCACTTTTCAACTCAACATCCAATCGGATACACGGATCACAAGCGTTGTCCCTACACTTCATACACACTACCAATCCAAGGTCCCCAAATGGACTTTTAACCACCATTTGACCTCACCATTCACAAGGTTCCCATGTATGGACTTTTAACCACCACACAACCTTATCTTCCTCAAGGTTCCCATGTATGGACTTTAAACCACCATACAACCTTATCTTCCTCAAGGTTCCCATGTATGGACTTTTAATCACCATACAACCTTAACTTTCACAAGGTTCCCATGTATGGACTTTTAAACACCATACAACCTTAACTTACACAAGGTTCCCATATATGGACTTTTAAACACCATATAACCTTAACATGCACAAGGTTCCCATGTATGGACTTTTAAACACCATACAACCTTAGCATCACCGATTGGTAGTTGTATAACATCACTAACGAGATCCGGGACACCCTATACAAGATCCACACATGGACTTTACACCACCATTGTGATCTTAACAAGCACAAGGTCCACTAATGGAATTTTAACCACCATTATTACCTTTGCTTACCCAAGGTCCTCGAATGGGAACTCAACCTCCATTATGACCTTAACCATCTCGTTAGGATACTTGGATGGAGCTTACCGGTTCACTCTTAACCACTCCACATCCAAGGCGACTTTATTCATGGTGCACCCAATCTTATAGCCGGCTAACTATATCCGATCAAAGAAACCAAGAACCACTTACATCACTTGCCAATATAACCATCTTACCATATTAGTCCAATGATTCACATGCATAACCATAATGCAAAAACCATCATTTACCATCATCAATCCACTGTTTTTAAAGCATTTCACAAAGCCATTAACATCATGCAACACCATGCATCAAAACCACAATTTCAATGTATAAAACCAAGGATCTCTTACCTTGAGCATCCTTCACATATGGCTTTCAAAACCAGCTTTAAAACATGCCAAAATATGCTTTCAAAACAGAATTTAAAACATGCAAATCACATGCATTGCAACCATCAATCACAATTGCTTTTAAAGCCAATTTACAACACAACCTAGAGCGAAAATCCATTTACTTACTCTTGAGCTTAGCAAAGTTGTTTAGACTTTAACTAAGCTCCCGAAACCTTCAAACCTTGGTTTTAAAAGCTGAAAACCCAACTTCACTCACCGATACACAAAACAAGGCTAGCCAACAAGCCTTCCAAGCATCCGAAACCTTCCGCACCACCTATAATGCTCACGGATCAAACTCCCCTATTTCAAGCACACAATAACAGAGGATTAATGCATCATTATGCATTAAAAACACCAGCAACACAACTCAACTCGCTGCTCATCACAAATCCAACATTTCGGCTACCAAACACAACCG
Organism: Hibiscus tridactylites; assembly: GCA_958450335.1. Lineage (NCBI taxonomy): Eukaryota > Viridiplantae > Streptophyta > Magnoliopsida > Malvales > Malvaceae > Hibiscus > Hibiscus tridactylites. Next base: position 34,000,126 of record OY288269.1, read on the forward strand.
AAATCACGTCCAAACACTTCCAAAACTTAACCCAGCCAAGATCCATCACTTAACAGATCATCAAAAACACTACAAAAACAACCAAAAACTCAAGCAAAACTTAGGAAATTCAACCTATCCGGGATTGCATTAATTAACCTCAACTTCTAATCAATTTAGCATTCATTTAACATCAATTTGACACCTCAAAACACTGCCCAAACAGATCACACGAAAATCCACCAAAAATCACCAAATCTTGCATTTTAAAGCCAAAATCAAGATTCCAATTGAAAAGCCTTTAACAAATCACAAATCAAGGATTGAGAACTTAGGAATTTCAGTAAATAACTGAGAGTTTAGAGGAGATGGACGTTCTTACCTCCAAACTTGAGTTTCTCCCTTTTTGGAACCAAAATCTCGAAAATCCAATTAGCACTTGGTGAGGTTTAGTTGATGAGATGATTAGGAATCAAAAGAGGATTGAAAAGAGAGATTTGAGTGACAAAATCAGAAGGAAATCTCTGGAGAGAAAGTGTTTGGGTTGAGAGAAAATGAGAGAAAAGGAAAATTGGGAAATATGGAAAGTTAGTTGCAAGATAGCAAAATGATTTCCCTCCACTTCTCTTTTGTTTTAAAATCAGAATTAAACATTAAAATATCTTAGAAAAATCTAGAGAAACTCCCTTTGGGTAAATAGCTCCTTAAAGATTCAAAGTTTCAATCCTTTCTAAAACAGTCACGCAATTTTCAAAAATTACATTTTGGTCACTAGCCAAAATGTCACCCTTCCAAACCTCATTTTGTAAAATTGATTTCACAGTTCACTTATATATATTAAAAGAGGATTTTAGAACATTTTTCCATATTTTTAATGCAACCCGAACTACGCTTTCCTAATTTCACCTTTTTATATTCGAACAGCACTTTGACCGAACCGGTCAACGCCCAAAACCGGGGCGTTACAGAGCTTGGAACCAACTCTATAGTAAAATGAAATGGATAGAAGACTAGAAGCACAACTTGAAGCCGATAGAGTTCTCGCAAGAACAAGATGAAAGCAATCTTTCAAAGGTTTATATTCTCCAAAAACGTCCTTACAAATGAACCTAAGGTGCCTATTTATAGTGTGGCTAGGCACCATATGAAAAGTCACACAAAAGAGAGATTAATGCTCATCTAAATGCTATTGAATACAAATAAATGAAATGTTTCTTTCTTATCCTTTTGATGGATGAATTTTGCTTTAAATTGAGATGAATTTAGCCTTAAATTAGTCCAAAAGGAGTGGTGACTCTTGGGCTGCTTCATTTTGCTAGCAAATGGATAAAAGGGAATGAATGTGGACATAGAATGAATGTAGACATCCCACACGTCCAAATCATCTTGTCACTTTGAATTCCTTGATGATTTTATCACTTAATTTGATGATTAAATGACATTAAACCAGCCTTCATTACTTGCCCATTTGTGGAATATGATTAATCTTCAAAAAAGGATAAATAAAGGCATTGAATGCATAATTTGAAAGCTGATTATTGCATGTCCCTTCTCTTGAACGTGAATGGCCTTCATTGGTTCATAATTTCAACCTTGAATAGGTGAATTATGAAGCTTAAATGCTTTGTTACTCTAAGAAGATGAACAACCTTGAAAAGATGAAAAGAATTCAGCCTTGAATTGCCTTGAATTGCCTTGTTTGCATGAGTAAAGATGGTCATCAATGACTTGTTTCCAAGTTGAAGTTGAAAAGTCTCTTCTTTAATCCACACGTCACATGAACCTAGACACACATAAAGGATTTATTCAAACTTAAAATAATAGATACATGAAACAATTAAAGAGTTAGTTAATTGAGTGAACTAGTTAAATGAATTAACTAGTTTAATTAAAGAACTAACTTTATTGAATTTAACTAAATGCATGAATGGAGTAGTTTAACGAATGATTTAAGATACATAATTAAACTACTTCCCTAAATGAACTAAAACTATAAATGAAGTGCATGCTTTAATGACCAGCACACTTTATCAATGCAATGGATGTTTGAAATACTTAAATTCTCATGCAAATGCATGCATGAGCAAGGTAAGGAATTCCTCCCTTATTATTTCTTCTTTCTCACGTTCATGGCTTGTTGTAAACAAGCTTTCCATGGCTTATTGAAACTCATTGGCCCGTGCACGTGTAATGGGGCGACTTGGGTACTTCTCCGGGTCCTTATTCTTGATGGTCATATCAATTTCTATATGTTTGGTTCTAGCGTGTTGGATGAGATTTTTGGTTAAGTATATGGCACTAGTGTTGTCACACTTAAGGGGTATGGTTTCAACTTTAATACCATAATCTAAGAGTTGTTGCTTCATCCAAAGGACTTGAGCACAACAACTCCCTAAGGATATGTACTCGGCTTCGGTGGTAGATAAAGCTACACTATTTTGTTTCTTAGAGAACCAAGATAAGAGCATACTACCTAGGAATTGACATGTTCCCGAAGTATTCTTCCTATCTATTTTACACCCCTCATTATTCGCATCCGAATAAGCATGAAGGTTGAAGGTTGAGTCTCTAGGGTACCAAAGACCTAGATAAGGGGTTTCTCTAAGGTACCTAAAGATTCTCTTAACGGCTATAAGGTGAGACTCTCTAGGACTAGCTTGAAACCTAACACACAAGCAAATACTAAACAATATATCTGGTCTACTTGCGGTAAGGTAAAGCAAAGATCCAATCATAGAGCGATAAAGCTTAGAGTCAACACACTTACCTCCTTCATCTTTGTCATGCTTTGTAGATGAGCTCATTGGTGTAGCTTGAGACTTTTCTTGCTCCAAGCCAAACTTCTTAAGCATATCTTTCATGTATTTTGCTTGATTGATGAAGATGACATCCTTCTTTTGTTTGATTTGGAGTCCAAAGAAGAATGAGAGCTCCCCATCATGCTCATCTCGAATTCACCTCGCAATAACTTAGAAAACTCCTTGCAATGACACTCATTAGTAGATCCAAAAATAATATCATCAACATATATTTGTACTACTAAGATGTCATTTTTATATCTTTTATGAAAAGTGTAGTGTCCACCTTACCTTTTTCATAACCTTTTTCAATCTAAAAGTTTGAAAGTCTTTCATACCAAGCTCTAGGAGCTTGTTTTAAACCATAAAGTGTTTTGGTTAGTTTGAAAACATGATTTGGAAATTTTGAATCTTCAAAACACAGTGGCTTTTCCACATACACTTCCTCATTTATAAAACCATTTAAAATGCACTTTTCACATCCATTTGAAATAGCTTGAAATTATGATAACATGCATATGCAAGCAACATCCTAATAGCTTCCATTCTAGCTACGAGTGCGTAGGTTTTATCAAAATCTATTCCCTCTTCTTGAGTGTAACATTGAGCAACTAATCTAGCTTTATTTCTCACAATGTTACCATTCTCATCTAGTTTATTCCTAAATACCCATTTAGTTCCTATAGAAGATTGATTACTAGGCCTTTCAACTAATGTCCATACATTACTTCTCTCAAATTGATTTAACTCTTCTTGCATAGCCATAATCCAAAAATCATCTTTTAATGCTTCTTTAATGTTCTTAGGCTCTATTCATGAGATAAAAGCAACATGATTCATGAGTTTAAGAGAAGATCTAGTAGTTACCCCCTTGGATGGATCACCCAAGATTTCACCACCTTTGACATAGTTGAACTCCCTTGGGTAGCTCACTTTCTTTTCCTCTAGAGCCAAGTCCTTCAAGGCTTCAAGAGGTGGATCTTGTGTATCTTCCACTTTAGTTGGAATCTCATCCTCCTTTGAAGTTTGTCCTCCATCAAAGGCATCAAGGATTCCTACATCATCGTCATCACAAGATTCCTTCCTCGAAAGGAGGTTATCATCGAATACAACATGAATAGACTCTTCTACTAGTAAAGTTCTCTTATTAAATACACGATAGGCTTTAGAGTTTAAAGAATACCCTAAGAAAATAGCTTCATCACATTTAGCATCAAATTTAGCTAAGTTGTCTTTTCCATTATTTAAAACAAAACACTTGCAACCAAATGGATGAAAATAGCTAATTTTTTGGATTTTTTTAAAGCTCATATGGAATTTTCTTTAAAAGTGGCCTAATCATTACTCGATTTATAATGTAGCAAAAGGTGTTTGTGGCTTCCGCCCAAAAATATTTAGGTAATTTTTTTTCACAAGTCATGGTTCTTGTTGAGTGTGTAAAAGTTCTCTATTTTACCCCTCATTTACCCATATTTCTGCTGCATTCAAGCATATTTCATTGCATTTACGATAGATTTCTACATATACATCATAATTAGATAAAATGGCACAGTTGCTACTGATTTTGGTCACTTTTGCAGGTATCTGCTGTGGCAGACTCAGGGCAGCAAAGGAGCAGAGCTGGAACACAAGACTGGAGTCGAGGAGAAAATGTTGTTGTGGCCACTATCGTGGCAGCCATGACGACAGCATTGGTGAGGTGGAAGAGTGAAGTGGAGCTCGACAGATAGAGGATTTCAAGTCGGTCTGTCGTGAACCACTCCTATATTTTTCTAAGCCCTGAGGCAAAATGAAGGCCAAGCCCAAAGTCCAAGGAAGAAACGCAAAGCAAGAAAAGAGGACAAATTAAAGGCATCTACTTAGAAGATTTAATCTTTAATAGAGTTGTACTTTAGGTTAAACTTGTATTCTTGCTATAGTAGAAAACTTGGACCCAAGGCCTATATAAAGCCATTTAATTCGACCTAGGGAAGGATATCTCATTCCTAGTCGTCTTCCCCAAAACCCTTGTCATTTACCCCTCTTCATCATGTTTTAAACTCCCCCTAGGGCTAAGGGTTGATTCTGTAAAGTAGTTGCAAGGATTGTACTGTTTTAGGAATTTTCTGTTCAAGCAATAAAAACTTCAAGTTTATTTATTCTAGTTTTCATATCTCACAAGAGTATCGGGAGAGCATTGTGAGGTTATCCATTTGTTTGATATCAGGAGAGTCAAGCATATGAACGGAATAAATAGGCGTTTTCCAATTTATGGTTAAACCATCTCGGCTTAGGGATAAGTACGAGGTTAAGTGGCTAAGGAAGATTTCAACCACATTGGTGTTCGCCCTTCGTTTTACGCCGGGAGGTATCATCTAAGAAGTGCCCATCAATAGAACTTGGGCCTAGGGATAGGACAAGTTATAGCATGGATTCTGCCACGATAGGTGCTGCCGCGACAGGGAAGACGACAGAACATAAGTTCCCTTACAGTGCAACACCTGCACTACCGAGCAAATCAATACCGGCCTATTTCTTAAACATGATCCTTTACTCTTTTATTTTAGTTGTTTATCACGATTACTCTACAATCCAATTAAACGCTTTTTTCTCTCTTGTGCAGCAATTCTATGATAAAGTTATTTTTCCAGTCCCTGCGGAGACGATATCCGATACTCCAAGTATCACTTTACTACTTGCGTCGTGTACACTTGCACTATTTGCGATAGGACTCTTTTACACGCAAAAGTTTTTGGCGTCGTTGCTGGGGACTGGGAACATATCTTTACCCTTACTATTACTGCACTTTTTCTTTTTCTTTTTCTGTTTTTAGTGGTGTTATTTACCCTGTTCTTTGCACAAGGTATCTTGAGGAACCAAGAAACAACTATCTTGATAGCAACTCAGGAACAACTATCTTGAGGAGCAGCTAGAAGAAATGGTGAACGGAAGACAGAATGAGGTGGTAGATGACCCACACAATAATAACCATAGGGTTATTGGAGATCCTCCCCAAGATATCCCGAATGAACGGCATGCTGCCGCACGGCATTCATGCCATGATTACATGGACAATGACCATGTTGAACTGGAAACCACCTTGCTAGACGTGGAAGCTGAGAACTCCAAGCTGAAACATGTCATGTTCAGCATGATAAATTCCGCTAGCAAGTTTAGTGGTTCTGCATTTGAGGATACCCGAGAACATCTGAAAACGTTCCAAGAAATCTGTGGATCGTTTAGACTACCAGGAATCAATCCGGAAGTATTGAGGCTCTGGTTATTTCCTCATTCATTGAGAGACAGAGCTAAAACTTGGTGGAATAAATTCACGTCGGGTTCAATATGAACTTGGGCAAACCTCTCTCGTGAATTCTCATCTCGTTTTAATCCCTCTCATTTATCTGAAAGATTGCATAACGAAATTGCTACTTTTCAACAGGAGGATGAAGAACCAATGCACGAGGCATGGGATAGATTTACATGTAACACCCCAATTTTGGGCTTAGAAGTTTAGGGTCTGAACCGGACCGGTCTGATTTTCGGTTCGAATATAAAAGGAGGTTTTAGAGAAAGCCTAGTTCGGGATTCTTTAAAAAATATGGGAAAATATCTAAAAATCCTCTTTTAATATATACAAGAGAGTGATGAAATCAATTTTACAAAATAAGGTTTGGAGGTGCAACATTTTGAAATAGTGACTAAAATGCGATTTTTGAAAAGTTCAGTGGTGACTGTTTTGTAAGGATTGAAACTTTGAATCTTTAAGGATCTAATTTACCCAAGAAAGGATTTCTCCAGATTTTTCTTAGATTTTAATGATTTAATTAATTAAATGAAAAGTGGAAAACCATATTTTAGATTTTCATAACTAACCTTCTTAAAACTTTCTCATCTCATTTTCTCTCAAAATTCCCTCGTCCAAACACATTTCTCCAGCATCTTTTTCATTGGTTTACAAGTCAATTGATGAGGATTCAATCAAAAATTAATTCCTAATCCTTTCTACATCAAATCCTCTTGATTTGCTTATTGAATATTCAAGAATTTTGGCTCTAATCAAGGAGAAATCTACATTTAGAGGTAAGGTTGTTCTTGTCCTCTAAATACTCAGTTCTTTACTGAAATTTCCAAGTTCACAATCCTTAATTTAAGTTTTATAAAAGGTTTTAATGATATGAACTTGATTTTGGCTTAAAACTCAAGATTTGGAAGAAATCTTGAAGATATTTGTGGTGTTTGTTTGGGCTCTGTTTTGAGATGATTATTAAATGTAGTTTGGATGTTTAATAATGTGTACATGAGGTTTGATCAATGCAATCCCGAATAGGTTGAATTTCCTAAGTTTTTGCTTATGAAAATGGTGGTTTTTGGGGTGATCTTGGTGTTCTGTTATAGCTGGAGGTATAAGGATGAGTTAGGTTCATTTTGGATGTTAATTGGTGTTTAGAAATGGTTAGAAGTGATGGATCTTGGCTGGGTTAAGTTTTAGAAGAGTTTGGAGGTGATTTCGGTTGTGTTTGGTAGTCGAAATGTTGGTTTTAAGTAGAGCAGCGAGTTTAAGTGTGTTGGTTGAAGATTTTAATGCATGATGATGCATTAATCCTCTGTTGTTATGTGTTTAAACAGGGGAGAATGATCCGGAAGCAACAGAGGTGGCGTTGGAGATTTCGGATGCTTGGGAGGCTTGTCGGCTAGCATAGTTTTGTGTATCGGTGAGTGGAAAAGAGTTTTCCAGCTTTGAAACATTTTGAACGAGGTTTCAGGAGCTTATTTTAAGTCTAAACAACTTAGCTAAGCTCAAGAGTAAGTGAATGAAATTTCTCTCTTGGATTGTGCTATGTTTTGGTTTTAAATGCACTTGGGATGGTTGTGTATTAATGACTGTTTTTAAGCATGTTTAGACATGGTTTAATGTTGGTTTATTAATGTCATTATGATAAAGATGTACTAGGTAAGTGATATTTGGCTTTCATGTGTTGAATGCATATGATTTTAAGCATGTGGTGCTTGTGGAAATTGCATTGTAGTTATGCTTGTAAAAACAATGGATTAAAGTGGTAAAATGGTTATATTAGCAAGTGATGTAAGTGGTTTTTGGTTACTTTAATCGGATATAGTTAGCCAGCTATAGGATTGGGTGCACCGTGAATAAAGTCGCCTTGGATGTTGAGGTGTTGTGATTGTACCGTAAACTACATCCAAGTATCCTAACGAGAGAGGTAAGATCACAACGGTGGTTAAAAGCCCGTGTGTGGATCTTGGTAAGCTCACAACGGTGGTTAAAAGTCCGTGTGAGGATTTTGGTAAGCTCACAACGGTGGTTAAAAGTTCGTGTGTGGATCTTGGTAAGATCACAACGGTGGTTAAAAGTCCGTGTGTGGATCTTGAGTTATGTGTCACGTACTCTCGCTAGTGAGTTATACAACTACCGATGAGTGATGTTGAGGGGTTGTGATTGTACCGTTAAACTCCATCACGGGTGTTGAGGGGTTGTGATTGTACCGGTAAACTCCACCTTGTGTTGTTCGGTAGTGTGTATGAAGCGTGTGGGATAACACTTGTAATCCGCGTATCCGATTGTGTCTTATGTTGTGATGGTTTATGATTTATTGCTTGAAAGCCAATATAATGTATTTGAATAAAATGAAGCGAGAGATGCCTGAAATGATGCAAGTGTATATCTTCTATTGTAAGTGGTGCATATGTGCTTAGAATCTCTTTAGTGCATTGAAGTCTTGTGAAGGCTTGTTGGAAAAAGGCATGTAATGCAAATGTTGCTTTTGTAGTTCATGTGTTTTGCATTTGTTGAATGCATGAAATAGTTAGAAGGAACAAATGGTTTTCGAAAGGTTTTGCTTTGAAATGATCATCAAGCATGAAGAAAGTATGTTGCGAAGTGGAAGTGTTTTCCAAGGAATTTGAGTTTACCTTTGCATGTGGTGTTCATGCATGGAAAGGTTTAAATAATAGTTTTTGCAATAATGTGTTTTGGGGTGAGTTGTTTAGCTTTTCTAAGCTAAAGGTTGGATTTCATGTTGAGCAATGCATGGCTTAAAGCATGTTGTTTCAAAGGAGGTTTTTCATATAATGCTTTGGTTTATTGATTTGTATCTACTTTTAAAGAGGGTTTTATGATTCGCTGCATTGATGGTGTTTTGGTTTTTAGCTTTCCTCACTAAGAATTATATGCTTACACTCCTTTGTACCCATCAATGCAGATAATTGAAGTTGGGGTAGCAAGAAGCAAGGGATTCAAGAAGAGCTCCACTTGAGAAGTATGTCTTGGTTTATAGCTATAGATAATAAAGGCAATGGGGGGAGAGTCTTTTATATTGATGTGTAGTGAGATTGTGTATCTTGACCATGTTCAGTTTGTGGATTGAATCATGTTGATTATCGCTTTGCAATATATGAATATTCTTCTTCATAAGTTGATGTGCTAAGCTTCTTGTTTTAAAAGTATGATCATGTGTTGGATGTGTTGAATAAGTTGGTGCACCTAAGGTTTGATTTGTATCTAGTTTTTAATGCAATTTGGTAGTTATGATGCTTGGCATGTTGTTGATATGTTGAGGAATGGTTTAAAGTATGTTTGTTGGTGTTTGGATGTGTAAAACAAGAATTTTCTGCTGTTTCTGGGCAGGGTGTATCGAAACACCCTTGGCTGTTTCGAAACGGGTGCTTGAATTGGCTTGGGCGTTTCGAAACGTCTAGAGATGTTTCGAAACACTTTGGCTACTCTAGGTGTTCGTTTCTGAACTAGTTTCGGAACATACTCGTGTTTCGAAATGGTCAACACCGTTTCGATACGAGCGTACGACACGGGTGTTTCTATACGGGTGTCAGTGTTTCGAAACGGGTGACCGTTGGACAGCTTTTGCATGCTTTACATTTTAGTCCTGAAAAGTTGTAATTGCAATTGCTTGAGGTTGGGATGTCTTTTTAAGCTGAAATTTGGCAGAGAGTCTTGGAATATGATTAATTGACGTTTGGTAAAACTAAAATCTTGAAAGTCCCTTTATTTACCAAAATTTACATTTTGGTTCCTAATATTGTGATTTGTGCAATTGAGTCCCTTATTATTATTTGAACGCTGTGCTTTTCACGTATGTGTTTCTCGAGAGTACGCTTAGGGTTAATGTGCATCTAGACAAGTTTAAAAAGGAAAAAATTAGGGTCGTTAATCAAGGTTGACTTTCGGGTTGACTTTGGTTTTCCCCGTGTGATCTTCGTAGTTCGGGTCTAGCGTCTAGGCTGGGCTAAGGGGGTTACATTACAACTCTTCTTCGGAACTGCCCAATGCATGGATTTCCCGTGTGGAATCAGGTCGTCAAATTTTACAACGCTGCCAATGCACATACTCGTCTGAGAACAAATTCAGCTGCGAATGGGCTAAAACTAGACAATGAACAAGACGAAGCAATGATAATGTTAAAGAAATTAGTGAAAAACGATGAGCAATTTCCTACGGCTAGGAGGGGGCAAACGAGGGATATCTGTAAAGGGTTACGAAGCTGACAATTCGATGAAATCATAGGTTGCATACCTCACAAAGGTAGTGGAAAATCTGCAACGGAACGATTCCAAAGCCGTATATTCTGCAGAAAAGGTATGTGAAACATGTAGTGGGAATCACAGTTTAGAAGACTATCCTTTACAGTTGGAAGAAGGGATGTATGTTGGGAATTATAACAAGCCAAGAAACTATGATTCCAACAATTACAATCCCAGCTAGAGGAAAGATCCTAAGTTTTCCTCGAGCAATCCGAACAATGCACTGAATCCTCTAATGCAGAACAACTAAAACCAAGGGGCACCCAGAATTCTGTCGCGACAGCAGCCAGTAGCCGCACCTAGTATACTAGAGCAGACATTGGCAACATTTATGTCACAGACAGGAGCTTACATGGCGAACATGGATCACTTTGTCAAGAAAACTGAGTCATTCATGGACAAGACAGAGATGAGAATGACAAACCATGAGGCTACTGTTGAGTGTGTAAAAGTTCTATAATTTACCCCTATTTAACCCATATTTTTGCTACATTCAAGCATAATTCGTTGCATTTAGGTTAGATTTCAGTTATACATCACAAATATATTAAATGGCACAATTTCTACTGAAATTGGTTGCTTTTGCAGGTAGCTGCTGTAGTAGATGGAGAAGCAGACGTTAGGCAGTGAAGAAGCAGAGCTGGAACTGGATGTGCAGACGAGGAGGACGATGCTGCCATGGCCGATGCCGTGGCAGCTAAGGACGACAACAGTGGTGAGGAGAAGAAGCAAAGGGGGCCTCGAAAGAAAGAGAAAATTAAGCCGGTCTGTCGTGGAGCACCCTTATATTTTTCCAAGCCCCAAATCAGAATGAAGGCCAAGCCCAAAGTTCAAGGAAGAAACTCCAAGCAAGAAGGAAGGACGAATTAAAGACATATGCTCTGAAGATTTAGTCTTTAATAGAGTTGTACTTTAATTTAAACTTGTATTCTTTCCATATTAGAAAACTTGAACCCAAGGCCTATATAAAGGCATATAATTCGACCTAGGAGAGGATATCTTCATATCTAGCCTTCTTCCAAAAACCCTAGCCGTTCTCCTCTTCTCAACATCTTCTAAACTACCCCTAGGGCCACGGGTTGATTTGTAAAGTAGTTGCAAGGATTGCATTTGTTTTAGGAATTTTTCTGTTCAATAAAATATACTTCAAGTTTGCTTATTCTGGTTTTTAACATCTTTCAAGAGTATCGGGAGAGCATTGTGAGATTATCTATTTATTTAATATCGGGAGAGTTAAGTATACGAAATGAATAAGTGTGGGTTCTTCAGTTTATGGTTGAACTATCTCGGACCTAGGGATAGGACGAGGTTAAGTGGCTAACGAAGAATTCAACAACATCGGTGTTCATCCTTTGATTCACGCTGGGAGGTATCATCAAAGACGTGTTCATCGACAGACTTGGACCTAGGGATAGGCCAAGGCATAGCAGGAATTCTTGCCAAGCTTGAAGTGCAGAGTTGTGTGATCGCTGCCGCGACTAACAACAGACCACTGTCGCGATAGGGACGATGACAGAACAAATATTCCTAGACTTTGCAACACCTACACTACTGAGCAATTCAATATCGACCCATTCTCTCTATCTTGATTTCTTTAATCTTAATTTCTAGTTCTCTTTATTATTTTCGTGACAACAATTTAAACTATTCTTTTTCCTCTCGTGCAGTAATCCAAGGTGAAGCTATTAGCCCAGTCCTTGTGGAGACGATATCCGATACTTCCGTATCACTTTACTACTTGCGTCGTGTACACTTGCACTACATTGCGATAGACACTTTTACACACAACAAGTTTTTGGCGCCGTTGCTGGGGACTGGCAACATAACTTTACCCTACTTGTTACTGCATTCTTTTTATTTTTCTATTTATTCTTGGATTGTTCAACCTGTGCTTTTCACAAGGTTTCCTATTTATGCGCAGATCGAGACGAGGAGAGGAACCTGAGTATCCATTAGACCCTAAAATAGAATGTTCGTACAAACTTAGGAACCGACTTAGCTTCGTACTAGCCAGAAACGAATACCTTGAAGAACAGTTAGAGGCCATGAACAACCAAAGGAATCCACAAGATAATGTAAATCCTGCCGGAGACGGAGGGAATGATCCACCTGCCGACCCTCCTGTCGCTGCCGCACGCCGGTCATGCCGAGACTACATGCTCAATGATCATGTAGAACTAGAAACCACCCTGCCAGATGTAGACGTTGATAACGTTGAGCTGAAACCTATTATGTTCAGCATGATTAACAACGCTGGCCAATTTAGTGGTGCTGCTACAAAGGATGCTAGGTAGCATCTGAAAACGTTCCAGGAAATCTGTGGTTCGTTTAGACTACCAGGAGTTAATCCGGAGATACTGAGGCTTCGGTTATTTCCTCATTCATTGAGGGACAGGGCAAAGACTTGGTGGAATAAACTAACGCCGGGTTCAATACGAACTTGGGCAGATTTAACTCGTGAATTTTTGTCTCGTTTTAATCCTTCACACTTATCTGAGCGATTACGTAACGAAATTGCTACTTCTCAAGGGGAAGATGACAAGCCAATGCACGAAGCCTGGGACAGATTTACCACTCTTCTAAGGAATTGCCCGATGCATGGATTCCCTGTTTGGAACCAGGTAACTAAATTCTATAATGCTGCTAATTTACAAACTCGTATAAGAATTGATTCAGCAGCGAATGGATTACTGTTGGACAAAGATCCAGATGAGGCAATGGCAGTACTGAAAAACCTGGCGAAGAATGAGGAACAGTTCCCTACAGCAAGAAGAGGGGGTAAACGAGTTCTAGCTGTAAAAAGATTATGAGGCCGACAGTTCGTTAAAACACAGGTGGCATATATCACTAAGGCAATGAAAAAGCTCTTGAAAGAAGATTCACATCGTGTCTACTCTACTGAAGAGGTATGTGAAACTTGCGGTGGAAATCACAGTTCGGAGGAGTGTCCGTTACAGTAAGAAGAAGGGATGTATGTTGGGAACTACAATAAACAGAACTATAACTCCAACAACTACAATCCCAACTGGAGAAAGGATCTCAAGTTCTCTTGGAGCAATCCTAATAATGCCCTGAATCCTCAAGCACACAATACTCAGAACTAGGGAGGACCTAGATTATTGACTCGGCAACAGCCACAGCAGCAACAGCAACAGCCACCAGCTGCCACAACTAGTATATTGGAACAGACTTTAGCTACATTTATGTCTCAAACAGGAACCTACATTGAGAACATTAATCACTTCGTCAAGAAGACGGAAACATTCATGGATAAAAAAGAGATGTGGATGACCAATCATGAAGCTACTCTGAAATCATTGGAGACACATATGGGTCAGGTAAAGCCATACTGAAAACGCTAGACAACCCACACATGAGCAGTGTAAAGCCATCACTAGTAGGAGTGGGAATAAATTACCAGGGCTAGAGAAGGAAGCTGAATTAGTTAAGGAACAAGCCTTGGAGTCACCTACCGAGAACGCTGCCCCGGCAGACGACAAGCAACCTGTTGTCGATGAACCTATCACGACAGCAGAAGGGACTAAGGAGAAAGACGAAGAACCTAAACCTCCTCAGATCCGAATGCAGTGGGAATGAGGTATTGTTGATTATCGTCCTCCACCTCTTTTTCCTCAGCGGTTACAGAAATTGAAACAAGAATCCCAACTTAAGAAAATTTAAAATATTTTTAAGCAGGTCCATATCAACATTCCACTGTTAGATACCATAAAGGAGATGCCTGGTTATGCCAAATTTCTCAAGGATGCCATGTCAAAGAAATCCATACTTGGGGAATTTGAAACAGTTAAGATGATAGAAGGATGCATGAGTATTCTGCACAAGCATCCACCCAGAAGAAGAAAGATCCTGGGAGCTTCATCATACCATGCATAATCGGAGATAAATTTGTGGGTAAGGCACTTTGTAATCTTGGTGCTAGTATAAATTTAATGCCCAATTCTATTTTTCAGAAATTAGGTACTGGAAAAGCTCGACCCACAACAATAGTACTGCAGCTGGCAGACCGCTCTTACGTTCATCCAGAAGGAAAATTTGAAGATATTCTGGTAAGGCGGGATAAATTTATTTTTCCTGCTGACTTTCTTGTCTTAGATTGTGAAGCAGATGAAAACGCACCAATCATCCTGGGGCGACCTTTCTTAGCCACAGGAAGATCATTGATTGATGTGGAAAAAGGAGAACTCACTATGAGAGTGAACGATCAAGAGATCAGGCTGAATGTTCTCCAAGCAATGAAACATGCTGATGCAGAAGAAGAATGCAAGGCTATCACTAAAGTAACCCTTGACCAACCCTGCATCAGGTCGGGCTGCCACGACATCAAAATTGGCCACTGCCCCAGCAGCCATTTAGAAGACTGTCACGACATCACCGACGACATCAGCTCCTCAAAATCTGATACATCTGATGCTGAAGATCAAGAGGAGGTAAATTGGATAGGCAATCGTCCAGGTAATTTGTTCGAGCCCTTAAACTATATCTCTGATAACCATAGAATTCAAAAGCCATCAACTGTCGAGCCCCCTGTTCTAGATCTTAAGCCCCTGCCAGGGCACCTAAAATATGTTTTCATTGGTTTAAATGATACGTTGCCCGTAATCATCTCTTCCAAGTTGATGTAGGAACATAAACAACGGCTAATAGGGATGCTGCAGCAGCACAAGAAGGCTATTGGATGGACGACAGCTGATATCCAAGGCATCAGTCCGACATTATGCATGCATAAAATTCTCTTAGAGGATGATCATAAGCCGGCCATTGATGCACAAAGACGTCTGAACGATGCTATGCGAGAGGTGTTGCGTAAGGAGATCATAAAATGGCTAGATGCTGGAATAATCTATGTCATCTCGGATAGCAAGTGGGTGAGCCCGGTGCAGTGCGTTCCCAAGAAAGGAGGAATAACCGTGGTAACTAACGAAGAAATCGAGCTAATCCCAACCAGGACTGTGACCAGTTGGAAGGTTTGTATGGACTACCAGAAGCTTAACAAAGCTACCCGGAAGGACGACTTCCCCTTGCCCTTTATTGATCAAATGCTTGATAGATTAGCGGGTAAGCCTTACTATTGTTTTCTTGATGGTTACTCAGGTTATCATCAAATAGCCATCGCACCGGAAGATCAAGAAAAGACAATGTTCACATGCCCATACGGTACTTATAATTTTCGAAGGATGTCATTTGGACTTTGTAATGCACCAGCCACCTTTCAAAGGTGCATGATGGCAATATTCTCTGATATGGTGGAGGATTTCCTTGAGATATTCATGGATGATTTTTCAGTCTTTGGAGACAACTTTGAAAGCTGCCTAGGCAAACTACAGAAAGTGCTCGAGAGATGTGAAAAAGAAAACTTGGTATTGTACTGGGAAAAATGTCACTTCATGGAGGATGAAGGGATAGTCCTTGGCCATAAAATTAGTTGTCGCGACATAGAAGTCGACAAGGCTAAGATCGAGGTAATCGAAAAGCTGCCACCACCCACCACAGTCAAGGGAATAAGAAGTTTCTTAGGGCACACTGGTTTTTATCGGAGGTTTATCGTGAACTTTTCGAAGATCACCAAACCCTTATGCCATCTTCTGGAGTAGAACCATCCCTTCGACTTCAACACTGAATGTACTGAGGCATTCAAGATTCTGGAAGAAAAGCTGGTAACAGCCCCAATAGTACAACCACCAGATTGGAAACTGCCATTTGAGATTATGTGTTATGCTAGTGACTATGCTGTCGGGGTAGCACTTGGGCAGAGGAAAGACAAGCTCTTTCATGTCATATACTATGCCAGCAAAACACTGAATGACGCCCAAGTAAACTACACCACCACAGAAAAAGAACTATTAGCTGTGGTATTCTCTATTGAAAAGTTCTATTCTTATATACTTGGAACCAAGGGCATAGTCCACACAGACCACTCTACATTGAAATATTTGTTCACCAAAAAGGATGCAAAGCCTAGACTGATACGTTGGATTCTGCTACTACAAGAGTTCAACCTTGAAATCAAGGACAAAAAAGGGACAGAGAATCAAGTTCCATATCACTTGTCAAGGTTAGAGAAGGGAAAGAGTCTCCCGGCAGACGAGACACACATACTGGAGACCTTCCCTGACGAGCACTTGTTCGCTACCACAAGCACTGCCGCAACAGCCATGGCGGCAAGTAAGTTTTTTGAACTCCCCTGGTATGCTGATTTCGCTAATTTTTTAGTTAGCATGATAACTCCTCCTGACCTTAATTATCAAGCTAGGAAGAGATTCAAAAATGATGTTAAGCATTATTATTAGGACGAACCTCTTCTTTTCAAATATTTTGCAGATCAGGTTATAAGGAGATGTGTACCACAGGATGAACAGGAAGCTATACTACATCACTGTCATGCTTCAAAGTTTAAAGGACACTTAGGAGGTAACAAAACTGCTGCCAAGGTTTTGCAGTCCAGATTTTATTGGCCGTCACTATTCAAGGATGCCCAAACATTCTACAAAAACTGTAACAAGTGTCAACGGACTGGAAACATCTCAAGGAGACATGAGATGCCGATGCAAAATATTCTTGAAGTCGAGATTTTTGATGTTTGGGGGATAGATTTTATGGGACCATTCCAAACTTCATGTGGGAACTTATATATCCTCCTGGCAGTGGATTATGTGTCCAAATGGGTTGAAGCGATCGCCACTCAGAAAAATGATGCCAAGACAGTTCAGAGGTTTTTGCATAAAACATTTTTTCCAGATTCAACATCCCTAAGGCGATCATCAGTGATGAAGGGAGGCATTTTTACAATAGGGTTATAGCTGCTGTCTTGAAAAGTATGATGTCAAACATCGGATCGCAACAGCATACCACCCTCAGACCAATGGACATGTTGAAATATCAAACAGAGAGGTTAAGAACATTCTTGAAAAGATGGTTAAGCCAACTAGGAAGGACTGGTCTCTACACCTCAATGACGCATTATGGGCCTACAGAACAGCATTCAAAACTCCATTGGGAATGTCACCCTATCGACTGATTTATGGGAAAACATGCCATTTACCTGTTGAGATTGAGCACAAAGCATACTCGGCCATCAAGGCAGTGAATATGGACTTGGAAAAAGCAGGACAGAAAAGGCTACTTGATCTGAATGAGATTGAAGAAATTCGGATAATGGCCTATGACAACGCAAGAATCTATAAAGACAAGACCAAGAAGTGGCATGACAAGAAGTTGCTGCCACGACAGTTCTACCCAGGGAAGCTTGTGTTGTTATTCAACTCTAGGTTGAAACTCTTCCCAGGGAAGCTGAAATCTAGGTGGTCTGGCCCTTTCCATGTGGTGCAGGTTTTTCCCCATGGTGCCACAACAATCAGATCTTTAAAAGACGGGCACCAATTCAAAGTGAATGGACAACGATTGAAGCATTATCAGGGGACTAAAGCCCCAAGAATGCAGGAAGTGGTTACCTTAGGAGATTCCCCTCCTGGCATCCCTAATTTAACCTAAGTTTTATTTTATTTATTATTATTATTTATTATTTATATATTAGGTAATTAGAATTATTTTATTTTTAGGAAATAACGTTTTATTTTTATTATTTTTAGGAAATAAAGGAGACAAGGAGAAGAAGAGAAGTGAATTCAGCCCACCATCTTTTCATCAGCACAAAAAGCCCAACTTTGGAGCCTGTCGTTACAGCTGCCGCGACAGACGCGGAAAATCCAACCTGTCAACACGCTATCGCGGCAGACACGCAAACACGTAACAGACGCGCAACAGACATGGAAACGCGTGATAGACACGTTAGAAATTGCGTAACAACTGGCTCCGTTATTCGCGCCTTGTCGTTACAGCTGCAACGAGTAGCAAACTTTCCTTTTATATAAACCCCATTTTACTATTCATTTTTCACTCACTTCTACTCTTTCTACTTGTTTCCTCTAGAATTTTTACTTGCTTTCATTTTGTTGAGTGTGTAAAAGTTCTATTATTTACACCCTTTTTAACCCATATTTCTGCTGCATTCAAGCATCATTTCATTGCATTTAGGATAGTTTACAGCAAAACATCACAAATATAGTAAAGGCACAGATTCTACTAAAAGATGGCTGATTTTGCAGGTTGCCGCCATAGTGGATGGAGAATGTAGGTGCAGGGCAGAGAAGCAGAAGAGCTGAACTAAACAAGCAGACGAAGAGGACGATGCTGCCATGGAGCTGCCGTGACAGTAGAGGACGACAGCAAGTTAGTGGTGAAAAAGCAAAATGGACCTCGATAGATAGAGAAAATTATGCTCGTCTTTCGTATGAAAACCTTATATTTTTCCAAGCCCCGGATCAAAAGATATGTCAAGCCCAAAGCTCAAGGAGAGAAAATCCCAAGAAACAAGGAGGACGGCTGAAAAGTAGGATCCTTGAAGATTAAGTCTTTATTAGAATCATACTTTTAATTAAAGTTGTAATCCTTGTTAACTTAGAATACTTGAGCCCAAAGCTTATATAAGGGCATGTATTTTAACCTAGGGAGATATCTGATAACCCCATAGCTGATTTCCCCTTAACCGACAACCAAAAACCCTCCGCTGTTTACCCGCCGTCGATATGTTCTAAAACCCCCCTAGGGCCACGGGTTGATTTGTAAAGTAGTTGCAAGGGTTGCTTTGTTTTAGGATTTTTCTAGTTCAATAAAATAAACTTCAAGTTCTCTTATTTTGGTTATTAATATCTTGCAAGAGCATCGAGAGAGCATTGTGAGGTTATCCATTTACTTAGCATCGGGAGAGTTAAGTATACGAAAGAAATAAGAGCAAGTTCTCTAGTTTATAGTTGAACTATCTTGTGCCTAGGGATAGGGCAAGGTTAAGTGGCTAAAGAAGAATTCATACACATCGGTGTTCATCCTTCAATTCACGCCGGGAGGTATCATCAAAGACGTGATCATCGACAGACTCAGACCTAGGGACAGGCGAAGGCATATCTGGGATTCTTGCCAAACTTGAAGTACTGAGTTGGTGTGTTTGTTGCCGCAACGATCAACAGACTGCTGCCGCGACAGGTGCTGCCGCGACGGGTGCAACGACAGAATTGGAGTTCCTAAGCATTGCAATACCTGTACTACTGAGCAATTCAATACCAGCTCATTCTCTCTATCTTGATATTTCTACTCTTTTATTTATGTCTACTTTATTATTCTCGTAACAATCTTCTCTAGTTTTTCCTTTACTTTCGTGTAGTGAACTAAGGTGAAGCTATTAGCCCAATCCCTGTGGAGACGATATCCGATACTTCGTATCACTTTACTACTTGCGTCGTGTACACTTGCACTACCATTGCGATAGACTATTTTACACGCAACAAGTTTTTGGCGCCGTTGCCGGGGATTGGCAACATAACTCTACATTTCTTTTATTGCACTTTTCGTTTTCGTTTTTGTTTTTGTTTTTGTTTTTGTTTTCTTATTTTTCGTTGGTGCTTTCAACTCTTGCTTTTCACGAGGTTTTCTTGTTTATGTGCAGATCTAAAATAGGTGAAGATCCTGAGTATCCATTAGATCCGGAAGCTGAACGTTCCTTCAATCTCAAGAAACAACTTCGGCACCTTTTAGCCAGGAACGAGTACCTTGAGGAATATCTAGAGAAGATGGCCCGTGTCCCGCCCGCTGGTTGTGGTATACCGCCTGTCGGCGACCCGCCTACCGCTGCCAGACGACGGTCCTGCCGTGACTACATGTTGAACGATCATGTAGAATTGGAGACCACGCTGCCAGACATTGATGTTGATAACTTCGAGCTTAAACATGTCATGTTTAGTATGATCAACAATGCCGGGCAGTTTAGTGGTGCTGTTACAGAGGATGCTAGGGAGCATCTCAAAACGTTCCAGGAGATCTGTGGTTCGTTTAGACTGTCAGGAGTTAATCTGGAGATACTGAGGCTTCGGTTATTTCCCCATTCATTAAGGGACAGAGCTAAAACTTGGTGGAATAAACTTACGCCGGGTTCAAGTATAACTTGGGCAGATTTATCTCGTGAATTTTTATCTCGTTTTAATCTTTCGCATTTATCTGAGCGATTACGTAATGAAATTGCTACTTTTCAACAGGAAGATGACGAGCCAATGCACGAGGCCTGGGACAGATTTACTACTCTTCTACGGAACTGCCCAATGCTTGGATTCCCCGTCTGGAATCAGGTAACTAACTTTTATAATGCTGCCAACTTTCAAACTCGTATTCGAATTGATTCTGCAGCAAATGGACTATTATTGGATAAAGATCCGGACGAGGCATTACAAGTTTTGAAAAATCTGGCCAAGAATGAGGAGCAGTTTCCGACTGCAAGAAGAGGGGGTAAACGGGTACTTGCTGTCAAGGATTATGAAGCCGACAGCACGATGAAATCACAGGTAGCATTCCTTACTAAAGCAATGAAAAGGTTATTGAATGATGATGGACAACATGGATTTGTTGTTGAGGAGGTATGTGACATCTGTGAGGGAAATCATAGTCGGGATGAGTGCCCAATACAAGTAGAAGAAGGAAAATATGTTGGAAACTATAAACCAAATTACAATTTCAACAATTATAATCCCAATTAGAGGAAGGATCCCAAGTTTTCTTGGAGTAATCCTAATAATGCCCTGAATCCTCCAGCACACAATGAGAATCAGGGAGGACCTAGATTGTTAACGCGACAGCAACTACCGCCGCAGCAGCAACCAGCTGCCACGAGCAGTATACTGGAACAGACTCTAGCCACCTTTATGTCTCAGACAGGTACTTATATTGAGAATATGAATCAATTTGTCAAGAAAACAGAGAATTTCATGGATAAAACAGAGATGAGGATGACAAATCATTAAGCTACTTTGAAATCTCTGGAGACACAAATGGGTCAGGTTTCCCAACATATTAAGCCAAGGCAGACTGGAGGATTCCCTAGCAATACGGAAAATGCTAGGCAGCCCACACATGAGCAATGTAAGACAATTACTACTAGTAGTGGGAAGAAACTACCAGGGCCGGAAAAAGGAGCTGAAACAGTAAAGGAACCTGCCTTGGATAAACCTGCCGAGGAAACTGCCCCGTCAGGTGATAAACAGACCGCTGCCGATGAGCCTGTCACGACAGCAGAAGCGACAGAGGAGAAAAATGATGAACCCAAACCTCCTCAGATTCGTATGCAGTGGGAAGGATGTATTGCTGACTACCGTCCTCCGCCACCTTTTCCCCAACGGATACAGAAAGCTAAACAAGAATCTCAACTTAAAAAGATTTATGATATTTTTAAGCAGGTTCATATTAATATTCCGATGTTAGATGCCGTTAGGGAGATGCTCGGTTATGCCAAATTTCTCAAGGATGTTATGTCAAAGAAATCTAAACTTGGGGAATTTGAAACGGTAAAGATAATAGAAGGTTGCATGAGTATTCTTCATCGACAGCCACCCCAGAAAAAGAAGGATCCGAGGAGCTTCATCATACCTTGTGTAATCGGAAATAAATTTGTTGGTAAGACACTTTGTGATCTTGGTGCTAGTGTTAATTTAATGCCAAAGTCTGTTTTTTAGAAATTAGGTATTGGAAAGGCACGGCCCACGACAGTAACTCTGCAGCTGGCAGACCGCTCTTACGTTCATCCAGAGGGAAAATTTGAAGATATTCTTGTAAGAGTGGATAAGTTTATTTTTCCTGCTGACTTTCTTGTTTTAGATTGTGAGGCAGACGAAAACGCACCAGTCATCCTCGGTCGACCCTTCTTAGCCACGGGAAGATCACTGATTGATGTGGAGAGAGGAGAACTCACCATGCGAGTGAACGATCAAGAGATTAAGTTGAATATTCTCCAAGCGATGAAACATGCTGATGTGGACGAGGAATGCAAGGCTATCACTGACGTTACCCTTGATCAACCCTGCATCAGGTTGGGCTATCACGATATTAAATTTGGTCACTGCCGCGTCAGCCACCAACAGGACTGTCACGACAGCACTGACGATAGCACCGACGAAAGTCACTCATTTGAATCTGATATGTAACGCCCCGATTTTGGGCTTAGGAGTTTTGGGTTTTGGATCGGTTCGGTCAGAGTGCGGTTCAAATATATAAAAGTGAATTTAGGAAAGCCTAGTTCGGGTTGCATTAAAAATATGGAAAAATGTCTTAAAATCCTCTTTTATTATATATAAGTGAATGGTGAAATCAATTTTACAAAATGAGGTTTGGAAGGGTGACATTTTGGCTAGTGACCAAAATGTAATTTTCGAAAACTGTGTGACTGTTTAAAGAAGGATTGAAACTTTGAATCTTTAAGGAGCTATTTACCCAATGAGAGTTTCTCCAGATTTTTCTAAGATATTAAATGATTTATTAATGGGTTTTAAATAAAAGAAAAGTGGAGGGAAGATATTTTGGCATTTTCTAACTAACTTTCCAAATTTCCATTTTTCATTTTCTCTCATCTTTTCTCTCAAACCAAACACCTTTTCTCCAGAGCTTTTCCCTCTGATTTTGTCACCTAAATAACTCATTTCAATTCTCTTTTGATCTTCAATCATCTCTTCAACAAAACCTTTGCATTTGCTAAGGGGATTTTCAAGAATTTGGTTCCAAAAAGGGAGAAAACTCAAGTTTGGAGGTAAGAACGTCCTTCTCCTCTAAACTCTCAGTTCTTTACTGAAATTCCCAAGTTCTCAATCCTTAATTTGTGTTTTATAAATGGTTTTAAGGTTGTGTTCTTGATCTTGGCTTTTAAATGCAAGATTTGGTTGATTTTGGTTAAAATTCGTGTGATCTGTTTGGGCAGTATTTTAAGGTGTCTTTTTGATGTTAAATGAATGTTAAATTGATGAGAAATTGAGGTTTAATCAATGCAATTCCGGATAGGTTGAATTTCCTAAGTTTAGCTTGTGTTCTTGGTTGTTTTTGGAGTGATCTTGATGATTTGTTATAGCTAGAGGTATAAGGCTGATGTTAGATCCTTTTTGGATGTTAATTGATGTTTAAGGATGGTTAGATTTGATGGATCTTGGCTGGGTTATGTTGTGGAGTTGTTTGGATGCATTTTCGGTTGTGTTTGGTAGCCGAAAATGGAGTGTGGATGAGAGCAGCGAGTTCAGGTGCTTTCATTGAAGATATTAATGCATGATGATGCATTAATCCTCTGCTTTGATGTGTTTAAAAAAGGGGAGTCATCTTTGGATCCTAGTGGTGGTGATCCGGAAGCTTGATTGGTGTTTCGGCAAGTGGCGAAACGGAATTGGTGAGTGGAATTTGGTTTTCAGCTTTGAAACCAGTGTTTTGAAGGTTTGGGAGCTTAGTTTAAGTCTAAGCAACTTAGCTAAGCTCAAGAGTAAGTTTTCGGGAAAACTCTCTTGGTGATGAACCATGGATTGGTTGTATGCAATGTGGTTTGTTTGCATGTTTTAAATCTTGTTTTGAAAGCATATTTAGCATGTTTATTTGTGAGATCATAAGCCATGTGTTGAAGGATGCTCAAGGTAAGAGATCCTTGTTTTTGAACATTGTTTTAATGTGGTTTGATGCTTAAAGATGCATGATGTTTATGGCTTTGTTAAATGCTTTAAAACAGTGGAATATTGTGGTTAATGATGCATATTGACAAGTCCATGGTTAAAAGTCCTTGTGCGAGCCTTGTTTATTTAAGAGCAACATGGTGGTTAAAAGTCCATGGTTGGCTCTTGGTTAAGATCACAAAGGTGGTTAAAAGTCCTTGTTTGAATCTTGTGAATTTTAAGAACAACATGGTGTTTAAAAGTCCATGGTTGGTTCTTGGTTAAGGTTACAAAGGTGGTTAAAATTCCTTGTGTAAGGCTTGTTTACTTAAGACGCCAAGGTGTTTAAAAGTCCTTGGGAGATTCTTGTTAAGGACACAAAGGTGTTTAAAAGTCCTTGTGTGGTCCTTGCCATGGTGTTTAAAAGTCCATGGGTTAAGGACACAATGGTGTTTAAAAGTCCATGTGTGGTCCTTGGAAATTATAAGATCACAATGGTGTTTAAAAGTCCATGTGTGGTCCTTGGAAATTATAAGATCACAGTGGTGTTTAAAAGTCCATGTGTGGATCTTATGTGAAATGTATCACTTGTTGCCAATATGACATGATATGAACTTGAAGCATGATTTTCTTGTTTTAAATGCTTATGAGCATGATTAAATGTTGTTTTGAAGTAAGGTTTATAAAGGTGTTTTATAAATGCATTATTGTGTGGTTTTAAATGAGCATTCCTCACTAAGCTTTTGCTTACGCTCTCTCTTTTCTTAAACCAATAATGCAGAGCATTAAAGTGCATTGAGGGCAGCAAGGAGGGCAAGAATCCAAGTGGTGAACTAAGCTCAAGTATGGTGAAGGTTTCTTAAACACTATTAGCTTTTGGAATTTGGCAATGGGGGACTCCCTAAGTTGGATTTATGTTGTTGATAATGTTTGAGATTGTAATTGGCCTTTGTGATGTGGTTTTGGTTTAAAGTTGCTTGAATGGTTTTCTAAGTAGGATGCATGCCTATAGAATTGGGGATTTTCATAATTGATGCCATGTTGTTGTTTGGTTGATGAAATTATGTTCCTTGTATGTTGAATGACTTGCTGGTAAAATTTGGTGGCTTTTGGAGCTTGTTAGATAGGTCAATTATGTGATAAACAAGCAACTTTTCTGCAATCTGGGCAACCTGTTTCGGAACAGGTGCTACCGTATCGGAACGGGGGCCTAAAATGGCCTGGGCGTTCCGAAACGGAAGGAACTGTTTCAGAACGGTTTGGCCTCTGCCAGGCCCTGTTTCGGTACCAGTTGCGGAACGGTCCCGCGTTTCGGAACGGGTCTTCCCTGTTCCGAAACACTCGACCGTTGGGCACTGAAATTGTTGGTTATATGTTTTGGAATGTTTGCATTTTAGTCCTAAACTTTGTTTTGCAATTAAATGAGTTTGAGATGTTCGTTTGAGCTAAAATTTGACAGAGAAGCATGAAATATGATTAATTATATATTGGTAACTTTAATTTGGGTTAAGTTCTTATAATTTTCAGAATTTACAGATTAGTCTCTAAAGTTGTATTTTGTGCAATTGGGTCCCTGAATGTTCTCTGATGGTTATGATCTTTGAGTACACTGAATGTATGATCATATCTAGGGATAATATGCATTTAGACAATTTTAAAAAGAAAAAAAGGGTCGTTAATCAAGGTTGACTTTCGGGTTGACTTTGGTTTTCCCCGTGTAAACTTCTTAATTCGATTCATCCGTCTGGGCCGGGTTAAGGGGGTTACATTTGGTGGTATCAGAGCTGAGTTCTCGAGTAGTTGGGAATGATTATGTGAATGATTAAAGTATGTATGTTTTGTATGCTTGTTGAGTGAAAGCATGTTGAGTGAATTGTAAATATGTTGAAATTGAGGTGTGTGCTGTGGTGAAGCATGTTGTGGGTACCCATTGCCAAATCAAAGCTAATGTAATGATATTGTTTTTAAGTGAAAATGAGCTTGAGTACTTGGATTGCTTACCTTGCTGGGCCTGACTTTGTTTATTTGCATTGCTATTGCATTGTTAAAGTATGGCACCTCGTAGAGAGTTAAGGAGTAATGTGCGAGCTACGGCTCAAAATGAGAATGAGAATGAGGAGAATGTTGAAAGTGCGGTGGATTTACCTCCTCCACCTGGTGGTGGTGATGTTGGGGGTGAAGGAGCTGGAGCTGCAGCTGGTGCTGGGGTCGCTGGACCTGAGGCTGGTCAGGGGCAAGCTGTTCCTGACATGACGGTGTTGATTCAAGCTATTGCTGGAGCTTTTCAAGCAGCGGTATCTGGAGCTCATGGAGCTGGGCATCAAGGAGATGCTGGAGTTAGACTACCCTTGGAACGTTTGCGCAGTCTGGGAGGGACTGAATTCAGGGGTTTGTCTGCTGAAGGTTCTGAGGCTTGGTTAGAGGGTACCAAGAGAATCTTGGGTCAGATGAGTTGCACTGATGTGCAAAAGCTGGGCTGTGTAGTATCATTGTTGCAAGATGATGCTTATACATGGTGGACAACCACTATCGCTGGGATGGCGGAAGCTGGCGTAACTTGGACGTTCTTTCAGAACGCGTTCAAGAGAAGGTATCTAGGTGTGAGGTACCTAGATGAATAGAAGAGGGAGTTCATGTCTCTTACCCAAGGGAGCATGTCTGTGGCTGAGTATGACGTTCAGTTTGTTCGACTCAGTCAGTACGCACATGAGCTTGTTCCGGATGAGCGGGAGAGGTGTGAAAGGTTCCGTTATGGTTTAGTGACGAAAGTTAAGATGTATGTGCTGGCTACTGAGTATGATGATTTCGATGTGCTGGTGGGTCGAGCAAAGGATATTGAGATGAACTTGGGTTTATCTGCTAAAAGTGCTGGGTCAAGTGCTGGTGAGCGAGCAGCTGAGTATAGTTCCGGTGGTGGACGGAACAAGAGGGGACGCGATCAGAGGTATCAGTCCTCAGCTAAGCGAGGTGGTGGTGCGCCTGCTCGGGGAGGCAACGCTAGAGTTGATCCGAGTGCATGTTGGATATGTGGTTCGCGTGGCCATATGAAGCGTGATTGTCCTCGTGCTGTGAGGGAGGTGCAAGCTCCTGTTGTAGCAGCTGGTAATGCGTGCTGGAACTGTGGATCTACGGATCATATGAGGAGAGAGTGTCCTATGTTGGCTGGTGGCCAAGTGCGTGCTCCTGTTGTTGCTGCACCACAGAGAGGTCGTGGGCGCGGCCGTGGTAACTTCCAGCGGAGAGAGCAAGGTGGACGGGGTGTGGCTCATGTTGTGGCTATTCAGCCTGAGGGTGGCGGCCAAGCCAGGGTGTATGCTCAGCGGGAGGGAAGGAATGACGTGGATGTGATCGCAGGTACTTTTACTCTGCAATCCTTGTCATTACTTTCCTTGATTGATTCTGGATCTACGCATTCATACATTTTGCGTGAGCATGCTGAATTGCTTGGTTTGCCTGTTGAGTCTTTGGATGTTGGTGTGCGTGTCACTAGTTCTTTTGGTGAAACTTTTGTGACTCGAAAGCTTTATAGAAGATGTCCTTTGGTTGTTCAAGATCATGTTTTTCTGTTGACCTTATGGAGTTGCCTTTCTATGGTTTTGATGTAATCCTTGGTATGGATTGGCTTGCTGAGCATCGAGCTGTTGTGGATTGTGAGAATAAGTGAGTTTCGCTGAAGCTTACGGATGATTATGAGGTGGTTGTAGTTGGTGAGAATGTGAAGTTTCTGGCCAATGTGGTGTCTACGTTGGAGGCGAGCCGGATGCTGAGGCAAGGTTGTGAACCTTACCTAGCTTTTGTGATGAATTCTAGCTCTAAGAAGTTGCGTGTGCAAGATATCAGGATTGTGAGAGAGTTTCCCGGTGTGTTTCCTGAGGAGTTGCCTGGGTTACCTCCTAATCGTGAGGTGGAGTTTGGGATTGAGCTGTATGAGAATACAACTCTTGTGTCCATTACCCCTTATAGAATGGCACCCAAAAGTTTGAAGGAGCTGAAGACGCAGTTGCAAGAGTTGCTTTGTAACGCCCCGGTTTTGGGCTTGGAAGTTTGAGCATTGACCGGTATGGTCAAAGTGCTGGTCGAATCTAAAAAGGTAAAATTAGGAAATCCTAGTTCGGGTTGCATTAAAAATATGGAAAAATGTTCTAAAATCATCTTTTAATATATATAAGTGAACTGTGAAATCAATTTTACAAAATGAGTTTTGGAAGGGTGACATTTTGGCTAGTGACCAAAATGTAATTTTTGAAAGTTGCGTGACTGTTTTAGAAAGGATTGAAACTTTGAATCTTTAAGGAGCTATTATTCCAAAAAAGAGTTTCTCCAGATTTTTCTAAGATATTTTAATGAATAATTCTGATTTTAAAGCTTAAGAAAAGTGGAGGGAAATCATTTTACTATTTTGTAACCAACTTTCCATTTTCTTCCAATTTTCCTTTTCTCTCATTTTCTCTCAACCCAAACACTTTCTCTCCAGAGAATTCTTTCTGATTTTGTCACTCAAATCTATCTTTTCAATTCTCTTTGGATTCCTAATCATTTCAACAACAAAACCTTGCAATTAGCTAATTGGATTTTCAAGCTTTTTGGCTCTAAAGAGGAGAAACTCAAGTTTGGAGGTAAGAACGTCCTTCTCCTCTAAACTATCAGTTCTTTACTGAAATTCCTAAGTTCTTAATCCTTAATTGATGTTTTGTAAATGGCTTTTAAGTTGTAAAGTTAATCTTGGCTTACAATGCAAGATTTGGTGATTTTTGATGAATTTTCGTTTGATTTGTTAAATCAGTGATTTGAGATGTGTTTTTGATGATTAATGAACATTAATTTGATATGGAATTGAGTTTTGATCAATGCAATCCCGGATAGGTTGAGTTTCCTAAGTTTAGCTCATGATTCTAGGTTGTTTTTGGTGTGATCTTGTGGATCTGATGTTGCTGGAGGTATAAGGATGTTATTAGGCTCTTTTTAGATGGTAAATGATGTTAAAGGATGTTTGGTTTTGATGGTTTGTGGCTGGGCTTTGTTGAGAAGTGGTTTGGATGCATTTTCGGTTGTGTTTGGTGGCCGAAAATGGAGGTTGGATGAGAGCAGCGAGTTTAGGTGCTTTCATTGAAGCTACTAATGCATGATGATGCATTAATCCTCTGCTTTGATGTGTTAAAACAGGGGAGGCATCTTTGGATCCAAGAGTTGGTGATCCGGAGGCTTGAATTGGTGCTTCGGCAAGAGGCGAAGTGGAATCGGTGAGTGAAATTGGGTTTTCGGCTTTGAAACCAATGTCTTGGGAGCTTAGTTTAAGTCTAAACAACTTTTCTAAGCTCAAGTGTAAGTTTTCGGAAAAACTCTCTAGTGGTGGCCATGATTTGATTGTTGTGCAATGTGGTTTATTGCATGTTTTAAATTCTGTTTTGAAAGCATGATTTAGCATGGTTTATGCTGATTTTGTAAGCCATATGTTGAAGGAAGCTCAAGGTAAGAGTTCCTTGTTTTTGAACATTGATTAAATGTGGTTTGATGCTTCAAAATGCATGATGTATATGGCTTGGTTTTATGCTTTAAAACAGTGGATTAATTGATGAAAATGATGTATATTGGCAAGTGATGTTTATAAAAGGTTAAGGTCACTAAGGTGGTTAAAAGTCCTTGAGTGAGCCTTGTGGAATCTAAGAGAAGGGAGGAAGGTGGCCGAGGAGTGGCCCATGTTGTGGCTATTCAGCCTGAAGGTGGAGGTCAAGCGAGGGTGTATGCTCAGCAGGAAGGGAGGAATGACGCGGATGTGATTGCAGGTACCTTTACTTTGCAATCCTTGTCATTACTTTCCTTGATAGATTCTGGATCTACGCATTCATACATTTTGCGTGAGCATGCTGAATTGCTTGGTTTGCCTGTTGAGTCTTTGGATGTTGGTGTTCGTGTCACTAGTTCTTTTGGTGAGACTGTTGTGACTCGAAAGTTGTATAGAAGGTATCCGTTGGTTGTTCAAGAGCATGTTTTCCATGTTGACCTTATGGAGTTGCCTTTCTATGGTTTTGATGTAATCCTTGGTATGGATTGGCTTGCTGAGCATCGTGCTGTTGTGGATTGTGAAAATAAGCATGTTTCGCTGAAACTTGAATGATTATGATGTTGTTTTGGTTGGTGAGAATGTTAAGTTTCTTGCCAATGTGGTGTCTACCTCGGTGGCGAGTAGGATGCTGAGGCAAGGCTGTGAAGCTTATCTAGCTTTTGTGATGAATCCTAGCTCTAAGGAGTTAAGGGTGCAAGATATCAGAGTAGTGAAGGAGTTTCCTGGTGTTTTTCCTGAGGAGTTGCCTGGTTTACCTCCTAATCGCGAGGTGGAGTTTGGAATTGAGCTGTATGAGAATACAACTCCTGTGTCCATTACTCCCTATAGAATGGCACCTAAAGAGCTGAAAGAGCTGAAGACGCAGTTGCAAGAGCTGCTTGATCGTGGTTTCATCCGGCCGAGTATGTCGCCTTGGGGTGCACCAGTCTTGTTTGTGAAGAAGAAGTATGGCACAATGAGGATGTGCATTGATTATCGTCAGCTGAATAAGTTGACTATCAAGAATCGGTATCCTTTGCCGAGGATTGATGATCTCTTTGATCAATTTCGGGGAGCAGCTGTGTTCTCCAAGATTGACTTGAGGTCAGGGTATTATCAGTTGAAGGTGAAGGATGTGGATGTGCCTAAGCCAGCTTTCAAGACAAGGTATGGGCATTATGAGTTCCTTGTGATGCCGTTTGGTTTGACAAATGCTCCTGCTGCATTCATGGACATGATGAATCGTGTGTTTCATGAATACCTAGACAAGTTCGTTGTGGTGTTCATTGATGATATCCTCGTGTACTCGCGTACTAAGGAGGAGCATGAAGAGCATTTGAGGATTGTGCTGCGAGCTTTGTTGGAGAATCAGCTTTATGCTAAGCTGAGCAAGTGTGAGTTCTGGCTTAAGGAGGTGGTGTTTCTTGGGCATGTTGTTTCTGCTGAGGGGATTCGTGTTGATCCTCAGAAGATTGAGGCGGTGATGAATTGGAAGGTTCCTAAGTATGTTCATGAGGTTCGTAGTTTCCTTGGTTTGGCGGGATACTACCGGAGGTTTGTTGATGGTTTTTCTAAGATTGCCGCACCTTTGACGAAGTTGTTGCAAAAGGATGTTAAGTATGAGTGGACGGAAGCGAGACAACAGGCTTTTGAGAAGCTGAAGGTGGCTTTGACGCAAGCTCCTATCTTGGTTCAGCCTGAATCAGGGAAAGAGTTTGTGGTCTTTAGTGATGCATCCTATGTTGGTTTGGGATGTGTGCTGATGCAAGAGGGTAAGGTTGTGGCTTATGCATCGCGGCAGTTGAAGGTGCATGAGCGCAATTATCCTACGCATGATATTGAGTTGGCTGCAGTGGTCTTTGCTCTGAAGATCTGGAGACATTATCTATACGGTGAGAAGTGTACTGTGTACACGGATCACAAGAGTTTGAGGTATCTGATGTCTCAGAATGAGTTGAATCTTAGGCAGCAGCGTTGGTTGGAGTTGCTCAAGGATTATGACCTGACGATTGAGTACCATCCTGGAAAGGCTAATGTTGTTGCGGATGCTTTGAGTAGGAAGGTAGTTGTTGAGCTGAGAGCTATGTTTGCCAGCTTGAGTATATCGCGTGATGGTGGTCTTGTAGCTGAGTTGCAAGTGAAACCATCTATGGTTCAGTTGATCAAGGATAAGCAGTTGCTGGATGATTCCTTGGTGTCTCATGTTCAGGATATCGCGGAGGGTAGACCTTCGGATTTCTGTTTTAATGATGATGGTGTGTTGTGTTTTGGGAGTCGAATAGTAGTGCCTAATGATGCTGAGTTGAGGCGTGCTATTCTGACTGAAGGTCATAGTAGTCCTTTTGCTATGCACCCTGGTAGTACTAAGATGTATCGTGATCTTCGTGATGAGTACTATTGGGTGGGCTTGAAGAAGGATGTTGCAGAGTTTGTGAGCAAGTGTATGGTGTGTCAGCGAGTTAAGGCTGAGCATCAGGTTCCTTCAGGTTTGTTGCAACCGTTGAGAATTCCTGAATGGAAGTGGGAGAGGGTTACCATGGATTTTGTATCTGGTTTACCTTTGTCACCGTCAAAGAAGAATTCTGTGTGGGTGATTGTGGATCGCCTGACGAAGTGTGCGCATTTCTTGCCTGTGCATACTACGTTTTCTTTGGATAAGCTTGCGGAGCTGTATATTGCTGAGATTGTGCGGCTGCATGGTGTGCCTAAGTCGTTTGTGTCGGATAGGGATCCGAGGTTCACATCGCGTTTCTGGCAGTGTTTGCATCAAGCTCTGGGTACAAGGTTGAATTTCAGTACATCCTATCATCCTCAGTCGGATGGTCAGTCTGAGCGTGTTATCCAGATCTTGGAGGATATGTTGAGGTGCTGCGTGATTGAGTTCCAAGGTTCTTGGGAGAAGCATTTGCCTTTGGTGGAGTTTGCTTACAACAATAGTTATCAGGCGAGTATACAAATGGCACCTTATGAGGCTTTGTACGGGAGGAAGTGTAGGACTCCTCTTTGTTGGGCTGAAACTGGTCAAAAGTTGGTTTCGATACCAGCTTTGTTGAAAGGAACCACCGAGAAGGTGAAGCTCATTTGTGAGCGGTTGAAGGCAGCCTCTGATCGGCAAAAGTCTTATGCGGATTTGAAGCGTAAGGAGATAGAGTATGCGGTGGGTGACCGTGTGTTCTTGAAGGTTTCGCCTTGGAAGAAGGTGATGAGGTTTGGCCGGAAGGGTAAGTTGAGCCCTAGATACATTGGACCATATGAGGTGGTTGAGCGTGTGGGTCCTGCTGCGTATCGGTTGAGGCTACCTCAAGAGTTGGAGAAGATTCATGATGTGTTCCATGTTTCTATGCTCCGGAAGTATAGATCTGATCCTTCGCATGTGATGTCTGTGGAGGAAGTGGAATTGAATCCGGATTTGACCTATGATGAGGAACCGGTGAAGGTTCTGGATTCGGATAGTAAGGTTCTTCGTGGCAAGACCATTGAGTTGGTGAAGGTGTTGTGGAAGCATCGAGGTGTTGAGGAAGCCACGTGGGAGCGGAAGGAAGACATGCTGAAGCAGTTTCCTTATCTCTTTCCTTCAGGTAAATTTCGAGGACGAAATTTCTTAAGGGGGGAGAGTTGTAACGCCCCCGTTTTGGGCTTGGAAGTTTGAGCATTGACCGGTTTGGTCAAAGTGCTGGTCGAATCTAAAAAGGTAAAATTAGGAAAGCCTAGTTCGGGTTGCATTAAAAATATGGAAAAATGTTCTAAAATCATCTTTTAATATATATAAGTGAACTGTGAAATCAATTTTACAAAATGAGTTTTGGAAGGGTGACATTTTGGCTAGTGACCAAAATGTAATTTTTGAAAGTTGCGTGATTGTCTTAGAAAGGATTGAAACTTTGAATCTTTAAGGTGCTATTATTCCAAAAAAGAGTTTCTCCAGATTTTTCTAAGATATTTTAATGAATAATTCTGATTTTAAAGCTTAAGAAAAGTGGAGGGAAATCATTTTACTATTTTGTAACCAACTTTCCATTTTCTTCCAATTTTCCTTTTCTCTCATTTTCTCTCAACCCAAACACTTTCTCTCCAGAGAATTCTTTCTGATTTTGTCACTCAAATCTATCTTTTCAATTCTCTTTGGATTCCTAATCATTTCAACAACAAAACCTTGCAATTAGCTAATTGGATTTTCAAGCTTTTTGGCTCTAAAGAGGAGAAACTCAAGTTTGGAGGTAAGAACGTCCTTCTCCTCTAAACTATCAGTTCTTTACTGAAATTCCTAAGTTCTCAATCCTTAATTGATGTTTTGTAAATGGCTTTTAAGTTGTAAAGTGAATCTTGGCTTACAATGCAAGATTTGGTGATTTTTGATGAATTTTCGTTTGATCTGTTAAATCAGTGATTTGAGATGTGTTTTTGATGATTAATGAACATTAATTTGATATGGAATTGAGTTTTGATCAATGCAATCCCGGATAGGTTGAGTTTCCTAAGTTTAGCTCATGATTCTAGGTTGTTTTTGGTGTGATCTTGTGGATCTGATGTTGCTGGAGGTATAAGGATGTTATTAGGCTCTTTTTAGATGTTAAATGATGTTAAAGGATATTTGGTTTTGATGGTTTGTGGCTGGGCTTTGTTGAGAAGTGGTTTGGATGCATTTTTGGTTGTGTTTGGTGGCCGAAAATGGAGGTTGGATGAGAGTAGCGAGTTTAGGTGCTTTCATTGTAGCTATTAATGCATGATGGTGCATTAATCCTCTGCTTTGATGTGTTAAAACAGGGGAGGCATCATTGGATCCAAGAGTTGGTGATCCGGAGGCTTGAATTGGTGCTTCGGCAAGAGGCGAAGTGGAATCGGTGAGTGAAATTGGGTTTTCAGCTTTGAAACCAATGTCTTGGGAGCTTAGTTTAAGTCTAAACAACTTTGCTAAGCTCAAGTGTAAGTTTTCGGAAAAACTCTCTAGTGGTGGCCATGATTTGATTGTTGTGCAATGTGGTTTATTGCATGTTTTAAATTCTGTTTTGAAAGCATGATTTAGCATGGTTTATGCTGATTTTGTAAGCCATATGTTGAAGGAAGCTCAAGGTAAGAGTTTCTTGTTTTTGAACATTGATTAAATGTGGTTTGATGCTTTAAAATGCATGATGTATATGGCTTGGTTTTATGCTTTAAAACAGTGGATTAATTGATGAAAATGATGTATATTGGCAAGTGATGTTTTGAAAAGGTTAAGGTCACTAAGGTGGTTAAAAGTCCTTGAGTGAGCCTTGTGGAATCTAAGAACTTCATGGTGGTTAAAAGTCCATGATGATTCTTGTTAAGGTCACTAAGGTGGTTAAAAGTCCTTGAGTGAGCCTTGTTACTTAAGAACATCAAGGTGGTTAAAAGTCCTTGGATGGTTCTTGTTAAGGACACAAAGGTGGTTAAAAGTCCTTGTGTGGTCCTTGCCATGGTGTTTAAAAGTCCATGGGCCAAGGTGTTTAAAAGTCCTTGGGGCCAAGGTGTTTAAAAGTCCTTGGGAAGAACACGAAGGTGGTTAAAAGTCCTTGCGTGGTTCTTGATAATTATAAGATCACAATGGTGTTTAAAAGTCCATGTGTGAGTCTTATGTTGAACATGTTTTTAAAATATGAAACTTATCACTTGCGGCCAATATGACATGTATTGATATGGAAGCATGAATGGCTTGTTTAAGTTGCTTTGAGCATGAGTAAATGATGATTTGAAGTATGACTTATAAAGTGTTTTATAAATGCATTATTGGAAGGTTTTATTGGGCATTCCTCACTAAGCTTTTGCTTACGCTCTCTTTCGTTTTCTTAAACCAATAATGCAAATCATTAAGGTACCTAAGGGCAGCAAGGAAGGCAAGCAATCAAGTGGAAGTTGAGCTCAATGTATGGAAGGTTTTCTTAAGTACATTTTAGCTTTTGGTAATTTGGCAATGGGGGACCTATGAGTGTGTTTCGGGAGATGTTTTGAACTCCCTAAGTATGTTAAATGTTGTTGAGATTGCTGGTTTTGTAATTGGCCATTATATGCTTGTTTTGGAAGTTTCATGCTTGAGTGGTTTGCTTGTGTAGGAAGCATGCCACTAGAATTGGGGTTTTCCATTCGTAATGTTAATATGTTGAATTGTTGATGCAAGTATGTCTCTTACATGTTGAATTGTATGCTGGTAAAGTTTGGTAGCATTTGGAGCATGTTTGGTTGTTTAATTGCATGTTTAAGTGTGCATCTTGTGGCATTCTGTGCAGGGTGTTTCGGAACAGTGCCTACCGTTTCGGAACGGGTGCCTTAAACCAGCCCAGGCGTCCGAAACGGGAGAGACTGTTCCGAAACGGAAAGGCCACTGTCAGCCCGTGTTTCGGTACGCGTTGCGGAACGGCCCCGCGTTTCGAAACGGGCTCTGCCTGTTTCGGAACACGTGACCGTTGGGGGCTGACATTGGTAGTTAAATGTTTTGTATTGTTTGCAATTTAGTCCTGAATCATGTTTGTGCAATTGTATGAGTTTGGGAAGTCCTTTTGAGCTGAAAATTTACAGAGAAGCATGAAACCTGATTAATTACAAGATGGTAACTTTAATTTGGGTTAAGTCCTCCTAATTTACAGAATTTACAATTTAGTCCCTAAAGTTGTAAATTGTTCAATTGGGTCCTCGTTTGATCTCTGATGTTTGTGATCTTTGAGTATGTTGTTTGTATGATCACCATTAGAGTTAATGAGCATCTAGACAAGTTTAAAAAGAAAAAAAAGGGTCGTTAATCAAGGTTGACTTTGGTTTTCCCCGTGTGACTTCCTTAATTCGGGTCAACCGTCTAGGCCGGGTTAAGGGGGTTACATGCTTGATCGTGGTTTCATTCGGCCGAGTGTGTCACCTTGGGGTGCACCGGTCTTGTTTGTGAAGAAGAAAGATGGCACTATGAGAATGTGCATTGATTACCGTCAGCTGAACAAGTTGACTATCAAGAATCGGTATCCTTTGCCGAGAATTGATGATCTCTTTGATCAATTTCGGGGAGCAGCTGTGTTCTCTAAGATTGACTTGTGGGCATTATGAGTTCCTTGTGATGCCGTTTGGTTTGACAAATGCTCCTGCTGCTTTCATGGACATGATGAATCGTATGTTTCATGAATACCTGGATAAGTTTGTTGTGGTGTTCATTGATGATATCCTCGTGTACTCGCGTACTGAGGAGGAGCATGAAGAGCATTTGAGGATTGTGCTGCAAGCCTTGTTGGAGAATCAGCTTTATGCCAAGCTGAGCAAGTGCGAGTTTTGGTTAAGTGAAGTGGTGTTTCTTGGGCATGTGGTTTCTGCCGAAAGGATTCGTGTTGATCCTCAGAAGATTGAGGCGGTGATGAATTGTAAGGTTCCTAATTCTGTTCATGAGGTTCGTAGTTTCCTTGGTTTGGCGGGATACTACCGGAGGTTTGTGGATGGATTTTCTAAGATTGCTGCACCTTTGACAAAGTTGTTGCAGAAGGATGTTAAGTATGAATGGACGAAAGCGAGACAGCAGGCTTTTGAGAAGCTTAAGGCAGCTTTGACGCAAGCTCCGATCTTGGTTCAACCTGAATCAGGGAAAGAGTTTGTGGTGTATAGTGATGCATCCTATGTTGGTTTGGGATGTGTGTTGATGCAAGAGGGTAAGGTGGTGGCTTATGCATCGCGGCAGTTGAAGGTGCATGATCGCAATTATCCTACGCATGACATTGAGTTGGCTGCGGTGATCTTTGCTTTGAAGATCTGGAGACATTACCTGTATGGTGAGAAGTGTACTGTGTACACGGATCACAAGAGTTTGAAGTATCTGATGTCTCAGAAGGAGTTGAATCTTAGGCAGCGACGTTGGGTGGAGTTGCTCAAGGATTATGATTTGACGATTGAGTATCACCCTAGAAAAGCTAATGTTGTAGCGGATGCATTGAGTAGGAAGGTAGCTATGGAGCTGAGGGCTATATTTGCCAGTTTGAGTATTTCGCGTGATGGTGGTCTTGTGGATGAGTTGCAAGTGAAACCATCTTTGGTTTAGTTGATCAAGGAAAAGCAGTTGCTGGATGATTCCTTGGTACCTCATGTTCAGGATATCGCGGATGGTAGGCCTTCGGATTTCTATTTTAATGATGATGGAGTGTTGTGTTTTGGGAGTCGGATAGTAGTGCCCAATGATGTTGAGTTGAGGCTTGCTATTCTTACTGAAGGTCATAGTAGTCCTTTTGCTATGCACCCAGGTAGTACTAAGATGTATCGTGATCTTCGTGATGAGTACTATTGGGTGGGTTTAAAGAAGGATGTTGCGGAGTTTGTGAGTAAGTGCATGGTGTGTCAGTGAGTTAAGGCTGAGCATCAGGTTCCTTCAGGTTTGTTGCAACCGTTGAGAATCCCTGAATGGAAGTGGGAAAGGATTACCATGGATTTTTTATCTGGTTTACCTTTGTCACCATCGAAGTGGGAAAGGTTTGTTGCAACCTTTTTGGATGTTAATTGATGTTTAAGGATGGTTAGATTTGATGGATCTTGGCTGGGTTATGTTGTGGAGTTGTTTGGATGCATTTTCGGTTGTGTTTGGTAGCCGAAAATGGAGTGTAGATGAAAGCAGCGAGTTTAGGTGATTTCATTGAAGATATTAATGCATGATGATGCATTAATCCTCTGCTTTGATGTGTTTAAAACAGGGGAGTCATCTTTGGATCCTAGTGGTGGTGATCCGGAAGCTTTATTGGTGTTTCGGCAAGTGGCGAAACGGAATTGGTGAGTGGAATTTGGTTTTCAGCTTTGAAACCAGTGTTTTGAAGGTTTGGGAGCTTAGTTTAAGTCCAAGCAACTTAGCTAAGCTCAAGAGTAAGTTTTCGGGAAATCTCTCTTGGTGATGAACCATGGATTTGTTGTATGCAATGTGGTTTGTTTGCATGTTTTAAATCATGTTTTGAAAGCATATTTAGCATGTTTATTTGCTGAGATCATAAGCCATGTGTTGAAGGATGCTCAAGGTAAGAGATCCTTGTTTTTTAACATTGTTTTAATGTGGTTTGATGCTTAAAGATGCATGATGTTTATGGCTTTGTTAAATGCTTTAAAGCAGTGGAATATTGTGGTTAATGATGCATATTGACAAGTGATGGTTAAGGTCACAAAGGTGGTTAAAAGTCCTTGTGTGAGCCTTGTTTATTTAAGAGCAACATGGTGGTTAAAAGTCCATGGTTGGCTCTTGGTTAAGATCAGAAAGGTGGTTAAAAGTTCTTGTGTGAATCTTGTGAATCTTAAGAACAACATGGTGTTTAAAAGTCCATGGTTGGTTCTTGGTTAAGGTTACAAAGGTGGTTAAAATTCCTTGTGTAAGCCTTCTTTACTTAAGAACTCCAAGGTGTTTAAAAGTCCTTGGGAGATTCTTGTTAAGGACACAAAGGTGTTTAAAAGTCCTTGTGTGGACCTTGCCATGGTGTTTAAAAGTCCATGGGTTAAGGACATAATGGTGTTTAAAAGTCCATGTGTGGTCCATGGAAATTATAAGATCACAATGGTGTTTAAAAGTCCATGTGTGGATCTTATGTGAAATGTATCACTTGTTGCCAATATGACATGATATGAACTTGAAGCATGATTTGCTTGTTTTAAATGCTTATGAGCACGATTAAATGTTGTTTTGAAGTAAGGTTTATAAATGTGTTTTATAAATGCATTATTGTGTGGTTTTAAATGAGCATTCCTCACTAAGCTTTTGCTTACACTCTCTCTTTTCTTAAACCAATAATGCAGAGCATTAAAGTGCATTGAGGGCAGCAAGGAGGGCAAGAATCCAAGTGGTGAACTAAGCTCAAGTATGGTGAAGGTTTCTTAAACACTATTAGCTTTTGGCATTTGGCAATGGGGGACATATGTTGTTGTTTTGGGAGATGTTTTGGACTTCCTAAGTTGAATTTATGTTGTTGATAATGTTTGAGATTGTAATTGGCCTTGGTGATGTGGTTTTGGTTTAAAGTTGCTTGAATGGTTTTCTAAGTAGGATGCATGCCTATATAATTGGGGATTTTCATAATTGATGCCATGTTGTTGTTTGGTTGATGCAATTATGTTCCTTGTATGTTGAATGACTTGCTGGTAAAATTTGGTGGCTTTTGGAGCTTGTTAGATAGGTCAATTATGTGATAAACAAGCAACTTTTCTGCAATCTGGGCAACCTATTTCGGAACAGGTGCTACCGTATCGGAACGGGGGCCTGAAATGGCCTGGGCGTTCCGAAACGGAAGGAACTGTTCCGGAACGGTTTGGCCTCTGCCAGGCCCTGTTTCGGTACCATTTGCGGAACGGTCCCGTGTTTCGGAACGGGTCTTTCCTGTTCCGAAACACTCGACCGTTGGGCACTGAAATTGTTGGTTATATGTTTTGGAATGTTTGCATTTTAGTCCTAAACTTTGTTTTGCAATTAAATGAGTTTGAGATGTCCGTTTGAGCTGAAATTTGACAGAGAAGCATGAAATATGATTAATTATATATTGGTAACTTTAATTTGGGTTAAGTTCTAATAATTTTCAGAATTTACAGATTAGTCCCTAAAGTTGTATTTTGTGCAATTGGGTCCCTGAATGTTCTCTGATGGTTATGATCTTTGAGTATGTTGAATGTATGATCATATCTAGGGATAATATGCATTTAGACAAGTTTAAAAAGAAAAAAAAAGGGTTGTTAATCAAGGTTGACTTTCGGGTTGACTTTGGTTTTCCCCGTGTAAACTTCTTAATTCGGTTCATCCGTCTGGGCCGGGTTAAGGGGGTTACATGATACATCTGATACGGAAGATCAGGAGGAGGTAAACTGGTTAGGCAATCGTCCAGGTAAGTTATTCGAACCTTTAAATTATACTTCGAATAACCATTTAATCCAAAAGCCATCTACTGTTGAACCACCTGCCTTAGAACTGAAGCCCCTGCCAAGGCAGTTAAAATATGCTTTTCTTGGTTCAAATGATACGTTGCCCGTAATCATCTCGTCTAAGCTGCCGCAGGAACAGGAACGGCAGCTAATCGGCATGCTAA
Organism: Hibiscus tridactylites; assembly: GCA_958450335.1. Classification (NCBI taxonomy): domain Eukaryota; kingdom Viridiplantae; phylum Streptophyta; class Magnoliopsida; order Malvales; family Malvaceae; genus Hibiscus; species Hibiscus tridactylites. The sequence goes on from OY288269.1 coordinate 34,040,519, forward strand.
GGCAGCACAAAAAGGCAATTGGATGGACGATTGCTAATATACAAGGCATTAGTCCGGCGTTATGCATGCACAAAATCCTTTTAGAGGAAGATCATAAGCCGACTATTGATGCCCAAAGGCGGCTAAACCATGCGATGAAAGAGGTGGTGCGTAAAGAGATAATCAAGTGTTTAGATGATGGTATTATTTACGCCATCTCCGACAGCAAATGGGTGAGCCCGGTGCAATGTGTTCCCAAGAAAGGAGGAATGACCGTGATAACCAATGAGAACAATGAGTTAATCCCAACTAGGACTGTGACCGGTTGGAGGGTTTGTATGGACTATCGGAAGCTTAACAAAGCTACCCGAAAAGACCATTTTCCTTTACCCTTTATTGATCAAATGCTTGATAGATTAGCGGGAAAACCTTACTATTGTTTTCTTGATGGTTATTCAGGTTATAATCAAATTGCTATCGCATCGGAGGATCAAGAAAAGACGACTTTCACATGCCCCTACGAAACGCATGCTTTTAGGAGAATGCCTTTTGGACTATGCAATGCACCCGTCACCTTCCAAAGGTGCATGATGGTCATATTCTCCGATATGGTAGAAGACTTCCTGGAGATATTTATGGATGATTTTTCCGTCTTTGGAGACGATTTTGAGAGCTACTTCGACAATCTACAAAAGGTACTTGAAAGATGTGAAAAAGCAAATCTTGTTTTTAATTGGGAAAAATGCCCCTTTATGGTGGATGAAGGGATAGTCCTTGGCCATAAGATTAGCTGTCGTGGGATAGAAGTCGACAGGGCTAATATTGAAGTAATTGAGAAGCTGCAGCCACCGACCACATTCAAGGGCATTAGAAGTTTCTTGGGACATGCTGGTTTTTATCGGAGATTTATTGCGAATTTCTCAAAAATCACCAGGCCCCTATGCCATCTCTTAGAGCAGAACCGACCCTTTGACTTTAATGATGAATGTACTGAAGCATTCAAGGTTCTGAAGGAAAAACTAGTAACAGCCCCAATAGTACAACCACCAGACTGGACACAGCCATTTGAGATTATGTGTGATGCTAGTGACTATGCTGTCGGGGCAGCACTTGGGCAGCGCAGAGATAAGCTGTTTCATGTCATATATTATGCCAGCAAGACATTGAATGATACGGTGGATCCTGCTATTGCAAGAATTCGACCTTGAAATCAAGGACAAAAAAGGGACAGAAAATCAAGTGGCAGATCACTTGTCAAGGTTGGAGAAGGACAGAGTCTGCCAATAGATGAGACTAACATACTGGAGACCTTCCCAGATGAGCAGCTCTTTGCTGCTGCAATCGCTGCTGCGACAGCCATGGCGGCAGGTAAGTCTTCTGATCTCCCCTGGTATGTTGATTTTGTTAATTTTATAGTTAGCGGAATACTTCCTTCTGATCTTAATTATCAAGCCAGGAAGAGGTTCCAAAATGATGTTAAGCATTATTATTGGGATGAACCTCTTCTTTTCAAACTATGCGCAGATCAAGTCATAAGAAGGTGTGTACCACAAGAAGAGCAAGAAGACATTCTCCATCACTGCCATGCTTCACAATATAGAGGTCACTTAGGAGGCAACAAAACTGCTGCCAAGGTGCTGCAGTCAGGGTTCTACTGGCCGACACTGTATAAAGATGCACATGACTTCTACAAGAACTGTGACAGGTGCCAGCGGACAGGTAACATCTCGAGGAGAAACGAGATGCCACAGCAGAACATTCTAGAAGTCGAGAACTTCGACGTTTGGGGGATTGATTTTATGGGACCTTTTCCATCTTCATGTGGAAATCTATACATCCTCCTAGCAGTGGATTATGTCTCTAAGTGGGTTGAAGCTATCGCCACTCAAAAGAATGATGCCAAGACAGTCCAAAAGTTTCTACACAAAAACATTTTTTCTAGATTTGGCATCCCTAAGGCGATTATCAGTGATGAAGGGAGACATTTTGACAATAGGGTTATTGCTGCCGCCTTGAAGAAATATGATGTCAAGCATCGGATCACGACAGCATACCACCCACAGACCAATGGACAAGCTGAGATATCCAATAGGGAAGTTAAGAACATTCTTGAAAAGATGGTTAAGCCAACTAGGAATGATTGGTCTTTACTCCTTAACGATGCATTATGGGCATATAGGACAGCTTTTAAAACTCCATTGGGCATGTCTCCATACCGATTGATTTATGGAAAAACCTGTCATTTTCCTGTCGAGATAGAGCACAAAGCATATTGGGCAATCAAGGCAGTGAATATGGACTTGGACAAGGCAAGCCAGAAAAGGCTGTTAGATCTGAACGAAGTCGAAGAAATACGGACAATGGCCTACGACAATGCAAGAATTTACAAGGAGAAAACTAAGAAGTGGCATGATAGGAAGTTGCTGCCACGACAGTTCTGCCCAGGGCAGCTTGTATTGTTGTTCAATTCTAGACTGAAACTCTTCCCAGGGAAGCTAAAATCTAGATGGTTTGGCCCGTTCCAAGTCGTACAATTTTTCCCCATGGTGCCATCACAATTCGATCATTAAAAGATGGGCACCAATTCAAAGTCAACGGACAGCGCCTCAAGCATTATTAGGGGACTGAAGCCCCAGGAATACATGAAGTGGTTACCTTAGGAGATGCCCCACAAGGCATCCCTAATTTAACCTAAATATTATTTATTTATTTTTATTATTTATTATTTATTAGGAAATAAGGTTTATTTTATTCGAATAATATTTTTATATTTTCTGTTTTTAGGAAATAAAGGAGTCAAGAAGAAAAGGAGAAGTGACCCAAGCCCACCATCCATCCATCAGCCCAACAGAGCCCATTATTGAAGCATGTCGTTCCAGCTGCCGCCGCAGACACGGATAAGACAAGCTGTCAACAGACTGTCACGGTAGACGCAGAAACGTGTGACAGACGCGTAGCAGACGCATAAATGCGTGTCAGACGCGTCAGACACGCTAAAACTCAACAGTCGCCCCGTTATTCACGCCTGTCGTTACAACATTAAACGGGCAGCAACTCTACCTCTATAAAACCCCGTTTCATTTTCATTTTCCTCACTTCTGCTTATTCTTACTTGCTCTCCCCTCTCGTTTTTCTTTGTTTTCTTTACTTTCACAAAACCCTTGCAACTAACATGTCTTCCAGAAGAACCCGCCGCAGTGCTGCTTCAACCTCTTCACCGGCAGCACCCACCCCACCCCAATATGGGGCTCAAACCATTCATCGCAAGGGCGATAAAGGCTCTGCTATGGGAGCAATTTGCAGAGCAACAAGCTGAAATGAATGAAACGCTGGTAAGGGAATTCTCTACTGCTATCGACAGCAGGTCGACAACAACAGTAACTGTCCGAGGGACAGAAGTGTCATTCATAGCAGAACGCATCAACAATATGTATGGCCTCTACTTCGGCCCCAACGACGATGCCCACCAACAGTTCCTGGACACCCTCGACACCGCTGCGTTCGATGTTGTCATGCCAGAAGTGACAGAAGAAGGGACTAAATGGAACACGAGCAAGAAAAATCCCAACACCGTAAGAAGGGGGCAGCTGCTTCCAGAAGCCAAGTTATGGAACGCTTTCATCAAGAAGCGGATTTTGCCGTCCTCCCATCATACGACAGTGGACCAGCAGAGGCTAGCCCTTATCCATTCAATCATGAACAAACGACCCATAAATGTGGGACGATACATGAGGGAGAGTATCTTGGACTACACCAATAGATCAACCGCCCTCCTCTGCCTGCCCTTCATGATTACATCTCTCTGCCGCTGCTCTGCCGTACCAGAAGCCACCTCCAATAAACTAGTATAGGGACGGGGCTGGACCGACAAGAACATTATCAGCCTCATGGAGCTGACAGTAGCAACCCCCATCTCTTCCGTCAACCCTAATGCCACCCCAGCAGAATCATCAGAGGAGCCCAACACTGAACCTGCCGCAGTAGCTGCTCCGACAGACACGTCCACTCAAATCCTTGCTGCCATTCAGAGGGTGGAAGACAGACAGCTGGGTCTAATGACATTCATCAGGGATTTTGCCAACTCCACGGTAAATTTCATTAACAATACTTTAAATTATCCTGATGTTGTCTTTCCCACCTTCCCTACCCACTATTTTACCATCCCCACCCCTGCCCACACACCTACCTCTCCTGCCTCCCCACACACACATTATGCTGCTTCCACCCCATCACCTTCCCCGACGGCAGCCAGCAGTCCTCCGGCCGACACATCCACCCGAGGAACAAAGCGACAGCCCTCGGATGACATTGTTGCCTTCGTCGCTGGTTTTTCTTCTTCCTCTGTCTGGGCTGACAGCGAGGCATAACCTCCTATTCGAAGGAATTTGGAGAAGGAATCACGCCTGTCAAGAGGCATAAAAAGATGGCCGACAGAAAGCTTATGCCAAAGGCCAGCACCAGCACCAGCAGCAGCAGCACATGGGACAGCGGCAGCAGCTCTGACATCCAGGTCGTCGAGAAACCAGCCCAGCCTGCCCCACAGCCCAGAATCCGCCGCCAAATTCGTCTCAGCAGCAACAGTGAAGACAGTGCTTAAAATTTAAATCTTTTATTTTCTTCTCATTACTGCCTGCTTTATCTATATTTTGTGATGTACTGCCTTCATTTTTTCTATCATTTGCATTGAGGGCAATGCAACCCTCGAGTTTGGGGGTGGCAACCCTCCATTTTAATGGAGTCTTACTGCATCTTAATTGTGGCTTAAAACTATGATTTGAACTTACCTGTCATGACAGCTCTGTAGTGGCAGCATCTTTAGGACAGTTTAAGGAGAAGTTTAGAGCCTTTCTATAGTTCTGAAAAACTCAAACACCATTGTGACTGTTATACTGCTTAGATTCTTTTAGCCAAACTATAATAGGAAGCTTAGTACTTGAATAGCCCGTAGAGGTGCCTAACACTGGCTCTAGGAAAGAAGTTTAGCAAAAGAGACTCAAAAACCTAGAGGTGCCCGAAACCGGCTCTAGGAAGCTAACTAGAGGTGCCTAAAACTGGCTCTAGTAAAATTTAGCTTGAAAAATAGAAGAATCAAGTCAAAACAAAAGAAGCATGAAAATGAGTCTTAAGAAATAAACATTGACATAAAAATTCGAGTTAAATAGTTGAATATTCTAGTGAAACTAAGAGAGTCTTAGCATATAATTGTTCACAAGCATGCACACACTGCATGAGGACTATAGTGAGATTCCGGACAGATCCTAATCCATCCGACAGGTTGCTGCCGTCACAGAGAATGAGCGACGGGTAAGGGAAAGTTCACCGTTGAAAGCCAAAACAAAAAAAATATTTTTTTAGGTCTTAATTGCTTGAGGGCAAGCAAAAACTTGAGTTTGGGGGTGTGTTGAGTGTGTAAAAGTTCTATTATTTACACCCTTTTTAACCCATATTTCTGCTGCATTCAAGCATCATTTCATTGCATTAAGGATAGTTTACAGCAAAACATCACAAATATAGTAAAGGCACAGATTCTACTAAAAGATGGCTGATTTTGCAGGTTGCCGCCATAGTGAATGGAGAAGGCAGGCGCAGGGTAGAGAAGCAGAAAAGCTGAACTGAACAAGCAGACGAAGAGGACGATGCTGCCATGGAGCTGCCGTGACAGCAGAGGATGACAGCAAGTTAGTGGAGAAAAAGCAAAGTGGACCTCGATAGATAGAGAAAATTATGCTCGTCTGTCGTGTGAAAACCTTATATTTTTCCAAGCCCCGGATCAAAAGATATGTCAAGCCCAAAGCTCAAGGAGAGAATATCCCAAGAAACAAGGAGGACGGGTGAAATGTAGGATCCTTGAAGATTAAGTCTTTATTAGAATCACACTTTTAATTAAAGTTGTAATCCTTGTTAACTTAGAATACTTGAGCCCAAAGCTTATAAAAGGGCATGTATTTTAACCTAGGGAGATATCCGATAACCCTATAGCCGATTTCCCCTTAACCGACAACCAAAAACCCTCCGCCGTTTACCCGCCATCGATATGTTCTAAAACCCCCCTAGGGCCACGGGTTGATTTGTAAAGTAGTTGCAAGGGTTGCTTTGTTTTAGGATTTTTCTAGTTTAATAAAATAAACTTCAAGTTCTCTTATTTTGGTTATTAATATCTTGCAAGAGCATCGGGAGAGCATTGTGAGGTTATCCATTTACTTAGCATCGGGAGAGTTAAGTATACGAAAGAATAAGAGCAAGTTCTCTAGTTTATAGTTGAACCATCTTGTGCCTAGAGATAGGGCAAGGTTAAGTGGCTAAAGAAGAATTCATACACATCGGTGTTCATCCTTCGATTCACGCCGGGAGGTATCATCAAAGACGTGATCATCGACAGACTCGGACCTAGGGATAGGCCAAGGCAGATCTGGGATTCTTGCCAAACTTGAAGTACTGAGTTGGTGTGTTTGCTGCCGCAACGATCAACAGACTGCTGCCGCGGCAGGTGCTGCCGCGACGGGTGCAACGACAGAACTGGAGTTCCTAAGCATTGCAATACCTGCACTACTAAGCAATTCAATACCAGCCCATTCTCTCTATCTTGATATTTCTTCTCTTTTATTTACGTCTACTTTATTATTCTCGTGACAATCTTCTCTAATATTTCCTTTACTTTCGTGCAGTGAACTAAGGTGAAGCTATTAGCCCAATCCCTATGGAGACGATATTCGATACTTCGTATCACTTTACTACTTGCGTCGCGTACACTTGCACTACCATTGCGATAGACTATTTTACACACAACACATTTTCTTCCACAATCCTTGCAACATGTCTTCTAGAAACACCCGCTGAAGTTCTGCCTCAGAATCTGCCCCGGCAGCATCAACTCCACGATCCTTCCAGTTCCGTGATATGTGGGAGGAGAAACGTTTTATTTACATTTCCAAAATGGGGAACCTGGGGCTGCAGCCGTTCATAGCCAGTAAAATCAGAGCCCTGAAGTGGCAGATATTCGCAGAGTAACAAGAGGAGATGAATGTGACTCTTGTCTGAGACTTTTATGCTGCCATCGGTAGCAGCAACGCGTCAGCAGTCACTGTACGAGGGAAAGAGGTACCAATCGAGCCCGAGTATATCAACATTCTCTACGGGTTCTATGTGGGCTGAAAAGAAGAAGGCCATACATAATTTCTCGAGAGTTTAGAGCCTGTCGACTACGATGCTGTGATGGCAGAACTCACCGACGAGGGAACCAAGTGGAACACCGATCCAAAAAACCCTAGGACGGTGAGGAGAGTTCAGCTCACCCCGGAGGCAAAGCTTTGGAACGCTTTCATCAAAAAGCAGATTATGCCCTCCTCTAACAATACAACGGTCGCCAACCCAGGTTAGCCCTCATCCATCCCATATTACATGAGATGCCGATTAACGTTGGCAGAAATGTCCGAGAGGGAATCTCGGATTGCGCATACCGACCGACCGGACCACTCGTCTACCCATATCTCATCACTGCCCTCTGCCGCGGCCACAACGTACCGGAGGCAGCCGAAGATTTACGAGTTCGAGGGAAAGGCTGGACAGATAGAAACATACTTAGCATGATGGAACTCACTGCTGCCACGCCCTGTCGTCTTCCGACCCTATTGCCACAGCAGCAGAGCCGACAGAACCCACCGACACCGAGCTTGCCACCACAGAACCCAGGCAGCCTACAGCAGCAACACCTCCAGCTGACACCTCTTCTCAAATTCTTGTTGCCATACAAAAACTGGAGGAACGGCAGCTTGACCTCATGAGCTTCATCCGAGACTTCACCACTGCCACGGTACACTTTATTCACACATCTCTTACTTTCCCCGATGATGTGTTCCCTACTTTCCCCAATCAATACTTTGCTGCCCCCACCCCTGCCCATACCCCTACCCCTGCTGCCACGCCCAAAACACCATCTGCTACATCCACACCGACCCCTGCCACAACAGCTGCTGGCGGCAGCCGCACAGCCGACACCTCTGCCCAAGGAACCAAGAGAAAGGAGCCTGAAGATGACCTTGACAGGTATATTGCTGGTTTCTCTTCTTCTTAAATCTGGGCGGCATCCAACAACGAGCCCTCTGCCAAGAGGAACTTGTCCAAGGAGTTCACTCCAGAGAAGCGGCAGAAAACACTGGCGGACAAAAACAAATCAGACAGTAGTAGTAGCAGCGGCAGCAGCAGCGAGAGCAGTAGCAGCGGCAGCAGCTCCGAAGTTCAGGTAGTGGAGAAACCACCTCATATCTCCCCTACCCGTATTCAACCTCCAAGGGATGCCAAAACCAAGAATACTTATGCCTCTCCCATCCGCCTGCCAACACCAGCCAAGAAGGTCACTTCCCATCGGCAGGTCCAGCTCAACAGTAGTGGCGACGACAACACCTAAATTTTAACTTTCTTATCTTATATTGTTGTCTGCCTTTTTTATATTTTGTAATGTACTTTTCTTTTTATTTTGTCTTATATGTCATTTGCATTGAGGGCAATGCAACCCTCGAGTTTGGGGGTGGCATCCCTCTAGTAATGGAGTCTTTTAAGTTTAAAAATTGAGTCTTTTACTTAGTTTATTTTTGCTTAAAAAATGAAAATTTTGGCTTAAGTCTTTGAACTGAACTTACCTGCCGTGACAGCCTCTGTCGTGGCAGTGCCTTTAGGATAGTTTTAGGAGCAGTTTAGAGCCTTACTATAGTTCTAAAACTTAAACACCAATTGTGACTTTTATATTGCCTAGAACTATACCAGTAAACTAGAATAGAAAGCTTATCACTTGAGTTGCCCCTAGAGGTGCCTAACACTGGCTCTAGGAAAAGAAGTTAAGAAAAATATACTCAATACACCTAGAGGTGCCCGAAACCAGCTCTAGGAAGTTAGCTAGAGGTGCCCGAAACGGGCTCTAGTCAAACTTAAGCTTGAGAAAATAGAATCGAGTCTGAATAAAAACTAAAGGAGCCTAAGAATTGCCTCAAAAAAGATGAAAATTGGCATCAAAATTCATGTTAGAGGCTTAACTATTCTAGTAAACTAAAGGAGTCTTGGCATGTATGTAAACCCCTTAGCCCGGCCTAGACGGTTGACCCGAACTACGAAGATTACACGGGGAAAACCAAAGTCAACCCGAAAGTCAACCTTGATTAATGACCCTTTTTTTCTTTTTAAACTTGTCTAGATGCACATTAACCCTAGGCGTACTCTTGAGATAAGCATACTCAAAAATCACACCAATCGGAAAGCAAAAAGGTACTCAATTGCACAACATACGAATTTAGGGACCAAATTGCAAATTCTGGAAATTAAGAAGAGTTTACCAATTTTTAAGATACCATTATGAAATTAGTAATGTGTCATGCTTCTCTGCCAAATTTCATCTCAAACGGACATCCCAAACTCAAGCGATTGCATTAACGAAGTTTAGGACTAAAACGTGAAGATTTCAAAACATAAAAACCATACAATTCAGTGCCCAACGGTCAAGTGTTTCGGAACTGGGGCTGACCGTTTCGAAACGCGGGATTGTTTCGAAATCCGTTCCGAAACAAGGCTTGGCAGTAGCAAAAGTGTTTCAGAACGGCTCTACCCGTTTCGAAACACCAAGGGGATTTCAGACTCCAGTTTCGAAACAGTAGTACCCGTTCCGATACGGGCTGCCCAAAAGTGCAGAAATTTTCTGGTTTAACACATATTCGACCCATCAAACACACCCCTATGACCTCTTAATCATGCCAACAAGTCATCATACATTAAATGAACATATTTGCATCAACAAAACATGCTCATGACATCAACTAGGGAAATCCTCAATCTATAGGCATGCAACCTATTCCCAAAACCAACCAAACATCAAATCAAGGCAAACACCAAAATGGCCAATTACATATCCAAAAACATCATAGGCATCTTGCTGAACTTAGGGAGTCCAGAACATCTCCCAAAAACACAACCTAGGTTCCATTGCCAATTACCAAAAGCTAATAGTGTTGTAAAAATAGTCACCATACATGAGCTTAGTTTTTCTCTTGGATTCTTGACCTCCTTGCTGCCCTTAAAGCACTTCAAATCTCTGCATTATTGGTTAAAGAAAGAGAGCGTAAGCACGTATGCTTTTTGAGAAATGCTCTAATGAAACAACACAATAATGCACTTTATAAATCACCTTTCAAGGCTTTTAAATTCATAAACATCATTACTCTTGCAACAATGCATACACAACAAGCATCTCATGCTTCATTACATCAACATGTCATATTGGCTTTCATGTGATACCATAATCACTTTTCACGGCAAAACACAATCGGATACGCGGATTACAAGTGTTGTCCCACAAGCTTCATACACACTACCAAGCACACAAGGTGGAGTTTATCGGTGCAATCTCAACCCCTCAACACCCGTGATGGAGTTTAACGGTACAATCACAACCCCTCCACATCACTCATTGGTAGTTGTATAACATCACTAACGAGAACACAGGACACACAACATAAGATCTACACATGGCATTTTAACCACCATTATGATCTTAGACATCTCGTTAGTGTACTTGGATGGAGTTTACGGTACCATTACAACCCCTCAACATCCAAGGTGACTTTATTCACGGTGCACCCAATCTTATAGCCGGCTAACTATATCTGATTCAAGTACTTTTAAACCAACACATCACTTGCCAATATACATTATTTACCATCATCAATCCACTGTTTTAAAGCATTAAACAAAGCCATTAAACAATCATGCATCACTATGCATCAAACCACATTTATCAATGTCAAACCAAGGATCTCTTACCTTGAGCATCCTTCAACATATGGCTTTCAAAACCAGCATTAAACATGCTAAAATATGCTTTCAAAACAAAATTTAAACATGCAAATTAAACACATTGCATCCAACCATCTCATGGTTCATCAAAGAGAGAGTTTCTCTAAAAACTTACTCTTGAGCTTAGTTAAGTTGTTTAGACTTAAACTAAGCTCCCAAAATCCTTCAAACATTGGTTTCAAAGCTGAAAGCCAAACTTCACTCACCAATTCCGTTTCGCAAGCTTGCCGAAACGTCGTTCAAGCCTCCGGATCAGCACCACAAGGATCCGAAGATGTCTCCCATGTTTTAAACACATCAAAGCAGAGGATTAATGCATCATCATGCATTTAAATCTTCAGCCATTACACCTAAACCCGCTGCTCTCACCAAAACTCACATTTCGGCTACCAAACACAACCGAAAACACATCCAAACACTTCCACAACATTACCCAGCCAAGATCCATCACTTCTAAATATTCTTAGACATCAATTAACATCCAAAAAGGACCTAATCACGTCCTTATACCTCCAGCTATAACAGAACACCAAAATCACCCCAAAAACCATCATTTTCACAAGTAAAAACTTAGGAAAATCAACCTATTCGGGATTGCATTGCTTAAACCTCAATTACACATCATTAAACATCCAAAATACATTAAAAAGGCGTCTCAAAACAGAGCCCAAACAACCTCTACGAAATTCTTCAAGAATTGATCAAAATCTCAAGTTTTAAGCCAAGATCAAGATCATAACATTTAATAAAACTTAATTTAAGGATTGAGAACTTGGGAATTTCAGTAAAGAACTGAGTATTTAGAGGAGAAGGACGTTCATACCTCTAAATGTGGATTTCTCCTTGTTTAGAGCTAAAATCCTTGAAAATCCAATATGCAAATGAAGAGGATTTGATGTAGAAATGATTAGGAACCATTTGAGGATTGAAATCTCATCATTTGGTGTGAAAATCAAAAGAAAAGCTGCTGTGGAAATGTGTTTGGATTAGGGAATTTTGAGAGAAAATGAAATGGGAAAATTTTAGCAAAAGTTAGCTATGAAACTAAAATATGTTTTTCCCTCTTTTCTTTTTTATTAATTAAATATTAAATGAGTCTTTAAAAATCAAGAAAAATCTGGAGAAATCCTCCCTTGGGTAAATTAGCTCCTTAAAGACTCAAAGTTTCAATCCTTTCAAAACAGTCACGAACTTTTCAAAAATTACATTTTAGTCACTAACTCGAAATGTCATATTTCCAAGCCTCATTTTGTAAAATTGATTTCACCACTCTCTTATATATATTAAAAGAGGATTTTTAGATATTTTTCCATATTTTTATTGCATCCCGAACTAGGTTTTCCCTAAAACCACCTTTAATATTCGAACCGAAAATCAGACCGGTCCGGTTCAGACCCTAAACTTCCAAGCCCAAAATTGGGGTGTTACAACTCTCCCCCCTTAAGAAATTTCGTCCTCGAAATTTACCTGGAGGAAAAAGGTATGGAAACTGCTTCACCATGTCATCCTTTCGTTCCTACGTGGCTTCCTCAACACCACGATGCTTCCACAACACCTTTACCAAATCAATGGTCTTGCCTCGAAGAACTTTACTGTCCGAATCCAGAATTTCCATTGGTTCCTCATCATAGGTCAAATCCGGATTCAACTCCACTTCCTCCAAAGGCATAACATGCGAAGGATCCGATCTATACCTTCGAAGCATAGAGACGTGAAACACATCATGAATCTTTTCCAACTCTCGCGGTAACCTCAACTTGTACGCAACAGGACCCACACGCTCAATCACCTCGTATGGTCCAATGTACCTAGGGCTAAACTTTTTTCCAAGGCGAAACTTTCAAAAACACACGGTCACCCACCGTATACTCAATCTCTTTACGCTTCAAATCCGCGTAAGAATTTTGTCGATCAGAAGCTGCCTTCAATCGCTCACAAATGAGCTTCACCTTCTCGGTGGTTCCTTTCAACAAAGTTGGCATCGAAACCAAATTCTGACCTGTTTCAGCCCAACAAAGAGGAGTCCTACACTTCCTCTCGTACAAAGCTTTATAAGGTGCCATTTGAATACTTGCCTGATAGCTATTATTATAGGTAAACTCCACCAAAGGCAAATGTTTCTCCCAAGAGCCCTGAAACTCAATCACACAACACCTCAACATATCCTCCAGCACTTGGATAACTCGCTCAGACTGTCCATCTGACTGTGGATGATAAGAAGTACTGAAATTCAACCGTGTACCCAAAGCCTGGTGCAAACACTGCCAGAAACGCGATGTAAACCTCGGATCTCTATCCGACACAATCGACTTTGGCACACCATGTAGCCGCACAATCTCAGCAATGTACAACTCCGCAAGCTTGTCCAAAGTGTACGTAGTATGCACTGGTATGAAATTGGCACACTTCGTCAGGCGATCCACAATCACCCACACCGAATTCTTCTTCGATGGCGACAAAGGCAAACCAGACACGAAGTCCATGGTAATCCTTTCCCACTTCCACTCAGGAATCCTCAACGGTTGCAACAACCCTGAAGGAAACCGATGCTCAGCCTTAACTCGCTGACACACCATGCACTTGCTCACATACTCAGCAACATCCTTCTTTAAACCCACCCAATAATACTCATCACGAAGATCACGATAAATCTTAGTACTACCAGGGTGCATAGCAAAAGGACTACTATGAGCTTCAGTCAGAATAGCACGCCTCAATTCAGCATCATTGGGTACTACTATTCGACTCCCAAAACATAAAACTCCATCATCATTAAAGCAGAAATCCGATGGCCTATCCTCAGCAATATCCTGAACATGTGGCACCAAGGAATCATCCAACAACTGCTTATCCTTTATCAGCTGAACCAAGGATGGTTTCACTTGCAACTCAGCCACAAGACCACCATCACGTGAAATGCTCAAACTGGCAAACATAGCCCTCAACTCAACTGCCACCTTCCTACTCAAGGCATCCGCTACAACATTGGCTTTACCCGGATGGTACTCGATCGTCAAATCGTAATCCCTAAGCAACTCCACCCAACGTCGTTGCCTAAGATTCAACTCTTTCTGAGACATCAAATACTCCAAACTCTTGTGATCCGTGTACACAGTACACTTCTCACCATACAGGTAATGTCTCTAAATTCTCAAAGCAAAAACCACCGCAGCTAACTCAATGTCATGCGTAGGATAATTGCGCTCATGCACCTTCAACTGGAGCGATGCATAAGCCACCACCTTACCCTCTTGCATCAACACACATCCCAAACCAACGTAGGACGCGTCACTATACACCACAAACTCTTTCCCTGATTTAGGTTGAACCAAGATAGGAGCTTGCGTCAAAGCTGCCTTAAGCTTCTCAAAAGCTTGTTGTCTCGCTTCCGTCCACTCATACTTAACATCCTTCTGCAACAACTTCGTCAAAGGTGAAGCAATCTTTGAAAACCCATCCACGAACCTCTGATAGTATCCCGCCAAACCAAGGAAACTACGGACTTCATGAACAGACTTAGGAGGCTTCCAATTCATCACTACCTCATTCTTCTGAGGATCAACACGAATCCCTTCAGCAAAAACCACATGACCAAGAAACACAACTTCTTTGAGCCAAAAATCACACTTGCTCAGCTTGGCATAAAGATGATTCTCCAACAAAGCCTGCAACACAATCCTCAAATGCCCCTCATGCTCCTACTCAGTACGAGAGTACACGAGAATATCATCAATGAACACCACAACAAATTTATCCAAGTGTTCATGGAACACCCTCTTCATCATGTCCATGAAAGCTGTGGGAGTGTAACGCCCCGGTTTTGGGCTTAGGAGTTTTGGGATTCGGACCGGTTCGGTCGGAGTGCGGTTCGAATATATAAAAGTGAATTTATGAAAGTCTAGTTCGGGTTGCATTAAAAATATGGAAATGTAACGCCCCAGTTTTGGGCTTAGGAGTTTTGGGCGTTGACCGGATGGTCAAAGTGCTGTTCGAATCTTAAGAGGTTAAATTAGGAAAGCCTAGTTCGGGTTGCATTAAAAATATGGAAAAATATTCTAAAATCATCTTTTAATATAATTAAGTTAACTGTGAAATCAATTTTGGAAAATGAGTTTTGGAAGTGTGACATTTTGGCTAGTGACCAAAATGTAATTTTCGCAAGTTTGGTGGTTGTTTTATAAAGGGTTGGAACTTTGAATCTTTAAGGAGCTATTAATCCAAAAGTGGTTTCTCCAGATTTTTCTAAGATATTTTGAGTTATAATCTGATTTTAAAGTATATCAAAAAGGAGGGAAAAGCCATTTGGCTAATTTCTTAACTAACTTCTCAATTTTCTTTCTCTCATTTTCTCTCAACCCAAACACTCCATTTCCAGAGAATTGTTTCTGATTTTCTCACCTAAATCTCTCCTTTTAACTCTCTTTTGATTTCTAATCAACATATCTTCAAAACCTCTTCAATTGCTACTTGATTCATCAAGGGTTTTCATTCCAAAAAGTGGAGAAACACAAGTTTGGAGGTAAGAACGTCCTTCTCCTCTAAACTATCAGTTCTTTACTGAAATTCCTAAGTTTTCAATCCTTAATTGATGTTTAATTAATGGTTTTTAAGTGTTGAAATGGATCTTGGCTTATTATGCAAGATTTTGATGATTTTCGTTAGATCTGAGTAATCTGTGATTTGAGAGGTGTTTTTGATGTTAAATGATCTCTAAATTGATAAGGAATTGAGTTTTGATTGATGCAATCCCGGATAGGTTGAGTTTCCTAACTTTAGCTTGTGTTTCAAGGTAGTTTTTGAGGTGATCTTGGTGATCTGATGTTGCTGGAGGTATAAGGTTGTTAATAGGTTGTTTTTAGATGTTATATGATGTTGATGGAAGTGAGGTTTTGCTAGTTTATGGCTGGGCTTTGTTTAGAAGTGGTTTGGATGCATTTTCGGTTGTGTTTGGTGGCCGAAAATGGAGGTTGGATGAGAGCAGCGAGTTTAGGTGCTTTCATTGAAGCAATTAATGCATGATGATGCATTAATCCTCTGCTTTGATGTGTTGAAACAGGGGAGGCATCTTTGGATCCAAGAGTGGTTGATCCGGAAGCTTGATTTGGTGCTTTGGCTTGAAGCAAAGTGGAAATCGGTGAGTGAGTTTGTGGAAATTGGATTTTCAGCTTTAAAACCAAGGTTTGAAGGTTTTGGGAGCTTAGTTTAAGTCTAAACAACTTTGCTAAGCTCAAGTGTAAGTTTTCAGATTTTCTCTCTAGTGGTGGCCATGATTTTTGTTGTGATGTAAGATGATGATTTGCATGTTTTTAATTACTGTTTTGAAAGCATGTTTTAGCATGGATTTTGCTGATTATGTAAGCCATATGTTGAAGGTAACTCTAGGTAGGAGTACCTTGCTTTTATACATTGAAATAATGTGGTTTGATGCTTTGAAATGCATGATGAAAATGTCTTGGTTTAATGCTTTAAAACAGTGGATTAAATGATGAAAATGATGTATATTGGCAAGTGATGTTTTGAAAAGATTAAGGTCACTAAGGTGGTTAAAAGTCCTTGAGTGAGCCTTGTTACTTAAGATCATCAAGGTGGTTAAAAGTCCTTGGATGAGTCTTGTTGCGGACACTAAGGTGGTTAAAAGTCCTTAGGTGATCCTTTCCATGGAGTTTAAAAGTCCATGGGGCCAAGGTGTTTAAAAGTCCTTGGGGCCAAGGTGTTTAAAAGTCCTTGGGGTGATTCAAGCATTGGACACAAAGGTGGTTAAAAGTCCTTGTGTGGTCCTTATTCATGGTGTTTAAAAGTCCATGGCCAAGGTGTTTAAAAGTCCTTGGGGCCAAGGTGTTTAAAAGTCCTTGGGAAGTTGATGAACTTGTTTTAAGAAATGAAATGTATCACTTGAGCCAATATGACATGTTATGTTATGTTTATGTTGAAGCATGAGATTGCTTGTTTAAAGTATGCTTTTGAGCAAGTGCAAAGGTTGATTTAAGCATGTTTTGCAAATGTTTTGAATTGCATTATTGAATGGTTTTTAAGAGCTTTCCTCACTAAGGTTTTGCTTACGCTCTCTTCGTTTTCTTAATTCAATAATGCAGAGCATTAGAGTATCTTGAAGGGCAGCAAGAAGGGCAAGAATTCAAGTTCAAGTAAAGCTCAATGTATGGAAGGTTTTTGTTAAACATTTAGCTTTTGGGTGATTTGGCAATGGGGGACCAAAGTGTATGTTTTGGGAGGTGTTTGGAACTCCCTAAGTATGTTGAATGTTGTTTTGAATGCTGGTTTTTGGATTGGATCATTGCATGCTTGGTTTGGAAGTTTGGTGTTTTAAATAGCTAGCTTGTGTAGGAAGCATGCCTATTGAATTGGGGCTTTTTGCATGTGATGGTGTTTTGTTGTTTTGATGATTCCTATAAGTCATATATATGTTGAATTGCATGCTGGTAAAGTTTGGTGACATTTGGAGCATGTTAGAATGATCAATTGCATGTTTTGGTATGCTTGTTTGCTGCAATCTGTGCAGGCGTTTCGGAACAGTGTGCACCGTTTCGGAACGGGTGCCTTACATGAACCCAGGCGTCCGAAACGGTATGCACCGTTTCGAAACGGTTTGGTCTCTGCCAAGGCCATGTTTCGGAACCCGTTTCGGAACGGCCCGTGTTTCGGAACAGGGTCTACCTGTTTCGGAACGGTCGACCGTTGGGGGCTGACATGGGCAGTTATATGTTTTGAATTGTTTACGTTTTGGTCCTGAATCTTGTTTGTTCAATTGTATGAGCTTGGGAAGTCCTTTTGAGCTGAAATTTCACAGAGAAGCATGAAACCTGATTAATTTCAAGTTGGTAACTTTAATTTGGGTTAAGTCCTTTTAATTATCAGAAATTACAATTTGGTCCATAAAGTTGTAATTTGTTCAATTGGGTCCCTGTTTGATCTCTGATGTTTGTGATCTTTGGGTATGATGTTTGTGTGATCACAATTAGGATTAATGTGCATCTAGACAAGATTAAAAAGAAAAAAAAGGTCGTTAATCAAGGTTGACTTTCGGGTTGACTTTGGTTTTCCCCGTGTGACTTTCTTAACTCGGGTCAACCGTCTAGGCCGGGTTAAGGGGGTTACATTTGGTGGTATCAGAGCTGAGTTTGCGAGTAATTGGGAATGAATGTATGCATGATTGAAGTATGTTTGGCTTGTATGCTTGTTGTTTGAAAGCATGTTCAGTGGCTTGTGATGTTGATGCAATTGAGATGTATGTTGTGATGTTGCATGTTGAGGGTACCCATTGCCAAACAAAAGCTAATGAAATGATGTTGATTTTGAATGAAATTGAGCTTGAATACTTGGATTGCTTACCTTACTGGGCCTGACTTGTTTTATTTTGCATTGTGATTGCATGGTAAAAGTATGGCACCACGTAGAGAGTTAAGAGGTAGTGTGCGAGCTACGGCTCCCAATGAGAACGAGAATGAAGAGAATATGGTTAGTGCAGTGTTACCCCCTCCTCCGCCTGGTGGTGGTGCTGGAGGTGAGCGAGCTGAAGCTGCAGCTGGTGCTGGAGCTGCTGGACCAGAGGTTGGTCACGGGCAAGCTATGCCTGATATGTCTATGCTGGTACAAGCTATTGCGGGTGCTTTTCGAGCAGCAGAAGCTGGAGCTCAAGGAGCTGGGCATCAGGGAGATGCTGGAGTCAGATTACTTTTGGAGCGTCTGCGCAGTCTTGGTGGGACTGAGTTCAGAGGTATGTCTGCTGAGAGTTCAGAAGCTTGGCTAGAGAGTACCAAGCGTATCTTGGGTCAGATGAGCTGCACGGATGTGCAAAAGTTGGGATGTGTTGTGTCCTTGCTGCAGGACGATGCGTATACGTGGTGGACGACCACCATAGCTGGGATGGCTGAAATTGATGTTACTTGGACATTCTTTCAGAATGCGTTCAAGAGGAGATATCTAGGAGTGAGATATCTGGATGAGAAAAAGCGTGAATTCATGTCTCTTACCCAAGGGAGCATGAGTGTGGCTGAGTATGAAGTGCAGTTCGTACGGCTCAGTCAGTATGCACCGGAGCTGATACCGGATGAGCGAGAGAGGTGCGAAAGGTTCCGTTATGGCTTGGTGACGGAAGTAAAGACCTACATGTTGGCTGCTGAGTACAATGATTTTGATGTGTTGGTTGGTCGATCCAAGGACATTGAGATGAACTTGGGTTTAGCTGCGAAAGGTGCTGGAGCAAGTTCTGGCAAGAGAGCTGCTGAGTATAGTTCCGGAGGTGGACGGAACAAGAGGGGACGTGATCAGAAGTATCAGTCCTCATCCAAGAGAGGTGGTGTTGCACCTGCTAGAGGTGGTTTTGCTAGAGCTGATCCTAGTGTTTGCTGGATCTGTGGTTCGCGTGGTCACATGAAGCGTGACTGTCCTCGTGCTGTGAGGGAGGTGCAAGCTCCTGTTGCGGCAGCTGGGAATGGGTGTTGGAACTGTGGTTCTGTTGACCATCTGAGGCGAGATTGTCCGAGGTTGGCTGGTGGCCAAGATCGTGCTCCTGTTGTTGCACCGCAGAGAGGTCGTGGGCGCGGCCGTGGTAATTTCTAGAGGAGAGAGGAAGGTGGTCGCGGAGTAGCTCATGTTGTGGCTATTCAGCCTGAGGGTGGAGGCCAAGCTAGGGTGTATGCTCAGCGCGAGGGAAGGAATGATGCGGATGTGATTGCAGGTACCTTTACTTTGCAATCCTTGTCATTGCTTTCTTTGATTGATTCTGGATCTACGCATTCATACATTTTGCGTGAGCATGCTGAATTGCTTGGTTTGCCTGTTGAGTCTATGGATGTTGGTGTTCGTGTCACTAGTTCTTTTGGTGAAACTGTTGTGACTCGAAAGCTTTATAGAAGGTGTCCCTTGGTTGTTCAAGAACATGTCTTTCATGTTGATCTTATGGAGTTGCCTTTTTATGGTTTTGATGTGATCCTTGGTATGGATTGGCTTGCTGAGCATCGTGCTGTTGTGGATTGTGAAAATAAGCGGGTTTCGCTTAAGCTTGCGGATGATTATGAAGTTGTTGTAGTTGGCGAGAATGTGAAGTTTCTTGCTAATGTGGTGTCTACCTTGGAGGCGAGTAGGATGCTGAGGCAAGGTTGCGAAGCTTACCTAGCTTTTGTGATGAATCTTAGCTCTAAGGAGTTGAGGGTGCAAGATATCAAGGTTGTGAAGGAGTTTCCTGGTGTTTTTCCTGAAGAGTTGCCTGGTTTACCTCTTAATCGCGAGGTGGAGTTTGGAATTGAGCTGTATGAGAATACAACTCATGTGTCCATTACTCCCTATAGAATGGCACCTAAGGAGCTGAAGGAGCTGAAGACGCAGTTGCAAGAGCTGCTAGATCGTGGTTTTATCCGGTCGAGTGTGTCGCCTTGGGGTGCTCCTGTCTTGTTTGTGAAGAAGAAAGATTGCACTATGAGAATGTGCATTGATTACCGTCAGCTGAACAAGTTGACTATCAAGAATCGGTATCCTTTGCCGAGGATTGATGATCTCTTTGATCAATTTAGGGGAGTTGCTGTGTTCTCTAAGATTGACTTGAGGTCAGGGTATTATCAGTTGAAAGTGAAGGATGTGGATGTGCCTAAGACAGCTTTCAGGACAAGGTATGGGCATTATTAGTTCCTTGTGATGCCGTTTGGTTTGACAAATGCTCCTGCTGCTTTCATGGACATGATGAATCGTGTGTTTCATGAATAACTGGACAAGTTCGTTGTGGTGTTCATTGATGATATCCTCGTGTACTCGCGTACTGAGGAGGAGCACGAAGAGCATTTGAGGGTTGTGCTACAAGCTTTGTTGGAGAATCAGCTTTATGCTAAGTTGAGCAAGTGTGAGTTCTGGCTTAAGGAGGTGGTGTTTCTTGGGCATGTGGTCTCAGCTGAGGGGATTCGTGTTGATCCTCAGAAGATTGAAGCGGTGATGAACTGGAAAGTTCCTAAGTCTGTTCATGAAGTCCGTAGTTTCCTTGGTTTGGCGGGATACTACCGGAGGTTTGTGGATGGTTTTTCCAAGATTGCTGCTCCTTTGACGAAGCTGTTGCAAAAGGATGTTAAGTATGAGTGGACGGAAGCGAGACAGCAGGCTTTTGAGAAGCTTAAGGCGGCTTTGACGCAAGCTCCTATCTTGATTCAGCCTGAATCAGGAAAAGAGTTTGTGGTCTATAGTGATGCATCCTATGTTGGTTTGGGATGTGTGCTGATGCAAGAGGGTAAGGTTGTGGTTTATGCGTCGCGACAGTTGAAGGTGCATGAGCGCAACTATCCTACGCATGACATTGAGCTGGCTGCAGTGGTGTTTGCTCTGAAGATCTGAAGACATTATCTGTATGGTGAGAAGTGTACTGTGTACACGGATCACAAGAGTTTGAGGTATCTGATGTCTCAGAAGGAGTTGAATCTTAGGCAGCGACGTTGGTTGGAGTTGCTCAAGGATTATGATCTGACGATTGAGTATCATCCTGGTAAAGCTAATGTTGTTGCTGATGCCTTGAGTAGGAAGGTAGCTGTTGAGCTGAGAGCTATGTTTGCTAGCTTGAGCATATCGCGAGATGGTGGTCTTGTTGCTGAGTTGCAAGTGAAACCATCTTTAGTTCAGTTGATCAAGGAAAAGCAGTTGTTGGATGATTCCTTGGTGTCTCATGTTCAGGATATCGCGGAGGGTAGACCTTCGGATTTCTGCTTTAATGAGGATGGTGTGTTGTGTTTTGGTAGTCGGATAGTAGTGCCTGCTGATGCTGAGTTGAGGCGTGCTATTCTGACTGAAGGTCATAGTAGTCCTTTTGCTATGCACCCTGGTAGTACTAAGATGTATCGTGATCTACATGATGAGTACTATTGGGTAGGTTTGAAGAAGGATGTTGCAGAGTTTGTGAGCAAGTGTTTGGTTTGTCAGCGAGTTAAGGCTGAACATCAGGTTCCTTCTGGATTGTTGCAACCGTTGAAAATCCCTGAATGGAAGTGGGAGAGGGTTACCATGGATTTTGTATCTGGTTTGCCTTTGTCTCCATCAAAGAAGAATTCTGTTTGGGTGATTGTGGATCGTTTGACGAAGTGTGCGCATTTCTTGCCTGTGCATACTACGTTTTCTTTGGATAAGCTGGCAGAGCTGTACATTGCTGAGATAGTGAGGTTGCATGGTGTGCCTAAGTCGATTGTGTCGGATAGGGATCCGAGGATCACATCGCGTTTCTGGCAGTGTTTGCATCAAGCTCTGGGTACAAGGTTGCATTTTAGTACATCCTATCATTCTCAGTCGGATGGTCAGTCTGAGCGGGTTATTCAGATTTTGGAGGATATGTTGAGGTGCTGCGTGATTGAGTTCCAAGGTTCTTGGGAGAAGCATCTTCCTTTGGTTGAGTTCGCTTATAACAATAGTTATCAGGCGAGTATACAGATGGCACCTTATGAGGCTCTGTATGGGAGGAAGTGTAGGACTCCTCTTTGTTGGGCTGAAACTGGTCAAAAGTTGGTTTCGATGCCTGCTTTGTTGAAAGGGACCACCGAGAAGGTGAAGCTCATTTGTGAGAGGTTGAAGGCTGCCTCTGATCGGCAAAAGTCTTACGCGGATTTGAAGCGTAAGGAGATAGAGTATGCGGTGGGTGACCGTGTGTTCTTGAAGGTTTCGCCTTCGAAGAAGGTGATGAGGTTTGGCCGGAAGGGTAAGTTGAGCCCTCGGTACATTGGACCATATGAGGTGGTTGAGCGAGTGGGTCCTGTTGCGTATCGGCTGAGGTTACCTCAGGAGTTGGAGAAGATTCATGATGTGTTCCATGTTTCTATGCTCCGGAAGTATAGATCTGATCCTTCGCATGTGATGCCTGTGAAGGAAGTGGTTTTGAATCCGGATTTGACCTATGATGAGGAACCGGTGAAGGTTCTGGATTCGGATTGCAAGGTTCTTCGTGGCAAGACCATTGAGTTGGTGAAGGTGCTGTGGAAGCATCGAGGTGTTGAGGAAGCCACGTGGGAGCGGAAGGAAGACATGCTGAAGCAGTTTCCTTATCTCTTTCCTTCAGGTAAATTTCGAGGACGAAATTTCTTAAGGGGGGGAGAGTTGTAACGCCCCGGTTTTGGGCTTAGGAGTTTTGGGCGTTGACCGGATGGTCAAAGTGCTGTTCGAATCTTAAGAGGTTAAATTAGGAAAGCCTAGTTCGGGTTGCATTAAAAATATGGAAAAATATTCTAAAATCATCTTTTAATATAATTAAGTGAACTGTGAAATCAATTTTGGAAAATGAGTTTTGGAAGTGTGACATTTTGGCTAGTGACCAAAATGTAATTTTCGCAAGTTTGGTGACTGTTTTATAAAGGGTTGGAACTTTGAATCTCTGATAGTATCCCGCCAAACCAAGGAAACTACGGACTTCATGAACAGACTTAGGAGGCTTCCAATTCATCACTACCTCATTCTTCTGAGGATCAACACGAATCCCTTCAGCAGAAACCACATGACCAAGAAACACAACTTCTTTGAGCCAAAAATCACACTTGCTCAGCTTGGCATAAAGATGATTCTCCAACAAAGCCTGCAACACAATCCTCAAATGCCCCTCATGCTCCTACTCAGTACGAGAGTACACGAGAATATCATCAATGAACACCACAACAAATTTATCCAAGTGTTCATGGAACACCCTCTTCATCATGTCCATGAAAGCTGTGGGAGTGTAACGCCCCGGTTTTGGGCTTAGGAGTTTTGGGATTCGGACCGGTTCGGTCGGAGTGCAGTTCGAATATATAAAAGTGAATTTAGGAAAGTCTAGTTCGGGTTGCATTAAAAATATGGAAATGTAACGCCCCAGTTTTGGGCTTAGGAGTTTTGGGCGTTGACCGGATGGTCAAAGTGCTGTTCGAATCTTAAGAGGTTAAATTAGGAAAGCCTAGTTCGGGTTGCATTAAAAATATGGAAAAATATTCTAAAATCATCTTTTAATATAATTAAGTTAACTGTGAAATCAATTTTGGAAAATGAGTTTTGGAAGTGTGACATTTTGGCTAGTGACCAAAATGTAATTTTCGCAAGTTTGGTGGTTGTTTTATAAAGGGTTGGAACTTTGAATCTTTAAGGAGCTATTAATCCAAAAGTGGTTTCTCCAGATTTTTCTAAGATATTTTGAGTTATAATCTGATTTTAAAGTATATCAAAAAGGAGGGAAAAGCCATTTGGCTAATTTCTTAACTAACTTCTCAATTTTCTTTCTCTCATTTTCTCTCAACCCAAACACTCCATTTCCAGAGAATTGTTTCTGATTTTCTCACCTAAATCTCTCCTTTTAACTCTCTTTTGATTTCTAATCAACATATCTTCAAAACCTGTTCAATTGCTACTTGATTCATCAAGGGTTTTCATTCCAAAAAGTGGAGAAACACAAGTTTGGAGGTAAGAACGTCCTTCTCCTCTAAACTATCAGTTCTTTACTGAAATTCCTAAGTTTTCAATCCTTAATTGATGTTTAATTAAAGGTTTTTAAGTGTTGAAATGGATCTTGGCTTATTATGCAAGATTTTGATGATTCTTGATGATTTTCGTTAGATCTGAGTAATCTGTGATTTGAGAGGTGTTTTTGATGTTAAATGATCTCTAAATTGATAAGGAATTGAGTTTTGATTGATGCAATCCCAGATAGGTTGAGTTTCCTAAGTTTAGCTTGTGTTTCAAGGTAGTTTTTGAGGTGATCTTGGTGATCTGATGTTGCTGGAGGTATAAGGTTGTTAATAGGTTGTTTTTAGATGTTATATGATGTTGATGGAAGTGAGGTTTTGCTGGTTTATGGCTGGGCTTTGTTTAGAAGTGGTTTGGATGCATTTTCGGTTGTGTTTGGTGGCCGAAAATGGAGGTTGGATGAGAGCAGCGAGTTTAGGTGCTTTCATTGAAGCAATTAATGCATGATGATGCATTAATCCTCTGCTTTGATGTGTTGAAACAGGGGAGGCATCTTTGGATCCAAGAGTGGTTTATCCGGAAGCTTGATTTGGTGCTTTGGCTTGAAGCAAAGTGGAAATCGGTGAGTGAGTTTGTGGAAATTGGAGTTTCAGCTTTAAAACCAAGGTTTGAAGGTTTTGGGAGCTTAGTTTAAGTCTAAACAACTTTGCAAAGCTCAAGTGTAAGTTTTCGGATTTTCTCTCTAGTGGTGGCCATGATTTTTGTTGTGATGCAAGATGATGATTTGCATGTTTTTAATTACTGTTTTGAAAGCATGTTTTAGCATGGATTTTGCTGATTATGTAAGCCATATGTTGAAGGTAACTCTAGGTAGGAGTACCTTGCTTTTATACATTGAAATAATGTGGTTTGATGCTTTGAAATGCATGATGAAAATGGCTTGGTTTAATGCTTTAAAACAGTGGATTAAATGATGAAAATGATGTATATTGGCAAGTGATGTTTTGAAAAGATTAAGGTCACTAAGGTGGTTAAAAGTCCTTGAGTGAGCCTTGTTACTTAAGATCATCAAGGTGGTTAAAAGTCCTTGGATGAGTCTTGTTGCGGACACTAAGGTGGTTAAAAGTCCTTAGGTGATCCTTTCCATGGTGTTTAAAAGTCCATGGGGCCAAGGTGTTTAAAAGTCCTTGGGGCCAAGGTGTTTAAAAGTCCTTGGGGTGATTCAAGCATTGGACACAAAGGTGGTTAAAAGTCCTTGTGGGGTCTTTATTCATGGTGTTCAAAAGTCCATGGCCAAGGTGTTTAAAAGTCCTTGGGGCCAAGGTGTTTAAAAGTCCTTGGGAAGTTGATGAACTTGTTTTAAGAAATGAAATGTATCACTTGAGCCAATATGACATGTTATGTTATGTTTATGTTGAAGCATGAGATTGCTTGTTTAAAGTATGCTTTTGAGCATGTGCAAAGGTTGATTTAAGCATGTTTTGCAAATGTTTTGAATTGCATTATTGAATGGTTTTTAAGAGCTTTCCTCACTAAGCTTTTGCTTACGCTCTCTTCGTTTTCTTAATTTAATAATGCAGAGCATTAGAGTATCTTGAAGGGCAGCAAGAAGGGCAAGAATTCAAGTTCAAGTAAAGCTCAATGTATGGAAGGTTTTTGTTAAACATTTAGCTTTTGGGTGATTTGGCAATGGGGGACCAAAGTGTATGTTTTGGGAGGTGTTTGGAACTCCCTAAGTATGTTGAATGTTGTTTTGAATGCTGGTTTTTGGATTGGATCATTGCATGCTTGGTTTGGAAGTTTGGTGTTTTGAATAGCTAGCTTGTGTAGGAAGCATGCCTATTGAATTGGGGCTTTTTGCATGTGATGTTGTTTTGTTGTTTTGATGATTCCTATAAGTCGTATATATGTTGAATTGCATGCTGGTAAAGTTTGGTGACATTTGGAGCATGTTTGAATGATCAATTGCATGTTTTGGTATGCTTGTTTGCTACAATCTGTGCAGGCGTTTCGGAACAGTGTGCACCGTTTCGGAACGGGTGCCTTACATGAACCCAGGCGTCCGAAACGGTATGCACCGTTTCGAAACGGTTTGGTCTCTGCCAAGGCCATGTTTCGGAACCCGTTTCGGAACGGCCCGTGTTTCGGAACAGGGTCTACCTGTTTCGGAACGGTCGACCGTTGGGGGCTGACATGGGCAGTTATATGTTTTGAATTGTTTACGTTTTGGTCCTGAATCTTGTTTGTTCAATTGTATGAGCTTGGGAAGTCCTTTTGAGCTGAAATTTCACAGAGAAGCATGAAACCTGATTAATTTCAAGTTGGTAACTTTAATTTGGGTTAAGTCCTTTTAATTATCAAAAATTACAATTTGGTCCCTAAAGTTGTAATTTGTTCAATTGGGTCCCTGTTTGATCTCTGATGTTTGTGATCTTTGGGTATGATGTTTGTGTGATCACAATTAGGATTAATGTGCATCTAGAGAAGATTAAAAAGAAAAAAAAAGGGTCGTTAATCAAGGTTGACTTTCGGGTTAACTTTGGTTTTTCCCGTGTGACTTTCTTAACTCGGGTCAACCGTCTAGGCCGGGTTAAGGGGGTTACAGGAAAAATGTCTTAAAATCCTCTTTTATTATATATAAGTGAATGGTGAAATCAATTTTACAAAATGAGGTTTGGAAGGGTGACATTTTGGCTAGTGACCAAAATGTAATTTTCGAAAACTGTGTGACTGTTTTAAAAAGGATTGAAACTTTGAATCTTTAAGGAGCTATTTACCCAATAGGAGTTTCTCCAGATTTTTCTAAGATATTAAATGATTTATTAATGGGTTTTAAATAAAAGAAAAGTGGAGGGAAGATATTTTTGCATTTTCTAATGAACTTTCCAAATTTCCATTTTTCATTTTCTCTCATCTTTTTTCTCAAACCAAACACCTTTTCTCCAGAGCTTTTCCCTCTGGTTTTGTCACCTAAATAACTCATTTCAATTCTCTTTTGATCTTCAATCATCTCTTCAACAAAACCTTTGCATTTGCTAAGACGCAGTGAGGTGGAGTTTGGGATTGAGCTGTATGAGAATACAACTCATGTGTCCATTACCCCTTATAGAATGGCACCTAAAGAGTTGAAGGAGCTGAAGACGCAGTTGCAAGAGTTGCTTGATCGTGGTTTCATTCGGCCGAGTGTGTCACCTTGGGGTGCACCGGTCTTGTTTGTGAAGAAGAAAGATGGCACTATGAGAATGTGCATTGATTACCGTCAGCTGAACAAGTTGACTATCAAGAATCGGTATCCTTTGCCGAGAATTGATGATCTCTTTGATCAATTTCGGGGAGCAGCTGTGTTCTCTAAGATTGACTTGAGGTCAGGATATTATCAGTTGAAGGTAAAGGATGTGGATGTGCCTAAGACAGCTTTCAGGACAAGGTAAGGGCATTATGAGTTCCTTGTGATGCCGTTTGGGTTGACAAATGCTCCTGCTGCTTTCATGGACATGATGAATCGTGTGTTTCATGAATACCTGGATAAGTTTGTTGTGGTGTTCATTGATGATATCCTCGTGTACTCGCGTACTGAGTAGGAGCATGAAGAGCATTTGAGGATTGTGTTGCAAGCTTTGTTGGAGAATCAGCTTTATGCTAAGCTGAGCAAGTGTGAGTTCTGGCTTAGAGAGGTGGTGTTTCTTGGTCATGTGGTTTCTGCTGAAGGGATTCGTGTTGATCCTCAGAAGATTGAGGCGGTGATGAATTGGAAGGTTCCTAAGTCTGTTCATGAGGTTCGTAGTTTCCTTGGTTTGGCGGGATACTACCGGAGGTTTGTGGATGGATTTTCGAAGATTGCTGCACCTTTGACAAAGTTGTTGCAGAAGGATGTTAAGTATGAATGGACGGAAGCGAGACAGCAGGCTTTTGAGAAACTTAAGGCAGCTTTGACGGAAGCTCCTATCTTGGTTCAACCTGAATCAGGGAAAGAGTTTGTGGTGTATAGTGATGCGTCCTATGTTGGTTTGGGATGTGTGTTGATGCAAGAGGGTAAGGTGGTGGCTTATGCATCGCGGCAGTTGAAGGTGCATGAGCGCAATTATCCTACGCATGACAGGGAGTTGGCTGCGGTGGTCTTTGCTTTGAAGATCTGGAGACATTACCTGTATGGTGAGAAGTGTACTGTGTACACGGATCACAAGAGTTTGAAGTATCTGATGTCTCAGAAGGAGTTGAATCTTAGGCAGCGACGTTGGGTGCAGTTGCTCAAGGATTATGATTTGACGATTGAGTATCACCCTGGAAAAGCTAATGTTGTAGCGGATGCCTTGAGTAGGAAGGTAGCTGTTGAGTTGAGGGTTATGTTTGCCAGTTTGAGTATTTCGCGTGATGGTGGTCATGTGGCTGAGTTGCAAGTGAAACCATCTTTGGTTCAGTTGATCAAGGAAAAGCAGTTGCTTGATGATTCCTTGGTACCTCATGTTCAGGATATCGCGGAGGGTAGGCCTTCGGATTTCTATTTTAATGATGATGGAGTGTTGTGTTTTGGGAGTCGGATAGTAGTGCCCAATGATGTTGAGTTGAGGCTTGCTATTCTGACTGAAGGTGATAGTAGTCCTTTTGCTATGCACCCAGGTAGTACTAAGATGTATCGTGATCTTCGTGATGAGTACTATTGGGTGGGTTTAAAGAAGGATGTTGCGGAGTTTGTGAGTAAGTGCATGGTGTGTCAGCGAGTTAAGGCTGAGCATCAGGTTCCTTCAGGTTTGTTGCAACCATTGAGAATCCCTGAATGGAAGTGGGAAAGGATTACCATGGATTTTGTATCTGGTTTACCTTTGTCACCATCGAAGAAGAATTCGGTGTGGGTGATTGTGGATCGCTTGACGAAGTGTGTGCATTTCTTGCCTGTGCATACTACGTATTCTTTGGATAAGCTTGCGGAGCTGTACATTGCTGAGATTGTGCGGCTGCATGGTGTGCCTAAGTCGATTGTGTCGGATAGGGATCCGAGGTTTACATCGCGTTTTTGGCAGTGTTTGCATCGAGCTTTGGGTACACGGTTGATTTCAGTACATCTTATCATCCTCAGTCGGATGGTCAGTCCGAGCGTGTTATTCAGATTTTGGAGGATATGTTGAGGTGCTGCGTGATTGAGTTTCAGGGCTCTTGGGAGAAGCATTTGCCTTTGGTGGAGTTTGCTTATAACAATAGTTATCAAGCAAGTATTCAAATGGCACCTTATGAGGCTTTGTATGGGAGGAAGTGTTGGACTCCTCTTTGTTGGGCTGAGTCGGGTCAGAAGTTGGTTTCGATGTCGGCTTTGTTGAAAGGAACCACCGAGAAGGTGAAGCTCATTTGTGAGCGTTTGAAGGCAGCTTCTGAACGGCAAAAGTCTTACGCAGATTTGAAGCGTAAGAAGGTTGAGTATGCGGTGGGTGACCGTGTGTTTTTGAAGGTTTCGCCTTGGAAAAAGGTGATGAGGTTTGGCCGGAAGGGTAAGTTGAGCCCTAGGTACATTGGACCATACGAGGTGATTGAACGTGTGGGTCCTGTTGCGTACAAGTTGAGGTTACCTCAAGAGTTGGAAAAGATTCATGATGTGTTTCATGTTTCTATGCTTCGGAAGTATAGATCGGATCCTTCGCATGTGATGCCTGTGGAAGAAGTTGAATTGAATCCGGATTTGACCTATGATGAGGAACCGGTGAGGATTCTGGATTCGGATAGCAAGGTTCTTCGTGGCAAGACCATTGAGTTGGTAAAGGTGTTGTGGAGGCATCGTGGTGTTGAGGAAGCCACGTGGGAACGGAAGGATGACATGCTGAAGCAGTTTCCGTATCTCTTTCCTTTAGGTAAATTTCGAGGACGAAATTTCTTAAGGGGGGAGAGTTGTAACGCCCCAGTTTTGGGCTTAGGAGTTTTGGGATTCGGACCGGTTCGGTCGGAGTGCGGTTCGAATATATAAAAGTGAATTTAGGAAAGCCTAGTTCGGGTTGCATTAAAAATATGGAAAAATGTCTTAAAATCCTCTTTTATTATATATAAGTGAATGGTGAAATCAATTTTACAAAATGAGGTTTGGAAGGGTGACATTTTGGCTAGTGACCAAAATGTAATTTTCGAAAACTGTGTGACTGTTTTAAAAAGGATTAAAATTTTGAATCTTTAAGGAGCTATTTACCCAATGGGAGTTTCTCCAGATTTTTCTAAGATATTAAATGATTTATTAATGTGTTTTAAATAAAAAAAAAGTGGAGGGAAGATATTTTGGCATTTTCTAACTAACTTTCCAAATTTCCATTTTTCATTTTCTCTCATCATTTCTCTCAAACCAAACACCTTTTCTCCAGAGCTTTTCCCTCTGATTTTGTCACCAAAATAACTCATTTCAATTCTCTTTTGATCTTCAATAATCTCTTCATCAAAACCTTTGCATTTGCTAAGGGGATTTTCAAGAATTTGGTTCCAAAAAGGGAGAAAACTCAAGTTTGGAGGTAAGAACGTCCTTCTCCTCTAAACTCTCAGTTCTTTACTGAAATTCCCAAGTTCTCAATCCTTAATTTGTGTTTTATAAATGGTTTTAAGGTTGTGTTCTTGATCTTGGCTTTTAAATGAAAGATTTGGTTGATTTTTGTTAAAATTCGTGTGATCTGTTTGGACAGTGTTTTGAGGTGTCTTTTTGATGTTAAATGAATGATAAATTGATGACAAATTGAGGTTTAATCAATGCAATCCCAGATAGGTTGAATTTCCTAAGTTTAGCTTGAGTTCTTGGTTGTTTTTGGAGTGATCTTGTTGATCTGTTATAGCTGGAGGTATAAGGCTGATGTTAGATCCTTTTTGGATGTTAATTGATGTTTAAGGATGGTTAGATTTGATGGATCTTGGCTGGGTTATGTTGTGGAGTTGTTTGGATGCATTTTCGGTTGTGTTTGGTAGCCAAAAATGGAGTGTGGATGAGAGCAGCGAGTTTAGGTGCTTTCATTGAAGATATTAATGCATGATGATGCATTAATCCTCTGCTTTGATGTGTTTAAAAAAGGGGAGTCATCTTTGGATCCTAGTGGTGGTGATCCGGAAGCTTGATTGGTGTTTCGGCAAGTGGCGAAACGGAATTGGTGAGTGGAATTTGGTTTTCAGCTTTGAAACCAGTGTTTTGAAGGTTTGGGAGCTTAGTTTAAGTCTAAGCAACTTAGCTAAGCTCAAGAGTAAGTTTTCGGGGAAACTCTCTTGGTGATGAACCATGGATTGGTTGTATGCAATGTGGTTTGTTTGCATGTTTTAAATCCTGTTTTGAAAGCATATTTAGCATGTTTATTTGCTGAGATCATAAGCCATGTGTTGAAGGATGCTCAAGGTAAGAGATCCTTGTTTTTGAACATTGTTTTAATGTGGTTTGATGCTTAAAGATGCATGATGTTTATGGCTTTGTTAAATGCTTTAAAACAGTGGAATATTGTGGTTAATGATGCATATTGACAAGTGATGGTTAAGGTCACAAAGGTGGTTAAAAGTCCTTGTGTGAGCCTTGTTTATTTAAGAGCAACATGGTGGTTAAAAGTCCATGGTTGGCTCTTGGTTAAGATCACAAAGGTGGTTAAAAGTCCTTGTTTGAATCTTGTGAATTTTATGAACAACATGGTGTTTAAAAGTCCATGGTTGGTTCTTGGTTATGGTTACAAAGGTGGTTAAAATTCCTTGTGTAAGCCTTGTTTACTTAAGAACACCAAGGTGTTTAAAAGTCCTTGGGAGATTCTTGTTAAGGACACAAAGGTGTTTAAAAGTCCTTGTGTGGTCCTTGCCATGGTGTTTAAAAGTCCATGGGTTAAGGACACAATGGTGTTTAAAAGTCCATGTGTGGTCCTTGGAAATTATAAGATCACAATGGTGTTTAAAAGTCCATGTGTGGATCTTATGTGAAATGTATCACTTGTTGCCAATATGACATGATATGAACTTGAAGCATGATTTTCTTGTTTTAAATGCTTATGAGCATGATTAAATGTTGTTTTGAAGTAAGGTTTATAAAGGTGTTTTATAAATGCATTATTGTGTGGTTTTAAATGAGCATTCCTCACTAAGCTTTTGCTTACGCTCTCTCTTTTCTTAAACCAATAATGCAGAGCATTAAAGTGCATTGAGGGCAGCAAGGAGGGCAAGAATCCAAGTGGTGAACTAAGCTCAAGTATGGTGAAGGTTTCTTAAACACTATTAGCTTTTGGCATTTGGCAATGGGGGACCTATGTTGTTGTTTTGGGAGATGTTTTGGACTCCCTAAGTTGGATTTATGTTGTTGATAATGTTTGAGATTGTAATTGGCCTTTGTGATGTGGTTTTGGTTTAAAGTTGCTTGAATGGTTTTCTAAGTAGGATGCATGCCTATAGAATTGGGGATTTTCATAATTGATGCCATGTTGTTGTTTGGTTGATGAAATTATGTTCCTTGTATGTTGAATGACTTGCTGGTAAAATTTGGTGGCTTTTGGAGCTTGTTAGATAGGTCAATTATGTGATAAACCAGCAACTTTTCTGCAATCTGGGCAACCTGTTTCGGAACAGGTGCTACCGTATCGGAACGGGGGCCTGAAATGGCCTGGGCGTTCCGAAACAGAAGGAACTGTTCCGGAACGGTTTGGCCTCTGCCAGGCCCTGTTTCGGTACCAGTTGCGGAACGGTCCCGCGTTTCGGAACGGGTCTTCCCTGTTCCGAAACACTCGACCGTTGGGCAGTGAAATTGTTGGTTATATGTTTTGGAATGTTTGCATTTTAGTCGTAAACTTTGTTTTGCAATTAAATGAGTTTGAGATGTCCGTTTGAGCTGAAATTTGGCAGAGAAGCATGAAATATGATTAATCATATAATGGTAACTTTAATTTGGATTAAGTCCTTATAATTTTCAGAATTTACAGTTTAGTCCCTAAAGTTGTATTTTGTGCAATTGGGTCCCTAAATGTTCTATTATGGTTATGATCTTTGAGTATGTTGATTGTATGATCATATCTAGGGATAATATGCATTTAGACAAGTTTAAAAAGAAAAAAAGGGTCGTTAATCAAGGTTGACTTTCGGGTTGACTTTGGTTTTCCCCGTGTAAACTTCTTAATTCGGTTCATCCATCTGGGCTGGGTTAAGGGGGTTACAGGGAGCATTCATCAAACCAAACGGCATCACAAGAAACTCATAATGCCCATACCTCATTCTGAAGGCTGTCTTTGGCACATCCACATCCTTCACCTTCAACTGGTAATACCCTAACCTTAAGTCAATTTTAGAGAACACAACCGCTCCCCGAAATTGATCAAAACTATCATCAATTCTCAGCAATGGATACCGATTCTTGATAGTCAACTTGTTAAGCTGACGGTAATCGATGCACATTCTCATAGTGCCATCTTTTTTCTTCACAAACAAGACCGGTGCACCTCAAGGTGACACAATCGGCCGAATGAAACCACGATCAAGCAACTCCTGAAGTTGCGTCTTTAGCTCCTCCAACTCTTTAGGTGCCATAAGGTAAGGAGTAATGGACATTGGAGTTGTGTTTTCATACAACTCAATTCCGAACTCCACTTCGCGATTAGGAGGCAATCCAGGCAACTCCTCCGGAAACACACCAGGAAACTCTCGCACAGTCCTGGTATCTTGCACTCGCAACTCCTTAGAGTTAGGATTCATCACAAAGTCTAGATAGGCTTCACGACCTTGCCTCAGCATCTGGCTCGCTTCCAATGTAGACACCACATTGGCAAGAAACTTCACATTCTCACCCACCACCACTACCTTATAGTCATCCGCAAGCTTCAATGAAACTCGCTTATTCTCAAAATCCACCACAGCTCGATGTTCAACAAGCCAATCCATACCAAGGATCACATCAAAACCATAGAAAGGCAATTCCATAAGATCAACATGAAAAACATGGTCTTGCACAACCAAGGGACATTTTCTATAAAGCTTTCGTGTCACAACAGTCTCACCAAAAGAACTAGTTACACGCATACCAACATCCAAAGACTCAACAGGCAAACCTAGCAATTGAGCATGTTCACGCAATATGTATGAGTGTGTAGATCCAGAATCAATCAAGGAAAGTAATGACAAGGATTGCAAAGTGAAAGTACCTGCTATCACATTTGTGTCATTCCTCCCCTCCCTATGAGCAAACACTCGGGCCTGGCCACCACCCTCAGGCTGAACAGCCACCACATGAGCCACATTCCTTCCACCATCCTCTCTGCGCTGGAAGTTACCACGGCCGCGCCCATGACCTCTCTGTGGTGCAACAACTCCAGGAGCACGTCCCTGACCACCACCGGCCAACAGTGGACACTCCCTCCTCATGTGATCCGCCGAACCACGGTTCCAGCACGAATTACCGGTCACCACAACAGGAGCCTGCACCTCTCTCGCTGCCCGAGGACAATCACGCCTCAAATGACCACGCGATCCACACGCCCAGCATGTGTTCTGATCAGCTCTCGCCATGTCTCCCTGAACAAGCGCACCTTGCCCTCCACCACCACGCCTAGCCGAAGACTGATACCTCCGATCACGTCCTCTCTTGTTCCGTCCAACACTGGAACTATACTCAGCAGCTCGCTTTCCCGAGCTAGAACCAACACCTCTAGAAGATAAACTCAGATTCAGCTCAATATTCTTCGCTCTACTAACCAACACATCAAAGTCAGTGTACTCAGTGGCCAGCATATAGGTCTTCACATCCGTTGCCAAACCATTACGGAAACGTTCACACCTCTCCCGCTCATCAGGAATAAGCTCAGGTGCGTACTGACTGAGACGGACAAACTGAACCTCGTACTCAGCCACTGACATACTCCCTTGAGTAAGAGACATGAACTCCCTTTTCTTTTCATCCAGGTATCGCACACCCAGATACTTCCTCTTGAACGCGTTCAGAAAGAACGTCCAAGTTACATCAGCTTCCTCCATTCCGGAGACAGTGGTCGTCCACCAGGTATACGCATCATCATGCAACAGCGATACCACACAGCCTAGCTTCTGCACATCATTGCAGTTCATTTGTCCCAAAATTCTCTTGGTACTTTCCAACCAAGACTCAGAACCCTCCGCAGACAAACCTCTGAACTCAGTCCCTCCCAGACTGCGCAAACGTTCCAAAGGTAGTCTAGCATTAGCATCACCCTGATGCCCAGCTCCATGAGCCCCAGCTACCGCTGCCTGAAAGGCTCCAGCAATAGCCTGAATCAGCACTGTCATGTAAGGAGCAGCTTGTCCCTGCCCAGCTTCAGGTCCAGCGACCCCAGCACCAGCTCCATCACCTCCAACACCACCACCACCGGGTGGAAGAGGTAAATCCACTACATTTTCCGCATTCTCTTCATTCTCGTTTTGAGCCATAGCTCGCGTATTAATCCTCGTCTCTCTACGAGGTCCCATTCACTAAACAATGCACTAACACAAATGCAATAAACATAATCAGGCTCAGCAAGGTAAGAAATCCAAGTACTCAAGCTCACTTCCAATTAAAAACAAATCATTTCATTAGTTTTGATATGGCAATGGGTCCCTCTAACATGCTTCACCCCAGCATACATCACAGTTGCAACATACTTACAATTCACATATCATATTTTCACTCAAAAAGCATACAAAGCAATCATACACATATCACTTACATAACCATTCCCAATTACTCGAGAACTCAGCTCTGATACCACCAAATGTAAACCCCTTAGCCCGGCCTAGACGGTTGACCCGAACTACGAAGATTACACGGGGAAAACCAAAGTCAACCCGAAAGTCAACCTTGATTATCGACCCTTTTTCTTTTTAAACTTGTCTAGATGCACATTAACCCTAAGCGTACTCTTGAGATAAGCATAGTCAAAATCACAACAATCGGAAAGCAAAAAGGTACTCAATTACACAACATACGAATTTAGAGACCAAATTGTAAATTCTGGAAATTAAGAGGACTTTACCAATTTTTAAGATACTATTATGAAATTAGTCATGTTTCATGCTTCTCTGCCAAATTTCACCTCAAACGGACATCCCAAACTCAAGCAATTGCATTGACGAAGTTCAGGACTAAAACGTGAAGATTTCAAAACATAAAAACCATACAATTTAGTGCCCAACGGTCAAGTGTTTCGGAACTGGGGCTGACCATTCCGAAACGCAGGACCGTTTCGAAACCCGTTCCGAAACAAGGCTTGGCAGTAGCAAAAGTGTTTCGGAACGGCTCTACCCGTTTCGAAACACCAAGGCCATTTTAGACCCCTGTTTCGAAACAGTAGTACCCGTTCCGATACGGGCTACCCAGAAGTGCAGAAATTTTCTAGTTTAACACATATTCGAACCATCAAACACATCCCTATGACCTCCTAATCATGCCAACAAGTCATCATACATTAAAGGAACATATTTGCATCAACAAAACATGCTCATGGCATCAACTAGGGAAATTCTCAATCAATAGGCATGCAACCTATTCCCAAAACCAACCAAACATCAAATCATCAAGGCAAACACCAAAATGGCCAATTACATATCCAAAAACATCATAGGCATCTTGCCAAACTTAGGGAGTCCGGAACATCTCCCAAAAACACAACCTAGGTTCCCATTGCCAATTACCAAAAGCTAGTAGTGTTGTAAAAATAGTCACAATACATGAGCTTAGTCTTTCTCTTGGATTCTTGAGCTCCTTGCTGCCCTTAAAGCACTTCAATTCTCTGCATTATTGGTTAAAGAAAGAGAGTGTAAGCACATATGCTTAGTGAGAAATGCTCTAATGAAACAACACAATAATGCACTTTATAAATCACCTTTCAAGGCTTTTAAATTCATAAACATCATTACTCTTGAAACAATTCATACACAACAAGCATCTCATGCTTCATTACATCAACATGTCATATTGGCTTTCAAGTGATACCATAACCATTTTCACGATAAAACACAATCGGATACGCGGATTACAAGCGTTGTCCCATACGCTTCATACACACTACCAAGCACACAAGGTGGAGTTTACCTGTACAATCTCAACCCCTCAACACTCGTGATGGAGCTTAACGGTACAATCACAACCCCTCCACATCACTCATTGGTAGTTGTATAACATCACTAACGAGAACACGGAACACACAACACAAGATCTACACATGGCATTTTAACCACCATTATGATCTTAGACATCTCGTTAGTGTACTTGGATGGAGTTTACGCTACCATTACAACCCCTCAACATCTAAGGCGACTTTTTTCACAGTGCACCCAATCCTATATCCGGCTAACTATATCTGATTCAAGTACTTTTAAACCAACACATCACTTGCCAATATACATCATTTACCATCATCAATCCAATGTTTTAAAGCATTAAACAAAGTAATTAAACAGTCATGCATCACTATGCATCAAACCACATTTATCAATGTCAAACCAAGGATCTCTTACCTTGAGCATCCTTCAACACATGGTTTTCGAAATCAGCATTAAACATGCTAAAATATGCTTTCAAAACAAAATTTAAACATGCAAATTAAACACATTGCATCCAACCATCTCATGGTTCATCAAAGAGAGAGTTTCTCCGAAAACTTACTCTTGAGCTTAGTTAAGTTGTTTAGACTTAAAATAAGCTCCCAAAATCCTTCAAACATTGGTTTC
This sequence comes from Hibiscus tridactylites, assembly GCA_958450335.1. Classification (NCBI taxonomy): domain Eukaryota; kingdom Viridiplantae; phylum Streptophyta; class Magnoliopsida; order Malvales; family Malvaceae; genus Hibiscus; species Hibiscus tridactylites. The sequence goes on from OY288269.1 coordinate 34,078,379, forward strand.
AAAGCTGAAAGCCAAACTTCACTCACCAATTCCGTTTCCCAAGCTTGCTGAAATACCGTTCAAGCCTCCGGATCAACACCACAAGGATCCGAAGATGTCTCCCCTGTTTTAAACACATCAAAGCAGAGGATTAATGCATCACCATGCATTTAAATCTTCAGCCATTACACCTAAACCCGCTGCTCTCACTAAAACACACATTTCGGCTACCAAACACAACCAAAAACACATCCAAACACTTCCACAACATTACCCAGCCAAGATTCATCACTTCTAAACATTCTTAGACATCAATTAACATCCAAAAAGGACCTAATCACGTCCTTATACCTCCAGCTATAACAGAGCACCAAAATCACCCCAAAAACCATCATTTTCACAAGTAAAAACTTAGGAAAATCAACCTATTCGGGATTGCATTGATTAAACCTCAATTACAATCATTAAACATCCAAAATACATTAAAAAGGCATCTCAAAACAGAGCCCAAACAACCTCCACGAAATTCTTCAAGATTTGATCAAAATCTCAAGTTTTAAGCCAAGATCAAGATCATAACATTAAAACATTTAATAAAACTTAATTTAAGGATTTAGAGCTTGGGAATTTCAGTAAAGAACTGAGTATTTAGAGGAGAAGGACGTCCATACCTCTAAATGTGGATTTCTCCTTGTTTAGAGCTAAAATCCTTGAAAATCCAATATGCAAATGAAGAGGATTTGATGTATAAATGATTAGGAACCATTTGAGGATTGAAATCTCATCATTTGGTGTGAAAATAAAAAGAAAAGCTGTTGTGGAAATGTGTTTGGCTGGGGGAATTTTGAGAGAAAATGAAATGGGAAAATTTTAGCAAAAGTTAGTTGTGAAACTAAAATATGTTTTTTCCCTCTTTTCTTTTTTATTAATTAAATATTAAACGAGTCTTTAAAAATCAAGAAAAATCTGGAGAAATCCTCCCTTGGGTAAATTAGCTCCTTAAAGATTCAAAGTTTCAATCCTTTCAAAACAGTCACGAACTTTTCAAAAATTACATATTAGTCACTAACTCGAAATGTCATATTTCCAAGCCTCATTTTGTAAAATTGATTTCACCACTCTCTTATATATATTAAAAGAGGATTTTTAGATATTTTTCCATATTTTTAATGCATCCCGAACTAGGTTTTCCCTAACACCACCTTTAATATTCGAACCGAAAATCAGACCGGTCCGGTTCAGACCCTAAACTTCCAAGCCCAAAATTGGGGTGTTACAATATAATTGTTCACAAGCATGCACACACTACATGAGAATTATAGCAAGGTTCCGCATGAATTCTGAATTATCCAACAAGGTGTTGCTCACAATAGGGAATGAATGGTAGGTAAGGGAAAGTTCATTGTTTTAAGCCAAACAAAAATAATTCATTTTCTTTTAGGTCTGAATTGCTTGAGGGCAAGAAAAAACTTGAGTTTGGGAGTGTGTTGAGTGTGTAAAAGTTCTATAATTTACCCCCTATTTAACCCATATTTCTGCTGCATTCAAGCATAATTCATTGCATTTAGGTTAGATTTCATTTATACATCACAAATTTATTAAATGGCACAGTTTCTACTGAAAGTGGTTGCTTTTGCAGGTAGCTGCTGTAGCAGATGGAGAAGAAGACGTTGGGCAGTGAAGAAGCAGAGCTGGAACTGGTTGTGCAGACGAGGAGGATGATGCTACCATGGCCGTTGCCGTGGCAGCTAAGGACGACAGCAGTGGTGAGGAGAAGAAGCAAAGTGGGCCTCGACAGAAAGAGAAAATTAAGCCGGTCTGTCGTGGAGCACCCTTATATTTTTCCAAGCCCCAGATCAGAATGAAGGCCAAGCCCTAAGTTCAAGGAAGAAACTCCAAGCAAGAAGGAAGGACGAATTAAAGACATATGCTCTGAAGATTTAGTCTTTAATAGAGTTGTACTTTAATTTAAACTTGTATTCTTGCCATATTAAAAACCTTGAACCCAAGGCCTATATAAAGGCATGCAATTCGACCTAGGAGAGGATATCTTCATCTCTAGCCTTCTTCCTAAAACCCTAGCTGTTCTCCCCTTCTCAACATGTTCTAAACTTCCCCTAGGGCCACGGGTTGATTTGTAAAGTAGTTGCAAGGATTGCATTTGTTTTAGGAATTTTTTTTCAATAAAATAGACTTCAAGTTTGCTTATTCTAGTTTTCAACATTTTGCAAGAGTATCAGTTGAGCATTGTGAAATTATCTATTTACTTAATATCGAGAGAGTTAAGTATATGAAAGGAATAAGTGCAGGTTCTCCAGTTTATGGTTGAACTATCTCAGACCTAGGGATAGGACGAGGTTAAGTGGCTAAGGAAGAATTCAACAACATCGGTGTTCATCCTTTGATTCACGTCGGGAGGTATCATCAAAGACGTGTTCATCAACAGACTTGGACCTAGGGATAGGCCAAGGCATAGTAGGAATTCTTGCAAAGCTTGAAGTGCAAAGTTGTGTGATCGTTGCCGCGACTAACAACATACCGCGACCGCGACAGCTGCTGCCGCGACAGGGACGACGACAGAACAAATATTCCTAGACTTTGCAACACCTACCCTACTGAGCAATTCAATTCCGACCCATTCTCTCTATCTTGATTTCTTTAATCTTAATTTCCAGTTCTCTTTATTATTTTTGTGACAACAATTTAAACTATTCTTTTTCCTCTCGTGCAGTAATCCAATATGAAGCTATTAGCCCAGTCCCTGTGGAGATGATATCTGATACTTCCGTATCACTTTACTACTTGCGTCGTGTACACTTGCACTACATTGCGATAGACACTTTTACGCACAACAGCTACCCTAAAATCTCTGGAGACACAGATGGGCCAGGTTTCCCAAAATATCAAGCCAAGGCAAACATAAGATTCCCTAGTGATACTGAGGTCACTAGAAAACCCACACATGAGCAGTGTAAAGCAATTACAACTAGAAGTGGGAAATAGTTACAAGGGCCGGAGATGAAGAGCATACCAAGTGAGGAATCGACCCTAGATACACCTGCCGTGAACACTGCCACGGAAGAGGAAGAACAACCTGTTGTTGACACACCTTCCGTGACAGCAGAAGAGACAGAGGAGCAAACAAAGGATGCTGAAGAACCTAAACCTCCTCAGATCTGAATACTATGTGAAGGACGTCTTGGAGATTACCGTCCTCCACCTCCTTCTCCACAGCGGTTACAAAAACAGAAACAGGAGTACCAGCTCAAAAAGATTTATGATATTTTTAAACAGGTTCACATTAACATACCATTGTTAGAGGCCATCAAGCAGATGCCCGATTATGCGAAATTTCTCAAGGACGTCATGTCAAAGAGGTCCAGACTTGGGGAATTCAAAATGGTAAAGATGACATAAGGATGCATGACTATCTTACACAGGCATCCACTCCAGAAGAAGAAGGATCCTGGGAGCTTCATCATACCATGCATAATTGGCGACAAATTCGTGGGTAAGGCATTTTGTGATCTTGGTGCTAGCATAAATATAATGTCCAATTTTGCGGAGACCCTTCCTAGCCACAGGCAGAACTGTGATCGATGTGGAGAAAGGAGAACTGACCATGAGATTGAATGATCAATAAATCAAATTCAATGTTCTCCAAGAAATTAAACATGCTAATGCAGAAGAAGAGTGCAAGGCAATCTCTAAAGTAATCCTTGACCAACCCTGCATCAGATCAAGCTGCCACGACAGAAATATTGGTCACTTCCACAGAAGTCACCTAGAAGAATGTCATGGCAGCAATGACGACAATGACTCCTCCGACTCAGAAACATCCGACACTAAAGGTCCTGAGGAGGTAAATTGGATAGGCAATCGTCCAGGTAAGTTCTTCGAGCCTCTTAATTATACCTCGAATGAACATATAATCCAGAAGCCTTCGATTGAAAAGCCACATGTTCTAGATCTTAAGCCCATGCCAGTGCAGCTTCAATATGTCTTTCTTGGTTTAAATGATACGTTACCCGTAATCATCTCTTCCAAGTTAATGCAAAAATAGAAGCAGCAGCTAATATGAATGCTACATCAGCATAAGAAGGCCATTGGATGGTCTATAGCTGATATGCAAGGCATCAGTCCGGCATTGTGCATGCACAAGATTCTCTTAGAGGATGATCATAAGCTGACTATTAATGCCTAGAGACGTTTGAACGAGGCTATGCATGAAGTGGTGAGAAAAGAGATTATCAAATGGCTCGACGCTGGAATCATATACGCCATCTCGGATAGCAAGTGGGTGAGCCCGGTGCAATGTGTGCCCAAAAAGAGAGTCATAACCATGGTAACTAACGAAGAAAATGAACTAATCACAACCAGGACTATGACCGGTTGGAGGGTTTGTATGGATTACCGGAAGCTTAACAAAGCTACCCGGAAGGATCATTTCCCCTTACCTTTTATTGATCAAATGCTTGATAGATTAGCGGGGAAACCTTACTATTGTTTTCTTGATGGTTACTCAGGTTATAATCAGATAGAAATTGCACCAGAGGATCAAGAGAAAACTACCTTCACATGCCCGTACGGCACCTATGCTTTTCGGAGAATGCCATTTGGGCTCTGCAATGCACCATCAACATTTCAACGGTGCATGATGGCAATATTCTCTGATATGGTGGAGGATTTCCTAGAGATATTCATGGAAAACTTTTTCGTCTTTGGAGAAAATTTTGAATGTTGTTTAGGCAACTTACAGAAGGTTCTTGAAAGATGCGAAGAGGCGAACCTAGTTTTGAACTGGGAAAAGAGCCACTTCATGGTGGATGAAGGGACTAGGCCACAAAGGGAGATGTCGCGGCATAGAGGTGGACAGAGCCAAAATAGAAGTCATCGAAAAGCTGTCGCCACCCACCATAGTCAAAGGGATTTGAAGTTTCTTAGGGCATGTCGGGTTCTATCGATGATTTATTGCAAATTTCTCGAAGATTATCAAACCCTTATGCCACCTATTGGAGCAGAATCGCCCCTTTGATTTTAATACTGAATGTACTGAGGCATTCAGAATTCTGAAGGAGAAGCTGGTAACAGCCCCGATCGTACAGCCACCAAACTGGAGTTTGCCATTCGAGATAATGTTTGATGTCAGTGACTATGTTGTCGATGCAATACTAGGGCAGAGGTAGGATAAGCTCTTCTATGTGATTTACTATGCCAGCAAAACACTGAATGATGCCCAAGTCAACTACACCACGATAGAGAAAGAACTGTTAGTAGTGGTGTTCTCAATTGACAAGTTACGTCCATGCATACTTGGAACAAAGGTGGTGGTTCATACAGACCATTCGGCACTAAAGTATCTGTTTACGAAAAAGGATCAAAACCTAGATTGATATGTTGGATTCTGCTACTACAAGAATTTGACATTAATATCAAGGATAAAAATGGAATAGAGAACCAAGTAGCAGACCACTTGTCGAGGCTGGAGACGGGAAGGAGTCGATCCACATACAGGACCAACATATTGGAGACCTTCCCAGATGAGCAGTTGTTTGCTGCCACCAGCTCTACCGTGGCAGCCATGGCGGCAGGTAAGCTTTCTGAAACCCCTTGGTACGCTGATTTTGTTAATTACATTGTTAGTGGGGTACTACCTCCTGAACTTAATTACCAAGCAAGGAAGAGGTTCCAAAATGATGCAAAACAATATTATTGGGACGAACCTCTTCTTTTCAAACACTATGCAGATCAGATTATCAGGAGATGTGTGCCACAGGAAGCTGTGCTTCACCACCGCCATGCTTCCCCATATGGAGGACACCTAGGTGGAAACAAAACTGCTGCAAAGGTTCTGCAATCCGGACTCTATTAGCTCACATTGTTCAAGGATGCACAAGCTTTTTACAAAGGCTGTGACAAGTGCCAAAGGACTCTGAACATATCGAGAAGGCATGAGATGCCACTACAAAACATATTAGAAGTCGAAATCTTCGGTGTACGGGGAATCAACTTCATGGGACCATTCCCAGCATCTTGTGGGAACTTATACATCCTACTGGCAGTGGATTATGTGTCGAAGTGGGTAGAAGCAATCGTCACTCAGAAAAATGACGTCAAAATTGTTCAAAGATTTCTTCACAAGAACATCTTCTCCAGATTTTGCATTCCAAGGGCGATAATTAGTGATGAGGGGAGACACTTCGATAACAGGGTTATTGTTGTTGCCTTGAGAAAATACGGAGTAAAGCACCGGATTGCAACAGCATACCACCCTCAAACCAATGGGCAGGCCGAGATATCCAACAGAGAAGTAAAGAACATACTTGAGAAGATGGTTAAACCCACTCGAAAGGATTGGTCTCTACATCTCAATGATGCACTCCGGGCCTATAGAACATCGTTCAAAACACCATTGGAGATGTCACCCTATAGCCTCATCTCTGGGAAAACCTGTCATTTACCTGTTGAGATAGAACACAAAGCTTACTGGGCTATCAAGGCAGTAAATATGGACTGGGATAAGGCAGGACATAAGAGGCTACTAGACTTGAATGAAATTGAAGAAATTCAAGCAATGGCCTACGACAATGCCAAGATCTACAAGGACAAAACCAAAAAAGTGGCACGACAGGAAGTTGCAGCCACGACAGTTCTACCCAGGGCAGCAGGTGTTGTTATTCAACTCTAGGTTGAAGCTTTTCCCAGGAAAGCTTAAATCTAGATGGTTCGGCCCTTTCCAGGTTCTCCAAGTTTTCCCCCATGGTGCCATTACAATCAAATCCCTAAAGAACGGGCACCAGTTCAAGTTCAATGGACAGAGACTCAAGCATTATAAGGGGACTAAAGCCCCAAGAATGCATGAAGTAGTTACTTTAGGAGATGCCCCTCAAGGCATCCCTAATTTAACTTAGTTTTTATTTTATTTTATTTTATTTATCTATTTATTAGGAATTAAGATTTTATTTATTTTATTTTAGGAACCAAGATTTTAGTTTAGTTTTTTTATTTCATTATTTTTAGGAAATAAAGGAAGCAAAGCAAAGAGAAAGAATAAACTAGCCCACCACATTCACAGCAGCCCAAAAATCCCAATGAACGAGTTTGTCGTCATAGCCTGTCACCAGCTGTCACGACAGACGCAGAGAAGACAGTCTGTCAAGGAGCTATCGTGACAGATATGCAAACGTATAACAGACGTGCAGCAGACATGGAAATGTGTGACAGACGCGTCAGAAACCGCGTAACAGTTGGCCCCGTTATTCGTGCCTGCCGTTACAGACCCAACGGGCAGAAAATTGTCATTCTATATAAACCCCCATTCCCTATTCATTTTTTATCTCATTCTCATTCTCTCTACATGCCTCTTTTATTTTAGATCTCAAAAAAAATATTTTTGCTACAGTCCTTGCAATGGCCAGCAGACACACCCGCCGCAGCACTACCTCCACTTCTGCCACGGTAGCATCCACCTCAAGTCACAACGCCATTCCCAACCGGTTCGCTTCCACCGAATCTGCCAAGAGGTACTACTGTTCCTTTCAAAAGAGGGAAATGTGGGAGGAACGAGGGTTCATCTACACACAACCCACAGGAGACCTAGGGCTAGAGAGCTTCACAGCCAAGAAAATTCAAGCCCTCAAGTGGTAGAAATTTGCTGCCCAACCCAAGGAGATGAATATAACCCTCGTCCGAGAGTTCTACGCTGCCATCGATGATAAAGATACCACGACAGTAACCGTTCGAGGCAAGCAAATCTCTCTTGAGCCTGCGTACATCAACACATTATATGGAATGTACGTGAGCAAGAGGGAGGATGCCCATAGGAGGTTCTTGAATAGTCTGTCGCCGGCAGACTGTGATGCTGTCATGGAAGAGGTCACAGAAGAAGGAACATAGTGGAACGACGAGCCTAAACACCGATTGACCGTGAGGAGAACCCAACTGACTCCACAAACCAAACTGGGGAATCACTTCGTCAAAAAGCGTCTCATGCCTACCTCCCACAAGAGCACTATCGACAGACTGAGGTTAGCCCTTGTCCATTCTATTTTAAACGAGCGGCAAATAAATGTTGGCCGCTATGTCCGGGACGGGATCCTCGAATGTGCGTTCTGACCGTCGGGCCCTCTCGTCTTCTCCTACCTCATCACCACCATTTGTTGGGGCAACAATGTACCGAAAATTGAGGAGGACGACAAGGTCCAAGGAAAGGGGTGGATGTAGCAAAAATATTTACAGTTTGATGGAGTTGAAAGCTGCCACCCCTCTGTCGTACATCAACCCATCTGCCACGACAGAACCGACGGCAGGCCCCAGCTCCCTAGAACTTGTCGCAGCAGAGCCACAGCAGACGACAACAACACATCCGGCCAGATTCTGTCGATGTTGAAAAGGATGGAGGAACGACAGCTCGGACTAATGAGTTTCATGAGGGACTTCACAGCCGCAACGGTAAATTTCATTCAAAATGATTTACATTTTACCCATATGCAATTCCCCTCCATTCTAGAAAACTTCTTTGTTGCCCCTACCCTTGCTGCGAGCCCAAAAAACCCCTCTGATGCCTCTACACCTACCCCTGCCACGACAGGCGAAGGCGGCAGACAGTCTGCCACTACTAGAGGAGAGAAGATGAAGGACCCCCTACCGGAGATCAACCCCAAGTACTTTGAAGGGTTCTCCTCCTCTTCCGTTTGGCAGGATTCTGACTCCGAGCCATCAGTTGCCTGAGACATCTCCAAGGATTTCCCTCCGATGAAAAGGAAGAAGTTGAATGAGACTATCGAAGGACCCTCCGGCCAAGGTAAATCTGCCAGCAGCAGCAGCTCTGACGATGATCATGAGGTCTTGGACAAGCCCCCACACATCTCACCAACCCGTGTCCAGCCACCTCGAGAGGTAAAGAAGAAAACGGCCTCTGCCTCCCCCAGCAACCTGCCATCCCCTGCCATGAAAGTCACTGCCCGTCGGCAGCTCCAAATCAGCAGCAGTAGCGACGACAGCTCCTCCACTTAAGTGCTTTTACTTATATTTTGTTTTCTTTGTTGTCTTATCTATTTTGTGATGTATTTGCTTTTTTTTGTTTTTTTGGTTTTTCATCATGTCATGCATTGAGCGCAATGCAACCCTCGAGTTTGGGGGTGACATCCCTCCATTAATGAAACTGATAGTTGTTTCTTAATTTGTGTCTCATTATTAGTTTATTTCTAGGTTTATTTTGTGTCAAAAAATTGATGAAAATAAAAACAAAAATTTGGCTTAAGTCTTTGAACTAAACTTACCTGTCGCGGCATACTCTGACGTGACGGTGCCTTTAGGAAGTTTTAGGAACTGTTTAGAGCCTTGCTATAATTCTGATCTATAAAACACTATTTGTGACTCTTATGCTATCTAGACTTCTATAGTACACTGGAATAGGAATGTTTACCCACTTGAGATTGCCCCTAGCGGTGCCTATCACTGGCTCTATGAAAGGAATAAAGGAAAGAAAGAATTCAGACTCATATGCTTGCAAAACTGCCTTGCACTGGTTTTAGGGAGATTTCTCTTTGAGCTTAAGTCAGAAAAAACTAAAGGAGCCTAAGAATTGCCTCCAGAAAAAAAGAATTGACATAAAACTCAAGTTTGTAAGCATGACTATTCCGGAAAACTAAAGGAGTCTAGGCACATATTTGTTCACAAAACCTGCACACACTGCACAAGAATATAGCATGGTTCCGAATAAACCCAGAAACACCCGACAAGGTATTTTTCTTGATAGGGTAAGTGTGGTAGGTAATGAAAAGTTCATTGAATTAAGCCAAACCAAAAAGTTTTTATTTTTAGGTAATAATTGTTTAAGGGCAAGCAAGAACTTGAGTTTGGGGGTGTGTTGAGTGTATAAAAGTTCTATATTTTACCCCTCATTTACCCATATTTATGTTGCTTTCAATCATATTTCATTGCATTTAGCATAGATTGTTGGGTCACGTCGGTACGCCCCGTGGCGCAATGAAAAAATTAATCTGACGTAATCCAGCCAGGATCCATATACAGGAATGAATCCGGGGTGAAAAGATGAAGAGTTACATTTTAAAACTCTGGAAACTAGAAAATCAACGGTATGTCGGAATAACCACGTCAAGTAAACCGGAATCGTCACAGGTTCACAACGACCTCTACGGAGTCCACCCGAACAAAACGAACAAAGTTTCCGCCTCCCTAACACTTAGGGATAAATTTCGACATGTTTGAACACCTTCCAAGGAGAAGTCGAAATCCCTCCAGGGATTCCTGAGGGAGTCTGCAATCGACCAGGGGTTCAACCGGGACTTGGATTCGAACTAGGGAATCGCCAGAAATTTTCCAGGGGGCAAGAGGAACACTAGAAAAATATCGAACAGCTTCTCAGAAGAAATTTGGACTTCTCAAAAATTCCAGAGGGAATTCCCAGGGATATGCCGAAATTTGCAAGGAGGAACAGGGATGATTTGGTTGCTAGCCCTTGTCCCTTAAATAGTATTCAGAGACTTAATTCTAGTTGAACTTTTTAAATCCAAGTTCAACCAAAATTCATAGAATCTAATTCTACTTGAAATTGGTTTATATTAAATATACATTATATTTAATAATATTAAATGAAATATATATATATATATATTTAATTATGTAGAATATTATTCTACATAAAACATGGATTTGAATATACATTATATTTAATCCAAATATATATATATTTATTATATAGAATCTCATTCTATCTTTATTTGGATTTAAATATATATTTTTAATTATGTAGAATCTAAATCTACATAAACTTGGAATTAAATATACATTATATAAATTCCAAATATATATTTAAATTTCTAAAATTTTATTCTATAATATTTAAGTCTCTAAATATTTTGCATGCTCTAAATAATATTTGATAAATACAATATTTATCCAATATTATTCTCATTTAAGGGGGTTGCCATTTCCCCTATCCCATAGGGGATTTTCGGCAACCTCCCTAAAATAGGGAGTATGGTTTCCAATTTTTGTTCGTTTCATTTGAAGGGTGTGACCCTTGTAGGTTCATGCAACGTTAGCAGCAAAATTAGAAGTGTTCTAATTTTACAAACAATGAGTGGCATCTAGCAATACATCATTGCTACCTAAGATGCATGAAGTCATGGTTTGACTTTCCTAATTCTTGAATAAACTTTCTTTATGTATTTTATCCTTTTGTTCTTTATATCTTAGATGAACACAAGTCATGAGTTAGTCACACTTGCGTTGTCCATCTAGTGTTTCTTGATGTCTTGAGTAGATTATTATAAACGAATCTCTATGATATCTCATATCATATATTCAAGCATGGCCATGCATTTTCTAATCTCACTCAATCAAGTGGCCGAAGATATTTCTCCCAATATGTAGGAGGGACAAATCCTTTCTTGATCAACCATATTTAACTACATAGGTCATCACGCATCCAATCATCAATCTTTATAATGTAGTCAGTTACGACACACGTTTGACTATGTCAAAATACGTAAATCTTTATGTTGAAATCATGTTGATCTCAAGTCTGAGGATTATACATATGTTTATCATGAGCAATGTTGTGACTGTCACATAATTACCCAAGAAACATGCTCATAGCGGGTCAATCCAGTATGTTGTTCTCTAACAAATACTTACGTGTTGATTTTGACATCTCTATGTCAATTACAACACTTGTTATCAATCAACCACATATTACTCTTTATATATTATCAATGTCTATACCCGTAATAATATTCGACTAAGGATTTTATATAACAATAATCGTATTATTGTATGGACATTATTATCCAATGGTTAGTTTGATGCACAGAAACATACCAAATGATAATAACGGCAATGCCATAACTTGATAAATCTAGTAAAATAGTATGTCTATTCAATCATCATATGATTGGTCTTTGGGCATACTCCAACAATCTCCCACTATCACTAAGACCAATCATTCTCGTATCTAATAGGATATGGCTTAATGTAACTGACATGCTTATGTTGTGTCAGAAGCTTTGTCAGGTAGTTGATAAAGTTATCAACTTTGTGCGTATGTTGCATACTTTCACATCTCCAAGATGTAAGTACTTTAGAATATGTTTGGATTTATTGATGAGATCTGGGTTTTATTTGCTTACGCAAAGGTTCCATCATAACATAGTTATGTAGCATCTAATATGCTGAGAACAACCCTTAGTTCAGAAGTGAACCCTTTAGATCCAAACATTCTTCATTATTGCTATGTCGACTGTAATACATTCAGCCTATGTTGTAGAGTTAGATATTGTCTCATGTTGCTAACTCACAGTATCTTTTATTAATGCAAAATGAATTGCGATCTTTAGTTCCTTTTGATGAGTATGTCATCTACATACAATACTTAGGAAAGTAACAATGCTCCCACTAGCTCTTTTGAAAACAAGACTCCCCTTTGTTTCTAGATAAACCAAACCTTTTGATTGTATCTCCTGAAACTAATATCCCAACCTCGAGAAGCTTGCCTTAGTCTACGGATAGACCTTTGTAGGTTATATACCTTCCAAGTGTTTATTAGAGTGACAAAACCTTCTGGATGTGTCATGTACACATCTGTTTCAAGTCTTCCCTTAGGAAAGTGGTTTTGACATCCCTTTATTTGATTTCATAATCATCGTGTGTAACTACTTGCAAGTGAGATTAAGATGGATTAAACATAGCTACAAGGAAGATGCTTTATCATAGTCTATACTATGAAGTTTGTCGAAAACTTTTAGCGACGAATCATCCTTTGTATGTTTTATCATCCATGTTAGGTTTTTCTTTTTGAAAAACTCATCCATACCTCTTAGGTTTTACCCTTTTAGGTAACCAAAGTCTATACTTGGTTTTAGACATGGATTCCATCTCATATCTCATGGCTCTTAGCCATTTCTCGAATTTTGGGCTCACCATTGCTTTCTGATAAGACCTAGTCTTTATCATGATCCGAAAAGAAGAGTGTTTCCATGTACGGATAGTGAGAAATCCATATTTCTCAAGTATATGGTATTCTCTTAAGGATCAACACAATGGTTGTGTTTTGTTCCAATGTTCCTTGATCATTTGTGGAACATTCTCAATCTTTGGTTCATAAATTTGTTGTCTAAAATTTCTTCACATTCCAAATTCCATTTTTTCCATTTGTGAGAGGTAATATCTTTTGAGAGAAACTCTCGTGTGAGCAAGAAACATTTTGTTCGCGTTGAAAAATGAAATCCCTTAGTGATAAGTATTCTCTTTCGAGATAAACTATCGTTTGACCAACAAATATTTTGTTCTCGTTAAAATTGAAGAAATAATATCCCTTTCTGAGAATTAATCTCTTTCAAGATAAACTCTCGTTTGAGAAACAAATGCTTTGTTCTCGTTAGGATAAACAACAAATGGAGTTTTTTAAGGTTCGAACTTTGTAAACATTTTAACATGCAAGTAACCTTAAAACTTCAAAGGTATTCTAGAACAATTCATAGTCCATATCTTATATGGCGTTTCGAACCAAGTTAAAAAACGATTAAGTATGAGAGTTGTTTTTCTATTATGTAAAGAAGTGGAAAATGACTCGTTCTGAATCAAAACATGTCTAACATATTTGATTCTCTTTCAAAGACTTTTCGTTCCACTTGTGGGACTTAATTATGGGATAATCTCATATTCTTTGAAAGTTCATCAAACTTTAAGTATTCTTGAATTTGATCTCATCAAATTACCTTAATACTTTTTACGAGTTTGAGATTAGTCATTTGTTTTATTTATCTTATAAATATTATTAATTTGATTAGTTTAAAGATCATTGATTCGTTGTGCCATAAGAGATTAAAAAAAATAACATTTATTTAAATAATCTAAAAATTAAAATATCTAGTCCTTACAATATAACTAAAACTTAGGCACAAAATAATAATCTTAAAACTAAAACAAATCTATTTAAGCAAAAACACATGTCCTAGTGGATGTTGTAGCAACTCTTGCTTTATTTCCATTCGCAGGTCCATGTCTATTTTGATGCCTCACTCGTTTTTGTTTTCTTGACTTATTGTAGGTGTGTGGGGCAGTTTCTCTTCCAATGTCTGGTCTTGCCGCAGTGGAAACATTTTCCATCCTTCTTGATTCCCTTCTTAGGTTTCAATGCCTCCTTTCCATCGGTTTTGGTCTTACCATCACCGTTAGACTTTGCTGGCGATTTACCTTTCTTCTTGCTCTTGTGGACCATCAGAACAGGTTTAGGTCCTACCTTCTTCAGGTTGATTTCAGCAGTTCTTCATTGCATCACATACAAGGTAAATATAAACGGTAAATAAATATGCAATTATTATAGCCCTTCTTAACCTAAGGCGACCCGTCCCAAGCCAATGGGAGGACCATTCTACTAAAGATAGAATCTGCTTCTGAAACGCCTGGTCCACCAAGGAAGGCCCACCACGCTACTATGTTGGCCCTTGCTTTATCTCCATGAGTATTTACAATTTTCAGAAACTTGCGTTACATGCGAGGGAGTGAGATGAGAAGAGAAGTACAATAGAAGATAGAGAAAGGCACGACACGCGGGCCGTATTTATAAAAACCAAAACTATAAAGGCTATGGGCTATAACCATGCAAAATAAACATCGTGCAATCTAACATGCATTTCAAACATCGTGCGAACAAAGTAACGACGTGTTTACGGAGTTTTAAACTGATTATCCCTATGTTGCGGTTAATGGGCCAAAAGAAGGATCACGAGGTTTCATAAACCATTTGCGTTAACGAACAAATGCACCAGGTAGGTCAACATGAAAGAGAGGTGGTGCACTAGGCACACTTAAGTACCAGGTCTTTGATGATGCCAATCATAGACATGCATTTTTCATAACGTTTAACCATAACTCTTATGGATTCACCGTGAAAGATAGTTTGATAACTTTTATCAAATTAGAAGCCCTTTCATAGATTTCATAAATCTATGAAACTACGAACAACTACTTGTTCTCTAGACTAACTATTTGTCTCAACATGTTAACATTTAACATTGAAGCAACCTAACATAGTTATAATTAACTCTTAATCATTTAGTGATCATCGAAATAAGTCTTTATTAGGTGTGATACGATAAACCATAAATATCTAAATTGAATCAAACATCATGCATCTCATACATAAACATCACCCAAGAATTTAAGTTTAAATTCGTATGATACAAGTAGCTCTGATACCACTGTTGGGTCGCATCGGCACGCCCCGTGGCGCAGCGGAAAAATTAATTCGACGTAATCCAGCCAGGATCCATTTACATGAACGAATTCGGGGTGAAAAGATGAAGAGTTACCTTTTTAAACTCTGGAAACTGGAAAACCGACGATATATCAGAATAACCACGTCAAGTAAACTAGAATCGTCACAGGTTCACAATGACCTCTACGGAGTCCACCCGAACAAAACGAACAAAGTTTCCGCCTCCCTAACACTTAGGGATAAATTTTGACATGTTTGAACACCTTCCAGGGAGAAGTCGAAATTCCTCCAGGGATTCCTGAGGGAGTCTGAAATAGACCAGGGGTTCAACCGGGACATGGATTCGAAGTAGGGAATCGCCAGAAATTTTCCAGAAGAAAAGAGGAACACCAGAAAAATATCGAACAGCTTCTCAGAAGAAATCTAGGACTTGTCGAAAATTCCAGAGGGAATTCCCATGGATATGTCGAAATTTGCAAGGAGGAATAGGGATGATTTGGTTGCTAGCCCTTGTCCCTTAAATAGTATTCAGAGACTTAATTCTAGTTGAATTCCTTAAATCCAAGTTCAACCAAAATTCATAAAATCTAATTCTACTTGAATGTGGTTTATATTAAATATACATTATATTTAATAATATTAAATGAAATATATATATTTAATTATGTAGAATCTTATTCTACATAAAACATGGATTTAAATATACATTATATTTAATCCAAATATATATTTTTATTATATAGAATCTCATTTTATCTTTACTTGGATTTAAATATATTTAAATATATATTTTTAATTATGTAGAATCTAATTTTACATAAACTTTGAATTAAATATACATTATATAAATTCCAAATATATATTTAAATTTCTAGAATCTTATTCTATAATATGTAAGTCTCTAAATATTTTCCATGCTCTAAATAATATTTGATAAATACAATATTTATCCAATATAATTCCTATTTAAGAGAGTTGCCGATTTCCCCTATCCCATAGGGGATTTTCGGCAACCTCCCTAAAATAGGGAGTATGGCTTCCAATTTTTGTTCGTTTCATTCGAAGGGTGTGACCCTTGTAGGGTCATGCAACGTTAGCAACAAAATTAGAACTGTTCTAATTTTACAAACATTGAGTGGCATCTAGCAATACATCATTGCTACCTAAGTTGCATGAAGTCATGGTTTGACTTTCCTAATTCCTAAATAAACTTTCTTTATGTATTTTATCCTTTTGTCCTTTATATCTTAGATGAACACAAGTCATGGGTTAGTCACACTAGCGTTTTCCATCTAGTGTTTCTTGATGTCTTGAGTAGATTATTATAAACGAATCTCTATGATATCTCATATCATAATATTCGAGCATGGCCATGCATTTTCTAATTTCACTCAATCAAGTGGTCGAAGATATTTCTCCCATTATGTAAGAGGGACAAATCCTTTCTTGATCAACCATATTTCATTACATAGGTCATCACGCATCCAATCCTCAGTCTTTATAATGTAGTCAGTTACGACACACGTTTGATTATGTCAAAATACGTAAATCTTTATGTTGAAATCATGTTGATCACAAGTCTGAGGATTATACATATGTTTATCATGAGCAATGTTGTGACTGTCACATAATTACCCAAGAAACATGCTCATAGCGGGTCAATCCAGTATGTTGTTCTCTAACAAATACATATGTGTTGATTTTGACATCTCTGTGTCAATTACAACACTTGTTATCAATCAACCACATATTAGTCTTTATATATTATCATTGTCCATACTCGTAATAATATTCGAGTAAGGATTCTATTTAACAATAATCGTATTATTGTGTGGATGTAACCCCTTAGCCCATCCTAGACGGTTGACCCAAACTACGAAGATTACACGGGGAAAACCAAAGTCAACCCGAAAGTCAACCTTGATTTACGACCCTTTTTTCTTTTAAAATCTTATCTATATGCACATTAACCCTAAGCGTTCTCTCGAGAAACGCATTCTTGGAAAGCACAGCGACCAAAATACAATAAGGGACTCAATTAAACAAATACACAAGTTTGGGACCAATTTGTAAATTCTGGAAAGATGGAGGACTTAACTGGTTTTAAGGTTACCAATACTTAATTAACCATATTACATGCTTCTCTGTCAAATTTCACCTTAAACGGACATCTCAAACTCAAGCAATTGCAAATACAATTTTCAGTACTAAAACGTAAAGCTTGCAAACCTTAAAACCATTCAAATCAGTGCCCAACGATCATCTGTTTCGAAACGGGGTTGACCGTTTCGAAACTCGGGTTCGTTCCGAGACCTGTATCGGAACAGGGCATGGCAGTGGCCAATTCATTTCGGAACGGCCCCTATCTGTTTCGATACACGAAGGCCATTACAAGCCCCCGTTTCGAAACGCTAGTGCCCGTTCCGATACGGATTTCCCAGAAGTTGCATAATTTGTTGGTTTTACACACATTAAGCCACACAAGCACATCCTAATGACTTCCTAATCATGCCAACATGTCATCATACATATAAGGTACATGTTTGATACACCAAAACACATGCATGGCACCAAACAAGGAAATCCACAAGTCTATTGGCATGCATCCTAGTGTCCAAAACCAAACAACCATCAAAGGACCAAAACAAGCATCAAAATGGCCATTTAGAATTCCAAATCATTTAAGGCATCATGCCACAACTAGGGAGTCCAAAACATCTCCCAAATCACAACCTAAGTTCCCATTGCCAAATATCAAAAACTAATAGTTTTGTAAAAACATCACCATACATGAGCTTAGCTTCCCTTGGATTCTACTTGCTGCTCTCAAACACCTCAATTATCTGCATTATTGGTTCAAGAGAGAGAGCGTAAGCACAATTTCTTAGTGAGGCATGCTCTAAAGAAACAACACAATAATGCATTTTATAAAACACTTTTCACAAAGCCTTTTTACACATAAACATCATTTCTCATGCAACATTGCATACACATCAAGCATCTCATGCTTCATTAACATCAACATGTCATATTGGCTTCCAAGTGATAAACCATAACCATTTACAACATAAAACACAATCGGATACGCGGATTACAAGTGTTGTCCCATACGCTTCATACACACTACCAAACACACAAGGTGGAGTTTACCGGTACAATCACAACCCCTCAACATCCATGATGGAGTTTAACGGTACAATCACAACCCCTTAACATCACTCATCGGTAGTTGTATAAAATCACTAACGAGAACGCGAGACACTCAACACAAGATCCACACATGGACTTTTAATCACCATTGTGATCTTAACCATCTCGTTAGTGTACTTGGATGGAGTTTACGGTACAATCTCAACCCCTCAACATCCAAGGCGACTTAATTCACGGTGCACCCAATCCTATAGTCGGCTAACTATATTTGATTCAAGTACTTTAAACCAACACATCACTTGCCAATATACATCATTTATCAACAATAATTCACTGTTTTAAAGCATTTAATCAAAGTCATTTAACAACATGCATCACTATGCATCAAATCCACATTTTCAACATATCAAACCAAGGATCTCTTACCTTGAGCATCCTTCAACTTATGGCTTTCAAAACCAGCATTAACCATGCTAAAACATGCTTTCAAAACAGAATTTAAACATGCAATTTATCAACAAATGCATCGAACCACACCATGGCTCATACAAGAGAGTTTTTCTAAAAACTTACTCTTGAGCTTAGATAAGTTGATTAGACTTAAACTAAGCTCCCAAAACCTTCAAACATTGGTTTCAAGGCTGAAAACCCAACTTCACTCACCAATTCCGTTTCGCAAGCTTGCCGAAACGCCGATCAAGCCTCTAGATCAACACCACAAGTATCCGAAGATGCCTCCCCTATTTTAAACACATCAACGCAGAGGATTAATGCATCATCATGCATTAAAATCTTCAGCCATCACACCTAAACTCGCTGCTCTAACCAAATCTAACATTTCGGCTACCAAACACAACTGAAATCACTTCCAAACTACTCCACAACATAACCCAGCCAAGATCCATCACTTCTAACCATTCCTAAACATCAATTAACATCCAAAATGAACCTAAACTCGTCCTTATACCTCCATCTATAACAGAACACCAAGATCACCCCAAAAACCACCATTTTCATAAGCAAAAACTTAGGAAATTCAACCTATTCGGGATTGCATTGATTAAGCCTCATTTACACATCATTAAACAACCAAAATACATTAAAAAAACCATCTCAAAACAGAGCCCAAACAATCAACATGAATTTCTTCAAGATTTCTTCCAAATCTTGAGTTTTAAACCAAAATCAAGTTCATAACATTAAATCCATTTATAAAACTTCAATTAAGGATTGATAACTTGGGAATTTCAGTAAAGAACTGAGTATTTAGAGGAGAAGAACATCCTTACCTCTAAATGTAGATTTCTCCTTGATTAGAGACAATTTCCTTGAAAATTCAATAAGCAAAACATTAGAATTTGATGTAGAAAGGATTAGGAATCAATTGATGATTGAAACCTCATCATTTGATGTGAAAAATCAATAGAAATGTTGCTGTAGAAATGTGTTTGGCTGAGGGAATTTTGAGAGAAAATGAGATGAGAAAGTTTTAACAAAAGTTAGTTATGAAATCTAAAATTTTGTTTTTCCACTTTTCCTTTAATTAATTAAACTTTAATTAAATCATTTAAATCTAAGAAAAATTTGGAGAAATAATTCTTGGGTAAATTAGCTCCTTAAAGATTCAAAGTTTCAATCCTTACAAAACAGTCACCACTAAACTTTTCAAAAATCGCATTTTAGTCACTATTTTGAAATGTTGCACTTCCCAACCTTATTTTGTAAAATTGATTTCACCACTCTCTTATATATATTAAAAGAGAATTTTTAGATATTTTTCCATATTTTTAAAGCATCCCGAACTAGGCTTTCCCTAAAACCACCTTTTATATTCGAACCAAAAATCAGACCAGCCCGGTTCAGACCCTAAACTTCTAAGCCCAAAATTGGGGTGTTACAATGGACATTATTATCCAATGGTTAGTTTGATGCACAGAAACATACCAAATGATAATGACGGCAATGCCATTACTTGATAAATCTAGTGAAATAGTATGTCTATTCAATCATCATATGATTGGTCTTTGGGCATACTCCAACATAGATTTTTGCATATACATCACAATTAGATAAAATGGCACAGTTGCTACTGATTTTTGTCATTTTTTCAAGTATCTGTTGTGGCAGACTCAGGGCAGCAAAGGAGCAGAGCCGAAACGCAAGACTGAAGTCAAGTAGAAAACGCTGTCGTGGCAGCCATGACGACAGCATTGGTGAGGTGGAAGAGTGAAGTGGAGCTCAACCGATAGAGGATTTCAAGCCGGTCTGTCGTGAACCACTCCTATATTTTTCTGAGCCCTGAGGCAGAATGAAGGCCAAGTCCAAAGTCCAAGGAAGAAACCCAAAGCAAGAAAAGAGAATGAATTAAAGGCATCTACTCAGAAGATTTAATCTTTAATAGAGTTGTACTTTAGGTTAAACTTGTATTCTTGCTATAGTATAAAACTTGGACCCAAGGCCTGTAATTCGACCTAGGGAAGGATATCTCATTCCTAGCCGTCTTCCCCAAAACCCTTGTCGTTTACCCGTCTTCATCATGTTCTAAACTCCCCCTAGGGCTAAGGGTTGATTCTGTAAAGTAATTGCAAGGACTGTACTGTTTTAGGAATTTTTTGTTCAAGCAATAAAAACTTCAAGTTTATTTATTCTGGTTTTCATATCTCGCAAGAGTATCAAGAGATCATTGTGAGGTTATCCATTTGTTTGATATCGAGAGAGTCAAGCATACAAACGGAATAAATACATGTTTTCCAGTTTATGGTTAAACCATCTCGGCTTAGGGATAAGTACGAGGTTAAGTGGCTAAGGAAGAATTCAACCACATTGGTGTTCACCCTTCGATTTACGTCGGGAGGTATCATCTAAGAAGTGTCCATCAACAAAACTTGGGCCTAGGGATAGAACAAGTCATAGCAGGGATTCTTGCCAAGCTTGAAGTACAGAGTTGCGTGATCACTATCGCGACATCAACAGACTTCTGCCGCGACAAGTGTTGTCGTGACAGGGACGGCGACAGAACAGAAGTTCACGTATAGTGCAACACCTGCACTACCGAGCAAATCAATACCGGCCTATTTCTTAAACCTGATCCTTTACTCTTTTATTTTAGCTGTTTATCACGATTACTCTACAATCCAATTAAACTCTTTCTCTCTCTTGTGCAGCAATTCTAGGATAAAGTTATTTCCAGTCCCTGTGGAGACAATATCCGATACTCCAAGTATCACTTTACTACTTGCGTCGTGTACACTTGCATTATTTGCGATAGGACTCTTTTACACGCAACAGTTCTAGCCATTTCTTGTAAAGTCCTTTTTTTCCTCTCAATTACCCCATTTTGTTGAGGAGTTCGAGGAGCCGAAAAATTGTGGCTAATACCATTTTCATTTAAAAACTCTTCAAAACCTAGATTTTGAAATTCGGTTCCATGATCACTTCTAGTGTGAGAAATCTTAAGTTCAAGATCATTTTGAGTTAATTTTGAAAACGTGATGAATTTTTCTAAAGCCTCATCTTTAGTACTTAAGAATATAACTCAAGTAAATCTAGAATAGTCATCAACAAGTACAAATGGATACGATTTACCACCCAAGCTCATAGTTCTAATAGGCCCAAATAAATCTATATGAATTAGTTGTAAACACCTACTTGTAGAAACATCATTAATGGATTTAAAGGATGATCTATGTTGTTTACCCTTAGAGCATGCATCACATATTTTATCATTTGAAAACTTGATCTTGGGTAAACCTCTAACTAGATTTAGGGAAACTAATTTTTCTAAAACACTAATTCTAGCATGTCCTAGTTTCTTATGCCATAGCCATGCATCATTTTCATTTTGAGCAACAAAACATGCATGGGATGTATGAATGTCATCTAGATGCACCATGTAAATGTTACCTATGCGATGACCAATGAGCATTATATTATTTGATTTAATGTCAACAATTTTACACCCACTTTTATCAAATAAGACATTAAATCCTTTATCACACAATTGACTAATGCTCAATAAATTGTGTTTTAGACCATCGACATATAAAACATTTTCAATGAGTATAGTAGAGCGATTACCTATGGATCCAATACCTTTAATGTGGCCTTTGGAGTTGTCACCAAATGTCACTATTACTCCACTTTTTGGTTTTAAGTCCATGAATCGACTCTTGTATCCAGTCATGTGCCTCGAGCATCCACTATCAAGGTACCATGAGTTTTTTCTTTGAGCTTTGGCCTTGTAGCAATGCTCCCCCTACAAACAAAGATATTAAGCTTTGATTTTTGGTACCCAAATCATTTTGAGTCCATGAGTGTTAGCTTCCAAAAGCTTAGTTTCCTTAGGAATCCAAGGTGACATGGCATCAATATTATTAGATTTGACAAGTTCCTTAGGAACTCATACGCTTCTAACTTTTTTAGTTCTATTATGCCTATAAGAGCCACTTTGTTTGTAGTTATAGGTCTTTCTCTTAGGTTGGTTTGTTCTAGATGATTCACCTATTTCATTTTTCACATTACCAACATTTTTGAAAGACTCTTTGAGCTTATTAAGCTCACCTAACACCTTTTGGTGTTCTACATTGCATTGAGAAATAAGATTATTTAAGTCTACATTTTTATTTTGAAAGAATTCAAGTTCATCTTGTAAACCTAAGATCTTTTTCTCAAATTTCAAGTTAGCTTGAGAAAGTGAGTCATTTTTAGCATTTAATTCTGAAATGATTTTTTATTTCTTAAGACCGACTCCTTATACTTCTCAACTAACTCATCATAAACCTTTTGTAACTCATCATAAGCATTATGCAATTCATCAAATGTGAAATCAAAAGAAGATGAGTTAGAGGTTACCATGGAGGAATCCTTCTCAAGAGCCATGAGGCAAAGGTTGGCCACTTCGTGTTCCTCATCCTCGGATGACTCCTCATCACACCAAGTGGCAAGCTTGGCTTTGAGCTTCTTCTTCTTCTCAAGCCCTTCTTCTTAAGTTAAGGGCACTCGGAACGAATATGACCCGGTTTTTTGCACTCAAAGAAAATGATTTGATCCCTCTCTTCTTCTTTGTTTTTGGTCTTGAAGTCCATTTTTTTAATCTTTGTACCCCGGTTGCACCTTATAAACCGTGAGAATCTTTTGGCCATCATAGTCAATTCTTCTAGGTCTTCCTCCTCACTAGAAGTGCTCTCCTCATGTAGAGAAGCTTTGAGATCCACTCCTAGCTTCTTTTTCTTGGCTACCTCAAGCTTCTCCACTCTTCTCTCTTCCTTCATCCTTTCATCTTCCCTTCCTTGCTTCTGTTGGAGTATGCCCAAAGACCAATCATATGATGATTGAATAGACATACTATTTTACTAGATTTATCAAGTAATGGTATTGTCGTTATTATCATATGGTATGTTTCTGTGCATCAAACTAACCATTGGATAATAATGTCCATACAATAATACGATTATTGTTAAGTAGAATCCTTAGTCGAATATTATTACGGGTATGGAAAGTGATAATATATAAAGACTAATATGTGGTTGATTGATAACAAGTGATGTAATTGACATAGAGATGTCAAAATGAACACATAAGTATTTGTTAGAGAACAACATACTGGATTGACCCGCTATGAGCATGTTTTTGGGTAATTATGTGACAGTCACAACATTGCTCATGATAAACATATGTATGATCCTCAGACTTGAGATCAACATGATTTCAACATAAAGATTTACGTATATTGACATAGTCAAACGTGTGTCGTAACTGACTACATTATAAAGACTGATGATTGGATACGTGATGACCTATGTAGTGAAATATGGTTGATCAAGAAAGGATTTGTCCCTCCTACATAATGGGAGAAATATCTTCGGCCACTTGATTGAGTGAGATTAGAAAATGCATGGCCATGCTCGACTATTATGATATGAGATATCATAGAGATTCGTTTATAATAATCTACTCAAGCCATCAAGAAACACTAGATGGACAACGCAAGTGTGACTAACCCATGACTTGTGTTCATCTAAGATATAAAGGAAAAAAGGATAAAATACATAACGAAAGTTTATTCAGGAATTAGGAAAGTCAAACCATGACTTCATGAAACTTAGGTAGCAATGATGTATTGCTAAATGCCACTCATTGTTTGTAAAATTAGAACAGTTCTAATTTTGATGCTAACGTTGCATGAACCTACAAGGGTCACACCTTTCGAACGAAACGAACAAAAATGGAAACCATACTCCCTATTTTAGGGAGGTTACTGAAAATCCCCTATGGGCTAGGGGAAATCGGCAACTCCCTCAAAAAGGGATAATATTTGATACATAATGTATTTATCAGATATTATTTAGAGTATGAAAAATATTTAGAGACTTAAATATTATAGAATAAGATTCTAGAAATTTAAATATATATTTGGAATTTATATAATGTATATTTAATTCCAAGTTTATGTAGATTTAGATTCTACATAATTAAAAATATATATTTAAATATATTTAAATCTAAGTAAAAATAGAATGAGATTCTATAATATATATATATATATATATATCTAGATTAAATATAATGTATATTTAAATCCATGTTTTATGTAGAATAAGATTCTACATAATTAAATATATATATATATATATTTCATTTAATATTATTAAATATAATGTATATTTAATATAAACCAATTTCAAGTAGAATTAGATTTTATGAATTTTGGTTGAACTTGGATTTAAGGTATTCAACTAGAATTAAGTATCTGAATACTATTTAAAGGGGCTAAGGCTAGCAACCAAATCATCCCTATTCCTCCTTGCAAATTTCGACATATCCCTGGGAATTCCCCTCTGGAATTTTCGACAAGTCCTAGAAAGCTTTCTAAGAAGATGTTCGATATTTTTCTGGTGTTCCTCTTGCCCCCTAGAAAATTCCTGGTGATTTCCTAGTTCGAATCCAAGTCCCGGTAGAACCCCTAGTCGATTTCAGACGCCCTCAGGAATCCCTAGAGGGATTTCGACTTCTCCCTGGAAGGTGTTCAAACCTGTCGAAATTTATCCCTAAGTGTTAGGGAGGAGGAAAATTTATTCATTTCGTTCGGGTTGACTTCGTAGAGGTCGTTGCGAACCTGTGACGATTCTGGTTTTACTTGACGTGGTTATTCCTACATACCGACGGTTTTCCGGTTTCCAGAGTTTTAAAAGGTAACTCTTCATCTTTTCACCCTAAATTCGTTCATGTACGTGGATCCTGGATGGATTACGTTGGATTAATTTTTCTGTTGCGCCACGGGGCGTGCCGACGTGACCCAGCAGTGGTATCAGAGCCACTTGTATCATACGAATTCGGACCTAAATTCTTGGGTGATGTTTATGTATGAGATGCATGTTGTTTGATTCAATTTAGATATTTATCGTTTATCGTATAACACCTAATAAAGACTTATTGCGATTATCACTGAATGATTAAGAGTTAATCATAACTATGTTAGGTTGCTTCAATGTTAAACGTTAACATGTTGAGACTAATAGTTAGTCTAGAGAAGATGTAGTTGTTCGTAGTTTCATAGATTTATGAAATCTCTGAAAGGGCTTCTAATTCGATAAAATTTATCAAACTATCTTTCACAGTGAATCCATAAGAGTTACGGTTAGACGTTATGAAAAATGCATGTCTAGGATTGGCATCATCAAAGATCTGGTACTTAAGCGTGCCTAGTGCGCCACCTCTCTTTCATGTTGACCTACCTGGTGCATTTGTTCGTTAACGCAAATGGTTTATGAAACCTCGTAATCCTTCTTTGGCCCATTAACCGCAACATAGGGATAATCGGTTTAAAACACCGTAAACACGTCGTTACTTTGTTCGCACGATGTTTGAAATGCATGTTAGATTGCACGGTGTTTGTTTTGCATGGTTATAGCCCATAGCCTTTATAGTTTTGGTTTTTATAAATACGGCATGCGTGTCGTGACTTTCTCTATCTTCTATTGTACTTTTCTTCTCATCTCACTCCCTCGCATGTAACGCGAGTTTCTGAAAATTGTAAATACTCATGGAGATAAAGCAATGACCAAGGTAGCAGTGTGGTGGGCCTTCCCTGGTGGACCGGGCGTTTCAGAAGCATATTCTATCTTCAGTAGAATGGTCCTCCCATTGGCTTGGGACGGCTCGCCTTAGGTTAAGAAGGGCTATAATCATTGCATATTTATTTACCGCTTATATTTACCTTGTATGTGATGCAATGGATGTTTTATAAGCATGATTAAACATAGTTCTATTGATAGGATCAATGTTAAAATGATGAGATAATTAAGTAAATCCCTCACTATAATTCTAAGTCTGTTTTAACCATCCAATATTTACCCTCGTTAAAGCTTCGATCGATATAATGCGAGCTTTGCCAAAGCAATGTCAAATTTATCTATCTTAGTTAAACGCGAAGAATAAGCTAGTGATATTCGCCGGTTGAGATATTGGTATTGACTTAGCTGGGTTGTTCTAATAATATTAGAAAACCTAGTAGTTAAAAGTTTTGGTTAATCATAAGATGATTTAAAGAACAAGAGTTGTTCGCCAAGAGATGAGGAATTAAATGAGATGTAATTAGTAAGGTGTTACTTACCTAAATAACCATTTCCTAAAAGATTGGCCAAAGCTGATTTAGGAATGGTGAAATACGGATCCTCACTCACTAGAAAACTATCAAAACGTTTTCCGAAATTAAAACTAGAGGGTTTTAATTTTGAAGAAAATAGTGGGAGTAAATTTATAGTAAAGACCTATCTATAAATTTTAAAATTTAGTAAAACTTATGTAGCATATTTTCTTTGTTGTAGAATTAATGGCAAATAATACTCTATCTCTGTGATCTATCCTTGAGAAGGATAAGCTCAATGGCATAAACTTCCTTGACTGGTTCCGCAATTTGAGAATTGTTCTCAAACAGGAAAAGAAAGAATATGTCATTGAAGAACCCGTTCCTGATGAACCGGTTGCCAATGCTTCCAGAGCTGACAAAGACAAGTTTAAGAAACACATGGACGACATGCTGGATGTCGTTTGTCTTATGCTTGCCTCCATGACCCCTGAGCTTCAAAAGAAACATGAGGACATGGTAGCTTATGATATGATTCAAAATCTCAAGGAGGTTTATGAAGGAAAAGCTCGTCAAGAGAGGTACGAGACCTCTAAAGCTCTGTTTCAATGCAAGATGAGTGAGGGATCTTCCGTAGGAGCTCACGTCATCAAAATGATGAGCTAAATCCAAACTTTGGAGAAGCTCGGGTTTCCGCTGAAAGACGAATTAGCTACTGATGTCATCCTGCAATCGTTGTCCGATAGTTTCAATCAGTTCGTCCTTAATTTCAATATGAATGAAATTAACAAGATGCTGCCACAGTTGCTCAGCATGTTGAGAACTGCTGAAATCAACCTGAAGAAGGTAGGACCTAAACTTGTTCTGATGGTCCGCAAGGGCAAGAAGAAAGGTAAATCGGCAGCAAAGTCTAAAGGTGATGGTAAGACCAAAACCGATGGAAAGGAGGCATTGAAACCTAAGAAGGGAATCAAGAAGGATGGAAAATGTTTCCATTGTGGTAAGACCGGACATTGGAAGAGAAACTGCCCTACACACCTACAAGAAGTCAAGAAAGCAAAAACGAGTGAGGCATCAACCTCAGAGGCTTCTAAAGAGAAGGCATCAGAATAGACATGAACCTGCGAATGGAAATAAAGCAAGAGTTGCTACATCATCCATTAGGACATGTGTTTTTGCTTAAATAGATTTGTTTTAGTTTTTAAGATTATTATTTTGTGCCTAAGTTTTAGTTATCTTGTAAGGACAAGATATTTTAATTTTTGAGATTATTTAAATAAATGTTATTCTTTGAATCTCTTATGGCACAACGAATCAATGATCTTTAAACTAATCATATCAATAATGTTTATAAGATAAATAAAACAAATGACTAGTCTTAAACACATAAAAAGTATTAAGGTAATTTGATGAGATCAAATTCAAGAATACTTAAAGTTTGATGAACTTTAAAGAATATGGGATTGTCCTATAATTAAATCCTATAAGTGGAACGAAAAAGTCTTTGAAAGAGAATCAAATATGTTAGACATGTTTTGATTCAGAACAAGTCATTTTCGACTTCTTTATGTTGAGTGTGTAAAAGTTCTATTATTTACACACTTTTTAACCCATATTTCTGCTGCATTCAAGCATCATTGCATTGCATTTAGGTTAGTTTACGACAAAACATCACAAATATATAAAAGGCACGGATTCTACTAAAAGATGGCTTATTTTGCAGGTTGCTGCCATAGTTGACGGAGAAGGCAGGCGCAGGGCAGAGAAGCAGAAGAGCTGAACTGGACAAGCAGACGATGAGGACGAAGCTGTCATGGATCTGTCGTGACAGAAGGACGACAGCAAGTAGTGAAGGAAAAGCAAAGTGGACCTCGATAGATAGAGAAAATTATGCTCGTCTGTCGTGTGAAAACCCTATATTTTTCCAAGCCCCAGATCAAAAGATACGTCAAGCCAAAGCTCAAGGAGAGGAAATCCCATGAAACAAGGAGGCGGTTGAAAAGTAGGATACTTAGAGATTAAGTCTTTATTAGAATCTTACTTTTAATTAAAGTTGTAATCCTTGTTATCTTAGAATACTTGAGCCCAAAGCTTATATAAGGGCATAGATTTTAACCTAGGAGAGATCAATACCCATAACCGATAACCAAACCCCTCCGCCGTCTGTCCGTCGCCGACATGTTTTAAATTTCCCCCAGGGCCACGAGTTGTTTTGTAAAGTAGTTGCAAGGGTTGTTTTGTTTTAGGATTTTCCAAGTTCAATAAAATAAACTTCAAGTTCTCTTATTTTGGTTTTTAATATCTTGCAAGAGCATCGGGAGAGCATTGTGAGGTTATCCATTTACTTAGCATCGGGAGAGTTAAGTATACGAAAGAAATAAGAGCAAGTTCTCTAGTTTATAGTTGAACTATCTTGTGCCTAGGGATAGGGCAAGGTTAAGTGGCTAAGGAAGAATTCATACACATCGGTGTTCATCCTTCGATTCACGCCGGGAGGTATCATCAAGACGTGTTCATCGATAGACTTGGACCTAGGGATAGGCCAAGGCAGATCTGGGATTCTTGCCAAACTTGAAGTACGGAGTTGGTGTGTTTTCTACCGCGACAGCCAACGGACAGCCGCCGCGACAGGTGCTGCCGCGACGGGCACGACGACAGAATTGGAGTTCCTAAGCAATCCAATACCCGCACTACTGAGCAATTCAATACCAGCCCATTCTCTCTATCTTGATATTCCAACTCTTTTATTTACATTTTTCCTTATTATTTTCGTGACAATTCTCTTAATTATTTTCTTTACTTCCTGCAGTGAAATAAGGTGAAGCTATTAGCCCAATCCCTGTGGAGACGATATCCGATACTTCGTATCACTTTACTACTTGCGTTGTGTACACTTGCACTACAATTGCGATAGACTCTTTTACACGCAACAAGTTTTTGGCGCCGTTGTCGGGGACTAGCAACATAACTACACCTTTCTTTTATTGCACTTTTCGTTTTTGTTTTTATTTTTCTTTTAATTTTCTTTTTCTATTTTTCGTTAGTACTTTCAACTCTTGCTTTTCACGAGGTTTTCTTGTTTATGAGCAGATCTAAAAGAGGTGAAGATCCTGAGTATAAATTAGATCCGGAGATCGAGCGTTCCTTCAATCTCAAGAAACAACTTCGCCACCTTTTAGACAGGAACGAATACCTTGAAAAACAGCTAGAGAAGATGGCCCGTAATCCGACCGTTGGTGGAGGTATACCGCCTGTCGGTGACCCACTTGCGGCAGATGGACGACGGTCATGTCGAGACTACATGCTGAACGATCATGTAGAACTGGAGACCACGCTGCCGGATATTGAAGTTGATAACTTTGAGCTTAAACCTGTCATGTTTAGTATGATCAACAATGTCGGGCAGTTTAGTGGTGCTGTGACAGAGGATGCTAGGGAGCATCTCAAAACGTTCCAGGAGATCTGTGGTTCGTTTAGACTGCCAGGAGTTAGTCCGGAGATACTGAGGCTTCGGTTATTTCACCATTCATTGAGGGACAGAGCTAAAACTTGGTGGAATAAACTTACGCCGGGTTCAATCGTAACTTGGGCAGATTTATCTCGTGAATTCTTATCTCGTTTTAATCATTCGCATTTATCTGAGCGATTACGTAACGAAATTGCTACTTTTCAACAGGAAGATGACGAGCCAATGCACGAGGCCTGGGATAGATTTACTACTCTTCTTCGGAACTGCCCTATGCATGGATTCCCCGTCTGGAATCAGGTAACTAAGTTCTATAATGCTGCTAACCTACAAACTCGCATTCGAATTGATTCTGCAGCAAACGGACTATTATTGGATAAAGATCCAGACGAGGCATTGCAAGTTTTGAAAAATCTAGCTAAGAATGAGGAGCAGTTTCCGACAGCTAGAAGAGGGGGTAAACGGGTACTTGCTGTCAAGGATTATGAGGCTGACAGCACTATGAAATCACAGGTAGCATTCCTTACTAAAGCAATGAAAAGATTATTGAATGAGGATGAATTACAAGGATTTGCTGTTGAGGAAGTTTGCAATATTTGTGAGGGAAATCATAGTCGGGATGAGTGCCCAATACAAATAGAAGAGGGAAAATATGTTGGAAATTACAAGCCAAATTACAATTCCAACAATTATAATCCCAATTGGAGGAAGGATCCCAAATTTTCCTGGAGTAATCCCAATAATGCCCTGAATCCTCAAGCACACAATCAGAATTAGGGAGGACCTAGATTGCTGACGCGACAGAAACTGCCACCGCACCTGCCGCCGCAGCAGCAACAGCAGCCACCACCTGCCACGAGTAGCATATTGGAACAGACGTTGGCCACTTTTATGTCTCAGACCGGTACGTATATGGAGAATATGAATCAGTTTGTCAAGAAGACATAAACCTTTATGGATAAAGCCGAGATGAGGATGACAAATCATGAAGCTACCTTGAAATATCTAGAGACACAAATGGGTCAGGTTTCGCAACATATTAAGCCGAGGCAGAATGGAGGATTTCCTAGCAATACTGAAAATGCTAGACCGCCCACACATGAGCAATGTAAGGCGATTACTACTAGGAGTGGGAAGAAACTACCAGGGCCGGAAAAAGAAGCTGAAACAGAAAAGGAACCTGCCTTGGATAAACCTGCTGAGGAACCTACCCCGACAGGTGATAAACAGACTGCTGTCGATGAGCCTGTCACGGCAGCAGAAGCGATAGAGGAGAAAAAAGATGATTACCGTCCTCAGATTCGCATGCAGTGGGAAGGACGTATTGCTGATTATCGTCCCCCACCTCCTTTTCCTCAACGGATACAACAAGCTAAGCATGAATCTCAACTTAAAAAGATTTATGATATTTTTAAGCAAGTTCATATTAATATTCCGCTGTTAGATGCCGTTAGGGAGATGCCCGGTTATGCTAAATTTCTCAAGGATGTCATGTCAAAAAAATATAAACTTGGGGAATTCGAAACGGTAAAGATGACAGAAGGTTGCATGAGTATTCTTCACCGGCAGCCACCCCAGAAAAAGAAGGATCCGGGAAGCTTCATCATACCTTGCGTAATCGGAAACAAATTTGTGGGTAAGGCACTTTGTGATCTTGGTGCTAGTGTTAATTTAATGCCCAAGTCTGTTTTTCAGAAATTAGGTATTGGAAAGGCGCGGCCCACGACAGTAACTCTGCAGCTGGCAAACCGCTCTTACGTTCATCCAGAGGGAAAGATTGAAGATATTCTGGTAAGAGTGGATAAGTTTATTTTTCCTGCTGACTTTCTTGTTTTAGATTGTGAGGCAGATGAAAACGCACCAGTCATCCTTGGGCGACCATTCTTAGCCACGGGAAGATCACTGATTGATGTGGAGAAAGGAGAACTCACCATGCGAGTGAACGATCAAGAGATTAAGTTGAATGTTCTCCAAGCGATGAAACATGCTGATGTAGACGAGGAATGCAAGGCTATCACTGATGTTACCCTTGATCAACCCTGCATCAGGTCGGGCTGTCACGATATTAAATTTGGTCACTGCCGCGGCAGCCACCTACAGGACTGTCACGACAGCAACGATGACAGCACCGACGACAGCAACTCCTCTGAATTCGATACATCTGATACTGAAGGTCAGGAGGAGGTAAACTGGTTAGGCAATCGTCCAGGTAAGTTATTCGAACCTTTGAATTATACTTCGGATAACCGTTTAATCCAAAAGCCATCTACTGTTGAACCACCTGCCTTAGAAATTAAGCCCCTGCCAGGGCAGCTAAAATATGCTTTTTTTGGTTCAAATGACACGCTGCCCGTAATCAACTCTTCTAAGCTGCCGCAAGAACAGGAACGACAGCTAATCGACATGCTAAGGCAGCACAAAAAGGTGATTGGATGGACGATAGAAGACATTCAAGGCATTAGTCCGGCGTTATGCATGCACAAAATTCTTCTAGAAGAAGATCATAAGCCGACTATTGATGCCCAAAGGCGGCTAAACCATGCTATGAAGGAGGTAGTGCGTAAAGAGATAATCAAATGGTTAGATGCTGGTATTATTTACGCCATCTCCGACAGTAAATGGGTAAGCCCGGTGCAATGCGTTCCAAAGAAAGGAGGAATGACCGTGGTAACCAATGAGAACAATGAATTAATCCCAACCAGGACTGTGACCGGTTGGAGGGTTTGTATGGAATATCGGAAGCTTAACAAAGCTACCCGAAAGGACCATTTTCCTTTACCCTTTATTGATCAAATGCTTGATAGATTAGCGGGTAAACCTTATTATTGTTTTCTTGATGGATATTCAGGTTATAATCAAATTGCTATCGCACCGGAGGATCAAGAAAAGACGACTTTTACATGCCCCTACGGAACATACGCGTTTAGGAGGATGCCGTTTGGACTCTGTAATGCACCTGCCACCTTCCAAAGGTGCATGATGGCCATATTCTCCGACATGGTAGAGGACTTCCTCGAGATTTTTATGGATGATTTTTCCGTCTTTGGAGACGATTTTGAGAGCTGCCTCGGCAATCTTCAAAAGGTACTTGAAAGATGTGAAAAAGCTAACCTTGTTTTGAACTGGGAAAAATGCCACTTTATGGTGGATGAAGGAATAGTCCTTGGCCATAAAATTAGCTGCCGTGGGATAGAAGTCGACAGGGCCAAGATAGAGGTGATCGAGAAGCTGCCGCCGCCGACCACAGTCAAGGGCATTAGAAGTTTTTTAGGGCATGCTGGTTTTTATCGACGATTCATTGCAAATTTTTCAAAAATCACCAAGCCCTTATGCCATCTCTTAGAGCAGAACCGACCCTTTGACTTTAATGAGGA
Source organism: Hibiscus tridactylites (assembly GCA_958450335.1). Taxonomy (NCBI): domain Eukaryota; kingdom Viridiplantae; phylum Streptophyta; class Magnoliopsida; order Malvales; family Malvaceae; genus Hibiscus; species Hibiscus tridactylites. The sequence goes on from OY288269.1 coordinate 34,112,176, forward strand.
ATGTACTGAAGCATTCAAGGTTCTGAAGGAGAAGCTAGTGACAGTCCCCATAGTACAGCCACCAGACTGGACACAGCCATTTGAGATCATGTGTGATGCTAGTGACTATGCTGTCGGGGCAGCACTTGGGCAGCGCAGAGATAAGTTGTTTCATGTCATATATTATGCCAGCAAGACATTAAATGACGCCCAAGTGAACTACACCACCACAGAAAAGGAGCTATTAGTTGTAGTGTTCTCCATCGACAAGTTTCGTTCTTACATACTTGGGACGAAGGTAATAGTGCACACAGACCATTCTGCCCTGAAATATTTGTTCGCGAAAAAGGACGCAAAGCCTAGATTGATACGGTGGATCTTGCTATTACAAGAATTCGACCTTGAGATCAAGGACAAAAAAGGGACAGAAAATCAAGTGGCAGATCACTTGTCGTGGTTGGAGAAGGGACAGAGTCTACCAATCGATGAGACACATATACTGGAGACCTTCCAGATGAGAAGCTCTTTGCTACCGCGACAGCCATGGCGGCAGGTAAGTCTTCTGAACTCCCCTGGTATGCTGATTTTGTTAATTTTATAGTTAGCGGAATACTTCCTTCTGATCTTAATTATCAAGCCAGGAAGAGGTTCCAAAAATGATGTTAAGCATTATTATTGGGACGAACCTCTTCTTTTCAAAATGTGTGCAGATCAGGTTATAAGGAGGTGCGTACCACAAGAAGAGCAAGAAGACATTCTCCATCACTGCCATGCTTCTCAATATGGAGGTCACTTAGGAGGAAATAAAACTGCTGCCAAGGTGCTGCAGTCAGGGTTCTACTGGCCGACACTATATAAAGATGCACAGGACTTCTATAAGAACTGTGACAGATGCCAGCGGACAGGTAACATCTCGAGGAGAAAACGAGATGCCACTGCAGAACATTCTAGAAGTCGAGATCTTCGACATTTGGGGGATCGATTTTATGGGACCTTTTCCATCTTCATGTGGAAATATATACATCCTCCTAGCAGTGGATTATGTCTCTAAGTGGGTTGAAGCTATCGCCACTCAAAAGAATGATGCCAAGACAGTCCAAAAATTTTTGCACAAAAACATTTTTTCCAGATTTGGCATCCCTAAGGCGATTATCAGTGATGAAGGGAGACATTTTGATAATAGGGTAATTGCTGCCGCCTTGAAGAAATATGGTGTCAAGCATCGGATCACGACAGCATACCACCCACAGACCAATGGACAAGCTGAGATATCCAATAGGGAAGTTAAGAACATTCTTGAAAAGATGGTTAAGCCAACTAGGAATGATTGGTCTTTACTCCTTAATGATGCATTATGGGCATATAGGACAGCTTTTAAGACTCCATTGGGCATGTCTCCATACAGATTGATTTATAGAAAAACCTGTCACTTGCCTGTCGAGATCGAGCACAAAGCATATTGGGCAATCAAGGCAGTGAATATGGACTTGGACAAGGCAGGACAGAAAAGGCTATTAGATCTGAATGAGATTGAAGAATTAAGAACAATGGCCTACGACAATGCAAGAATTTACAAGGAGAAAACTAAGAAGTGGCATGACAGGAAGTTGTTGCCACGACAGTTCTGCCCAGGGCAGCTTGTGTTGTTGTTTAATTCTAGACTGAAACTCTTCCCAGGAAAGCTTAAGTCTAGATGGTCTGGCCCTTTCCAAGTGGTACAAGTTTTTCCTCATGGTGCCATTACAATCCGATCATTAAAAGACGGGCACCAATTCAAAGTCAATTAACAGCGCCTCAAGAATTATCAGGGGACTGAAGCCCCAGGAATACAGGAAGTGTTAGGAGATGCCCCACAAGGCATCCCTAATTTAACCTAAATTTTATTTTTATTATTTATTTTTATTATTTATTATTTATTAGGAAATTAGGTTATTTTATTCGAATAATGTTTTTATATTTTCTGTTTTTAGGAAATAAAGGAGTCAAGAAAAAAGGAGAAGTGACACAAGCCCACCATCCATCCATCAGCCCAACAAAGCCCATTTATTGCAGCCTGTCGTTTCAGTTGCCGCCGCAGACACGGATAAGACAGGCTGTCAACAGACTGACACGGCAGACGCAGAAGCGTGTGACAGACGCGTAACAGACGCATAATTACGAGTCAGACGCGTCAGACACGCCAAATCTCATCAGTCGCCCCGTTATTCACGCATGTCGTTACAGCATTAAACGGGCAGCAACTCGACCGCTATAAAACCCCGTTTTCATTTTCATTTTCTTCACTTCTCCTTACTTGTTTTCTCCTCTCGTTTTATTTGTTTTCTTTACTTTCACAACCCTTGCAACTAAAATGTCTTCCAGACGTACCCGTCGAAGTGCTGCTTCCACCTCTTCAGCAGCAGCACCCACACCACAATCGTTCGCCACCAAGGAATTATGGGAGGAAAGAGGATTCATCTACGTCCGCAAGGCAGCCAACATGGGGCTCCGACCATTCATCGCTAAGGCGATACGGACCCAGCTATGGGAGCAGTTCGCCGCACAACCTGCAGAACTAAATGATACGCTGGTGAGGGAGTTTTATGCTGCCATCGACAGTAGAACGGAAACATCAGTCACCGTCCGAGGAGTAGAGGTACCATTTACAGCTGACAGCATCAACCACATGTATGGCCTATATTTTGGTCCCAACGATGATGCCCATCAATAATTTTTAGACACCCTCGATTCTGCCGCCTACGGTGCTGTCATGGCGGAGGTGACAGAGGAAGGAACAACACGGACCACGAGCAAAAAGAACCCCAACTCTGTAAAAAGGGGGCAGCTACTCCCAGAAGCCAAACTCTGGAACGCTTTCATCAAAAAGCGTATCATGTCGACCTCCCATCACACGACGGTGGACCAGCAGCGGCTCGCCCTCATTCATTCAATCATGAACAACCGGCCTATCAACGTGGGCCGCTATATGAGGGACAGCATCTTGGACAGCACATTCCGCTCCACCTCCCGTCTTTGCCTACCGTTCACGATCACTTCTCTTTGCCGCTGCGCTGCCGTCCCAGAGGCCACTGCCGACAAACTGATCCAAGGCAGAGGCTGGACAGACAACAACATTAATAGCCTCATTGAGCTGATAGTCGCAACCCCCGTCTCATCCTTCAACCCGGCTGCCTCCCCAGCAGAATCATCCGAGGAGCCTACCCCTGAACCTGCCGCCGCCACTACCCAGACAGACCAATCTGCCCAGATCCTTGCTGCAATACAACGGGTGGAAGACAGACAAATGGGGCTGATGACATTCATCCGGGATTTCACCAACTCGACGGTAAATTTCATTACCAACACTTTAAATTATCCCGATGTTATTTTCCCCACTTTCCATGCCCACTATTTCCATATCCCCTCCCCTGTCCATACACCTACACCACCTGCCTCCCCACACACCTATTCTACTGCTTCCACCCCATCACCTGCCCCGACGGCAGCTGGCAGTCCAACAGCCGAAACCTCTGCCCGAGGAACGAAGCGACCTGCCTCACATGACAGTGAGTTAGACCCTCCTATTAGGAGGAATTTGGAGAAAGAGTTCACGCCTGTCAAGAGGCAGAAACACGTGGCAGACAGAAAAAGAATGCCCAAGGCCAGCACCACCAGTAGCAGCACTTGGGATAGTGGCAGCAGCTCAGACATCCATATCGTGGAGCAACCTACCCAGCCTGCCCCACCACCCAGACGCCGCCAACAGATCCGTGTCAGCAGCAGCAGTGAAGACAACGATTAAAATTTAAGTCTTTTATTTTTCTTTTATTGCTGCCTGCTTTATTTATATTTTATGATGTATCTGCCTTCATTTCATCTGTCATTTGCATTGAGGGCAGTGCAACCCTCGAATTTGGGGGTGGCAACCCTCCATTTTAATATAGTCTTAGCACATCTTTAAATTATTGTTGTGTCTTTTATATAAGCAAGTTCTCTTAAAAAAAATTAAACTGTTGGCTTAAAACTGTGAAGTTAACTTACCTGTCATGACAGCTCTGTCGTGGCAGCATCTTTAGGATAGTTTAAGGAGAAGTTTAGAGCCTTTCTATAGTTCTGAAAAACTCAAACACCTTTGTGACTGTTATATTGCTTAGATTTCTTTTAGCCAAACTAAAATAGGATGCTTAGTACTTGAATAGCCCCTAGAGGTGCCTAACACTAGCTCTAGGAAAGAAGTTTAGCAAAAGAAACTCAAAAACCTAGAGGTGCCCGAAACCGGCTCTAGGAAGCTAACTAGAGGTGCCCAAAACTGGCTCTAGAAAAATTTTAGCTTGAAAATATAAGAAAAAGAAGCATGAAAATGTGTCTTCAAGAAATAAACTTTGGCATAAAAATTCGAGTTAAAAAGTTGAATATTCTAGTGAAACTAAGAGAGTCTTAGCATATAACTGTTCACAAGCATGCACACACTGCACGAGAACTATAGTGAGATTCCGGACAGATCCTAATCTTTCCGACAGGTTGCTGCCGCCACAGAGAATGAGCGACGGGTAAGGGACAGTTCACTATTTGAAAGCCAACACAAAAATATTTATTTTTCTTTTAGGTTTTAATTGCTTGAGGGCAAGCAAAAACTTGAGTTTGGGGGTGTGTTGAGTGTGTAAAAGTTCTATTATTTACACCCTTTTTAACCCATATTTTTGTTGCATTCAAGCATCATTGCATTGCATTTAGGTTAGTTTACGGCAAAACATCACAAATATATAAAAGGCACAGATTCTACTAAAAGATGGCTTATTTTGCAGGTTGCTGCCATAGTTGACGGAGAAGGCAGGCGCAGGGCAGAGAAGCAGAAGAGCTGAACTAGACAAGCAAACGATGAGGACGAAGCTGTCATGGATCTACCGTGACAGAAGGACGACAGCAAGTAGTGAAGGAAAAGCAAAGTGGACCTCGATAGATAGAGAAAATTATGCTCGTCTGTCGTGTGAAAACCCTATATTTTTCCAAGCCCCAGATCAAAAGATACGTCAAGCCAAAGCTCAAGGAGAGGAAATCCCATGAAACAAGGAGGCGGCTGAAAACTAGGATACTTAGAGATTAAGTCTTTATTAGAATCTTACTTTTAATTAAAGTTGTAATCCTTGTTATCTTAGAATACTTGAGCCCAAAGCTTATATAAGGGCATAGATTTTAACCTAGGAGAGATCAATACCCATAACCGATAACCAAACCCCTCCGCCGTCTGTCCGTCGCCGACATGTTCTAAATTTCCCCTAGGGCCACGGGTTGTTTTGTAAAGTAGTTGCAAGGGTTGTTTTGTTTTAGGATTTTCCAAGTTCAATAAAATAAACTTCAAGTTCTCTTATTTTGGTTTTTAATATCTTGCAAGAGCATCGGGAGAGCATTGTGAGGTTATCCATTTACTTAGCATCGGGAGAGTTAAGTATACGAAAGAAATAAGAGCAAGTTCTCTAGTTTATAGTTGAATTATCTTGTGCCTAGGGATAGGGCAAGGTTAAGTGGCTAAGGAAGAATTCATACACATCGGTGTTCATCCTTCGATTCACGCCGGGAGGTATCATCAAGACGTGTTCATCGACAGACTTGGACCTAGGGATAGGCCAAGGCAGATCTGGGATTCTTGCCAAACTTGAAGTACAGAGTTGGTGTGTTTGCTGCCGCGACAGCCAACGGACAGCCGCCGCGACAGGTGCTGCCGCGACGGGCACGACGACATAACTAGAGTTCCTAAGCAATCCAATACCTGCACTACTGAGCAATTCAATACCAGCCCATTCTTTCTATCTTGATATTCCAACTCTTTTATTTACGTTTTTCCTTATTATTTTCGTGACAATTCTCTTAATTATTTTCTTTACTTCGTGCAGTGAAATAAGGTGAAGCTATTAGCCCAATCCCTGTGGAGACGATATCCGATACTTCGTATCACTTTACTACTTGCGTCGTGTACACTTGCACTACAATTGCGATAGACTCTTTTACACGCAACACTTTACACACTAGAAAAACAACTCTCATACTTAATCGTGTTTTTTTTATTTCTCAAACTTGGTTCAAAACGCCATATAAGATATGGACTAAGAATTGTTCTACAATACCTTTGAAGTTCTAAGATTACAAAACTTACATGTTAAAATGTTTACAAAGTTCGAGCCTTAAAAACTCCATTTGTTGTTTATTCTAACAAGAACAAAGCGTTTGTTTCTCAAACGAGAGTTTATCTTTAAAGAGATTAATTCTCACAAAGGGATATTATTTCTTCAACTTTAACGAGAACAAAATATTTGTTGCTCAAACGATAGTTTATCTCGAAAGATAATACTTATCACTAAGGGATTTCATTTTTCAACGAGAACAAAATGTTTGTTGCTCAAACGAGAGTTTCTCTCAATATAGATTACCTCTCACAAAAGGAAAAAAATGGAATTTGGAATTTGAAGAAATTTTAGACAACAAATTTATGAACCAAAGATTGAGAATGTTCAACAAATGATCAAGGAACATTGGAACAAAACACAACCATTATGTTGATCCTTAAGATAATACCATATACTTGAGAAATATGGATTGCTCACTATTCGTACATGGAAACACTCTTCTTTTCGGGTCAAGATAAAGACTAGGTCTTATCAGAAAGCAATGGTGAGCCCAAAAATCGAGAAATGGCTAAGAGCCATGAGAGATGAGATGGAATCCATGTCTAAAACCAAGTATAGACTTTGGTTACCTAAAAGGGTGTATGGATGAGTTTTTCAAAAAGGAAAAACCGACATGGATGATAAAACATACAAAAGATGATTCGTCGCTAAAAGTTTTTGACAAACTTCATAGTATAGAATATGATAAAGCATCTTCCTTGTATCTATGTTTAATCCATCTTAATCTCACTTGCAAGTAGTTACATACCATGATTATGGAATCAAATAAAGGAATGTCAAAACCGCTTTCCTAAGGGAAAAACTTGAAACAGATGTGTACATGACACATCCAGAAGGTTTTGCCACTCCAATAAACACTTGGAAGGTATGTAAGCTACAAAGGTCTATCCGTAGACTAAGGCAAGCTTCTCGAAATTGGGATATTCGTTTCATAAGATACAATCAAAAGGTTTGGTTTATCTAGAAACAAAGGGGAGTCTTGTTTTCAAAGAAGCTAGTGGGAGCATTGTTACTTTCCTAAGTATTGTATGTAGATAACATACTCATCAAAAGGAACTAAAGATCGCAATCTGTTTTGCATTAATAAAAGATACCGTGAGTTAGCAACATGAGACAATATCTAACTCTACAACATAGGTTGAATATATTACAGTCGACATAGCAATAAAGAATGATGTTTGGATCTAAAGGGTTCACTTCTGAACTAAGGGTTGTTCCCAGCATATTAGATGCTACATAACTCTGTTATGATGGAACCTTTGCATAAGCAAATAAAACCTAGATATCATCAATAAATCCAAACATATTCTAAAGTGCTTACATCTTGGAGATGTGAAAGTATGCAGCATACGCACAAAGTTGATAACTTTGTCAACTCCCTGACAAAGCTTTTGACACAGCATAAGCATGTCAGTTACACTAAGCCATAACGTATTAGATACGAGAATGATTGGTCTTAGTGCTAGTGGGAGATTGTTGGAGTATGCCCAAAGACCAATCATATGATGATTGAATAGACATACTATTTTACTAGATTTATCAAGTAATAGCATTACCGTTATTATCATTTGGTATGTTTCTGTGTATCAAACTAACCATTGGTTAATAATGTCCATACAATAATACGATTATTGTTAAATAGAATCCTTAGTCGAATATTATTACGGGTATGAATAGTGATAATATATAAAGACTAATATGTGGTTGATTGATAACAAGTGTTGTAATTGACATAGAGATGTCAAAATCAACACATAAGTATTTGTTAGAGAACAACATACTGGATTGACCCGCTGTGAGCATGTTTCTTGGGTAATTATGTGACAGTCACAACATTGCTCATGATAAACATGTGTATGATCCTCAGACTTGAGATCAACATGATTTCAACATAAAGATTTACGTATTTTGACATAGTCAAACGTGTGTCGTAACTGACTACATTATAAAGACTGATGATTGGATATGTGATGACTTATGTAGTGAAATATGGTTGATCGAGAAAGGATTTGACCCTCCTACAAAATGGGAGAAATATCTTCGGCCACTTGATTGAGTGAGATTAGAAAATGCATGGCTATGCTCGAATGTTATGATATGAGATATCATAGAGATTCGTTTATAATAATCTACTCAAGACATCAAGAAACACTAGATGGACAACGCAAGTGTGACTAACCCATGACTTGTGTTCATCTAAGATATAAAGGACAAAAGGATAAAATACATAAAGAAAGTTTATCCAGGAATTAGGAAAGTCAAACCATGAATTCATGCAACTTAGGTAGCAATGATGTATTGCTAGATGTCACTCATTGTTTGTAAAATTAGAACAGTTCTAATTTTGCTACTAACGTTGCATGAACCTACAATGGTCACACCCTTTGAATGAAACGAACAAAAATGGAAACCATACTCCCTATTTTAGGGAGGTTGCCGAAAATCCCCTATGGGATAGGGGAAATCGGCAACTCCCTTAAAAATGGATAATATTCGATAAATAATGTATTTACCAAATATTATTTAGAGTATGGAAAATATTTAGAGACTTAAATATTATAGAATAAGATTCTAGAAATTTAAATATATATTTGGAATTTATATAATGTATATTTAATTCCAAGTTTATGTAGAATTAGATTCTACATAATTAAAAATATATATTTAAATCCAAGTAAAAATAGAATGAGATTCTATATTATAAAAATATATATATTTGGATTAAATATAATGTATATTTAAATCCATATTTTATGTAGAATAAGATTCTACATAATTAAATATATATATATATATATATATATATATATCATTTAATATTATTAAATATAATGTATATTTAATATAAACCAATTTCAAGTAGAATTAGATTCTATGAATTTTGGTTGAACTTGGATTTAAGGTATTCAACTAGAATTAAGTCTCTGAATACTATTTAAAGGGACAAGGGCTAGCAACCAAATCATCCCTATTCCTCCTTGCAAATTTCGACATATCTCTGGGAATTCCCCTCTAGAATTTTCGACAAGTCCTAGAAAGCTTTCTGAGAAGCTGTTCGATATTTTTCTAGTGTTCATCTTGCCCCCTGGAAAATTCCTGATGATTTCCTAGTTCGAATCCAAATCCCGGTAGAACCCCTGGTCGATTTTAGACTCCCTCAGGAATCCTTGGAGGGATTTCGACTTCTCCCTAGAAGGTGTTCAAACCTGTCGAAATTTATCCCTAAGTGTTAGGGAGGCGAAAACTTTGTTCGTTTTGTTCGGGTGGACTCCGTAGAGGTCGTTGCGAACATGTGACGATTTCGGTTTTACTTGACGTGGTTATTTCGACATACTGTCGGTTTTCCAGTTTCCAGAGTTTTAAAAAGTAACTCTTCATCTTTTCACCCCGAATTCGTTCTTGTACATGGATCATGGTTGGATTACGTCGGATTACTTTTTCCGTTGCGCCACGGGGCGTGCCGATGTGACCCAACAACTTCATGATCATGAGTTAGGAGAGAACCAACTAGCTCATCAAGCTTGAGTGTCTTCAAATTCTTGGCCTCAATGATGGCGGTTCTCTTCCCATCCCAACACTCGGGAAGTGAGTAGAGTAGCTTCCAGACTAGTTTGTCTTCCGGGATTATCTCTCCAAAACCCTTTAGCCCATTGACGGTTATTGAGAAACGATCGAACATATTTGAAACGTTTTCGTCGGGCTCCATTTTGAAATTCTCATAGCTAAGATTAAGAATTCCAATCTTTGTCTCCTTCACATCACTTGTTCATTCATATGTAGTCTCAAGTGTATCCCACACTTCCTTAGCACTTTCGATGGAGTAGATATCAAGACCGAAAGAGCAAAATAACACGTGAAGAGCCTTGTTGTTGATTTGAATTTTCTTTCTCTCTTCTTCAATAATTTCATTCTTTCTTTTTGGCACTAATCTTCCTTCGTCGTCTCTTTTCATTGGAATAGAGGGGTCATCTTCAATAGCATCCCAAACTAAATAATTGTTGAATTTAATGAAGAGACGCATCAGGTTCTTCCAAAAAGGGTAGTTATCACCGTTGAAGAAAGGTGGTTTTGTGGTCGATTGAGACTCGTACATGCTTGACCCGGAGGTAGATATTTTTTCAAAAATAATAAATTGAATATATTATTTATTATTTTTAAAAAAATTAAAAATAATAAACTAAATAAAATATTATTTAATGTTTTATAGAAAATAAAAAATTAATAAATTGTTTAATTTATTTTTTATTTTTTTGAAAAATAATAAATAATATATTTATTTTAATATTTAAAAAAAATAAAAATAAAAATAAATATTATTTATAATTTATAATTTTTAGAAAATTTATTTTTTAAAATTAATAAATAAAAAATTATTATTTATTATTTAAAAAAATTAAAATAAAAAATTAAATAAATTATTATTAATTACAAATATTTTCAAAAAAAATTGAAAAATACTTTTAAAAATGATGATGCAACATTTTGCCACGTTTGAGTCCCAAGCTTTGCCAGCATGACACATTAGTATCTCGTGTTGACTATTAATCAACTAATCATTTTTATTTATTGGAGGCAATTTTGATTTAAAATAAAATGATAGGAGTGAAAGAAGACAATATATATATATACTAAAATAAACATTTAGCGAGACATTATGAGATTTTTTGGTATTATACCTATATGAAATTAAAACGCATCGCAGTGTAGATGAAAAAGAGCATCAGCCCGGATTAATTCGGGCCATCCATCAGCCCGGTCTTATAATGTTATTGCGGGTAACAGGATCTGGGTAATTACAGAGCAAATTTCCCCCATATCGAAAAACAGAAAATTATGCAGAAGAGAGAGCAGGGTAAATCGGGTGGTGCGGCCGGTGGCAACGCCGCACCACCGCCGAAGAGAGGCCGGCCATTTGGAAGCACAGCTGCTAGCATGGCCTCCGCCTCCGCCGCTGATTCAGTAGCTCCGTCCACTCTCCTCGGTCCTTCCCTCCAAATTCACAACTCCTTCTCTGGTAATCCCTAAACTTAGAACTAAAATCAAAGAAAAATCAGTTCGTTCACTATTTTAATAAGCGGTTTTACTTGTTTAAAATTACTTTATTGGTAATTTTATCTTAAAAGCTGTGTTTTAAATTTGTTATTTCTACTGGAAGTAGAGCAGAACAATAGAAGAATAGTACTAGCCCTTCAAAGTGGGTTGAAGAGTGAGTTAATTTGGGCTTTGAACACTCTCACATTGCTCTCTTTCAAAGAGAAAGATGATATGCGTAAAGATGCGTGCTTGGCCAAAATTCCCGGCTTGCTCGATGCTCTTCTCCAAATTGTAGGTTTTCTCTAAGTCTTGATAAACTTCAATTTTATGTTTTGATCTGAGTTGGTGCCGCTTTTGATAATATATATAACAAAAAATTCTGTGTTTTATATGGTGCTTATGATGCGGAGCAGATAGATGATTGGCGTGATATAGCACTGCCTAAGGAACTTAGAAAGGGAAACAGGGCTAGAACATTGGGTGCAAATTCTGTTGTAACAGGATTTGGCAATGAGTATGAGGCATTGGGATCGAATACCTTGCTCCCACAGTTGGGGTAGGCTTGAACATTGTTTTTGTTGACTTGTTGGTTTTATGTAAGGGGAAATAAAATTGGACTGTTTTTTATGCTATGACAGTTTGGGGTCAGGTTCTTCCACTGCTGAAATAACCGGGCAAAAGAATACAAGTAAACGCCGCCGTTCGGAGTGGTGGCTTGATGAAGATGGTTTATTTAATCTAGATGATGAGGGTCGAGCCGAAAAACAGCAGTGTGCTGTTGCTGCTTCTAATATTATTCGCAACTTTTCTTTCATGCCAGAGAATGAAATTGCCATGGCTCAGCATCGGCATTGCTTGGAAAGTGTTTTTCAGTGTATAGAAGATCACATCATAGGTGAGACAGCCAGTCCCCTCTCTTTTTTCGTGTATAGTTTAGTGTTTGTTTGTATATGTCTGTATCATTCAAAAATATATAATACTTTTTTAGGTTCTATGGTAGGGGTTCAAGAATTTTAGATTTAGATGGTTATTAGCTCATTGAATAGACAAGGATGATCAGGATTTTGAATTTTGCCATCAGATGCCACATTCTTAAACAGCTAAACTAGTTGGACATTGCTAGACTAGTAGTTCAGAAAGGAAAATTATTGGATTTCTTAAATGGTCTTGAGATGTGTGCTGTTGATTTTACTATGTGTGGACCAAAGGTGAATCATCAGGAGTAGTGGAATGGGAACTCTGTGATATATTCCTGCTATTGAAAATATTTTCATTTTTCTTGTTTTTTCCCCCTTTTCTGCTTCTGCAAAATAGTCTGCCTTTCCTGTGTGCGTTATGGTATTTTCTAATATTTAACTGCAAAAGTTACCTTAACTCTTTTAATCTGTCTTCACATGCTTTCTTAAAACTTATTTTATTGACAGAGGATGAGGAACTTGTCACAAATGCCATCGAGACAATTGTAAATTTGGCTCCCTTGCTTGACCTTCGGATTTTTAGTTCACCAAAGCCATCTTACATTAAAATAACGTGAGAATCCTGTTCTAATGTCTTGCTTGAGTGTGTGTTTAATTTCTAACTTCTGGTCAATGATTACATCCACTGTTCACCAAACAGTGAAAAACGTGCAGTTCAAGCTATAATGGGGATGCTAGGATCTCCAGTCAAAGCCTGGCACTGTGCAGCTGCTGAATTTCTTGGGCGCATGATTATAAATCCCGATAATGAACCTCTCCTTCTTCCTTTTGTTCCTCAGGTAAAGCATTCTGCTTGAATATTTTCTCAACTAAATGTCTTATCGTGGTATAAATAGTAATTCAAACTTGATGATGAATTGCAGATGTACAAGCGACTAGTAGACATTTTGAGCTTGCAAGCATTTGATGCACAAGCTGCTGCCATTGGTGCACTGTATAACCTTGTTGATGTCAATATGGACTGCAGGTTGAAGCTAGCTAGTGAGAGATGGTAAGTTTTGTTTTGTTTTTAATTTTGGGTGATGGCGTAGTGACGATGACCATGATAATGTGTAGTCATGTTATTAATGAAGTTTACAGCTGTAAAGGGATATCTTATTTATGTGCAATGTTCACCCAATTTAGGGCTGTTGATCGTATACTGAAAGTGATAAAAACACCACATCCAGTGCCAGAAGTCTGCCGGAAAGCTGCAATGATAATAGAGCACCTTGCATCTGATCCTCAGAACCGGACGTCGCTGCTAGCTTATGAAAATGCTTTTGCTGAGATACTCTTTTCAGATGGTAGACATTCTGATACCTTTGCAAGGATTTTGTTTGAACTGACTTCAAAACCAAACAACAAAATTGCAGCAGCACGTGGAATTTGGGGAATGTAATCAAGATCCTACACTTTCGTTGGTTCAACTCTAATTGACTGTTTTATCTGAGCATAAGACCTTAGCTGACTGGTATGAACTGGCTGTATTAAGATTTCGCCTAATTGTTTTTGTTTTTTTGTTTTTTGTCGCTTGTAATTCTGCATTGATTCCATATTCTGAGTGACGTCTTAGAAGTTTTAAAACTAATGAAGCCATCTCTTGGTGTTCTTGTAGCATTGCCATGCCCTTATTGAACTGAAACTAATATAAAACCATTGATATGCAACTGCCATTGCCATGTCCTTGTGTATGTATGTTGCCATTCGAGCTTACTTTTATCTTGAGCTAAGGAGCATAGGACAATCTATGACATACACGGTTGTTTTTAAGGGTGTGCTACAAGTGAATAGAAATCTTCTCCTCCTATTTATGCTTCCACACTAAAATATTATGTTTAGAGTTTTAGGTTAGGGTTTATAATTAGAGTTTAGAAAATAAAAAATATGATGTATTTTTAGGGTTTATGGTTTATGGATTAGTATTTAAAGTTAAAGTTTAAAATTTAATTTTTTATTGTTGGGGCATAAAAGGGTCACTAAAAAGAGGTAAAGATAATTTTGTTCAAAACAAGTATGGGTGTGTATTGGGAGTGAATGTTTATACATTTAATTTATAATTTAGGGATCGAAAATATGAACCAAAGCGAAGACGGAGCAAGTAGCAATTTTACAGGTACTAATCGTATTCAAAGTGTTGGATTTATTAAATAATTATTTCGTTGAATGGCGGAGTTAAAAAAATTATACAAGTGAAAGTAAGAAAGAGCCTTTTTTATGTATATAGGGATGAGGATTGAGGGCGAATATTTAAAAATTGTGAGAATTTAAACTGATGGGATGTAAAATAATTAAATTTTTTTATCCATGGGACGAGGACAAAAGTTTTATCATCGAAGCTCAATGGGACGGGGACTGCTATGTTCAAACCGTAGGGATAACTGAACCGTAACCGTATAAATAACCGTGAGATCCCAAAAAATATTCGTAAGTATTTTGATATTATACAAAAAAATTCAAAATACATATAATTAACTTTCATTTACTTGTATATCTACCTATCTTATTATCAATATTTCAATCCATTAAGATATTTGTGTCTTTTGTTTAAATCTTATTAAATTTGAGTAACCTCTCTAGTAATTTACCTTTTTTTGTTAATTAAGACTATATAATCTATTTATCTCTCAATTTACCTTATTCTCATTTGATCATATTTTTTAAGTGTATTGAATACATGAATATATTTTCGTTAATAAAATAATAAATTTTATTTAATTTTCTTAGGAATGAGAATGCCCCGAAAATTGTGAAAATTTGATGGGTATAGATATAGGGACGAAAAAAATCCCCGAAGCATATAATGTGAATTCCTCAAAACCGTTCCCACAAATGTTAGGGGCAGAATGAATAATAAAAAACCGTCCCCGCACTACCATATTCCCACCCCTATGTAATCCTATGTCACAAGGAATAGGGTAAGAAGCAATTAATAGGGTAATTGATAGTCATTTATTTGATTATATAATCTCATTTAATCAACTAGATAATTTAGTTGGATGAGAGTTAGATTATTTTAATAAGGTTAGAGGGTTTGTATTTTGACACTATAAATAGAGAAAAATAAATTTAGAGAGTCACTTTTATATTACTTCTTTACAAAATTTGATTGGAATTAGTTGATATATGTATCAAATACAAGTTGTTAAAAAAAGTAATCACATTTGAGAAGAATCCCTCGAACATAACCATCTCATTTATGAATATAATAATCTTTACAGACCAGTTAAATAAGTATATCTCCTCTTTTTCTAACCTATTTCTCTTTGGCTATCTCATGAATCATAGTGCCAAGGTTTAAAAAAATAAAAAGTTATTATATTCTTAAATGAGTTGAGTTGTTTTTAAGAGAATCATTTTAAATATAATTATTTAACGGTTGTAAATAATAATATCAGTTAAATTATTTAATATTTCTTATCTTATGTCTTGTGACATAAGATAAAAAGACTCGAGAAATATTATATTTAGAAGTTAATATATTTTTTAAAAAGTCATACAAATAATCAACAAAATTTTGGTGCAGTGGTAAGACAATCAATTGACACATTTTCCCTCCCTTAAGTCGTGGGTTTAATACTTATTAGAAACTGTAAAATTAAAATAGATTTTGATATAACATCTTTTAACGACTTAATTGTAAAATAAAATAAATTTTTAAATACTCAAAAGACTCACAAAATGACAAAGACTCGAACTTTAAGTATTTCTAAATCAAAAGTCAAGTATCCTAAAAATTTTCTAAGTATTTTCAATCTAAATTTTTAAAATTTAGTCCAGACGTACCGATACGGTTACATCTATATCGATACGATTTTTGGCTACTGAAAATGAGTCAGGAAAAGTGTAGCGGTACGCTCCTTACCGTATCGATACGATTTTCAGACTCGATGTAATTCTGGAAACTAAAAACTACTTACCATATCGATACACTCCTTTCCGTACCGATACGAGTTGGTAAGATTTGAAAAATCTTGGCATTTAATTTTTGACCGTTCCCTTGTCAGGTTATTAGAACCAAACATTTTAAAATTTAGTTAACAGTATCGATACGCGCAACTACCATACCGATACACTTTTTGGTTAATCAATTCTCCAGATTCCAGTGAACAAAATCAGTCCCTGTACGCACTATGTTGTACCGATCTCCTTTGTAAAATATGGTTTTTGTACCGATACGCCTCTTCGCGTATTGATACGCTATTTGTATATAACGATTCTTTCTTCTTTTGACATGTACCAATACGGTGACGTGAGTATCGATACGGTTGGTTGCAAAATTACATTTATGGTGGGAAAAAAAAGAGCCCAACGACTCTATTGATGATGCCAACCATCTAAACGGTTAGAATTCAATGAAAAGGTATAAAAGTAAGTCATTAAAGCTACAACAACAACTATTGAACAAGTCAAGCACATTCAAGCAAAAATTCAATCAATTTGAGCTATTTAGAGTCAAACCCTAATTACCTAACTTGTGTATTTTTCTTGTATTCATTTATTTCAAGTTTGAGATTAGAGTGAACTTCTACTTGGGCAATTATTCAGCTATTGTGAGGTATTTTTTTTGTTGTCAAAACTTCTCTTGTAAAGAGTGAGTCTTGATTAAGGTTTGGGTAGAAAGCTTAATCGGTTTGTATGGTTTTCTCCTAATCCGAGAAAAAGGGAAGAATTTCTAGTGAAATTGGTTGAAAATCCTTAGTGGGAGCTAAGCTAGTAGATGTACAACTTGTTCTAAGCTTCAACCACTATAAATCTTTTGTGTCTTCATTCTTAATTTACCAATTTCATTCTTCAAACTTTTAAAAGTCAATTCATCCCCTCTTGGCCATTTATTCATCCACTCAACAGAAACATATTTCCCTTCTTATCCCCTAGCAGATGTTCAAAAAAAATCACACATATGTCAACAAACTCTAGAGCAAGTTGTTAAAAGTTCTCAGTTGACACCTCTCATTCTCCTTGGGTTCTAAACCCATTAAGAGCAAATTTTTCCTTCTCCTTCTCTAGATAAAAATTATTTCAAAAAAAAATATCTTCTAATTTTTATTGGGTAAACTACAAGAATGGTAACATAATTGTGGAAAGTTCTATCTTGATCATCATTCTTCTAATTTTGTCAATATAACCACTTAACTATTTAAAAGATGTCAATCAAGCCACTTACCGTCAAAACGTATAAACCCATAAATTTATATAATTATAAGGATTAATATTCTATACACTTATAAACCCTAAATTGTAACCATAAACCTTAAATTGAAACAACTATCCATAAATCCTAAACCCCTAAACCTTATACCCTAACTAACTCCCTATACCCTAAAACTAAGGCGTTTGTGAAAACTTTTAGTTTTCACCGCTAGTGTATAGAATATTAATCCTAATTATAAATATAGTCATCATTACTTGTATATTCTATTAATTCAGTCTTAATTTTAATTTAATTTAATAAATTAATCAATCATGCAAAAAAACTTAGCGTGAACAAGATTTAAACTCGAATTGTGCGGGGTATGAAGCGCCCTTACCACTGAATCAAGTGCACGTTTGTTATATAGATTGCAACATTTAAAACATATACCTATAAGTTTTTTATAATAGAAGAAAAAAACAAAATAGGATTAAAAGGACTCAAAATGGCACATTTAGGATGTATAGAATCACTCAAACTACTGGAAGAATTCTAATAATTAATTTATAGTCGAAAACACATTATATATATATTGAAGTATAGTTAACGCGTGATTTATATTAAAAATGAATTTAAGATTTTTGTATTTTAAGATAAGTTTAATATTTCTCTCACATTTATTTTTCTAATTTCACATATATAAATCATAGAATTGAGTTTTTAATTTAATTATTAATTTTTATTTTTATTAAAAATAATTTTTATTCAATCATAATATATGTGAAATTATATTAATTTTTTTTAAAACATAAAATTATACTAAAATTCATTTAGTGAATCCAAACTCGTGAATACAAGTTTAATATAATTGAATTATTTTCGTGAGTTTGGATTCTCTTAATATAGCTTTAAAAATTTTAATTTTTTAGTATAATTTCATATGAGTCTTTTTTCCAAGTTTCACATTTTTTACTGTTAATTTTATTCATTTATTTACCTTTATCTAACAGTCCAAAAAGTGTAAAACTTTTAAGTTTTACATAGTGTAAGAGAACCCTATCCTATTTCACACACACATACACGCACACACATATAATTGTATTTTAACGTGACACATAATTTTATTATGAACATCAAAGGAGAGTGTTATAAATAAGGAAAATTCTACAACACTCGACGGGCACCGATGAGCACTATTATTTAATTTATAAATATTTAAAATCTAAAGGACTCAACGTATAGTTATAAATTATTTAAAAATTAAAAGGTAAATTAATTAAAATATATTATTTTATTTTAATTTTTTTAAAACATAGATCAAAATACATATCTACCCTTAAATTACAAAAATTTAATTTTTGTTCATTTAAAATTTAAGTATTTGCTGCCGCTCTCATTGTCGCTGCTGATGTCGCTGTCGTCGTCATCATCGTCGCTGCTGCCTCATACTGTCATCGTCGTTATCTCCTATCGTCATCGCTGCTGCCTCCTGCCGTCACCAAGATTAATCTTTGTTCATCTAATGTCGGTTTCAATCCAAGAATGTTCATCTGATTGAAATCGGTGATTAATCTAATGTTCACTAAATTTGGGCACAAAATTTGTTCAACCGGTGATTAATCTAATGTTCATCTGATTGAAATCGGTGATTAATCTTTGTTAATCTAATTGAAACTGACTTTAGTGGAAGGATTCAAAATTTGGGCATTTGAAACAGCGGCAACGACTGCTTGAATTTTAAATAAATAAAAAATAGAGTTTTGTAATTTAAGGGTAGATAGATATTTTTCTATGTTTAAAAAAAATTAAAAATAAAATAATATATTTTAATTAGTTTACCTCTTGATTTTTAAATAATTTATAATTGAAATTAAATCCCTCTGTTTCTATATAGTTATATCTCTAATTGATAGCTTGTTTTATCTGCTCTGAAGTAGCACGCTTGTTTTATCTGCTCTGAAGTAGCACGCTGTTTCTTTTAGATCTCTTTTTCGTCTTTTCTGTTTGTTTGGTAGCGTGTTTTTTTGTTTTCTTCCCTCTCCAATGGCTTCGGTGACAAATGATCTCGCACGTCTGGCAATCAGGTCTGAGGAAGATGACTGTCTGGAAATTGATGGTGCAGATCCAGAGTTGGCGTTGTCTTATGAGTTCTGTTTTGTTGGATCCTTTTTTTACTAGTAGTGTGATTCATTTCGTGGCAATGAGAACTACCTTGGCCAATGTGTGGCACCCTGTGGGTGGAATCTCGATATCAGATCTTGGTGAAGGAAGATATTTGTTTCGGTTATATCTGGCGGCTGATGCAGATAGAATCGACAATGGTGGCCCATGGAATTTCAATAATCACGCTCTGATTTTTCATAGACTAAAGGAAGGAGAAGATCCATGTCAGGTACGTTGACCCATCTTAACTTCTGGATTTTAGTTCACAACCTTCCTCACGGGTTCATCTCTGAAAAAGTAGCACGATCGCTGGGTAATTTTTTGGGATCGTTTCTTGATTATGATACACTGGCCACATCACTTGGATACAAAGGGATTATCAGGATTCGAGTAAGAATTGATGTTCGAGCTCCGTTAAAGAGAAGGAAGAAATTAAAATTGGCAAATGGGAGTGATCACTATGTTCGGTTTGAATATGAGAGATTGACTCTATTTTGTTTTATTTGTGGCCTACTCGGACACGGGGAGAGTTTTTGCCCCGTCCGTGCGTCGGTAGATCCGGCTGACATTGTCATGGCATGGGACGTGTCGCTCAGAGCCCCGCCGCGTCAGAGAAGTCAACCAGGGAGTGTTTGGCTCAGGGATGCAGATCCGGTGGAATCACTGCCGAGATTGTTGCCTAGTCAAGGAAGAAGGAATATTGGAGTTAATGCTGGAATATCAATTCCCGCAAATTTAGGGGGATTACATAATATTGGAAAGTCAAAAGATTCATGGGTAGGCGTTAATGCAATGCATAATTTAGGGGGACCAAATATGGGATCCACATCAGGATCAGGGGTGATTGGGGCCCAAAATGCGCAAGATGTCTTGATGACTACTGAAGAGGAAAACACTCCTATGGAACAAGTGGATGGTCTGAAGCGTCCACGTGTACAACCATTACAACCAGGAGTTTCAACTTTGTCTGATTCGAATGGTGCAGCTCTTAATTTATCGGCCGACCTGTCTGCTCAGGTCCGCCGTTCATCATGAAATTCCTAAGCTGGAATGTCCAAGGTTTAGGGAAACCTCGGACGGTTGGGCGGCTTAAACAAAAGCTGCGAGTTGAGAGTCCGTCTATTATTTTCTTTATGGAAACAAAAGTTAACGAGAAAAAAATGGCAAGAATTCGGAGTAGATACGGATTCCTGAATGGGATTGATGTCGGGGCCGTTGGTCATAGTGGTGGATTGTCGATGGGATGGAAGAGCTCTTGTAATGTCTCTCTTCGGTCGTATTCAAAAAACCATATTGATGTATTGATAAATGATGATTCGGATGGTTTGCAATGGAGGTGTACGGGCTTCTATGGAGCTCCAGAAGAATGCAGGCGGATCGAGTCTTGGGATTTAATGAGATCCCTGAATGATGCACCGAATTTACCATGGGTTGTAATCGGTGATTTCAATGAAATCTTTCTGGCTACCGAGAAACAAGGAGGTCGAGTTAGGAATGCTAGACAAATGGACAACTTCCGTACTGTGGTGGAGGAATGTTCTTTATTGGACCTGGGTTATACGGGGCCTTGGTTCACATGGGAAAAAGGCCGGTTTTCGGAAACTAATATAAGGGAGCGGTTGGATAGAGGTTTAGCGAATCCTGTCTGGGAGGCACAGTTTCCAGATTATCAGATTCGTCTTCTTTCTCATTCTTTCTCGGACCACCGTCCTATTTTGTTAAATACAGGACATGGCACAAATACTCGAAACAGAATTTGGCACTTCCGTTTTGAATCAGCGTGGTTGGTGGAGGATTCTTGCTTTCCGGAAGTTGAAAGACTATGGACGTCATCATCAGGCAGTTTCCTGGATCGACTCAAATCCCTTTGTTTGGGCCTTGATGTGTGGTTCAAACAAATCCGAAAGGATAAAGGCTTGACTGTTGTAGACCTTAATAAGAAACTGGAGTCCCTAAACAGTTTACAACCAACAGATAATGTTTTGGGGGAGATAATGGATGTCAAGCTTGCTATTAATTTTGAGCTTGACAAAGAGGAGCTTTATTGGGAACAGCGAGCCCGTTCAAACTGGCTGAAGTATGGAGATAGAAACACTGCTTTTTTTCCATAGATGTGCAACTCAGCGAAAAAGAAGAAATAAGATCAGATCCTTGGAAAATGACAGTGGTGTTATTTGCATGAATGAACAAGAAATGGGGCAAGTAGTAAGAGATTACTTTACGGACTTGTTCACAACGAAAGGGGTTGGTAACTGTTCTCGGATACTGGAAGGAGTTGAATGCTGTATTGATAACGACATGAACAATAAGCTGACAAGAGATTTTGATAAAGCGGAATTCTAAGAAGCTGTCAAGTCAATGTAGCCTCTCAAAGCCGCTGGTGAAGATGGTTTAGGGGCTTTGTTCTATTAGAAGTTTTGGCATGTTCTTGGAAACGACGTTGTGGAATTCTGCACTTCAGTGTTGGCCGGTACGATCCCCATGTCCGTCTTTAATCATACGCGTATTGTTCTTATTCCGAAAAATGATAGCCCCACAAATATGTCTCATTTCAGACCTATAAGTCTGTGTAACGTGTTGTTTAAAATTATCTCCAAAGTCTTAGTGAACAGATTTCAGGCAGTACTGCACCTTTGTATTGACGAAGCTCAGAGCGCCTTTGTACCCGGAAGGCTTATCACGGACAATGTACTAGCAGCCTTTGAGATAATACATTCAATGCGTTCTAAGAGATTTGGAAAGAAGGGTCATTTTGCACTTAAACTTGATATGTCTAAGGCTTATGACAGGGTGGAATGGGATTTTGCCAGCAATGGATTTCCCTTATTATGTCCTGCATCTCTTCAGTTTCGTATTCGGTGGTGCTCAATGGGCAAGTGGGACAATCCTTTACCCCCACTAGAGGACTACGTCAAGGGGATCCTCTCAGCCCTTACTTATTCTTGCTTTGTGGAGAGGGTTTATCTTCCCTTCTTCGACAAGAACAAAGTGGCATTGGAATTCGAATCACACAATCAGCTCCGCGGGTTTCACATCTATTTTTTGCGGATGACAGCCTGATTTTTGGTGAGGCTACTACTGAATGTGCCGCGAGATTATTGTCTTTGCTGGAGGATTATGAACGCTGTTCGGGACAGGTTATTAATTACTCAAAATCTGGAATTTTCTTTAGTTCTAATTGCATTGAGTATACTAGAGAGGACGTTTGTCGAATCCTCCGTGTTTCTAATCTCATTTGTCCAGAGAAGTGTCTAGGTCTCCCTATGGTGGTGGGAAGAAATCGTAAGAAAGCGTTTATGGCTATACGAGATCGTGTTGTTGCAAGTATAATTGCTTGGAGTCCTAGAAGTCTATCGCAAGGAGGAAAGGAGGTGTACATAAAGGCCATTCTTCAATCCATTCTGACCTACACTATGAGCTGTTTTCTACTGCCAAAGACATTTTGTAGGGAGTTGGAAGCTATTATGGCAAGATTTTGGTGGCAACATAACAAGGACCAACGGGGAATTCATTGGTGCCTCTGGTCAGATTTGTGTCATCTAAAAGAGAATGGGGGGCTGGGCTTCAGAGATATGGCGAAATTCAATATTGCCTTGCTGGCTAAGCAAGGGTGGAGGCTCGTGAGTAATCCTTCATCGCTGGTGGCCAGACTGCTTCGGGCAAAGTATTTCCCAACCTCGGATTTCCTTCATGCCAGTTTGGGCTCGACTCCATCTCTAACATGGAAGAGCATTTGGAGTGCAAGGGGCTTATTGGAAAAAGGCCTTCGGTATAAGGTGGGGAGTGGGGGATCCATTTCTATATGGAATGATTTTTGGTTACCGGGGTCAAGCCCGAGAAGGATTCAATCTCCACCGGTTCCTAATCTTATTTGGGTTTCGGATTTAATTGAGGGAGATAATATGACCTGGAAAGAGGATCTTATCAGAGCTAATTTCATCACATCAGAGGCAGAAGAGATTTTATGTATCCCTATTTTGAGGTTCTCCCAAGCAGATAGGGTGGTCTGGAGTGGGGAACACTCGGGTACCTATTCAGTCAGAAGTGGGTACCGTATGCTTCTTCCACCTTCTAATACGGATACCACGATGAAAGCATTATTTCAGAAACTTTGGAAAGTGGAGTGTCCATCTAAAATGAAGATCCAATGCTGGAAATTCATTAAAAATCTTGTGCCTACAAAGCTCAATCTATGTGTAAGGCGTGTGACTACAGATCCTATTTATTTTTGGTGTCTTCAGAACTCAGAGAATGTGGAACATGTACTGAGAAACTGCCCGTTTGCAGAACAAGTTTGGGCGGGTTTAGGTTTTATCAGTCCAAACATTGATAGTCAAAGTAATTTCTCAGAATGGTTATCTAACGTATTGAACAACACAAATACAAGTAGATACACAGAAATTATTCTAACGATATGGGCGCTCTGGACAACACAGAATAAGTTTATTTTCGAAGGGGAGCAGAAAAACCCAATGGATGTTATTACCTCCATTAAGAGCTATGTGCTGGAGCTACGCCTTGTCTCCGAGCGGACCATGGCAACAAACCCTCAAACTCGAGTTGAATGGTCGCCGCCAGAAGATCCATACGTCAAAGTGAACGTTGATGCGGGTTTCCGGCAACAAGAAAAAGCAGCATCAGTTGGTATCATTATCAGAAATATGTAGGGTCAAATACTAGGTGCAAGTAGTTCTATGGTTTACCATATTCCATCCTCCTTTGCGGCAGAAGCTCACGCGGTGGTCTGTGGCCTAAGACTAGCGGCGGATCTGGGCTTCAGTCACGTGGTTATTGAAGGGGACTCGCGGGCCATCATCAACAAACTCAGATCACTCTCGGAAGACCCATCGGACATTGGGGCTTTAATCTCAGAAGCAAAGGGGCAATCGAGGGTTTTTCAGGGTTGCACTTTCCTCTTCAGACACAGATCGACAAACAAGGCGGCACATGCACTAGCTACTCTCCGACGCTCTCTGGACACGGATCTGGTGTGGATAGAGGAAACCTCGGCGGAGATCGAAGCTATAGCCGCTGATGATCGACGGAGTTGGGACCCTCCATAGCTGCTACGGCGAAGGTTCATTCCTGAATCTGAAGGAGGCTGCATGTCTTGCGGTAATATATCAGCCCCTTCGACGCCTTGCCTCGTTTTCCATATTTTTCCATCTTGAAGCTCTCTTCAACGGCGGAGGCAATGGTTTTTTTGCTGGATCGGAGTTTTTTCTTTTTTGGGGAAACAGACAGTTTTTTTACTCTTTAGATTTGTTTTGTCTTTGGATTTGAATGTTCTTTACGTTTTTCTTACCCTTCAATTATGGCCCTCCCGCTTTCCAAGGCATATGGGGCCCGGTATTTATGTATTTCTCGGTTTTTTCCCCTTTAATAATATAACCGGACGGCCTTTACTGTCAAAAAAAATTTATAATTATACGGTGAGTTCTTTAGATTTTTAATCCTTATAAACTAAATTAATGGTGCTCACCAAAACTCGTCATTAGTGATGTTCATCAGTGCTCGTCGAGTATATCAGACTCATCTTATAAATAATATATATTATTGTGGATATTTTTAATATTTAAATGAGACAAATCATTCCCTTTTCTAATATTTATAACTTATTTATCTTTGTTATTCATTTATCACTTGCATTTATATTTGATTTTGTTAACTTTATCATTAATATTTACCCCTTACACGTGCACTATAATTATGTGATTCAAATGAATGAGAAATACAACAATAAGAGTTGCACTCAATTCTTCTTTATTCCTCTATTCTATTCCCTAAATATATTGAGTTAATATAAAAATAAGGGTCTAAATCACATTTCCTTTTGCTTTAAGTGTTCAAACTTTTTGTCAAAATAGACGTGTAATGTTTTATTTTCTTATATTCTAAGATTTTTCTTTTAAAAAATATCATCCAAAAAATACATGACCCGTAGCCCATTTTTTAATTTCATTCAATTTTTAAAACAAATCATAAAAAACTTTTATTTCCTCAAAAATTACCCAAATTCTCATTTTTTTTTCATAAACCCCCTAAATCTCTACCTCTCCATCTCGGATTTTTAAATCCATCCTCTATCGCCGCCGAATCAACCACCACCCACCCACCCTTTACATCGTCGAACTCTCATTACTGATAATCCCAATATTTTGTCACCACACATAAATAATCCAATAATTTCATTGTTGTGATGAGGACAAGTTCACGGTGGTTGAGGATTTAGGGTTAGTAATTTAGTATTATTTTGATAAAAAAAAGTTTGAGGGCTTTTTATTAGAAATGAGATTTCTATTTTTTAAATAAAAATAAATTAAAAAGCTTTCACGTGTCAATTAATGACTTATTAATGAACTTTTTTACTAGGACAGTCTTAAAATATTAAGATAATGAAATGTTGTGTACCTGAAATGATAATGTTATAAATGTTACACTTATTTCGATAAAAAAAAATTTAAGACACATAAAGTAATAAGGAAGTATAATTTGAGTACTTATTCTTATATTAAGCCTTATTTATTATATTTCTTGCAAAACTTCTTTTAGTTTATGACATATGGATAATTATTTAATGCATTGGTAGTTGATTTTTTTTTCAACACAAGATATCTCATGTGTCATTAATTGTTTATTTAAATATTAATTAAAAATCACAGTGATGGATTACAGTTGCTTGTGGAGGAAAAAAACTCTCTATAGTTAGTGTATCAATAATAATCCTGAGTGGATAGATTTTTAAAAATGTATTATTTTTCAGTTAATTTTTTCCCTTAAGAAGTAATTTAAAATTGTTAAATTATATACATATATATTATTTTTAATTTTTTGGAATAACCTAAAGATGATTATAAGATAGTATATGTTCATATATAATTTTAACTCTTTGACAGTGCACACACTTTACAGACATTGTGATTGAACCCGAGTCTCTTAAGATGAAAATCATTCGCTTTTCTACTGTGACAACTTGCTGGGTTGGCTTATTTGGGTGAAAAGCCCTTTTTTAATAATTATATATACTTTTGGCTCCCTCCCATAATTATTTGGAAAAATGAGCCCCAAACATGCTACGTAGTTGAACCTCGCGTTCTCTGGGAAGCGAGACGCGAACTTGCGCTCTGCAAAGCGCGTGTTCCGTCTATGTGGCATCGTTGTTTGAAATAACGGGTTTTCAGGAACTCGCGTTCTGCAGAACGCGAGGTCCCCGAGAATTTGAAAAGACGGCTGAATATATCGCACAGAAATCACGTTGTGCAGAACGCGAGTTCTGTGCGAATTTGGGTTGAAAAACAAGGGTGGGTAGGCCTGTTCGAGCCCAATTCCGGGCTTATAAATCGTATATTTTTAGCGAACATCGAGTTTGGGTTTGTAGTACTGAAAATTCTCTATCATATGACACTAACACGGTCAATTTCTGTCCATTCTAAACTGGCTTAAAATGGCTTCCAAAACCCTATGCTATCATCCTTTTTTTTTTGAATGAAATTGACTTTGAAGAACAATTGATAATTTTGGTTTAGTAATCGCATAAAAGTAATAAAAAACTGAAATTAAATAAACATTTAAAATTTTGATTATAATAGATAAATAAAATTAAAATATGGCATTTTAAAAAAACCAAATGTCTCGAATAAATATATTAGAAACATAAGTATATATGCATTAGAAAAAAAAGGCTAATGATATCTATGTCCACCCGTTCCGCAGTCGGGTGGACGACGATCCCGATTTGGATTCCTCCGAACAAGCTGTGATGCATCCTCCTAGTCCTCATCATCATCATCTGCGATACGCGGACCTGTGCTGGGCCCGGGTGGGGAGTAAAACAAGCTACCCGGTGGTGTTTGCAGGATAATGCTATAGCCAAACTGAGATGCCAACGGTGGAATATCGATCAAAGGAGAACCACTCGTCGGTATATGGGGACGATAGGCATCAGAGAAGCCGAAGTCGGGTGGAGGCCTCATCTGCTGGAAAGTCGAAGGATTGCTAAAATTCTGAAATGATGTGGCAGAAGATAAGACCTCTGCAGTGTCAGTTCGCGGTCTCGGACCGCGCTGCCTTGACTGGCTCCAGCTCTGGCTCGCTCGACCTGTGGGGCGTGGGCGGTTTCGGGCAGCCTCGGAAAGCTGTCGCTCGCGCTCCTCGGGAGTAAGGATATGCTGCTTCCCATAGAACCTATACCACTGAAAGTAATCGAAAGTGACCGAATCGGCCCAATCCACAATGGGTCGGAGAATGCATGGGCGACTGGAAAATCGGTCATCCCAATGCTGTATCCGGTCAGCGTGGTAATGGGCCCAATCAATTTCTGTCTTCCCCTGGCACGTCAGATGGTGGAATTCGTCCAAATTTGGTGGTTCCTCTTGCGGAACACATTGGACGTACCCAAATTGTCGGAGAACCCGATCCGTAGGATGCCACACGACAATTTCATAGTTGATCAGCGACACTCGGGCAAGACATACGTGCCGGTGACCCAGAATCTTGGGTGGAATAATGTAACCCCCTTAGCCCAGCCTAGACGTTTGACCCGAACTATGAAGATTACACGGGGAAAATCAAAGTCAACCCGAAAGTCAACCTTGATTCATGACCCTTTTTTATTTAAATCTTGTCTAGATGCACATTAAGCCTATGTGAGTACTCACGAATCATGAATGAGAAAGGCACGACGATCAGATAACATTTAGGGACTCAATTGCTTAATTTATGCGTTTAGGGACCAAATTGTGATTTTGTAAATTAGAGGGACTTCACTAATTTTAAGATCACCAATATGAAATTAATAATGTTACATGCTTCTCTGCCAAGTTTCAGCTTAATTAAACATTCTAAGCTCAAGCAATTGCATCCACAACATTTAGGACTAAAATGTAAAGCATGAAAACTCAAAGCAATTCAAATTAGCATCCAACAGTCACTGTATCGGAACGTCTACTCACCGTACCGAAACGCACGTATCGAAACGGTGTTGACCGTTTTGGTACGTGGGTATGTTCCGAGACTAGTACCGATACAGGGCACTCCAGTAGCCAAACTGTTTCGAAACAACCTCAGTCGTTTCGAAACACTAAGACCATTACAGGTCCCCGTTTCGAAACACTTGAGGGTGTTTCGATACAGCTTTCCCAGAAACAACAGATATATCTGGTCTTTCATCCTTTAACCCATTCAAACATACCTCAAAGATTCCCAAATCATACCAGCAAACCATTTTACACATAAGGGACATATTTAGGACTTTCTAGCATGAGCATGGCATCAAACACAAAATCACATAGTCTAAAGGCATGCTCCCTAATCAAAAAACCAATATAAGAAATCCAACATCAAACAAAACATTTAAGGCCACTTACAACCCAAAAATGCCAACATAAACATGCCACAAACTTAGGAGTTCAAACATATCTCCCAAATACAACCTTGGTTTCCCATTGCCATTATATCAAAACTAAAGTGTATGAAAACATCACCATACATGAGCTTGTACTTCCTTGGATGTTCTTATCCTCCTTGATGCCCGAAAACACTTCAATTATATGCATTATTGGTAAAAGAGAGCGTAAGCACAAATGCTTAGTGAGGCATGCTCTAAAGAAAACCAACTCAATAATGCATTTCTTGAAAACACTTTCTCAAAAGCTTTTAAACAACATGCTCATTCTATCTCATGCTTGGAAACCATTCAAAGCAACTTCTCATTGAAAACACATGTACCTTCATTCTATCTCATGCATTTAAACCAATGCAAAACTCATGGCAAAGCCATACTCATGCTTATATCACCAAAGCATTTCATATATAAATCTCACATGCATTTCTCATAGCATAAATCAATTCATCAAAGGTACATGTGAATAAAAACCATTTCATATTTTATATTGGAATTTCACATCTCATTATTACTCGGATATGCGGACATCTCAATAGACACTTTCAGTGGCATCTACCATCACTGTACTCACTCGTCTAGCAACACAATTTCTGTTGGAATCTCACATCACCGTACTCACATGGCGGAATCTCTCATTGCCACAAAGCTTGGGTATTTCACCAAGTCCTACCCGATGGAATGCCCATCATCGGTTCTCTCCCTTTGGCTTAACCAAAGAGCACGTACGAATTTTTAGTTTATAGTGCACTCTCATCCTATTGATCGATCAATTATATCCGGTAAGTATCTCAACATCTATGCCAATATATTATGTCAAATCATCAACTCACCTACTATTTTTCATGCAACAATTTCTCAAAACATTCTCATCTCATTTCAAAACCATAACATTTGACATGCTTTAATCAAAAGCTTAAATCTCAACCATGCAACATGTTACTTCATGAAATCACTTCAAGCATCATCTCATGCTATAAAACATGTATAAAAACAATAGGAATTTATCTATCTCAAACCATGAGCATGTAAAAGCATTTTAGGGGTAATCACCACATCTAAGAGAGCAATCTAGCCAATACTTACTTCTGGACTTAGGAAGGTGGTTCAAACCTTTCCTAAATCCCCAAACCTTGATTCTTTATCCCTCAAGGACTTCTAAAACCATACGCACTCACCGATTACGTTTCGTTTGCTCGTCGAAACGCTATCTAAGCTTCCGGATCATTTCTAAAGGCGTCCGAAGACGTCTCCCCTGTTTTAAACACATAAGAGCAGAGGATTAATGCATCATCATGCATTGAAATCATCAACCACACACCTAAACTCGCTACTCTACTCAAACATCACATTTCGGCTACCAAACACAACCGAAAACATCTCCAAACTCCTTCAAAACAAAGCCCAGCCAAGATCCATCACTTCTAATCAATTCTAAACATCAATTAACATCAAGAACCACCACCAACACGTCCTTATACCTCCAGCTATAACAGAACACCAAAATCACCCCAAAAACCATCATTCTAACAAGCAAAACTTAGGAAAACAATCCTATTCGGGATTTGATTGATAAAACCTCATTTGTAACATCAATTAACATCCAAAATACATTAGAAAACCATCTCAAAACAGAGCCCAATCATCCACGACGAAAATCTTCAAGATCTCTTCCAAAATCTTGAGTTTTAAGACAATTTCTTGTTTCTAACATTAAAACCACTTAAAAATCATTAACAAAGGATTGATAACTTGGGAATTTCAGTAAAGAACTGATCATTAGAGGAGAAGGACGAAGCTTACCTCTAATGGATGATTTCTCCTTGATTTGGGCAAGTTTTCTTGAAAATTCAATGTAGAAATCAAGAGGATTTGATGAGGAATTGATTAAGAATCAAAGGAAGATTGAAATCTCATCAAATGAAGTGAAAATCAAAGTATAATTGCTGGAGAGAATGTGTTTGATTGAAAAGAATTTGAGAGAAAATAAAATGAGGGAAAATTTGTGAAAAGTAGTTATGAATAGTCAAAGGTAGTTTCTAAATTAATTAACCTTCATTTCCTTTAATTAAAACATTAATTAAATCACCCAAATTAAGGGAAAATCTGATGAAAACATTTCGGTAAAATTAGCTCCTTAAAGATTCAAAGTTTCAATCCTTTACAAAACAGTAACTATTTAACTTTTGCAAAAATTGTGATTTGGTCACTACACCGAAATGTAGTATTTCCAAATCCTACTTTGTAAAATTGATTTCACCATACTCTTTCTTATATTAAATGAGGATTTTTAGATATTTTTTCTATATTTTTAAAGCATCCCGAACTAGGTGTTCCCTAAAACTCCCTTTAAGATTCGAACCGTTTCCTGACCGGTCCAATTCAGACTCTAAAGCATTTAGGCCCAAATTTGGGGTGTTACAACTCTCCCCCTCTGAAGAAATTTCGTCCCCGAAATTTACCTGGAGGAAAAAGGTAAGGAAACTGCTTCTTCATATCTTTCTTTCTTTCCCACGTGGCTTCCTCAACACCACGATGCCTCCACAACACCTTAACCAGCTCAATGGTCTTACCAAGGAGAACCTTACTGTCCGAATCCAAAATCTCATATGGTTCCTCATCATATGTCAAATCTGGATTCAACTCAACTTCCTCCACATGCATAACATGCGAAAGAACCGATCTATACCTCCAAAGCATGGACACATGAAACACATTATGTATCTTTTCTAGCTCTTGTGGTAGTCTCAACTTATAAGAAACAGGACCCACACGTTCTAACACCTCGTATGGTCCGATGTATCTAGGGCTCAGCTTGCCCTTTCGGCCAAATCTCATCACCTTTTCCAAGGTGAAACTTTCAAGAACACATGGTCGCCCACCGGAAATTCTATCTCCTTACACTTTAAATCCGCGTAAGACTTTTGCCGATCCAATGCTGCCTTCAACCGCTCACAAATGAGCTTCACCTTCTCAGTTGTTCCTTTCAAAAAATCCGACATCGAGACCAACTTTTGTCCCGTTTCAGCCCAACAAAGGGGAGTTCTACACTTCCTCCCATACAAAGCCTCATAAGGTCCTATTTGAATACTTGCCCGGTAGCTATTATTATAAGCAAACTCCACCAAAGGCAAATGCTTCTCCCAAGAGCCTTGAAACTCAATCACACAACACCTCAACATATCCTCAAGCACTTGGATAACACGCTCTAACTGTCCATCCGTCTGCGGATGATAAGAAGTACTAAAATTCAGCCGCGTACCCAATGCTTGATGTAAACACGCCCAAAACCTTGCCGTGAACCTCGGATCTCTATCCGACACTATAGATTTCGGTACACCATGCAGACGTACAATCTCAGCAATGTACAGCTCTGCAAGCTTATACAAGGTATACGTAGTATGCACATGTAAGAAATGCGCACACTTCCTAAGGCGATCCACAATAACCCAAACAGAATTCTTCTTTGACGGCGATAAAGGCAAACCAGACACAAAGTCCATGGTTATCCTCTCCTATTTCCATTCAGGGATCCTCAACGGTTGCAACAACCCCGAAGGAAACTGATGCTCACTATTAACCCGCTGACAGACCATGCACTTGCTCACATACACAACAACATCTTTCTTCAAACCCACCCACTAGTACTCATCCTTCAGATCACAGTACATCTTTGTACTACCAGGGTACATAGCAAATGGACTACTATGAGTTTCGCTCAGAATAGTATGCCTCAACTCCACATCATTCAGCACCACTATCCGACTTCCAAAACATAGAACACCATCATCATTAAAACAAAAATCCGATGGTCTATCCTCAGCAATATCTTGAACATGTGGCACCAAAGAATCATCCAACAACTACTTATCCTTTATCAACTGAACCAGAGATGGTTTCACATGCAATTCAGCAACAAGACCTCCATCTCGCGATATGCTCAGGCTAGCAAACATCGCCCTTAACTCCACCGCCACTTTTCTGCTAAAGGCGTTAGCCATAACATTGGCCTTTCCCAGATGATACTAGATCGTTAGATCGTAATCCTTAAGCAACTCCACCCATCGCCGTTGCCTAAGATTCAACTCTTTCTGAGACATCAAATACTTCAAACTCTTGTGATCCGTGTACACAATACACTTCTCACCATAAAGATAATGTCTCCAGATCTTCAAACCAAAAACCACCGCAGCTAACTCAATATCATGCGTAGGATAATTGCGCTCATGCACTTTCAATTGACGCGATGCATAAGCCACCACCTTACCCTCTTGCATTAACACACACCCCAAACCAACATAGGATGCGTCACTATACACCACAAACTCTTTCTCTGATTCAAGTTGAACCAAGATATGAGCTTGAGTTAAAGCTACTTTAAGCTTCTCAAATTCTTGTTGTATTGCTTCCGTCCATTCATACTTGACATCTTTCAGCAACAACTTTGTTAAAGGGGCAGCAATCTTAGAAAATCCATCCACGAACCTCTGGTAGTATCTCGCCAACCCAAGGAAACTACAGACTTCATGAACAAACTTTGGAGGCTTCCAATTCATCACCGCCTCAACCTTCTGGGGATCAACTCGAATCTCTTCAGCCGAAACCACATGACCAAAGAAAACAACTTCCTTTAGCCAAAACTCACACTTTCTCAACTTAACATAAAGCTGATTTTCCAACAGCGCTTGCAAAACAATTCTCAAATGACCATCGTGCTCCTCCTCAGTACGAGAGTACACAAGGATATCGTCGATGAACACCACAATGAACTTAAAAATCATTAACAAAGGATTGATAACTTGGGAATTTCAGAAAAGAACTGATCATTAGAGGAGAAGGACGAAGCTTACCTCTAATGGATGATTTCTCCTTGATTTGGGCAAGTTTTCTTGAAAATTCAATGTAGAAATCAGGATGATTTGATGAGGAATTGATTAAGAATCAAAGAAAGATTGAAATATCATCAAATGAAGTGAGAATCAAAGTATATTGCTGGAGAGAATGTGTTTGGTTGAAAAGAATTTGAGAGAAAATAAAATGAGGGAAAATTTGTGAAAAGTAGTTATGAATAGTCAAAGGTAGTTTCTAAATTAATTAACCTTCATTTCCTTTAATTAAAACATTAATTAAATCATCCAAATTAAGGAAAAATCTGATGGAAACATTTTATTAAAATTAGCTCCTTAAAGATTCAAAGTTTCAATCATTTACAAAACAATCACTATTTAACTTTTGCGAAAACTACGATTTGGTCACTACACCGAAATGTAGTATTTCCAAACCCTACTTTGTAAAATTGATTTCACCATACTCTTTCTTATATTAAATGAGGATTTTAGCTATTTTTTCTATATTTTTAAAGCATCCCGAACTATGTGTTCCCTAAAACTCCCTTTCAAGATTCAAACTGTTTCCTGACTGGTCCAATTCGGACTCTAAAGCATCTAGGCCCAAATTTGGGGTGTTACAAGTAATATGCTGAATCACCTCAGAAGCGTAGGACATCCACATGAACTAAAAAAATTATAACATTTCTAACGGTTATATGAAAATCATTCGCTTTTTCACGGTGACAACTTGTTGGGTTGGCTTATTTGGGTGAAAAACCTTTTTTTAATGATTATATATACTTTTGGCTCCCTCCTATAATTATTTGGAAAAGTGACCCCAAAACATGCCACGTAGTTGAACCTCGTGTTCTCTGGGAAGCGAGACGCGAACTCGCGTTCTGCATAGCGCTCGTTCTGTCTACGTGGCATCGTTGTTCAAAATAACGGTTTTTCAGGAACTCGCGTTCTGCAGAACGCGAGGTCCCCGAGAATTTGAAAAGGTAGCTGAATATATCGCACAAAAATCGCGTTGTGCAGAACGCGAGTTCATTGCGAATTTGGGTTGAAAAACAAGGGTGGGTAAGCCTGTTCGAGCCCAATTTCGGGCTTATAAATCGTATATTTTTAGCGAACATCGAGTTTGGTTCGTAGTATTGAAAATTCTCTATCATATGACACCAACACGGTCAATTTCCGTCCATTCTAAACTGGCTTAAAATTGCTTCTAAAACCCTATGCTATCATCCTTTTTTGAATGAAATTGACTTTGAAGAACAATTGATAATTTTGGTTTAGTAATCGCATAAAAGTAATAAAAAACTAAAATTAAATAAACATTTAAAATTTTGATTATAATAGATAAATAAAATTAAAATATGGTATTTAAAAAAACCAAATGTCTCGAATAAATATATTATAAACATAAGTATATATGCATTAGAAAAAAGGCTAATGATGTCTATGTCCACCGGTTCCGTAGTCGGGTGGACAACAATCCCGATTTGGATTCCTCCGAACAAGTTGTGCTGCATCCTCCTAGTCCTCATCATCATCATCTGCGATACGCGGACCTGTGCTGGGCCCGGGTGAGGAGTAAAAGAAGCTACCCGACGGTGTTTGCAGGACAATGCTATAGTCAAACTGAGATGTCAACGATGGAATATAAATCAGCGGAGGACCACTCGTCGGTATATGGGGACGGTAGGTATCGGAGAAGCCGAAGTCGGGTGGAGGCCTCATCTGCTGGAAAGTCGAAGGACTGCTCAAATTCTGAAATGATGTGGCAGAAGATGAGGCCCCTGCAGTGTCAGTTCGCGATATCGGACCATGCTGCCTCAACTGGCTCCGGCTCGCTCGACGTGTATGGCGTGGGCGGTTTCAGGGAGCCTCGGGAAGCTGTCGCTCACGCTCCTTGGGAGTAAGAATATGTTGCTTCCCATAGAGCCCATACCACTGAAAGTAATCGAAAGTGACCAAATCGGCCCAATCCACAATGGGTCGGAGAATGCGTGGGCGACTGGAAAATCGGTCATCCCAACGCAGTATCCAGTCAGCATGGTAATGGGCCCAGTCAATCTTTGTTTTCCCCTGGCGCGTCACATGGTGGAATTTGTCTAAATTTGGTGGTTCCTCTTGCGAAACACATTGGACGTACCCAAACTATCGGAGAACCCGATCCGTAGGATGCCACACGACAATTTCATAGTTGATCAGCGGCACTCGGGCAAGACATACGTACCGGTGACCTAGAATCTTGGGTGGAGTAATCTGCTGAATCACCTCAGAAACGTAAGGCATCCACTAGTAGTCTTCTTGGTTTTTCGGCAGACCCTAGTGGCTCAGTGTTTCGCTCCACCTATCATTAATGGAAAATTAAGAAACTTGTTAAATATAATAATTTAAAAATAAAATAAATATAATAAATTGAATAGTACCTCCGAAGAAGCAGAAATAAGTAGGGGGCGGGCTGTCTAGGCTACATGCTTAAAAAAGGCATCGGAAACCAAGCCTAAGACTTAAGAAGTAAACAACATCCTCCAATGGATGCTCTATCTTGGTCTACGTTTCTGCAGAGCTTTCTAAAAAGTAATGCCAAGACAGTTTCTCCCCAACATTTTTTTCTAGCTTCATCAAAATTGATAAGATGATAAAGCCACATCACGTGCACCTTGGTGCGGGATTTGTCTAGCATTAATATCCCGCCGATAATGCGCAAGATGTGGGCATGCACAAACCCTGTGAAAATAATAAATAAAACAAAATTTACTAGTAAAGAAAAAGCAAGAAATATGGATATTAAAAAATTAAATATTTAAAAAATGAAATATACTAAAAATATATAAATTAGTGAAAAAATGAAAAAATACCTGGAGTGTTTCGTCATCCGCATGGGGGGTTTCAAATTCAGTCTCCAAATAAGATAGGGCTATTTTCCCACCGTCCCATGCATCCGCTGGGGGCTCCACTCCCATTAGTTGAGCAAATACCTCTGGCCAATTACCCAACGCTGTACCCGTAATAAGGTTGTCGTCCGTAGACAATCCCAGATAATAGGCAACATCCTCCAGCGTTATTGTTGCCTCGCCACACGGGAAATGAAAAGTGCGCGTCTTTGGCCTCCATCATTCTATTAGCGTGCTAATCAACGATGGGTTACACTTCACACTCGCTAAGATCCTCGCTACGTGGCCAAAACCAGCTCGATCAACCCACGTCATAATGGCGGGATCAGGTGCGTGGTTGATACGATTAAGGTAACAAATTAATCGGCGTTCGTATCCCTTCAAAAATAAAATAACAAAAAACAAAATAATTGGTAATGCGTGTAAAATAAAAAAATTAAAAAAAGAAATTAAAAAAATAATACTTCTGGTGTTGTCCTGAAATAGTTAGAGCAATGTTTCGCGTCGTTTCGTAAGCACGCTATTGTATCGAAAGGAAATTTAGTAAGTATAGTAAAAAACAGAGAAGAAATCGCGTTCTGTGCGTGGCTGATATGGGGTAGGGCGACCAATTTATAGAGGTGCTCGCGTCCTTTGGGAAGCGAGGTTATTGAACCTCGCGTTCTGGAAACACAATTTTCTTAAGACCTCGTGTTCCACAGGACGTGAGGTTCATTGAAAAGACGCGTCACACAACATATGCGTGAACTGAACGGGCAGAAGAGACCTCGCGTTCTGCATAACACAAGTTTCTAAAGAACTCGCTTTCTACAGAACTTGAGGTCGTGGGATTTTTAAAAGATGACTTCCCGCGTGGGAAAGTCATTTAATATTCTACTAATTATATTATTATTATTATTATTATTAAATAAATTTAATTATAATTATTATTATTATTATTCTAATAAATATAAATTTATTATTATTATTATTATTATTATTAGTAGTAGTAAATAGATTATTATTAGTAATAATATTTATATTAGTATTAAAATAAAATGTTATTATTATTATTCATTAAAAATAATGATATTTTTATAATTGAACGAATTTGAGTATTTCATAACAATTGAATGTATAAAATCGTAGTTACACCGAACCCAACATTTCTTAAAAGATCCTTAAATTGTTCTGACGATGATGATCATCATGAAGGTAGAATTTGTGATGATATTTGTTCGCAATGACAAGCAACCTGGCCTTTCAGTGTATTATGGGGTACCTAAAAAACCTGTATTTAACTTTTGGTAAAACACGTGCTTGTCTTCCGGATTCCCAGATTCCTGGATTTGTTGATGTCAATCAAGAGCGATGAAAAAATTACGCATAGTTAACCCAAGAGGACGTATATATGCAACTACAAATAACAACATATCGCAATGTCCAGGAAATTAGTTTGTAAATAAACTTCCCAAATACATGATATGTTGCCAATAGTAGCTGCAATCGAAAATTGCTGACGTGGATATGCTGATGTATACATGCAACTGCAAATAACAACATATCACAATATCCGGGAAATTAGTTTGAAAATAAACTTCCCAGATACACGATATGTTGCTAATAGTAGCTGTAATCGATTTTTTTTACAATTGATGGGTGGGTGGTCCTTCCCTCTCTAAGAGTTGGCTATTTATAGATGGAGGTGGATATGCTGACATGGCAAACTCGCGTTTTGTAGGATGTGAAGTCTTTTGAAACTCGCGTTATACAGAACGCGAGTTCACTGTGACATCAGATTTCTGTCAAAATTGCTTTATACAGAAAGCGAGTTTGGTATATATATTTGCACGCTAATGGATTTTCGTAACCAGTGAAGTTGTTTCATGATTTTCTGTTTTGCTGGGTTTTTGAATTTGGAGTTGTTTATGTATTTTCTATTCCGCTGGGTTCATGATAGTTGGACTTGTGTCATGATTTTGCGTTCCGCCGGGTTTAGACCCCCGCATGTTATGTTGATTGAAGAATACTTACCGACATATCACAATATCCGGAAGCGTGTGGTAGTTTGCTATTTACCGCCAAGAAGTGCCTAGAAAGTTTTCATTTAAACTTTTCTAGAGACTCTTGGGGACTCTTTTCTGAAGTTCGCCGCTTGCCCTCACCATCTGTAAAAAGTCTAGAGTGAAAAAAGTGAGGGCGGATTCAGATCGACCATGTTGCATATGCAGCCCTATTTTGCTAATGTGGTCGGTGCCGATTACATTTGCTAATGCAGGTCAAAGCTTCTACCATTTCAGAAGATGATGATTATCGCACATGAAGAACGTTCTTGTCTGCACATATTGTATCGACCGATTGACATATCTATAGGAAGGCTTGTTGAAAGTTTTGTTAAATGAAATGTGAATTAAATTTTTCATTCGAATTAAATTTACTTATATGGTGTTTTTCCTTTACTATAAATACCCACCAATTCCACCATCATTTACTCATTCATAATTCTCCCAAAACACCCAACGCTAATCTTTGCCCCTCTTATAGAAAAATTTCACGCAACATTTTATTTTCTCGGTACTTATTTCGAATCAACAATCATCGGAAAAATGTCACTCAAATATTTATTACAGTTGACATCAAGCGAGGTTAGTAAACGCACCGGCAAACAAATTTCTTCCTTGGAATGTTGAATCCCAACACCGTCAGCAAATGAAACGCACTACGTTATGAAGCTTACGAACGAAACAAACGTTCGTAACATGTATGACCAACTCAATTCCGTTGAAGCTAAATACGTCAATTTAAATGTTAAGTTTGATGAGGTCAACACTGACGAAGGTAGTACGTCTGCACCCATACAACCTGCTCCGACCAATGAACAAGCTG
Organism: Hibiscus tridactylites; assembly: GCA_958450335.1. NCBI lineage: Eukaryota > Viridiplantae > Streptophyta > Magnoliopsida > Malvales > Malvaceae > Hibiscus > Hibiscus tridactylites. The sequence goes on from OY288269.1 coordinate 34,151,600, forward strand.
ATAAAAGAACTAAACTTAAGTTCAGACGTGTCAACTGACTACGATGATTCAGATTAATCATAAACTTCTTAAATCATTGTCGAATTATCTTATATGACGTATTTTTTCATCCTTTATGAATGTTCAAGGGACCCCGCGTTATGTAGAATTTGTATTCAATTATATTTTCTCAACACGTTCCATTTATTGTTAAATGACTCGAACAAATTACATTACTAGTCTCCAATTGTGCCAAGACATTCGTGCGTAGCTAGTATCGGGTTCGACCTAAACCAACCTCCAAACGATGAATTCGATACGCCAAGAAATGCAACGTACGCTCCATACAATCCGTATAGTTTTGAAGGGGAGGGAGCGTCGTCTTCTTACGTTACGCACGACCATGATACATTCAGCCCCTTCAATGATTCCTCATATGGACGACACTCAACGTATGTCCCTAGCACGAAGTACGTTCAACCATCTATGGGAGACATTATTCTTTTGGTTCTCTTGATTTTGGTCATGGAAATGTAGTTTGTGAAAGGTCTCACGATCGTCAACCACCATGCTCGCCTCCAAAGGTAGCGATCGACGAAGCTATACTATACCAGCTCCCGGGGGATGCTTCTGAAGAAGAAACGATTAGAGAACCCGGGCTCGACGGCGACGAGCTGGGGCCATTCTATGAAGAACCAGAAGACTTGACCGTTCCACCAGCATATTTCGAAGAACAGTCGGCAACAACCAACTTTCCTGTATCAGCGGCACCTATTTCTATGTACCAGCCACCATCCCACTTCACAACGGTTGATATGGATGCCATGTACGTTCCTGAATTTTCGCATGACCAAACAATTGACGGCAGACTCAATCGTTCTGATGGTGAACTGGCCAGTGGTATGACGTTCTTGACAAAAGAAATGACGGTGGCCGCAATTAAGCAGTACAACATTCGCCAGGCTGTTGAGATGATAGTGAAGAAAACCCAACCGAAATACTACAAGGTGCACTGCACCCAAAAGGATCACGACTTTAAATGGAAAATCTGTGTATCCCAATTGAAGAAGGCAGGCGGTTGTTGGAGATTAACAAAACTTGTAGGGCCCCATACATGCACCGTTGGTAGCCTAAGCTAGGATCACAAGAACCTCGATGCAAAGTTCCTCGTCGACATATTTATGTCACTGGTCAAAGAAAATCCCAAGGTGTCGGTCCCCACATCTCAGGCTGCAGCTGAAGGTGTCACCGACTACCGTCCTGAATATTGGAAAGCATGGTATGCAAAGAAATGGGCCGTAGAACAACTATTTGGCCGATGGGATGATTCTTACAAAGAGTTGCGCCCGTGGCTAAATATGTTGTAGAAACACATCCCCGTAATGGTTGTCAAACTTGATACGGTTTCGACATACGCTAATGATTGTGTCGTTTGAGGTGTTTCTCAATTCCACCGGTTATTTTGGACTTTCTCGCAGTGCATCAATGCATTCAAGCACTGCAAACCGATGGTCCAAATCGATGGCACATGGTTGTAAGGAAAGCATACACAGACCCTACTTCTAGCTATTTCACAGGACGACAATAAAAAATGTGTTCCTGTTGCATTCGCAATCGTCCCGAAGGAGGATCTGGAGTCTTGGATGTTCTTCCTTCGGAACTTACGAAGATATGTCATTGATCATGTAATACGGGCAAGAGGCGTTGGGATATGTGTTATTTCTGAAAGAGGCACAACGCTCTTGTGGGCGCTAGAACAATTGGGTGAGTTTTGGCAGCCTCCATACATTTACCATAGTTTCTACTTGCGGTATATAGCCACAAACTACCTGCAGCAGTTCAAGGACCGTGATGAACGTGAACTAGTGCTTAGAATGGGTACGTCCTTTATGTCATTTTCATTTACTATATTAGTTGCTGCTCACTTTCATTTATGACCTCTTTGCATGTGTTGTTCGCTCATAACTATTCAACTGTCATGTAACCCCCTTAGCCCGGTCTGGACGGTTGGCTCGAACCAAGGTGATTACACGGGGAAAATCGAAGCCAACTCGTTAAAGATGACTCCAATTGACGACCTTTTTTTCTTTATCTTTTCGAAATGCAATTAAAGTCCTATGCGACCACCAAGGAACATAAGAAGAAACGACACAGCGATCAGATATCAATTAGGGATTTAATTACGTACTTTTTCCTTTTAGGGACCAAATTGTAAATTTCTAGATTTACAAGGATTAAACAGATTTTTAAGTTATCAATCCAAAATTAATCATGTAACAAGCTAGCTCGTCAAATTTGAACTCAAACAGAACATCCAAGCTCAACCAATTAAACTTACAACATTCATGGACTAAAACGTAAGATACAGAAACCTGAAACAATTCAAATTCAATTCCAACGGTCGGGTGTTTCGAAACACAAAGCCCTGTATCGAAACGGTCGTATCGAAACTAAGTTGACCGTTTTGAAACTCGGGTGCATTTTGAAACCCGTATCGAAACATAGCTTTCCAGTAGCCAAAATGTTCAGGAACGTTCCTACCCGTTCCGAAACCTTATGACCATTCCAAGCCACCGTTCCGAAACATATAAGGGCGTTCTGATACGCCTTTCCCTGCAACTACATACTTTGCTGGTTTTTCTCACCTAAAAACCTTCGAGAATGTTCCAAAACATGCCACAACATACAATCAACATATATAAGCATCAATGATCAAGATTATGAAGTATGAACTAAAACCTAGCATCAAACATGCATGTATAGGTTCTAAAGGCATGCTTCCTAGTCTTCAAAACCATACAACCGCTACAAGCCACATTGAAGCACAAACCAAACCTTGAAGACAATTTACATCTCTGAACCCATATTAAACTTGCAACAACCATAGGGAGTTCAAAATACATCTCCCAAAACAACCATAGAGCCCCCATTGCCAATTATCATTACTAAAGTAAACGTAAAACGTCACCATACTTGAGTTTTTCAATTCCTTAGAAATCCTTAGCCTCCTTGCTACCCAAAAGTGTCTCAATTATCTGCATTGTTGGTAAAAGAGAGCGTAAGCACATTTGCTTAGTGAGGCAAGCTCTAAGAAAAACCAACACAACAATGCAACTTTAAAACTCATTCTCAAAAACCATTTTCTACAACATGCTCTTTTTATCTCATGCTTGAAAACCCTTCAAAGCAAATCTTCATTTGAAAATCACATGTACCATCAATCTAACTCATGCATTTAACCAATGCAGATCTCATGGAAATGTTATACGCATGCTTAATGTAAATAAAAGCATTTCATAAACCTCAATTCTCATATGCATTTCTCATAGCATAAAACATCTCAACATTTGGTACATGTGAATCAAATACAATCTCATATATTGGCATTTCATATTATATCTTTACTCGGATATACGAATTAGCTTGACTTAAAGCCAAGTCCTACCCCGGTGGAATCTCACATCACCGGACTCTCATGGCGGTCTCTCTCTTCGCCACAAAGCTTGGGTGTTTCACCAAGACCTACCCCGATGGTATCTCTCATCATCGAATTCTCACTTTGGATCGGAATGGCACTACACCCATTGCCCGACTCCAAAGAGCACGTACGAATTTTTAGTTTATAGTGCACTTTTATCCTATTGGTCGACCAATTATATCCGGTAATCATCTCATCATTTATGGCAATATATCACATTAAAATCATCATCTCACCTACTATTTTGATGCAACATTTCTCAAATCATTCTCATCCTATTTCAAAAACACATTTCATGCATTTCATTTAGTCAAAGTCTCAAAAATCTTTACAAAGACATGCTATCTCATAGGATCAACACATAACATCTTTTCATGTTCTAAACCATGCATAAAATAGTAGGAATTTGTAAATCTCATAACAAGAGCATATTAAAAGCATTTAAGGGCATCAACCACATATCGAGAGAAAATCTAGCCATACTTACTTCCGGACTTAAGATGGTATTTCAAACCAAACCCAATCCTCAAACCTTGTTTCCTTGTCCCTCTAGGACTTCTAAAACCATTCGCACTCACCGATTACGTTTCGCTTGCTTGCCTAACCAATTCCTAGGCTTCCGACACTTCCGGATCAACACCAAAAGTGTCTGAAGATGTCTCCCCTATTCATTACACATAAGAGCAGAGGATTAATGCATCATCATGCATTGAAATCACCAGCCACTCATTCAAACTCGCTACACTACCCAAAAACAACATTTCGGCTATCCGAAATAACCGAAATCACCTCCAAACTTTCTCAAATCAAAGCCCAGCCAAGATCTACCATTTCTAACCACTTCTAAACCTCAATCAACATAAAAAATCATCACAAACACGTTTTTATATCTCCAACAATGACAGATCACCAAAAACACTCCAAAAACCACTAATCTAACATCTCAAACTTAGGAATCCAAACCTATTCAGGATTTATTTATTAAAACCTCCTTTTCAACATCAAATATCATCCAAAACATATTAGAAATCAACCTCAAATAGAGCCTAACAAAGAAATACGAAAATCACCAAGATCTCATCAAGAATCTTGAAATTAACAACCATTTCATGTTGACAACATTAAAACAAATTAAAAACAATCAACAAAGGATTGATAACTTGGGAATTTTAGTAAAGAACTGATCATTAGAGGAGAAGGACGAAGCTTACCTCTAATGGCTGATTTCTTCTTAATTTGGGCAAGATTTCTTGGAAATCCAAAGCAAAAATAAGAAGAATTTGGTGAAGTAAAGATAGGAAATCCTTTGGATGATGAATTTCCAGAAAATGAAATGAAAATCAGAGGTTCTTTGGTGAGGGAAAAGTGTTTGGCTGATGGGAAGTTGAGAGAAAATGAAATGAGAGAAAACTAACATAAGGTAGTTATGAAAAAGTCAACTTTGATTTTTAGTTATTCTTTTTAATTCCCTTTTATTCTTTAATTAAAACATTATTAAAAACTTCCAAATTAAAGAGAAATCTGATAAAAACATTTGGTAAAATTAGCTCCTTAAAGATTCAAAGTTCCAATCCTTTACAAAATAGTCACTAGCCAACTTTTGCAAAAACTGAAATTTGGTCGCTACACCGAAATGTAGTATTTCGAAACCACATTTTATAAAATTGTCTTCACTATAAACATTTATATAATAAATGAGGATTTTTAGTTATTTTTCCATATTTTTAAAGCATCCCGAACTAGGTGTTCCCTAAACCTACCGTAAAAGAATCGAACCGTCTCCGACCGGTCCGATTCAACATCAAAACTTCTAGGCCCAAAACCAAGGTGTTACATGTCATCCCTTAGGAAACTCGCACTACGTACAAGAGGTGGAGGAGGTGTTCGAGGAACTGAGAGCGAGAAACAAATTTAGCGCAAACTACCTTGAAAAAATCTAGAGGGAAAATGGCTTCAATTGTATGACGGGGGTAAACGACATGGTCACATGACAACAAAATTGGTTGAGGCAGTGAACTCATCACTGAAGGGAGTGCGGCAGTTGCCTATCACTTCCATTGTCAAAGCGACCTACTACCGTTTGGATACCCTATTTGCAACCTTGGGAAGGCAAGCAACTGAGTACATGGCAGGTGGACACATAGTCCATCCGGATTTCCGCACAAAACTGTAAACTCAATTGCACCAATCAAGACAAATGACTGCAACTCTCTTCTCGCGAGAAGGACACAAGTTCCATGTTTCAGAATTTTCCAGGCGGTTGGAAGGCATTCAACACAACACGTATGTGGTAGATCTTAGAGCAAGAACATGCGAGTGTAGAATATTCCAAACATTCAAATACCTGTGCGCACACGCCATTGCTGCTTGCGCAAACCAACAAATAGATTACATGCAACTGGTTGATCCGGTATACTTACTCCAAATGGTGTTTAAGGTTTACCAAAATGAGTTTCCTCCAATCAGAAATGAGGTTGATCCGAATGTCGTTGACACTAAACTGACCATACGCCCAGATCCAGCACTACTGAGAGACAAAGGACGTCCACGGTCTACACGAATACACTGTGCCAAGGATATGGTCGAACATGGAGAAAAAACCGAACAAAAGAAGCATTGTAGTATATGTAAAAATCTTGGACACTCAAAGACCAAGTGTGCTAATCGCTCGGCCCCTCGTCTTAATTAATTCATTGTAATTTGTTTACGCGAGTTCGCCCATAACTATCGATCAATAAAATCAGTCTAATTCGTTTTATAAAATAGGCCATCTTATACTTTCAATCATTCAAAAAAAATATGCTAGGATACATTTTCGAAGCGAATTTAAGTCAGTGTAGAATGGACGGAAATTGACTGTGTTGGTGCGATGTAATAGAGAATTTCAAATACTACAAACCCACACTCGATGTTTGCTAAAAATATACGATTTATACGTCTGAAATTCTGCTCGAACATGCCTATCGACCTTTGTTCAAAGGCAAATTCATTCAAAAAAAGGATGATAGCATAAGGTTTTTGAAGCCATTTTAAGCCAGTTTAGAATGAACGGAAATTGACTGTGTTGGTGTCATACGATAGAGAATTTCCAATACTACGAACCCAAACTCGATGTTCGCTAAAAATATACGATTTATAATCCCGAAAAGGCTTACCCACCCTTGTTTTTCAACCCAAATTTGCACAAAACTCGCGTTCTGCATAACACGATTTCTGTGCGATGTATTCAGCCACCTTTTCAAATTCTCAGGGACCTTGCGTTCTGTATAATGCGAGTTCCTAAAAAACTGTTATTTCAAACAACGATGCCACGTAGAAGGAACACGCGCTCTGCAGAACGCGAATTCACGTCTCGCTTCCTAGAGAACGCGAGGTTCCATTACGTGGCAAGTTTGGGGGTATTTTTTCTAAATAATTCTTGGAGGGAGCCAAAAACCTATATAATTATTAAAAAAGCGGTTTTCACTCAAATAAACCTGTTGGGTTCTATATTCCATTTTTAGTGTTATATATATTACATTGAATTGTTTTATATATTTTCTAATTGAATTGGTGTTCAATTAACTTGTGATGTCAATTTAATTAGGAGACTCGTCCCCAGTGGAAAAAAACGGATGATGTTCATCTTAGGAGATCCGAGTTTAATCGCAATATTTATAAGGTGTGTGTATTTTCAAAGAGTTAAAAATATCTATGAACACATACTACCTTATAATCCATTGTAGACTCTTCAAAACTAAAAACGTCTGATATCAATTTAATTAGGAAATCTAATATTAGAAAAAAGATTATAATCGATTGCATCCACGATAAGAGTGAAAATATATATTTTATAAATTACATATTGTTTTTAATAGATAAATTACATACTGTGTTTTAATAGATAAATTACATATTGTTATAGGATACATATATAGATTTTAAAAATAAAAAATGTAATTTTGTCTTTCAGATTTGATACTTTTGATTAGGGTGTGCAAAAAATCTGATAAATTGAAACCAAATCTAAAACTCGAAAAAATCTATTTAAAGTTTGATTAATTGAATTGAAAAATATTGGTTTTGTTAAGGGTTATATTTTAAAAAAATTATTACAATTTGGTTACGCTTCATAGTTTTCAGAAATATCGGTTAACCAATCCGATCGATTATATAATATATAATAAAAATAATAATATTTTTTTGAGTAGTCTTAAGATGATTACAATGTAGTATATGTTCATATATATTCTTAACCATTTGACAATACACATACACCTTGCAAACAAATCGATTTGAACTCGTATCTCGTAGGAAGAACATCACATGTTTTTCCACTGTGACAACTTGTTGGGTTCAAAAAAAAAAATATATTATTCCTAAAATAATAATATATGTATATATATAATATTAATATTGCTAATTTATATTGGTCTTGAGAGTGAGTAGTGAAATTGTTGATTTTGTTATGATTTTTTGTTGGATAATATTAGTGTATGATATCTAATGATTGTTTTTATTAAATGTCATAGTTGTTAGATTTTTATGAAGTTTAACTTGATAGTATTGACACATATATTGATATCATGCGTGAGTTTTTAAAAGTTATATAGTTTTTCTATCATGCTATTAAATTTAGTAAACAAAGTAAAAGAAAAAATTATTACCCGAACCGAATTAAATGTTTCGGTTAACCAGTCAATCGGTTATTCTAATTTAATTGGTACGACTTATGATAGTTAATTGAGGGATCTAAAATTATCAATTAACTGAAATAATTTATTAACGGTTAATTGAACCCGATTTACACACCACAGCTTTTAATGTTCATACTTATATAAAGATAAAATATTGTATGAAAAAGATAATATTAAAATCTGAGTAGCATTATTATCTTATCGGGTTATTATTTTACACACTAGCGATGAAAAAATATTCTACAAATATGTGTAATTTCACTCTAAATATTAAAGTCTAATTCTTTAACCTCTAAAACCCTAAAATTAAAGGCTAACCTCTACACGAATTCTAAATTCATAAATTTTAACTTGTAAAGGGGAAAATTCCATCAAACTAGCTGCAATATCTTTTTGCGAGGTAGGCTCTTGTGAACAAGCTTTTTGGTAAAACAGAAGGCAAGGTTTGATGATGATTAGTACAAGCAACGGAGGCGCCGTATGAATGATCAAAAAGCTAATGGAAAGTAGAATTCACGGCTCCATCCAAATGTGTTTGAATATTGAATAAAATGGAAGAGCATTTGAATTTGATATAAATCTAAGTTGAGTGCCACTACCATTTGATTTTGATATTTAAACTTTAAAGTGACTTCACCACTTATACGAAAATCGCACGCTCAACCCATCATTTCATGCCCCCAAAAGAAATAGAAATGCCCCGTACTCTGCAATGCTTGACTTCATTTCTCATCGATTGTTTTGACAACTTATAATAATACCTCTACTCAAATGATGTTCTTGCATAAACTATTTCACAAGTTGGTACCTCAGATAATGTTTTTTATTCTCTTCCTAATGATTATTAGCAGAATCGGTCTACTCGATTGTGAGAGCTGAAAAAGCATGGGTTGTTGACGATGATAACTTGTTTATATTACGTGGATTAAGTGGCAACACTTGTGATGCGAAATTAAACCCCTTTTTTATTGGCTTTGCTAGTCACTTTCGGATTCATAATATCTTTGCTATATTAAACTCGTTTATGGTGTTTGATTTAAGTAATGATTTATTATTTTATAAATCTAACTAGTGGTTCTAGTGAAAAAGACAATGATATTCATCTTAGAAGACTTGCATTCGAACAGTTTTGTCTGCAAGGTGTGTATGTCTTATCAAAGGGTTAAAAAAATATGAATGGAGCACATTTAGAATATTGAAAAGAATAAGAATAATTAACCATTTTGTCAAGGTTTCATTATCATCATTAACACACTTACAAGGAAAAGGGCTTAATGATACTCCACTACACATAATTGAAAAGGAACAACAAATCGAAACAGGTAATATTAGGTTCTCTGGTAGTTATGCTTATGGTGCAGAAGAAGAAAGCCCCAACTTATGGATGTTGATCTGCAATTCCATTGCTGCCTCTAATGATCTATAAAGGGAAATTGATGTCATTTGGCTTGCACTAGCTTTACATTGTATCAATTATCAAAGTTATTAATTTGGCTAATTCCGGGAGAATTAATTCAACAGTAAAATAAAGGAAGAGGTAACCAAATAATGAAAAAGATTCTTGGATGTGTAGTCAATCAAATTCGGTGCATAAATTTCCAAACCACCTTTACACTCACAAAATTCCTACACAGAAACCTACCCATATGTACGTTGAGACCATACTTATTCTCTAACTTTGTAGGCCTAAATGATTCCAAAGGCTGCTATTTGTGGAAACACACCTCCCATTTCTAAGTCTTCTCGACTACATATACATAAATAAAAACTCATAGCAGTGGTAAATTTTAGTATTCATTTGAATTGATGGTTGTGTAATTAATTAGTGATTCCATACATGATTGGGTTTCAAAGGTAATTAAGAATAGAAAATTATCAGTGATAATAGGATAATGATGTATGTACGATAATTTTTTTGATTATTTGGCATCCATAATATTAAAAAACAGGGACAGAGTATGATTAGACAATGGATGGACAAAGACCATGGGCAGCTACATTTAAAATTAGGAGGGTAATTGATCCCATTTGATTTGTTGGGGCTTGAGGTTTTCAAGAAATCAGTATATAACTTTTTATAGGAAATATTAGAATAGACCCATTTGATGGGTACAAGGTCAACAATACTTATTTATTGTAGTGGTATGAGAATCTCTCATACTTCATACTCCACTCTAACCTCACTACATGAAAATCTTGGCTCATCACTGACAAAGTCATCAAATTTTAAAGGCTTAATATCGAAATAAGTGCCTACAATATCACCTCTTTTTCATTTAGGTGCCTAAAGTAATTTTGTGCCTAAATAAGTACCCAAAGTTATTATTTTGTTCCAAATAGGTGCTAAGAGTATAAAAAATATATTCAATCAATAAATGCATGACATGTAAATTTTTACTAATTTTTCTTTAATTTTTTTATTAAAAAGCAAAATAAAGTCTAAAATTTAAAAAAGCCCTTAAAAATTACCATTTAAAAAAAAACAAAATCCCTAAGTCAACATTAATCACGGAATACTAATACTTCTCTCGAAGGTTAAGGCATGGTCTAAATTATCCTAGCTCCTCTCGGAGTCTAATAACTCATTAATGCAAGTCTTCTTGTCACTAATGGCAATAAGCTTAGCTTTAATGGTGATGTCGAGTTCTCGACCTGTCAATGATGTAAATCTCTTTGTCATCATGGCATGAAACATATATGTGTAAATAAACAAAGAATTAATAAAACAACATAAATGTAGAGCAATCATTAAAAAAACTCTCAAAGTTGAAATAGTAATTAATTCCAATAAATAGAAAATACCAAGTTTATAAACCACAACAACCTCTCTATTTGAAATAAAAAATAAACATGATTGGTCAAAATCCTTAAACCCGATAGCAACCTCCTCTTAGTGGTCTACGTTGGCATCATCGGCTAACAGGTCAACCTCGACTTGAACTTTAAGCGACCATTATGCAGAAGGAGCTTGGTGGAGAAGAAGGTAAGACTCGCATGAATGAGAGAGAGAGAAAAATCTAAAATCTGAATTTGTTGTACTTTTTCTCTCTTTCTTTCATTCCAGAATGTATTGTGTTATATGCATGGACGGATAAAGGATTTCATGTAAGGGGTGCGAACTATCATGAAGTTATATTAGAAATATAGGGGTGCAAAATTACAAGATTTTAGAGGTGTAAAATTAAATTATTAATAGAAAATAAAAATATATAAAATATAAGAGAATTTGAAATTTTTAGGGGGTGCGCGGCTGCCCCCAGCACCCCTGTGTCTATCCCTAGACTTATATGCATGAGGTCTCCTCTTTTTCCTTTTTCCTTTTTCCTCCGTCCAATAGAAATACATTGTTAGTCAAATCAACATCCAATAGAAGAATACCAGTCAGCTGGATGCTATTACATACGTACAACTCTCCAAGAAATTTCAGAACACGTGGCATAAGACCGAATGCATCGAGCAGAATGGATGCATTATTGACAGCATCGAGTACTAGCGACAACCTATTTCAACTTGAAGATCCTTGCAAAAACTAACAAATTCATCATAGCAATGTTAGAGCTTTTTAGACATATTAAGTAGTAAATTCTCCCTATATCATTTGTTCACAAAGAAATATGCATGACATGCAAACTAAGTAAATTGAATGTGTAACACCCAAAAAACTTATTTCAAAAATTCAAATTGAACTTGAGGATTTTATTTTTAGAAACATTAAGGTTTGAGAATTTTGGATTCAAAACCTAATTACTTAATTGATTAATTCAGGAAAACATGTGACAATATTATGACACAGATAAAATTTAGTGTTCATTATGTAAACCCTAGAAAGTTAAGGGTCATAGCTTGTTATTTAACCATTAAGTGGGATACTTAAACCCCTTTATTCCCATTTAGCACCTCTTCCTCTTCTATATCTGCACTAATCTTTTTCTCTCAAATTCTCTTCTTCCTCTCTCGATAATAACCACATCCCCTACCTTTTGTTTTTCAGTCCAGCTCCAATTACCATCTTACCAACTCTTCCTCTTCGACATCTGCAGCCAACCTTTCCCCCCAAACTCTCTTGTTTCTCTTTCAATAATAACAACATCCCATCCCTTTGTTTTTTGATCTAGCTCTGGTTACTGTCTTACCAACATATGTGAGAAAAACCTTTCCATAAGTGTGTTCACCAATCCACCCCGAACAAAACTGAGTCATCAGTCTTTGTTTGTCGTCTTTGATTTGTAAAGAACGGTGTTGTTATCGTTCGTATCACTTTCTCTACCGCTATTCTCTCTACTGTTTTTGGTGTTGCGTAAGCTATAATTGAGCTTTGTGATCTCTTTTTGGGTATTATTGTGTTGTTTTCAGTTTTTTACTTTGTATGACCATTTTGGGTATCTTCGGTTCTTCGTCGGTCGAGCCATAACTAGGGGTGTTCATTGTCCGATGTCGGATCTGATCCGATCTAGTTTTTTCAGATATCTATTTTTACAGATCGACAATATAGTGATCCATATCCGATCTATAGAAAATCATATATCCGAATATAGAATATACGGATCGGATATTCAGATATTCGATTATTTGAAAATATAATTTGATTTAACTATTTTTTCGAATTTGAAGGTCGTATTTATGAAATTTTCAAAATTTTGAATATAAAAAACAACAAATTGCTAAATATAACAAGATTTGCATATATGAAAATTTCGATTTTTTCAATTTGCGGATATAATAAGCATCAAATTGTTAAATATAACAAGATTTATATTTATGAAATTTTGTATTTTCAAATTTTTGGATAATCTGAAACTTGAAATATTGTGACCCGTATTCGATTCGAAAAATTTAAAATCGGATCGGATATCCGATCCAGAAATAAAAATTACATCGGATCAATGGATAATCAAATTAGATCGATCAGATCGGATCTTTTTGAACACCTCTAGCCGTAACCATGTTGTCAAGGGTTGGTAAACCATAATTTCATATACATTGTAAGGGGAGAAAGGGATGGGTTGTGTATATGATTGAGTTGAGCCCAATTGAGAAACCTTTACCCAACTTGTGTGCCAAAGCCGTGTAACTTATGTGTTGAGCCTAAGTTACTGCCAACTGCGTGAGCCCAAGCCTATTAAACCGAGCTAGACGAATGAACCGAGTCAAATCGTGAGCCCAGCCAAACCCTCGAGCAACGAATCGACTGATCCAAACCTAAAAAGTTGACATGACTTGCGACTAGACATAAGTTGACCGGACCCGACCCGAACCCGTTGATCGTTGACTTGACAATTGACCGTTGACTTGAATTTGACCATTGACCTTTTCACTCAACTTGGTTTTGACTGTTGAATCTGCATCTTGTTTCATCAAATTCGAACTCAAAAACCAGGTTTACTAATTACTTTTACTTTGTGCTTACTATCTGAAGAGTCGTGAATGTTGGAAATTGATTTGGAATATTCTTTGTTCATGTGACATTGACTCTTAGATTGAGTTACCTCCTTGTCAACTTGTGAATATTGGTATTTCACGACCTGTGAAGCTGAACTTGAGTTTTTGTTCAAAATAGTATCTACGTTTTAGTTGGTGGCATAATGTTAGAAGTGTGATATTAATGTATAGAATTTTACCTCATATATTCTAATTAAGCTAGACCCATAGCTAATTCTGAGTGTGGGAGGCGTCCCTGACGTTAGAGCTTTTGACCTTTAGAGGTGTGTTTCTTTATGTGCTACATATTGTTTTGAAATAATGTTTTGCAACTTGCATGTTTAATTTCTTTGTTGTGATTATGAAAGATTGATACATCATGCATATCATATCATATCAGACTATGATTGAATTAAATATAAGCTTACTGAACTATAGACCTCGTATTTTTGTACGATTAAATTGCATTGAAATTTAATTTTAAAATCAACATCATATCATTGTATGTGTATGGGATGTGTTTTTACGGAGGAAGTAGTGGTCGCCACCCCTTAAAACAGCTGACAATAATTCACATAGTAATTGGTGAAAAGTAGGAGAAGGGTTCTAAGGAACTACCTCCACTGTGACCGGTAGACTTTGCCATCACTATGATTGGAGTATGTAGTTGGGTACTACATTGAGTTTGTGACATCATTTCATACATTGTAATTTACTATGTTTTTATAAAATATCTTGAGAAAATCATTGTGAAACCGAGTTTATCGCTGCTTACACTTTAGAGACACACTTTGCTCTTTAGCTCACTCCTCCATAGTTTCTCTTACAAATACCTTTAGACTCTAAGCGACTTGGTGCTTGGATAATCTCTTGTGTTATCAAGTGATATCTTATTCCTATGGACTATTATTTTTAGACTATATTTTATTATTCCTATGGACTATTATTTTTAGACTATATTTTATTATTCCTACTTTATTGCGATTTTGATGTAATTTGTGGAATTGAGACTATTTTGGGATTTGAGACTTATTTTTCAGCATGCATGCATAAACTTTATATTTGGATGTTTTATTTAAATTATTAGACTATTATTATAAGGATTAATATTCTATACACAGGCGGTGGAAACTGAAAGTTTCCACAAGCGCCTTAGTTTTAGGGTATAGGAAGTTAGTTTAGGGCATAAAGTTTATGGGTTTAGGTGTAGGAGGTTAGAATTTAGGGATATTTATTTCAATTTAAGGTTTAGGGTTATAATTTAGGGTTTGTAAGTTAAAACCTAAATTCTCACCATATTACCCTAAAAACTAAACCCTAACTTATAACCCTAAACCTTAAATTGAAACAACTATCTCTAAATTCTAAACCCCTACACTTAAACCCCTAAACCATATACCATAAACTAACTCCATATACCTTAAAACTAAGGCGCTTGTGGAAACTTTTAGTTTCCACCGCCAGTGTATAGGATATTAATCCTTATTATAAATGTTTTGATTTTAATAAATCTTTTAGATACCTTATTATAGGAAGTTGAATCATTTTATGTTATGTTGTTATAATTATTTATTTATGCTTAAAGTGGTTACTTGAGGAAGAAGTTACAACTATGACCTTCTGGATCCGACTTCAACTTATAGGTCGAGTAAATGTGGTTACATCTAATGGTACCAGTGTTGAGTTCAACTTTCGGACTGTGAGGCTGACAACAGTTTTTTTTTTAAAAAATCGACGTGCATGCATTTGAAAAGCATTGGGGGTAAATAGTTATTTCTAATAAATCTTTTTTCTTTCTAGTTATTTTCATATTTTACTATTTAAAATATAATTTAATCTGATACTCGAGTACTAATTTTAACTCTAGAATTGTTATCTTTTGTATATAGTTTATACTATGCCACCACGTAGGAGTAATAGACTTGCGATGGTTGAGGCCGAGATCGTACTGGTACTACTATTTTAGGACAAATCCTTCACCATCTGTTGATTAAGTTGAAAATATGGAAGAATCGCATGATACTAAGGATGTAGAGTAATAATGATGATGAACATCTTGATTTTGAAGAAAACGAGACTGTTGAGATGGATAAAGCCATCGCGAATTGAAAGTTATTGCATTATCTCCTGGCCAGTCAGAGGGTTTGAGGAAAATCATATTCGTAGTGTTTCTAGCTTTTCGGATGAAAATGTTTGAGGGCATGATCGGTGCACACTCGTATGATGCATAATTATGGTTGGAAGACTTAGAGAGTTTATTCGATGAGATGGATATCCTAGCAACAAGAAATTGAGGGTCGCAATTTCGCTACTAGATAATGAAGCACAACGTTGGTGGAAGGTTGAACGAAGATTGATTGCGGCTGATTAGTTAACATGGGAGACTTTTCAACAGGTGTTCTAGAGTCATTATGTGGGAGAGTAGTAACTTGCGGACTGTCGACAAGAGTTCTTATATCTTAACCAGAATGACATGTTTGTTTTTGAGTTTGAGATTGAGTTTTTGAGGTTGAGTCAGTATGCAGTTGGGTTAGTGGACACTGGGAAGGAAAAATGTAGGTAGTTCTTGAAAGTTCTGTGTATACATATTCAAGGACAGAATAGAAACACTTAGGAGGAATCAATGAGCTCAAGATAAGGATCGAGGCAAGAAACAATCGAGCACATCAGTCCAGTCTGGTTCTATTAGTCACACTACTAAGAGGCCTAGAGAGGAAACATATCATCAAAGCTACTGAAGATTTAGACTGGCAGTTTTGACTATTCCAACTAGTAGTGTTGGTGGTTCAATAGCTTTTCGTCATTTACATATTTTCTCTTATTGTAATAAGAAGCATATTTGAGAATGTAGAAGAAAGATAGGTGCTTGTTTTAGATATGATTCGCGAGATCATTTCTTCAGTTCTTGTCCACGCTATCCTACATATTCATTTGTGCAGAGTCAGTATCAGACATATGTTTAGACACCTAGTGCAGGTATAGGGCAATGAAGACATGTTGCTTCAGTTCTACTAGTAAAGGTAGACCAATTCAGAGTAGTGGTGCAAATGGATCTAGAGTTAGATAGTCGGGCTTGGTATACTCCACCAAGAGACACGAGGACCATGATGAGCAAAATGTTATAGTCGATACTTTCTCTACTCATTCTATTTTTTTTACTTGATAATGGTTCTACACGCTCTTATGTGGCGTGTGTGGTATCTGGGGTCTATAGATTTAGGCTGTCGAGACCAATTTTGCAATAATTTTTTAGAGTTCTTTGGGTAATCCGGTTGAGGTTATCAAAATTTATTGCAACTACCCACTTGAGATTCAAGGGGAAACTTTTCAACTAATCTGATGGGTCTTCCATTTAACGAGTTTAAAAACTTCTAATAATCATGAGGTGGTTCTTATCACTGAGCACAAAGGATTTTTATCCAATGTTATATTATCCCTCAAAGCTAAGAAGATGACCATGAAGGGTTTTGTGGTCTATCTGACATATATTCTTGATTTGAGGCAGTCATACTCTAGGACTGACAAGATTCGAGTTATGAGACTTTTCAAATATTTTCCTATAAAAGTTGCCTTGAGTACCGCTAAAGTATGATGAGGTTGAGTTTGGCATTAAAGTCTTTTTGGTACCGCTCCTATATCTATGGAAACTTACCGGAAGGTAGCAAAAGTGCTCAAGGAGTTGAAGGTTTAGTTGCAAGAGTTGTTAGACAAGGGTTTCATCTGACAAAGTGTTTCACCCTAGGGAGCTCATATTCTTTTTATCCAGAAGAAGGATGAAACACTTAGGTAGTGTATTAGTTATCGGAAGCTGAATTAGCCGATGATAAATAACAAATATCCATTGCCTCATATTGATGATCTATTTGATCAGTTCTAGGGAGCCATGATACTTTCTAAGATAGACCTGATATCTTGTTAGAACCAACTTAAGGTTAAGGATTATGATGTGTTCAAGATAGCTTTCCAGACATTTTAAGACCATTATGAGTTTCTTGTAATCCCTTCGGTTTGACTAATGCTCTTGCCTTTTTTATGAAAATGATGAATATGGTGTTTCAACACTACCTGGACCAGTTTTTGTGGTGTTTACTGATGATATCCTGTTCTATTCCAAGTTTGAGGATGGACATAAAGAGCTTGTAACCCCCTTAACCCGGCCTAGACGGTTGACCCGAATTAAGAAAGTCACACGGGGAAAACCAAAGTCAACCCGAAAGTCAACCTTGATTAACGACCCTTTTTTTTTCTTTTTAATCTTGTCTAGATGCACATTAATCCTAATTGTGATCACACAAACATCATACTCAAAGATCACAAACATCAGAGATCAAACATGGACCTAATTGAACAAATTACAACTTTAGGGACCAAATTGTAATTTCTGATAATTAAAAGGACTTAACCCAAATTAAAGTTACCATCTTGAAATTAATCAGGTTTCATGCTTCTCTGTGAAATTTCAGCTCGATAGGACCTTCCAAGCTCAAGCAATTGAACAAACAAGATTCAGGACCAAAACGCAAACAATTCAAAACATATAACTGCCAATGTCAGCCCATAACGGTCGGCCGTTCCGAAACCAATCAACCCCGTTCCGAAACACGGGCCGTTACGAAACCGATCAACCCCGTTCCGAAACACGGCCTTGGCAGAGACCAAACCGTTTCGAAACGGTGCATACCGTTTCGGACGCCTGGGTTCATGTAAGGCACCCGTTCCGAAACGGTGCACACTGTTCCGAAACGCCTGCACAGATTGCAGCAAACAAGCATACCAAAACATGCAATCAATCACTCAAACATGCTCCAAATGTTACCAAACTTTACCAGCATGCAATTAAACATTATAGGAATCATCAAATCAACAAACTAACATCATATGCAAAAAGCCCCAATTCTATAGGCATGCTTCCTACACAAGCTAGCTATTCAAACTCCAAACTTCCAAAACAATCATATAAGGTTCCAATTCATAAACCAGCAGTTTTAGCAACATTCATCATACTTAGGGAGTCTCAAACACCTCCCAAAACATACTCATTGGTCCCCCATTGCCAAATCACACAAAAGCTAAATGTTTAACAAAACCTTCCATACATTGAGCTTCACTTGAACTTGATTTCTTGCCCTTTCTTGCTGCCCCTCAAGGTACTCTAATGCTCTGCATTATTGAATTAAGAAAATGTAGAGAGCGTAAGCAAAAGCTTAGTGAGGCATGCTCATTAAAAACAATTCAATAATGCAATTAAAACCATTTATAAACATGCTTGAAATCAATCTTTACACATGCTCAAAAGCATACTTAAAACAAGCAATCCCATGCTTCAACATAAACATTAAAACAAGCATCTCATGCTTCATAATATACTTAACATGTCATATTGGCTCAAGTGATACATTTCATTTCTTTAAACAAGTTCAACAACTCTCCCAAGGACTTTTAAACACCTTGGCCCCAAGGACTTTTAAACACCTTGGCCATGGACTTTTAAACACCATGAATAAGGACCACACAAGGACTTTTAACCACCTTTGTGTCCAATGCTTGAATCACCCCAAGGAGTTTTAAACACCTTGGCCCCAAGGACTTTTAAACACCTTGGCCCCATGGACTTTTAAACACCATGGAATGGATCACCTAAGGACTTTTAACCACCTTAGTGTCCTCAACAAGACTCATCCAAGGACTTTTAACCACCTTGATGATCTTAAGTAACAAGGCTCACTCAAGGACTTTTAACCACCTTAGTGACCTTAATCTTTTCAAAACATCACTTGCCAATATACATCATATTCATCATTTAATCCACTGTTTTAAAGCATTAAACCAAGCCATTTTCATCATGCATTTCAAAGCATCAAACCCCATCATTTCAATGTATAAAAGCAAGGTACTCCTACCTAGAGTTACCTTCAACATATGGCTTATATCATCAGCAAAATCCATGCTAAAACATGCTTTCAAAACAGTAATTAAAAACATGCAAATCATCATTTTGCAACACATCAAAGTCATGGCCACCACTAGAGAGAAAATCCGAAAACTTACACTTGAGCTTAGCAAAGTTGTTTAGACTTAAACTAAGCTCCCAAAACCTTCAAACCTTGGTTTAAAAGCTGAAAATCCATTTTCCACAAATGCACTCACCAATTTCCACTTTGCTTCAAGCCAAAGCACCAAATCAAGCTTCCGGATCAACCAATCTTGGATCCAAAGATGCCTCCCCTGTTTCAACACATCAAAGCAGAGGATTAATGCATCATCATGCATTAATTGCTTCAATGAAAGCACCTAAACTCGCTGCTCTCATCCAACCTCCATTTTCGGCCACCAAACACAACCGAAAATGCATCCAAACCACTTCTAAACAAAGCCCAGCCATAAACCAGCAAAACCTCACTTCCATTAACATCATATAACATCTAAAAACAACCTATTAACAACCTTATACCTCCAGCAACATCAGATCACCAAGATCACCTCAAAAACTACCTTGAAACACAAGCTAAACTTAGGAAACTCAACCTATCCGGGATTGCATCAATCAAAACTCAATTCCACATCATTTTAGAGATCATTTAACATCAAAAACACCTCTCAAAACACAGATTACTCAGATCTAACGAAAATCATCACAAATCATCAAAATCTTGCATAATTATCCAAGATCCATAAATCAACTTAAAAGCCTTTAATTAAACATCAATTTAGGATTGAAAACTTAGGAATTTCAGTAAAGAACTGATAGTTTAGAGGAGAAGGACGTTCTTACCTCCAAACTTGTGTTTCTCCACTTTTTGCAATCAAAAAGCTTGTTGAAACTTGTAGCAATTGAAGAGGTTTTGAAGATATGTTGATTTGGAATCAATTGAGAGTTGAAAGGAGGAATTTAGGTGAGAAAATCAGAAACAAATCTCTGGAAATGTAGTGTTTGGTTTGAGAGAAAGAAAATGAGAAGTTAGTTGAGAAAATTGCCAAATGAGCTTTTCCCTCCTTTTTGATATCTTTAAAATCAGAAAATAGCTTATAATATCTTAGAAAAATCTGGAGAAATCACTTTTGGATTAATAGCTCCTTAAAGATTCAAAGTTCCAACCCTTTATAAAACAGCCACCAAACTTGCGAAAATTACATTTTGGTCACTAGCCAAAATGTCACACTTCCAAAACTCATTTTCCAAAATTGATTTCACAGTTCACTTAATTATATTAAAAGATGATTTTAGAACATTTTTCCATATTTTTAATGCAACCCGAACTAAGCTTTCCTAATTTAACCTCTTAAGATTCGAACAGCACTTTGACCAACCGGTCAACGCCCAAAACTCCTAAGCCCAAAACCGGGGCATTACAGAGCTCCTTAGAATTACGTTATAGACTCTAAGAGAGAAGAAATTATATGAAAATTTTAGCAAGTTTGAATTCTAGCTCACATAGGTTATATTTTTTTAGGCATATAGTTTCTATTGAGGGTATTCAGGTTGATTTGAAGAAGATTGAGGTTGTTATGAGCTGGAAGTGTCCTAATAACGTTTATGAGATTAGATGTTTCTTGGGTCTAGCTGGGTATTATCGAAGATTTGTAGACGATTTCTCGATCATTGCATCTGCTCTAACTAAACTTTTGAGGAAGAATATGTCTTTTTTTCTAGATTGAGGCCTAACAATCCAGCTTCAAGAAACTTAAGATTGTGTTAACTCAAGCATCAGTTCTGATCCAACCTAAGCTTGGCAAGGCTTATACTATTTATAGTGATGTTACTCACACTGGATTGGGATGTGTGTTTATGTAGGATCGGAAGATAGTGGATTATACGTCTTGACAACTAAAAATGCATGTGTGCAACAACCCCACTCATGATCTTGAACTAGATGTGGTGAACTTCACTTTGAAAATCTAGAGACACTCTCATGGAGAGAAATGTTATATCTACACAGACTATAAGAGTCTGAAACATCTACTCTCCCAGAAAGATCTTAACTTGAGATAATTTCATTGGCTTAGACTTCTTAAGGATTACGACTGTGAGATTGAGTATCACCCTGGCAAGGCTAATATGGTTGTCGACACTTTGATTCGTAATGCTATTACAGATCTAACAACTTTATTTGCTTGGATGAGTTTGTTTGTGGATGTTGGTCTTTTGAATGAACTTCGTGTGATTCGTACTCTGATTTTTGATATTAGAGTCAAGCATCTTAATGATGCGTTCTTGATGCACCAAATGAGAGAAGTCGAAGAGGGTAAATCTAGGGATTTCTCCTTTGATTAGGATGGTTTTTTGTACTTTCGAGGTCGGTACTACATTTCGAGTAATTCTAGTTTGAAGTAGGTTATTCCCCGTGAGGCTCATGACAGTCATAATTCTTCACATACTAATAAGGATAATATGTATAAAAATCTTTAAAAGAGGTTTTTGTGGAAAGGTCTCAAGAGAGATGTAGTTAGCCTTTTATCGAAGTGCTTGACTTGTCAAATGGTGAAGGTATAACATCAATGTCCATTTGAGTTATAGAAACATATTGAGATTCCGCAATGGAAGTGGGAGCGCGTGACTATAGAATTTGTTTGTGGTATTCCTTTAACTCCATCAAAGGAATACTCGATTTGGGTTATCTTCGATCATCTCAATAAGTTTGCACACTTCATTCCTGTTCGAGTTTACTATATTTTGAATAAGTTGGCTCGACTCTACATTATTAAGATAGTTTATCTTCATCGATTACCACTGTCCATTATTTCAAATCGAGATCCAAAGTTCACATCGATGTTTTAGAAGTCTCTCCATAGAGCTTTGGGTACTCGGTTGAATTTCAGTAATGCTTACCGTCCGTAGACTGGTAGCCAATACGAGTGTGTGATACAAGTTCTAAAGGAAATGTTGAGGAGTTGTCTGGTTGAGTATCGAGGTAGTTTGGAAATTTTTTTACCGCTTGCAAATTTTGCGTACAAGAAAAAATTATCATGTCAGTATTTCGATGTTAACGTATTAGGCTCTGTATGGGTGTAAGTTCTACACTCCTATCGGTTGGATTGAGCTGAATGAGAATAGATTATTAATACCAGATATTATTCAAGAGTTTTGTAACCCCCTTAGCCCGGCCTAGACACCCGACCCGAACTAAGAAGATTACACGGGGAAAACCAAAGTCAAGTCGTTAAAGTCAACTTCGATTAACGACCCTTTTTTCATTTTATCTTTCCTAGATGCACATTATTATCCTATATGATTAGTAATTTGATTTAGCAAAAACGACACAGCGAACGCAACTCAATTAGGGGTTCAATTGCATACAAACGTCTTTTAGAGACTAAATTGTAAATTTCCAAAATTATAAGGACTAGATGGATTTTAAAGTTACCAATCCAAAATTAGTCATATAACATGCCAGCATGTCAAGTTTCATCTCAAACGGATCATCCAAACTCATTTAATTAAGCATTCAAAGATCACCATTACGTAGCACAAGCTAAAACATAGCAACAAACTTGCAAGCTTAAGAACTATAGAGATGCTTCCTAAATGTAAAAACCACACAAAAGCTAAAAACCACATTCAAGTTCAAACAAACATTTAAAGGCTATTTACGAACCAAAATAGGCAAATCAAACATGCTTAAGGTGTTCAACATCACCAAATAAATCCAAGAGTAGAAATCCCACCCATTGCCTCTTATTACTTTTAGGTAAAACCACATACTTTGTCTAGTCAAAAGAGCTTGGATTTCCATTGCTTCGTGTTGCCTCAAACGTCTAATTCTCTGCATTGATGAAACAAATGAGGGTAAGCATGAAGATTAGTGAGAATTGCTAAAACCAAACATTCATCAATGCATTTTACAAAACAGAAATATCATCAATTGTCATCTCATGCCTTTTCTTAAACATGCTCTTTAAAGCATCAATGCCCTTTTTAAACCACATGCTCATAGCATCATCAATAAAACAACAAATAATCTTTTGCTCATGCTTAAACCAAGCATCACATGCATTCTATCATAAACCACAAGCATCTCATACTTAAATCATTAATCAACAACATTATATTAGCTCGCAAGTGATCAATTCTCAAACCATACCAAAACCAACACAAATGACACAATCGGATACACGGATTACAAGCGTTGTCCCACACGCTTCATACACACTACCGGACTACACAAGGCTCACACACGAGAGTAACCCTCCATCGTTGTGACACCCGTGGTGGAGTATAACGGTACAATCACAACCCCTCAACACCACTCAACGGTAGTTGTATAATTCCACTAACGAGAGTACGAGTCACATATCACAAGATCCACACACGGAATTAAACCATCAACCGTTGTGATCTTAGCCTCAATCGTTAGGGTACTTGGATAGAGTATACGGTACAATCACAACCCCTCGACATCCAAGGCGACTTTATTCACGGTGAACCCAATCCTATAGCCGGCTAACTATATCCGATTAAAGTAACCAAAAACCATTTCCATCACTTGTCAATATTCCATTGTTTTACAAGCATAAATACAATGTCATTTCCACAAGCATAAACATGCTTAATATCAAATACACTAATCACATAAATTCGAGGAACACTTACCATGTGCATCCTTAACAAAATGGCATTAAAAACCAGCATCATCAATCCTCAAAACATGCTTAAAAACAATAATTGAAATCACATTCAATTCAAGTGCATTTTCAACAAAAACATAGCACATTCCGGGAGAGACTTTCGAATCACTTACTCTTGAGCTTAGCTAAGTGTTTCAAACTTACACTAAGCTCCCAAGACCACGCTCAAAGCGTTACAAAGCTGGAAAATCCATTTCCACTCACCGATACGCGAAGCCTTGCTTGCCGACACGAAAATCACCCTTCCAGAGCCTAAAAAATCATCTCTTTAAAGCTGGAAAATCCATTTCAACACTAGAAACTAAACACAAATTCGTTTCTCGCCCAAACTACACCAATTTACCCATCTGAAGCAACCGAAAACTCAACCGATTGCTTCCTAAACCAAGCCCAGCCAACATACATCACTTTCAACCATTTATAAACATCAAACCATATCTAAAAACAACCTAAACCAATCCTTATACCTCCAGCAAGCATTACCACATCATTTCACCAAAAAAACCCAACTAAAACCATCAAGAAATTCAAGGATCTCAAGGATTTCGGGATCTATATCAACAAAACCTCTTTTCAACATATTAATCAACACAAAACTCAATTAAAATCAATCCAAAATAGAGCCTATCAAAACAAATCCGAAAATCAAGATTTTAATCATATTTTTGTAATATTTTGATCTCAAATCAAAACTATAATGAAAACTCAACCAAAATCATTAATTAGAAGCCAAAGATCTTGGGAATTTCAATAAATAACCTAGATTGAAGGTTGAGAACATGATTTACCTCCAATCCTTGCTTTCCTCAAGGAATGACAAGTTTTTGCTTCACAAAACTTGAAAATCTTGAAATTGATTTGGAAATTAATGAGAGAGTGTTTGGGAGAAAAGAATTCTGGAGAAAATGAGTTAGAATGATGTTTGGCTGAAAATGAGAAGAGAAAGGTAGTTACGTCAAATGAAATCTCACTTTTCTTATTTTATTAATTTTAATTAAGGAAACACATGTCATATTAAGGAAATGCTAAATTGCCAAAAAGCTCCCTAAAGATTCTAAGATTTTGGCTCCTCTTTTAAAATTACAATTTTCCACAGTTTTGAAACTTTACATTTTGGTCACCACCCAAAATGTACTACTTCCGAAACTCTTTTTGTAAAATTGATTTGACCAACCCCTAAAACATAATTTTAGAGGATTTTAGCAATTTTTACCATATTTTTTTCTATCCCGATCCTTGATTTCCTTAAATCACCAACCACAATTCGAACCGTTCCCAACCGGTCTGATCCGATGTCTAAAACATCTAGGCCCAAAACTAGGGCATTACAACTCTCCCCCACTTAGGAAATTTCGTCCTCGAAATTTTACCTGAAAGAAAAAGGTGCGGAAACTGCTTCAGCATGTCCGCCTTGCTTTCCTCGGTATCGCCACAACACCTTCACAAGTTCTACCGTCTTGCCACGAAGAACTTTTCTGCCCATATCCAGAATCCTCACTAGTTATTCATCATATGACAGATCCAGATTCAACTCTATCTCCTCAACAAGCATCACATGCGAAGGATCCGATCTGTACCTTCGCAACATCGAGACATGAAACACATCATCATGTATCTTTTCCAGCTCCGAAGGCAATCTCAACCGATATGCCACAGGACCAATACGCTCGACAACCTCATAAGGTCCAATAAACCTCGGGCTAAGATTACCCTTAAGCCTAAATCTCATCACCTTCTTCTAAGGCGATACCTTCAAAAACACACGTTCACCAACCGCGAACTCAATCTCCTTATGCTTCAGATCCTCGTAAGACTTTTGCCGATCCGATACTGCCTTCAAACGCTCACAAATGAGCTTCACCTTCTCGGTGGTTCCTTTCAACATAGTCGACATCAAAATCAACTTTTTCCCAGCTTCTGCCCAACATAGTGGGGTCATACGCCTCCTCCCATACAAAGCCTCATAGGGAGCCATTTGGATACTTACCTGATAACTATTGTTATACGCAGACTCAACCAACGCCAAGTGTTTCTCCCAAGAACCCTGAAAATCTATTACGTAGCATCTCAACATATCCTCAAGCACCTGGATCACACGTTTTGACTGTCCATCCGTCTGAGGATGATACGAGGTACTGAAATTCAACCGTGTATCCAAGGCACGATGAAAACATTCCCAAAATCGCGATGTAAATCTCGGATCCCTATCCGACACTATGGACTTTGGCACATCCTGAAACCGCACAATCTCATCAATTTACAGCTCAGCCAACTTATCCAAGGTATACGTAGTATGCACAACCAGGAAATGTACACACTTCGTAAGGCGATCAACAATCACCCAAACAAAATTCTTCTTTGATGGTGACAACGGCAACCCAGACATAAAATCCATGGTAATTCTTTCCCACTTCCACTCTGGAATTCTAAAAGGTTGCAACAATCCAGAAGGAACCTGATGTTCAGCCTTCACCCGCTGACACACCATGCACTTGTTGACGAACTCCGCAACATCCTTCTTCAACCCCACCCAGTAGTACTCATCCTTCAAATCACGGTACATTTTTATACTAACAGGGTGCATAGCGAAAGGAATATTATGAGCTTCAGTCAGAATAGTGCGCCTCAACTCAACATCATCTGGCACCACTATTCGACTTTCAAAGCACAGAACACCGTCATCATTAAAACTGAAATCCGAAGGCTTACTGTTGCGTGTAAAATAGTCTATCGCAATTGGCTGCAAATGTACACGTCGCAAGTAATGAAGTGATACTAAGTATCGGATGTCGTCCCCACATGGACAGGAAATACTTTTATCCTTGAATCTCTGCACAAGAAAAGAAATAAGTTTAACAAAATGTTTTGAGTAATCTTGAGAATAAACTAAAATAAAAGAGGAATTCAGTTTGATAAAATAGGTTGGTATTGATTTGCTCAGTAGTGCAGGTATTGCACTGTTCAAAGGCTTTCTGTTGTGGCTGTCGTCGAGCGTGTCGTGACAGCACTTGTCGTGGCAGAGGTCTATTGTTGTCGCGGAAGCGATCAACAACCTTGTACTTCAAGTTCAGCAAGAATCACTGTTGTGACTTGTCCTATCCCTAGGCCCAAGTTCTATCGATGAACACGTCTTAAATAATACCTCCCAGCGTGAATCGAAGGATGAACACCGATGTTTATGAATTCTTCCTTAACTGCTTAACCTTGTACCTATCCCTAGGCCAAGATGGTTTAACCATAAACTGGAAAACTCGTATTTACTCCCTTCGAATACTTAACTCTCCCGATATTAAGTAAATGCATAACCTCACATTGCTCTCCTGAAACTCTTATGAGATGTAGAAACCATAGTAAATAAACTTGAAGCTTTTATTGAATTGAAAAAAAATCCTAAAAACAGTACAACCCTTACAACTACGTTACAAGATCAACCCTTGCCCTTGTGGAAGTTTAGAACATGGTAGAGAGAGAAACGACTAGGGTTTTGGGGGAAGACGGCTAGGAGCTAGATATCCTTTGCCTTGTCGGATTACAAGAATATATATAGGCCTTGGTCTTGAGTTTTCTTAATGGCCAAGAATACAAGTTTGAATTAAATTACAACTCTATTAAAGACTAAATCTCTGAGTAGATGTCTTTTAATTCGCTCTATCTTATTGCTTTGACTTTTTCCTCAAACTTAGGACCAGGCCTTCCGTGTGCTTCTGAGCTCCGACATTTATGCAAGTGGTCCGTGAAAATCAGGCTTTAAATGTTCTATCAGTCGAACTCCACTTTACAATTTCCCTCACCATGGTCTTTACTCTCGCCTTTTCTGTCACGGCAGATGTGACGACAACATTGTAAATGACAGTCTCCTTCACTCATTTGCTCCAGCTCTGCAACTAACTTCTGATCCTCTGCTGCCTTGGATTGCTGCCACGGTAGGTACCTGCAAGAATAAACCAAAATCAGCAGCATTTGTGCAATATTATCTATTTGTGATGTTTATGTGAAATCTATCCTAAAATGCAACTAAACATGATTGAGTGTTTCAATAATATGGGTAAATAAGGGTTAAAATGTAGAACATTTATGCACTCAACACACCCCAAACTGAAGTTTTTGCTTGTCCTCAAGCAAGTGCAATCTAACTAAGAATGAAACTTTTTTTGGCTTCGCTTAACTCCGTGAACAACTATTACCTACTGCACCTTCACTATCAAGAGCAATACCTTTTTGGGTGTTTATGGACTTATCTGGAGCAATGCTATTATTCTCGTGCAAGTGTGTGCAGGTTTTGTGAACATATATATGCCTAGACTCCTTAGTAACTATGATAGTTATGCTACTCACTTGAGTTTTATTTCAAACTATTTTTTTAACTGGAGGAAATTCTTAGGCTCCTTTAGTTTTTCTAACTTAGACAGAGTTTTTCTTATTTCTACTAGAGCCGGTCTTGGGCACCTCTAGCCATCTTCCTAGAGCCGGTGTTAGGCCCCTCTTTGGGGTAATTGAGTCTAAGTTTTTCTTCTTCTTCTTCTTCTTCTTCTTTTTAACTCAAGTGGTTAAGCTTTCTATTCTAAGTTTACTAACAGTAGTCTAGACATCATATAAGTCACAAAGGTGTTTTTAAAGTTCAGAATTATAGTAAGGCTCTAAATAATTTCTAACACCCTAAAGATATTGTCACGACAGAGACTCTCGCGGCATGTAAGTGCAGTTGAAAGACTTAAACCATTTTTTGGCCCAAATATTAACTCGAATTGAGACACAAATTAAAATAAGTTCATTAATTAAAGGAAAATTGCCTATCCCCAAACTCAAGGGTTGCATTGTCCTTAATGCGTGACACAAACAAAAAATAAAAACATCACAAATATCAAATAAACAAAGACGACAAAAGAGTAAAAGAAGTTAAGTTGAAGAGCTATCGTCGGTGCTACTGTCGATGCGGAGCTGCTTGCAGGCAGTTACTTTGGTGGCAGATGTTGGCTTTGGAGTTGGAGATGGTGAGGCTACCTTCTTTTTGGCCTCTCGAGGTGGCTGGACTCTAGTAGGTGAGATTTTTTGGGCCTTATCTAGGACCTCGAGTTCACTATCGCTGCTGCTGCTGCTGTCGTCTTCTCTATCGCTGCAGGGATTCTCAACATCAATGTCAAGCCTTTTCTTCTTCATCTGATGGAAATCCTTTGCTATCTCCCAGAAGATAGAGGGTTCGAAGTCAGACTCATCCTGCCAGACTGGGGAAGAAGAGAAACCTTTGAAATACTTTGGATCTATTTTTGGTAGTGGTTCCTTTCGTTTGGTTCCTCGAGGGGTGGCAGCTTGTTTGTCACCGTCTCCGGCCGTGGCAGAGGGTGAAGTAGTGGCAGATGTCGGTGTGGGCGTCTTAGGGCTGGCAGCAGGTGTAGGGGTGGCAAGAAGGGTTTCTGGAAAAGAGGGATGTGATGAGGTAGGGGAAGAAGAGAGGACCCATTTAACTCAACTTTTATAAAGTTTACTGTGGCAGTGGCGAAGTCCCTCATGTACTCCATGAATCCCAGCTGTCATGCCTCCATCTTTTTCAACAGTTTAATTATCTGGTTGGAGGAGGTGGCTTCTGGTTATGCAAGTTTTGTCGGCTCGGGCTCTACCGCGACAGGTTCTGTGGAGCCTAGTTCTGTCGTTGGCTTTGTCGCAACATAGGGATCTACATAAGCCATTGGGTGGTTACCTTCAATTCCATCAAGCTGTAGATGTTCTGCTGCGTCCACCCTTTGCCTGGATCTTCACGTCTTCATCAATTTCGGGCACGTTTTGGGCTCAGAAGAGGGATGTGATGAGGTAGGGGAAGAAGAGAGGACCCATTCCTCTTAGTGCACACTCATGGATACCGTCGAGGATGTATTTACCTACGTTGATTTTCTGCTCGTTAATGATGGAGTGTACGAGGGCAAGCCTCTGTCAGTCCAGAGCTTTGTAGCAGGTGTGAGTTGGGTTTTTCGCACCGTCCATTTGTGTTTTGGATCATCGTTCTAGTTGGTGCCCTCTTCAGTCAGGTCTGCCATGATGTCGTCATAGTCTGCCGGTGACAGACTGTTGATAAACCTACTGTGTGCATCCTCTTTTCTTCCCACATATATGCCATAGAGTGTATTGATGTAGGCTGGCTCAAGAGAGATTTCCTTACCCTTAACAGTTACTGTCGTGGCATCCTTGGATGTGACGGCAGCATAAAACTCGCGTACTAGTGTAACGTTCATCTCCTTTGGTTGTGCTGCGAACATCTACCACTTTAATGCCACGATCCGTTTTGATATGAACTCTTCAAGCCCTAGATCTCATGTTTTCTTCGTGTAGGTGAAGCCTCTTTCCTCCCACATCTCTCGTTTTTTAAAAGAATCATAGTATCTTTCGTCTGAGTCTACCGAGGCGAACCTTTTGTGGATTCTGCTGTGGCTGGGAGTGGAGACTGCCGCGACAGATGAGGAGGCAGCACTTCTTCTGGTCGATCTTGTCGTCATTGTAAGGAACTGTAGAAATGAAAGAAAAATAATTGAAAAGCTAAAATGCTTGGAAACAAATTAGAGGGAAAAGAATGAGGTTAAAAATGAAATAGAGGTAAGGGTTTATATAGAACGGGATTTTCTGCTCGTTGAAGCTGTAACGGGTGACGTGAAAAACGGAGCCAGCTGTCACGTGGTTTCCTGACGCGTCTGTTACGCGTTTCCATGTCTGCTGCACATCTGTTACGCGTTTTCGTGTCTGTCGCGATAGCATGGTGACAGGCTGTTTTTGCGCGTTTGTTGCGACAGCTGGTGACCGACTGTCACAACAGCCTTGTTACCATTGGGCTTCTTGGGCTGTTGTGAGTGTGGTGGGCTGGTTCGCTCTTTCTCTTTACTTTGCTTCCATTATTTACCTGAAAACTAAAATAACAAAATATTAAATTCTTATTTCCTAAAACAATAAAAATATAAATAAATGAAATAAAATAAAATAAAACTAAGTTAAATTAGGGATGCCTTGAGGGGCATCTCCTAAAGTAACTACTTCCTGCTCTTTTGGGGCTTCAGTCCCCTGATAGTGCTTTAGCCTTTGTTCATTGACTTTGAATTGGTTCATGTTCTTAATTGATCTGATTGTGATGGCACCATGAGGAAAAACCTAGACTACTTGGAAGGGTCCAGACCATTTAGACTTTCGCTTTCCTGGAAAAAGCTTCAACCAAGAGTTGAATAACAACACCTTCTGCCCTGGGCTAAACTGTCGTGGCAGCAGTTTTCTGTCGTGCCACTTCTTTGTTTTGTCTTTGTAAATTCTGGCGTTGTCATAGGCCATGGCTCGAATTTCTTCAATTTCATTCAAGTCCAGCAGCCTTTTCTGCCCTGCTTTGTCCCAGTCCATGTTAACTGTCTTGATAGCCCAATATGCTTTATGTTCTATCTTGACAGGTAGGTGGCAAGTTTTTCCGTAGATGAGGCGGTAGGGTAACATTCCCAATGGTGTCTTAAATGCAGTTCTGTAGGCCCATAATGCATCATTCAGGTGAAGAGATCAGTCATTTCTAGTTGGTTTAACCATTTTTTCCAGGATGTTCTTCACTTCTCTGTTTGAGATTTCAGCCTGCCCATTGGTTTGAGGGTGATATGTTGTTGTGATCTTGTGCTTAACTCCATACTTCTTCAGCGTGCTAGCAATTACCCTGTTATCAAAGTGTCTACCCTCATCACTAATGATCGCCCTTAGGATGCCAAACCTTGTGAAGATATGTTTGTGGAGAAATCTTTGCACGGTCTTAGCATCATTTTTTTGTGTGTGATAGTCTCTACCCACTTGGACACGTAGTCTACTGCCAACAGTATGTAAAAATTCCCACAAGAGGCTGGGAATGGTCCCATGAAGTCGATTCCCCAAACATCGAAAATTTCGACTTCAAGAATGTTCTCCAGGGGCATCTCATGCCTTCTAGAGATGTTTACAGTCCTTTGGCATTTGTTACAGTACTTGTAAAAGGCTTGTGCATCCTTAAACAGTGTAGGCAAAAAAATCCAGATTGCAGAACTTTGGCACCAGTTTTGTTTCCTCCAAAGTGTCCGCCATAAGGAGCAGCATGGCGGTGGTGGAGTACTTTTTCCTGTTCTTCTTGTGGTATGCATCTCCTGATGATCTGATCTGCACAATGCTTAAATAGAAGTGGTGGGGTAATTTCTTGTATTTTATTCATGAACCATATGGGGCTATATATATAAATCAAATTTACCTAAACTAGGTAAAATAATATATGACATTAATTGCATAATGTTCTAGCCAAATAAATAGCCTAGATATTAGCTTAAGAATCTGTAACACCCCCTCAAGTTGGATCATAGATATTAATCATGCCCAACTTGTTACATAGATAATTGATTCGGATTCCATTGAGAGCTTTAGTGAAGATGTCTCCTAGTTGTTCTCCTGTTTTCACGTAACCAGTAGATATCAAACCTTGTTGTATCTTGTCGCGAATGAAGTGACAATCAATCTCAATGTGTTTCGTTATTTCATGAAAAACTGGATTTGAAGTAATGTGTAATGCAGCTTGATTATCACACCAAAGTTTTTCAGGTATTGAAGCTTTAATTCCAATCTCACCGAGGAGCTGATATACCCATATAATCTCACATACGGACTTGGCCATTGCTCTATATTCGGCTTTTTCACTAGACCGTAAGACTACATTCTGCTTTTTACTCTTCCAAGAAATCAAGTTTCCTCCAACAAACACACAATATCCTGAGGTGGATCTTCTATCCTCCTTGCATCCTGCCCAATCAGAGTCGAAAAAACATTCAATTCTAGTATGACCATAATTGCCATATAGAATTCCACGCCCATGAGCACTTTTCAGATAACATAAAACTTGCTCTACTGCTTTCCAATGATCAACAGTCGGTGACGACATATATTGACTCAGAACACTCACCGGAAAAGATATATCAGGACGCGTCACTGTGAGATAATTTAATTTACCGATAAGTCTTATGTACCTTTCAGGGTCATCAAATAATTCACCTTCTTTAATTAATTGTAGATTAGGGACCATTGGTGTACTACAAGGTTTGGCGCTTGTATTTTATTCATGAACCATATGGGGCTATATATACAAATCTAATTTACCTAAACTAGGTAACATAATATATGACATTAATTACAATATATTCTAGCCTAATAAATAGCCTAGATATTAGCCTAAGATTCTATAACACTTGGTAATTAAGTTTAGGAGGTAATAAACCACACACAATGTAATTTACTATGTCAGCATACCAAGGGATTTCAGGAAACTTACCTGCGGCCATGGCTGTCACGGCAGTGCTGGTGGCAGTGAAAAAATGCTCGCCTAGGAAGGTCTTCTTTATGTTAATATTGTCTTTATTTTCATCCTTTCCCATCTCCAGTCTTGACAAGTGATCTGCTACTTGGTTTTTTGTTCCCTTCTTGTCCTTGTTGTCTATATCGAATTCTTGCAATAGCAGAATCCAACGTATCAACTGTGATTTTGCATCCTTCTTGGTGAACAGATATTTCAGTGCTGAATGATCCGTATGGACCACCAGTTTTGTTCCAAGTATCTATGGTCGGAACTTGTCAAAAGCGAACACCACCGCTAGCAACTCATTCTCAGTTGTGGTGTAGTTTATCTGGGCATCATTTAAGGTTTTACTGGCATAGTATATAACATGGAAGAGTTTCTCCTTCCGCTGCCCTAGTGCTGCCCCGACAGCATAGTCACTGGCGTCACACATGATCTCGAATGGTAAACTCCAGTCCGGTGGCTGCACTATTGGGGCTGTTACCAGCTTCTCCTTTAGTGTCCTGAATGATTCAGTACATTCAATATTGAAATCAAAGGCCCTATTCTGTTCCAACAGAAGACACAGGGGTTTAGTGATTTTATAAAAATTTGCAATGAATCTATAATAAAACCCTGTGTGTCCTAAGAAACTTCTATTGCCCTTGACTATTGTAGGTGGCGGTAGTTTTTCAATAACTTCTATTTTTGCTCTGTCCACTTCTATGTCGCGGCAAGAGACCTTGTGTCCCAGCACTATGCCCTCATCCACCATAAAGTGGTATTTTTCCCAATTCAATACAAGGTTGGCCTCCTCACATCTTTCAAGCACCTTCTTCAAATTGCCTAAGCAATTGTTGAAACTGTCTCCAAAGACGGAAAAGTCATCCATGAGGATCTCCAGGAAATCTTCCACCATATCTGAGAATATTGTCATTATACACCGCTGGAACGTTGCTGGTGCATTGTATAGTCCAAATGGCATTCTTCGAAAGGCGTATGTTCCGTATGGACATGTGAAGGTTGTTTTCACCTGAATCTCCAGTGTAATTGCAATTTGATTGTAACCTAAGTAACCATCAAGGAAACAATAGTAAGGCTTCCCCGCTAATCTATCTAACATTTGATCAATAAAGGGTAAGGGGAAGTGGTCTTTCCGAGTATCTTTATTAAGCTTCTGGTAGTCCATGCAAACCCTCCAACCAGTCACAGTCCTGGTTGGGATTAGCTCGTTGTCCTTGTTGGTCACCACCGTTATGCCTCCTTTCTTAGGTACGCATTGCACCGGGCTCACTCATTTGCTATCTGAGATGGCGTAGATAATTCCAACATCAAGCCATTTGATGATCTCTTTTCGTACCACCTCTCGCATAGCTTCGTTTAGTCTTCTCTAAGCATCAATTGTCGGCTTATGGTCATCCTTCAAGAGGATTTTATGCATACAAATTGCCGGATTGATGCCTTGGATGTCGGAAATGGTCCATCCAATTGCCTTCTTATGCTGTTGTAGCATCCTGATCAGATTTTGTTCCTGTTCCTGCATCAACTTAGAAGAGATGATTACGGGCAACGTATCATTGAGACCAAGAAAAACATATTTAAGTTGCCCCGGCAGGGGTTTAAGATCTAAGACAGGTGGTTGGTCAATGGAAGGCTTTTGAATCACATGTTCATTCGAGGTATAGTTCAAAGGTTCAAAGAACTTACCTGGACGTATGCCTATCAAATTTACCTCCTCAGGACCTTTAGTATCAGATGTATTATTGTTTGGGAAGTCACTATCGTCAACGCTATCGTGGCAGTCTTCTAGGTGACTGCGGTGGCATTGACCAAATTGTCTGTCGTGAGAGCTTGATCTGATGCAGGGTTGGTCTATGATTACTTCTGATATTGCCTTACATTCTTCATCTGCATCAGCTTGTTTAATGGCTTGGAGAATGTTGAGCTTTATCTGCTAGTCATTGACTCTCATAGTCTGTTCTCCATTCTCTACATCGATCATTGTTCTTCCTGTGGCTAGGAAGGGTCGCCCTAGGATGATCAGTGTGTTTTCATCTGCTTCACAGTCTAATACAAGAAAGTCAGCAGGAAATATAAACTTATCCACTCTTACCAAAATATCTTCAATCTTCCCTTCCGGCTGAACGTAAGAGCGGTCTACTAGTTGCAGCATGACTGTTGTGCGTCTTGCTTGTCCAATACCTAGCTTTTGAAATACATATTTGGGCATTAGATTAATACTAGCACCAAGATCACAAAGTGTCTTACCCACAAACTTATCACCAATTATGCATGGTATGATGAAACTCTCGGGATCCTTCTTCTTTGGGGGTGGACGCTTATGTAGGATTTCCATGCATCCTTCTGTCATCATCACAGTTTCAAACTCCCCAATTCTGGATCTCCTGGACATTGCATCTTTAAGGAACTTTGCATAACTAGGCATTTGTTTAATGGCTTCATACAGCGGAATGTTAATGTGTACTTGCTTAAAAACATCATAGATTTTCTTAAGCTGGTACTCTTGTTTCTGTTTTTTCAACCGCTGCGAAAAAGGGGGTGGAGGACGGCAGTCTTCGAGGCGTCCTTCACATGGGAATCGGATCTGAGGAGGCTCGCAATCTTTAGTTTCTTCTGTCTGCTCCTTTATTTCTTCTAATGTCGTGCCAGGGGTGGCGACAGCAGGCTGTTTCACTTTTGCCGGGGCAGTGTTCTCGGCAGGTGTCTGTAGGGTTGATTCCTTACCAGATGTTTCTTTAATTATCGGCCCTTGTAATTGTTTCCCACTTCTCATTGTAATGACTTTGCACTGCTCATGTGTGGTTTTTTAGTGACCTCAGTATCACTAGGGAATCCTCCATTCTGCCTTGGGTTGATGAACTGCGAAACTTAACCCCTCTGTGTCTCTAGAGATTTTAAGGTCACCTTATGGTTTGTCATTCTCATCTCTGTCTTATCCATGAAAGATTCAATTTTCTTGACAAAGTGATCCATGTTTACCATATATGCTCCTATTTGAGACATGAAGGTTGCTAGGGTCTGTTCCAGTATGCTTGTTGTGGCTATCGATTGCTGTTGTGGTTGTTGCTATGGTTGCTGTCGTGACAGGATTCTGGGACCTCCTTGGTTCTGGTTATTCTGGACTGGCGGATTCAATGCACTGTTTGGGTTACTCCAGGAAAATTTGGGGTCCTTCCTCAAATTTGGGTTGTAGTTCTTGGAATCATAGCTTCTGTTCTTGTTATAATTTCCAACATTCATTCCCTCTTCCAGCTGTAAGGGACACTCATCTGTACTGTGGTTTCCACTGCAAGTTTCACACACCTCTTCGGTGGAAAATACAGCCTTAGATTCTTTCCACTACAGGTTTTCGACTACCTTGGTGAGGTATACAATTTGAGTTTTTACCGAGTTGTCAGATTCATATTCCTTGACAAATACTCCTCGTCTCCCTCCTCTTCGAGCTGTGGGGAACTGTTCATCGTTCTTTGCTAACTTTTTCAACACCAGTATTGCAACTTTTGGTTCCTTTTCTAGTACAATTCGTTTGTTGCTGAGTCTATCCTCATCCGAGTGTGTGCATTGGCAGTATTATAGAATTTGACAACATGATTCCATATGAGGAATCCATGCATTGGGCAGTTTCGTAAGAGGGTTGTAAATCGGTCCCACGCCTCATGCATTGGTTCATCATCTTCATGTTGAAAAGTAGCAATCTCGTTACGCAATCTTTCAGATAAAAGAGAAGGATTAAAACGAAAAAGAAATTCACGACAGAGATCTGCCCAAGTTCTTATTCAACCCGGCGTTAACTTATTCCACCAGGTTTTCACTCTATCCCTTAATGAATGGAGAAATAGCCGGAGTCTCAGTACTTCCGGGCTTATTCCTGGTTGTTTGAATGATCCACAGATCTCCTGGAAGGTTTTTAGATGTTCACACGCATCCTTTGTAGCAGAGCCGCCAAATTGTCCGACAGATTTTATCATGATGAACATCACAAGTTTTAGTTCGAAGTGTTCAGCTTCCACATCTGGCAGCGTAGTTTCCAGTTCAATATGATCATTGTCAATAAACTCCCGGCATGTCTGTCGTGCTGTTGGGGCAGCAGGCGGCTGTCGATTATTTTGGGCATCAATAGGAAGATCGTCATCAACCCTGAGGTTGTTGTTGTTGTTGTTATCTGCCCCGTTGCGTTGTCTTTCGTTCACCATGGCTTCTAGTCTTTCCTCGAGATAGTTGTTTCTTTCTATCAAAGTTCGGGCTTGGTTCCTGAGATGGTATGTTCGATCGATTTATAGGTCTAATTCATACTCAGGTAATTTGTCATTTCTCGATCTGCGCATAAGCAATAGAAGAACCTTGTGAAACGCACGGGAAAAATAAAACAACTAAAAATAGAAAATAAATAAAAACAAAAAGTGCAGTAATTGAAGGTAAAGGTATGTTGCCAGTCCCCGACAACGGCGCCAAAACTTGTTGCGTGTAAAATAGTCTATCGCAATTGGGTGCAAGTATACGCGTCGCAAGTAAATAAGTGATACTAAGTATCAGAAATCGTCTCCACATGGAGTGGAAATACTTTTATCCTTGAATCTCTGCACAAGAAAAGAAATAAGTTTAATAAAATGTTTTGAGTAATCTTGAGCATAAACTAAAATAAAAGAGGAATTCAGTTTGATAAAATGGGTTGTATTGATTTGCTCAGTAGTGCAGGTATTGCACTGTTCAAAGGCTTTCTGTTGCGGCTGTCATCGAGCTTGTCGCGGCAGCACCTATCGCGATAGAGGTCTGTTGTTGTTGCGGCAGCGACCGACAACTCCGTACTTCAAGTTCAGCAAGAATCCCTGTCATGACTTGTCCTATCCCTAGGCCCAAGTTTTGTCTATGAACTTGTCTTAAATAATACCACCTGGCGTGAATCGAAGGATGAACATTGATGTCTGTGAATTCTTCCTTAGCTGTTTAACCTTGTACCTATCCCTAGGATAAGATGGTTTAACCATAAACTGGAAAACTCGTATTTACTCCCTTCGAATACTTAACTCTCCTGATATTAAGTAAATGGACAACCTCACAATGCTCTCCCGAAACTCTTATGAGATATAGAAACCATAGTAAATAAACTTGAAGCATTTATTGAATTGAACAAAAAAAATCCTAAAAACGGTACAACCCTTACAACTACATTACAAGATCAACCCTTGCCCTAGGGGAAGTTTAGAACATGGTGGAGAGAGAAACGACTAGGGTTTTGGGGGAAGTCAGCTAGGAGGTAGATATCCTTTGCCTTGTCGAATTACAAGCATATATATAGGCCTTGGTCTTGAGTTTTCTTAATGGCTAAGAATACAATTTTGAATTAAAGTACAACTCTATTAAAGACTAAATCTCTGAGTAGATGTCTTTTAATTCGCTCTATCTTCTTGCTTTGACTTTTTCCTCAAACTTAGGACAAGACCTTCCTTGTGCTTCTGGGCTCCGACAGTTATGCAAGTGGTCCACGAAAATTAGGCTTTAAATGCTCTATCAGTCGAACTCCACTTTGCATTTTCTCTCACCGCAGTTTTTACTGTCGCCTATTCTATCACGGTAGATGTGACAACAGCGTTGTAAATGACAGTCTCCTTCACTCCTTTCCTCCAGCTCTGCAGCTAACTTCTGATCCTCTGCTGCCTTGGATTGCTACCATTGCAGGTACCTGCAAGAATAAACCAAAATCAGCAGCATATGTGCAATATTATACATTTGTGATGTTTATGTGAAATCTATCCTAAAATGCAACTAAACATGCTTGAGTGCTTCAATAATATGGGTAAATGAGGGTTAAAATATAGAACATTTATGCACTCAACACTTACCCTCCGCAATGTCCTGAACATGAGGAACAAGGGAATCATCAAGCAACTACTTATCTTTGATCAATTGAATCAGAGATGGTTTCACTTGCAATTCAGCGATAAGACCACCATCACGCGATATGCTCAAGTGAGCAAACATCACCCGCAACTCCACAGCAACTTTCCTGCTTAAAGAATCGTTCACAACATTAGCTTTGCCCAGGTGATACTCGATCGACAGATCATAATCCTTAAGCAACTCCACCCAACGACGTTGCCTAAGATTTAACTCCTTCTGAGACATTAGATACTTCAAGCTCTTATGATCCGTGAACACAACACACTTCTCGCCGTACAGGTAATGCCTCCAGATCTTCAAAGCAAACACAACCGCCACAAGCTCGAGATCATGAGTAGGGTAGTTACGCTCATGCACCTTCAACTGTCTAGATACATAGGCTACTACCTTACCCTCATGCATCAACACACAGCCCAAACCAACAATGGACGCATCACTATAGACCACAAACTCCTTACCAAACTCAGGTTGAATCAGAACAGGAGCTTGCGTCAAAGCTTCCTTCAGCTTCTCAAAAGCTTGATGCCTCGCATTTGTCCACTCAAACCGAACATTCTTCTGCAAAAACTTTGTCAAGGGTGCAACTATCCTTGAGAAACCCTCGACAAACCTTCGGTAATACCCGGCTAAACCAAGGAAACTTCGTATCTCTATCACCGACTTAGGCACCATCCAATTCATCACAACCTCCTTAAGCCAAAACTCACACTTACTTAGCTTGGCATACAACTGGTTTCCAACAACGCTTGCAAAACGATTCTTAAGTGTCTATCATGATCCTCCTCGATACGCGAATACACAAGGATATCATCGATGAACACCACCACCAACTGATCCACGAACTCGTTGAACACACGATTCATCATGTCCATGAAAGCAGCAGGTGCGTTGGTCAAACCAAACGACATCACTAAGAACTCGTAATGCCAGTACCTTGTCCAAAAAGCTATCTTAGGTACGTCCACATCCTTAACGCTCAGGTGGTGATATCCTGACCTCTGGTCTATCTTAGAAAACATCGAGGCTCCCCAAAACTGATCAAAGAGATCATCGATCCTAGGCAAGGGATACTTGTTCTTGATCGTCAACTTGATCAGTTGCCGATAATCTATGTACATCTGCATCGTCCCATCTTTCTTCTTAACAAACAAGACCGGTGCACCCCAAGGTGACACACTTGGCCGGATGAGTCCTCAATCCAACAACTCCTGAAGTTGCGTTTTCAACTTCTTCAGCTCTTTAGGTGCCATGCGATAAGGAGCAATGGACACCAGAGTCGTATTCTCAGACAAATCGATACCAAACTCGATTTCTCTTTTTGGTGGCAACCCAGGCAATTCTTTCGGAAAGACACCCGAAAAATCGCAAACAGTTCTAATGTCCTGCACACGTACATCCTTTGTTCCAAGTTTCATTACATAGGCAAGGTAAGCCTCACAACCCAACCTTAGCATACGGCTTGCTTCCAAAGCCGAAATAACATTCGACAAGAATTTCACATTGTCCCCTACTATCACCACTTCATAATCATCGGTAAGCTTTAAGGTGACCCGTTTGACATCAAAATCAACCACCTCTTTATGCTCAGTCAACCAATCCATACCAAGGATCACATAGAAACCGTAAAAGGGTAATTCCATCAAATCCACAAGAAAAACATGACCTTGCACAGATAAAGGGAATTTCCTATACAATTTCCTAGTAACTACAGTCTCACCAAAAAAACTAGTCACTTGCATCCCTACTTCGAGCAACTCAACAGGTATATCAAGCAAATGCGCATGCTCACTCAAGATATAAGAATTCGTGGATCTAGAATCAATCAAAGCCAGCAATGATATAGACAGAATAACAAAGGTACATGTGATAACATCTGTATCGTTGCGCTCCTCTCGCTGAGCATAGACCCTCACGAGACTACCTTCATCTGGTCGAACTGCTACAACATAAGCAATGCCCCGCTGCCCCTGATCTGTCCTCTGAAAGTTCCCTCAAGGGCGCCCACGGCCTCTCTATGGTGCAGCCACATCATGTGCACGTCCTTGGCCTTCACCAGCCAACAAAGGACACTCTCGCCTCATGTGATCTGCTGAACCACAGTTCCAGCACGAATTCCCTGTCACCACCACAGGGGCCTGAACCTCCCTAGTCGCTCGAGGACAATCTCGCCTCAGATGACCCTGAGATCCACAGGTCTAGCACGTGTTCTATTCCGCTCTCATCCAATCTCTCTGAACCGATGCACCGTGTCCAGCATTACCTCACCTAGCAGGCTGATATCTCTTATCTCAGCCTCTCTTGTTCCGACCACCATTGAATCTAGACTCAGTTGCTCTCTTCCCAGAGCTAGAACAAACTCATCGGGATGCCGGACCCAAGTTTTGTTCAATGTCTTTGGCTCGACACAAAAGCACATCAAAATCGGTGTAATCCCCAACCAACATGTATGTCTTGACTTCCTGCACTAGCTCGTACCGGAAGCGATCACAATGGTGCCTCTCACTAGGTATCAGCTTAAGGGCATATTGGCTCAGACGTACGAACTGGACCTCATACTCAGCCACATAAAGGTTTCCCTAAACTAGCGACATGAACTCGCGCTTCTTCATGTCCAAGTATCTCACTCCCAGATACTTCCTCTTAAAGGAACCCTTGAAAAAACCTCAGTCTACTTCATTGGGTTCCATTCCCGCAGTGGTAGTCGTCCACCAACTATACGGATCACCCTGGAGAAGAGAAACAGCGCACCCTAGTTTGTGCACATCATTACAGCTCATTTGATCCATGATACGTATCGTGCTAGCCAACCAGGCTTCCAACGCCTCAGGAGACATACCATAGAACTCGACAGCTCTTAGACTCCTCAACCTCTCCAAAGGTAAATCCGTCTGCCCATCTGTAGGGGCCTGTACATGCGTTCCGGCTACTGCAGCCTAAAACGCCCCAGTGATCACCTGAACCAACAGTATTAGATCACCCAAACCCGGACTAGCATGTCCTTATTGCTCCTGCTCCTCACTTCCAGGTGGTGGCGGAAGAGCTAAATCTCCACCATGAGGGACATCAGCCCCTTGATTTCCCTAGTCGCCCTGCTAAGCCACAGGCACTACTGTGTTCGACCTTAGCTCTCTCATCGGACCCATAGTGCTATTTTAAACAAGGCATAACAATAAAACAAAACAAACCATTTAGGCCAGCCTCAAGCAAGGATCCAAGTTCACAAAAACATTTAATTAGTGTAATAAGGCAATGGGCACCCCGATTTCCCTCAAGCATAACATAGCATACAATAACATATCATATTCATCACACTTTCCATCATCCAAAATCAGCACATATCATTATCACATCATCAACATACAATCATATTCACCTCGCATATGATTTACTTCAATCAAGCATGGCATAAACTCCAACATACAATCAAAACATGCTTTTTCACACATTCATACACCAAACATACCAAATTCACTTAACATCATTCCCAATTCTTGCATAACCTGGCTTTGATACCAACAAATGTAACCCCCTTAGCCCTGCCTAGACGCCCGACCCGAACTAAGAAGATTACACGGGGAAAACTGAAGTCAACTCATTAAAGTCAACCTCGATTAACGAGCCTTTTTTCATTTATCTTTCGTAGATGCACATTATTGTCCTATATGATTAGCAATTTGATTTGGCAAAAACGACACAGCGAACGGAGCTCAATTAGGGGTTCAATTGCATACAAACATCTTTTAGGGACTAAATTGTAAATTTCCAAAATTATAAGGACTAAATAGATTTTAAAGTTACCAATCCAAAATTAGTCATATAACATGCCAGCATGTCAAGTTTCATCTCAAACGGGTCATCCAAACTCATTTAATTAAGCATTTAAAGATCACCATTACGTAGCACAAGCTAAAACATAGCAACAAACTTGCAAGCTTAAGAACTATAGGCATGCTTCCTAAATGTAAAAACCACACAAAAGCTAAAAACCACATTCAAGTTCAAACCTACATTCAAAGGCCATTTACAAACCAAAATAGGTAAACTAGACATGCTCAGGGTGTTCGACATCACCAAATAAATCCAAGAGTAGAAATCTCACCCATTGCCTCTTATTACACTTAGGTAAAACCACATACTTTGTCTAGTCAAAAGAGCTTGGATTTCCCTTGCTTCTTACTACCTCAAAAGTCTAATTCTCTGCATTGATGAAACAAATGAGCGTAAGCATGAAGCTTAGTGAGAATCGCTAAAACAAAACATTCATCAATGCATTTTACAAAACGGAAGTATCATCAATTGTCATCTCATGCCTTTTCTTAAACATGCTCTTTAAAGCATCAATGCCCTTTTTAAACCACATGCTCATAGCATCATCAAAATAATAGCAAATAATCTTTTGCTCATGCTTAAACCAAGTATCACATGCATTCTAGCATAAACCACAAGCATCTCATGCTTAAATCATTAATCAATAACATTATATTGGCTCGCAAGTGATCAATTCTCAAACCATACCAGAACCAACACAAATGACACAATCGGATACGCGGATTACAAGCGTTGTCCCACACGCTTCATACACACTATTGGACTACACAAGGCTCACACGCGAGAGCAACCCTCCATCATTGTGACACCCGTGGTGGAGTATAACGGTACAATCATAACCCTTCAACACCACTCATCGGTAGTTGTATAAGTCCACTAACGAGAGTATGGGACACATATAACAAGATCCACACATGGAATTAAACCATCAATTGTTGTAATCTTAGCCTCAATCGTTAGGGTACTTGGATGGAGTATACGGTACAAACACAAACCCTTGACATCCAAGGCGACTTTATTCACGGTGCACCCAATCCTATAGCCGGATAACTATATCTGATTAAAGTAACCAAAAACCATTTCCATCACTTGCCAATATAATCATTTACATCAATATTCCATTGTTTTACAAGTATAAATACAATGTCATTTCCATAAGCATAAAAATGCTTAATATCAAATACACTAATCACATAAATCAAAGGATCATTTACCATGTGCATCCTTAACAAAATGGCATTAAAAACCAGCATCATCAATGCTCATAACATGCTTAAAAAAGTAATTGAAATCACATTCAATTCAAGTGCATTTTCCACAAAAACATAGCACATTCAGAGAGAGACTTTCGAATCACTTACTCTTGAGCTTAGCTAAGTGTTTCAAACTTACACTAAACTACCAAGACCACGCTCAAAGCGTTACAAATCTGAAAAATCCATTTCCACTCACTGATACGTGAAGCCTTGCTTGTTGACACGAAAATCACCCTTCCGGAGCCTCCAAAATCATCTCGTTTGCTCCTGGATCAAGATACCTTGTTTTTCATCATCAAAACAGAGATCCAAATGCATTAAAATTCATTTCAACACCATCAACTAAACACAAACTCGTT
The DNA here is from genome assembly GCA_958450335.1 of Hibiscus tridactylites. Classification (NCBI taxonomy): domain Eukaryota; kingdom Viridiplantae; phylum Streptophyta; class Magnoliopsida; order Malvales; family Malvaceae; genus Hibiscus; species Hibiscus tridactylites. Next base: position 34,196,431 of record OY288269.1, read on the forward strand.
GCTCACCCAAACTACACCAATTTACCCATCCGAAACAGCTGAAAACTCAATTGATTGCTTCCTAAACCAAGCCCAACCAACATACATCACTTTCAACCATTTATAAACATCAAAACACATCTGAAAACAACCTAAACCCGTCCTTATACCTCCAGCAAGCATTACCACATCATTTCACCTCAAACCCAACTAAAACCATCAAGAAATTCAAGGATCTCAAGGATTTCGAGATTTATATCAACAAAACCTCTTTTCAACATATTAATCAACACAAAACTCAATTAAAATCAACCCAAAACAGAGTCTATCAAAACAAATTTGAAAATCGAGATTTTAATCATATTTTTGTAATATTTTGATCTCAAATCAAAACTATAATGTAAATTCAACCAAACACATTAATTAGAAGCCAAAGATCTTTGGAATTTCAATAAAGAACCTAGATTGAAGGTTCAGAACGAGATTTACCTCCAATCCTTGCTTTCCTCAACGAATGACAAGTTTTAGCTTCACAAAACTTGAAAATCTTGAAGAGTAATCTTGAAATTGATTTGGAAATTAATGAGAGAGTGTTTGGGAGAAAATAATTCGGGAGAAAATGAGTTAGAATGGTGTTTGGCTGAAAATGAGAAGAGAAAAGTAATTACGTCAAATTAAATCTCACTTTTCTTATTTTATTACTTTTAATTAAATAAAAACCCTTTTATTTAATCACTTTAAAATCCTTTTAAGACACATGTCATATTGAGGAAAGGCTAAATTGCCATAAAGCTCCCTAAAAATTCTAAGATTTTGGCTTCTCTTTTAAAATTACATTTTCCACAGTTTTGAAACTTTACATTTTGGTCACTACCCAAAATGTACTACTTCTGAAACTCTTTTTGTAAAATTGATTTGACCAACCCCTAAAACATAATTTTAGAGAATTTTATCAATTTTTACCATATTTTTATCTTGTTCTGATCCTTGATTTCCTTAAATCACCAACCACGATTCGAACCGTTCCCGACCGGTCCGATCCGATGTCTAAAACATCTAGGCCCAAAACTAGGGCGTTACAAGTTTGACTAGACTACCAGATTGATTCGAGAGAAGCTTAAGGCTTCTTTTGACAGACAAAAGTCTTTTGGTTGTATGAAGTGTCATGATATTGAGTATAATTTGGGGTGATGAGGTTTTTTTTAAAAGTATCTCCATGGAGAAGGTACTTAGATTTGGTCGAAAAGGCAAACTGAGTCTTCGTTTTATTAGGATTTATTTGATTTTTCGTCGAGTAGGACCATTTGCATATTAGATTTAGTTACCACTATTGCTTGAGCTCATTCACGACGTCTTCGTGTTAAGGCGTTACCGAGCTGATCCATGCCATATTATTCCTATTAAGGAGATTGAGCTTCATCATGACTTGCGTTTTGAGGAGGAGCCGGTTGAGATCCTTGCTCAAGATAAGAAGGTCCTTAGAAGGAAGACCATTAAAATGGTCAAAGTCTTGTGGAGCAACTGTGGGTATGATGAGGCTACATGGGAGCCCAAGGTCATCGTCAAGTCTCAGTATTCGAATCTCTTTGATCTAGGTAAATTCTATGGCAAAAATTTCTTTTAAAGGAGAAGCTGTAATACCCCCAAAAAATTTTAATTAAAAACCCTAATTGAATTTGGAAATTTTATATTGAAAACCTAATTTAAAATTAGGAACTTAATTGATTAATTTGGGAAAATGTGTGACCATATTGTAATACGGATAAAACTTAGTTTTCATTCTATAAACCCTAGAATGTTAAGGGTCACACCTCATGATTTACCCATTAAATGGGATATTTAAATCCATTTATTGTCACTCAACACCTCTTCCTCATCCATATCTGCAGTCACCCCTTTCCCCTTTAACTCTTTCATTTCTCTCTCGATATAACCACATCCCCTCCCCTTATTTTTCGATCAAGCTTCGGTTACCATCTTACTGACATCCTTGAGAAACACCTCTTCCATAAGTTTGTTCACCACTCCACCTCGAACAAAACCCATCCATCGATCTTAGTTCATTGTCTACCATTTGTAAAGAACGATGTGGTTATTGTTCGTATCACTCTCTCCATCGCCGTTCTCACTGCCATTCGTTGTGTTGGGTAAGCCATGATTGAGCCTTGTGATCTCTTTTTGGGTGTTATTATGTTGTTTTTCTATTTCTTTTTACTGTGTATGACCATTTGGGGTAACATCAGTTCTTCACCAGTGGAGCCACAACTACGTCGTCAAGGATTTATAAACCCTAATTTCATATCCGTAGTAAGGAAAAAAGGAGTAGGTTGTGTATTTAATTGGGTTAAGCACAATTAAGAAACTTTTACCCAACTTGTGTGCCCAAATCACGTAACCCATATGTTGAGCCCAAGTGTGTGACCCAAGCCACATAAACTAAACCAGACGGATGAACTCGGTCAAATCGTGAGCTAAACTAAACCTCGAGAATCGAACTAACTGATCCAATCCTAAACTATTGACCTGACTTGTAACTCAACCCAAGTTGATCGGACCTGACCCGAACTCGTTGACTTGGAAGTTGATCGCTGACTATTGACCATTGGAAGTTGACTTTGATCGTCAACTTTTTTAGTCAACTTTAACTTGATGTTTTCGACGTCCTGAGTTCGGATTTGCAGCCTATTTTATGAAATTCAAAATCAAAACCCAGTTTACTAGTTACATTTATTTTGTAATTATTATTTGAAGAATTGTGAATATTGGAAATTGATTCGAAATATTCTATTTTTAGATGACATCGACTTTGAGACTAAGTTACATCCTCGTCCACCTATGTAGACTACTACTTCACGGCCCGCAAGAGTCGCACATGAGTTTTTGTTCAGATTAATATTTATTTTCTAATTTGTGGCATAATGTTAGAAATGTGATATTAATGTATATAGTCTTACCTCATAGATTCTTATTTAGCTAGACCCAGGGCTAGTTTTGAGCATAGGAAGTGTCATCGACGTTGGAGTTTTTGGCTGTTAGAGGTGTGTTTCTCTTTGTGCTACATACTTACGTGAAATAATGTTTTACAACTTGTATATTAATTTGTGTGTTGTGCTTATGAAAGATTTGAGACATCATGCATATCATATCAGACATTGATTTTATTAAATATCATATTTATTGAATTATGGACCTCATATTTTAGTACGATTAAGCTATGTTGTGATTTAATTTTAAAATCAGCATCATATCATTGTATATGCATGAGATGGGTTCGTATGGAGAAATTAGAGGTTGTCACCCTTTAAAATGGTTGACCTAAATCCACAAAGTGATTTGTAACCCCCTTGACCCGGTCTAGGCGCTAGGCCGAACAGAGCGAGCTACATTAGGTTTGCCGTAGCAAACCTAAACTAAATATCTCGAATTAGGTCCATTTTTTTCTTATCTAGATGCATATTTAGAACCTAAAGTGTACATACTCGCAGCAGTTAAACTCACGACTGAATTGGGCATCGAATTGTCATCCAACTGCACAAATTTGCAATTTGAGGACCAAATTGAAAATCTAGAAAATTACAAGGACTTACTTGAATTTGAAGTTATCAATCTTTAATTAGTTAGGTTGCATACATACATGTTCATTTTTAGCTAAAACGGATCATTCGATCGCATTCAAATAGCATACACACAAAACAAGGACCATAATGAAAGAATCTAAAACCACATCATCACATCAACTAACATAACGAACTAGGTATTGGTACATGGAATTCCGTATCGATACTAAGCTTTATACTCTAGGGTCGTACCAGTACCAAAAGTCGTGTACTGATACGCAGGCTAAATTACACAAGGCTCGTACCGATACATTTTCCCGTGTATTGGTACCTAAGCGAAGTTGGACAAAATCCCAAATTCTAGTAGCCAAAATTTGTATCGATACGACTCACCTTGTACCGATACCCAACCAAATTTCCACTGCCCAAACCTGATTCAGGCCCCGCATACCGATTCAGAAGGGTACCGTGCCGATACAAGGAGGCTTGTAAAGTCCATTTTGAATGGTTTTTAACCTCCAAACCAAATCAAACTTGTTCCAAACATCCTAGCATGCATACTAAACAGATTTAGCATAATAAGCATTCATCCACAATATATCAAACCATCAAATACGCATCCTCAAATACAAAAGCGTAAACTATAGGCATGCTCGATAAACATTTAAACCAACACACTCTGAATGAAAACCAAACATAAAATCCATCAACACATATAACAAATCCGAGCAACAACCCAACAATCAACAAGATATAATCCTTGTAAGCAAGAACAATCAAAATAAAAATCCCCAAACTTGGACAACACATTACCTTATTACCAAAAGCTTAAAGCTAAACCATACTTGGTGTCAAATGATGTCTTAAGATCTCTTCGCTCCAATTCTTCCACACTTCTCAATTTTCTACAAAGAAGATTGAGAGCGTAAGAAAACATATGCTTAGTAGTGCAACTCAACTTGGGTAAAACCATGGCTTAATAGCAACAAGACATGAGTGTAAAACCAATGCACTTTACATCTTTCTTTTTAAATCATGACATGCATAAGAACCATATGCAAGATATAGCTTTCCCACTTGTTTCTCATATATTGACAAATATAGTGACATTTAGCTAAAATATTGTTCCTTTCTAAAACCACATCGGATACACGAATTTCCCGGTAGACTCACCTCTAGCAAACCGTACCTTGACCTGGATAGACTCGCCTCTATCTTGCACAAGGTACTCTATCAACTTGGGTAGCCTACTGCATACCAAAAGTGACAATCCATCAGCCCGAGTAGCTTATTGCATACACTTGGGGCCGTGAGGCGATCGACTTATATTATAGTGCACTTTAAACGCTATGGCATGCCACCTATATCCGATACTTTTTCTTTTCTTGTCACACACAACCAATATACAACTTATTATACATTTACTTACTGTTTTTTCCATATGCATTTAATAAACCATTTTCCATATGCAAAACACATTGCTCAAGGCAACAACACATTCCACTTATGAACCATTTCTCAATGCACTTAAGCATCCTCACACTTGATGAAACATTGCATATATTTAAAATGATGCATAAAACATTAAGTAAACCAATTCATGCTTTTAAAACCAAAACATGCAAAACAAGTCTCATATCAATCCAATATTCAAAGGCTAAATAAGGAATACTTACTTCCAAGCTTATTTAAGCTTTCTAGGCTTAATCTAAACTTCTAACTCCTTATTCAAACCTTTAAGAGTGTCTCAAACACATACACTCTCACCGATTCGCAAAGCTTTGCTTGTCGTTGCGTTCCAAGCCTTCGAAACGGTCTGATTTAAACAAAATGAGCCAGGCTTGATTCTCCCTTGTTTTGACAACACAAAACCAGAGGCAAAACCACGAAATTGCACCCAAAAACTATCTGAAATCACTAAAAACCACTCCAATCAACAACAAAACTATCTCCACCCACAACATAACGTTTCTAACATCTTAACACCATCAAAGATCATCCAAAAGCATAACTAAAACACCCTTCTACCTCTAGCAACTAAGATTCAACCAAAACAACCCCTAAAACCACCTTAAACTACCATTGAAAATAGGTAATTAAATAGTTTCGGGATTGATTACAAAAACCTCATCTCACATTGTTTTTAAACCACCAAAATGTGATGTAAACCATTAGAAATCTTCATCAATTAACCCACAAATCAAGATTTTAGGAAAAATATCAAAAACATCAATTAAGATCATTTCCAAGAATTAAATAGCAAAACTAAGATATTAAACATCAATTAGAAGCCAAATACTAGGGAATATCTATAAAGAACCTTAGTTTTAAGAGAGAAAAATAAAATTACCTTTGAAGTCTTTCCACTACAATTTGACGTAAACTTTCTTTGTTGAATAAAATAGAATTAAGAGAAAAATTTTAAGAATCTTTGACAAGATTTTGCAAAGCCAAAAGAGATAAATCTAATGATGCAATTCCCATTGAAGAACAATCAAAAACTTAGAAATCTTGTAGAGAGAAAATGGTGAAAAATGTGATAAAGTTATGGAGGAAAATATTGGGAAAATAGAAAATAAAAGAAAATGATTTTAACAAAACAACTAACCATCAATTTGTTTTGTTAATTGTGGTGGAAAACCCAATTAATGTTTTTAGGAAAATTAGCTCTGTGAGAAATTTTAGTATTGGCCCCTTTTTATAATTTAGTCATTAAAAACAATTTTGCATTTATTATATTTTGGTCTCTAAATCTAAAATGTCATCTCAATCGATTAAATTAATTTCCAATTTCAAACCCAAAATGCTTAATATAATTACTAAACAAAATTAAAAACTTAAACCAAATTTTATCCCTTTGAAATTCTCATTTCAAAATTATTAATTTTCTGAAACGTATTTTAATCGCCAAACCCGGTTCCTCGATCCGAATCTAAACTTCCAACTCTTTATTCAAACCTTTAAGAGTGTCTCAAACACATACAATCTCATTGATTCGCAACGCTTTGCTTGTCGTTGCGTTCCAAGCCTTCAAAACGGTCTGATTTCAACAAAATGAGCTAGGCTTGAATCTCTCATGTTTTGGCAACACAAAACAAGAGGCAAAATGCATTAAAATGCATTCTAACACCAGTCTGCAATCTCCACGAAATTACACCCCAAAACCATCCGAAATCACCAAAAATTACTCTAATCAACAACCAAACTATCTCCACCCACAACATAACGTTTCTAGCATCTTAACACCATCAAAGATCATCTAAAAACATAACTAAAACACCCTTATACCTCTAGCAACTAAGATTCAACCAAAACAGCCCATAAAACCACCTTGAACTACCATTCAAAATAGGTAATTAAATAGTTTCGGGATTGATTACAAAAACCTCATCTCACATTGTTTTTAAACCACAAAAATGTGATTTAAACCATTAGAAATCTTCATCAATTAACCCACAAACCAAGATTTTAGGTAAAATATCAAAAACATCAATTAAGATCATTTCCAAGAATTAAATAGCAAAACTAAGATATTAAACATCAATTAGAAGCCAAATATTAGGGAATATCAATAAAGAACCTTAGTTTTAAGAGAGAAAAATAAAATTACCTTTGAAGTCTTTCCACCACAATTTGACGTAAACTTTCTTTGTTAAATAAAATAGAATTTAGAAAAATCTTTTAAGAATCTTTGACAAGATTTTGTAAAGCCGAAAGAGATAAATCTAATGATGCAGTTCCCATTGAAAAACAATAAAGAACTTAGAAATCTTGTGGAGAGAAAATGGCGAGAAAATGAGAGAAAGTTATGGAAGAGTTCCCATTGAAAAACAATAAAAAAAACTTAGAAATCTTGTGGAGAGAAAATGGCGAGAAAATGAGAGAAAGTTATGGAAGAAAATATTGAGAAAATAGAAAATAAAAGAAAATAATTCTAACAAAACAACTAACCGTCAATTTGTTTTGTTAATTATGGTGGAAAACCCAATTAATATTTTTAGGAAAATTAGCTCTCTGAGGATTTTTAGTATTGGCCCCTTTTACAATTTAGTCATTAAAACAGTTTTGCATTTATTATATTTTGGTCTCTAAATCCAAAATGTCATCTCAATCGATTAAATTAATTTCCAATTTCAAACCCAAAATGCTTAATATAATTATTGTAAAATTAAAATACTTAAACCAAATTTTATCCCTTTGAAATTCTCATTTCAAAAATATTTATTTCCTGAAACGTATTTGAAAACCGTCAATTTGTTTTGTTAATTATGGTGGAAAACCCAATTAATATTTTTAGGAAAATTAGCTCTCTGAGGATTTTTAGTATTGGCCCCTTTTACAATTTAGTCATTAAAACAGTTTTGCATTTATTATATTTTGGTCTCTAAATCCAAAATGTCATCTCAATCGATTAAATTAATTTCCAATTTCAAACCCAAAATGCTTAATATAATTATTGTAAAATTAAAATACTTAAACCAAATTTTATCCTTTTGAAATTCTCATTTCAAAAATATTTATTTCCTGAAACGTATTTGAAATTCTAACAAAACAACTAACCGTCAATTTGTTTTGTTAATTATGGTGGAAAACCCAATTAATATTTTTAGAAAAATTAGCTCTCTGAGGATTTTTAGTATTGGCCCCTTTTACAATTTAGTCATTAAAACAGTTTTGCATTTATTATATTTTGGTCTCTAAATCCAAAATGTCATCTCAATCGATTAAATTAATTTCCAATTTCAAACCCAAAATGCTTAATATAATTATTGTAAAATTAAAATACTTAAACCAAATTTTATCCCTTTGAAATTCTCATTTCAAAAATATTTATTTCCTGAAACGTATTTTAATCGCCAAACTCGATTCTTCGATCTGAATCTAAACTCAACTAAACCGCCAAAACTCCTAAGCCCGTTTTCGGGGCGTTACATGATTGGTGAAAACTAGGTGAATGTAATGGGAAGCTACTTGCACTATGACCGGTAGGCTTTTCCACCACTGTGATTGGATAATGTAGTTGGTTACTGCGTTGTGTTTGTGACATTATTCCATACATTGAGATTTACTATGTTTTTATAAAATATCTTGAGAAATTTATTGTGAAATTGAGTTTATGACTGTTTGCAATTTAGAGACACACTAGGCTCTTTGGATCACTCCCCCATAGTTTCTCTTACAAATATACCTTTGAAGTCTAGGCGACTTGATACTTGGAAGATCTCTTGCGTTATCGAGTGAAATATTATACGTGTGCTTTTTTATTTTTAGATTATATTTTTATTATTCCTAATTTATTGGGATTTTGATGTAATTCGGGGACTTTAGGCTATTTTATGATTTAAGACTTATTTTTCAGCATGCATGTAGAGACATTATATTCATATGTTTTATTTAAACTATCAGACTATTATTAAAAATATATTTGGATTTTAATAAACCTTCGAGATACCTTATTATGGGAAGTTGAATCATTTTACGCTACCTTATTATAGTTACATTTGTTTATACTTAAAGTGGTTACTTGAGGGAGAAGTTACAATTGTGATCTTCTAGATCCGACTTCAGCTTCTAGGTCGGGTAAAGGGGGTTACAACATGCAAAATGCTAATGAAGATACACTATTTCAAGCTGAGTAATGGCATAAAGGTATACAAATATAATTGATATAGGAGAGTTATCAAAATGATTATGAATGAAAATTACTTGACATGCAAACTTGTGTAAATACACAACCTTGTCAATTTGAATGTCATTTGTCATATTTAGGATTTAAAGTTAAGGTTTATGTTTAGATTTAGATTTGAGTTTGAGTTTGAGTTTAGGATTTAAGGTCAAATAAGAAAGATTGTGTAAATTTTGTGCTTGCTTGGAATGCTTGGGGACCAACATAGTCACGAGTGCAAAAGGGGTTCATGGACATCCGTTGTAGATGGGGACTAGTGGTCCCAAAGTTGTTGGAATATTGCTAACAAGGCTCGTGGCGGGTGCAGACTGTATATAAGCTTGGCGACGACAATTGGGGTTTGTTAGGTTACCTAGGGTTTTTGATAGATTTATGTTTTGGGTTTGTGTTGTAATTGGGCTAGTGTTTGGGTTGTGTATTGGGTTTATTGGTTTGGGGTTTGATTTACCTAGGTTACCATTCAATTGCTTAATGACCCACCTAGCCTTTTTCTCTAACGTCATACAAATGAAACCAAATCTAGAACCATCTCGTGCTCTTTTCATGGGGACAAAGTCATTCACCACTTTCCCATGATGATCAAACACCTTCCACACTCTCTTCCAATGAATCTGATTCGAAAGATTACCCACGAAGATGGTCCAGCATAGCCGACGGCTGTTATTGCTCTCCCTACTCTCCATTTTTTCTTTTTTATATTTACATCTTTGCACACATTGTATTCAAGGACGGAGCCAGAATTTGGGATTGGGAGGGGCAACTATAAATATTTGAAATTGGGGGAGGGGGCAAATTTATAAATAAACCATTTTTAAAAAAAATAAATATGGGGGGCAAAAGTAGAAAAAAATTTCTTCGGGGGTGGGGGGCGATTGCCCCTCCCGAAGCCTTAATGGCTCCGTCCCTGATTGTATTCTCCCAAATCAATTTCTAGTTGTTTGATTCGTTGGAGGGAGTTTGGAGTTATTGAGAATCATAAATTCGCCCATTTAATGCTCTATTGCACAGAAGTATCAAAACTTCTCAAAAAAAATATCGAAACTCATTGAGTGAGAATTAAAAAATTGCTCATTAAACCCAAAGTATTGAAACTTACACAAGAGTTTTGAAACTCTTGTGTAAATATCCAAACTTTTATTAAAGTTTCAATAACCGAAAACCTCTGGAATTTGAATTATTGAAACTTCTCCATAAGTATCGAAAATTCCTCAAAAGTATCAAAACTATGTTCCATGTTTCTAAATATTTGACAAGTATTTGATCTTTTAAGTATATTTTAAGAGAAATATGAAGTCCAAAATATTTTATTAATATGAAAATATTTTAGAAAAATTGTTTAGAGTTCTTGAAAAGAAAATTTATTCAAAATTATAATTTTCATATTTTACAAAACAATTTACATTTTAAATATGTGTTATGTCAAAGCTACCATAAACCATGAGCCACATAAGAATACTATCATTTTCATAAAAAATAGCTATCCTTTAATTAAAATTTTAGTATATAATTCCTTATTTTATGTTTAACTTGATAAACGTAAATATAAAACATAAAAATTAATTGCTTAAAATTTTTAAAAAATAATTATATGTTTTATGTTTTACTTGATAAGTGTAAAAAATATGAGACATAACAATCAATTAATTTGTATCTAACAAGTGGTTCCAGTGAAGAAGTGGATGATGTTCATCCTTAGAGAATCGGGTTCAATTACAATATTTGCAAGGTTATGTGCTTTGTCAAAAGGTTACAAATATTTATGAATAGATACTATTTTATAACCACACCTTTAGACAATCATTTAATTAAAATTTTATTGAGTAATTACATATTTTTCTGTTTTACATAATAAGCGTAAAACATAAAAGTGGGTACCACACAAAGAGTATAAAGGTAATCTAGTGTCCATTATAAAATTCCTATCCTTGGTTGGGATCATATATGCACTATAAAATGATGTTATTTTATAAACAAACTTTTAATGGGGAAAGTAATGGGTTGAATAAGATGGGAGGAAGAAGGAATTCCTTGGACATTGTTTGATTAAAATTGATCACCGATTTAATTATTTTTCACTGTAATTATTAATATTTTACTTATTATTTGATTAACTTAAATTTAATTTTGCATAGGCTCATTATACGAGGGATAAAAATTTCCTGTTTCTTTTCGGTGCCTCTACTTATGCTCCAACACTAAAAAAATATTGTAAAATTAGATTTCAAGCTCTAACTCTAAATTTTAAATTCTAAACCCTACACCCTAAAAAGTACACCCTACCCTATATTCTCAAATCTTAACCATAAACCTAAAACCTAAAACCCTAAATCATAAACCTAATTTTGAGCATGAAAGCATAAGTAGGGGCATCGAAAATGAGAAAAAGAATTATATCTTTATGTGAGATGATCTTAGTGTAAATCTTTTATTCACGATATTAAAATTCAAACCTTTAATTTTGTTTAAAAAATTTAATGTTTCTTTCACAATTCAAACGTTAAATCAATTAATTGTTAAAATTTAATTAATTAACATGTCTTGTCAACAGCCATTTAATTTAAAGAAAAACTAACCACCCGTGGCATCTAAGACCTTTAGCTTTGCCCCTTCACTGGACATTATAAAACTATTATTTAGGTATAGAAACCACTAAAAGCAAAATTCTGTTTGCCCACTGCTTTTTCTGAAAACAACTAGCCCACCCACATTGTTGGGTAATTGCTTTTACTATTTTATATGGCGATCAGGACATAACTTGAAGTACCCCACTCCTCATAATATTATTTAGACACTAATTATAAAACTGACAAAATAGCAAAGCCAAAAAAAATCAAGAAAATGGAGGAATCCTCTTGTGAGCCACATTTTCTCTTATAACCAGTTGACTAAATAATTCATAAAATACAAGACATCAGGCTTTAAACAAATGACCCTTGTATATGATTTCATGGCAAGTTTTCATCAATTATATGAAAAACAAAAAGAGGTGACTCATATACCAAAGATGTCTGTCCGAAAATTATAATATATGAACCAAACACAGACAAATTGTTTATATTTATATTTTTATAAATTAGATGCAGACCCAAGTCAGCCTACGAACCCTTTGACCTACTAATGGCAACAGCCAGTCATGTGGCATGAGATTTCCATGCTACCAGACCAGCTTCAATGATTAAAAATACAATACCAAAGATTAATGTTTGCCAGCTTTTCGATAGTTTCATCTTCTTTTAGGGTAAGGGTGGATTTGGGAAAATGTTCTTTAATATAGTCAGATACTTCATTACCAAGCTGAATTGATTCATTTATTTTCAAATTATAGGTTAAGCCTCATCAATATTTGTTGATTATATTTATAGTTTTAGAAAGTTAAAATTTTTACAACCAATTTGACTCAGTTAAAGGGAAAATGGTCGAGAGTATATTCAGAACATATACTACTTATAATTACTTTAGCTTAAAAAAAGTTAAAATTTTCATATATCATGTTATATTGAAATAATAAAATTGTATATAAAATATTGGATTCTTTTAAAAGGATGAAGGATAAAGAGTATTACTATTATTTGTTAAATTTTAAAATGAAGAATGGAGTAAGGAATAGGAGAGAGAGGTGAGTCATTAAAGACTTAAAAGTAGTCTTTTCCTGGCAGCATAAATACCCAGCCTAATCTTGTCATTGTTGTGCATGTTTTCACAAAATTTGAGCTTAAACACCGCTCCTCTATTTCGAAATATTCATTCAGATTCAACCTTTTGTTCCTACAAGTTTTTTGTTTGTTTCATTTTTCTTCTTCTAAACTTGCAGTGGTGGAAAGCAAAAAACAGTTGCTTTTGCATATACCTATAAAACAGGATCCTTTCCTCCACTACTACTAGCTTACTCATATCATCAGTCATCACCATTTTCAGACGCAGCTTCTCTGCAACCTTGTACACTTGCTCTTTTGCTCTCCCCTTTGTGTTCATTTTCTCTTCTACAGGTCGCCGCATATTTGAACATAAAAGGTATGGTGGTCCATGAAAGTATATATGTGAATTTCTGTTTGTTGCGTGCTACGTTACGTGAGGATAAATATTTGTCAACTTTTGCAGGGTTTTAAGATGAAACTCTCTCTGTCTGCCACCAAACTTGTACAACCCCGGGTGAGCTTGGGGCTCAACCTGGAGGCTTTCTTCCGCAGAAAGGACAAGGTGGTGTTCGTAATGGGAGCCACCGGCACCGGCAAGTCCCGTCTTGCGATCGACCTGGCCACCCGTTTCCCTGCGGAAATAGTAAATTCAGACAAAATGCAAGTATACAAAGGCCTTGACATACTAACTAATAAAGTGAGTGAAGAAGAGTGCAGAGGCGTCCCGCACCATTTGCTAGGCATAGTAGACCCCGACTCCAACTTCACATCCATGGATTTCCAACACCGTGCTTCGCTTGCTGTAGAGTCCATACACGCCGAAGGCCGCCTCCCGATCATTGCCGGAGGCTCCAATTCGTACATCGAGGCGTTGGTGAGTGATGACCCTGAATTCCGATTGAGGTGCGAATGCTGCTTCTTATGGGTTGATGTGTCACTGCCCGTCTTACACTCTTTTGTGTCCCAACGGGTTGATAAGATGGTGCAAGCAGGCTTGGTGGATGAGGCTGCACAAATGTTTGATCCACTGGCTGATTATTCCCTAGGGATTAGACGTGCCATTGGGGTCCCCGAATTGGACCAATATTTCCGTGGTGGACCAACTGTTGATGCCAAGATTCGAGCTAGGATGCTCCACACGGCCATTTCGAAAATCAAGCAAAATACATGTACTCTAGCTTCACGACAACTGCAAAAAATCCTCCGCCTTTATAACAATTGGAACTGGAGAATGCACCGGATCGATGCCACAGAAGTTTTCCTAAAGCGCGGTGACGAGGCCGACGAGGCATGGGAGCGACTGGTAGCGGGACCAAGCACCATGATCGTCGACCAATTCCTCTCTGAACAGAATCGTGTGCAAACCATTTTAACGTCTGCGGTCCCAATCGCCGCTGCCGTAGCCGCCGCATCCCGTTAAAGGTAGGACCCAAAGAATCTGACACGTGGAAACGGTGTTCCACTTGTCATCATGCCACATGGCAGGCTGGCACCCGATACCTCTCTCTCTATATATATAATTATTTATATAAATTTGTTTTCAAAGATTAGTCGATAGTCATAATTAAAAAATCTAAATGGAAACAAAAAAGAAGAAGAAGAGTTGAACGGGTCGAAGATTGGAGAAGTTAAAGGATGTTAACTGTGTACATTTGAAGACCGTAGAAATGGAAGCATTTTAGAAATCCATACAGGCTGCTTTGTTCCGTACACGGGTGCGGTGCGCCTGCATTAATCGTCATACAGTACACTGTGTTCTGTGGGGTCCGAGCATCTGTTTATTTGAAAAAGTCTAATAAGTCCAGGGATCCCTAGTCCTTTGTGTACGCTACCCTGTGTGGCATTTAGTGTTTTGAGTGTGACATGATCTGTAAGTTTTGTTTTTGATCAAGGATCAGTTACTTTTTTGCTTTCTTACAAATCATAACTCATAAGTATTACTATTATATATAGTATTAGTATATGAAGAAATATCAAAAGCTGTCCGACTTTAAAGAACCCCACCCCGTGATGGAAGCAATCAAGTACCTTTCATTCTCGATAAGAGTTTTGGAAGCTTGGATCTGAAATCTAGGACCCCCTACCAGTAAAAATGAAAAGAAAATCCCTTAGTTTGATTGAGATACTAAACGGCTTCGACGTTAACGGCTGTGATTGATATTTTTATGCGGATATTAGAAAAGGTATAAACTGACACGGGCAGGGTTATATGTACAAATGTCGTCTTTTATTGGAAGAAAATTTCTTTGCCCAAAAAATTTGAACTCAAGTCTTAAGATAGAAAAGAATGGTGCTTAACCGCCTAGCTAAGATTATTAGTTGATTAAATTTTGATAAAATCATTACTTAAGTTAAACTATAGCTGGAGGAAAAGTAAAGAACATGGTTATATCTTTAGTGTGAATCAAACCTAGCTCTTGACATTGAGAAATACAATGCTTTTTTATCAATAGAGATACGATGCTTAGCCATCAAGCCTACTTTTAATTTAATTGTATTACTTCATTTAATTTTTATTCTTTATAAATGAAGTCACTTATATTGAAACCATTAAATAATTCGTATGAAAAAATTGAAATCGACACTTTTGTAACTATTAGAATTATGAGTTAGTCATTTAGATCTTGGATCCGGGTTTAGATATTTTAATACTAATGATTAATTCATAAAAAAATTGTTTATGAGAGAATAATGAAGAAAATTTAAAGAAATGAAGTTCATAAGTCTAAAGTGAAAACAAAGGAAGAGTTTGACTCTTTAATGAATAATTTACCCAAGAAATTAAGAATGTACTTTAGACATGAATGCTTTTGGAGGCCCATTTGGTTCAAAAGGGGAACAAAAAAACCTTAGCTAATATATTTTTCTCCCATGCGCAACCCATTCACAGTCGTTTGATCTAAGTTAGTTCTAATGGTCTAGATCTGATGCTGGAAGGGGCTCTCAAGCGTGTGGGAACCACGTGCTTGGTTCCTTGCCTCCACTGCCGAAGCCCTCGAGCGATTCTCATAGATCGCCCGGGCAGTAAGTCGATGTCGGCAGCCACAACTTTCCCACCCCTTTTCCATCGTCCATTCAACCAGTGGACGCAGAATGACGCCGACAGCTGCAGGCTTGCAGCAGTCCTGTACAACCACCATTCGAAAACAACACAAAAAAGGGAAGGTCAAAGGGCTGAATCGAATATAGAAAAAATAAAAGGAAATCAATCCCGAATTAGAGCAAAATCGAACCAAAAAATAAAAGGGTAAAGTAGATTAGAAAGAGGATCCGAATTACACCAAACATTGAAAACGATCGACCATAATTTCGGGGATTTTTATTCCAATATTCTTTTGTAAATTAGGCATGTAAATACCTATATAAACCCACCAATTTTCATTGTAATTTTCACTGTAAGTTTTAAAGGAATACGAAGAGCAAGCAAGCATTCTTTTTGCTAGGTATCTCTAGTGTTTTATACATTTATTTATTTTTCGTTTATTCAAATATATTGAAAGAAAAATGGATGAATTTTTACCTTTTTCTCAAGCTCTAATCGTATTTCAAACTAAGTCGTCGGATTTCAGGAAATTTTTACGAAAGGGGTGAGATCTAAAAGGTTTTTGACTACTTTAGTTTAAAAAAACGTTTTAAATATTTTTGGGATTCAGATATAGTTTCGAAAAGGAATAATTTTTTTAATTCTACAGTCGGCTGACCGTCGCCATGTTCTTCGTCCCTTGATGAACATGAAGAACACTTGAGAGAAAAGCATGGCATTGATTTTGATCCATTTTTTTAAAAGAAACTATTGAAAGACATTTATAAAATTGAGTTTTATATCCACATGTTTTAAAACAAAGTGAGATAATTACACTCATTAAACCCTATGCACTATTTTTTCCGCTTTGCCATGTATTCTATTGTTTCAAAATGGTCATTATTTTTGTGAAATTTGGCCTCTAATTTGAACATTTTCTCAATTTGGTCATTAATTTTAAGCTTCATCTTTTAAATCCGAATTAGTTATTATTATTTTAACTAAGCCCTTTTTAAATTCAAAATTTTATTATTATTTTAACTAAACTCTAATATGTACTTTCTCGTGAAATCGGTTCGGTCACCAAGTATTGACCCGATTAGAGAAGAATGCACTTTTCTATTATAAAAAAGACCACATTTTATCTCTTTATCTCATCATTTATTTTATTTACCATCTTGTATATGTTTAATTTCTTGTGGTTTAATTGTATTTTTTGCATTATTTTGTTATTTTAATTAAATTCTTGGAAAAACTATTAATGTCATCTTTTAGTTAGTTTTTTTAGGTTATTTTTTTAAAAAAAGAACTTTAGGAATAGGCTCTTCAGTTTAGATTCTAGATTAGTTTTAGAAATCTTTTAGTTAAAACTTTTGGTATAGTTTAGTTGCCTATTTCACCGCAGAATTAATCTCTTTTAATTGACACTTAACCAAATTTGAACCATGTAAGTAAAATTCATTTAGACTATTTTTACTAGGTTAATATTAATTAACATAGAATAATAGAAGAAAGCCTTAACCCCTAAATTAAATGAATCTATCTATTTGATGCCATGCTTAATAACGGGACATATAAATTGCAATGCGGTGTCCCACCAAAAGGGGGTAAATGAGTTAGCGCAAAAAATGTTGGTGATGATTATAGTTTACTCTACGGATGGTGGGACCGTTAAAATGAATTCATATTCAAAATAGAAAATAAATTAAATTTCACAAGAACTTGCAAATTTCGACATTAAAACAAATTGTAATCGGTTAGGTACCAATTTTTGGGCGTTGTGGGGGTGCTAACCTTTCCTCACGCGTAACCGACTCCTGAACCCATTTTTTTGTGTTTTCGCGAACCAATTGTTGTTTTAATAAATTAAATTGGTTTTTTATTAAAATAACCCATTTTTAGGTCATCAAATCACACCTCAAAAAAGATTGCTAGAGACTCTATTGTTTTTTTAAAATCGTTCGAGTCCTTGCTGCGATAAGCATGCTTTTTTCGGCGGCTAGTGATAGTTTCATATGTTGTTTTACCTTTACCATTTCACCACTTCTAACTACGTGCTTATGTTTATAATTTTCATGAAGCATAGTAGAGTAGAAGTATACCACTAAGCTTTATAAGCTGAACGTTCAGAATCGTTTTTCCGTTCGTAGGTTAGTAAGTTAGCATGTTCTTGGAGGAGCACCATCGGAGTAAGATTTCAGCGCATCGTCTAATTAGAGTACAATACTTAGATATTTGGGCTATGTATTTGTAGAACCTATGTTATTTTTGTAACTCGTGTTTTGGATTTGTTTTGATTCAGTCAAATGTTTATTGTTTTAAATTAATTGGAGTTGCTTTTGTAAACGTTTCAAACATTTATCTATGATTTAAATTTAAACTTCATGTATGTAACACCCTAAAATCCGGTCTAGTCCGAATTGGGTTTCGGTGATAAAAAATTTTACATCGATAAAGTCTAAATATTGTATTGACTCTGACCATGTAGTCAATTATATCGATATTGGATTCTAATTGAGCCAATTTATTGAATAATATCAAAACAGGTTTAGTGGCTAAATTGTGAAAATTAAAAGTTTGGGGATAAAATTACAATCTATCGGGAACTAAAGGGCTAACCTTGTGATTAGTCCCTTTTTAATTAAAATTCCCATACGTGGGATAGCCTAGAGAGCTTCCTTCATTGGAAGGAAAGCTTCTCAATTGAAAAGTGTTGAGTTGTGTGGGGCTCGATTCGTTCAACCAATGTTGCTCACCAAGTGGTGGAGAGGTGGATTTTTGGGTGGAAGGGTTGTGGAAGCTAGAATGTAAGTAGACACAATGATTTATAGTGGTTTAACCTTCTAACCAAGGTCTACATCCACTACCTTAGCTCCCCACTAAGGATTTCCAATCAATCCACTATTGATTTGTCCCCTTTTCTAGGCTTAGGAGGAAACCCTTACAACCAATCAAGCTTTCTACCCAAAACATTGATTGAAAACCTCTTTACAAAGAGAAACAAGAAGCAAACTTAAAACCCTCTAATAGGTGTTTGTTTGCACAATTAAGCACTCACCCAAAACCTAAAACACTTGAGCAAATTTGACAATTTAGTCTCACTAGTGTTTGTCTATACAAGAATTGACAATTTAAGTACTAAGACAATATTTGATCATTTGTTGCTTGACAATATGAGCATTAGCCTTCTCTTGATGCTTGGAGGTCTCTTTTATACTCCCAAATGAGTTTGTAGCCTTTACTAGCCGTTGGGATCAAATTTGAGCCGTTGAGGACTTTAATTCCCACCATAAATGCAGTTCTGCAGCTCCCCGTTTCGAAACGCTCGAAGCCGTTCCGAAACGCTCTTTAAGTAGAAAGAGCCATTGCAGTCTATCAGGGCATCCGTATCGAAACACCCCCTTGCCGTTTCGAAACCCGTATCGAAACACTATAGGCCCGTATCGAAACGCCTGCATTTGAAAGTTAGTTGGGAAAATTGTTGTTGGGGTTTATGACCGTTGTGGTCAATGCCACATAGGCGTATCGAAACGGCATAGCCTGTTTCGAAACTCTGGGCAAAAATATTGTCCATGGAAAGCCCGTTTCGAAACGTTTTTGCTACTGTAATGTAACCCCGTTAACCCGGGCTAGACGGTTGACCCGAATTAAGAAGTTTACACGGGGAAAACCAAAGTCAACCCGAAATTCAACCTTGATTAACGACCCAAGATTCTCTTGGTACTTTCCAGCCAAGATTCATAACCTTCAGCAGACTAACCTCTGAACTCAGTCCCTCCCAGACTGCGCAAACGTTCCAAAGGTAGTCTTACATTAGCATCTCCCTGATGCCCAACTCCTTGAGCTCCAGTTAATGCCGCCCGAAAAGCTCCAGCAATAGCTTGTATCAGCATTGTCATATCAGGGACAGCTTGCCCCTGACCAGCTTCAGGTCGAGCGACCCCAGCACCAGCCGCAACATCAGCTCCTTCACCCCCAGCACCACCACCACCAGGCGGAGGAGGTAAATCCACAACGTTTTCAACGTTCTCTTCATTCTCATTTTAAGCCATAGCTCGAGTATTAATCCTTGTCTCTCTACGAGGTGCCATTCGCTAAACAATGCAATCACAATGTAATAAACAAAATCAGGCTCAGCAAGGTAAGCAATCCAAGTACTCAAGCTCATTTCCAATTAAAACAAATCATTTCATTAGCTTTGATTTGGCAATGGGTCCCTCTAACATGCTTCACCACAGCATACACCACAATTGTAATATACTTACAATTCATACATCACACTTTCACTCAACAAGCATGCAAAGCAATCACACACATATCACCCTCTTAACCGTTCCCAAACATTCGAGAACTTAGCTCTGATACCACCAAATGTAACCCCCTTAACCTGGGCTAGACGGTTGACCATCATCAATTCTCGGCAATGGATACTGATTCTTGATAGCCAACTTGTTAAGTTGACGGTAATCAATGCACATTCTCATAGTGCCTTCCTTCTTCTTCACAAACAAAACCGGTGCACCCCAAGGTGACACACTCGGCCGAAAGGGTAAGTTGAGCCCTAGGTACATTGGACCATACGAGGTGATTGAGCGTGTGGGTCCTGTTGCGTACAAGTTGAGGTTACCGCAAGAGTTGGAAAAGATTCATGATATGTTTCATGTTTCTATGCTTCGAAAGTATAGATCAGATCCTTCACATGTGATGCCTGTGGAGGAAGTGGAATTGAATCCGGACTTGACCTATGATGAGGAACCGATGAGGGTTCTGGATTCGGATAGTAAGGTTCTTCGAGGCAAGACCATTGAGTTGGTAAAGGTGTTGTGGAAACATCGTGGTGTTGAAGAAGCCACGTGGGAACGGAAGGATGACATGTTGAAACAGTTTCCGTACCTCTTTCCTTCAGGTAAATTTCGAGGACGAAATTTCTTAAGGGGGGGGGGGGGAGAGTTGTAACGCCCCAATTTTGGGCATAGAAGTTTTGGGTTTGGACCGGACCGGTCGGATTGCGGTTCGAATATAAAAAGGTGATTTTTAGGAAAGCCTAGTTCGGGATGCATTAAAAATATGGAAAAATATCTTAAAATTCTATTTTATTATATATAAGAGAGTGGTGAAATCAATTTTACAAAATGAGGTTTCGAAATATGACATTTCAAGTTAGTGACTAAAATGTAATTTTTGGAAAGTTGGTGACTGTTTTAAAAGGATTGAAACTTTGAATCTTTAAGGAGCTAATTTACCCAAAGAGAGTTTCTCCAGATTTTTCTTAATAATTAAAGATTTAATTAATGGTTTTAATTAAGGGAAAAAGGGAGGGAAATAGATATTTTTTGATCATAACTAACTTTTCTCAAAATTTTCCATTTCTTTTCTCTCAACTTTTCTCTCAACCCAAACACTTTTCTCCAGCCTTTTTCCCTCTGATTTTGATATCTAAAAATGATATTTCAATCTCCAATGGATCTCTAATCATCTCTACATCAAAACCTTAGCAATTGCTTATTGAATTTTCAAGATTCTTGGTTCCAAACAAGGAGAAACTCACATTTAGAGGTACGAACGTCCTTCTCCTCTAAATACTCAGTTCTTTACTGTAATTCCCATGTTCTCAATCCTTGATTTGAGTTTTAATAAAGGTTTTATGGTTGTGTTCTTGATCTTGGCTTTAAAATGCAAGATTTGGTTTAATTTTGATAAAATTCGTATGAAATGAGTGGGCACTGTTTTGAGATGTATTTTTGATGTAAATTGGATGTATAATTGATGAGAAATTGAGGTTTAATCAATGCATTCCCGAATGGGTTGATTTTCTTAAGTTTTGCTTGTGTTAGTGGTGGTTTTTGGGGTGATCTTGATGATCTGCTATAACTGGAGGTATAAGGACGTGTTTAGATCCTTTTTGGATGTTAATTGAGGTATAATTATGATTGGAGTTGATGGATCTTGGCTGGGTAGGGTTGTGGAGGTGTTTGGATGTGATTTCGGTTGTGTTTGGTAGCCGAAATGTGGAAGTTGATGTGAGCAGCGAGTTTAGGTGTTTTGGTTGAAGATATTAATGCATGATGATGCATTAATCCTCTACTTTGATGTGTTTAAAACAGGAGAGACATCTTTGGATCCTTGTGGTGTTGATCCGGAAGCTCGATTGGTGTTTCGGCAAGCTTGCGAAATAGAATCGGTGAGTGAAGTTTGGTTTTCAGCTTTGAAACCAATGTTTTGAAGGTTTGGGAGCTTAGTTAAAGTCTAAACAACTTAGCTAAGCTCAAGAGTAAGTTTTCGGAAAAACTCTCTTGTTGATGAGCCATGGTTTGGTTGAATGCAAAGTGATTTGTTTGCATGTTTAAATTCTGTTTTTGAAAGCATATTTTAGCATGTTTATTGCTGGTTTTATAAGCCATGTGTTGAAGGATGCTCAAGGTAAGAGATCCTTGGTTTTACATTGATAAATGTGATTTTAATGCATAGTGATGCATGCTGATTTAATGGCTTGATAAATGCTTTAAAATAGTGAATTAATAATGTTAAATGATGTATATTGGCAAGTGATGTGTTGGTTTTAAAGTACTTGAATCGGATATAGTTAGTCGGCTATAGGATTGGGTGCACCGTGAATAAAGTCGCCTTGGATGTTAAGAGGTTGTGATTGTACCGTGAACTCCATCCAAGTACACTAACGAGATGGTTAAGAACACCATGGTGGTTAAAAGTCCATGGGTGGGTCTTGTGTTAAGGTCACAATGGTGGTTAAAAGTCCATGTGTGGACCTTGTGTATTGTTAAGGTCACAATGGTGGTTAAAAGTCCATGTGTGGACCTTGTGTATTGTTAAGGTCACAATGGTGGTTAAAAGTCCATGTGTGGGCCTTGTGTTTTGTAAGATCACAATGGTGGTTAAAAGTCCATGTGTGGATCTTGTGTTGTATGTCCCGTGATCTCGTTAGTGATGTTATACAACTACCAATGAGTGATGTGGAGGGGTTGTGATTGTACCATGCTCCACCTTGATATTGGTAGTGTGTATGAAGCGTATGGGACAACGCTTGTAATCCGCGTATCCGATTGTTGATTGTCGATTGTGTTTTGAGTTGGAAAATGTTATGGATTATCACTTGTAAGCCAATATGACATGTTAATGGATTGAAGCATGAGATGCTTGGTTTGTAAACATATTTGTTGATAAAAGTTGTTTTGGAACTAAAGGTTTGAAAAAGTGTTTTTACAAATGCATTATTGTGATGTTTTAATTGAGCATTCCTCACTAAGCTATGTGCTTACGCTCTCTCTTTCTTAAACCAATAATGCAGAACATTGAAGTGCTTAAAGGGGCAGCAAGGTGGACAAGAATCTAAGTGGAAGCTTAAGCTCATGTATGGTGACAATTTTCATAACTTGTTTAGCTTTTGGCATTTGACAATGGGAACTCAAATTGTGTTTTTGGGAGATGTTTTGGACTCCCTAAGTTGGTTTTATACCTTTGATGATGTTGGTACATGTAAATGGCCTTTGGTATTTGGTTTTGGAGTTTTGGTGATTGCATGGTATTCTATATAGGATGCATGCCTATAGAATTGGGTTTTTCTTAAATCGAGGCTATGTTTGAGATTGGTTGATGCTAATATGTTCATTGAGTGTTGAATGACTTGCTGGTATGTTTTGGTTGCTTTTGGAATGTGTTTGATGGGTCAATTGTGAGTTAAACCAGCAAAAAACATGCTAAAATATGCTTTCAAAAACAGAATTTAAACATGCAAACAAATCACTTTGCATTCAACCAAACCATGGCTCATCAACAAGAGAGTTTTTCCGAAAACTTACTCTTGAGCTTAGCTAAGTTGTTTAGACTCTAACTAAGCTCCCAAACCTTCAAAATATTGGTTTCAAAGCTGAAAACCAAACTTCACTCACCGATTCCGTTTCGCAAGCTTGCCGAAACACCAATCGAGCTTCCGGATCAACACCACAAGGATCCAAAGATGTCTCCCCTGTTTTAAACACATCAAAGCATAGGATTAATGCATCATCATGCATTAATATCTTCAACCAAAACACCTAAACTCGCTGCTCACATCAAATTCCACATTTCGGCTACCAAACACAACCGAAATCACATCCGAACACCTCCACAACACTACCCAGCCAAGATCCATCAACTCCAATCATAATTATACCTCAATTAACATCCAAAAAGGATCTAAACACGTCCTTATACCTCCAGCTATAGCAGATCATCAAGATCACCCCAAAAACCATCACTAACACAAGCAAAACTTAGGAAAATCAACCTATTCGGGAATGCATTGATTAAACCTCAATTTCTCATCAATTATACATCCAATTTACATCAAAAATACATCTCAAAATAGTGCCCACTCATTTCATACGAATTTTATCAAAATTAAACCAAATCTTGCATTTTAAAGCCAAGATCAAGAACACAACCATAAAACCTTTATTAAAACTCAAATCAAGGATTGAGAATTTGGGAATTTCAGTAAAGAACTGAGTATTTAGAGGAGAAGGACGTTCAT
Organism: Hibiscus tridactylites; assembly: GCA_958450335.1. Lineage (NCBI taxonomy): Eukaryota > Viridiplantae > Streptophyta > Magnoliopsida > Malvales > Malvaceae > Hibiscus > Hibiscus tridactylites. The sequence continues at coordinate 34,220,840 of OY288269.1, forward strand.
ACCTCTAAATGTGAGTTTCTCCTTGTTTGGAACCAAGAATCTTGAAAATTCAATAAGCAATTGCTAAGGTTTTGATGTAGAGATGATTAGAGATCCATTGGAGATTGAAATCTCATTTTTATATATCAAAATCAGAGGGAAAAAGGCTGGAGAAAAGTGTTTGGGTTGAGAGAAAAGAAATGGAAAATTTTGAGAAAAATTAGTTATGATCACAAAATATCTATTTCCCTCCATTTTTCCCTTAATTAAAACCATTAATTAAATCTTTAATTATTAAGAAAAATCTGGAGAAACTCTCTTTGGGTAAATTAACTCCTTAAAGATTCAAAGTTTCAATCCTTTTAAAACAGTCACCAACTTTCCAAAAATTACATTTTAGTCACTAACTTGAAATGTCACATTTCGAAACCTCATTTTGTAAAATTGATTTCACCACTCTCTTATATATAATAAAAGAGAATTTTAAGATATTTTTCCATATTTTTAATGCATCCCGAACTAGGCTTTCCTAAAAATCACCTTTTTATATTCGAACCGCAATCCGACCGGTCCGGTCCAAACCCAAAACTTCTAAGCCCAAAATTGGGGCGTTACATGTAATCCCCTGTTTCGAAACGCCCTAAGGTGTTTCGAAACACCTGGACATCTTTGTGAAGTTTGGCTTTGAAAAACACGAAAAATCTTTTTAAAAACTTCCCTAAACATAATTTCAAGTTGTTTGGAGTTTGGAAATGTTTTAAATATTTTTTAAATCAGTCCAAAACATTTTTCAATTATTATATCAAAACATTAGTTCTACAATCTCCCCCTTTTTGATATAATAAAACTCACTTGAAAAATTGTTTGAGATTCTCCCCCTTAATCTTTAAAAATGTGAATAAGAGATTAAAAATTTTAATTCAAATACAGCTCCCCCTTATTCATTTGAAAATTCAATTTTTCAAACCATTTCTCCCCTTTTTGTTATATCAAAAAGAATTTAAAACATTAAGTTCAAAATAACAATAGAGGTGAAAATTGACAAAAATATGAATTTGGTTTTAAAATTGGCTCCCCCTTACTCAAAGCATCAATGAAAATGTTAGTCCAACATTTATGATCATCTAGTTGAATAAACTATAAATAAAACAAATAAATGCTAAAACAACTAGATTTTTACCAACACTTGAACTCAAGGTAGGATGTGAAGCCTTCCTTCTTCAAGTGTTCTTCCTTGTGTGTATGGAGCTCCCCCTCAAGGTTTGACTTGTTGAACATCTCCATCACACCTAGCAATAGACAATCAAGTAATTTTTGGTATCCAAATTGCTTTGGATCCTTGAACGTTAGTAGCACAAATTTTAGTCCCCTTTGGAATCTATTTTTCAATGTCATCCTTTTTAATTGAAGTATTAAGTCTTTTTGGGACCCAAACACTTCTAAAACATTTTCCTTCAATAAATCTAGGGGCACTAGATTGTCTAAAATAGAAATTTGATTTTCCAAAATTATTTTTCTTTTCTAGCTCTTTGGAAATCAAATCCTTTTCTTCTTGAACTTTTTGAAGCAATTTTTGTAAATCAAAACATTTTAATTCAAACTCTTCAAGTTTTGTATCAAGTTCAAGTTTGGTTTTAGAAAGCAAATCATTTTGAATTTTTAACTTTGAAATCAATTTATTGTTTTTCAAAATGTGGCTTTTAAAATCTAAAACCAAATCATCATAGGCATCTTGTAATTCATCAAAGAAATAAGAACATGAAGTAGATGAATTAGAAGTTACCCTTGTATCTTCTTCGATGGCCATAAGGCAAAGGTTGGCTTGTTCATCGTCGGTGGAGTCCTCATCACTCCAAGTAGCCACATGTGCCTTCTTCTTATGCCTTGAAGTGCTTGCCCTCTCCTTTCTCTTAGGTTCTCGTTCAAGCTCTCTCAAGGCTTTCTTCATGAACGGGGCACACTTCTTGAAGAGATGAACTATCTCTTCATCTTCATCCTCCTCTTCACTTAAGTAGACATGATGACAAGTGGAGGATTTGAGAGCCATGGCACTTGCATTGATGCCAAGCCCTTTGATTTTCTTCTCTCCTATAGCTCTAATTTCTTCCATTTTCTTCTCATCCTCTTTGTTCTTCTTCATGATTTGATGAGTAAGGAGTGACCCCATGAGTTCATCAAGCTTCAAGGTCTTTAAATTTTTGGCTTCGATGATGGCGGTCCTCTTTGAGTCCAAAGACTCGGGAAGTGAGTAGATGAGCTTTCGAACAAGCTTCTCCTCCAGGATGGCTTCTCCATAGCCTTTGAGACCATTAGTGATGGTGGAGAACCTATGAAACATCTTCTCGATGTTCTCTTCCGGATCCATTTTGAAGTTCTCATACTCTAAGGTTAGGAGCCCAATCTTGGTCTCCTTGACTTTATTGCTTCCCTCGTACGTGACTTCAAGCTTGTTCCATACCTCCTTGGCACTCTCAAAAGAAGACATCTTCTCATAGATGGATCGACCAAATGCACAAAATAGAATGTACAAGGCTTTGCAATTTAGCTCCATCTTCTTGCGATCGTCGGCACTCCACTCTGTTTTACTTCTTTGAGGCACGAACGGACCATCTTCAACTACATCCCATAGCTTGTAATCTCTTGATTTGATGAAGAACTTCATCTTTGTCTTCCAATGGGCATAGTGAGTTCCGTCAAAGAAAGGCGGTTTGTCGATTGAATGTTCCATTCAGCCGGTTGATGAAATAGTGATCAAGCTTGCCGGATCTTCTCAATAGGATGTGAATCCCCTTTGATTGAGCCAAGCTCTGATACCAATTGTTGAGTTGTATGGGGCTCAATTCGTTCAACCAATGTTGCTCACCAAGTGGTGGAGAGGTGGATTTTTGGGTGCAAGGGTTGTGGAAGCTAGAATGTAAATAGACACAATGATTTATAGTGGTTCAACCTTCTAACCAAGGTCTACATCCACTACCTTAGCTCCCCACTAAGGATTTCCAATCAATCCACTATTGATTCGTCCCCTTTTCTAGGCTTAGGAGGAAACCCTTACAACCAATCAAGCTTTCTACCCAAAGCCTTGATTGAAACCCTCTTTACAAAGAGAAACAAGAAGCAAACTTAAAACCCTCTAATAGGCGTTTGTTTGCACAATTATGCACCCACCCAAAACCTAAAACACTTGAGCAAATTTGACAATTTAGGCTCACTAGTGTTTGTCTATACAAGAATTGACAATTTAAGTACTAAGACAATATTTGATCATTTGTTGTTTGACAATATGAGCATTAGCCTTCTCTTGATGCTTGGAGGTCCCTTTTATACTCCCAAATGAGTTTGTAGCCTTTACTAGCCGTTGGGATCAAATTTGAGCCGTTGAGGACTTTAATTCCCACCATAAATGCAGTTCTGCAGCTCCCCGTTTCGAAACGCTCGAAGCCGTTTCGAAACGCTCTTTAAGTAGAAAGAGCCGTTGTAGTCTGTCAGGGCATCCGTATCAAAACACCCCTTACCGTTTCGAAACCCGTATCGAAACGCTATAGGCCCGCATTGAAACGCCTGCATTTAAAAGTTAGTTGGGAAAATAGCCGTTGGGGTTTATGACCGTTGTGGTCAATGCCACATAGGCGTATCAAAACGACATAGCCTGTTTCGAAACGCTGGGAAAAAATCTTGTCCATGGAAAGCCCGTTTCGAAACAAGTTTCAAAACGTTTTTGCTACTGTAATCCCCTGTTTCGAAACACCCTAAGGTGTTTCGAAACACCTGGACATCTTTGTGAAGTTTGGCTTTGAAAAACATGAAAAACCCTTTTAAAAACTTTCCTAAACATAATTTCATGTTGTTTGGACTTTGGAAATGTTTTAAATATTTTTTTAAATCAGTCCAAAACATTTTTCAATTATTATATCAAAACATTAGTTCTACAAAAAGCTAAGTAAATAGCTTAGTTGGAGACTCACTAAAACAAATTAAGCAAACATTTTTCTTCTTCATCTTCATCGTCTTCTACCTCCAAGCACACACCTCCATTGGAGATCAACTTAAGCTTGGTTTTTCTTTGATTTATTGATATCGAATAATTTCCATCAATCGGGTAAGCTATATTCCCAAAACAATTAATGGATTCCATAGATATATCAAGCTTGGTCACAAGTTAGGGATTTGTTAATCCATGGACATCTTGATAGACAATAGTTATTTTAAGTTTAAATGATAATTTTGATATCGTTATATTGATTATGATATCGTGATATTGTTTTTAACATACTCCTATTGATTTTCTAGCTCAAGAAGTGAAGATAGAGGTTTCGCCATCTCCAGTGAAAGCTAGAAAAAAGGGTGTTATCATCCGAGAGCCGTAAGAGCATTGGATATCAAGGTGAGTGTAGTCGGAGTCTCGGGACTAGACGAGGAGCCTTTCTGAATTCATTATTGTTGATTTCGATCAAATTACTAACATTTCTTCTAAGAAAGTTGCATCAGATTGTTAAATGGATATATAAGTAAACATTGGTAAGTTTGGTAATGAACATCAGAAATAGTTATTGGCATCACCATCGTGCATTGTTATCGATATAGTTATTGTTATTGAATCATTGTAAATGAACCATCATACATTGACATTGAAATCATGAAATATTGACATTGAAACATGGCTACTAATAATAACATTGAAGTCACTGGTCATCGGAATTATCATTGAATATTGAATATGGATATTGTCATTGAAACCTTGGATTTGAACGAACTTGGATACAATAAGTATGCCATAGAATTCACGATCTCAGTGTACTGGTGGACTGGGGTCCTAAGGCCATAACCTATATTGATTTGGCGTGGCAGAGGGATGTGTTTGGGTATTGGTCATATTGGCGAGGCAGAGGGACTAGACCATTTATTGATTTGGCGAGGCGTAGGAATTCGCGTATCCACTATCTTGATTCAATCCAAGGGTTAATAAGGAATTTGATGTGTTAAACATTGCATATTGGAGCATGATATTGATATTGATAAGCATGAGTATATGTATATGCATCACTCATTGATATTTACATTGTATATGACTACCTCACTAGGCAATGTGTGCCTAATGTGTCTCATCTCATGCATTTCACGTTAAGGAATCGACCATTGCGGAAGATCAGATAAGTCGTATCAAGACAAGTCAGTACAAGCCAAGAGTAATTTATTTTGTCCTTATGAACTCCTAGAAAGGTCGCAAAGTAGTTGAACTAGTCTTTTGTGTCCATTTTGTTATGCTTATGATGTATAAGGGTTGAAATGATACTAAACGCCTTGATGTTAAAAGTTGGTAAAATTGGCATACATGGCTCACATAGGTGAAAACCTAGTAAACATATTCGTATGATCTTGAAATTTGGCATTCCATTAGTTTATAGCATTAAAATGTTGTGTGTAAAGTTTCATTGCATTTGAACATCGTTTGATAGGTCAATTTGATTAAAAACCAGCAAAAATCTGTCATTACAGGTCAGACCGTATCGATACGGGGTAATGACGTATCGATATAGGTAAGTATAATTGAACCTAAGGAACAGAGCATATCGGTAAGGTTTGGAGTTGTATCGAAATGTTTTGCCACTGTAATTCCTTGTTTCGATACGGGCCTAACCTGTATCAGAACGAGTCAATTGTAAAAGTCAACGAAAGTCAACCTGTATCGAAAATGGGTTACCTGTATCGATACGGGGTATGGGCAAAGTCAACCCAGGTTGATCATCGTACACCTGTATCGAAACGACATCAAGGTGTTTCGATACATGGATAGTTAAGTTGGTTAAAAGACATAGATTGAAGGTTTACAATATTCACAAATTAGTCACTGAAGTTAGGATGATTCAATAGGATGAGTAAATGAGCTCTGAATAGTATAAAAAATTATATACTTGTTATTATTGTATTGAATTTCATTTTGGTATAATCAATTGCACTGAAGTTCCCCTAAATTATCGAATTTATAGTTTAGTACCTGAATCTTGTAATAGCTATGAATTGCTCCTAAATGATTAGTTATTGTTCAGAATGGGTAAATTGGACTAAGATATATATCCGATATGTAACCCCCTTAACCCGGCCTAGACGGTTGACCCGAATTAAGAAAGTCACACGGGGAAAACCAAAGTCAACCCGGAAGTCAACCTTGATTAACGACCCTTTTTTTTTCTTTTTAATCTTGTCTAGATGCACATTAATCCTAATTGTGATCACACAAACATCATACTCAAAGATCACAAACATCAGAGATCAAACAGGGACCCAATTGAACAAATTACAACTTTAGGGACCAAATTGTAATTTCTGATAATTAGAAGGACTTAACCCAAATTAAAGTTACCAACTTGAAATTAATCAGGTTTCATGCTTCGTTGTGAAATTTCAGCTCAAAAGGACTTCTCAAGCTCATACAATTGAACAAACAAGATTGAGGACCAAAACGTAAACAATTCAAAACATATAACTGCCAATGTCAGCCCCCAACGGTCGACCGTTCCGAAACAGGTAGACCCTGTTTCGAAACACGGGCCGTTCCGAAACGGGTTCCGAAACATGGTCTTGGCAGAGACCAAACCGTTTCGAAACGGTGCATACCGTTTCGGACGCCTGGGTTCATGTAAGGCACCCGTTCCGAAACGGTGCACACTGTTCCGAAACGCCTGCACAGATTGCAGCAAACAAGCATACCAAAACATGCAATTGATCATTCAAACATGCTCCAATTGTCACCAAACTTTACCAGCATGCAATTCAACATATATATGACTTATAGGAATCATCAAAACAACAATCTAACATCATATGCAAAAAGCCCCAATTCAATAGGCATGCTTCCTACACAAGCTAGCTATTCAAAACACCAAACTTCCAAAACAAGCATGCAATGATCCAATCCAAAAACCAGCATTCAAAACAACATTCAACATACTTAGGAAGTCTCAAACACCTCCCAAAACATACACATTGGTCCCCCATTGCCAAATCACCCAAAAGCTAAATGTTTAACAAAAACCTTCCATACATTGAGCTTTACTTGTACTTGAACTCTTGCCCCTCTTGCTGCCCTTCAAGATACTCTAATGCTCTGCATTATTGAATTAAGAAAACGAAGAGAGCGTAAGCAAAAGCTTAGTGAGGAAAGCTCTTAAAAACCATTCAATAATGCAATTCAAAACATTTACAAAACATGCTTTAAATCAACCTTTGCACATGCTCAAAAGCATACTTAACAAGCAATTTCATGCTTCAACATAAACATTAAAACAAGCATCTCATGCTTCACAATATTCTTAACATGTCATATTGGCTCAAGTGATACATTTCATTTATTAAAACAAGTTCAACAACTTTCCCAAGGACTTTTAAACACCTTGGCCCCAAGGACTTTTAAACACCTTGGCCATGGACTTTTAAACACCATGAATAAGGACCACACAAGGACTTTTAACCACCTTTGTGTCCAATGCTTGAATCACCCCAAGGACTTTTAAACACCTTGGCCCCAAGGACTTTTAAACACCTTGGCCCCATGGACTTTTAAACACCATGGAAAGGATCACCTAAGGACTTTTAACCACCTTAGTGTCCGCAACAAGACTCATCCAAGGACTTTTAACCACCTTGATGATCTTAGGTAACAAGGCTCACTCAAGGACTTTTAACCACCTTAGTGACCTTAATCTTTTCAAAACATCACTTGCCAATATACATCATATTCATCTTTTAATCCACTGTTTTAAAGCATTAAACCAAGCCATTTTCATCATGCATTTCAAAGCATCAAACCACATTATTTCAATGCATAAAAGCAAGGTACTCCTACCTAGAGTTACCTTCAACATATGGCTTACATAATCAGCAAAATCCATGCTAAAACATGCTTTCAAAACAATAATTAAAACATGCAAATCATCATCTTGCATCACAACAAAAATCATGGCCACCACTAGAGAGAAAATCCGAAAACTTACACTTGAGCTTAGCAAAGTTGTTTAGACTTAAACTAAGCTCCCAAAACCTTCAAACCTTGGTTTTAAAAGCTGAAATCCAATTTCCACAAACTCACTCACCGATTTCCACTTTGCTTCAAGCCAAAGCACCAAATCAAGCTTCCGGATCAACCAATCTTGGATCCAAAGATGCTTCCCCTGTTTCAACACATCAAAGCAGAGGATTAATGCATCATCATGCATTAATTGCTTCAATGAAAGCACCTAAACTCGCTGCTCTCATCCAACCTCCATTTTCGGCCACCAAACACAACCGAAAATGCATCCAAACCACTTCTAAACAAAGCCCAGCCATAAACCAGCAAAACCTCACTTCCATTAACATCATATAACATCTAAAAACAACCTATTAACAACCTTATACCTCCAGCAACATCAGATCACCAAGATCACCTCAAAAAACTACCTTGAAACACAAGATAAACTTAGGAAACTCAACCTATCCGGGATTGCATCAATCCAAACTCAATTCCTTATCAATTTAGAGATCATTTAACATCAAAAACACCTCTCAAATCCCAGATTAATCATATCTAACGAAAATCATCAAAAATCATCAAAATCTTGCATAATAAGCCAAGATCCATTTCAACACTTAAAAACCTTTAATTAAACATCAATTAAGGATTGAAAACTTAGGAATTTCAGTAAAGAACTGATAGTTTAGAGGAGAAGGACGTTCTTACCTCCAAACTTGTGTTTCTCCACTTTTTGGAATGAAAACCCTTGATGAATCAAGTAGCAAATGAAGAGGTTTTGAAGATATGTTGATTTGGAATCAAATGAGAGTTGAAAGGAGAGATTTAGGTGAGAAAATCAGAAACAATTCTCTGGAAATGGAGTGTTTGGGTTGAGAGAAAATGAGAGAAAGAAAATTGAGAAGTTAGTTAAGAAATTAGCTAAATGGCTTTTCCCTCCTTTTTGATATACTTTAAAATCAGATTATAACTCAAAATATCTTAGAAAAATCTGGAGAAACCACTTTTGGATTAATAGCTCCTTAAAGATTCAAAGTTCCAACCCTTTATAAAACAGCCACCAAACTTGCGAAAATTACATTTTGGTCACTAGCCAAAATGTCACACTTCCAAAACTCATTTTCCAAAATTGATTTCACAGTTCACTTAATTATATTAAAAGATGATTTTAGAATATTTTTCCATATTTTTAATGCAACCCGAACTAGGCTTTCCTAATTTAACCTCTTTAGATTCGAACAGCACTTTGACCAACCGGTCAACGCCCACAACTCCTAAGCCCAAAACCGGGGCGTTACAACTCTCCCCCCTTAAGAAATTTCGTCCTCGAAATTTACCTGAAGGAAAGAGATAAGGAAACTGCTTCAGCATGTCTTCCTTCCGCTCCCACGTGGCTTCCTCAACACCTCGATGCTTCCACAGCACCTTCACCAACTCAATGGTCTTGCCACGAAGAACCTTACTATCCGAATCCAGAACCTTCACCGGTTCCTCATCATAGGTCAAATCCGGATTCAAAACCACTTCCTCCACAGGCATCACATGCGAAGGATCAGATCTATACTTCCGGAGCATAGAAACATGAAACACATCATGAATCTTCTCCAACTCCTGAGGTAACCTCAGCCGATACGCAACAGGACCCACACGCTCAACCACCTCATATGGTCCAATGTACCGAGGGCTCAACTTACCCTTCCGACCAAACCTCATCACCTTCTTCCAAGGCGAAACCTTCAAGAACACACGGTCACCCACCGCATACTCTATCTCCTTACGCTTCAAATCCGCGTAAGACTTTTGCCGATCAGAGGCAGCCTTCAACCTCTCACAAATGAGCTTCACCTTCTCGGTGGTCCCTTTCAACAAGGCCGGCATCGAAACCAACTTTTGACCAGTTTCAGCCCAACAAAGAGGAGTCCTACACTTCCTCCCATATAGAGCCTCATAAGGTGCCATCTGTATACTCGCCTGATAACTATTGTTATAAGCGAACTCAACCAAAGGCAGATGCTTCTCCCAAGAACCTTGGAACTCAATCACGCAGCACCTCAACATATCCTCCAAAATCTGGATAACCCTCTCAGACTGACCATCCGACTGAGGATGATAGGATGTACTGAAATGCAACCTTGTACCCAGAGCTTGATGCAAACACTGCCAGAAACGCGATGTGAACCTCGGATCCCTATCCGACACAATCGACTTAGGCACACCATGCAACCTCACTATCTCAGCAATGTACAGCTCTGCCAGCTTATCCAAAGAAAACGTAGTATGCACAGGCAAGAAATGCGCACACTTCGTCAAGCGATCCACAATCACCCAAACAGAATTCTTCTTTGATGGAGACAAAGGCAAACCAGATACAAAATCCATGGTAACCCTCTCCCACTTCCATTCAGGGATTTTCAACAGTTGCATCAAACCAGAAGGAACCTGATGTTCAGCCTTAACTCGCTGACACACCAAACACTTGCTCACAAACTCTGCAACATCCTTCTTCAAACCTACCCAATAGTACTCATCACGTAGATCACGATACATCTTAGTACTACCAGGGTGCATAGCAAAAGGACTACTATGACCTTCAGTCAAAATAGCACGCCTCAACTCAGCATCAACAGGCACTACTATTCTACTACCAAAACACAACACACCATCCTCATTAAAGCAGAAATCCGAAGGTCTACCCTCCGCGATATCCTGAACATGAGACACCAAGGAATCATCCAACAACTGCTTTTCCTTGATCAACTGAACCAAAGATGGTTTCACTTGCAACTCAGCAACAAGACCACCATCTCGCGATATGCTCAAGCTAGCAAACATAGCTCTCAGCTCAACAGCTACCTTCCTACTCAAGGCATCAGCAACAACATTAGCTTTACCAGGGTGATACTCAATCGTCAAATCATAATCCTTGAGCAACTCCAACCAACGCCGCAGTCTAAGATTCAACTCCTTCTGAGACATCAGATACCTCAAACTCTTGTGATCCGTGTACACAGTACACTTCTCACCATACAGATAATGTCTCCAGATCTTCAGAGCAAACACCACTGCAGCCAACTCAATATCATGCGTAGGATAGTTGCGCTCATGCACCTTCAACTGCCGCGACGCATAAGCCACAACCATACCCTCTTGCATCAGCACACACCCCAAACCAACATAGGATGCATCACTATAGACCACAAACTCTTTCCCTGATTCAGGCTGAATCAAGATAGGAGCTTGAGTCAAAGCCGCCTTCAGCTTCTCAAAAGCCTGCTGTCTCGCTTCCGTCCACTCATACTTAACATCCTTTTGCAACAGCTTCGTCAAAGGAGCAGCAATCTTGGAAAAACCATCCACAAACCTCCGGTAGTATCCCGCCAAACCAAGGAAACTATGGACTTCATGAACAGACTTAGGAAATTTCCAGTTCATCACCGCTTCAATCTTCTGAGGATCAACACGAATCCCCTCAGCTGAGACCACATGCCCAAGAAACACCACCTCCTTAAGCCAAAACTCACACTTGCTCAACTTAGCATAAAGCTGATTCTCCAACAAAGCTTGCAGCACAATCCTCAAATGCTCTTCGTGCTCCTCCTCAGTACGCGAGTACACGAGGATATCATCAATGAACACCACAACGAACTTGTCCAGGTATTCATGAAACACACGATTCATCATGTCCATGAAAGTAGCAGGAGCATTTGTCAACCCAAACGGCATCACAAGGAACTCATAATGCCCATACCTTGTCCTGAAAGCTGTCTTAGGCACATCCACATCCTTCACCTTCAACTGATAATACCCTGACCTCAAGTCAATCTTAGAGAACACAGCAGCTCCCCGAAATTGATCAAAGAGATCATCAATCCTCGGCAAAGGATACCGATTCTTGATAGTCAACTTGTTCAGCTGACGGTAATCAATGCACATCCTCATAGTGCCATCCTTCTTCTTCACAAACAAGACAGGAGCACCCCAAGGCGACACACTCGGCCGGATGAAACCACGATCTAGCAGCTCTTGCAACTGCGTCTTCAGCTCCTTCAGCTCTTTAGGTTCCATTCTATAGGGAGTAATGGACACAGGAGTTGTATTCTCATACAGCTCAATTCCAAACTCCACCTCGCGATTAGGAGGTAAACCAGGCAACTCTTCAGGAAAAACACCAGGAAACTCCTTCACAACCTTGATATCTTGCACCCTCAACTCCTTAGAGCTAGGATTCATCACAAAAGCTAGATAAGCTTCGCAACCTTGCCTCAGCATCCTACTCGCCTCCAAGGTAGACACCACATTAGCAAGAAACTTCACATTCTCGCCAACTACAACAACTTCATAATCATCCACAAGCTTAAGCGAAACCCGCTTATTCTCACAATCCACAACAGCACGATGCTCAGCAAGCCAATCCATACCAAGAATCACATCAAAACCATAGAAAGGCAACTCCATAAGATCAACATGAAAGACATGTTCTTGAACAACCAAGGGACACCTTCTATAAAGCTTTCGAGTCATAACAGTTTCACCAAAAGAACTAGTGACACGAACTCCAACATCCAAAGACTCAACAGGCAAACCAAGCAATTCAGCATGCTCACGCAAAATGTATGAATGCGTAGATCCAGAATCAATCAAAGAAAGCAATGACAAGGATTGCAAAGTAAAGGTACCTGCAATCACATCAGCATCATTCCTTCCCTCGCGCTGAGCATACACCCTAGCTTGGCCTCCACCCTCAGGCTGAATAGCCACAACATGAGCTACTCTGCGACCACCTTCCTCTCTCCTCTAGAAATTACCACGGCCGCGCCCACGACCTCTCTGCGGTGCAACAACAGGAGCACGATCTTGGCCACCAGCCAACCTCGGACAATCTCGCCTCAGATGGTCAACAGAACCACAGTTCCAACATCCATTACCAGCTGCCGCAACAGGAGCTTGCACCTCCCTCACAGCACGAGGACAGTCACGCTTCATGTGACCACGCGAACCACAGATCCAACAAGCACTAGGTTCAGCTCTAGCAAAACCACCTCTAGCAGGTGCACCACCACCTCTCTTGGCTGAGGACTGATACTTCTGATCACGTCCCCTCTTGTTCCGTCCACCTCCGGAACTATACTCAGCAGCTCTCTTGCCAGAACTTGCTCCAGCACCTTTCGCAGCTAAACCCAAGTTCATCTCAATGTCCTTGGATCGACTAACCAACACATCAAAATCATTGTACTCAGCAGCCAACATGTAGGTCTTTACTTCCGTCACCAAGCCATAACGGAACCTTTCGCACCTCTCTCGCTCATCAGGTATCAGCTCCGGTGCATACTGACTGAGGCGTACAAACTGCACTTCATACTCAGCCACACTCATGCTCCCTTGGGTAAGAGACATGAATTCACGCTTCTTCTCATCCAGATATCTCACTCCAAGATATCTCCTCTTGAACACATTCTGAAAGAATGTCCAAGTAACATCAGCATCAGCCATCCCAGCTATGGTGGTCGTCCACCACGTATACGCATCGTCCTGCAGCAAGGACACAACACATCCAGACTTTTGCACATCCGTGCAGCTCATCTGACCCAAGATACGCTTGGTACTCTCTAGCCAAGCTTCGAAACTCTCAGCAGACATACCCCTGAACTCAGTCCCACCAAGACTGCGCAGACGCTCCAAAGGTAATCTGACTCCAGCATCTCCCTGATGCCCAGCTCCTTGAGCTCCAGCTACTGCTGCTCGAAAAGCACCCGCAATAGCTTGTACCAGCATAGACATATCTGGCATAGCTTGCCCCTGACCAACCTCTGGTCCAGCAGCTCCAGCACCAGCTGCAGCTTCAGCTCGCTCACCTCCAGCACCACCACCAGGCGGAGGAGGGGGTAACACTGCACTACCCGTATTCTCTTCATTCTCATTCTCATTGGGAGCCGTAGCTCGCACAGTACCTCTTAACTCTCTACGTGGTGCCATACTTTTACCATGCAATTACAATGCAAAATAAAACAAGTCAGGCCCAGCAAGGTAAGCAATCCAAGTATTCAAGCTCAATTTCATTCAAAATAAACATCATTTCATTAGCTTTTGTTTGGCAATGGGTACCCTCAACATGCAACATCACATCATACATCTCAATTGCATCAACATCCCAAGCCACTGAACATGCTTTCAAACAACAAGCATACAAGCCAAACATACTTCAATCATGCATAAATTCATTCCCAATTACCCGCAAACTCAGCTCTGATACCACCAAATGTAACCCCCTTAACCCGGCCTAGACGGTTGACCTGAATTAAGAAAGTCACACGGGGAAAACCAAAGTCAACCCGGAAGTCAACCTTGATTAACGACCCTTTTTTTCTTTTTAATCTTGTCTAGATGCACATTAATCCTAATTGCGATCACACAAACATCATACTCAAAGATCACAAACATCAGAGATCAAACAGGGACCCAATTGAACAAATTACAACTTTAGGGACCAAATTGTAATTTCTGATAATTAGAAGGACTTAACCCAAATTAAAGTTACCAACTTGAAATTAATCAGGTTTCATGCTTCTCTGTGAAATTTCAGCTCAAAAGGACTTCTCAAGCTCATACAATTGAACAAACAAGATTCAGGACCAAAATGTAAACAATTCAAAACATATAACTGCCAATGTCAGCCCCCAACGGTCGATCGTTCCGAAACAGGTAGACCCTGTTCCGAAACACGGGCCATTCCGAAACGGGTTCCGAAACATGGTCTTGGCAGAGACCAAACCGTTTCGAAACGGTGCATACCGTTTCGGACGCCTGGGTTCATGTAAGGCACCCGTTCCGAAACGGTGCACACTGTTCCAAAACGCCTGCACAGATTGCAGCAAACAAGCATACCAAAACATGCAATTGATCATTCAAACATGCTCCAATTGTCACCAAACTTTACCAGCATGCAATTCAACATATATATGACTTATAGGAATCATCAAAACAACAATCTAACATCATATGCAAAAAGCCCCAATTCAATAGGCATGCTTCCTACACAAGCTAGCTATTCAAAACACCAAACTTCCAAAACAAGC
Source organism: Hibiscus tridactylites (assembly GCA_958450335.1). Lineage (NCBI taxonomy): Eukaryota > Viridiplantae > Streptophyta > Magnoliopsida > Malvales > Malvaceae > Hibiscus > Hibiscus tridactylites. The sequence continues at coordinate 34,235,897 of OY288269.1, forward strand.
ATGCAATGATCCAATCCAAAAACCAGCATTCAAAACAACATTCAACATACTTAGGGAGTCTCAAACACCTCCCAAAACATACACATTGGTCCCCCATTGCCAAATCACCCAAAAGCTAAATGTTTAACAAAAACCTTCCATACATTGAGCTTTACTTGTACTTGAACTCTTGCCCCTCTTGCTGCCCTTCAAGATACTCTAATGCTCTGCATTATTGAATTAAGAAAACGAAGAGAGCGTAAGCAAAAGCTTAGTGAGGAAAGCTATTAAAAACCATTCAATAATGCAATTCAAAACATTTACAAAACATGCTTTAAATCAACCTTTGCACATGCTCAAAAGCATACTTAACAAGCAATTTCATGCTTCAACATAAACATTAAAACAAGCATCTCATGCTTCACAATATTCTTAACATGTCATATTGGCTCAAGTGATACATTTCATTTATTAAAACAAGTTCAACAACTTTCCCAAGGACTTTTAAACACCTTGGCCCCAAGGACTTTTAAACACCTTGGCCATGGACTTTTAAACACCATGAATAAGGACCACACAAGGACTTTTAACCACCTTTGTGTCCAATGCTTGAATCACCCCAAGGACTTTTAAACACCTTGGCCCCAAGGACTTTTAAACACCTTGGCCCCATGGACTTTTAAACACCATGGAAAGGATCACCTAAGGACTTTTAACCACCTTAGTGTCCGCAACAAGACTCATCCAAGGACTTTTAACCACCTTGATGATCTTAGGTAACAAGGCTCACTCAAGGACTTTTAACCACCTTAGTGACCTTAATCTTTTCAAAACATCACTTGCCAATATACATCATATTCATCTTTTAATCCACTGTTTTAAAGCATTAAACCAAGCCATTTTCATCATGCATTTCAAAGCATCAAACCACATTATTTCAATGCATAAAAGCAAGGTACTCCTACCTAGAGTTACCTTCAACATATGGCTTACATAATCAGCAAAATCCATGCTAAAACATGCTTTCAAAACAATAATTAAAACATGCAAATCATCATCTTGCATCACAACAAAAATCATGGCCACCACTAGAGAGAAAATCCGAAAACTTACACTTGAGCTTAGCAAAGTTGTTTAGACTTAAACTAAGCTCCCAAAACCTTCAAACCTTGGTTTTAAAAGCTGAAATCCAATTTCCACAAACTCACTCACCGATTTCCACTTTGCTTCAAGCCAAAGCACCAAATCAAGCTTCCGGATCAACCAATCTTGGATCCAAAGATGCTTCCCCTGTTTCAACACATCAAAGCAGAGGATTAATGCATCATCATGCATTAATTGCTTCAATGAAAGCACCTAAACTCGCTGCTCTCATCCAACCTCCATTTTCAGCCACCAAACACAACCGAAAATGCATCCAAACCACTTCTAAACAAAGCCCAGCCATAAACCAGCAAAACCTCACTTCCATTAACATCATATAACATCTAAAAACAACCTATTAACAACCTTATACCTCCAGCAACATCAGATCACCAAGATCACCTCAAAAAACTACCTTGAAACACAAGATAAACTTAGGAAACTCAACCTATCCGGGATTGCATCAATCCAAACTCAATTCCTTATCAATTTAGAGATCATTTAACATCAAAACCACCTCTCAAATCCCAGATTAATCATATCTAACGAAAATCATCAAAAATCATCAAAATCTTGCATAATAAGCCAAGATCCATTTCAACACTTAAAAACCTTTAATTAAACATCAATTAAGGATTGAAAACTTAGGAATTTCAGTAAAGAACTGATAGTTTAGAGGAGAAGGACGTTCTTACCTCCAAACTTGTGTTTCTCCACTTTTTGGAATGAAAACCCTTGATGAATCAAGTAGCAAATGAAGAGGTTTTGAAGATATGTTGATTTGGAATCAAATGAGAGTTGAAAGGAGAGATTTAGGTGAGAAAATCAGAAACAATTCTCTGGAAATGGAGTGTTTGGGTTGAGAGAAAATGAGAGAAAGAAAATTGAGAAGTTAGTTAAGAAATTAGCCAAATGGCTTTTCCCTCCTTTTTGATATACTTTAAAATCAGATTATAACTCAAAATATCTTAGAAAAATCTGGAGAAACCACTTTTGGATTAATAGCTCCTTAAAGATTCAAAGTTCCAACCCTTTATAAAACAACCACCAAACTTGCGAAAATTACATTTTGGTCACTAGCCAAAATGTCACACTTCCAAAACTCATTTTCCAAAATTGATTTCACAGTTCACTTAATTATATTAAAAGATGATTTTAGAATATTTTTCCATATTTTTAATGCAACCCGAACTAGGCTTTCCTAATTTAACCTCTTTAGATTCGAACAGCACTTTGACCAACCGGTCAACGCCCACAACTCCTAAGCCCAAAACCGGGGCGTTACACGATAATGTTTTATAATTATAACATTGTTCATGAATTGTTTAATAATTGAAAATTTATTGCACTAATCACTGAATCGCTCATCGGGTGCACCTTCCGACTTGGTTCTCGACCAGGCCGGGAAGGGGGTGTTACAATGTTATTTTGGAAATAATTCTTCTTGGGCTAAACTAGGTCATACTTTTATGGTTATGAGTTGGGCTTGAGGCCCGTATGTGACATATGGGTTTAGGGTGTTACATTTAGTGGTATCAAAGCCTAGGTTTAGCCGGTTCTAGGAAAACCCCTGGGTGGTTAGGACTGGTAAATAGGCATCTAGTGAATATGAGCCCTTGAGTCTAAGTTTGTACTCTTCCAAGACTGAAATCTTGATGGTGCATCCATTATTCTTGTTAGTCGTTGGTTGCGACATTAAAATGGATACAATCGTGGGCTTGAGGACCGAGATAAGAGTTGAACTTCTTAAGATAATGATTCTAGGAGTGAGATTTTCCTAGACATTAAGGATTGGACTTCCCAAAAGATGCCGGAGTTTATGATGTGTTCTCATCCCGTCACTTGGATAGTACTCTTAGTCGTGTGGCACGAGCTACCTTGAAGCCTTTAGTTATGTCGTGAGAAACTCCGACAGAATGACTTAATTGGTATTGATTGAACAACCTTTATGGTATGGGTTATGATGGACCACTTTTGACCAACTACTAGTTGTGCGACAATTAGAAGACCCTTCGTCAGCTGTGAAGGAGTCATGATGATACAATATCGTGTGATTGTGTGTATTTCAGTCAACGAATGTTGATTCTATACTATTGTGAGGTACTTGATTGCTGTGAGATTTCAAGTACATTTGCAGTAAGTTGGATGCTTTGAGATTTTTGGTAATGTATACTTGTTGTCAATTGATTGTGATGATAGCTTGGAAGACATCACCACCTGTCTGAAGGTCACTACTCGGAATTGGTGGATTTGGGGACCCATCATTCATATGTTCATAGTGAGATCAATTAAGAGTGAAGTATTCCAGTTGAAGACTTAGTGTTTGAGGTGCGAATGACAAGCCTCTAGAATTTAATGTGATTGTAAGAATGTTTATTGGGGTTGCTCGATTTAGGCTTGAGGTTAGATGTTCTTGAAGGAATCGATAGAGTTGTCTTTTTGAAATTTCGATATGATTTTGTACATTTGTTGATTATTCGATCACAACGGTAGTTTGAGATGTTGGGCTTAATGCTGATGCAAATGATGATGCAACGAGACTCAATTTAACTCTTAGGTGGAACATGTAACAAATGATGATGCAACTAGACTTGATTTAGTTCTAGAATAGACTAACTCTACTTCTGATACCAATAAATGTAACACCCTAACCCGGTCTAGGGAATAAATCGGCTTAGAATGTCTTACTAAACAAACATACGAACATTCATGGAAAGCTTAGAACAAATCAGCTAAACCAGCCTTCAAAAGTTAGAGTAATTTAAAACCTTTTTAGTATCTTTTAGAGATCTAACATCAAATTCCAAACATGTATAATCATGTATTTACATACTATAGATATTACATATTCTTAGTCTTAACTCGATTATTGGCTTGCATATCTTAAATCGTTTAAGGACTTATCGATCTAAGATTGAGATCATTCAAACTGACAGTAAAACACCGTTTAATAATTTCTAAACTTTCATTTTGTAAGTAATTATTTAGACATATTACCTGACTTAGCTTAAACTATCGAGAAGCTTAACATGATATCTAAAAAGGTAGCAACCATCTTCAATTTCTAAGATCCAATTATTTTGATACTTAAACCAATCCTAACCAACCACAATAATTCATCAATTTATCACCCTTTAAGCTTTTCAAGAAATCATGCTAAAGGTTACCAATGTAACAATAGTATACATGTGACCACCACTAGATGATGTTAATGTTTGAGCACATCCAACATTTGCATTTAAACTAAATGATTAACTTGGTCACCTGTCCATGTTCATAAAACATTAATTAGCAATTTTTAAAAGTCCATAATAGACTCATATACAATATCAAGATTAAGATAAGCTATCTACAAACACTTATATACCTACCAAAACATGAACTATGAACTAGAATTCATTCTACCATCAAATCTAGCATATCTTAGTTAAAGAATAGCCATTCGAACATTAATCTAATGAAACTTGTTGGCATGTTACATGACTAATTAAGGATTGGTAACTTTAAAATTCTGAAAAGTCCCTATATTTTCTGGAAATGACAAATTAGTCCTTAAAAGTTAAATGTATACAATTGAACCCCCTAATCGAATTCTGATTGTTTTGCCATTTTCGCCTAATCGCTTTGCTGAACGTATAGGACAATAATGTGCATCTAGAGAAGATAAAATAAAAAGGGTCGTTAGTCGAGGATGAATTTAACAAGTTGACTTTAGTTTTCCCCGTGTAATCTTCTTAGTTCGAGTCAGGCGTCTAGGCCGGGCTAAGGGGGTTACATTATGAGAATAATTCTATGATATTGCTTATGCTTCATATATGCGGTCATTTATGTGTAATTAAGTTGCCAATATGTTAAGATATGTGTTGGGATGGTTTTGGAGGGCATAAAGTGACTTAAACAAGCTTTTTAGAACATTGCACGCTCATGTGTTTCGAAACACCCTTGCCTATTTCGAAACGGTGGCCTGAAATGGCCTTGGTGTTTCGGAACAGTGAGGCCTGTTTCGGAACATTTTGCCACTAAGAACCATCATATCGAAACGTGTCTTGAGGGGTCTCGGAACGAACCCGCGTATCGGAACGATCAGCTGTGTTCCGAAACAGCTATTCCGATATGGGGCATTCTGTTCCGAAATGTTTGACCGTTGAACCTGTTTTTGAATTGCTCTTAGTTTCTGTTTCTTACGTTTTAGTCCCTGTTTGCCTTCTATGCAATTGGATGAGTTCTAAATGTCATTTTGAGCTAAGATTTTAGTAAGAAGCATGTAATGAACCTAATTAAAGGTTGGTAACTTGAACTTGGGAAAAGTCCTTATAACTTTCTAGATTTACAAAATGGTCCCTAAATCTTAATCGGCTTTAATTAATTGACGATTGTGTTGATGTTTCATCCGCTGCTTCTGTACGTACACATAGGAACCAAAGTTGCATCTAGACAAGATAGAAAATAAGGGTCGTTTATTGTGGTAAACTTTCCATGTTTACTTTAATATTCCCCATATGATCCGTTAGGTTCGGTCTATCGGCCAGGCCGGGTCGAGGAGGTTACAGTTATGCTTGGGGGAAATTGGGATACCCATTGACTTATTACTATAGTTAAAGTGTTTTAAATTGAATTGTAACGCCCCGGTTTTGGGCTTAGGAGTTTTGGGCGTTGACCGGTTGGTGAAAGTGCTGTTCGAATCTTAAGAGGTTAAATTAGGAAAGCCTAGTTCGGGTTGCATTAAAAATATGGAAAAATGTTCTAAAATCATCTTTTAATATAATTAAGTGAACTGTGAAATCAATTTTGGAAAATGAGTTTTGGAAGTGTGACATTTTGGCTAGTGACCAAAATGTAATTTTCGCAAGTTTGGTGGCTGTTTTATAAAGGGTTGGAACTTTGAATCTTTAAGGAGCTATTAATCCAAAATTGATTTCTCCAGATTTTTTTAAGATATTTTGAGTTATAATTCTGGTTTTAAAGATAACAAAAAGGAGGGAAAAACTCATTTGGCAATTTTCTCAACTAACTTCCCATTTTCTTTCTCTCATTTTCTCTCAACCCAAACACTACATTTCCAGAGATTTGTTTCTGATTTTCTCACCTAAATTCCTCCTTTCAACTCTCATTTGATTCCAAATCAACATATCTTCAAAACCTCTTCAATTGCTACAAGTTTCAACAAGCATTTTGATTGCAAAAAGTGGAGAAACACAAGTTTGGAGGTAAGAACGTCCTTCTCCTCTAAACTATCAGTTCTTTACTGAAATTCCTAAGTTTTCAATCCTTAATTGATGTTTAATTAAAGGCTTTTAAGTTGATTTATGGATCTTGGCTTATTATGCAAGATCTTGATGATTATTGGTGATTTTCGTTAGATCTGAGTAATCTGTGATTTAAGAGGTGTTTTTGATGTTAAATGATCTCTAAAATGATGTGGAATTGAGTCTTGATTGATGCAATCCCGGATAGGTTGAGTTTCCTAAGTTTAGCTTGTGTTTTAAGGTAGTTTTTGAGGTGATCTTGGTGATCTGTTGTTGCTGGAGGTATAAGGTTGTTAATAGGTTGTTTTTAGATGTTTTATGATGTTAATGGAAGTGAGGTTGTGCTGGTTTATGGCTGGGCTTTGTTTAGAAGTGGTTTGGATGCATTTTCGGTTGTGTTTGGTGGCCGAAAATGGAGGTTGGATGAGAGCAGCGAGTTTAGGTGCTTTCATTGAAGCAATTAATGCATGATGATGCATTAATCCTCTGCTTTGATGTGTTGAAACAGGGGAGGCATCTTTGGATCCAAGATTGGTTGATCCGGAAGCTTGATTTGGTGCTTTGGCTTGAAGCAAAGTGGAAATTGGTGAGTGAGTGAATTTGTGGAAATTGGATTTTCAGCTTTAAAACCAAGGTTTGAAGGTTTTGGGAGCTTAGTTTAAGTCTAAACAACTTTTCTAAGCTCAAGTGTAAGTTTTCGGATTTTCTCTCTAGTGGTGGCCATGACTTTGATGTGTTGCAAAATGATGATTTGCATGTTTTTAATTACTGTTTTGAAAGCATGTTTTAGCATGGATTTTGCTGATGATATAAGCCATATGTTGAAGGTAACTCTAGGTAGGAGTACCTTGCTTTTATACATTGAGATAATGTGGTTTGATGCTTTGAAATGCATGATGAAAATGGCTTGGTTTAATGCTTTAAAACAGTGGATTAAATGATGAATATGATGTATATTGGCAAGTGATGTTTTGATAAGATTAAGGTCACTAAGGTGGTTAAAAGTCCTTGAGTGAGCCTTGTTACTTAAGATCATCAAGGTGGTTAAAAGTCCTTGGATGAGTCTTGTTGCGGACACTGAGGTGGTTAAAAGTCCTTAGGTGATCCTTCCATGGTGTTTAAAAGTCCATGGGCCAAGGTGTTTAAAAGTCCTTGGGGCCAAGGTGTTTAAAAGTCCTTGGGGTGATTCAAGCATTAGACACAAAGGTGGTTAAAAGTCCTTGTGTGGTCCTTATTCATGGTGTTTAAAATTCCATGGCCAAGGTGTTTAAAAGTCCTTGGGGCCAAGGTGTTTAAAAGTCCTTGGGAAAGTTGTTGAACTTGTTTTAAGAAATGAAATGTATCACTTGAGCCAATATGACATGTTAAGTATATTAAGAAGCATGAGATGCTTGTTTTAATGTTTATGTTGAAGCATGGGATTGCTTGTTTAAAGTATGCTTTTGAGCATGTGCAAAGATTGATTTTAAGCATGATTTATAAATGGTTTTAATTGCATTATTGAATTGTTTTAAATGAGCATGCCTCACTAAGCTTTTGCTTACGCTCTCTACGTTTTCTTAATTCAATAATGCAGAGCATTAGAGTACCTTGAGGGGCAGCAAGAAAGGGCAGGCAATCAAGTTCAAGTGAAGCTCAAAGTATGGAAGGTTTTGTTAAACATTTAGCTTTTGTGTGATTTGGCAATGGGGGACCAATGTGTATGTTTTGGGAGGTGTTTGAGACTCCCTAAGTATGTTGAATGTTGTTGAGATTGCTGGTTTTTGAATTGGAACCTTATATGCTTGTTTTGGAAGTTTGGTGTTTGAATAGCTAGCTTGTGTAGGAAGCATGCCTATAGAATTGGGGCTTTTTGCATATGATGTTAGATTGATGTTGTGATGGTGCCTATAAGTCTTAAATATGTTTAATTGCATGCTGGTAAAGTTTGGTGACAATTGGAGCATGTTTGAATGATCAATTGCATGATTTGGTATGCTTGTTTGCTGCAATCTGTGCAGGCGTTTCGGAACAGTATGCACCGTTTCGGAACGGGTGCCTTACACGAACCCAGGCGTCCGAAACGGTGTGCACCGTTTCGAAACGGTTTGGTCTCTGCCAAGGCCGTGTTTCGGAACGGTGTCGATCGGTTTCGGAACGGCCCGTGTTTCGGAACGGGGTTGATTGGTTTCGGAACGGCCGACCGTTATGGGCTGACATTGGCAGTTATATGTTTTGAATTGTTTACGTTTTGGTCCTGAATCTTGTATGTTCAATTGCTTGAGCTTGGAAGGTCCTTTTGAGCTGAAATTTCACAGAGAAGCCTGAAACCTGATTAATTTCAAGATGGTAACTTTAATTTGGCTTAAGTCCTTTTAATTATCAGAAATTGCAATTTGGTCCCTAAAGTTGTATTTCGTTCAATTGGGTCCCTGTTTGATCTCTGATGTTTGTGATCTTTGAGTATGATGTTTGTGTGATCACAATTAGGATTAATGTGCATCTAGACAAGTTTAAAAAGAAAAAAAAGGGTCGTTAATCAAGGTTGACTTTCGGGTTGACTTTGGTTTTCCCCGTGTGACTTTCTTAATTCGGGTCAACCGTCTAGGCCGGGTTAAGGGGGTTACATTTGGTGGTATCAGAGCTGAGTTTGCGAGTAATTGGGAATGAATGTATGCATGATTGAATTATGTTTGTCTTGTATGCTTGTTGTTTGAAAGCATGATCAGTGGCTTGTGATGTTGATGCAATTGAGATGTATGCTATGATGTTGCATGTTGAGGGTACCCATTGCCAAACAAAAGCTAATGAAATGAAATTGATTTTGAATGAAATTGAGCTTGAATACTTGGATTGCTTACCTTGCTGGGCCTGACTTGTTTTATTTTGCATTGTGATTGCATGGTAAAAGTATGGCACCACGTAGAGAGTTAAGGGGTAGTGTGCGAGCTAAGGCTCCTAACGAGAATGAGAATGAAGAGAATACGGGTAGTGCTGTGTTACCCCCTCCTCCGCCTGGTGGTGGTGCTGGAGGTGAGCGAGCTGAAGCTGCAGCTGGTGCTGGAGCTGCTGGACCAGAGGTTGGTCAGGGGCAAGCTATGCCTGATATGTCTATGCTGGTACAAGCTATTGCGGGTGCTTTTCGAGCAGCAGTAGCTGGAGCTCAAGGAGCTGGGCATCAGGGAGATGCTGGTGTCAGACTACCTTTGGAGCGTCTACGCAGTCTTGGAGGGACTGAGTTCAGAGGTATGTCTGCTGAGAGTTCGGAAGTTTGGCTAGAGAGTACCAAGCGTATCTTGGGTCAGATGAGCTGCACGGATGTGCAAAAGTTGGGCTGTGTTGTGTCCTTGCTGCAGGACGATGCATATACGTGGTGGACGACCACCATAGCTGGGATGGCTGAAGCTGATGTTTCTTGGACATTCTTTCAGAATGCGTTCAAGAGGAGATATCTAGGAGTGAGATATCTGGATGAGAAAAAGCGTGAATTCATGTCTCTTACCCAAGGGAGCATGAGTGTGGCTGAGTATGAAGTGCAGTTTGTACGCCTCAGTCAGTATGCACCGGAGCTGATACCTGATGAGCGAGAGAGGTGCGAAAGGTTCCGTTATGGCTTGGTGACGGAAGTTAAGACCTACATGTTGGCTGCTGAGTACAATGATTTCGATGTGTTGGTTAGTCGATCCAAGGACATTGAGATGAAGTTGGGTTTAGCTGCGAAAGGTGCTGGAGCAAGTTCTGGCAAGAGAGCTGCTGAGTATAGTTCCGGAGGTGGACGGAACAAGAGGGGACGTGATCAGAAGTATCAGTCCTCAGCCAAGAGAGGTGGTGGTGCACCTGCTAGGGGTGGTTATGCTAGAGCTGAACCAAGTGCTTGCTGGATCTGTGGTTCGCGTGGTCACATGAAGCGTGACTGTCCTCGTGCTGTGAGGGAGGTGCAAGCTCCTGTTGCGGCAGCTGGGAATGGATGTTGGAACTGTGGTTCTGTTGACCATTTGAGGCGAGATTGTCCGAGGTTGGCTGGTGGCCAAGATCGTGCTCCTATTGTAGCTGCACAGCAGAGAGGTCGTGGGCGTGGCCGTGGTAATTTCCAGAGGAGAGAGGAAGGTGGCCACGGAGTAGCTCATGTTGTGGCTATTCAGCCTGAGGGTGGTGGCCAAGCGAGGGTGTATGCTCAGCGCGAGGGAAGGGATGATGCTGATGTGATTGCAGGTACCTTTACTTTGCAATCCTTGTCATTGCTTTCTTTGATTGATTCTGGATCTACGCATTCATACATTTTGCGTGAGCATGCTGAATTGCTTGGTTTGCCTGTTGAGTCTTTGGATGTTGGTGTTCGTGTCACTAGTTCTTTTGGTGAAACTGTTGTGACTCGAAAGCTTTATAGAAGGTGTCCCTTGGTTGTTCAAGAACATGTCTTTCATGTTGATCTTATGGAGTTGCCTTTCTATGGTTTTGATGTGATCCTTGGTATGGATTGGCTTGCTGAGCATCGTGCTGTTGTGGATTGTGAGAATAAGCGGGTTTCGCTTAAGCTTGCGGATGATTATGAAGTTGTTGTAGTTGGCGAGAATGTGAAGTTTCTTGCTAATGTGGTGTCTACCTTGGAGGCGAGTAGGATGCTGAGGCAAGGTTGCGAAGATTATCTAGCTTTTGTGATGAATCCTAGCTCTAAGGAGTTGAGGGTGCAAGATATCAAGGTTGTGAAGGAGTTTCCTGGTGTTTTTCCTGAAGAGTTGCCTGGTTTACCTCCTAATCGCGAGGTGGAGTTTGGAATTGAGCTGTATGAGAATACAACTCCTGTGTCCATTACTCCCTATAGAATGGCACCTAAGGAGCTGAAGGAGCTGAAGACGCAGTTGCAAGAGCTGCTAGATCGTGGTTTCATCCGGCCGAGTGTGTCGCCTTGGGGTGCTCCTGTCTTGTTTGTGAAGAAGAAAGATGGCACTATGAGGATGTGCATTGATTACCGTCAGCTGAACAAGTTGACTATCAAGAATCGGTATCCTTTGCCGAGGATTGATGATCTCTTTGATCAATTTCGGGGAGCTGCTGTGTTCTCTAAGATTGACTTGAGGTCAGGGTATTATCAGTTGAAGGTGAAGGATGTGGATGTGCCTAAGACAGCTTTCAGGACAAGGTATGGGCATTATGAGTTCCTTGTGATGCCGTTTGGTTTGACAAATGCTCCTGCTGCTTTCATGGACATGATGAATCGTGTTTTTCGTGAATACCTGGACAAGTTCGTTGTGGAGTTCATTGATGATATCCTCGTGTACTCGCGTACTGAGGAGGAGCACGAAGAGCATTTGAGGGTTGTGCTGCAAGCTTTGTTGGAGAATCAGCTTTATGCTAAGTTGAGCAAGTGTGAGTTTTGGCTTAGGGAGGTGGTGTTTCTTGGACATGTGGTCTCAGCTGAGGGGATTCGTGTTGATCCTCAGAAGATTGAAGCGGTGATGAACTGGAAAGTTCCTAAGTCTGTTCATGAGGTCCGTAGTTTCCTTGGTTTGGCGGGATACTACCGGAGGTTTGTGGATGGTTTTTCTAAGATAGCTGCTCCTTTGACGAAGCTGTTGCAAAAGGATGTTAAGTATGAGTGGACGGAAGCGAGACAGCAGGCTTTTGAGAAGCTGAAGGCGGCTTTGGCGCAAGCTCCTATCTTGATTCAGCCTGAATCAGGGAAAGAGTTTGTGGTCTATAGTGATGCATCCTATGTTGGTTTGGGGTGTGTGCTGATGCAAGAGGGTAAGGTTGTGGCTTATGCGTCGCGGCAGTTGAAGGTGCATGAGCGCAATTATCCTACGCATGATATTGAGCTGGCTGCAGTGGTTTTTGCTCTGAAGATCTGGAGACATTATCTGTATGGTGAGAAGTGTACTGTGTACACGGATCACAAGAGTTTGAGGTATCTGATGTCTCAGAAGGAGTTGAATCTTAGGCAGCGACGTTGGTTGGAGTTGCTCAAGGATTATGATCTGACGATTGAGTATCATCCTGGTAAAGCTAATGTTGTTGCGGATGCTTTGAGTAGGAAGGTAGCTGTTGAGCTGAGGGCGATGTTTGCTAGCTTGAGCATATCACGAGATGGTGGTCTTGTTGCTGAGTTGCAAGTGAAACCATCTTTGGTTCAGTTGATCAAGGAAAAGCAGTTGCTGGATGATTCCTTGGTATCTCATGTTCAGGATATCGCGGAGGGTAGACCTTCGGATTTCTGCTTTAATGAGGATGGTGTGTTGTGTTATGGTAGTCGGATAGTAGTGCCTGCTGATGTTGAGTTGAGGCGTGCTATTCTGACTGAAGGTCATAGTAGTCCTTTTGCTATGCACCCTGGTAGTACTAAGATGTATCGTGATCTTCGTGATGAGTACTACTGGGTAGGTTTGAAGAAGGATGTTGCAGAGTTTGTGAGCAAGTGTTTGGTGTGTCAGGGAGTTAAGGCTGAACATCAGGTTCCTTCTGGTTTGTTGCAACCGTTGAAAATCCCTGAATGGAAGTGGGAGAGGGTTACCATGGATTTTGTATCTGGTTTGCCTTTGTCTCCATCAAAGAAGAATTCTGTTTGGGTGATTGTGGATCGCTTGACGAAGTGTGCGCATTTCTTGCCTGTGCATACTACGTTCTCTTTGGATAAGCTGGCAGAGCTGTACATTGCTGAGATAGTGAGGTTGCATGGTGGGCCTAAGTCGATTGTGTCGGATAGGGATCCGAGGTTCACATCGCGTTTCTGGCAGTGTTTGCATCAAGCTCTGGGTACAAGGTTGCATTTCAGTACATCCTATCATCCTCAGTCGGATGGTCAGTCTGAGAGGGTTATTCAGATTTTGGAGGATATGTTGAGATGCTGTGTGATTGAGTTCCAAGGTTCTTGGGAGAAGCATCTGCCTTTGGTTGAGTTCGCTTATAACAATAGTTATCAGGCGAGTATACAGATGGCACCTTATGAGGCTCTGTATGGGAGGAAGTGCAGGACTCCTCTTTGTTGGGCTGAAACTGGTCAAAAGTTGGTTTCGATGCCTGCTTTGTTGAAAGGGACCACCGAGAAGGTGAAGCTCATTTGTGAGAGGTTGAAGGCTGCCTCTGATCGGCAAAAGTCTTACGCGGATTTGAAGCGTAAGGAGATAGAGTATGCGGTGGGTGACCGTGTGTTCTTGAAGGTTTCGCCTTGGAAGAAGGTGATGAGGTTTGGCCGGAAGGGTAAGTTGAGCCCTCGGTACATTGGACCATATGAGGTGGTTGAGCGAGTGGGTCCTGTTGCATATCGGTTGAGGTTACCTCAGGAGTTGGAGAAGATTCATGATGTGTTCCATGTTTCTATGCTCCGGAAGTATAGATCTGATCCTTCGCATGTGATGCCTGTGGAGGAAGTGGTTTTGAATCCGGATTTGACCTATGATGAGGAACCGGTGAAGGTTCTGGATTCGGATTGCAAGGTTCTTCGTGGCAAGACCATTGAGTTGGTGAAGGTGCTGTGGAAGCATCGAGGTGTTGAGGAAGCCACGTGGGAGCGGAAGGAAGACATGCTGAAGCAGTTTTCTTATCTCTTTCCTTCAGGTAAATTTCGAGGACGAAATTTCTTAAGGGGGGGAGAGTTGTAACGCCCCGGTTTTGGGCTTAGGAGTTTTGGGCGTTGACCGGTTGGTCAAAGTGCTGTTCGAATCTTAAGAGGTTAAATTAGGAAAGCCTAGTTCGGGTTGCATTAAAAATATGGAAAAATGTTCTAAAATCATCTTTTAATATAATTAAGTGAACTGTGAAATCAATTTTGGAAAATGAGTTTTGGAAGTGTGACATTTTGGCTAGTGACCAAAATGTAATTTTCGCAAGTTTGGTGGTTGTTTTATAAAGGGTTGGAACTTTGAATCTTTAAGGAGCTATTAATCAAAAAGTGATTTCTCCAGATTTTTCTAAGATATTTTGAGTTATAATTCTGGTTTTAAAGATAACAAAAAGGAGGGAAAAACTCATTTGGCAATTTTCTCAACTAACTTCCCATTTTCTTTCTCTCATTTTCTCTCAACCCAAACACTACATTTCCAGAGATTTGTTTCTGATTTTCTCACCTAAATTCCTCCTTTTAACTCTCATTTGATTCCAAATCAACATATCTTCAAAACCTCTTCAATTGCTACAAGTTTCAACAAGCATTTTGATTGCAAAAAGTGGAGAAACACAAGTTTGGAGGTAAGAACGTCCTTCTCCTCTAAACTATCAGTTCTTTACTGAAATTCCTAAGTTTTCAATCCTTAATTGATGTTTAATTAAAGGCTTTTAAGTTGATTTATGGATCTTGGCTTATTATGCAAGATCTTGATGATTTTTGGTGATTTTCGTTAGATCTGAGTAATCTGTGATTTAAGAGGTGTTTTTGATGTTAAATGATCTCTAAAATGATGTGGAATTGAGTCTTGATTGATGCAATCCCGGATAGGTTGAGTTTCCTAAGTTTAGCTTGTGTTTTAAGGTAGTTTTTGAGGTGATCTTGGTGATCTGTTGTTGCTGGAGGTATAAGGTTGTTAATAGGTTGTTTTTAGATGTTTTATGATGTTAATGGAAGTGAGGTTGTGCTGGTTTATGGCTGGGCTTTGTTTAGAAGTGGTTTGGAGGCATTTTCGGTTGTGTTTGGTGGCCGAAAATGGAGGTTGGATGAGAGCAGCGAGTTTAGGTGCTTTCATTGAAGCAATTAATGCATGATGATGCATTAATCCTCTGCTTTGATGTGTTGAAACAGGGGAGGCATCTTTGGATCCAAGATTGGTTGATTCGGAAGCTTGATTTGGTGCTTTGGCTTAAAGCAAAGTGGAAATTGGTGAGTGAGTGCATTTGTGGAAATTGGATTTTCAGCTTTAAAACCAAGGTTTGAAGGTTTTGGGAGCTTAGTTTAAGTCTAAACAACTTTTCTAAGCTCAAGTGTAAGTTTTCGGATTTTCTCTCTAGTGGTGGCCATGACTTTGATGTGTTGCAAAATGATGATTTGCATGTTTTTAATTACTGTTTTGAAAGCATGTTTTAGCATGGATTTTGCTGATGATATAAGCCATATGTTGAAGGTAACTCTAGGTAGGAGTACCTTGCTTTTATACATTGAGATAATGTGGTTTGATGCTTTGAAATGCATGATGAAAATGGCTTGGTTTAATGCTTTAAAACAGTGGATTAAATGATGAATATGATGTATATTGGCAAGTGATGTTTTGAAAAGATTAAGGTCACTAAGGTGGTTAAAAGTCCTTGAGTGAGCCTTGTTACTTAAGATCATCAAGGTGGTTAAAAGTCCTTGGATGAGTCTTGTTGCGGACACTAAGGTGGTTAAAAGTCCTTAGGTGATCCTTCCATGGTGTTTAAAACTCCATGGGCCAAGATGTTTAAAAGTCCTTGGGGCCAAGCTGTTTAAAAGTCCTTGGGGTGATTCAAGCATTGGACACAAAGGTGGTTAAAAGTCCTTGTGTGGTCCTTATTCATGGTGTTTAAAATTCCATGGCCAAGGTGTTTAAAAGTCCTTGGGGCCAAGGTGTTTAAATGTCCTTGGGAAAGTTGTTGAACTTGTTTTAAGAAATGAAATGTATCACTTGAGCCAATATGACACGTTAAGTATATTAAGAAGCATGAGATGCTTGTTTTAATGTTTATGTTGAAGCATGGGATTGCTTGTTTAAAGTATGCTTTTGAGCATGTGCAAAGATTGATTTTAAGCATGATTTATAAATGGTTTTAATTGCATTATTGAATTGTTTTAAATGAGCATGCCTCACTAAGCTTTTGCTTACGCTCTCTACGTTTTCTTAATTCAATAATGCAGAGCATTAGAGTACCTTGAGGGGCAGCAAGAAAGGGCAGGCAATCAAGTTCAAGTGAAGCTCAAAGTATGGAAGGTTTTGTTAAACATTTAGCTTTTGTGTGATTTGGCAATGGGGGACCAATGTGTATGTTTTGGGAGGTGTTTGAGACTCCCTAAGTATGTTGAATGTTGTTGAGATTGCTGGTTTTTGAATTGGAACCTTATATGCTTGTTTTGGAAGTTTGGTGTTTGAATAGCTAGCTTGTGTAGGAAGCATGTCTATAGAATTGGGGCTTTTTGCATATGATGTTAGATTGATGTTGTGATGGTGCCTATAAGTCTTAAATATGTTTAATTGCATGCTGGTAAAGTTTGGTGACAATTGGAGCATGTTTGAATGATCAATTGCATGATTTGGTATGCTTGTTTGCTGCAATCTGTGCAGGCGTTTCAGAACAGTATGCACCGTTTCGGAACGGGTGCCTTACACGAACCCAGGCGTCCGAAACGGTGTGCACCGTTTCGAAACGGTTTGGTCTCTGCCAAGGCCGTGTTTCGGAACGGTGTCGATCGGTTTCGGAACGGCCCGTGTTTCGGAACGGGGTTGATTGGTTTCGGAACGGCCGACCGTTATGGGCTGACATTGGCAGTTATATGTTTTGAATTGTTTACGTTTTGGTCCTGAATCTTGTATGTTCAATTGCTTGAGCTTGGAAGGTCCTTTTGAGCTGAAATTTCACAGAGAAGCCTGAAACCTGATTAATTTCAAGATGGTAACTTTAATTTGGGTTAAGTCCTTTTAATTATCAGAAATTACAATTTGGTCCCTAAAGTTGTTTTTCGTTCAATTGGGTCCCTGTTTGATCTATGATGTTTGTGATCTTTGAGTATGATGTTTGTGTGATCACAATTAGGATTAATGTGCATCTAGACAAGTTTTAAAAGAAAAAAAAGGGTCGTTAATCAAGGTTGACTTTCGGGTTGACTTTGGTTTTCCCCGTGTGACTTTCTTAATTCGGGTCAACCGTCTAGGCCGGGTTAAGGTGGTTACATGAATTGAAAGTCTTGGATCTTTGCTTGAAGCTGACCTAATTTCTTAGTTTTGTTTTATTATCATGCCTTAATTATAATAGCACAATGGGACCATGGAGAGAGTTACGTTCGGGAACAATTGCTGCTGCTGGAGAGAAGGGAAATTAGAAAAACGAGGTTCTTCCTGGTGGGAATTTACTTCCTCCACCGCCTCCACTCAGGGGTGAGGAGCAAGGATAGCGTGGACAAGCTGGGCTTGTGTTGGGTGATTTGACGCCTCTAGTTTAGGAGATGACTGAAGCATTCCAGGCTGCTGTTGTCGGAGTGCAAGCACAAGCACCTGTTGCTGGGCAATTGGGATTGTCGTTAGAACGCTTGCGTATTTTGTGTGGAATTGAGTATCGTGGTTTGTCGCCCGAGGCATATGAGGCTTGGATGGCCAGCACGATCCAGATTTTGGATCAAATAGGGTGCAATGATGCACGTAAGCTGGAATGGTCTATTTCGTTGTTACAAGGTGATGCTTACAATTGGTGGATGACTGTAACTGCGGCTTTGGAGCCCAATGAGGTGGATTGGGAGTTCTTCCAAGCTTCCTTTCAGAAGAAGTATCTAGGAGTTAGATACTTAGATGATAAGAAACATGAGTTTATGTCCTTGGCTCAGGGTAGCATGTTGGTGGCTGAGTATAAAGTTCATTTTGTCCGTTTGAGCCTGTATGTTCCTAAGTCGGTGCCGAATGATAGGCATCGTTGTGACCACTTTCGTTATGGATTGGTGCTAGAGGTGAAGACTTTTATGTTGGCCTCTGATTATACAGATTTTGATGTGTTGGTGGCACGAGCCAAGGATATCGAGCAGAGTCTGGGTTTGAATTCCCGTGTGGATGGTTCTATCTCGGGTAAGAGAGCTTTAGATTTTGGTCCTGGAGGTGGATAGAATAGAAGGCAACATGATAAGAGGCATCGCATGGATACGAAGCGAGGCAGATGAATGCCTAGTCGAGGAGCTTATGGTCAGGGTGCTCAGGCTAGATCGACTTTTAATTCTTGTTGGGTATGTGGTTCACGTGAGCATATGAGGTGAGATTGTCCTCAGTTGGCCCGTGAGGCGCAGACTCCTACAGCTGTGGCGGCCAATGCCTATTGGAGTTGTAATTTGGCTGACCATTTGAGACGTTATTGTTCGTTGTTGGCTGGATGTGGTCAGGTTAGAACACTAGTGGTTGCACCACATCGAGGCCGTGGGCGTGGTCATGATAACTTCTATCGTAGGGAGGATGGTCAGAGAGCAGCATCACATGTGGTGGTTGTTCAACGTAAGGGTGGTGATCCTGCGAGGGTGTACGCACATCGCGAGGAACAAAATGACACCGATATGATTGCAGGTACTTTGACTTTGCAATCCTTGTCATTGTTATCTTTGATTGATTCTGGTTCTACGCATTCTTATATCTTGAGTGAGCATACACATTTTCTTGATATCTTTGTTGAGATGTTTGATGTGGGAATGTAAGTAACTAGTTCCTTTGGTGAAACTATTGTTACGAGAAGGCTGTATAGGAATGGTGAGCTTGAAATGGTCATGAGGTTTCGAAATAGGGAAGGGTGCATCGAAACAGGCTCGGTTAAGTTGTCAACTGGAATTTTGTGTTTCGATACCTCTTGGAGACCATATCGAAATAGGCTCTTGTTCCGAAACACCTAGAGTTGTTCGAAACAGTGTGTATCGATTTAGGGCTAAGTGTATCCATACAGAAGCTATTAAGTTAGTTAATCATATTCTTTTAAAGTTTTGTTCCTTTTGTTTCAGTCCTTGAATGTAGGTAATGCAATTGAATGAGCCTGGATGATCATTTTGAACTAATATTTGACATAATTGCTTGTAACATGGCTAATTAAAGGATAGTAACTTAAAAATTTTAAGATGTCCTTGTATTTTGATAAAATTACAAATTGGTCCCTACCACATGTTTGTAATCAATTGAATGCCAAATCGATGTTTGTTTGAGTTGATGTTTCTTCCGCTGCGAGTCTAAACACTTAGGGTAACAATGTGCATCTAGACAAGATAAAAAGAAAAATAAAATAGGGTCGTTTATTGAGGTAAACTTCCCGATTTACTTCAACATTCCTCCTGTAACCCGTTCGGTTCGATCATGCGTCTAGGCCGGGTCGGGGGGGTTACATTTGGTGGTATCAGAGCCAGATTACAAAAGACTGGGATATTGGTAAGTTGATAGGACATAATTGCAAATTGTATGATTATGTTGCTTTGAAGGGTGATTGTTATAGACATGTTGATGTAGATTGAATATTGTTGATGCTATGCACGATGGTTGTGATATATGTGTTAACTGTTATATTTTGTTGATGTGAGTTGTATCTTGTTGATTGTTGTGCATGATGTCTGTGATATGTATGTTGTTTGTCGTATGCTATGCTTGGGAAAAATCGGGATATCCATTGGCTTATTGCTATAGTTGAAATGTTTTAAATTGAATTGGAAGTCTTGGATCCTTGCTTGAAGCTGGCCTGATTATTTGTTTTGTTTTATTATCATGCCTTAGTTAGAATAGCACAATGGGACTGAGGAGAGAGTTGCGATCTAGTACGATTGCTGTTGTCGTAGGGCAGGGAAATTAGGAGAACGAGGTACCTCATGGTGGGAATCTACCTCCTCCACTGCCTCTACCTTAGGGTGAGGAGCAAGGAAAACATGAGCAAGTTGGGCCTGTGTTGGGTGATTTGATGCCTTTAGTTCAGGCGATGACTGGAGCATTCCAGGCTGCTGTTGCTGGAGTGCAGGTGCAAGCACAACCTGCTGGGAAGATGGGGTTTCCATTTGTATTTTTGTGAAGTTTGGGCAGTGTTGAGTATTGTTTCTTGTCTCCCGAGGCATCCGAGGCTTGGATGTGTTGTTTCATTGTTACAAGGCGATGCTTATAGTTGGTGGACGACTGTAACTACGACTTTGGAGCCTAATGATGTGAACCGGGAGTTCTTCCAACATGTCTTTAAGAAGATGTATCTAGGAGTTAGATATTTGGATGATAATAAACCTGAGTTCATGTCTTTGTTTTAGGGTAGCATGAGTGTGGCTGAGTATGAAGTTCAATTTGTACGTTTGAGCCAATATGCCCCTGAGTTAATGCCAAGTGGTAGGCATCGTTGCGACCGCTTCTGCTATAGTTTGATGCAGGAAGTGAAGACTTTCATGTTGTCCTCTGATTACATAGATTTTGATGTGTTGGTTATGCGAGCTAAGGATATTGAGCAGAGTTTGGGTTTATCTTCTCGTGTGGGTGGTTCCTACTCAGGTTAGAGAGCTATGGATTCGGCTGTGGCGGTGGACAATTTAAGAGGCATCATGATCATAGGTATCGGCCTGAGCAGAGGCGAGGTGTTGTTGGGCGTGGTGCACCAATTCAGGGTAATAGCGTGAGGTCCAAGGAAAATGCTTGTTGGGCTTGCAGATCGTGTGAGCATTTAAGGCGGGACTATCCTAGTTTGGCTCGAGACGGGTAGGCTTCTATGATTGTGGCGGCTAACTCTTGTTGGAGTTGTGGATCAGCTGATCATGTGAAACGTGATTGTCTATTATTGGTTGGAGGTGGTCAGGTTAGAGCACATGTTTTTGCACCACAACGAGGCCGTGGGCGCGGTTGTTGTAATTTCCAGCGTAGGGAGGATGGTTAGAGGGCTATAACACATATAGTGGCAGTTCAACCTGAGGGTGGTGGTTCTGCGAGGGTGTACGCACATCGTGAGAGACGTATTGATACTGATGTGATTGCTGTTACATTCACATTGCAATCTTTGTCTTTGTTATCTTTGATTGATTTTGGTTCCACGCATTCATATATCTTGAGTGAGTATGCACATTTGCTTGATATCCCTATTGAGGTAATAGATGTGGGAATGCAAGTAACTAGTTCTTTTGGTGAAATGATTGTTACAAGAAGGTTGTTTAGGAGATGTCCTTTATCTGTTCAAGGTCATGTGTTTGTGGTTGATTGCCTTTCTATGGTTTTGATGTAATCCTTGGAATGGATTGGTTGATCGAACATAGGGCCGTGGTTGATTTTGATACCAAGCGAGTCACCTTGAAACTTGATGATGATTACGAAGTGGTAATCGTGGGCGAGAATGTTAAATTCTTGTTCAATGCTGTTCTGGCTCTAGAAGTGAGTCGTTTGATGGAATTGGGTTGCGAGGCTTTCTCAGCTTATGTTATAAATCCAAGATCGAAGGAAGGGCGTGTGCATGACATACGTACGGTATGTGAGTTTTCGGGTGTACTTTGGGACGAGTTGCATGGGTTGCCGCCGAATAGAGAGGTTGAGTTTGGATTTGAGTTGTATGAGAATACGACTCCAGTGTCTATTGCTCCCTATCGAATGGCTCCGAAAGAGTTGAAGGAGTTGATGATGCAACTTCAAAAGTTACTTGATCGAGGGTTCATTAGGCCTAGTGTTTCACCTTGAGGTTCACCAGTTTTGTTTGTGAAGAATAAAGATGGCACGATGCGAATGTCTATAGATTATCAGTAATTGAACAAGTTGACGATTAAGAATAAGAATCCTTTGCCAAGGATTGATGATTTGTTTGATCTGTTTCGAGGTGGTTCAGTGTTTTCTAAGATCGATTTGAGATATGTGTATTATTAGTTGAAGGTAAAGGATGTAGATGTGCCTAAGACTGCTTTTCGTACGAGGTACGATCATTATGAGTTTTTTTGTGATGCCGTTCGGTTTAACGAATGCACTTGCCGCATTCATGTACATGGTGAATTGTGTGTTTCATGAATTCTTGGATCAGTTTGTGGTTGTGTTTATTGATAATATTCTCGTGTAATCTCGTACTGAGGAGTACCATGATAAGCACTTGCGAATTGTGTTGCAAGTTTTGTTGGAAAATCAACTTTACGCTAAGTTGAGTATGTGTGAGTTTTGGCTTAAAAAAGTTGTCTTTCTTGGACATGTGGTGTCTGCTGAGGGTATCCGAGTTGATCCACATAAGATCGAGGCAGTGATGAGTTGGAAGACGCCTGAGTCTGTGACGGAAGTCCGTAGTTTCCTTGGGTTGGCGGGTTATTATAGTAGGTTTGTGGATGTTTTTTCAAAGATTGCCGCTCCGTTAACCAAGTTTTTGCAATAGAATGTTCGCTTTGAGTGGACGGAAGATATACAACAAGCTTTTGAGAAGTTGAAGGAAGCTTTGACGTAAGCTCCCATCTTGATTTAACCTGAGTTGGGTAAGGAGTTTATGGTTTATAGCGGTGCATCGTATGTTGGTTTGGGTTGTGTGTTGATGCAAAGTGGTAAGGTTGTGGCGTATGCATCTAGAAAATCGAAGGTGCACGGGCGCAACTATCCTACTCAAGATATTGAGCTTGCCATGGTTGTGTTTGCATTGAAAATTTGAAGCCATTACCTTTATGGTGAGAAGTGTGTTTTTATACAGATCATAAGAGTTTGAAGTATTTGAAGCCATTACCTTCCGCGACACCTCCAAAGCTCACGGATCAAACTCCCCTGTTTCAAGCACATAACAACAGAGGATTAATGCATCATTATGCATTAAAAACACCAGCAACAAGACTCAACTCGCTACTCATCCCAAATCCAACAATTTGGCTACCAAACACAACCGAAAACACCTCCAAACACTTCCAAAACTTAACCCAGCCAAGATCCATCACTTCTAACCATTTTTAAACATCAATTAACATCCAAAATGATCACAAACACATCCTTATACCTCCAGGTATAACAGATCACCAAAAACACTCCAAAAACAACCAAAAACTCAAGCCAAACTTAGGAAATTCAACCTATCCGGGATTGCATTGATTAAACCTCAACTTCTAATCAATTTAGCATTCATTTAACATCATTTTGACACTTCAAAACACTGCCCAAACAGATCTAACGAAAATTTCACCAAAATCACCAAATCTTGCATTTTAAGCCAAAATCAAGATTTCAATTGAAAAGCCATTAACAAAACACAAATCAAGGATTGAGAACTTAGGAATTTCAGTAAAGAACTGATAGTTTAGAGGAGAAGGACGTTCTTACCTCCAAACTTGAATTTCTCCTTTTTAGAGCCAAAATGCTTAATGAAACAACTTGCAAATTGAGAGGTTTTGTTGTAGAGATGATTAGGAATCAAAAGAGAGTTGAAATGAGAGATTTAGATGCCAAAATCAGAGAAGAAAAATCTGGAGAATTGTGTTTGGGTGGAAAGAAAATGAGAGAAAAGGAAAATTGAGAGAAAATAGAAAGTTAGTTAAGAAATGGTGAGAATGATTTCCCTCCACATTTCATAATCTTTAAAATCAGATTAAAGCCTTAAAATATCTTAGAAAAATCTGGAGAAATCCTTTTTGGAATAATAGCTCCTTAAAGATTCAAAGTATCAATCCTTTATAAAACTGTCCCGCAACTTTCAAAATTTACATTTTGGTCACTAGCCAAAATGTCAACCTTCCGAACCTCATTTTCCAAAATTGATTTCACAGTTCAGTTTTATATATTAAAAGATGATTTTAGAACATTTTTCCATATTTTTAATGCAACCCGAACTAGGCTTTCCTAAATTCACTCTTATATATTCGATCAGCACTTTGACCGAACCGGTCAACGCCCAAAACTTCTGAGCCCAAAACCGGGGCGTTACAACTCTCCCCCCTTAGGAAATTTCGTCCTCGAAATTTCAACCGGCGAAAAGAGAACCACAACCTTCTCAAAGCAACACACAAGGCAACACAAAAGCCTCAACCAACATTGAACACTTCCCATACAAAACTCCACCGAACCCAACACCACCACATACTGTTCACAAAATCCAGAACACACAAGAGAACCACAACTTAACCTTCCACATAACCGGACTGTACACAGCCCCCAACATCAACCTGAAGAACTTCAGCTCTAACAGCACACATCACAGTAACACACAACTTCCAAGACCTGTTTACACAGTGACAACAACCAATCCAAAACAGCCACTATGCAAACCTTTCTGCATCTAAAACTCTTGCAAACTCCCAAACCTCCTCCAAAGATTTTTTCCCAACAAGCAAAAATCCTTAAACATCAACTGGTTACTCAACTCTTCAACAAAAGCTGATAATCCTTTACACCAACCGCCAACATCACCATAACAGCTTACCAGGATTACTCACCCAGATTCCAAGAATTACAACATAACCCCAACTTGAATCCGTCAGCCGCTCCACACACCACCAGCTGACTTCAAACGGAACTTTCTTAACCACAACCAGCCAACCACTTCTCACAAGAACCCAAACAACCAACAAAAACCTTCGATCTTTCATAACCCTTTCACTTCAAACTTCAACCATAACACTTGCATTACCAAAACATCGCTTAATCAAAACACACATAACAGCTCATCAACTTCTCAAGGGTTACTAATAACCAACACTTACCAACACAACCCTTTCACAACAACTTAAAAGCTAAGCTACCTCAGCACTTGGAAACACCACCACCAACTGCAACATTACTAGCACCAAGGAACTACCACTTCCTTTTAGCTATACAAACCACCAAACCACTAAACTCTCTTTAAGCAACAAACACCATCCTTCTACCACAGCTATACCACTCTCACCATCGCTAGCAACTAGCTTAAAATTACTTCTAACCCTCACTCATCACCAAAACAACCTCTAAAAACCCATCATCCAAACCAACCACCACACTAACAGATTCGATTAGTCATTAGCGAGTGTGAACATCGTATGCATGATCACCTACATGCCCTATCAATGCCTGATGTACATGTATGCAAAACCTCTAATGTCATGACACATGTATGCATGGACCAACATATATAATATAGCATATAACAATGACTTTAACTGTGCATGAATGCCAGTTCACACCCTCCAATAACATCCTCAAATCCGTCTAAGAACAACCTCCCAACTCACTCCTAACTTATCTAACTCTACCATACCAACAACCATTAACCACCAGATACTCACTAAGCCTTCTTCACAACAAAGATGTTCCCAAACAACTACCATTACCCCAAAGCAAGCAAGCAACAAGACTAAACTTATCACGCAAGGAAAACCAACAGAAACCAAACTAAGGTAACTAGAGCAAAGATTACTTAACAAGGTTACCTGAAAACACAACACCTCCCTAAAGCTTCATCAGACGAGCACTCTTCCTTGCAGAACCATCATCATCCTCCTGCGGCACAACTGCAGCACCAACTAACACACTAGGGTCAACACCAACTCCTTGCGGTAAGGAACCTTGGCTATTCCGAGCCAACATCAAACAATCACGTCTCATGTGTCCAACAGACCCACATTTCCAGCAGTTCCCTTTTCCCAAACCCTTCACAACCTTCTGCTCTTTTTGCCACCTCTGAACCTTGCCTCGGCCGTGCCCACGACCTTTCAGAGACCCTTTGGCTAACACCAAAGCTGACTTCACCTCAAGAGGAAAATCACGCTTAACATGCATTTTAGAACCACAATTCCAGCAAACACCCATACCCCAACAACCTCCAACATGGTGCCTTTCACAACGGTCACACACCGGTGGCTGAACTTCTACTCCTTGCTCAAGCAACACTTGCTCCACAACAGCACTATCTTCACATTGCTTAACCCTTGGAAATTCCCTTCCAAGATACCTTTCACAAAAAGTAGATACAAAGAAATCCCAATCAATATCAGGAATATGTGACGCCTCTGCCACAGATGTCCACCAGACACACGCATCCTCCAACATCAAAGAAACAACACTCCCCAGCTTACAGGCATAATCACAGCCTTCCTGATCCAAGATCAAAACCACACTGGCCAACCAGGCCTCAAACGCCTCAGGTGTCGAACCATGATATTCCACAGCACCCAAATCAAGCAAACGCTGCTTCGGCAAACCCACACATCCCACAGCCAGCTCATCCACTGACTTTACCTTTACCTCAGCCTGAGATGTTCCCAGCACCTCCTGCTCAACAGATGATGAACTCTTCATCACAGAACCAACCTCTTCCCCTTGCCTTACCACCTCAACTCCAGGCACAGAAGACTGAAACAAAACACCTCTACAAAAGGGTGAATTCCAAGCCTTAACAACCTACCCCAAGGCAGCAACCATCTTACCCAACTGCCATTCTCCCATCATCTTTGCCATACAACTAACAACACAAACAATCACAACAAGCAAACAAACCAGTTAGACCAGCATTAAGCAAGGATTCAAACTCCAACTCCAAATAACACAATAGCTATATTAATAAGGCAATGGGTATCCCGAATCCTTCCCTTTACATGACATAACAGTCAACACAACATGGATATCACAACATCAAGAATATCAAACAACATACTTTGATCATGCTTACATCAAATAGCATCCATTTGCATCAGCATAAAAGCAACATAACATGCTCATTACACTTTCATCATGCATAACATCAGCTCACAGCATCAGCACATTTCCACATAAACTCAACTAAGATTCATAACCATAAAACATGCTTGCATACATCAGCAACATGCTCAGAAACATCAACAGCACACTCAGAAACACCAACAATTGCTCAGAAACACGTGTTTCAACCAACTTTCAACCACACATCAAGGTAAACAACAAGCACACATCACAACAACTTACTGTTTTCCCCAAGCATTCGCAACTCAGCTCTGATACCACCAAATGTAACCCCCTTAACCCGGCCTAGACGGATGACCCGAATTAAGAAAGTCACACGGGGAAAACCAAAGTCAACCCGAAAGTCAACCTTGATTAACGACCCCTTTTTTTTACTTTTTAATCTTGTCTAGATGCACATTAATCCTAATTGTGATCACACAAACATCATACTCAAAGATCACAAACATCAGAGATCCAACAGGGACCCAATTGAGCAAATTACAACTTTAGGGACCAAATTGTAATTTCTGATAATTAAAAGGACTTAACCCAAATTAAAGTTACCATCTTGAAATTAATCAGATTTCATGCTTCTCTGTGAAATTTCAGCTCAAAAAGACTTCCCAAGCTCATACAATTGAACAAACAAGATTCAGGACCAAAACGTAAACAATTCAAAACATATAACTGCCAATGTCAGCCCCTAACGGTCGGCCGTTCCGAAACCGATCGACCCCGTTCCGAAACACGGGCGGTTCCGAAACCGATCGACCCCGTTCCGAAACACGGCCTTGGCAGAGACCAAACCGTTTCGAAACGGTGCATACCGTTTCGGACGCCTGGGTTCATGCAAGGCACCCGTTCCGAAATGGTGCACACTGTTCCGAAACGCCTGCACAGATTGCAGCAAAATGGCATTCCAAAACATGCAATTAACCATTCAAACATGCTCCAAATGTCACCAAACTTTACCAGCATGCAATTCAACATATATATGACTTGTAGGCATCATCAAATCAACAATTTAACTTCATATGCAAAAAGCCCCAAATCTATAGGCATGCTTCCTACACAAGCAACTATTTAAGCACAAACTTTCCAATTCAATCTCATTATAGCCAATTCATGATTCAGCAACTTCAACAACATTAAAATATACTTGTCCGAACATACACGAATACAAAAACATCAATCCGAGAGATTCTACCCCCATTGCCCTTATTAACTATAGCTATTCACCGAGACATACATCTCAATTGGAGTCCACCTTGAATCCCTTGCTCCTTGCTGTCCCAACTTCAAGAATCTGCATTGATGGACAAAAAGGAGCGTAAGCACATAATGCTTAGTGAGGAATGCTCAAAACCAAAACACCATCAATGCAGCGGGTTACAAAACACTTTAAAAACAACCCGATTTGACAAACCAAAACCATGTTTGAAACTCCTTTTCAACATCATGCTTAAACCATGCATTGCACATACATGAAATCAAACCTTAGCTTAGCAAGCTAAGAAAACCTTCTCTATGTACAACTTGCAAGAACATCCGTTTAACCATTTCATGCATAAACACCATATGCAAAGCTAAATTAAAACCTTGGAAAATACTTCCATTTCAAATTATTCATTCATAACCTTGAACAACACTTCATGCAAGAAACCCCTTTTAAACCATTAACCAAGCAATCAAACACATGCATTAACCATAGGCAATTCATGAGCCACAACATCATTATTAACACATGCCTTTTTAAAACAAGTCTTAACAAGACTCCAATGCATTAAGGAGATTTCATGCACACATGCATCATTTATCAAAT
Organism: Hibiscus tridactylites; assembly: GCA_958450335.1. Lineage (NCBI taxonomy): Eukaryota > Viridiplantae > Streptophyta > Magnoliopsida > Malvales > Malvaceae > Hibiscus > Hibiscus tridactylites. The sequence goes on from OY288269.1 coordinate 34,264,306, forward strand.
GATAATCAACACTTGTTCAACATAACAAGTAAACATGCATTCACAAGCATCATACACTTTTCATGCAACCATGCATCTTTTCAAGCATCTCATGCTTCTTTATGATCAAGAACATTACATTGGCTTCCAAGTGATCAACCACATCCACTTTTCAACTCAACAACCCGATCGGATACGCGGATTCCGAGCGTTGTCCCTACGCTCCATACACCCTACCAATCCAAGGCCTCCCAAATGGACTTTTTAAACACCATTTGACCTTACAAGCCTAAAGTTCCCATGTATGGACTTTTAAACACCATACAACCTTAGCTTTTCCCGAGGTTCCCATGCATGGACTTTTAAACACCATACAACCTCAACATGCACAAGGTTTCCTTGTATGGACTTTTAAACACCATACAACCTTTGCATAACCGATTGGTAGTTGTATAAATCACTAACGAGATCCGGGACACCCCACACAAGATCCACACATGGTCTTACACCGCCATTGTGATCTTAACAAGCACAAGGTTCTCATATATGGACTTTTAAACACCATATAACCTTTGCTCAACCAAGGTCCTCGAATGGGCAACACCTCCATTATGACCTTAACCATCTCGTTAGGATACTTGAAGGGAGCTTACCGGTCCACTCTTGACCACTCCACCTCCAAGGCGACTTAATTCACGGTGCACCCAATCCTATAGCCGGCTAACTATATCCGATCAACGAACCAAGAACCACTTTCATCACTTGCCAACATAACCATCTTACCATATTAATCCAACGTTCCACATGCATAATCATAATGCAAAACCATCACAACATTAGTCCAATGATTCACATGCATAACCAATATGCAAAACCATTACCTCATTTTTCCAATGATTCACATGCATAACCAATATGCAAAAAGTAACATTTATCATCATCATTTCACTGTTTTAAAGCAACATACAAAGCCATAGATCAACATGCACCACTATGCATCAAAATCACAAATACCATACACAAAACCAAGGATCTCTTACCTTGAGCATCCTTCACAAATGGCTTGCTAAACCAGCAATAAACCATGCTTAATATATGCTTTTAAAACAGATTTAAACCATGCAAAACATATGCATTTCAATCATCAACCACAATAGCTTTTAAAACCAACACAACACAATTCAAGAGCGAAAATCCAATCACTTACTCTTGAGCTTAGCAAAGTTGTTTAGACTTAAACTAAGCTCCCAAAACCTTCAAACCTTGGTTTAAAAGCTGAAAACCCAACTTCACTCACCGATACACAAAACAAGGCTAGCTAACAAGCCCTCCAAGCATCCGAAAACCTTCCGCGACACCTCCAAAGCTCACGGATCAAACTCCCCTGTTTCAAGCACATAACAACAGAGGATTAATGCATCATTATGCATTCAAAACACCAGCAACAAGACTCAACTCGCTGCTCATCCCAAATCCAACAATTTGGCTACCAAACACAACCGAAAACACCTCCAAACACTTCCAAAACTTAACCCAGCCAAGATCCATCACTTCTAACCATTTTTAAACATCAATTAACATCCAAAATGATCACAAACACATCCTTATACCTCCAGGTATAACAGATCACCAAAAACACTCCAAAAACAACCAAAAACTCAAGCCAAACTTAGGAAATTCAACCTATCCGGGATTGCATTGATTAAACCTCAACTTCTAATCAATTTAGCATTCATTTAACATCATTTTGACACTTCAAAACACTGCCCAAACAGATCTCACGAAAATTTCACCAAAATCACCAAATCTTGCATTTTAAGCCAAAATCAAGATTTCAATTGAAAAGCCATTAACAAAACACAAATCAAGGATTGAGAACTTAGGAATTTCAGTAAAGAACTGATAGTTTAGAGGAGAAGGACGTTCTTACCTCCAAACTTGAATTTCTCCTTTTTAGAGCCAAAATGCTTAATGAAACAACTTGCAAATTGAGAGGTTTTGTTGTAGAGATGATTAGGAATCAAAAGAGAGTTGAATTGAGAGATTTAGATGCCAAAATCAGAGAAGAAAAATCTGGAGAATTGTGTTTGGGTGGAAAGAAAATGAGAGAAAAGGAAAATTGTGAGAAAATAGAAAGTTAGTTAAGAAATGGTGAAAATGATTTCCCTCCACATTTCATAATCTTTAAAATCAGATTAAAGCCTTAAAATATCTTAGAAAAATCTGGAGAAATCCTTTTTGGAATAAAGCTCCTTAAAGATTCAAAGTTTCAATCCTTTATAAAACTGTCCCGCAGCTTTCAAAATTTACATTTTGGTCACTAGCCAAAATGTCCCGCAAGTAAGGCTTACTAGCATTGTGTCGAGAGTGCTAGTGCCACATGGATTGAGTTCGAAAGAATAAGTCTGTGACAGTTGGTATCAGAGCCAGATTTGATTCACTCGGGACATGGCTAAATCAGGCAAGAGCAAAATGGTAAGCTCATCTGATACGGAGGTCATGAATGAGCAACGAGGGCGCGAGGAGATGGTCGACCCTACGACGATAAGGCCAAGGGCCAAGCCAAGTGACACGATCTCTAGCTTGGAGACCCGTCTAACCCACGTCAAGTAGAACGTGGTGGGTGTGAGCACCCAGGTGGACGACCTTACCCAACGAGTGGAAGTCCTTGAGGCGAAGGATGCCGAGATCCACACAGCCGTGAGGGTCATGAGGCTCAAGCTAGAGAAGACCCTGCTCGCGGAGATTGGGCAAATCCGCGATCTTCTCATGAGAGTGCTCTCGAAGGTACGTGATTCTTGCCAACAAGAACTTGACAGTATGCATGCCAAGCTTGAGGAACTACAAGGTGACCTTGTGTTGTGCAAGCGCGCCATGGCCGCGGGGCCAAGCACCTCATTCGAGACAAGGAGGGTCGAGGTGCCCAAACCTAAGACATTTTCGGGGTCACACGACGCTAAGGAAGTAGATAACTTCCTATATGGCTTAGAGCAATACCTTGCCGCGATGGGGATTGTGGATGAGGCATCCAAGGTTCAAACTGCCTCACTTTACCTCACTGACACCGCCATGTTATGGTGGAGGAGAAGGCGTCTGGTCATCGAGAGAGGTACGTGCACCATCTCTACCTTCAGTGATTTTAAGAAGGAGCTCAAAAGGCAATTCTATCTAGAGAATGCCGAAGACGAGGCAAGAGCACGCCTCCGTCGACTCAAGCAAACGGGGAGCATCCAAGACTATGTCAAGGAGTTCCCAAGCTTGGTGCTTGAGATCCCCGACCTCTCCGACAAAGACTCACTCTTTAACTTTGTCGATGGACTCCAAACGTGAGCCAAGACCGAGTTAAGGCGTCGTGGGGTGCAAAACCTTGCCGATGCCATCACCGTGGCCGAGAGTCTTATTGATTATTCAAGTCATAAGGAGACCACCCACAGGCCAAAGGATGACAAGGATTGCCATACCAATGGTGGGGGAGAGAGGAGCCATCACATGGAGATCCATCAGGAAGACCACTCGCCTAGGCACCGAGACTCGTCCCCTTGGAAGGGCATGGACAAGGGTAAGTCCAAGGAGTTCCAAGGAACGAGGAAGTCACCGCCAAGCAATTGCTTCATTTGTAACGACAACCATTGGACTCGCGAATGCCCACAATGAAAAGCCCTTAGTTCGCTTCTAGCTAGGCATCAAAAGGGAAGTGATGCCGAGGATGGGCAAGGTGCACAGATGGGATCCATGCAGATGATTTCAGCACTTTGATCGGTTGAGGACACAGATAGGAACGAGGGAAGTTCCAACCATAAGGGACATGGCACCGAGGGACTTAAGCCAGGGTCGATGCTCGATGTGAAGCAAGAAGATGACCAACCATCTCCAAAGGCCGAAGGTAAGGTCGAGTCACCGACCAAGCTTGCACGGGGAAAGCAAGGTGGCATCAACAAGGGTAAGCCCACGAGAGGGAATCGTGGAAACATGAGGGCTAAGTCCACTCCAAAGGCTAGTACAAGGGTGAAGTGCTACATGTGTGAAGGACCTCATGTGATGAGGTCATGTCCTATACGAAAGCGACTTGTTGCCTTCATCAAAGGAGTTGATCACAAGGCACAACCTTATATGTAGCCCATGATCGAGCTGTTAAGACGAGGGTAAAGGTGAAGCAAGCTAGGAGCTGAAGGAGGCACACCAGCAACATCCAAGCAGCTCATCCAAGACGCGATGAGGGCGTCGCGAGATCAGGTGGAGGAGAATGTCACGCCCCGCCAAAGTGCACCAAGGCCAACCGAGGCCAAATGAAAAGCTTTGGGCGTGCACAATGCACCCATGGGCGTTTTAAGGCAAATCATGAGCGAAGAAAGGTCCTAGAACGCCCCAGAGAGACCTACAACTCTCTTGCAACGTTTCCACAAGGTTCTAGGAGGTTCCAGGATGCTCCACAACCATCTAGGCTCGCCTGGAAGGACCTAGAAGGCTCGGGAAGTTTGGGGAAGCATCAGAACAACTCCGGAAGGCTCGGGACAAGTCTGGACACGTATGGAACATTCTAGAAGCCTTTAGAAAAGTGTAGATCTATAAGAGTAATCTAGAATACTTTAGGTCCTTAGGGATATATGTAGAAGCCTATAGATATCTCTAGAATAGTTTAGATCCCATAGATATTTTAAGAGGCTAAATTGTAGCCGTTGGATCAAAATGTTCCTAACCGTCCGTTGAAGAGGTGGGCGCCTATAAATAGAGCCACCCCTCTCATTTGTAAATCATCCCACAAAACTCATAAATTGTATACTCTCTTGTAAGCTTTCTCCGAAGCTTAATAAAAGCTTCTCTTTCTTAATTTCTCACCTGTTTTGCCATAGCGTTGCGCGAGTAAGGCTTACTAGCATTGTGTTAGGAGTGCTAGTGCCGCACGAATTGAGTTCGAGAGAATAAGTCCGTGACAATAAGCATACAAACTTAGTGAGGATTTCTCAAACCAAAACATCATCAATGCACAAAACCGTTTTTCACTCTTTTTAAAACCATCAAGCTTCCTTTCACAAAACATGCACTTTATCCTCAAAACCATTGTAATAAACATCATGTGACATGATACACATAAATCCAACAATTTAATCATTGCTACCCATAAACAAGCCTTCCAACCATAATCACCTTTATGCTAAGCTTAAACCAAAACATGCATCTTTCAAATTATGTATTGACAACATTTTTCACAATGTTTCATTTCATTATATTGGCTCACAAGTGATAAACATCAATCTCAAAAACATATATTGGATACACAGATTACCAAGGGTTGTCCCGCACCCTTCATACACTCTACCGACATTTCAAGGTTGACACACGAGAGCGACCCTCCATCGTTGCGACACCCGTGGTGGAGTATTCAGTACAATCACAACCTCTCAACACCACTCATCGGTAGATGTATAATCCACAAATGAGAGGCGAGACACACACACAAGGTTCGCACCGGGGAGCTTCCCTCAACCGTTGCAACCTTAAACAACCCTCAATCGTTAGGGTACTTGGATGGAGTATTCGGTACAATCACAACCCCTTAATATCCAAGACGACTTGTTTATAGTGCACTCAATCCTATAGCTGGCTAACTATATCCAAATTCACTTATAAAACATTTTGTTCAACATAACTTGCCAATATAGCCCATATCTAATGCATAACTCACTGTTTTTATAAAGCATTCATGATAAGACATCAACAAGCATTATACCATGCTTAAAACCTCATGCATCAACACATGCATACAAGAAACCGCTTACCTAGTGCATCCTTAAACCACATGACATCATCATACACAATTTATATTCTCAAGACATGCTTTAAAACTGTAGGTAAATGCATTTCAAATCAAGTGCAACCAGAGGCTCAAAACTAGCACAACCGAGGGAGAAATTTTGATTTACTTACTTTTGAACTTAATAAAGCGTTTCAAGCTCTTATTAAATTCCCAAAACCTTTTCTAAAACGTTTCCACGCTAGAAAACCAAATTCCACTCACCGACTCGTGAAACCACGCTTGCCGACGCGACTACTGATCGTCCAGAGCTTTCAAAACCACCTCGTTTGCTTCCTGACTACTATCCCATGTTTTCAACACATCAAAATTGTGGTTCAATGCATTAAAATGCATCCATAACTCCAACACACACAAGAAATCCCGCAGCCCTGCTCTAAAGCACCAAAACACCCATTCGAAACAACTGAAAACTCAATCGATTAACCTCAAACCTCAGCCATGCCATTACCCAACTCATCCAACATATTTTAAGCATTAATCGACATCCACAACCAACCTAAAACCAACCTTATACCTCCAGCAACACGAATTCCTCAAGAACACCTCAAAAACTCACCCAAAACACCTCAAAAACTAAGGATCTCAAGGATTTCGGGAACTATATGATTAAGACCACACTTCAACACCAAAAACCTTTCAAAACTCATTTGGAAACAATCTCAAACCAGCCAAATCAATCAAAGTCCGAGAATCACATTTTAAACCAATTTTTCATCAAGATTTCAAGAGTTTATCAATCAAAACACTAAACTTCAATCAAAATTAGTATTAAAGAGTCAAATATCTTTCGAATTTCATTAAAGAACTTAGATTAGAGGTATAACATGAAAATTACCTCCAATCCTTGCTTCTCCTCTAATTTGGCAAGATTTGCTTGAAGAAACTTGAAGGAAAATAGAAGAAATCAGTGGAGAAAAGATAGAAATTAAGAGAGGGTTGAGGGAAAATAATTTCTTGAAAATTGAGAGAAAATGGAGAGTCTTTGGCTGAAGTGAAAGCGAGAAATGAAAATGATCATGAAAACTTTTTAACCGATTAACTAACTTATTAATTAATCCAAATTAAAAGCCTTTTTAATTTTTAATAGCATTCAAAACACATGCCAAATTTGGAAAAGGAATAATTTCCAAATAGCTCCCTAAGGATTCTAAGATCTTGACTCTTCTTGAAAAACATTTTTTCCAACTTTTAAATCCTTACATTTTGGTCACTACCCAAAATGTACACTTTAGAAAACCCGTTTTGCAAAATTGATTTGGCTAACCTCTTAAATATAAATTTAAAGGATTTTAGGAATTTTTATCCTATCCCAAACCTCGATCCCCCTAAACCACCTTTTAACAGTTCGAACAACCGACACCGATTTCACCGGCCCAACCCGACTCGCCAAAACGTCTAAGCCCAAAAGGGGGGTTACAACTCTTCTCCACTTGGGAAATTTTGTCCTCGAAATTTTAACTGAAAGAAAAAGGTGCGGAAATTTCCTCAGCATTCCGCCTTGCTTTCCAACTTGGCCTCCTCAACTCCTCGGTGTCACCACAACACCTTCACAAGCTCAATCGTCTTGCCACGGAGAATCTTACTACTCGTATCCAGAATTCTCACCGGTTCCTCATCATAGGACAAATCCGGATTCAACTCATTTTCCTCAACTAGAATCATATGCGAAGGATCCGATCTATAGCTCAACAACATAGATACATGAAACACATCATGAATTTTTCCAACTCGGGGGCAACCTCAACCGATAAGCCACATGACCAACTCGCTCCACAACCTCATAAGGTCCAATAAACCTCAGACTAAGCTTTCCCTTACGTCCGAACCTCATTACCTTCTTCCAAGGCGACACCTTAAAAAACACGCGATATCCAACCGCGAACTCAACCTCTTCACGCTTTAAATCCGCGTAATACTTCTGACGATCCGATGCAGCCATCAATCGCTCACATATGAGCTTCACCTTCTCTGTTGTTCCCTTGAGCATATCCGGAAAGGAAAGCAACTTTTTCCCCGCCTCAGCCCAACAAAGAGGCGTTCTACACTTTCTCCCATACAAGGCCTCATACAGTTCCTTTTGTATACTTGCCCGAAAGTCGTTATTATAAGAAAACTCAACTAACGGCAGGTGCTTTTCCAAAGAACCTTGGAAATCAATCACACAACACCGCAACATATCCTCCAGCACCTGGATAACTCGCTCCGACTGCCCATCCGACTGATAATGATATGAAGTGCTAAAATTCAACAGTGTACCCAACGCCTAATGTAAACATTCCCAAAACCTTGTTGTAAACCTCAGATCTCTATCTGACACTATAGACTTGGGCACATCGTGCAAACGCACAATCTCAACAATATACAACTCAGCTAACTTATCTAATGTGTACGCAGTATGCACAACCAAGAAATGTGAACACTTCGTAAGGTGATCTACAATCACCCACACCGAGTTCTTCTTCGATGGTGTCAAAGGAAACCCGGATAAGAAATCCATCATAACCCTCTCCCATTTCCACTATGGTATCCTCAAAGGCTATAACAAATCGGAAGGAAACTGATGCTCAGCCTTCACTCGTTGGCAAACCGTACACTTGCTTACAAAATCTACCACATCCTTTTTTCAATCCCACCCAACAGCACTCATCCTTCAAGCCATGGTACATTTTAGTACTACTAGGGTGCATAGCAAAAAGACTGCTATTAGCCTCAGTCAAAATAGTGCGCCTCAACTCAACATCTTCCGACACCACTATTCGACTTTTGAAACATAGAACCCCATCATTATTAAAGCAGAAATCCGTAGCCTTACCCTCAGCTATGTCCTGAACATGAGGTACCAATGAATCATCCAGCAACTGCTTCTCCTTAATAAACTGAATCAAAGAAGGTTTCACCTATAACTCAGCTATCAAGCACCCATCATGTGATATACTCAAACGAGCAAACATAACTCTCAGCTCAACATCCACCTTTCTAATCAAAGTATCGGCCACAACATTGTCCTTTCAAGGATGATACTCAATGGTCAGATCGTAATCCTTAAGCAACTCCAACCATCTTCGTTGCCTAAGATTCAACTCCTTCTGAGAGATAAGATACTTCAAACTCTTATGGTCGGTATAAACCACACACCTTTCACCATAAAGGTAATGTCTCCAAATCTTCAAAGCAAAAACCACCGCCGCGAGCTCAAGATCATGCGTAGGGTAGTTGCGCTCATGCACCTTCAACTGTCTAGACGCATAAGCCACAACCTTCCCACCTTGCATCAACACGCAACCCAAACCAACGTATGATGCGTCGCTTTAAACTACAAACTCCTTACCTGATTCTGGTTGAATTAAAATAGGAGCTTGCGTCAAAGCTTCCTTCAACTTATCGAAAGCTTGTTGCCTAACATCCGTCCACTCAAAACGAACATTCTTTTGCAACAACTTGGTCAAAGAAGTAGCAATCTTAGAAAAACCTTCGACAAACCTTCTTTAGTAACCTGCCAATCCAAGGAAACTACGCACTTCCGTCACTGACTTAGGCGTCTTCCAACTCATCACTGCCTCAACCTTGTGTGGATCATCCCGAATACGTTCGGCTGACACCACATGTCCAAGAAAAACCACTTCCTTGAGCCAAAACTCACACTTGCGCATCTTAGCTTAAAGCTGACTCTCCAACAGCACTTGCAACATAATTCTTAAGTGCCTATCATGATCCTCCTCGGTACGTGAGTACACAAGAATATCATCGATAAACACAACCACAAACTGATCCAAAAACTCATGGAACACCCTATTCATCATGTCCATGAATGCGGCCGATGTATTTGTCAACCGAAATGACATCACCAAAAACTCATAATGGTCGTACCTCGTCCGGAAAGCTGTCTTAGGTACATCCACATCCTTAACCTTAAGCTGATAGTACCCAGACCTCAAGTCTATCTTTGAAAACACCGAAGCACCATGAAACTGATCGAACAAATCATTGAACCTCGGCAAAGGGTACTTGTTCTTAATCGTCAACTTGTTCATTTGCTGATAATCAATGGACATACGCATCATATCATTTGTCTTCTTTACAAGCAAGTCCGATGCACCCCAAGGTGAAACACTCGGCCTTATGAACCCTCGGTCAAGCAACTCCTGAAGTTGTATCTTCAACTCTTTCAACTCCTTAGATGCCATGATATAAGGAGCAATAGACTCCGGGGTCGTATTCTCATACAACTCGATACCAAACTCAACCTCTAGATTTGGTGGCAATCCAGGCAACTCATACGAAAAGACACTTGGAAACTCACATACGATTCATATATCTTGCACCCGTACTTTCTTCCTACCATGATTCACCACACACGCTAAGATAGCTTCGCATCCTAGCTTCAACATCTGGCTCGCTTCAAAAGCTAAAATTGTGTTAAACAAGAAACTCACATTCTCACCTACTGTTACTACCTCGTAATCATCCGCAAGCTTCAAAGTGACTCGCTTAACATCAAAATCCATCACAACTCGATGCTCATCCACCCAATCCATTTCAAGAATAACATCAAAACAATAAAAAGGTAATTCGATCAGCTCAACTAAAAATACATGGCCCTGGGCAGATAATTGACATCTCCTTTATCATTTCTTGTAACAACAATTTCACCAAAGAAAATAGCTACTCGCACTCCCACATCAAACACCTCCGAAGCGAACATTCGAGTCACAACTTCCAAAGCAACATACAACAACATGTGTGATAAGCTATACCCCACCGATCAAACGTAGACAAGCTCGCCTAACAGGGTCATACGATCCATCTACTTATTAGGTATCAAATGCTACTCAGGCCTCATAGGGTCAGCTGACCCACAATTTCAACATGAATTAGCTCTAGCTATAGGAGCCTGGACCTCACGAGTCGCACGAGGGCAATCCCTCCTCACGTGCTCCTGTGTACCACACGTCCAACAAAACTACAACCTCGCCTCAACCCAGGCGATACTCCTAAAACATGACCATTCGCACACTTGCTACCACTAACTAGAGTTCACAACTCACTTCCTAACGCTTGAACCTCTCGTACGAGCTATTAAACTCAAGTTCCGCTAAAATACATCGCCAATGTTACCATCACGTCGAAAACAATGTTACAAGTAAATCAACAATTATGGCTTATCAACAGGCACCAATCCATAAAGGTGCCAACACAACGATGTCTCACATCTGTTGCGTGTAAAAGAGTCTATCGTAATGGTAGTGCAAGTATACACGACGCAAGTAGTAAAGTGATATGAAGTATCGGATATCGTCTCCACAGGGATTGGGCGAATAGCTTCAGCTTAATTCACTGCACGAAAGTAAAGAAAATAATTGAGAAATTGTCACGAAAATAATAAAGAGAACTTAAATAAAAGAGTAGGGAAATCAATATAGAGAGAATGGGCTGGTATTGAATTGCTCAGTAGTGCAGGTATTGCTGAGTTTCGGAACTCCAGTTCTGTCGTCGTCCCCGTCGCGGCAGCACCTGTCGCGGCAGCATTCCGTTTGCTTTTCGCGGCAGCGAATACTCAACTCAGTACTTCAAGTTTGGCAAGAATCCCAGATGTGCCTTGGCCTATCCCTAGGTCCAAGTCTGTCGATGATCACGTCTTTGATTATACCTCCCGGCGTGAATCGAAGGATGAACACCGATGTGGATGAATTCTTCTTTAGCCACTTAACCTCGTCCTATCCCTAGGTCCGAGATAGTTCAACTACAAGCTAGAGAACTTGCTCTTATTTCTTTCGTATACTTAACTCTCCCGATGCTAAGTAAATTGATAACCTCACAATGCTCTCCCGATGCTCTTGCAAGATATTAATAACCAAAATAAGAGATTTGAAGTTTATTTTGTTGAACTGAAAATTCCTAAAACAAAACAACCCTTGCAACTACTTTACAAATCAACACGTGGCCCTAGGGGGAATATAGAACATGTTGAGGGAAGGAAAACGGCTAGAGTTTTGGGAAGGAAGCTAGGGAATCGGTTATATCTCCCTAGGTCGAAATATATGCCCTTATATAGGCTTTGGGTCCAAGTTTTCTAAAATAGCAAGAATACAACTTTAAATGAAAGTATAATTCTAATAAAGACTAAATCTTCAAGGAATCTACTTTCCAGCCGTCATCTTTCTTGCTTGGGATTTTCTCTCCTTGAACTTTGGGCTTGACATTCCTTTCGATCTGGGGCTTGGAAAAATATGGTGATTTCACACGACATACATGCTGAATTTTCTCTATATGTCGAGGTCCACTTTGCTTCTTCTCCTCAAAACTGCTGTCGTCCTCTAATGTCACGGCGACAACCATGGCAGCATCGTCCTCCTTGTCTGCTCGTCCAGTTCTATCTCTTATGCTTCACTGCCCAACGCCTGCCCATTCCGTCTGCTACATCAGCAACCTGCAAAAACAACCATTTTTAGTAGAAACTGTGCCTTTTAATATATTTGTGATGTTTTGCTGTAAGCTGACCTAAATGCAATAAATAATGCTTGAATGCAGCAGAAATATGGGTTAAATAGGGGGTAAATAATATAACTTTTACACACTCAACAACATCCAATTTCAATTCAGGAGCACACATGCTCAAACTACAAAATCTGTACCCTAACTCAATACAACTCAAAATTTCAAACCCCAAACCACCAATTCACATTTCGCGCCATTCAAGTATCCAACCTCTAGATACCCCTCCTTTTAACTGCTTAAAAGAACTCTCAAAACACAACATCAGGTTCTATGCCCACAACCACAGTTGTCCACCAACTAAACAAATCTCTGTATAACCGGGATACAACCCATCTTTACACTATGAGCATCACTACACTCTATTTATTCCACAATCTTATTCATACAAGTCATCCAATCCCTGGGTACCTCCGGTGCAAACCTTCAACCTCAACTTCTACTTGACTTGCGTAAGCACTAACCGCAGCTCACAAACATCCACCAACTAGTGCTGTCACATGCACCACAACATTAACAGCTTCACAAGCTCTAAAGATCGCCTACATACCTGGCGCCATAAAACCCAACACTTATCCAACAAACACAGGTTGTACTTACATCGAGGCACATCGCGGCATCTAGCCCCCAAAAAACTTTACACACTCCTATATCCCTTGCCCAAAGGCAACAACAATCATACTATATCGCTACTCTCTCCTCGGGTTATTGTGCTATTATTTTTTAATGCATGATAACAACTTACAAAATAAAGAAAACAAATTGCTCAGGCTAGCTCCAACAAGGATCCAAGACTTTAATATCACTTAAAACATTCCACTAGGTAATAAGGCAACGAGCATCCCAATTTCCCCCCAGCATAGCACAAAGCATACAACATGAATGTCACATCCATCATGGATTGCAAGCATCAAGATTCATCACAATCAAACATCATAACAACTCGTATTCATATTCAATCATCACATAAATCACATCACTATCACATACTTAACCTTAACATGCTCTAACATTCACCGATCAAAGAAAACATCACCAAAACATACATGATTACAATAACGTCACTTACCAAAAACTTATCATCATCCCAACCTTTCACAACCTGGCTCTGATACCACCAAATGTAACCCCCTCGACCCAGTCTGGCTGATAGACCAAAACAAACGGATCACACGTGGAATATTGAAGTAGACCGGGAAAGTTTATCTCAATAAACGACCCCTATTTTTTTATCTTGTCTAGATGCAACTTAGGTTCCTATGTGTACGTACACAAGAAGCGGATGAAACATCATTACAATTTCCAATTAATTAAATCTAATTAAGATTTAGGGACCATTTTGTAAATTTGGTAAATTATAAAAAGTTTTGCCAAATTCAAGTTATCAACCCTTAATTAGGTTCATTACATGCTTTTTGTGGAAATCTCAGCTCAAAATGACATTTAGAACTCATCCGATTGCATGCAAGGCAAACATGGACCAAAACGTAAGAAACAAAAACTCAAAGCAATTAAAAAAATGGTTCAACGGTCAAACATTTCGGAACAGAATGCCCTGTATCGGAACAGCCGTTTCAAAACACAACTGACCGTTCAGATACGCGGGTTCGTTTCGAAACCCCTCAAGACACGTTTCGGTACGAAGGTTCATAGAGGTAAAATGTTCCGAAATAGGCCTTACTGTTCCGAAACACCAAGGCCTTTTCAGCCCACCGTTTCGAAACAGGCAAGGGTGTTTCGAAACACCTGGGCCTGCAATGTTCTAAAAGACTGGTTTACATCACTTTAAGCCATCCGAAACCATCCCGACACATGTCCTAACATATTAGAAACTTAATTATGCATCAATGACCACATATACGAAGCATAAGCAACATCATAACATCATTCTTAGAATATACGGAACTAAAGGCATGCTTCCTAGAAGTTAAAAGATCCAAAAGGCTAAAATCCATATGCAAGCACAAAAGCAAACTTAAAGGCCATTTACAAGTCCAAATGTGCATCTCAAACTTGTACAAAACCGGGAAATTACCAAACAAACCACACGCATAACATTAGACTCCCCCATTGCCTTTATTACACTAGTCCAAAACCAAAGCTTAACTTTAATCAAAGTCTTCCATCGATCCCCTTGCGAGTGTTGCCTCTAAAGCTTAAATCAACTGCATTGATGAACAAGGAGAGCATAAACATACAAGCTTAGTGAGGATTGCTCAAACCAGAACATCATCAATGCACAAAACCATTTTTCACTCTTTTTAAAACCATCAAGCTTCCTTTGACAAAACAAACACTTTATCCTCAAAACCATTGTAATAAACATCATGTGTCATGATACACATAAATCCATCAATTAAACCATTGCTACTTATAAACAAGCCTTCCAAGCATAATCACCTTTATGCTAAGCTTAAACCAAAACATGCATCTTTCAAATTATGCATTGACAACATTTTTCACAATGTTTCATTTCATTATATTGGCTCACAAGTGATAAACATCAATCTCAAAAACATATATCGGGTACACGAATTACCAAGGGTTGTCTCACACCCTTCATACACTCTACTTGCATTTCAAGGTTCACACATGAGAGAGACCCTCCATCGTTGTGACACCCGTGGTGGAGTATTCGGTACAATCACAACCCCTCAACACCACTCATCGGTAGATGTATAATCCACTAACGAGAGACGAGATACACACACAAGGTTCACACCCAAGAGCCTCCCTCAACAGTTGCAACCTTAAACAATCCTCATTCGTTAGGGCACTTGGATGGAGTAGTCGATACAATCACAACCCCTCAACATCCAAGGGGACATGTTTATATTGCACTCGATCCTATAGCCGACTAACTATATTCAATTTCACTTATAAAACAGTTTATTCAACATCACTTGCCAATATAACCCATAACTCATGCATAACTCACTATTTTTATAAAGCATTCATGATAAGCCATCAACAAGAATTAAACCATACTCAAAACCTCATGCATCAATGCATGCATACAAGGACCACTTACCTAGTGCATTCTTAAACCACATGGTATCATCATACACAATTTATATTCTCAAAACATGCTTTAAAACAATAGGTAAATGCATTTAAAATCAAGTGCAACCAAAGGTTCATAACTAGCACAACCGAGGGAGAAATTTCCATTTACTTACTTCTGAACATAATAAAGTGTTTCAAGCACTTATTAAATTCGCAAAACCTTTTCTAAAACGTTTCCACGCTTGAAAACCAAATTCCACTCAACGACTCACGAAACCACGCTTGTCGACGTGACTACCGATCGTCCTGAGCCTCCAAAACCACCTAGTTTTCTTTTGGACTACTATCCCCTATTTTCAACACATCAAAACAGAGGTTCAATAAATTAAAATGCATCCAAAACACCCATCCGAAACAACCGAAAACTCAATCGATTGACCTCAAACCTCAGCCCAACCATTACCCAACTCATCCAACATATTCTAAGCATTAATCAACATCCAAAAACAACCTAAAACCATCCTTATACCTCCAGCAACTGGAATTCCTCAAGAACACCTCAAAAACTCACGCAAAAACACCTCAAAAACTATAGATCTCAAAGATTTCAGGATCTATATGATTAAGACCCCACTTTAACACCAAAAACCTTTCAAAACTCATTTGGAAACAATATGAAACCAGCCAAATCAATCAAAGTCCGAAAATCACATTTTAAACCAATTTTTCATCAAGATTTCAAGAGTTTACTAATCTAAACCCTAAACCTCAATCAAAATCAGTATTAAAGAATCAAATATATTTTGAATTTCATTAAAGAACTTATATTAGAGGGTTAACATGAAAATTACCTCCAATCCTTGCTTCTCCTCTAATTTGACAAGATTTGCTTAAAGAAACTTGAAGGAAAATGAAAGAAATCAATGGAGAATAGATAGAAATCAAGAGAGGGTTTGAGGGAAAAGAATTTCTGGAAAATTGAGAGAAAAAGAAGAGTGTTTGGATGAAGAGAAAGTGAGAAATGAAAATGACCGTGAAAACTTTTTAAACGATTAACTAACTTTTTAATTAAACCAAATTAATAGCTTTTTTAATTTTTAATAACATTCAAAACACATGCCAGATTAGGAAAAATGCATAATTGCCAAGTAGCTCTCTAAAGATTCTAAGATCTTGACTCTTCTTGAAAAACATTTTTTCCATCTTGTAAATCTTTACATTTTGGTCACTACCCAAAATGTACACTTTAGAAAACCCGTTTTTCAAAATTGACCAACCTCTTAAATATAATTTAGAGGATTTTAGGAAATTTTTTCATATTTTTATCCTATCCCAAACCTCAATCTCCCTAAACCACCTTTTAACGGTTCGAACAACTGACACCGATTCGACCGGCCCAACTCGACTCGCCAAAATGTCTAAGCCCAAAACCGGGGCGTTACAATCACCCTGGTACTGCTAATGTTGTGGCTAATGCTTTGAGTAGGAAGGTAGCTGTGGAGTTGAGAGCCATGTTTGCTCGGTTGAGTGTGTTGCGTGATGGTGGATTATAGCTGAGTTACAAGTGAAACCTTCCTTGGTTCAGTTGATTAAGGGGAAGCAGTTGCATGATGTTTCGTTAGTACCGCATGTTCAGGATATAGCATATGGTAATTCGACGAACTTTTGTTTTAATGATGATGGTGTTTTGTGGTTTAAGATTAGAATAGTTGTGCCGGATGATGTTGGGTTGAGGCACACTATTCTGACTAAGGCGCATAGTAGTTCCTTTGCTATGCATCCTCGTAGTACTATGATGTATCAAGGATTGAAGGATGAGTACTATTGGCTTGGGTTGAAGAAGGATGTTGCTAATTTTGTAAGTAAGTGTATGGTTTGTCAGTTCATGAAAGCTAAGCATCAGTTTCCTTCCGGGCTGTTGCAACCTTTGAAAATACCATAATGAAAATGGTAGAGGATTACGATGAATTTCGTGCCAGGTTTTCCTTTGACCCCGTCAAAGAAGAACTCTATTTGGGTGGTTGTAGACCATCTTACGAAGTGTGCGCATTTCCTAGTTGTGCATACTAAGTATACGTTGGTTAAGTTAGTAGAGTTTGACATTGCAGAAGTTGTGAGGTTACATGGTGAACGTAAATCCATAGTTTCGGATAGAGATCCGAGGTTTACATCGAGGTTTTAGGAGTGTTTGCATAGAGCTTTGGGTACACGGCTCAATTTCAGTACCTCGTATCATCCTCAGACAGATGTCCAGGCGGCAAGTCTGGTAGATACTCCAAGTTTGGTCGGATAGTCGACAATGATCCCTCCTATTTCTAGGTTAGGATGCTCGAGAGCTAACGTGACGTAGGCAATACCTAGCAATCTCAGCGTCAACCTAACATAGGCTAGTCATCTCGATTGGTAATCCCTTCTAGCCACTGAAACTTGTGGACTGGTGTGGAACCAAGTTAGTCACGCCTCAGCACATTGTGACCGTACTTAACCCTTTCGTGAACCTTGCACTTTCGTGCCCGACAAATGTATTCTCTCAAACGACTGGTGTAGAATGATTGAAAGAATGAAGAACAATGGATTAAGTAAACTCGGAATATTTTATTAAAAAACAACTCAAAACCTAAAACAACCGTTTCACACTAGTTTAGAACATAACCCTAACCCAAATAGAATTTAGAACAAGGCGGGGACGAAGAACACAAGAAAAGTCTATGTAAAACCTCAGATGATTTGAATTAGGAGTACAATGGGTATTTATAGACTAAAGACTATGTTAAGTCCTTCTTGAAGTAGAAGTCCTTAAATTTAGCTTTCTATCTTTAATATGGCTTTAAATGTCGACTTCTTTGCATGGAATACAGACTCTATCTCGTTTGCCTTAGTCCGCAAGTAAGCTTGAGAATTTCGCTTCGGCAGCCCTGGCCGCTACTACAGACCTTAGAAAATCAAATGAACGCCGTCTAGAGATTTAGGAGTTTTAGCTCTACAGATCGCGCTCCGGTTCTTCCAACATCCAAAGTCAGCTGCCGTGGGCAGCAAGGTCGGCGACAACTCTACTCGGCAGGTACTCGGCACCAATTGTCTTCTATTGGAGCTGCTTCAGTACAACTCCTAGGTATGCTTCCTCAGCCTTGTGCCTTTAGCTCCTCGGTTCCCCCTTTCAGTAGTTAGTACCTACATACAAGAATACACTAAAACAATATCTCTTGTTCACCAAATAAATGATAATTCATAAAAGCAAGGTAGAACAATAAAACACTGTAAAATGCTATGCATGAACCTACTTTTGCCTAAAATGTGCTTAAAAACAATAATAATAAGAGTTGACATGTGCATGAAATATAAGACTTTTGGACACTTTACAACAACATATTTAAAACATCAATCCCCAATCATTCATGGCACATTCAACATCATAACATGGCTAACTAATTCAAAGATAAACTATAGGCATGCAACCTAGCAAACAAGCCAAGCAAGATACCAAAATGCATAGCAAAACACAAACAAATATTAAAATCCATTTACAAGTCTAAAACAACATTAAACACATGCTTAATTAGGGATTTTACACAAGTCTCCCAAAACACAAAGGATCCCCCATTGCCCTTATTACTTTAGTATAAACCGAAACATACATTCTAAAGAAAAGTCTCTTAGAATGCCCTTGCCTCTTGCTGCCTCCAAACCTCAATTATCTGCATTGATGGACAAAAGTAGAGTGTAAGAACACAAGGCTTAGTGAGGAGAGCTCAAAACCAAAACCCCATAAATGCATTAAAACCATTTTCATGTCCGCATTGAAATCACATTTCAATTTGCTAAACATCATTTGAAAACCATCATGCCCTTTTTAAAACCATGCATTTTCCTTTAACAAATGAGCATGTTAAACATCATGCAACATGTGTTATAAACCCAACAACAAATCCATTGCTAACACTCAACTTAATCCTTCCCATGCATAGTTACCATATGCAAAGCTTAAAGAGTAAAACATGCATTTTCATTTTTATGCATCATAAACCATATCATAACACATCATCAATTATATTGGCTTACAAGTGATCATCAACATGTTCATTTCTCAAAACCACATCGGATACACGGATTCTCAAGTGTTGTCACAACACTTTATACATTCTCACCGACATCTAAAGGTTCACACATGGGAGCTACCCTATACCGTTGTGACACCCGTGGTGGAGTATTCGGTACACCATATAAACCCCTCAAAACCACTCATCGGTAGATGTATAACCCCACTAACGAGAGACGAGACGCCATGCACTTTCCTCAATAGTTAGGGTACTTGGATGGAGTATTTGGCACACCATAAAAACCCCTCAACATCCAAAGCGACTTGTTTTACAGTGCATTCAATCCTATAGCCGGCTAACTATATCCAATTTCATTTATAAACCAATTTCACAACATCACTCACCAATATAATTCGTATTTAGCATAAACCTCACTGTTTTCAAAGCATTACCAATAAACCACATTTCCATGTATCAAACCATGCTTCATAATACAAGTATAAGCATATACTTACAAGGATCACGTACCACGTGCATCCTTCATCAATGTAACATCAAAAATAGTAAATCACTTACTTGAAATCATGCTTTAAATAGTAGGTAACATTCTTTAAATAGTAGGTAACATGCATTTAAAATGAAGTGCATCAACAAACTCATAATAGCACAATCTGAGGGATAATTATTTTTTACTTACTTCCAAACTTAGTAAAGTGTTTCAAGCTTACACTAAGTTCCCAAACCATCTTTAAAGTGTTTCAAAGCTGGAAAATATGTTCTCACTCACCGACTCGAAAAACCAAGATTTACCGACACAAAATTAAGCTTTCGAAGCCCCCGAAACTTCACCGATTGCTTTCGGTATATTCTCCCCTGTTTATACCACACAATAATAGAGGATTAATGCATCATAATTCATTAAAATCACCAGCAACTTAAACATTCTCTCTGCTTCCGAAACCCATTGTTATTAAACAAAATTAGAGAGCCAAGGACCTGGGAATTTCAACAAAAAACCTTTATTAGAGGATAGAAAAGAAAGATCACCTCTAACACAAGATTTCCCCTAGATTTGCATAGATTTTGATGAATTCCTTCAAGAAAACGTTAGCTAGTTGTTGTAGAAATCCATGTGCATCATTTAGAAATCAAAAGTAGATGAAATGAGATAAATCTCTAGAGATTTTAGTGATGAAAAGATAGTTTGGCTATTGGGAAAGTTGAGAGAAAAGTAGTTACGTAAGAAAATGTTTAGCCTTTTATAATCTCTTTTAATAAAACTCTTGTATTAAATCATTTAATTAAATCATTTAAAACACAAAATAAAGGGAATAACTGATATCACCTTGGTGTAATAACTCCCTAAGGATTCTATGTTTTTGGCTCTCTTCGATTTAGCCTTTAAAATGAAACTTTCAATTTTTACATTTTAGTCACCAAACAAAAATGTCGACTTTCCAAAAATCATTTTCCAAAATTGACTTCACTTTCCCTCAATATATATTTAAAGAAGATTTTAGAATTTTTCGCATGATTTTATCACATCCTGAACCAAGTTTTCCATGAACCGACTCTGAACTGACCAGGTTCTCTAATCTAGATTCATCGGACCCTAAACTGCCTTTAAAACCTCTAGGCCCAAAACCGAGGCGTTACAACTCTCCCCCACATAGGAAATTTCGTCCTCGAAATTTTACTTGAGTGAAAATGTGTGGAAACTCCTTCAACATGTCCTCTTTGCTTTCAAACATGGCCTCCTCAACTCCTCAATGTTGCCACAACACCTTCACAAGTTCAATCGTCTTAGCACGAAGAACTTTGATACTAGAATCAAGAATTCCAATAGGTTTCTCATCATAAGAAAAATCCAGATTCAACTCAATCTCATCAACGTGCATAACATGAGATGGATCCGATCTATACCTCACGACATCGAAACATGAAACACATCATGAATTTTCTCCAACTCGAGAGGCAACCTTAACCGATATACAATAGGACCAACACGCTCCACAATCTCATAAGGTCCAATAAACCTTGGACTAAGCTTACCCTTATGTCCAAACCTTATAACCTTCTTCCAGGGTGACACCTTTAAGAACATGCGATCTCCAACCGCAAACTCAATCTCCTTACGCTTTAAATCCGCGAAAGATTTTTGACGATCCGATGCTGCCTTCAACCGATCACAAATAAGCTTCACCTTCTCCTTCGTTCCCTTAAACAAATCCGTCAAGGAAACCAAATTTTGCCCTGCTTCCGCCCAACAAAGAGGCGTTCTACACTTCGTACCATACAAGGCTTCGTACGGAGCCACTTGTATACTTGCTTGAAAACTATTATTATAGGAAAACTCCACCAAGGGAATCTGTTTCTCCCAAGAACCTTGGAAATCTATAATACAACATCTTAACATATCCTTCAGCACTTGGATAACTCGCTTTGACTGTCCATCCGTCTGAGGTTGATACGAGGTACTGAAATTAAGCCGTGTACCCAAAGCTCTATGCAAGCACTCCCAAAACCTTGCTGTAAACCTGAGATCTCTATCTGACACTATAGATTTAGGTACACCATGCAAACACACTATCTCAACAATGTACAATTCTGCCAACTTATCCAATGTATACGTAGTATGCACAACTAAGAAATGCAAACACTTTGTAAGGCGATCTACAATCACCCAAATAAAGTTCTTCTTTGATGGGGTCAAAGGTAAACCAGACACAAAATCCATCATAATCCTCTGTAATTTCATTTTCGGTATTCTCAAAGGTTGCAACAACCCGGAAGGAAATTGATGCTCAGCTTTCACACGCTTGAAAATCATACACTTGCTCACAAATTCAACAACATCCTTCTTCAACCAACCCAATAGTACTCATCTTTTATCCATGATACATCTTAATATTACCATGATGCATAGCAAAAGGACTGCTATGTGCCTCAGTCAAAATAATGTGCCTCAACTCAACATCCTCCGACACAACTATTCAACTTTTAAAGCACAAGACACCATCATCATTAAAACAAAAATACGTTGCATTACAATTCGCTATGTCCTGAACATGATGCACTAAAAAATCATCAAGCAACTACTTCTCCTTAATCAGCTGAATCAAGGAAGGATGCACTTCTAACTCAGCTATCAAACCACCATCTCGTGATACACTCAACCGAGCAAACATCACCCTCAACTCTACAACCACCTTCCTATTCAAGGCATCGACCACAACATTGGCCTTTCCAGGATGATACTCTATCGTCAAATCATAATCTTATAGCAACTCCATCCATCTTCGTTGCCTAAGATTCTACTCTTTTTAAGACATTAGATATTTCAAACTCTTATGTTCCGTATAAACCACACACTTCTCACCACAAAGGTAATGCCTCAAAATCTTTAAAGCAAACACCACTATGACAAGTTCTAGGTCATGAGTAGGATAGTTGCGCTCGTGCACCTTTAATTTCCTAGATGAATACGCCACAACCTTCCCACCTTGCATCAACACACAACCTAGACCAACGTACGATGCATCATGTCCATGAATGCAGCCGGTGCATTCGTCAAACCAAACGACATCACCAAGAACAGGAGAATATCATCAATAAAAACAACCACAACTGATCCAAAAACTCATGAAACACATGATTCATCATGTCCATGAATGCAACCGGTGCATTCGTCAAACCAAACGACATCACCAAGAACTCATAATGCCCGTACCTTGTACGAAAAGTTGTCTTAGGCACATCGACATCCTTTACCTTTAGTTGATAATATCCAAACTTCAAATCAATCTTAGAAAACACTAAAGCACCTCGAAACTGGTCAAACAAATCATCAATCCTTGGAAAAGGATACTTGTTCTTAATCGTCAACTTGTTCAGTTGTCGGTAATCTATACACATCGTGCCATCTTTCTTGTTTACAAACAATACCAGTGCACCCCAAGGTGAAACACTAGGTCTAATTAACCCTCTATCTAGCAGCTCCTTAGGTGCCATCTGATAGGATGCAATACACACTGGGGGTCGTATTTTCATATAACTCAAGGCCAAACTCAAATTCTATGATCAGTGGCAAACCAGGCAACTCTTTCGAAAAGATGCCTGGAAACTCACATACCGTTTGTATGTCTTGTACTCGCACCTCCTTTATTCCAAGATTCATCATATAAGCTAAAAAAGCTTCACAACCCGACTCCATCATACGACTCGCTTCAAGAGCCGAAATTGCATTGGACAAGAATTATACACTCTCACCCATGATTACCACTTCGTAGTCATCAACAACTTTCAAGGTAACTCGCTTAGCATCAAAATCGACCACAACCCTATGCTCGGTCAACAATCTATCCCAAGGATTACATCAAAACCATAGAAAGGCAACTCTATTAAATCAACTGTAAACACATGACCTTGAACAGATAAAGGACATCTCCTATACAACTTCCTCGTAACCACAGTTTCACCAAAGGAACTAGTTATTTGTATTCACACATCTAACACCTCTGAAACAATCGTTCAAGCCACAACTCCCAAAAACATTAGCAACAATAGGTGCAAAAAGCTATTCCCCACCGTCAAAACGTGGACAATCTTGCCTCACGTGGTCACACGTTTCACATTCCTAATAGATATCACGTGCTACTCAAGCCTGGACACACTTACCCTATGGTCCTTGTTCAACATTAGCACAGCCTCGCCTCAACTCAAGTGATGTCTTTTACCAAGACTATTCTTACACTAATTACCTGTAAAACCTATGTTTGATTTTGATATAACTAAGTATGTTAAGGACTAATTGAAAACTTGAAATAAATTTCTATGTCCCTTAAATGATTTATAAATCACCAACACTTTAAACTGATTTGAAAAACTCAAACTCCAAATATTTTCTAAGTGTTCCAAGGCCAAAGTATTGAAAATCGTCCAGGTGTATCGATATGCCTCCAACCGTATCAATACCTTTTTTTACAAAGTTGGCTACTGGAAAGACGCGTTTCGATACACTCTTAACTATATCGAAACAACGTATCGAAATAGATTCAATATGTATCGATATGCCTTCTACAAAAACTGAAGGAGTTTGAATGATGTACCGATACGGCTTAACCCGTATCGATACGATTTTAACTAAATTTTTAATTCGAAGTGTTTTAAATGTTTTCGACCGTTGCTGTCAGTCGTTAGGTGTTGCGTGTAAAAGAGTCTATCGCAATTGTAGTGCAAGTGTACACGACGCAAGTAGTAAAGTGATACGAAGTATCGGATATCGTCTCCACAGGGATTGGGCTAATAGCTTCACCTTGTTTACTGCACGAAAATAGAGGAAATAATTAAGAGTTGTCACGAGAATAATAAGATAAAAACGTAAATAAAAGGATTGGAATATCAAGATAGAGAGAATGGGCTGGTATTGAATTGCTCGGTAGTGCAGGTATTGAATTGCTTAGGATCTCCAGTTCTGTCGTCGCTCCCGTCGTCGACAACACCTTTCGTCGCTCCCGTCGTCGACAACACCTGTCGCGGCGGCTGTCCGTTAGCTGTCGCGGCAGTAAACACACCAACTCCGTACTTCAAGTTTGGCAAGAATCCCATATCTGCCTTGTCCTATCCCTAGGTCCAAGTCTGTCGATGATCACGTCTTTGATGATACCTCCCAGCGTGAATCGAAGGATGAACACCGATGTGTATGAATTCTTCCTTAGCCACTTAACCTCGCCCTATCCCTAGGCACGAGATGGTTCAACTATAAACTAGAGAACGCGCTCTTATTTCTTTCGTATACTTAACTCTCCCGATGCTAAGTAAATGGATAACCTCACAATGCTCTCCTGTTGCTCTTGCAAGATGTTAAAAACCAAAATAAGAGAACTTGAAGTTTATTTTATTGAACTGAAAAATCTTAAAACAAAGCAACCCTAGCAACTACTTTACAAAACAACCCGTGGCCCTAGGGGAAATTTAGAACATGTCGGTGACGGGTGGACGGCAGGGGTTTTTGATGTCGGTTCTGGGGTAATCGGTTATGCCTCCTAGGTTAAATCTATGCCCTTATATAAGCTTTGGGCTCAAGTTATCTAAGGTAACAAGGATTACAACTTTAATTAAAAGTAAGATTCTAATAAAGACTAAATCTCTAAAGTCTCCTACTTTCCAGCCGCATCCTTGCTTTTAGGAATTTCTTCTCCTTGAGCTTTGGCTTGACATATCTTTTGATCCGGGGCATGGAAAAATATGTGGCTTTCACACGACAGACGAGCAGATTTTTCTCTATCTATCGAGGTCCACTTCGTTTTTCCTCTTCATAAGTCTGCTGTCACCATGCTGTCACGACAGGTCCATGGCAGCTTCGTCTTCTTCGTCTGCTAGTCCAGTTCAGCTTTCCTGCTTCTCTGCCCTGCGCCTGCCTTCAACGTCTACTATGGCAGATACCTGCAAAAATAGCCATCTTTTAGTAGAATCCGTGCTTTTGATCCATTTGTGATGTTTTACTAAAAACTAACCTAAATGCAATGCAATGATGCTTGAATGCAGCAAAAATATGGGTTAAAAAGAGTGTAAATAATAGAACTTTTACACACTCAACACACCCCCAAACTCATGTTTTTGCTTGCCCTCAAGCAATGAAGAAAGAAAAATGAAAATTTTTGTGTTGGCCTTCAAACAGTGAACTGTCCCTTACCCGTCGCTCATTCTCTATGGTGGCAGCAACCTGTCGGAAAGGTTAGGATCATTTCGGAATCTCCCTATAGCTCTCGTGCAGTGTGTGCATGCTTGTGAACAGTTATATGCTAAGATTCTCTTAGTTTCACTAGAATATTCAACTTCTTAACTCGAATTTTTATGCCAAAGTTTATTTTTTGTAGAAGGCACATTTTTATGCTTCTTTTCTTCTATTTTCAAGCTAAATTTTTCTAGAGCCAGTTTTGGGCACCTCTAGTTAGCTTCCTAGAGCCGGTTTCGGGCACCACTAGGTTTTTGATTTTCTTTTGCTAAACTTCTTTCCTAGAGCTAGTGTTAGGCACCTCTAGGGGCTATTCAAGTTCTAAGCTTCCTATTCTAGTTTGGCTAAAAGAAATCTAAGCAATATAACAGTCACAAAAGTGTTTAAGTTTTTCAGAACTATAGAAAGGCTCTAAACTTTTCCTTAACCTGTCCTAAAGATGCTGCCACGACAGAGCTGTCATGACAGGTAAGTTAACTTCACAGTTTTAAGCCAACAATTTTAATTTTCTGATTTTTTTTAAGAATTTAAATAAATAATAAGACACAACAAATAATAAAAAGATGTGCTAAAGACTCCATTAATGATGGAGGGTTGCCACCCCCAAACTCTAGGGTTGCATTGCCCTCAATGCAAAATGACATGAAAAATAAAAGAAATAAAAAGTACATCACAAAATATAAAGGCAGGCAGCATTAAGAGGAAAAAAAACTTAAATTTTAGTCGCTGTCCTCGATGCTGCTGCTAACACGGATCTGCCGGCGGCGTCTGGGCTAAGGAGGCGGCTGGGCAGGTGCAGGGGCAGGTGCTGTGGCAGGTTGCTCTACAAGTTGGACATCTGAACTGCGGCCATTGTCCCAGCTGCTACTAGTGGTGGTGCTGGCTTTGGGCAGTCGTTTCTTGTCTGCCACGTGCTTAATTCGCTTGACCCGCGTAAAATCCCTCTCCAAATTCCTCCGGAGAAGAGGGCTGTCATCAGTGGCAGGTCTCTTGGTTCCTCGAGGGGAGGTGTCTGCCGGTGGGCTGCCTGCTGCCGTCGGGGCAGGGGATGGTGTGGAAGCGGCAGAATGTGTATGGGGAGAGACAGGTGGTGTAGGTGTGGGGGAGGGGATATGGAAATAATGGGCGGGGAAGGTGGGGAAGATGACATCCGAATAATGTAAAGTATTAGTAATGAAATTTACCGTTGCATTGGTGAAATCGCGGATGAAAGTCATCAATCCCATTTGCCGCTCCTCTACCCGTAGGATTGCAGCAAGGATGTGGGCAGACTGGTCTGTCGGAGCGGTGGTGGCGGCAGCTTCAGGGGCAGGCTCGGTGGTAGGTTCCTCATCTGAGTCCGCAGGTGGTGCATTTGGATCGAAGGCGTTGATGGGTGTTGCAACAATGACCTCCATGAGGCTGGAGATGTTATTGTCAGTCCAGCCATGACGTTGGAGTAGTTTGTCGGAGGGCTCCTCGGGTACAGCAGCACATCGGCAGAGGGAAGTGATGGTGAATGGCAGGCAGAGGCGCGAGTCAGAGCGGAAGGCACAATCGAGGATGTTGTCCCTCATATATTTGCCCACATTGATGGGCCGGTCGTGCATAATGGAGTGAATAACGGCCAGCCGCTGTCGGTTGACTGTCATGTGGTGGGAAGAGGGTAGGATACGCTTTTTGATGAAAGCGTTCCAGAGTTTAGCCTCGGGGAGGAGCTGCCCCCTCTTGACGGAGTGGGGTTCTTCTTGCTGGTAGTCCATGATGTACCAGCCTCTGTCAGCTCCACCATGACAACATCATAGGCAGCAGCATCGAGGGTGTCGAGAAATAGTTGGTGAGCATCATCATCGGGGCCAAAGAAGAGGCCAAACATATGATTGATGTTGTTGGTAGTGAAGGGAACTTCCACTCCTCGGACGGTGACAGATGTCGCCGTTTTGCTGTCTATGGCCTCGTAAAACTCCCAGACCAAGGTATCATTTAGCTCTGCCGGCTGCTCGGCAAAGTCCTCCCATAACTGTGCCGTGATGGCCTTTACAATGAACGGCCGGAGTTCCATATGGGGAGCATTTCTATTGTATATGAAGCCACGCTCCTCCCATAACTCCTTGTTGGCGAAGGGTGACGCTGCTGCTGAAGAAGAAGCGGAGGCAGCGTTATGACGGGTTTGTCTCGACGACATTTTAGTTGCAAGGGCTGTGAAAGAGAGAAAACAAATAAAACTATAGGAGAAAGCAAGAGAGAAAAATCAGAAGTGATGAAAAATGAAAGGGGAAAACGGGGTTATATAGCTGTCGGGTATCTGCCCATTTAGTGTTGCAACGACAGGCGGGAATAACGTGGCGACAGATTGGATGTAGCGTGTCTGACGCGTCTGACACGTATTTATGCGTCTGCTGTGCGTCTGCCGCACGCTTTTGCGTCTGCAATGTCAGTCTGTTGACAGCCTATCAAGTCCGTCTGCGGCGGCAGCCGAAACGAAAGGTTACCATAAATGGGCTTTATTGGGCTGATGGATGGGCAGTGGGCTTGGGCCACTTCTTCTTTCCTTCTTGACTCCTTTATTTCCTAAAAACTAAAATTATAAAAACAAAACATTATTTAAATAAAATAAACCTAATTCCTAATAAATAATAATAATAATAATAAACTAAAAATAAAAAATGAAACTTAGGTTAAATTAGGGGTGCCTTGTGGGGCATCTCCTAAAGTAACCACTTCCTGAATTCCTGGGGCTTCAGTCCCCTGATAGTGCTTTAGGCGTTGTCCATTGACTTTGAATTGGTGCCCGTCTTTTAATGATTGAATTGTGATGGCACCATGGGGAAAAACTTGAACCACTTGGAATGGACCAGACCATCTAGACTTTTCCTGGGTAGAACTGTCGTGGCAGCAGTTTCTTGTCGTGCCACTTCTTAGTCTTTTCCTTGTAGATCTTTGCGTTGTCGTAGGCCATTGTCCGTAATTCTTCAATCTCGTTCAAATCTAATAACCTTTTCTGGCCTGCCTTGTCCAAGTCCATGTTCACTGCCTTGATTGCCCAATATGCCTTGTGCTCGATCTCGACAGGCAAGTGAGAGGTTTTCCCATAAATCAGTCGGTATGGAGACATGCCCAATGGAGTTTTGAAAGCTGTCCTGTATGCCCATAATGCATCATTCAAAAGTAAAGACCAATCTTTCCTAGTTGGTTTAACCATCTTTTCAAGAATGTTCTTCACTTCCCTATTGGATATCTCAGCCTGTCCATTGGTCTGTGGGTGGTATGCTGTCGCGATCCTGTGCTTGACACCATATTTCTTTAAGGCGGCAGCAATTACCCGATTATCAAAATGTCTCCCTTCATCACTGATAATCGCCCTAGGGATGCCAAATATAGAAAAAATGTTCTTGTGCAAAAACTTTTGGACCGTCTTGGCATCATTCTTTTGAGTGGCGATTGCTTCAACCCACTTGGAGACATAATCCACTGCTAGGAGGATGTACAAATTTCCACACGAAGATGGAAAAGGTCTCATGAAATCGATCCCCCAAACGTCGAAGATCTCGACTTCTAAAATGTTCTGTAGTGGCATCTCGTTTCTTCTTGAGATGTTACCTGTCCGATGGCACCTGTCACAGTTTTTGTAAAATTCCTGTGCATCTTTATATAATGTCGGCCAGTAGAACCCCGACTGTAGCACCTTGGCAGCAATCTTATTTCCTCCTGAGTGTCCTCCATATTGTGAAGCATGACAGTGATGGAGAATGTCTTCTTGCTCTTCTTGTGGTATACACCTCATTATAACCTGATCTGCGCACATTTTGA
The DNA here is from genome assembly GCA_958450335.1 of Hibiscus tridactylites. Classification (NCBI taxonomy): domain Eukaryota; kingdom Viridiplantae; phylum Streptophyta; class Magnoliopsida; order Malvales; family Malvaceae; genus Hibiscus; species Hibiscus tridactylites. The sequence goes on from OY288269.1 coordinate 34,294,160, forward strand.
AAAGAAGAGGTTCGTCCCAATAATAATGCTTAACATCATTTTGGAACCTCTTCTTGGCTTGATAATTAAGATCAGAAGGTAATATTCCGCGAACTATAAAATTAACGAAATCAGCATACCATGGAAGGTTAGAAGACTTACCTGCCGCCATGGCTGTCGCGACAGCGATTGCGGCAGCAAAGAGCTGCTCATCTGGGAAAGTCTCCAATATGTGTGTCTCATCTAACGGTAGACTCTGTCCCGTCTCCAACCTCGACAAGTGGTCTGCCACCTGATTTTCTGTCCCCTTTTTGTCCTTGATCTCAAGGTCGAACTCTTGTAATAGCAAGATCCATCGTATCAACCTAGGCTTTGCATCCTTCTTTGCGAACAAATACTTTAGGGCCGAATGGTCAGTGTGTATTATTACTTTCGTTCCAAGTATGTAGGGACGAAACTTATCGATGGAGAACACCACAGCTAACAGCTCCTTTTCTGTGGTGGTGTAATTCACTTGGGCGTCATTTAACGTCTTGCTGGCATAGTATATGACGTGAAACAGCTTATCTCTGTGCTGCCCAAGTGCTGCCCCGACAGCATAGTCACTAGCATCACACATGATCTCGAATGGCTCTGTCCAGTCTGGTGGCTGTACTATGGGGGCTGTCACTAACTTTTCCTTCAGAACCTTGAATGCTTCAGTACATTCCTCATTAAAGTCAAAGGGTCGGTTCTGCTCTAAGAGATGGCATAGGGGCTTCGTGATTTTCGAAAATTTTTCGATGAATCTCCGATAAAAACCCGCATGCCCTAAAAAACTCCTAATGCCCTTGACTGTGGTTGGCGGCGGCAGCTTCTCTATGACTTCTATCTTAGCTCTGTCGACTTCTATCCCACGGCAGCTAATCGTATGGCCTAGGACTATCCCTTCGTCCACCATAAAATGGCATTTTTCCCAATTTAGCACAAGATTAGCTTTTTCACATCTTTCAAGTACCTTTTGAAGATTGCCGAGGCAGCTCTCAAAATCGTCTCCAAAGACGGAAAAATCATCCATGAAAATCTCAAGGAAGTCCTCTACCATATCGGAGAATATAGCCATCATGCACCTTTGGAAGGTGGCAGGTGCGTTACAGAGGCCGAACGACATCCTCCTAAATGCGTATGTACCGTATGGGCATGTGAAAGTCGTTTTCTCTTGATCCTCTGGTGCAATAGCGATTTGATTGTAACCTGAATAACCATCAAGAAAACAATAGTAAGGCTTACCCGCTAATCTATCAAGCATTTGATCAATAAAGGGTAAAGGAAAGTGGTCTTTTCGGGTAGCTTTATTAAGCTTCCGATAGTCCATACAAACCCTACAACCGGTTACAGTCCTGGTTGGGATTAACTCATTGTTCTCGTTGGTTATCACGGTCATGCCTCCTTTCTTGGGAACACATTGCACCGGGCTTACCCATTTACTGTCGGAGATGGCGTAAATAATACCAGCATCTAACCATTTAATTATTTCTTTACGCACTACCTCCTTCATCGCAAGGTTTAACCGCCTTTGGGCATCAATTGTCGGCTTATGATCTTCCTCGAGGAGGATTTTGTGCATGCATATTGCCGGACTAATGCCCTGAATGTCTGCTATCGTCCATCCAATCGCCTTTTTGTGCTGCCTTAACATGTCGATCAGCTGCCGTTCCTGTTCCTGCGGCAGCTTAGCAGAGATGATTACGGGCAGTGTATCATTGCAACCAAGATAAGCATATTTAAGCTGCCCTGGCAGGGGCTTAAGTTCTAAGACAGGTGGTTCAACAGTAGAGGGCTTTTGGATTAAATGGTTATCCGAAGTATAATTCAGAGGTTCGAATAACTTACCTGGACGATGGTCTAACCAGTTTACCTCCTCCTGACCTTCAGTATCAGATGTATCAGATTTAGAGGAGTTACTGTCGTCGGTGCTGTCGTCGTTGCTGTCGTCATCGCTGTGGTGATAGGCCTGTAAGTGGCTGTCGCAGCAGTGACCAAATTTTATATCACGGCAGCCCGACCTGATGCAGGGTTGATCAAAGGTCACCTCAATGATGGCCTTGCATTCCTCATCCACATCAGCATGTTTCATCGCTTGGAGAACATTCAACTTAATCTCTTGATCGTTCACGCGCATGGTGAGTTCTCCTTTCTCCACATCAATCAATGATCTTCCCGTGGCTAAGAAGGGTCGCCCAAGGATGACTGGTGCGTTCTCATCTGCCTCACAGTCTAAAATAAGAAAGTCAGCAGGAAAAATAAGCTTATCCACTCTTACCAAAATATCTTCAATTTTTCCCTCGGGGTGAACGTAAGAGCGGTCGGCTAGCTGTAGAGTAACTGTCGTGGGCCGCGCCTTGCCAATACCTAATTTCTGAAAAACAGATTTGGGCATTAGATTAACACTGGCACCAAGATCACAAAGTGCCTTACCCACAAATTTATCGCCGATTATGCAAGGTATGATGAAGCTCCCCGGATCCTTCTTTTTCTGGGGTGGCTGCCGATGAAGAATGCTCATGCAACCTTCTTGCATCCTTACCGTTTCAAATTCCCCAAGTTTAGATTTTTTAGACATGACATCCTTGAGAAATTTAGCATAACCGGGCATCTCCCTAACAACATCTAACAACGGAATATTAATATGAACCTGTTTAAAAATATCATAAATCTTTTTAAGTTGAGATTCATGCTTAGCTTGCTGTATCCGTTGAGGAAAAGGTGGTGGAGGATGATAATCAGCAATACATCCTTCCCACTGCATGCGAATCTGATGACGATAATCATCTTTTTTCTCCTCTGTCGCTTCTGCTGTCGTGACAGGCTCATCGGCAGCAGTCTGTTTATCACCTGTCGGGGCAGTTTCCTCGGCAGGTTTATCCAGGGCAGGTTCCTTTTCTGTTTCAGCTTCTTTTTTTGGCCCTGATAGCTTTTTCCCACTCCTAGTAGTAATTGCCTTACATTGCTCATGTGGGGGCGGTCTAGCATTTTCAGTATTGCTAGGGAAACCTCCATTCTGCCTTGGCTTAATATGTTGCGACACCTGACCCATTTGTGTCTCTAGGGATTTCAAGGTAGCTTCATGGTTTGTCATCCTCATCTCAGTTTTGTCTATAAAAATTTCCGTCTTTTTGACAAACTGATTTATATTCTCCATATACGTACCGGTTTGAGACATAAAGGTGGCCAGAGTCTGCTGCAATACACTACTCGTGGCAGGTGGTGGCTGCTGTTGCTGCTGCGGCGGCAGGTGCTGCGGCAGGTTCTGCGGCGGCAGTTGCTGTCGCGTCAACAATCTAGGACCCCCTGATTCTGATTATATGCTTACGGATTCAGGGCATTGTTAGGGTTACTCCAGGAAAATTTGGGATCTTTCCTCCAATTGGGATTATAGTTGTTGGAGTTATAATTCGGCTTGTAATTTCCAACATATTTTCCCTCTTCTATATTTATTGGGCACTCATCCCTACTATGATTTCCCTCACAAATAGCACAAACTTCCTCGACAGCAAATCCCCGTAATTCTTCTTCATTCAATAAGTGTTTCATTGCTTTAGTAAGGAATGCTACCTGTGATTTCATAGTGCTGTCGGCCTCGTAGTCCTTGACAGCAAGTACCCTTTTACCCCCTCTTCTAGCTGTCGGAAACTGCTCCTCATTCTTGGCCAGATATTTCAAAACTTGCAGAGCCTCGTCTGGATCTTTATCCAATAATAGTCCATTTGCTGCAGAATCAATTCGAATGCGAGTTTGTAAGTTAGCAGCATTATAGAACTTAGTTACCTGATTCCAGACGGGAAATCCATGCATTGGGTAGTTCCGAAGAAGAGTAGTAAATCTGTCCCAGGCCTTGTGCATTGGCTCGTCATCTTCCTGTTGAAAAGTAGCAATTTCATTACGTAATCGCTCAGATAAATGCGAAGGATTAAAATGAGATAAAAATTCACGAGTTAGATCTGCCCAAGTCATAATGGAACCCGGTGTAAGTTTATTCCACCAAGTTTTAGCTCTGTCCCTCAATGAATGGGGGAATAACCGAAGCCTCAGTATCTCCGGACTAACTCCTGGCAGTCTAAACGAACCACAGATCTCCTGGAACGTTTTGAGATGCTCTCTAGCATCTTCTGTCGCAGAACCACTGAACTGCCCGGCGTTGTTGATCATACTAAACATGACAGGTTTAAGCTCGAAATTGTCAACATCAATATCCGGCAGTGTGGTCTCCAGCTCTACATGATCGTTCAGCATGTAGTCACGACATGACCGTCGTCCATCTGCCCTCGGCGGGTCATCGACAGGTGGTACACCATCACCAACAGGCTGGTTACGTGCCATCTGCTCTAGCTGTTCCTCGAGGTATTCGTTCCGGTCTAAAAGGCGGCGAAGTTGTTTCTTGAGATTTAAGGAACGTTCGATCTCCGGGTCTAATTTATACTCAGGATCTTCACCTCTTTTGGATCTGCGCATAAACAAGAAAACCTCGTGAAAAGCGAGAGTTGAAAGCACAAAAGAAAAATTAAAGAAAACTAAAAATAAAAACGAAAACAAAAATAAAAATAAAAATAAAAGCGAAAAGTGCAATAAAAGAAAGATGTAGTTATGTTGCCAATCCCCGACAACGGCGCCAAAAACTTTTTGCGTGTAAAAGAGTCTATCGCAATTGTAGTGCAAGTGTACACGACGCAAGTAGTAAAGTGATACGAAGTATCGGATATCGTCTCCACAGGGATTGGGCTAATAGCTTCACCTTGTTTACTGCACGAAAATAGAGGAAATAATTAAGAGTTCTTAGGAGAATAATAAGATAAAAACGTAAATAAAAGGATTGGAATATCAAGATAGAGAGAATGGGCTGGTATTGAATTGCTCGGTAGTGCAGGTATTGAATTGCTTAGGATCTCCAGTTCTGTCGTCGCTCCCGTCGTCGACAGCACCTGTCGCGGCGGCTGTCCGTTAGCTGTCGCGGCAGCAGACACACCAACTTCGTACTTCAAGTTTGGCAAGAATCCCAGATCTGCCTTGTCCTATCCCTAGGTCCAAGTCTTTCGATGATCACGTCTTTGATGATACCTCCCGGCGTGAATCGAAGGATGAACACCGATGTGTATGAATTCTTCCTTAGCCACTTAACCTCGCCCTATCCCTAGGCACGAGATGGTTCAACTATAAACTGGAGAACGCGCTCTTATTTCTTTCGTATACTTAACTCTCCCGATGCTAAGTAAATGGATAACCTCACAATGCTCTCCCGATGCTCTTGCAAGATGTTAAAAACCAAAATAAGAGAACTTGAAGTTTATTTTATTGAACTGAAAAATCCTAAAACAAAGCAACCCTAGCAACTACTTTACAAAACAACCCGTGGCCCTAGGGGAAATTTAGAACATGTCGGTTCTGGGGTAATCGGTTATGACTCCTAGGTTAAATCTATGCCCTTATATAAGCTTTGGGCTCAAGTTATCTAAGGTAACAAGGATTACAACTTTAATTAAAAGTAAGATTCTAGTAAAGACTAAATCTCTAAAGTCTCCTACTTTCCAGCCGCATCCTTGCTTTTAGGAATTTCTTCTCCTTGAGCTTTGGCTTGACATATCTTTTGATCCGGGGCTTGGAAAAATATGTGGCTTTCACACGACAGACGAGCAGATTTTTCTCTATCTATCGAGGTCCACTTCGTTTTTCCTCTTCATAAGTCTGCTGTCACCATGCTGTCACGACAGGTCCATGGCAGCTTCGTCTTCTTCGTCGGCTAGTCCAGTTCAGCTTTCTTGCTTCTCTGCCCTGCCCCTGCGTTCAACGTCTACTATGGCAGATACATGCAAAAATAGCCATCTTTTAGTAGAATCCGTGCTTTTGATCCATTTGTGATGTTTTACTAAAAACTAACCTAAATGCAATGCAATGATGCTTGAATGCAGCAGAAATATGGGTTAAAAAGGGTGTAAATAATAGAACTTTTACACACTCAACATTAGGTAACTAAAATTTAAAGTGGCAGTTGTCCCGTATCGATACGGTGTATCCCGTATCGAAATGAAAACTTCCAGTGAGCTACGTTGAGAAAAAGGTATCGATACGGTATCTTCCGTATCGAAACGGTCCCTGTCCCGTACCGATACGCTTACGAGCGTTTCGTTACACCCTCTTTATTATGTGCAACGACTCTCTCTGTTTTACGACAGGTATCGATACGGGTCCCCGTATACCGATACGAATAGCTGCAGAAGTGCATTTATGGTGGAAAGAGAGGGTCCTAACGGCTATAATCAATACCCTAACCACCCAAATGTCTATAATTGATAGAGAAGGTATAAATTGAAGCTCATTGATTACCAGCAAAAACTATTGCATTAAAGATAAACATCCAACCTCAAGTGTGCCTATTTTCCAAATTCTTGTAAACCCCAAATTGAGTTGTATTCAATTCCTATTCTATCTTCAAATTTTGGTTGAGTGTTGTACTTGAAGGGGAAATATTGTATTTGAGAGATATATTTCTTGTCCAATTTCTTCTTTGTTTATTTGTGAGGGTTTGGTCAAATTTTTGGTAGAAAATTTGACCGGTTGTATAAAGGTTATCTCCTAAGCCTTGAAAAGGGGAAGAACAAATTAGTGAATTGTTGCAAATCCTTAGTGGTAGCTAAGGTAGTGGATGTAGAGTTCATTTGGAACTTGAACCACTCTAAAATCCTTTGTTCTTTATTTTTAACTGTCCTTTCACTCCAACAAAGTTTTAAAACCCAAATTCACCCCCTCTTGGTCTTAATCAATTCATCGATCCACTCAACAATTGGTATCAGAGCCTACCTCTTTGAAGGATTAACAACCACAAGAGGAGTTCCTAGGAAGAGTGTGATCATCCAAAAATCAAGCCATGGCATCTACCTTCGGCTCAAGCATGTACGAGTCTCAATCCACCACAAAACCACCATTCTTCAATGGTGAAAACTATCCATTTTGGAAGAACCGGATGCGCCTCTTCATCAAATCCAACGATTACCTTGTGTGGAATGTCATTGAAGATGGTCCCTATATTCCTTTGTAGAGGGATGATGAAGGAAAAATGGTTCTAAAGAAGAAGATTGAGATCCAAATAAATGACAAAGCTCTTCACATGCTCTTTTCGGTCCCGACATCTACTCCAAGGTCTCCTCTATTGAGAGTGCCAATGAAGTGTGGGATACTCTAGGGACCACCTATGAAGGAACCAATGATGTGAAGGAGACCAAGATTGGATTTCTCAATCTTAGTTATAAAGAATCTCAAGATGGAGCCCGACGAAACGGTGTCCAAGATGTTTGATCACTTCTCAACCATCGTCAACGAGCTTAAGGGCTTTGGAAAGACTATCTCGAAAGACAAACTTGTCCGGAAGCTACTCTACTCACTTCCTGAATCTTGGGATGGGAAGAGAACTGCCATCATCGAGTCCAAAAACTTGAAGGCTCTAAAACATGATGAGCTAGTGGGTTCTCTCCTTACTCATGAAATAATGAAGCAAGGAAGGGAAGATGAAAAGAAGAAGGAAGAGAAAAGAGTGGAGAAGCTAGAGGTAGAAAAGAAGAAGAAAATAGGAGTGACTCTCAAAGCTTCATTACTTGAGGAGAGCTCTACTAGAGAGGAGGATGACCTTGAAGAATTGTCTATGATAGCCAAAAGGTTCTCTCGATTCATGAGGTCTAACTGTGGAAGGAAGATTCAAAGAAAGATGGATTTCAAGGGTAAAAGCAAAGAAGAAGAGAGGGATCAAATCATTTGCTACGAGTGCAAAAAGCCTGGTCACATTCGTTCGGAGTGCCCTCAACTCAAGAAGAAGGGCTTTGAGAAGAAGAAGAAGCTCAAAGCCAAGCTTGCTACTTTGAGTGATGAGGAGTCATCCGAGGATGATGAACAAGAAGTGGCCAACCTTTGCCTCATGGCACTTGAGGAAGATTCCTCCATGGTTACCTCTAACTCATCATCTTTTGACTTTAAATTTGATGAATTACATGACGCATATGATGAGTTGCAAGAGGTTTATGATGAGTTAGTTGAGAAATACAAAGAGTCGATCATTAGGAATAAGAAAATTATTTCGGAATTAAATGATAAAAATGACTCACTTTCTCAAGCTAACATAAAATTTGAGAAAAAGATTTTAGGTTTGAAAGATGAACTTAAATTTTTCTAAGATGAAAATGTAGACCTAAATAATCTTCTTTCTCAATGCAATAGTGAACACCAAAAGGTGTTAGATGAGCTTAACAAGCTCAAAGAGTCTTTTAAAAATGTTGGTAATGTGAAGCATGAAAAAAGTGAATCATCTAAAACAAACCAACCTAGGAAAAAGACTAATAACTACAAACAAAGTAGCTTCCCTAGACATAATAGAACTAAAAAGATTAGAAGTGTATGGGTTCCTAAGGAACTTGTCAAATCTAATATTATTGTTGCTATGTCACCTTGGATTCCTAAGGGAAACAAGCTAATGGGAGCTAACACTCATGGAACCAAAATGATTTGGGTACCAAAAACAAAAGTTTAATATCTTTGTTTGTAGGGGGCATTGCTACAAGGCCAAAGCACAAAGTCAAAATTCATGGTACCTTAATAGTGGATGCTCGAGGCATATGACCGGAAACAAGAGTAGATTCATGGAATTAAAGCCAAAAAGTGGATGAGTGGTGACATTTGGTGACAACTCCAAAGGCCACATTAAAGGTATTGGCTCTATAGGTAATCACTCTACCATTCTTATTGAAAATGTCTTGTATGTCGATGGTCTTAAACATAATTTGTTGAGCAAAAGCCAATTATGTGATAAAGGATTTAATGTCTTATTTGATAAAAATGAGTGCAAAATTGTTGACATTAAATCAAATTATCTTATGCTCATAGGTCATCGCATAGGTAACATTTACATGGTGCATTTAGATGACATATATACATCCCATGCATGTTTAGTAGCTCAAAATGAAAATGATGCATGGCTATGGCATAGGAAACTAGGACATGCTAGCATTAGTGTTTTAGAAAAAATTAGTTTCCCTAGATCTAGTTAGAGGTTTACCCAAAATTAAGTTCTCAAATGATAAAATTTGTGATGCATGCTCTAAGGGTAAACAACATAAGTCATCCTTTAAATCCATTAATGACGTTTCTACAAGTAGGTGTTTACAACTTATTCATATGGATTTATTTGGGCCTATTAGGACTATGAGCTTGGGTGGTAAATCTTATTCTTTTGTGCTTGTTGACGATTTTTCTAGATTTACTTGGGTTCTATTTTTAAGTAATAAAGATGAGGCTTTAGAAAAAATCATCACATTTTCAAAATTAACCCAAAATGATCTTGAACTTAGAATTTCTCATATTAGAAGTGATCATGGAACCGAATTTCAAAATCTAGGGTTTGAAGAGTTTTTAAATGAAAATGGTATCAGCCACAATTTTTCTGCTCCTCAAATTCCTCAACAAAATGGGGTAGTTGAGAGGAAAAATAGAACTTTACAAGAAATGGCTAGAACCATGCTTTGTGAAAACAATTTACCTAAATACTTTTGGGCAGAAGCCACAAACACCGCTTGCTACATTGTAAATCGAGTAATGATTAGGCCACTTTTAAAGAAAACACCATAAGAGATTTTAAAATCTAAAAATCCTAACATTAGCTATTTTCATTCATTTGGTTGCAAGTTTTTGTTTTAAATAATGGAAAAGACAATTTAGGTAAATTTGATGCAAAGAGTGATGGAGCTATTTTCATAGGATATTTCTTAACCTCTAAAGCCTATCGTGTATTTAACAAGAGAACTTTAGTAGTAGAAGAATCTATACATGTTGTATTCGATGATAACCTCCTTCCAAGGAAGGATTCTTGTGATGATGATGATGTAGGAATCATTAATGCCTTTGATGGAGGATAAACTTCAAAGGAGGATGAGATTCCAACAAAAGAAGTGGATACACAAGTTCCACCTCTTGAAGCCTTGAAGGACTTGGCTCTTGAGGAAAAGGAAGTGAGCTACCCAAGGGAGTTCAACTATGTCAAAGGTGGTGAAATCTTGGGTGATCCATCCAAGGGGGTAACCACTATATCTTCTCTTAAACTTATGAACCATGTTACATTTATCTCATGCATAGAACCTAAGAACATAAAAGAAGCATTAAAAGATGACTTTTGGATTATGGCTATGCAAGAAGAGTTATATCAATTTGAGAGAAGTAATGTTTGGACATTAGTTGATAGGCCTAGTAATCAATCTACTATAGGAACTAAATGGGTCTTCAGGAACAAACTATATGAGAGTGGTAATATTGTGAGAAATAAAGCTAGACTAGTAGCACAAGGTTACACTCAGGAAGAGGGAATAGATTTTGATGAAACCTATGCACCCGTAGCTAGAATGGAAGTCATTAGGATGTTGCTTGCATATGCATGTTATCATGATTTCAATCTTTTTCAAATGGATGTTAAAAGTGCATTTTAAATGGTTTTATAAATGAGGAAGTGTATGTGGAACAACCACAGGGTTTTGAAGACTCAAAATTTCCAAATCATGGTTTCAAACTTACTAAAGCTCTTTATGGTTTAAAACAAACTCCTAGAGTTTGGTATGAAAGACTTTCAAACTTTTTAATTGAAAAAGGTTTTGAAAAAGGTAAGGTGGACATTACACTTTTCATAAAAAGGTCATAGCAAAGAGTTTGCTAAGTTAATGCAAGGTGAATTCGATATGAGCATGATGGGGGAGCTCTCATTCTTTTTAGGACTCCAAATCAAGCAATGGAAGGATGTCACCTTCATCAATCAAGCAAAGTACATCAAGGATATGCTCAAGAAGTTTGGCTTGGAGAATGCAAAGCCTCAAGCCACACCTATGAGCACTTCTACAAAGCTTGACAAAGATGAAGGAGGTAAGTGTGTTAACTCTAAGCTTTAACATTCTATGATTGGATCATTGCTTTACCTTATCGCAAGTAGACCATATATCTTGTTTAGTGTTTGCTTGTGTGCTAGGTTTCAAGCTAGTCATAGAGAGTTTCACCTTATAGCCGTTAAGAGAATCTTTAGGTACCTTAGAGATACTCCTCGTTTAGGTCTTTGGTTCCCTAGAGACTCCACCTTCAACCTTCATGCTTATTCGGATGCAGATTGTAACCCCCTTAACCCGGCCTAGACGGTTGACCCGAATTAAGAAAGTCACACGGGGAAAACCAAAGTCAACCCGAAAGTCAACCTTGATTAACGACCCCTTTTTTTCTTTTTAATCTTGTCTAGATGCACATTAGTCCTAATTGTGATCACACAAACATCATATTCAAAGATCACAAGCATCAGAGATCAAACAGGGACCCAACTGAACAAATTACAACTTTAGGGACCAAATTGTAATTTCTGATAATTAGAAGGACTTAACCCAAATTAAGGTTACCAACTTGAAATTAGTCAGGTTTCATGCTTCTCTGTGAAATTTCAGCTCAAAAGGACTTCCCAAACTCATACAATTGCACAAACAAGTTTCAGGACCAAAATGCAAATAATTCAAAACATTTAACTACCAAAGTCAGCCCCCAACGGTCGACCGTTCCGGAACAGGTAGACCCCGTTTCGAAACACGGGCCGTTCCGCAACGCGTACCGGAACACGGGCTGGCAGAGGCCAAACCGTTTCGAAACGGTGCCTACCGTTTCGGACGCCTGGGTTCATTCAAGGCACCCGTTCCGAAACGGTGTGCACTGTTCCGAAACACCCTGCACAGATTGCAGCAAAATGCATACTTAAACATGCAATTGATCATTCAAACATGCTCCAAAGGCTACCAAACTTTACCAACATACAATTCAACATATATAAGACTTACTAGCATCATCAATTCATCAAAACAACATCATATGCAAAAAGCCCCAAATCTATAGGCATGCTTCCTACACAAGCAAACCATTCAAGCACAAACTTCCAATTCAAGCATGTAATAATCCAACACAAAAACCAACATTCTTATCATCATTCAACATACTTAGGGAGTTCCAAACACCTCCCAAAACATACACATTGGTCCCCCATTGCCAAATTACCAAAAGCTAAAATGTACTAACAAAACCTTCCATACATTGAGCTCTACTTTCACTTGAATGCTTGCCCTCCTTGCTGCCCTCAAGGTTCCCTAATGTTCTGCATTATTGAATTAAGAAAACGAAAGAGAGCGTAAGCAAAAGCTTTGTGAGGAATGCTCTTAAAAACCATTCAATAATGCATTTAAAAACATTTACAAATCATGCTTTAAATCAACCTTTGCTCATGCTCAAAAGCATACTTAAAACAAGCATCTCATGCTTCATAACATAACATGCCATATTGGTTCAAGTGATAGATTCCATTTCTTTAAAACAAGTTCATCAACTTTCCCAAGGACTTTTAAACACCTTGGCCCCAAGGACTTTTAAACACCTTGGCCATGGTCTTTTAAACACCATGAAAGAGGACCACACAAGGACTTTTAACCACCTTTGTGTCCATAGCTTGATTCACCCCAAGGACTTTTAAACACCTTGGCCCCAAGGACTTTTAAACACCTTGGCCCCATGGACTTTTAAACACCATGGCCCCATGGACTTTTAAACACCATGGAAAGGATCACCTAAGGACTTTTAACCACCTTAGTGTCCGCAACAAGAACCATCCAAGGACTTTTAACCACCTTGATGTTCTTAAGTAACAAGGCTCACTCAAGGACTTTTAACCACCTTAGTGACCTTAACCCTTTTTAAAACATCACTTGCCAATATACATCATTTCATCATTTAATCCACTGTTTTTAAGCATTAAACCAAGCCATATTCATCATGCATTTAAAAGCATCAAACCACATTTAATCAATGTACAAAAACAAGGAACTCTTACCTAGAGTTTCCTTCAACATATGGCTTACAACATCAGCAAATACCATGCTAAAACATGCTTTCAAAACAGTAATTAAAACATGCAATAAACCACTTTGCATCACAACAAAATCATGGCCACCACTAGAGAGTAATTCTGAAAACTTACACTTGAGCTTAGCAAAGTTGTTTAGACTTAAACTAAGCTCCCAAGACATTGGTTTCAAAGCCGAAAACCCAATTTCACACACACGCACTCACCGATTCCACTTTGCTTCAAGCCAAAGCACCAAATCAAGCTTCCGGATCAACAACTCTTGGATCCAAAGATGCCTACCCTGTTTCAACACATCAAAGCAGAGGATTAATGCATCATCATGCATTAATTGCTTCAATGAAAGCACCTAAACTCGCTGCTCTCATCCACACACCATTTTCGGCCACCAAACACAACCGAAAATGCATCCAAACCACTTCTAAACAAAGCCCAGCCATAAACCAGCAAAACCACACATCCTTTAACATCATATAACATCTAAAAACAACCTATTAACATCCTTATACCTCCAGCAACATCAGATCCACAAGATCACCTCAAAAACAACCTTGAATCACAAGCTAAACTTAGGAAACTCAACCTATCCGGGATTGCATTAATCAAAACTCAATTCCTTATCAATTTAGAGTTCATTTAACATCAAAAACACATCTCAAATCACAGATTAATCAGATCTAACGAAAATCATCAAAAATCACCAAATCTTGCATTATAAGCCAAGATCCATTTCACCACTTAAAAACCTTTAATAAAACGTAATTTAAGGATTGAAAACTTAGGAATTTCAGTAAAGAACTGATAGTTTAGAGGAGAAGGACGTTCTTACCTCCAAACTTGAGTTTCTCCTCTTTTTGGAATCAAAAACCTTGTTGAATCAAGTAGCAAATGGTGAGGTTTTGAAGATATGTTGATTAGGAATCAAAAGAGAGTTGAAAGGAGGGATTTAGGTGAGAAAATCAGATCAAATTCTCTGGAGAGAAAGTGTTTGGGTTGAGAGAAAATGAGAGAAAGAAAATAGGAAAGTTAGTTATCCAAAATAGCCAAATGGCTTTCCCTCAACTTCTAATATGTTTAAAATCAGAATTAAGTCTTAAAATATCTTAGAAAAATCTGGAGAAACTCCCTTTGGGTAAATAGCTCCTTAAAGATTCAAAGTTTCAACCCTTTATAAAACAGTCACCAAACTTTCGAAAATTACATTTTGGTCACTAGCCAAAATGTCACACTTCCAAAACTCATTTTCCAAAATTGATTTCACAGTTCACTTAATTATATTTAAAGATGATTTTAGAACATTTTTCCATATTTTTAATGCAACCCGAACTAGGTTTTCCTAATTTCACCTCTTTAGATTCGAACAGCACTTTGACCAAACCGGTCAACGCCCAAAACTCCTAAGCCCAAAACCGGGGCGTTACAACTCTCCCCCCTTAAGAAATTTCGTCCTCGAAATTTACCTGAAGGAAAGAGATAAGGAAACTGCTTCAGCATGTCTTCCTTCCGCTCCCACGTGGCTTCCTCAACACCTCGATGCTTCCACAGCACCTTCACCAATTCAATGGTCTTGCCACGAAGAACCTTGCTATCCGAATCCAGAACCTTCACCGGCTCCTCATCATAGGTCAAATCCGGATTCAAAACCACTTCCTCCACAGGCATCACATGCGAAGGATCAGATCTATACTTCCGGAGCATAGAAACATGGAACACATCATGAATCTTCTCCAACTCCTGAGGTAACCTCAACCGATACGCCACAGGACCCACACGCTCAACCACCTCATATGGTCCAATGTACCTAGGGCTCAACTTACCCTTCCGGCCAAACCTCATCACCTTCTTCCAAGGCGAAACCTTCAAGAACACACGGTCACCCACCGCATACTCTATCTCCTTACGCTTCAGATCCACGTAAGACTTCTGCCGATCAGAGGCAGTCTTCAACCGCTCACAAATGACCTTCACCTTCTCGGTGGTCCCTTTCAACAAAGCCGGCATCGAAACCAACTTTTGACCAGTTTCAGCCCAACAAAGAGGAGTCCTACACTTCCTCCCATACAGAGCCTCATAAGGTGCCATCTGTATATTCGCCTGATAACTATTGTTATAAGCGAACTCAACCAAAGGCAGATGCTTCTCCCATGAACCTTGGAACTCAATCACGCAGCACCTCAACATATCCTCCAAAATCTGGATAACCCGCTCAGACTGACCATCCGACTGAGGATGATAAGATGTACTGAAATGCAACCTTGTACCCAGAGCTTGATGCAAACACTGCCAGAAACGCGATGTGAACCTCGAATCCCTATCCGACACAATCGACTTAGGCACACCATGCAGCCGCACAATCTCATCAATGTACAGCTCTGCCAGCCTATCCAAAGAAAACGTAGTATGCACAGGCAAGAAAAGCGCACACTTCGTCAGGCGATCCACAATCACCCAAACAGAATTCTTCTTTGATGGAGACAAAGGTAAACCAGATACAAAATCCATGGTAACCCTTTCCCACTTCCATTCAAGGATTTTCAACGGTTGCAACAAACCAGAAGGAACCTGATGTTCAGCCTTAACCCGCTGACACACCAAACACTTGCTCACAAACTCTGCAACATCCTTCTTCAAACCCACCCAATAGTACTCATCACGCAAATCACGATACATCTTAGTACTACCAGGGTGCATAGCAAAAGGACTACTATGACCTTCAGTCAGAATAGCACGCCTCAACTCAGCATCAGCATGCACTACTATCCGACTCCCAAAACACAACACACCATCATCATTAAAGCAGAAATCCGAAGGTCTATCCTCCGCGATATCCTGAACATGAGACACCAGGGAATCATCCAACAACTGCTTTTCCTTGATCAACTGAACCAACGATGGTTTCACTTGCAACTCAGCAACAAGACCACCATCTCGCGATATGCTCAAGCTAGCAAACATAGCCCTCAGCTCAAAAGCTACCTTCCTACTCAAGGCATCCGCAACAACATTAGCCTTTCCAGGATGATACTCAATCGTCAGATCATAATCCTTGAGCAACTCCAACCAACGCCGCTACCTAAGATTCAACTCCTTCTGAGACATCAGATACCTCAAACTCTTGTGATCCGTGTACACAGTACACTTCTCACCATACAGATAATGTCTCCAGATCTTCAGAGCAAAAACTACTGCAGCCAGCTCAATGTCATGCGTAGGATAGTTGCGCTCATGCACTTTCAACTGCCGCGATGCATAAGCCACAACCTTACCCTCTTGCATCAGCACACATCCCAAACCAACATAGGATGCATCACTATAGACCACAAAATCTTTCCCTGATTCAGGCTGAACCAAGATAGGAGCTTGCGTCAAAGCCGCCTTAAGCTTCTCAAAAGCCTACTGTCTCGCTTCCGTCCACTCATACTTAACATCCTTTTGCAACAGCTTCGTCAAAGGAGCAGCAATCTTGGAAAAACCATCTACAAACCTTCGATAGTATCCCGCCAAACCAAGGAAACTACGGACCTCATGAACAGACTTAGGAACTTTCCAGTTCATCACCGCCTCAATCTTCTGAGGATCAACACGAATCCCCTCAGCTGAGACCACATGCCCAAGAAACACCACCTCCATAAGCCAGAACTCACACTTGCTCAGCTTAGCATAAAGCTGATTCTCCAACAAGGCTTGCAAAACAATCCTCAAATTCTCTTCGTGCTCCTCCTCAGTACGCGAGTACACGAGGATATCATCAATGAACACCACAACGAACTTGTCCAGGTATTCATGAAACACACGATTCATCATGTCCATGAAAGCAGCAGGAGCATTTGTCAAACCAAACGGCATCACAAGGAACTCATAATGCCCATACCTTGTCCTGAAAGCTGTCTTAGGCACATCCACATCCTTCACTTTCAACTGATAATACCCTGACCTCAAGTCAATCTTAGAGAACACAGCAGCTCCCCGAAATTGATCAAAGAGATCATCAATCCTCGGCAAAGGATACCGATTCTTGATAGTCAACTTGTTCAGCTGACGGTAATCAATACACATTCTCATAGTGCCCTCTTTCTTCTTCACAAACAAGACTGGTGCACCCCAAGGTGACACACTCGGCCGGATGAAACCACGATCTAGCAGCTCTTGCAACTGCGTCTTCAGCTCCTTCAGCTCCTTAGGTGCCATTCTATAGGGAGTAATGGACACGGGAGTTGTATTCTCATACAGCTCAATTCCAAACTCCACCTCGCGATTAGGAGGTAAACCAGACAACTCCTCAGGAAAAACACCAGGAAACTCCTTCACAACCCTGATATCTTGCACCCTCAACTCCTTAAAGCTAGGATTCATCACAAAAGCTAGATAAGCTTCGCAACCCTGCCTCAGTATCCTACTCGCCTCCAAGGTAGACACCACATTGGCAAGAAACTTCACATTCTCACCAACCACAACAACTTCATAATCATCCGCAAGCTTCAGCGAAACTCGCTTATTTTCACAATCTACCACAGCACGATGCTCAGCAAGCCAATCCATACCAAGGATCACATCAAAACCATAGAAGGGCAACTCCATAAGATCAACATGAAAAACATGTTCTTGAACAACCAAAGGACACCTTCTATAAAGCTTTCGAGTCACAACAGTTTCACCAAAAGAACTAGTGACACGAACACCAACATCCAAAGACTCAACAAGCAAACCAAGCAATTCAGCATGCTCACGCAAAATGTATGAATGCGTAGATCCAGAATCAATCAAAGAAAGCAATGACAAGGATTGCAAAGTAAAGGTACCTGCAATCACATCTGCATCATTCCTTCCCTCGCGCTGAGCATACACCCTAGCTTGGCCTCCACCTTCAGGCTGAATAGCCACAACATGGGCTACTCCACGACCACCTTCCTCTCGCCTCTGGAAAATACCACGGCCGCGCCCACGACCTCTCTGCGGTGCAGCAACAACAGGAGCACGCTCTTGGCCACCAGCCAACCTCGGACAATCTCGCCTCAAATGGTCTACAGAACCACAATTCCAGCATCCATTACCAGCTGCCGCAACAGGAGCTTGCACCTCCCTCACAGCACGAGGACAGTAACGCTTCATGTGACCACGTGAACCACAGATCAAACAAGCACTAGGTTCAGATAAACCCACCTCTCTTGGCTGAGGACTGATACTTTTGATCACGTCCCCTCTTGTTCCGTCCACCTCCGGAACTAAACTCAGCAGCTCTCTTGCCAGAACTCGCTCCAGCACCTTTCGCAGATAAACCCAAGTTCATCTCAATGTCCTTGGCTCGGCCCACCAACACATCAAAATCATCATATTCAGTGGCCAGCACATACATTTTCACATCCGTCACAAGACCATAACGGAACCTCTCGCACCTTGCTCGCTCATCAGGTATCAACTCCGGTGCATACTGACTGAGTCGCACAAACTACACTTCATACTCAGCCACACTCATGCTCCCTTGGGTAAGAGATATGAATTCATGCTTCTTCTCATCAAGATATCTCACTCCTAGATATCTCCGCTTGAACACATTCTGGAAGAATGTCCAAGTAACATCAGCTTCAGCCATCCCAGCTATAGTGGTCATCCACCACGTATACGCATTGTCCTGCAGCAAGGACACAACAAAACCCAGCTTTTGCACATCCGTGCAGCTCATCTGACCTAAGATACGCTTGGTACTCTCTAGCCAATCTTCAGAACTCTCAGCTGACATACCCCTGAACTCAGTCCCACCAAGACTGCGCAGACGTTCCAAAGGTAGTCTAACTCCAGCATCTCCTTGATGCCCAGCTCCTTGAGCTCCAGCTACTGCTGCTCGAAAAGCGCCCGCAATAGCTTGTACCAACATAGACATATCAGGCATAGCTTGCCCCTGACCAACCTCTGGTCCAGCAGCTCCAGCACCAGCTGCAGCTTCAGCTCTCTCACCTCCAGCACCACCACCAGGCGGAGGAGGGGGTAACACCGCACTACCCGTGTTCTCTTCGTTCTCATTCTCATTGGGAGCCGTAGCTCGCACACTACCTCGTAACTCTCTACGTGGTGCCATACTTTTACCATGCAATCACAATGCAAATAAAACAAGTCAGGCCCAACAAGGTAAGCAATTCAAGTATTCAAGCTCAATTTCATTCAAAATCAACATCATTTCACTAGCTTTTGTTTGGCAATGGGTACCCTCAACATGCTACATCACAGCATACAACTCAACTGCATCCAAATCACAAGCCACTAAACATGCTTTCGATCAACAAGCATACAAGCCAAACATACTTCAATCATGCATACATTCATTCCCAATTACTCGAGAACTCAGCTCTGATACCACCAAATGTAACCCCCTTAACCCGGCCTAGACGGTTGACCCGAATTAAGAAAGTCACACGGGGAAAACCAAAGTCAACCCGAAAGTCAACCTTGATTAACGACCCTTTTTTTCTTTTTAATCTTGTCTAGATGCACATTAGTCCTAATTGTGATCACACAAACATCATATTCAAAGATCACAAGCATCAGAGATCAAACAGGGATCCAACTGAACAAATTACAACTTTAGGGACCAAATTGTAATTTCTGATAATTAGAAGGACTTAACCCAAATTAACGTTACCAACTTGAAATTAGTCAGGTTTCATGCTTCTCTGTGAAATTTCAGCTCAAAAGGACTTCCCAAACTCATACAATTGCACAAACAAGTTTCAGGACCAAAATGCAAACAATTCAAAACATTTAACTACCAATGTCAGCCCCCAACGGTCGACCGTTCCGGAACAGGTAGACCCCGTTTCGAAACACAGGCCGTTCCGCAACGCGTACCAGAACACGGGCTGGCAGAGGCCAAACCGTTTCGAAACGGTGCCTACCGTTTCGGACGCCTGGGTTCATTCAAGGCACCCGTTCCGAAACGGTGTGCACTGTTCCGAAACACCCTGCACAGATTGCAGCAAAATGCATACTTAAACATGCAATTGATCATTCAAACATGCTCCAAAGGCTACCAAACCTTACCAGCATACAATTCAACATATATAAGACTTACTAGCATCATCAATTCATCAAAACAACATCATATGCAAAAAGCCCCAAATCTATAGGCATGCTTCCTACACAAGCAAACCATTCAAGCACAAACTTCCAATTCAAGCATGTAATAATCCAACACAAAAACCAGCATTCTTATCATCATTCAACATACTTAGGGAGTTCCAAACACCTCCCAAAACATACACATTGTTCCCTCATTGCCAAATTACCAAAAGCTAAAATGTACTAACAAAACCTTCCATACATTGAGCTCTACTTTCACTTGAATGCTTGCCCTCCTTGCTGCCCTCAAGGTTCCCTAATGTTCTGCATTATTGAATTAAGAAAACGAAAGAGAGCGTAAGCAAAAGCTTAGTGAGGAATGCTCTTAAAAACCATTCAATAATGCATTTAAAAACATTTACAAATCATGCTTTAAATCAACCTTTGCTCATGCTCAAAAGCATACTTAAAACAAGCATCTCATGCTTCATAACATAACATGTCATATTGGTTCAAGTGATAGATTCCATTTCTTTCAAACAAGTTCATCAACTTTCCCAAGGACTTTTAAACACCTTGGCCCCAAGGACTTTTAAACACCTTGGCCATGGACTTTTAAACACCATGAAAGAGGACCACACAAGGACTTTTAACCACCTTTGTGTCCATAGCTTGATTCACCCCAAGGACTTTTAAACACCTTGGCCCCAAGGACTTTTAAACACCTTGGCCCCATGGACTTTTAAACACCATGGCCCCATGGACTTTTAAACACCATGGAAAGGATCACCTAAGGACTTTTAACCACCTTAGTGTCCGCAACAAGAACCATCCAAGGACTTTTAACCACCTTGATGTTCTTAAGTAACAAGGGTCACTCAAGGACTTTTAACCACCTTAGTGACCTTAACCCTTTTTAAAACATTACTTGCCAATATACATCATTTCATCATTTAATCCACTGTTTTTAAGCATTAAACCAAGCCATATTCATCATGCATTTAAAAGCATCAAACCACATTTAATCAATGTACAAAAACAAGGAACTCTTACCTAGAGTTTCCTTCAACATATGGCTTACAACATCAGCAAATACCATGCTAAAACATGCTTTCAAAACAGTAATTAAAACATTCAATAAACCACTTTGCATCACAACAAAATCATGGCCACCACTAGAGAGTAATTCCGAAAACTTACACTTGAGCTTAGCAAAGTTGTTTAGACTTAAACTAAGCTCCCAAGAAATTGGTTTCAAAGCCGAAAACCCAATTTCACACACACGCACTCACCGATTCCACTTTGCTTCAAGCCAAAGCACCAAATCAAGCTTCCGGATCAACAACTCTTGGATCCAAAGATGCCTCCCCTGTTTCAACACATCAAAGCAGAGGATTAATGCATCATCATGCATTAATTGCTTCAATGAAAGCACCTAAACTCGCTGCTCTCATCCACACACCATTTTCGGCCACCAAACACAACCAAAAATGCATCCAAACCACTTCTAAACAAAGCCCAGCCATAAACCACACATCCTTTAACATCATATAACATCTAAAAACAACCTATTAACATCCTTATACCTCCAGCAACATCAGATCCACAAGATCACCTCAAAAACAACCTTGAATCACAAGCTAAACTTAGGAAACTCAACCTATCCGGGATTGCATTAATCAAAACTCAATTCCTTATCAATTTAGAGTTCATTTAACATCAAAAACACATCTCAAATCATAGATTAATCAGATCTAACGAAAATCATCAAAAATCACCAAATCTTGCATTATAAGCCAAGATCCATTTCACCACTTAAAAACCTTTAATAAAACATCAATTAAGGATTGAAAACTTAGGAATTTCAGTAAAGAACTGATAGTTTAGAGGAGAAGGACGTTCTTACATCCAAACTTGAGTTTCTCCTCTTTTTGGAATCAAAAACCTTGTTGAATCAAGTAGCAAATGGTGAGGTTTTGAAGATATGTTGATTAGGAATCAAAAGAGAGTTGAAAGGAGGGATTTAGGTGAGAAAATCAGATCAAATTCTCTGGAGAGAAAGTGTTTGGGTTGAGAGAAAATGAGAGAAAGAAAATAGGAAAGTTAGTTATCCAAAATAGCCAAATGGCTTTCCCTCAACTTCTAATATGTTTAAAATCAGAATTAAGTCTTAAAATATCTTAGAAAAATCTGGAGAAACTCCCTTTGGGTAAATAGCTCCTTAAAGATTCAAAGTTTCAACCCTTTATAAAATAGTCACCAAACTTTCAAAAATTACATTTTGGTCACTAGCCAAAATGTCACACTTCCAAAACTCATTTTCCAAAATTGATTTCACAGTTCACTTAATTATATTAAAAGATGATTTTAGAACATTTTTCCATATTTTTAATGCAACCCGAACTAGGTTTTCCTAATTTCACCTCTTTAGATTCGAACAGCACTTTGACCAAACCGGTCAACGCCCAAAACTCCTAAGCCCAAAACCGGGGCGTTACACAGATTATGGGGGATGTAAAATCGATAGGAAAAGTACTTCAGAAACTTGTCAATTCTTAGGTAGTATGCTCACATCTTGGTTATCTAAGAAACAAAATAGTGTAGCTCTTTCTACCACCGAAGCCGAGTACATATCCTTATGGAGTTGTTGTGCTCAAATCCATTGGATGAAGCAACAACTCTTAGATTATGGTATTAAAGTTGAAACCATACCCCTTAAGTGTGATAACACTAGTGTCACATGTTTAACAAAAAAATCCTATCCAACACTCTAGAACCAAACATATATAAATAAGGCATCATTTCATTAGAGATCATGTCCTTAAGGAAGATGTTGTTATAGAGTATGTTGACACCTTAAACCAACTAGTGAACATCTTTACAAAGCCTTTAGATAAAGAGCGTTTTTGGTCCCTTAGGAGAGAATTAGGTCTAATTAGCCTATCTTGACCTTTTTAGGACCCTCTTTTGTGCTTAAATTGCTTGATCTTGTGAAATTGCATGTTAATGTGTTGTAGCTCTTGAAAATATCCATCCTTATAGCTAGGGGGAGTATGATTCTGTTAAAATATGCTTAGAACTGCTCATTCATCATTTACATTCTTTTAGGAGATGTTAGAATCGAGCTTTTGGTTGTTCTTCAAGCCTAAAATGTATTTCTGGGCATAGGGTATCGATACGGCCTTAAGTGTATCGATACGAGTACTGTATTAGCTTCCAGACTTCATTTTGCCTAAAATGGGTGTCGATACGGTTAAACCCGTTTTGATACGAGCAACAATAATTTCGATACGGATTGCATCCGTTTCGATACGATCCTTCAACGGGCATTTTTAATGAAATTATGTTTTTACCCCCGTATTGATACACCCTCAGGCGTATCGATACGCGATTGCGCAGACAACTATCAATTGGCATTTAAGAGTTCAACTTTTACCAAAATTAAACTTTCTCAAAACCTTAGAAACCCTAGCCATTTTCACTCTATAAATAGCCTCTCTTTCTCTCATATTTTTACACCACAACTCAAAATCTCTAGAGGGTTTCAAAATCAAGAAAAGCTCAAAGGCTTTTCATCAATTGGGTGCTAAGCTCTTCTCCCATTCCTCTCTATCAATATCAAGGTAAAACTCTTTCTTTTTCTTTTAATTTTTTTATTTTTTTTTCAAATTTTCTCTTGTTTTGTTTTTGTTTTGTCTTCTCAAACCAAAATCTCTTTTCAAACTTTTTTTTATAATTTCTTTAAACCTTGATTATTGGTTTCCAATGAGTTGAATGAAGATATCTTAATGCATATATTGTTTTATCTAGTTCATGGAACCTCCTAAAAAGAGAACACACACTTGTGAAGCCAGTGAAGGATCCAATATCGGAGGTGGTGCTCGTCCGAATCTCACTCATATCTATAAACTATCTTTTCAATCCCCCGGATCTCTCACCTATTTTCGCCAATTTCAAAACTATAAGATCCATTCGGAGAGGGTAATCTCTATTCCTTTTCTTAACTTGGAGCACTTCAGATTTGAATATCTACCTTTGCTCCAAGAATGGAAGTTTATGGATTTTCTCACTATTCCCGGATTTTACTTTCGGATTTTAGTTTTGATCCCCTAACCCATCCATTCGATGAACGATCTCTTGCAAGGGGTAAGTTCCATTACTTTAATGGTGATTGGCTACGTCTATCCGAGCTACCTTGTGAGGCCGCAGAAAAATTTGATAATCCTCAAGTTGAACAAGGTCCTCAAGCTCCTCCTCCACTTTCTATGGACTCCCTCATGACTTATCTCAATGAGCAATTCACGGGTTTGCACATGAGAATGGCTTTAATCGATCAAGTTATGAATTTTGGATTTACCGCTATTGATACAAGGTTTACAAGCCTTGAAGATCGGATGAAGAACGTGGAGACTCGACTCACTTCGCTTGAAGGCAGTCACAACTCAATGAATATATCTCTCACCGCTTTCCATGACGAGTGGCGTCAAACTATGAGAAATGATGATCCAATTGAGGAAGATGATGAAGATGATGAAGAAGGCGACAGAGATGCATAGTAGCCTATCTTTGCATACCATTCATATCATCTAGGATATTTATTTTATGCACCTTTGATTTAAGTTTTTAGGATTAAGTTTGAATTATTCTAAAACCTATGCTTTGATTTTCTGTTTTTTGGATTTTAGTTGATTTTATCTTTTATTTGAACTTAATGATATTATGTTGCTTTCTTATTTATACGTCATTCCTATTTATCCACTTTACATTATGTCTCAATTATTTTTGATCTAACAAAAAGGAGGAGAGGGAAGCTCACACTTAAAAATTTTGATTTTCAAACTTAAAAGTTACCTAGCTAATATTAAGGGGGTGTTATTACCTAGCTAATATTAAGGGGAGTTATTTTGCAAAGTTTTTCAATGTATCAAAAATTTCAAGTTTTGGTTTTGCTATGTCAAAAAGGGGGAGATTGTAAAACCTATGTTTGATTTTGATATAAGTAAGTATGTTAAGGACTAAATTGAAAACTTGAAATAATTTTCTAAGTCCCTTAAATGATTTATAAATCACCAACACTTTAAACTGATTTGAAAAACTCAAACTACAAATATTTTCTAAGTGTTCCAAGGCCAAAGTATTGAAAATCATCCAGGTGTATCGATACGCCTCCAGCCGTATCGATACCTTTTTTACAAAGTTGGCTACCGGAAAGACGCGTTTCGATACGCTCTTAACCGTATCGAAACAGATTCAATCTGTATCGATACGCCCTCTGCAAAAACTGAAGGAGTTTGAATGGCCTACCGACACGACTTAACCCGTATCGATACGTTGTGAAAAAGGTATCGATACGATATATTCCATATCGAAACGGTCCCTGTCCCATACCGATATGCTTACGAGCGTTTCGATATGCCCTCTTTATTATGTGCAACGACTCTTTCTGTTTTGAGACAGGTATCGATACGGGTCCCCGTGCACCAATACAGATAGCTGCAGAAATGCATTTATGGTGGAAAGAGAGGGTCCCAACGGCTATAATCAATACCCTAACCACCCAAACGGCTAGAATTGATAGAGAAGGTATAAATTGAAGCTCATTGATGACCAACAACAACTATTGCATCAAAGATAAACATCCAAGCAAAAATCCAACCTCAAGTGTGCCTATTTTCCAAATTCTTGTAAACCCCAAATAGAGTTGTATTCAATTCCTATTCTGTCTTCAAATTTGGTTTGAGTGTTGTACTTTAAGGGGCAATATTGTGTTTGAGGGATATATTTCTTGTCCAATTTCTTCTTTGTTTATTTGTGAGGGTTTGGTCAAATTTTTGGTAGAAAATTTGACCGGTTGTGTAAAGGTTACCTCCTAAGCCTTGAAAAGGGGAAGAACAAGTTAGTGAATTGTTGCAAATCCTTAGTCGTAGCTAAGGTAGTGGATGTACAGTTCATTTGGAACTTGAACCACTCTAAAATCCTTTGCTCTTCATTTTTAACTGTCCTTTCACTCCAACAAAGTTTTAAAATCCCAATTCACCCCCTCTTGGTCTTGATCAATTCATCGATCCAATCAACATTACCGCTAAAACCAGACTCTCTAACTCTCTTTCCAGAGCTAGAACCTCTCGCACGAGTTAATAAACCAAAGTTTTACCCAGTGCACCTCGCCCGTGTAACCAACACGTCGAAAAACAAGGTAGCCAATAAAAACAACATATATAGCCTAACATCATGCACCACTTCATAAAAGAATTAATCACATCGATGTCTCACATCCAATTCTAGTCTAGGAGCATACCCTCTCAACTAAATAATTTGTGTCTTAAACTTGGCTACAAAATTACAATTTTAAACCCAAGCCATGAATTCACATTTCTTGTCAAACGAGTATCTAATCCTCAGATACTTCTTCTTAAAGACAGCTCGAAAGAACTCCAATGTCACAACATCGGGTTCCACGCCCACAACCACATTTGTCCACAAACTGTACACATCTCTCCACAACCGAGATACATCTCATCTTCTATCTACGAGCATCATTTCACCCCATTTGCTACACAATCCTATCAGTACATGCCATCCACTCCATGGATATCCTAGGTGACAACCCTCGAGCTCAACTTCTTCCAAATTATATAAGCGTTCTACCAGCAGCTCACAGTCGTCCAACAACTAGTGCAGTCACATGAACTCAAACATGAACAGCTTCTCAAGCTTTTGGCATCGCCTATATCCCATGCGCCATGTCATCCAACACTGGCCCAACCGACACAGGTGGTACTTACATCAGGGCATCAAACCCCCATGAGACATTACACACTCCTCAACTCCTTGCCCAACAACAACATCAATCATACCAGATTGCTACTCTCTCCTCGGTTTATTGTGCTATTATAATTAAGGCATGTTAATAAACTAACAAAACCAAACATTCAATCTAGCTTCGAACAAGGATCCAAGACTTCGAATTCAATTTAAAATCACTTTACTATTTTAATAAGGCAATCGGCATCCCAAATTACCCCAAACATAGCATAAGACAAACAACATACGTATCACAAGCATCATGCATAACAATCAATCACATTCATCCCACAACATCATCATTTATATAACATCTCACACATATATCACAATCATCACACATGGCACCAATCTCATGTGATCATCATCAACATGATTATAACAATCACTGTGGAAAGAAAACATCATCATTCATTTAGAATTACATCGTATCAACTTACCAACAACTTACCATCATCCCATTCTTTCGAAACATGTCTCTAATACCACCAAATGTAACCCCTTCAGCCCGGTCTGGACGATAGACTGAACCGAACGGGTCACACGAGGAATAGTGAAGTAAACTGGGAGGTTTACCTCAATAAACAACCCTATTGTTTTTCTTTTTATCTTGTCTAGATGCTCATTATGATACTAAGTGTTTAACATCTCATCGAAACATTCATAACTCAATTAGATATCGATTAGGACTCGATTGCATTAAATTACAATTTTAGGGACCGATAAGTGTCGAAAAATACTATGTTTTCACCCTTTTTACGTGTAAATTATTGCTTAACCTACACCCAGTTGAGCTGCATTATGGCCTTCCATGCATTAATTACACTGTTTTTATCTTTGATCCTTATATTTCGTTTATTTAATGAAAAAAGGTGCTATTTTAATGCATGTTTGGTGCTTGCATAGATTTACTCACTGCCAGGGCAGGTGATGTCGAGCGGGCAATGAAGAAAAAGGAAGATGGTGTAGAACGAGCTCTAAAAAGGTCTAGATCAAGCCAAGCCAAAGATGACAGTTTTTATTGAAGGTAGATGAAGCATGAAGATAAAGCCTTATGAAGAAGATTCAGTTGACAGACCCCTGCCGAAGCAGCAGTTAGCCACCGCCGAGGCAGTGCACAGACCAACTTGCCTAGTGGAGAAAATATGCAAAGTGGTAGCCGACTTGAAGAGTATAAAACGCAGGATTTTTGTACATAATTTGCGTGGCAATCGGAGCACGAGAAGATGGTGAAAGCATGGAAGAAATGGTAAAGATGGAATTCGGTCAATAGGATAAAATGTAATAAATTAAAAAGATTCGCCTCTTTAACGAAGACAAGTCCAAATCCAACTTAACTTCCTATCCAAGAAGGACTTTCCCCCAAGCCTACTCCTATATAAAGAAGGTCAAGCCATTGTTTGAGGAGATCTTAGCTTCCTTAGGAATTCGAGAGAGAGATTTTACTTATCATCATGTTCTAAATTCTCTTCAGGGTTAAGGTTGTGTTGTTGAGTAGTTGTGAGAAAACAATTGTACTTTGTTTAGTTTTGTTATTCCAATTTAGTTCAAGGTTTGCTTATTCTTTGCATTGATTATATTCTTGTAATCTCATCAGAGAGAGTATTGCGAGGTTATCTACTTGTTTAATATTGGAAGAATTAAACTTAAGAAACGAATAAACATGGTTTTCATCCCAACGGTGGAAGCTAACTCGGCTTAGGGATAAGTTGGAGTTCCAACGACTAAAAGGAGTGTGAGATTGGTTGGTCTTCACTCTTGGTTCACGCTGGGAGGCATTATCAAGACTTTCACATCAACAATGTTTCCACTTAGGGATAAGAAGAAGCCACAGAAGGAGGTTCTGTCGAATCTTGAAAGCGCCACTGGTTGTCGGGGCAAGTGATTGTCGAGACAGCAATTGAGTTTCCTCTCTGTCGCGGCAACAGCGAAGGCTATTAACAAGGCAAATTGGTGTCATTGCATTCAAAATCCAAGACAAGTTCAATTGGATTCCACACAACAACACATCATGATCTGACCCATTCTATCATCTTGATTTCTCAACATTTACTTGCTTACTTTAGTTTATGATTTTTAGTTTAATTAAAACCCAAACTCCTCTACTTGTGTTTTTACTTTTAATTTTCATTTTCAGTGAGAGAAGTTAAACGAAGGAAGCCATCCCAATCCATGTGGAGACGATACTCGAATACTCAACATTATATTAGATAAGAAGTGTACACTTGCACTAATTGTTAAACACCTTACACGCAAAAAGTTTTTTGGCACCGATGCCGGGGATTGGCAATAGCAACTTTCAATTTTATTCTTGCACTTTTATTTTTAGTTTTTCAAGCACTAATATACTTTTGTTTTACATTGGTGTATGACCAGGGCGAACCCAAAGTATTCATTCTACGACCTTGATCACAAAATAGATCGTAGTTGTCAAAGACTCAAGCAAATGATAAGAGAAGAAATGGCACACCAAGTTGGTAATAACAATCGGAATGCTGACGTGCAGCAGATTGTCGATGGTGCTCGGGATGCCCCGACAAAAGATGGAGAAAATCCGCAAATACAATTTGCTCCAGTAAGAAACCCAACTCTCTGGGATTACCTAGAAGAAGATTTGAACGGACTGAATCCAGGAGTTGTCACACCTGAGATAGAAGCTTCCCACTTCGAACTAAAGCCCTTAATGTTCACAATGATCAATACTATGAGCCAATTCGGCGGCTCAACATCTAAAGATGTTGGACAGCACCTCAAATCCTTCATGAAGATTTGCAATTCATTTAAAATACATGGAGTACACGAGAATATTTTGAGGCTGAAACTATTTCCTTATTCACTGAGGGATAGGGAAAAAACCTGGTTGAATAGCATTCCAGCAGGATCAATAGGATCTTGGAGTGATTTATGTCGTGATTTCCTTGCTAGATTTAATAGGATCAATTGGATCAATGTTGTCAACACGCCAACGAGGATGATGCTTGATGCCTCGGCAAACGACATTCTCCTTAACAAGCCTCTGGAGGAAGCAATTGAGATCCTGAACATGTTGGCCAAAAATGACTATCAAATTTCAACAACCAGAAGAGGGGGAATTAGACGCCAACCCACATTAAACAAAATAGGGTCCTCGGACTCAATTTCAGCTCAAATCGCCATCTTGATAAAGTTGGCCATGAACATGCAAACACATAATACTCACTAGGAGGTCAAGGCAATGGATTTATTTTATGAAATCTGTGAGGAAAACCATGTTTCTTCTCAATGCCCACAGAGTACAGAGTCAAGCTGTTATGTTGGAAATTACAACATAAACAACAACATGATGTCCAACAACTATAACTCAGCCTGAAGAAACACCCGAATTTCTCCTGGAGCAACCCCAACATCGCACTTAACCAAACCAATCAGAATACTCCAGCAGCGGGATTTCAACAGAGCATGCCTCGACAGACTATGCCGCCACAACAGTCTCTACCGTCGAAACAACCTATGCCAACTAGTTCTTTAGAAATTTGTCTTAATTCTTTTATGTCTCAAACTAGTGCATATCTGGCTAATACAGATAAGTTCATAAAGAAAACTGACGCTTTTATGGACAAGACGAAGATGCGGATGCATTATCATGAGGCAACATTGAAATCCCAGGAAACTCAAGTTGGGCGGTTTGCACAAATCCTAAACTCTAGATCGATTGGAGGATTTCCAAGCGATACTAAAGTCACTAAGGGAGCAACTCATGAACAATGCAAAGCAATCGACACTAGGAGTGGCAAACATATGAAGGAATCCTGAGCCAGTGAAAACAAGGAGACCAAAGGAAAAAGAGGCCTCTGCCGTGGCAGAACCCACCGTGGCATTGCGCGATCCCACTACCACGGCTGAACCTGACCAATCTGCCACAACAAAGCCTGACAATGACGTTAGGGAAAATCAGAATGATGCTGAAAAACTAGATCCGAAGCCCCAAATTAAATTTCCATATAAAGAATAGATTGTGGACATTAAAATCCCACCACCATTCCCACAAAGGCTTAAACAGAAAAAATAAGAGTACCAGTTCAAAAAGTTCTTAGACATCTTGAAGCAAGTCCACATCAAAATACCCTTCGTGGAAGCAATAAAGCAAATGCCAAATTATGTCAAGTTCCTTAAAGACATGGTGTCAAGGCGAACAAGAATATGGGAATTCGAAACAATTTCCACAACAAAAGGGTGTATGGCTATGTTACACAACTGAACACCACCTAAACATAAATAACCTAGGAGCTTCACAATACCATGTGCAACCAGGAATCATTATGTGGGAAAATATTGTGTGACTTGGGGCCAAGCATAAACTTGATGCCCAAATCTGTTTTCCAGAAGTTGGGAATTGGAAAGGCCAGACCAACCACAATCATGCTCCAACTGGCCGATCGCTCATATGTGCAACCAGAGAGAAAAATCGAGGACATATTGGTAAGAGTCGATAAGTTTATTTTTCCTGATGATTTCCTTGTTCTTGATTGTGAACCAAATGAACATGCACCCATAATACTTGGGTGACCATTCTTGGACACTGGGAGGACCTTGATTAATGTGGAAAAAGGCAAGCTAACGATGAGGGTGAATGACCAAAAAGTCAAGCTCAACGTATTCCAAACCCTCAAACGAGCTGACGATCAAGAGGAATGTCAAATGATTCAAGCAACGACTGAATTCAACTTTGGCACGGATGCACCCTGCCTCGACAATGAGTATGGTCACATGCTTGGCAAGCACTATGACGTCTTCCTCGGCATCATTTTGGACAACCTTTGTGATGCTGAAGAAACTGAAGAGGCGGAAATTGAGGAAGCTCACTGGATAGTTTCTCGTCCAGGTAAGTATTTCAAACCCCTCAACTATTCTGTAGAGGAACGAAAGGTTGAAAAACCCTCAATCGAGCAACCACCGGTGCTTGAATTAAAACAAAAGCATGATAAATTAAAATATGTTTATTTGGGAACCAACAACACATTGCCCGTAATTATTTCTTCTAAGTTGTAGCTAAAATAGGAACAATGTTTAATCAATATGTTGCGGCAGCACAAGAGGGCAATAGGGTGGACGGTTGCCGATTTGAAGGGGATAAGCCCAATGGTATGTATGCACAAAATCCTTTTGAAGGATTATCATAAACTTACCATTGAGGCTCGAAGAAGGCTTAACCATGCCACTAAGAAGGTGGTAAGAAAAGAAATCATCAAATGGCTTGATGCCGGAATCATCTATTCCATCTTTGAAAGCACATGGGTAAGCTCGGTACAATGTGTACCAAAGAAAGGTGGAATGACCGTGATAACCAATGAGAACAATGAGTTAATCCTAGCCAGGACTGTGACCGGTTGGAGGGTTTGTATGGCTTATCGCAAGTTAAATAAAGAAACTAGAAAGGCTCACTTCCCTATGCCCTATATTGATCAAATGCTTGATAGACTTGCTGGTAAACCATTTTACTATTTTCTTGATGGTTACTTAAGTTGTAACCAGATTGCCATAGCACTAGACGACCAGGCAAAGACCACCTTCACATGCCTATATGACATATATGCATTTAGGAGGATGTCGTTCGGCTTTGCAATCCCCCAACAACATTCCAACGATGCATGATGGAAATATTCTCCGAGTGGTGGAAGATTTCCTAGAAATCTTCATGGAAAATTTCTCCGTATTTGGTGATAGCTTTGACAATTGCCTCAGCAATCTGGAGAGGGTACTTAAAAGATGCAAGGAATCCAATTTAGTCCTAAATTGGGAGAAATGCCACTTCATGGTGGATGAAGGAATTGCTCTCGGCCACAAGATCTCATCAAAGGACATTGAAGTGGACAAGGAAAAAATTGACGTGATTAAGAAACTACCTCTACCAACCACTTTCAAAGGAATCCGAAGCTTCTTAGGACACACAGGTTTTTATAGGAGATTTATTGCAAAATTTTCTAAGATTACTAAACCTTTGTGTTCTTTTCTTGAACAGGACATGACCTTTGACTTCAATAATGAATGTACTGAAGCATTCGAGATATTGAAACAAAAGCTTGTGACCGCACCAATAGTAGTCCCACAAGATTGGACACTGCCCTTCCAGCTTATGTGCGACGCAAGCGACTATGCCGTCGAGGTAGTCCTTGGATAGAGGAAAGACATAACCTTCCATGTGATTTACTATGCTAGCAAAACACTCAACGAGGCCCAAGTCAACTACGCTACAACTGAAAATGAGTTTCTAGTAGTCGTCTTTGCCTTTGACAAGTTCCGATCATACCTAACCAGAACCAAGGTGACTTTTCACATGGACCACTCGACAATCAAATACTTGTTCTCCAAGAAAGACGCAAAGCCTAGGTTGATTCGATGGATTCTTTTACTACAAGTATTCGACATTGACATCAAGGATAGAAAAGAAACATAGAACCAAGTGGCTGATCACCTATCGAGACTGGAACAATGAGAAAAGAACACCACATGCCTAGACATACAAGATGCATTCCCAGATGAGTAGCTCTTAGCCTCCGCGACAGCATCTGCTGTGGCAGTGACGGATACCATTACCTCGGCATTGCCCTTGACAATACTGTTTGCCGCAAAAACACCCTTGTATGCAGATCTTGTTAATTTTTTAGTTAGTGGTGTTTTACCTTATAACCTTAACTATCAAGGGAAGAAGTGGTTCCAACATGATGCGAAACATTATTTTTGGGATGAGCCTCTTTTGTTTAGACAATGTGTAGATTAGGTTTTAAGGCGATGTGTCCTAGAAGAAGAGCAAAAATAAGTACTCCAACAATGCCATTCTTCACCATATGGATGACATTTTGGAGGAACCAGAACTGCAGTCAAGGTGCTACAGTCAGGCTTATTTTGGCCGACACTCTACAAGGATATCCAAGAATGCTATAAGCGGTGTGACCAATGTCAACGAATGGGCAACATATCAAAGAGACACGAGATGCCCTTGCAAAACATCCTCAAAGTCGAGTTGTTCGAGGTTTGGGGAATCGACTTCATGGGGCCCTTTACATCATCATGAGGAAATCTTTATATACTTCTTGCAGTCGACTACATGTCCAAATGGGTCGAAGCCATTCGCATACCAAATTGTGACTCCAAAACCGTGCAACGATTTTTATAGAAAAACATATTTACACGGTTTGGGGTACCCAGAGCCATCATTAGTGATGAGGGAAAACACTTCAAAAACAAGCTCATTGACGCGACATTGAAGAATTTCGATGTCACACACAACATTGACACGACATATCACACGCAGACCAATGGGCATGTCGAGATATCCAACAGGGAGCTAAAGAACATCCTCGAAAAGGTGGTGAACCCATATCGAAAGGATTGGTCCCTTCAACCCGATGATGCCTTGTGAGCATATAGAATAGCCTTCAAAACCCCATTACGAATGTCCCTATATAGACTTGTGTACATAAAATCTTTTCACCTACCAGTTGAGGTCGAGCACGAAGCATATTCGGCTATTAAGACGGTAAACATGGATTGGGAAAGTGCTGGATGGAATAGACTCCTAGACCTCAATGAACTAGAAGAATTTCGAGCCTTGGCATACAACAATTCGAGAATATACATATAAAAAACCAAATGCTGGCATGACATCAAGCTTCTGCCACAATAGTTCATGCCCAGGCAAAAAGTGCTCCTCTTTAATTTTCAATTGAAGTTATTTCCAGGGAAATTACAATCACGATGGTCTGGACCGTTCAATGTTGTTAAATCATTCCCTCATGGAGTTGTGACAATCAAATCAACCAAGGATGGGCATGAATTCAAAGTGAATGTACAAAGGTTAAAGAACTACAATGGCACACATGTCAATAGGGACAAGGAAGTCATCACTTTAGGAGATGCATTCCCATGCACTCCTTTAATGATATAATTTTTCTTTCTTTCTCTTTCTCTTTTTATTTGTTTTTTATGATTTAGAATTTTAATTAAAATTTTTTTATTTTTTTCTAAATTTTTAATTCTTAGGATTCAAAATTATTTTACTTTAAATAATTTTTGGTTTTTATCTAGTTTTAATATATATGCCTTTATTTTTTTTGGTTTAATTTTTTAGGACGGAGCCCAAAGATGAGGAGGAGCCCAACCTAACCCAAAATGACCAATGCCACAGCCGTTTCCGCGGAAACATTAATTGCCTCACAAACAACTGTTACCCAATGACTAGTTCCCATCTAGTTGTATGTAGCCGTTGTCGCGCCAGCATTCAATGCCGCTCCAGCAAACGATGCCAAACGGCTAGTTTCCATCCAGCTGGAAATATTCTTTGCCAACACGACAACCATTTCCCCACACGCAACCTTTGGCCAACGATCATCCCTTCACCTATTTATACCCCACCACCTTCAACTCTAATTTTCCTCTCATCTTTGCCTCCAATGAATTTTCTACACTCTTTGTTTCTCACAATCCAGTCAACACACAACCATGTGTCCCAAAGTCGATAAAGGAGAAAGCTCTAGGGCCGCCGAAGTGACCCCGTTCAAGAGATTTGCCACACCGGAGGTGGAACAAGGATTTAACAAGTACCTCATCGGCCGCCTAGTGTGGGAAGAGCAAGGCTTTCACTACACCGATGGTGATAACTATGGCATTGATCACTTCATCTTCGAGAAGATAAAGCACCAATAGTGGCAAATCTTTTGCCAACAATCGGGGAAAGCCAATGTATCTTAGGTACGGGAGTTCTATGCTCACAATTCGAACGCCTGCATTCCATTCGTCTATGTTCTTGGTCAAGCCATTCCCATTGATCCCGACAACATCAACTCATACTATGGGATGAACATGACCAAAGACGAGAACAAGGAATTCAAAGATGCACTCATCGAATCCGACTATAAGGCCATCAAAGACGAACAATGCGTTGCCGCCATGGCATGGAATGTCGGGAAGAACAAAGGGACGATAAATTGCTGAAGGTTTCGACCAGAGGCTAAATTATGGAATACTTTTTTCAATCGTTGTCTATTGCCCACATCTCATAATAGCACAATAGATAAACATAGACTTGCACTCATCCACTCTATTATGCATAAGATAATCATTAATGTTGGATCCATTATTTGTACGAGATTTATGAGTGCAGAAAAAAGGATAGAGGTCGTCTCTACTTCCCAATGCTCATCACCGATCTTTGTCAACGAAAAGGCGTTCCCACCGATCTAGCTAACATCTACACACCCGAAAGGACAAGATGGAATATGGATGCCTACTACAAGCTGATGTAGAACACCGAGGTTGAGCCACAATCCACGCCAGTGCAGGGCCATGCCGCGACAACACCTATGGGTAGTGACCCAACAAATCCCCAGCCCACTGCCGCCGAGGAAGTCACACTCTGCAATATTGCCTAGGACTTGGAAGTCACCAACACCGACAGAGATTGTTCATAGAATTTATGAGGGACTTCAGCAACTCCATTGTGCAATTCATCCAAGAGAAGTTCCCCAATTACACCGTGCCATTTCCAGCCTTCCCTGTCGATGTTCTTGTCCCACCAGCACCAGCAGCGTCTGCCACAGAAAATCCAACATTCTCCGCCTCGACAACGCACCAGTACTAATAAATTTATTAGTATGAACAATAAAATCACTAGTACGAGACATAAAACTATGTAAAGTGGATTCGAGTGAATTATTGTTTGTATTCTCTTGCTGGTTAGGCTGCTGCTGGAACAGGTTTTGCTAATATCCTCAAGGTTGCTGGGTTGGATTTTTAGCCATGTTAGGGTTATTCCAACAGAAGTTTGGATGCTTTCTCCAGCTTGGATTGTACGTGTTAGTGTTGGGCCTACTGTTCCTCTCATATGTTCCCGTGAATTTGGCAGATTCGTTGCATTAGGAGGAATCATGGTTGCCCCCACACTCGTCACAGAAGGGCTTCACATCTTTAACCTCGTATGTTTTCTTAGTGGATTTGGCCATATTTATCACTAGTTGTGTCAGTTTATCCATGCGGGCACTGACAGATTTAGCGGTTTCTACTTCATTTGCAACAACTAGCTGCCTCAGGCCGTGACGGCGGGCTGTAGAGATTTTGTAGTCATTTTTTGCGATCCTATTTAGAATCTGTAGTGCCTCTTCAGGTTGTCTGTCTAGGATAATTCTATTGGATGAAGCGTCAAGCATTATTCTCGTCGGTTGATTGACTCCATTGTAGATCATTGACACTTAATTTCAGGTTGGAAAACCAAAAGCGGGCAATTGTTTAGCATCTGTTGGTACCGTTCCCAGGCTTCATACATCGGTTCATCATCCTCTTGTTAGAAAGTAGTGATCTCGTTTCTTAACATGTTTGTTACGTTTGAAGGGATGAAATGATTTAGGAAGTCCTTGCACAATTTTGTCCAAGTGCTAAACGATCCTGGCGGTTGGTTATTCAGCTATTGTTTTGCCCTATCCCTTAGTGAATAGGGAAATAGTCTCAGCTTAAGAACATCTTGATGGACTCCATTTATCATAAAATATTTTCAAATGTCAAGGAACCCCTCAAGTGCTGCCGAGCATCTTTCGTGGTAGTTCCTCTAAATTTCCCCAACGTGTTTATCATGTTGAACATCACTAGTTTCAGCTCGAAGCGATCTGCTTCAATTTCAGGCTCTGCCACAGTTGGATCAAATCCTTTCAAGTCGTGCTCCAAGTATTCCCTAGTGGTGTGCACATACTGTTGTTGCCTGGGCTTAAATGGGGGCTGCTTCCCATGCGATGAATCTTGCTGCCTGTCCATGCCGTCTCGGGCATTGTTAACAGGGTTGTTGTCTCTACCGTTATGCATGAATGCCTCTGCTTTTCCTTTTCCTTAGCTTTTTTGAGGGCTTCTCTTTCTTCTTTCTTTAGTTTTCTTGGTCTTCGTTTTATCTAATATATGTAAACAATTTTGGACGACGGGTGGGCTCTGGTCATACACTAGACAAGAACATTGTAAAATTCTTTTTTTTTTCGAATAAAAAGAAAAAATAAAAATTGAAATTAAATGCAATAAAAGTGCAGAAAAATAAAGACGAATTTACTTTTGCCAATCCACTGGCAGCAACGCCAAAAACTTGGACAACGTTTGGGTGTTCTCCAATTATAAGCGCAAGTGCACACTCTTGTCAAGTTATATTATAAAAGATATCGTCTCCCACAAGGATGGAACAACCAAATTCGAATGTAAATCCCTGCACCATGAATATTTAAATGCAAAATTAAATTTCAGTTTGTTTAAAAGAAAAGTAAATAAACGCAAGCAATTTGAGAAAGAGATCAGGTTGATAGAATGGGCTAGGTTATGCTGCTTCGTAGTGTGAAACTACGTTGAATAGTGCTGCTAGACTATGCTGCCTCATCGAATGATGTCAAATTGGTGCTTCAGCAACTTTCGATGCCTCGACAAGTGGAATGGATGAATGGCTCGACGGCAGGTTCGACAGTCCTTCAAGGCTCGACAGAGCGCTTCTTAAGTGATTATGCTTATGTCTAAGTCATAATACTATTGATGCCTGTTGCAGATAATACCCGTCGGCATGAATCGTTTAATGAACAACAACCTTTGGTTCGTCCTCTCTCAGCCACTTTAAACCCAAGCCCATGTCTAGGTTGGAATAATCAACACCTGGTATGGATGAGATCGTGCTTACTTCTTTCATGAGTTTGACTCTCTCGATGCCAAACAAATGTATTGCTCACAATCAATCTTTTGAACTTAATTGCAAACAGTGAAGAACATGAAATAAACAAACCTTGAATTCTTATTGCAAATACAAACTCTAATCCTAAACAACCATTCTCACACTACCCTATGACACAACCCATACCCTAAGGGAAATTAAAACATAGCGACGACAACGAAGCACAATAGAAACTTAACCTATTGCGGACTAGAAAAACCCTCCTCTCTTCTAAAATACAAAGAATGATCAAGTATATATAGGGCATGGCCTAGGTTAAGTCCTCCTCGGAGTAGAAGTCTTCCTCATGATAAATTCACTTTTGCATTAAATGCAACCTTGAAATATAACTTCTTTGACTTTAATTTGGACTTCTCTTGTCATTTGGCGGCTTTGTCTGATGTTTCCGGCATCAGTAAATTGAGTGGATGGGCTCAATGGACTCAACAAATTATTCTCTACCGATCGCAATCCAATTCACTAATTCCTCAAGTTGCTGCCCTAAGCGGCATATATGGTGGCGGTAGCTACTCGGTCGAATTTCTCTATGTGTTAAACTACTTCAGTACATCTCCTTGGTTTGCTACGTTAGCATCCCCTCTGATTTCTCCTCCTCGTGACAGCTTCTAGCATCTGATACTAAAACTAAACTAAAACAATATCTTTTCTTACCAAATCAAAGTTATTCAACAAAATTATGGTAAAGTAAAGAATACTGTAAATAATGCATGTATGACCTAAATATGCCTAAAATGTGCTTTGTAACCCCCTTAGCCCGGTCTAGATGTTTAACCCGAACTACGAATATTACACGGGGAAAACCAAAGTCAACCTAAAAGTCAACCATGATTTACGACCCTTTTTTCTTTTTATCTTTTCTAGAAGCATATTATTAACCTACGATTTCAACAAAACGATTAGGTGAAAATAGCACTGCGATCGGAGTTCGATTAGGGGTTCAATTGCATACATTTGACTTTTAGGGACTAAACTGTAAATACCATAAAATACAAAGACTTTCACGATTTTAAAGTTACCAATCCTCAATTAGTCATGTAACATGCCCACATGTCAAAATTCATCTCAAACGGATCATTCAAACTCGTTAATTTATGCAGCCAACATTTAAGGACCAAAATGTAAGAAACAGAAACTCAGAACAGCTCAAAATTCAAATCCAACGTTCAGGCGTTTCGATACGGATGGCCCTGTACCGAAACGGTTGTTTCAAAACAGGGTTGACTGTTTCGATACTCTGGTGCATTTCAAGACCCGTATCGAAACACCCCCTTCCAGTAGCCAAAACATTTTGATACACCTTCACCCGTTCCGAAACCTTATGACCATTTCAGGTCCCTGTTCCGAAACAGGCAAGGGCATTGCGATACGCCTTGCACTGCAACAATAGATTTTGTTGGTTTTTCATGCATTTTCACACTCGAATCATTTCCGATACATGCCACGTCAATCATACATCATGGGTACAAATCAACAATCATCATTTTGAGGCATTAGCTACGATATGGTATCCAATATGAAAATATAGTTCTAAAGGCATACTCCCTAATCCACAAAAACCACAACAAGCCAAATATACCATCCCCATCCAAAATCAAACTATAATGGCCAATTACATCTCAAAAGCAACTATCGAGCATGCTCCAAAAAAAGAAAACATTCTCATCCATGCATTAACATAAACCCCACCCATTGCCTTTAATTACACCGAAGCAAAACCACATACTTTGCAAGATTTTAAGCTTGGATTCCTCTTGCCTACTTGCTGCCTTCAAAGCCTAGTTTTCTGCATTGATGAAACAAAAGTGCGTAAGCACAAAGCTTAGTGAGGATCGCTAAACAACATTCATCAATGCATGTCTCATACTTTGCAAAACCAATACTTTACATCTCATGCCATTTTATAAAACATGTCTTCTCAAGACCTCAATGCATTTTTAACCACATGCTCATATGCATCATTTTAAAACAACAAATAAACCTTTGCTCATGCTTTAACAAGCATCACACGCATTCTTGCATCATACACAAATATCTCATGCAACCTTGCATCATATACAAGCATCTCATGCTTCACTTTATTCATTTACATTATATTGGCACACAAGTGATAATCCATAATCCATTTCAACACAAGACACAATTGGATACGCGGATTACAAGTGTTGTCCCTCACTCTTCATACAATCTACCGGACTACACAAGCTGGAGATTAATGGCACAATCACAACCCCTTAACTCCCGTGATGGAGATTAATGGCACAATCACAACCCCTCAACATCACTCATCGGTAGTTGTATAATTCCACTAACTAGAGTATGGAACACATACACAAGACTCACACACGGGACTAACCATTCACCGTTGTGATCTTAATCTCAATCGTTAGGGTACTTGGATGGAGATTACGGCACAATCACAACCCCTCAACACCCAAGGCGACTTTATTCACGATGCACCCAATCCTTTATCCGGCTAACTATATCCGATTAAAGTAACCAAAAACTATTCC
Source organism: Hibiscus tridactylites (assembly GCA_958450335.1). NCBI lineage: Eukaryota > Viridiplantae > Streptophyta > Magnoliopsida > Malvales > Malvaceae > Hibiscus > Hibiscus tridactylites. The sequence continues at coordinate 34,335,165 of OY288269.1, forward strand.
CATCACTTGCCAATATAAACATTTAACCACATTAACCCACTGTTTTACAAGTATAACCACAATAACCCTTTCACAAGCATCACATGCTTAAAATCATTTGCATTCAACACATGCAAACCAAGGATCACTTACCTAGTGCATCCTTAACATAATGGCATTAAAATCCAGCATTAAACCATGCTTAAACATGCTTGAAAACAGTAAACAAATCCCGTCTTACATCAAGTGCAAGTTCATCAAACATAGCACATTTCCAAGAGAGGGACTATCGAAATACTTACACTCGAGCTTAGTTAAGTGTATCAAACTTACACTAAGCTCCCAAGATCAGGCTCAAAGCGTTACCAAGCAGGAAATTGCGTTTCCACTCACCGATACGCGAAGCCTTGTTCGCCGACACGGAAATTACACCTTCGGAGCCTCTAAAATCACCTCGTTTTCTCTCGGATCAAGATCCCCTGTTTTCACATCATCAAAACATAGATTTAAATGCATTAAAATGCATTCTAACACCAGAAACAATTCATAAACTCGTTGCCCACTCAAACTACACCAAAATATCCATCCAAAGCAACCGGAAACTCAACCGATTGCTTCCTAAACAAAGCTCAGCCAACATACACCACTTCCAAAGAATTATCAACATCAAAACACATCTAAAAAGAAACCTAACTCATCCTTATACCTCCAGCAAGCAAGATTCCACCATTTCACCCTAAAATCTCACTTAAAACCATCAAGAAACTCAAGGATCTAAAGGATTTCGGGACCTATGATATCAGCACATCATTTTAATATCTAAATCAAGTTAGAACTCAATTAAAATCAATACAAAACAGAGCCCAACTCATCAAGTCCGAAAATCAAGATTTCATCCACAATTTCACAAGAATTTGATCTCAAATCAAAACTATATTGAAAACTCAATCAAAAATAGTATTTAGAAGCCAAATATCTTGGGAATTTCAATAAAGAATTTAGATTAGTGGTTGAGAACGAGATTTACCTCCAATCCTTGCTTCTCTCAATGTATGACAAGTTTTCCTTAGTGAAATCTTGAAAAACTATGTGAGTTTTCTTGAAAATTATTTAGGAAAAGTTGAGAGAGTTTTTGGGAGAAAGAATTCTGGAAAAAGATGAGTGAAATTTTGTTTGACTGAAATGAGAAAGGATTTTGGTAGTTACGTAATTGAAAAACCAATAACTACCTTTTAATTACTTTAATATAAAACCCAATTAAAAATCATTTAATTAAAAACTCTTTTAAAGCATATGTCGTATTGAGAAAAGGTAAAATTGGCTTAAAGCACCCTAAAGATTCTATGATTTTGGCCTCCACATTAAAAATCACATTTTCCCAGTTTTGAAATCTTACAATTTGGTCACTACACAAAATGTCCATTTTCTAAAACTCTTTTTGTAAAATTGACTTTACCAACCTCTTAATTATATTTTTAGAGGATTTTAGCAATCTTTACCATACTTCTATCCTATCCCTATCCTTTATTTCCTATAATCACCTTACGCGATTCGAACCGTTCTCGACCGGTCCGATCTGACGCCTAAACATCTAGGCCCAAAACCAGGGCGTTACATACTTAAGAATATAAATAATATGAGATGAAATGCATACAAAATATAAGATTTATGAGCACTTTACAATATCATATATGTCAATTCCAACAATTTGCAAGGCATAACCAAACCATTCGCATATCAAGATGATATTACACAATATGAGATAACATTCAAGTGTTTACGAACTTCTAAGGCCATGATCATATACCCATAAAAACTTTCAAATATTCCAAAATTCATGATCTAGCATGATCTATACACAAGTCTAGGTGCCACCAACTAGGAGAGCTACAAAATGGAATCGAAGTCATGCTTCTAGCCTTGCTTGTTTTCTGCTTCGGGCTCAAGCTAGATAGTTTAATGATCTATTTAAACATGTGGTTTGGGAAGAATGGAAATGAGAGTGATAAGTACATAATGTACTTAGTGAGGTAGCATCTACATCTAACAGGTTATCAAGTTAAGTAGTCTTTAAGTCAAGTACAACCTAGCTATGGTTTTCAGCACTATAGGTCAAGCCTAGCTTAAGATTTCAAGAGTTTCACGTAAAGTAGGAAGTCAAGACAAGAAGCATGCTCAAATATAACAAGCCAAGTGTTCATTCAAGTATCATGTATCAAGCCAACTCAAGGTATCAAATCAAGTATCATTCAAGCTTTAAATCATAGTTTACTTTCTTACTTATTTACTCTAGATTAGGCCTTGGTACATAGTTATGTCCAGGTAATCGAGTTACCAACCAAACTGCCGCCAAATCCAATAACTGGTCATATCCCTCCTACTGTCGCCAGTGACCATAACACACATCCCTCCTATTGTCACCAAATAGTGGCCTTGGCCTTGGACCTTAGTCCACCAATCACAAATGATTTATATGATCATGCTCATATTTTGAAGATAGAATTAAACCTATTGTTTTATGCATGTTTTGAGAAATGATTTGCTCACTTATGAGATCCGATGAGATAGAACTATGATTTTGAAGAGATAGAACTTGATGAGAAAATGCTATGCTTTATCTATGCTTTTGAAATGGGATGAGAATGATTTATGTTGATGCTTGGAAAAACAGTAGGTAAATGATGTTTAAAATGAGTATATTGACATAAGATGAGATTATTGTTACTAGACATAATTGGTCGACCAATAGGATGGGAAGTGCACTATAACATACAAAATTCGTACGTGCTCTTTGGTTCGGGCAATGGGGGTAGTGCCATCCCGTTCCAAAGTGAGAGTCTGGTGATGAGAGATTCCACCACAATAGGTCTTGATGATGTGAGATTCCATCAAGCTATGTGGCGATGAGAGATATGGTCATGAGAGTTTGGTGATATGAGATTCCACCGAGGTAGGACTTGACCATGTGAGATTCCGTCAAGCTATCTGCATAATGAGATAGAATGAGCATAATGCGATAGAGATGGCACATGTGGTTTTAATGATATGTTTTTTTTCTTTGAAAATGATTTCAAACATGAGGTAGAACGAGCAAAATGAGATAGAGATTTCTAAATGAGAAATGGTTTTAAAATGCATTGTTATAGTTGGTATGTTTTGAGCATCCCTTACTAGGCATTATTGCTTATGCTCTCTTCTTCCAACAAAGCAAAGAAATAGCATATTTGGGCACCAAGGAGTGAGACTTAGCTCAAGTATGGTTTTAAGTTTTACCTATCAGTAATAAGTTGGCAATGGGAGGATGCCTTAATGTTTTGGGAGAGTGTATTCTGAAACTCCCTTATTTTACGAGAAGTTGTGATGCCCTTGATGTCTTGTAAATGGGCTTTACTTGTTGATATTTTCTTTGGTTTGTATTTCGACACTTGAGTGTAATTTTGCATAGGTGACATGCCTATAGATTTCCTTAATGCATATTCCTATGCTTTGATGTTGAAATTGCCCTATATGATTGACGTATGATGTTCAGATATGTTGCATGCATGTTGAAATGATTTTGATTTCCTTAAAGGCTGAAAATCAGCTAAAAGTGTCATTAAAAGCTCAGGTGTTTCGATACACAAGCTAGTGTTTTGAAACGGGTAAGCAAAATTGGTGCAGGGGTTTCGGAACACGAGCTAGTGTCCCGAAACAGTCCTTCATATTGGAATCTTGTGTTTTGGAACAAATAAGGGGTGTTTCGGTCCAACGTCAGTTATGTTAGTTTAAATGGTATCTTTTGAGGTTCTGTTTCTTTACATTTTAGTCCCTATATGTTCTTGATGCAATTAAATGTTCTTGGATGACTATTTTGAGCTGCGATTTGAAAGAGAGGTGTGTAATGAGACTAATTAAAGGTTTGTAACTTAAAAATTGAATAAGTCCCTATAATTTTCTAAAATTACATAATGGTACCTAAAATGTGTTTGCATGCAATTGAGTCCCTAAGCGTTGTATGATCGAGTTGCATTTTGTTTCGCTACGAAGTTTTTCACATATGATGATAATGAGCATCTAGACAAGATAAAATGAAAAAAATATGGTCGTTTATTGAGGTGAACTTCCTGGTCTACTTCAATATTCCCTGTATGACCTATTCGGTTCGGTCTTTCGCCCAGACCGGGTGGATGGGGTTATATTTGGTGGTACCAGAGCCATGTTACGAAAGAATTGGGAGGTAAGGTTGGTGTAATATTGTTGTTTAGTTGATTTCGTAATGAGTGCTATGCACGGTTTTTGTTCATGCTATGTTATGACCATTGTTTGATTTGTGTGAGATTCACATTGTTTGATAACATGATATATGGTTGTTATGTACTATTGGGGGGAGATATTAAGGGCACCCATTGCCATATTAGTAATAGTATAAATAAAATTTTGGTTTAAAAAATTACTTGAGCACCTTGGATTCTTACTTTGGCTAGCCTGATTGTTTTTAATTTTGGATTTTTAGTTCAAAGATTCATATCGTTTGATAATGGGATCGAGACAAAAGCTTATAACCAATGTGCATAAGTGTTTAAGAATGAGGTAAATGATGTTGAGAATTTTCCTCGACTCCACCTCCTGGTGGTGATGGAGTTGGTGCGAAAGATGGCATTGAAGGTGTTGGACCTCAGGCAGCGCAAAGACAGAGTGCTACTGATATGACACTATGGATTTAGGCTATAGTTGGGACTTTTCAGGCAGCGATAGCGGGCATGCAAGTGGCCGAAACTCAGCCTGGTGCTAATGTTGGATTACCTTTGGAGCTTCTATGCAATTTTGGTGGAACTGAGTTTCGAGGTCTCTCTCTTGAGGCTTCTGAGGCTTGGTTTGAGAGCAACCGAAGGATTCTTGGTTAGATGGGTTGTAATGATGTGCAAAAGTTGGGTTGGGTTGTATCCTTGCTACACGGATATGCTTATACGTGGTGGATGATCGTCACTACGGGTATGGAACCTGTCGATGTGACTTAGAAGTTCTTCGGAACTATTTCTAAGAAAAAGTATTTGGGTGCTTGCTATCTTGAAGAAAAGTGAGAATTTATGTCTTTGGTGCAAGGAAACATGATTGTTTCAGAATATGAGGTTCCGTTTGTTCGATTGAGCTAGTATGCTTCTGAACTAGTTCCTGGCGAACATAAGAGATGTGTTCTTTTTCGCTACGGGCTTGTAAAGGAGGTCAAGACATATATGTTGGCTTCAGATTACACAGATTCTGATCTCTTAGTCACTCGGGCTGAGGACATCGATCAGAATTTGAGCTTAGTTGCTCGTTTGGGTGGTTCTAGTTCTAGAAAGATGTCGGATGTGTTTGATGCTGGTAGAGATTGTTTCAAGAAGCACAAGGATAAGAGGTATCAATTGGATCCATGTCGGATGTGTTTGATGCTGGTAGAGATTGTTTCAAGAAGCACAAGGATAAGAGGTATCAATTGGATCCAAGGTGTGGTGGTGGTAACCCTGGTCGAGGTCAACAAGGCCAAAATGCATTTGTCGGTACTCAAGAGTGTAATCTGTGAAGTAGAAGGCACACAAAAGAGTGTTGGGGTAATCTGGGTACGTGTTGGAATTGTTGATCACGAGGACATATGAAGCGTGATTGTCCATAAACCGTTAGAGATGGATAAGCTCTGGTGCGAGCTACTGAACCACATAGGGGTCGTGGGCGCAACCATGGTAACTTTCAGCATAAAGATGATGGACAGAGTAATGTTGCTCATGTTGTTGATGTTCAACTTGAGGGAGGTGGACAGACTAGGGTGTATGCACACCGAGAGGGAAGAAATGACACTGGTATTATCGTAGGTACATTTACTTTGCAATCCTTATCATTACTTTCTTTGATGGATTCTTGATCTACTCATTCATTTATTTTGCGTGAGCTTGCACAAGCCCTTGATTTACCTGTTGAGTTGTTAGATGTTGGTATGCGTGTAACTCATTCTTTTGGTGAGACGGTTCTTACGAGGAAGTTGTATAGGATTGGTTGATTGAGCATAGGGCTGTGGTTGATTTTGAGACTAAGCAAGTTTTATTGAAACTTGTCGATGACTACGAGGTGGTAATCGTAGGCGAGAATTGGAAGTTATTGTCTAATGTGGTTTCGACTCTTGAAGTGAGTCAGTTGATGTGTTTGGGATGTTAAGCTTTTCTGGCTTACGTGATGAATCAGAGTACAAAGAAGGTGTGAGTACAGGACATACGTACGGTATGTGAGTTTCCAAGTGAATTTATTAAGAGTTGCATAGTTTGCCACCGAACAGAGAGGTTGAGTTTGGCATTGAGTTGTATGAAAATACAACTCCAGTGTTAACTACTCCCTTTTGAATGGCTCCGAAAGAGTTAAAGGAGCTGAAGATGCAACTTCAGGAGTTTCTTGATCGAGGTTTCATTAGGCCTAGTGTTTCACCTTGGGGTGCATCGGTTTTGTTTGTGAAGAAGAATGATCGCACGATGCAAATGTATATAGATTATCGTCAATTGAAAAATTTAATGATTAAGAATAAGTATCCCTTGCCAAGGATTGATAATCTTTTTTATCAGTTTCGAGGTGTTTCGGTGTTTTCTGAGATTGATCTGGGATCCAGGTATTACCAGTTGAAGGTAAAGGACATCGATGTGCCTATGACTGTTTTTCGTACAAGGTACGAGATTTATGAGTTTTTGGTGATGTCGTTTTGTTCGACTAATGTCCCTACTGCGTTTATGGACATGATGAATTGTGTATTTCATGAGTTTTTGGATAGGTTTGTAGTTGTGTTTATCGATGACATTCTTGTGTACTCTCGTACCGAGGAGGATCTTGATAAGCATTTGTGGATCTTGTTGCAAGCTTTGTGGCAAAATAAGCTTTATGGAAAGTTGAGCAAGTGCGAGTTTTGGCTTAAGGAAGTTGTTTTCCTTGGATATGTGGTGTCAGCCAAAGGGATTTGGGTCGATCCTCAAAATGGTTAGGAAGTGATGAATTGGAAGTCGCCTAAGTCGGTCCATGAGGTGCCTCGTTTCCTTGGTTTGGAGGGATACTCTCATGGATTTGTGGATGGTTTTTCAAGGATAGTTGCTCCTTCGAAAAATTTGTTACAAAAGGATGTAAAGTTTGAATTGACGGAGGTTAGACAACAAGCTTTCGAGAAGTTGAAGGAAGCGTTGACGCAACCTCCTATCTTGATTCATTTCGAATCGGGTAAAGAGTTTGTGGTTTAAAGCGATGCGTACTATGTTGAGTTGGGATGTGTGTTGATGCAAGAGGGTAGGGTGGTAGGTTATGCATCTCGACAATTGAAAGAGCATGAGCATAATTACCCTACACATGATATCGAGTTGGCTGTGATGGTGTTTGCCTTGAAAATTTGGAGGCATTATCTTTATGGTGAAATGTGTACGGTTTACACTGACCACAAGACTTTGAAGTACTTTGTGTCATAAAAAACGTTGAATCTTATGAAGCGACGGTGGTTGGAGTTGCTTAAGGATTACGACTTGATGATTAAGTACCATCCGGGGAAGGCTAATGTTGTGGCTGATGCCTTGAGTAGAAAGGTATTTGTAGAGTTGAAGGCAATGTTTGCTCGGTTGAGTATATTGCGAGATGATGGTTTAGTGGCTGAATCGCAAGTGAAACCCTCGTTGGTAGAGTTGATTAAGGAGAAGCAACTATTAGATGATTTGTTGGTACCACATGTTCAGGACATTAAGGAAGGAAATCCAACGGACTTTTGTTTTAGTGATGATGGTGTTTTGTGCTTTAAGAGTCGAATAGTTGTGCTGGAGGATGTTGAGTTGAGGCACACTATTTTGACTAAGGCGCATAGTAGTCCTTTTGCCATGCATCCTGTTAGTACAAAGATGTATCGTGGGTTGAAGGATGGTACTATTGGGTTGGTTTAAAGAAAGATGTGGCTAATTAATTTAGTAAGTACATAGTTTGTCAGCGTGTTAAAGATGAGCATCAATTTCCTTCACAATTCTTGCAACCGTTAAAGATTCCGGAATGGAAATGGGAGAGAATCACCGTGGATTTCGTGACTGGTTTGGCTTTGACATTGTCCAAGAAGAATTCCATTTGGGTCATTGTTAACCATTTTACAAAGTGTGCACATTTTCGGGCGGTGCATACTACGCATACGTTAGACAAGTTGGCGGATTTGTACATCTTAAATATTGTGAGGTTACATGGGGTGCCTATGTCCATTGTTTTGGATCGAGATCCGTGTTTTACAACGATGTGTGGGGAGTGTCTACATCATACGTTGGGTACGCGTTTGAATTTCAGTACTTCGTATCATCCGCAGACGGATGGTTAGTCTAAACGAGTTATCCAAGTGTTGGATGATATGTTGAGGTGTTGCATAATTGATTTCCAAGGTTCTTGGGAGAAACAATTACCTTTGGTGGAGTTTGCTTACAATAATAGTTATCAGGCGAGTATTCAAGTGGCTCCTTATGAGGCCTTCTATGGAAGGAAGTGTAGATCGCCTCTTTGTTGGGCTGAAGTGGAGCAGAAGTCGGTCTCTTTGCCTAAAGTGTTAAAGGGCACTACGGAAAAAGTAAAGCTTATTAGTGAGAAGTTAAAAGTGGCTTCAAATCGGCAAAATTCTTACACAGATTTGAAGCGTAAGGATGTTGAGTATGGTGTTGGTGATAATGTGTTTTTGAATGTTTCACCTTGGAAAAAGGTGATGAGATTTGTCCGAAAAGGCAATTTGAGTCTGATGTTTATCGCACTGTATGAGGTGCTTGAGCATGTTGGACCTGTTGCTTATAGGTTGAGGTTGCCTCCTGAGTTGGAGAAGATACATGATGTTTTCCATGTATCCATGCTTCAGAGATATAGATCGGATTCGTCTCATGTTATGCCTGTTGAGGATATTGAGTTGAATCCAGATTTGTCCTATGATGAAGAATCAATTGAGATCTTGGATTTAGACAACAAGGTTCTTTTTGGTAAGACCATTGTAACGCCCTGGTTTTGGGACTAGATGTTTTAGAAGTTGAATCCGGCCAGTCGTGAACGGTTCGAATCTTTAAGGGAGGTTTAGGGAACACCTAGTGATTTGGAAATGCTACATTTTGGCGTAGTGACCAAATTGCAGTTTTTGCAAAAGTTGACTAGTGATTGTTTTGTTATGGATTGAAACTTTGAATCTTTAAGGAGATAATTTTACCAATTGTTTTTCATCAGATTTCACTTTAATTTGGGAATTCTAATAATAATTCAATTAAAGGAATTAAGAGAGAAATTCCTTTTTGACTTTTCATAACTACCTTACGATATTTTTCCCTCTTTTCATTTTCTCTCAACTTCTACTCAGCCAAACACATTTCCCTCACTAAATAATCTTTGTTTTTCATCCCTTTTTCTGAGATTTCATTTTCCTAAGGATTTCCAACATTTGCTTCATTAAATCCTTTTGTTTTTACTTTGGATTTTGAAGAAATCTTGCCCAAGTTGAAGAGAAATCAGCCATTAGAGGTTAGATTCGTCCTTCTCCTCTAATGATCAATTCTTTACTGAAATTCTCAAGCTATCAATCCTTTGTTAATGATTTTTGAGTTGTTTTAATGTTAGAAGCATGAAATTGTTGTAAAACTCAAGATCCTTGGTGAGATCTTGATGATTTTCGTAACTCTTTGTTAAGCTTTGTTTTGAGGTTGATTTCTAATGTGTTTTGGATGTTAATTGATGTTATGAATAAGGTTTTAACCAATGATTCCCGAATAGGTTTGGAGTCCTATGTTTTAGATGCTAGATTTGTGGTTTTTGGAGTGTTCTGTTGTTCTGTTGTTGCTGGAGATATAAGGACGTGTTGTGGTGATTTTTGGAGTTGATTGAGGTTTAGAAATGATTAAAATTGATAGATCTTGGCTGGGCTTTGATTTGAGAAAGTTTGGCGGTGATTTCGGTTATTTCGGATAGCCGAAATGATATTTTTGAGTAGTGCATCGAGTATGTATGAGTGGCTGGTGATTTTAATGCATGATGATGCATTAATCCTCTGCTCTTATGTGTAATAAAAATGAGAGATATCTTCGGACGCTTTTGGCGTTGATCCGGAGGTGCTGGAAGTCTAGATATTGTTTCGGAAAGCAAGCTGTTGAGTGTGTAAAAGTTCTATTATTTACACCCTTTTTAACCCATATTTCTGCTGCATTCAAGCATCATTGCATTGCATTTAGGTTAGTTTTCAGTAAAACATCACAAATGGATTAAAAGCACGGATTCTACTAAAAGATGGCTATTTTTGCAGGTATCTGCCATAGTTGACAACGAAGGCAGGCGCAGGGCAGAGAAGCAGGAAAGCTGAACTGGACAAGTAGATGAAGAAGCCGAAGCTGCCATGGACCTGTCGTGACAGCACGATGACAGCAGACTTATGAAGAGGAAAAGTCAAGTGGACCTCGATAGATAGAGAAAAATCTGCTCGTCTGTCGTGTGAAAGCCACATATTTTTCCAAGCCTCAGATCAAAAGATATGTCAAGCCAAAGCTTAAGGAGAGGAATTCCCATAAAGCAATGAGGCGGCTAAAAAGTAGGAATCCTTAGAGATTAAGTATTAATTAGAATCTTACTTTTCATAAAAGTTGTAATCCTTGTTAAATTAGAATACTTGAGCCCAAAGCTTATATAAGGGCATAGATTTAACCTAGGAGGTATCGAAGACCCCATAACCGAAACCTAAATCCCCTGCCGTTCACCCATCACCGACATGTTCTAAATTCTCCCTAGGGCCACGGGTTGTTTTGTAAAGTAGTTGCAAGGGTTGTTTTGTTTTAGGAATTTTCAGTTCAATAAAATAGACTTCAAGTTCTCTTATTTTGGTTTTAATATCTTGCAAGAGCATCGGGATAGCATTGCGAGGTTATCCATTTACTTAGCATCGGGAGAGTTAAGTATACGAAAGAAATAAGAGCGAGTTCTCTAGTTTATAGTTGAACTATCTTGTGCCTAGGGATAGGGCAAGGTTAAGTGGCTAAGGAAGAATTCATACACATCGGAGTTCATCCTTCGATTCACGCCGGGAGGTATCATCAAAGACGTGATCATCGACAGACTTGGACCTAGGGATAGGACAAGGCAGATCTGGGATTCTTGCCAAACTTGAAGTACGGAGTTGGTGTGTTCGCTGCCGCGACAGCTAACGGACAGCCGCCGCGACAGGTGCTGTCGGCGACGGGAGCGACGACAGAACTGGAGTTCCTAAGCAATCCAATACCTGCACTACCGAGCAATTCAATACCAGCCCATTCTCTCTATCTTGATATCTCAATCTTTTTATTTACGTTTTTCTCATTATTCTCGTGACAATCTTCTAAACTATTTCCTTTATTTCGTGCAGTAAACTAAGGTGAAGTCATTAGCCCAATCCCTGTGGAGACGATATCCGATACTTCGTATCACTTACTACTTGCGTCGTGTACACTTGCACTACCATTGCGATAGACTATTTTACACGCAACAAGTTTTTGGCGCCGTTGCCGGGGATTGGCAACATAACTACATCTTTCTTTTCTTGCACTTTTCATTTTTATTTTTATTTTTATTTTTCTTTTCGTTTTTATTTTTCTATAATTTTTCTTTTGTGCTTTCAACTCTCGCTCTTCACGAGGTTTTGTTCTATATGCGCAGATCGAAAAGAGGTGAAGATCCTAAGTATCCATTAGATCCGGAAATCGAACGTTCCTTAAATCTCAAGAAACAACTTCGCCGGCTTTTAGACAGAAACGAATACCTCGAGGAACAGTGTAACCCCCTTAACCCGGCCTAGACAGTTGACCCGAATTAAGAAAGTCACACGGGGAAAACCAAAGTCAACCCGAAAGTCAACCTTGATTAACGACCCTTTTTTTTCTTTTTAATCTCGTCTAGATGCACATTAACCCTAATTGTGATCACTCAACAACATATTCAAAGATCACATACATCAGAGATCAAACAGGACCCAATTGAACAAATTACAACTTTAGGGACCAAATTGTAATTTCTGATAATTAGGAGGACTTAACCCAATTTAAAGTTACCAACTTGGAATTAGTCAGATTTCATGCTTCTCTGTGAAATTTCAGCTCAAAAGGACTTCCCGAACTCATACAATTGCACAAACAAGATTTAGGACCAAAACGCAAACAATTCAAAACATTTAACTGCCAATGTCAGCCCCCAACGGTCACCCGTTCCGGAACAAGCAGACCCCGTTTCGAAACACGGGCCGTTCCGCAACGCGTACCGGAACACGGGCTGGCAGTAGCCAAACCGTTCCGGAACGGTCTCTCCCGTTTCGGACACCTGGGTTTGTTTAAGGCACCCGTTCCGAAACGGTAGGTACTGTTCCGAAACGTCCTGCACAGATTGCAGCATAAACCTCACTTAAACATGCAATCGATCATTCAAACATGCTCCAAATGCTACCAAACTTTACCAGCATGCAATTCAACATATATGAGACTTACAAGCATCAACAAAACAACTAATTAACATCATATGCAAAAAGCCCCATATCTATAGGCATGCTTCCTACACAAGCAAACCATTCAAGCATAAACTTCCAATTCAAGCATGTAAAGGCCAAACACAAAATCCAGCATTCTCTACAACATTCAACATACTTAGGGAGTTCAAAACCTCTCCAAAAACATACACATAGGTCCCCCATTGCCAAATTACCAAAAGCTAAAATGTGCTTAATAAAACCTCCATACTTTGAGCTTTTCTTTCACTTGAATACTTGCCCTCCTTGCTGCCCTCAAAGCACTCTAGTGTTCTGCATTATTGATTTAAGAAAATGAAAGAGAGCGTAAGCCAAAGCTTAGTGAGGAATGCTCAATAAAACCATTCAATAATGCATTTATAAAACATTTATAAATCATGCTTCAAAACAACATTTGCACATGCTCAAAAGCATACTTAAAACAAGCATCTCATGCTTCGTATCATATATGTCATATTGGCCACAAGTGATAAGTTCCATTTCTTTAAAAACAAGTTCATCAACTTTCACCCCAAGGACTTTTAAACACCTTGGCCCCAAGGACTTTTAAACACCTTGGCCATGGACTTTTAAACACCATGAATGAGGACCACACAAGGACTTTTAACCACCTTTGTGTCCGTAGCAAGTTTCACCCCAAGGACTTTTAAACACCTTGGCCCCATGGACTTTTAAACACCTTGGCCCCATGGACTTTTAAACACCATGGCCCCATGGACTTTTAAACACCATGGAAAGGATCACACAAGGACTTTTAACCACCTTTGTGTCCGTAGCAAGAATCATCCAAGGACTTTTAACCACCTTGATGTTCTTAAGCAAACAAGGCTCACTCAAGGACTTTTAACCACCTTAGTGACCTTAACCTTTTCAAAACATCACTTGCCAATATACATCATTATCATCATTTAATCCACTGTTTTAAAGCATTAAACCAAGCCATATTCATCATGCATTTTAAAGCATCAAACCACATTTTATCAATGTACAAAAACAAGGAACTCTTACCTTGAGCTTCCTTCAACATATGGCTTACAAAAACAGCAAATACCATGCTAAATCATGCTTTCAAAACAGTATTTAAATCATGCAATAAACCACATTGCATCACAACAAAATCATGGCCACCACTAGAGAGTATTTCCGAAAACTTACACTTGAGCTTAGCAAAGTTGTTTAGACTTAAACTAAGCTCCCAAGACATTGGTTTCAAAGCCGAAAACCCAATTTCACTCACCGATTCCACTTCGCCTCTTGCCGAAGCACCAAATCAAGCTTCCGGATCAACAACTCTTGGATCCAAAGATGCCTCCCCTGTTTTAACACATCAAAGCAGAGGATTAATGCATCATCATGCATTAATTGCTTCAATGAAAGCACCTAAACTCGCTGCTCTCATCTAACCTCCATTTTCAGCCACCAAACACAACCGAAAATGCATCCAAACCACTTCTAAACCAAGCCCGGCCATAAACCAGCAAAACCACACATCCTTTAACATCATTTAACATCTAAAAACAACCTATTAACAACCTTATACCTCCAGCAATATCAGATCCACAAGATCACCTCAAAAACAAACAAGAATCACAAGCTAAACTTAGGAAACTCAACCTATCCGGGATTGCATTAATCAAAACTCAATTCCTTATCAATTTAGAGTTCATTTAACATCAAAAACACATCTCAAATCACAGATTAATCAGATCTAACGAAAATTATCAAAAATCACCAAATCTTGCATTATAAGCCAAGATCCATTTCACAACTCAAAAACCTTTAATAAAACATCAATTAAGGATTGAAAACTTAGGAATTTCAGTAAAGAACTGATAGTTTAGAGGAGAAGGACGTTCTTACCTCCAAACTTTAGTTTCTCCTCTTTTTGGAATCAAAAACCTTGATGAATCAAGAAGCAAATGAAGAGGTTTTGTAGATACTATGATTAGGAATCAAAAGAGAGTTGAAAGGAGGAATTTAGGTGAGAAAATCAGATCAAATTCTCAGGAGAGAAAGTGTTTGGGTTGAGAGAAAATGAGAGAAAGGAAATTGAGAAAATAGGGAGTTAGTTGCAAAAATATCTAAAATGATTTTCCCTCATCTATTCTATATCTTAAAAATCAGAATTAAGTCTCAAAATATCTTAGAAAAATCTGGAGAAACTCCCTTTGGGAAAATAGCTCCTTAAAGATTCAAAGTTTCAACCCTTTATAAAACAATCACCAAACTTTCGAAAATTACATTTTGGTCACTAGCCAAAATGTCACACTTCCAAAACTCTTTTTCCAAAATTGATTTCACAGTTCACTTAATTATATTAAAAGATGATTTTAGAACATTTTTCCATATTTTTAATGCAACCTGAACTAGGCTTTCCTAATTTCACCCTTTTAGATTCGAACAACACTTTGACCAAACCGTTCAATGCCCAAAACTCCTCAGCCCAAAACCGGGGCGTTACAACTCTCCCCCCATTAAGAAATTTTGTCCTCGAAATTTACCTGAAGGAAAGAGATAAGGAAACTGCTTCAGCATGTCTTCCTTCCGCTCCCACGTGGCTTCCTCAACACCTCGATGCTTCCACAGCACCTTCACCAATTCAATGGTCTTGCCACGAAGAACCTTGCTATCCGAATCCAGAACCTTCACCGGTTCCTCATCATAGGTCAAGTCCGGATTCAAAACCACTTCCTCCACAGGCATCACATGCGAAGGATCAGATCTATACTTCCGGAGCATAGAAACATGGAACACATCATGAATCTTCTCCAACTCTTGAGGTAACCTCAACCGATACGCAACAGGACCCACACGCTCAACCACCTCATATGGTCCAATGTACCTAGGGCTCAACTTACCCTTCCGACCAAACCTCATCACCTTCTTCCAAGGCGAAACCTTCAAGAACACACGGTCACCCACCGCATACTCTATCTCCTTACGCTTCTAGTCCGCGTAAGACTTTTGCCGATCAGAAGCAGCCTTCAACCGCTCACAAATGAGCTTCACCTTCTCGGTGGTCCCTTTCAACAAAGCCGGCATCGAAACCAACTTTTGACCAGTTTCAGCCCAACAAAGAGGAGTCCTACACTTCCTCCCGTACAAAGCCTCATAAGGTGCCATCTGTATACTCGCCTGATAACTATTGTTATAAGAGAACTCAACCAAAGGCAGATGCTTCTCCCAAGAACCTTGGAACTCAATCACGCAGCACCTCAACATATCCTCCAAAATCTGGATAACCCGCTCAGACTGACCATCCGACTGAGGATGATAGGATGTACTGAAATGCAACCTTGTACCCAGAGCTTGATGCAAACACTGCCAAAAACGCGATGTGAACCTCGGATCCCTATCCGACACAATCGACTTAGGCACACCATGCAGCCGCACAATCTCAGCAATGTACAGCTCTGCCAGCTTATCCAAAGAAAACGTAGTATGCACAGGCAAGAAAAGCGCACACTTCGTCAGGCGATCCACAATCACCCAAACAGAATTCTTCTTCGAAGGAGACAAAGGTAAACCAGATACAAAATCCATGGTAACCCTTTCCCACTTCCATTCAGGGATTTTCAATGGTTGCAACAACCCAGAAGGAACCTGATGTTCAGCCTTAACTCGCTGACACACCAAACACTTGCTCACAAACTCTGCAACATCCTTCTTCAAACCCACCCAATAGTACTCATCACGAAGATCACGATACATCTTAGTACTACCAGGGTGCATAGAAAAAGGACTACTATGACCTTCAGTCAGAATAGCACGCCTCAACTCAGCATCTGCAGGCACTACTATCCGACTCCCAAAACACAACACACCATCATCATTAAAGCAGAAATCCCAAGGTCTACCCTCCGCGATATCCTGAACATGAGACACCAGGGAATCATCCAACAACTGCTTTTCCTTGATCAACAGAACCAAAGATGGCTTCACTTGCAACTCAGCAACAAGACCACCATCTCGCGATATGCTCAAGCTAGCAAACATAGCCCTCAGCTCAACAGCTACCTTCCTACTCAAGGCATCCGCAACAACATTAGCTTTTCCAGGATGATACTCAATCGTCAAATCATAATCCTTGAGCAACTCCAACCAACGCCGCTACCTAAGATTCAACTCCTTCTGAGACATCAGATACCTCAAACTCTTGTGATCCGTGTACACCGTACACTTCTCACCATACAGATAATGTCTCCAGATCTTCAGAGCAAAAACCACTGCCGCCAGCTCAATGTCATGCGTAGGATAGTTGCGCTCATGCACTTTCAACTGCCGCGATGCATAAGCCACAACCTTACCCTCTTGCATCAGCACACATCCCAACCCAACATAAGATGCATCACTATAGACCACAAACTCTTTCCCTGATTCAGGCTGAACCAAGATAGGAGCTTGCGTCAAAGCCGCCTTCAGCTTCTCAAAAGCCTGCTGTCTCGCTTCCGTCCACTCATACTTAACATCCTTTTGCAACAGCTTCGTCAAAGGAGCAGCAATCTTGGAAAAACCATCCACAAACATTCTGTAGTATCCCGCCAAACCAAGGAAACTACGGACCTCATGAACAGACTTAGGAACTTTCCAGTTCATCACCGCCTCAATCTTCTGAGGATCAACACGAATCCCATCAGCTGAGACCACATGCCCAAGAAACACCACCTCCTTAAGCCAGAACTCACACTTGCTCAGCTTAGCATAAAGCTGATTCTCCAACAAGGCTTGCAAAAAAATCCTCAAATGCTCTTCGTGCTCCTCCTCAGTACGCGAGTACACGAGGATATCATCAATGAACACCACAACGAACTTGTCCAGGTATTCATGAAACACACAGTTCATCATGTCCATGAAAGCAGCAGGAGCATTTGTCAAACCAAACGGCATTACAAGGAACTCATAATGCCCATACCTTGTCCTGAAAGCTGTCTTAGGCACATCCACATCCTTCACCTTCAACTGATAATACCCTGACCTCAAGTCAATCTTAGAGAACACAGCAGCTCCCCGAAATTGATCAAAGAGATCATCAATCCTCGGCAAAGGATACCGATTCTTGATAGTCAACTTGTTCAGCTGATGGTAATCAATGCACATTCTCATAGTGCCATCTTTCTTCTTCACAAACAAGACCGGTGCTCCCCAAGGTGACACACTCGGCCGGATGAAACCACGATCAAGCAACTCTTGCAACTGCGTCTTCAGCTCCTTCAGCTCCTTAGGTGCCATTCTATAGGGAGTAATGGACACAGGAGTTGTATTCTCATACAGCTCAATTCCAAACTCCACCTCGCGATTAGGAGGTAAACCAGGCAACTCCTCAGGAAAAACACCAGGAAACTCCTTCACAACCCTGATATCTTGCACCCTCAACTCCTTAGAGCTAGGATTCATCACAAAAGCCAGATAAGCTTCGCAACCTTGCCTCAGCATCCTACTCGCCTCCAATGTAGACACCACATTGGCAAGAAACTTCACATTCTCACCAACCACAACAACTTCATAATCATCCGCAAGCTTCAGCGAAACTCGCTTATTTTCACAATCTACCACAGCACGATGCTCAGCAAGCCAATCCATACCAAGGATCACATCAAAACCATAAAAGGGAAACTCCATAAGATCCACATGAAAAACATGTTCTTGAACAACCAAGGGACACCTTCTATAAAGCTTTCGAGTCACAACAGTTTCACCAAAAGAACTAGTGACACGAACACCAACATCCAAAGACTCAACAGGCAAACCAAGCAATTCAGCATGCTCACGCAAAATGTATGAATGCGTAGATCCAGAATCAATCAAAGAAAGCAATGGCAAGGATTGCAAAGTAAAGGTACCTGCAATCACATCCGCATCATTCCTTCCCTCACGCTGAGCATACACCCTAGCTTGGCCTCCACCTTCAGGCTGGATAGCCACAACATGAGCTACTCCACGACCAACTTCCTCTCGCCTCTGGAAATTACCACGGCCGCGCCCACGACCTCTCTGCGGTGCAGCAACAACAGGAGCACGCACCTGATCACCAGCCAACCTAGGACAATCTCGCCTCAAGTGGTCTGCAGAACCACAATTCCAGCATCCATTACCAGCCGCCACAACAGGAGCTTGCACCTCTCTCACAGCACGAGGACAGTCACGCTTCATGTGACCACGTGAACCACAGATCCAGCAAGCACTAGGATCAGCTCTAGCATTGCCTCCTCTAGCAGGTACACCACCACCTCTCTTGGCAGAGGACTGATACTTCTGATCACGTCCCCTCTTGTTCCGTCCACCTCCGAAACTATACTCAGCAGCTCTCTTGCCAGAACTCGCTCCAGCACCTTTCGCAGATAAACCCAAGTTCATCTCAATATCCTTGGCTCGGCCCACCAACACATCAAAATCATCGTATTCAGTGGCCAGCACATACATTTTTACATCTGTCACAAGACCATAACGGAACCTCTCGCACCTTGCTCGCTCATCAGGTATCAGCTCCGGTGCATACTGACTGAGTCGCACAAACTGCACCTCATACTCAGCCACACTCATGCTCCCTTGGGTAAGAGACATGAATTCAATCTTCTTCTCATCAAGATATCTCACTCCAAGATATCTCCTCTTGAACACATTCTGAAAGAATGTCCAAGTAACATCAGCTTCAGCCATCCCAGCTATGGTGGTCGTCCACCACGTATACGCATCGTCCTGCAGCAAGGACACAACGCAACCCAGCTTTTGCACATCTGTGCAGCTCATCTGACCCAAGATACGCTTGGTACTCTCTAGCCAAGCTTCAGAACTCTCAGCTTACATACCCCTGAACTCAATTTCACCCAGACTACGCAGACGCTCCAAAGGTAGTCTAACTCCAGCATCTCCCTGATGCCCAGCTCCTTTAGCTCCAGCTACTGCTGCTCGAAAAGCACTCGCAATAGCTTGTACCAACATAGACATATCAGGCATAGCTTGCCCCTGACCAACCTCTGGTCCAGCAGCTCCAGCACCAGCACCAGCTGCAGCTTCAGCTCTTTCCCTCTCAGCACCGCCACCACCAGGTGGAGGAGGGGGTAACACCGCACTACCCGTGTTCTCCTCGTTCTCGTTCTCATTAGGAGCCGTAGCTCGCACACTACCTCGTAACTCTCTACGTGGTGCCATACTATTACCATGCAATCACAATGCAAATAAAAACAAAGTCAGGCCCAGCACGGTAAGCAATCCAAGTATTCAAGCTCAATTTCATTCAAAATCAACAACATTTCATTAGCTTCGATTTGGCAATGGGTACCCACAACATGCTACAACACAGCATACAACTCAATTGCATACAAATCACAAGCCACTAAACATGCTTTCGATCAACAAGCATACAAGGCAAACATACTTCATTCATGCATAAATTCATTCCCAATTACTCAAGAACTCAGCTCTGATACCACCAAATGTAACCCCCTTAACCCGGCCTAGACGGTTGACCCGAATTAAGAAAGTCACACGGGGAAAACCAAAGTCAACCCGAAAGTCAACCTTGATTAACGACCCTTTTTTTTCTTTTTAATCTCGTCTAGATGCACATTAACCCTAATTGTGATCACTCAACAACATATTCAAAGATCACATACATCAGAGATCAAATAGGGACCCAATTGAAAAAATTAAAACTTTAGGGACCAAATTGTAATTTCTGATAATTAGGAGGACTTAACCCAATTTAAAGTTACCAACTTGGAATTAGTCAGATTTCATGCTTCTCTGTGAAATTTCAGCTCAAAAGGACTTCCCGAACTCGTACAATTGCACAAACAAGATTTAGGACCAAAACGCAAACAATTCAAAACATTTAACTGCCAATGTCAGCCCCCAACGGTCATCCGTTCCGGAACAAGCATACCACGTTTCGAAACACGGGCCGTTCCGCAACGCGTACCGGAACACGGGCTGGCAGTAGCCAAACCGTTCCGGAATGGTCTCTCCCGTTTCGGACGCCTGGGTTTGTTTAAGGCACCCGTTCCGAAACGGTAGGTACTGTTCCGAAACGCCCTGCACAGATTGCAGCATAAAGCTCACTTAAACATGCAATCGATCATTCAAATATGCTCCAAAAGCTACCAATCTTTACCAGCATGCAATTCAACATATATGAGACTTACAAGCATCAACAAAACAACTAATTAACATCATATGCAAAAAGCCCCAAATCTATAGGCATGCTTCCTACACAAGCAAACCATTCAAGCATAAACTTCCAATTCAAGCATGTAAAGGCCAAACACAAAATCCAGCATTCTCTACAACATTCAACATACTTAGGGAGTTCAAAACCTCTCCCAAAACATACACATAGGTCCCCCATTGCCAAATTACCAAAAGCTAAAATGTGCTTAATAAAACCTCCATACTTTGAGCTTTTCTTTCACTTGAATACTTGCCCTCCTTGCTGCCCTCAAAGCACTCTAGTGTTCTGCATTATTGATTTAAGAAAACAAAAGAGAGCGTAAGCCAAAGCTTAGTGAGGAATGCTCAATAAAACCATTCAATAATGCATTTATAAAACATTTATAAATCATGCTTCAAAACAACATTTGCACATGCTCAAAAGCATACTTAAAACAAGCATCTCATGCTTCGTATCATATATGTCATATTGGCCACAAGTGATAAGTTCCATTTCTTTAAAAACAAGTTCATCAACTTTCACCCCAAGGACCTTTAAACACCTTGGCCCCAAGGACTTTTAAACACCTTGGCCATGGACTTTTAAACACCATGAATGAGGACCACACAAGGACTTTTAACCACCTTTGTGTCCGTAGCAAGTTTCACCCCAAGGACTTTTAAACACCTTGGCCCCAAGGACTTTTAAACACCTTGGCCCCATGGACTTTTAAACACCATGGCCCCATGGACTTTTAAACACCATGGAAAGGATCACACAAGGACTTTTAACCACCTTTGTGTCCGTAGGAAGAATCATCCAAGGACTTTTAACCACCTTGATGTTCTTAAGCAAACAAGGCTCACTCAAGGACTTTTAACCACCTTAGTGACCTTAACCTTTTCAAAACATCACTTGCCAATATACATCATTATCATCATTTAATCCACTGTTTTAAAGCATTAAACCAAGCCATATTCATCATGCATTTTAAAGCATCAAACCACATTTTATCAATGTACAAAAACAAGGAACTCTTACCTTGAGCTTCCTTCAACATATGGCTTACAAAAAAAGCAAATACCATGCTAAATCATGCTTTCAAAACAATATTTAAATCATGCAATAAACCACATTGCATCACAACAAAATCATGGCCACCACTAGAGAGTATTTCCGAAAACTTACATTTGAGCTTAGCAAAGTTGTTTAGACTTAAACTAAGCTCCCAAGACATTGGTTTCAAGCCGAAAACCCAATTTCACTCACCGATTCCACTTCGCCTCTTGCCGAAGCACCAAATCAAGCTTCCGGATCAACAACTCTTGGATCCAAAGATGCCTCCCCTAAACTCGCTGCTCTCATCTAACCTCCATTTTCGGCCACCAAACACAACCGAAAATGCATCTAAACCACTTCTAAACCAAGCCCAGCCATAAACCAGCAAAACCACACATCCTTTAACATCATTTAACATCTAAAAACAACCTATTAACAACCTTATACCTCCAGCAACATCAGATCCACAAGATCACCTCAAAAACAAACAAGAATCACAAGCTAAACTTAGGAAACTCAACCTATCCGGGATTGCATTAATCAAAACTCAATTCCTTATCAATTTAGAGTTCATTTAACATCAAAAACACATCTCAAATCACAGATTAATCAGATCTAACGAAAATTATCAAAAATCACCAAATCTTGCATTATAAGCCAAGATCCATTTCACAACTCTTTAATAAAACATCAATTAAGGATTGAAAACTTAGGAATTTCAGTAAAGAACTGATAGTTTAGAGGAGAAGGACGTTCTTACCTCCAAACTTGAGTTTCTCCTCTTTTTGGAATCAAAAACCTTGATGAATCAAGAAGCAAATGAAGAGGTTTTGTAGATACTATGATTAGGAATGAAAAGAGAGTTGAAAGTAGGAATTTAGGTGAGAAAATCAGATCAAATTCTCTGGAGAGAAAGTGTTTGGGTTGAGAGAAAATGAGAGAAAGGAAATTGAGAAAATAAGGAGTTAGTTGCAAAAATATCTAAAATGATTTTCCCTCCTCTTTTCTATATCTTAAAAATCAGAATTAAGTCTCAAAATATCTTAGAAAAATCTGGAGAAACTCCCTTTGGGAAAATAGCTCCTTAAAGATTCAAATTTTCAACCCTTTATAAAACAGTCACCAAACTTTCGAAAATTACATTTTGGTCACTAGCCAAAATGTCACACTTCCAAAACTCTTTTTCCAAAATTGATTTCATAGTTCACTTAATTATATTAAAAGATGATTTTAGAACATTTTTCCATATTTTTAATGCAACCCGAACTAGGCTTTCCTAATTTCACCCTTTTAGATTCGAACAGCACTTTGACCAAACCGGTCAATGCCCAAAACTCCTCAGCCCAAAACCGGGGCGTTACAAACAGTTAGAGAAGATGGGCCTTAACCAACCTGCCGGCGCTCACATACCACCCCTTGGCGATAATCACCCGCCTGTCGGTAACCCGCCCGCAGCAGATGGACGACGGTCATGTTGTGACTACATGCTGAACGATCATGTATTGCTGGAAACCACGCTGCCGGATATTGATGTTGATAACTTCGAACTTAAACCTGTCATGTTTAGTATGATCAACAACGCCGGGCAGTTCAGTGGTTCCGCGACAGAAGAAACTAGGGAGCATCTCAAAACGTTCCAGGAGATCTGTGGTTCGTTTAGACTACCAGGAGTTAGTCCGGAGATACTGAGGCTTCAGTTATTCCCCCATTCATTGAGGGACAGAGCTAAAACTTGGTGGAATAAACTTACACCGGGTTCTATTATGACTTGGGCAGATCTAACTCGTGAATTTTTATCTTGTTTTAATCCTTCGCATTTATCTGAGCGATTACATAATGAAATTGCTACTTTTCAACAGGAAGATGACGAGCCGATGCACGAGGCCTGGGACAGATTTACTACTCTTCTACGGAACTGCCCAATGCATGGATTCCCCGTATGGAATCAGGTAACTAAGTTCTATAATGCTGCTAACTTACAAACTCGCATTCGGATTGATTCTGCAGCAAATAGACTGTTATTGGATAATGATCCAGACGAGGCATTGCAAGTTTTGAAAAATCTAGCTAAGAATGAGGAGCAGTTTCCGACTGCAAGAAGAGGGGGTAAACGGGTACTTGCTGTCAAGGACTATGAGGCCGACAGCACTATGAAATCACAGGTAGCATTCCTTACTAAAGCAATGAAACACTTATTAAATGAAGATGAATTACAAGGATTTGCTGTCGAGGAAGTTTGTGCTATCTGTGAGGGAAAGCATAGTAGGGATGAGTGCCCAATAAATATAGAAGAGGGAAAATATGTTGGAAATTACAAGTCGAATTATAATTCAACAAACTATAATCCCAATTGGAGGAAAGATCCCAAATTTTCCTGGAGTAACCCTAACAATGCCTTGAATCCGCAAGCATATAATCAGAATCAGGGAGGTCCTAGATTGTTGACGAGACAGAAACTGCCGCCGCAACAGCCGCAGCAACTGCCGCCACACCTGCCGCCGCAGCAGCAACAGCAGCCACAACCTACCACGAGTAGTATATTGGAACAGACTCTGGCCACCTTTATGTCACAGACCGGTACGTATATGGAGAATATAAATCAGTTTGTCAAGAAGACGGAAACCTTTATAGATAAAACCGAGATGAGAATGACAAATCATGAGGCTACGTTGAAATCTCTAGAGACACAAATGGGTCAGGTGTCGCAACATATTAAGCCAAAGCAGAATGGAGGATTCCCTAGCAATACTGAAAATGCTAGACCACCCCCACATGAGCAATGTAAGGCGATTACTACTAGGAGTGGGAAAAAGCTACCAGGGCCGGAAAAAGAAGCTGAAAAAGAAAAGGAACCTGCCTTGGATAAACCTGCCGAGGAAGTTGCCCCGACGGGTGATAAACAGACTGCTGCCGATGAGCCTGTCACGACAGCAGAAGCGACAAAGGAGAAAAAAGATGATTATCGTCCTCAGATTCACATGCAGTGGGAAGGACGTATTGCTGATTATCGTCCTCCACCACCTTTTCCTCAACGGATACAACCACCTTTTAAACAGGTTCATATTAATATTCTGTTGTTAGATGCTGTTAGGGAGATGCCCGGTTATGCTAAATTTCTCAAGGATGTTATGTCGAAAAAATCTAAATTTAGGGAATTTGAAATGGTAAAGATGACAGAAGGTTGCATGAGTATTCTTCATAGGCAGCCACCCCAGAAAAAGAAGGATCCGGGGAGCTACATCATACCATGTGTAATCGGCGACAAATTTGTGGGTAAGGCACTTTGTGATCTTGGTGACAGTGTTAATCTAATGCCCAAATTTGTTTTTCAGAAACTAGGTATTGGTAAGGCGCGACCCACGACAGTAACCCTACAGCTAGCCGACCGCTCTTACGTACATCCCGAGGGAAAAATTGAAGACATTCTTGTAAGAGTGGATAAGCTTATTTTTCATGTTGACTTTCTTATCTTAGATTGTGAGGCAGATGAAAACACAACAGTCATCCTTGGGCGACCCTTCTTAGCCACGGGAAGATCATTGATTGATGTGGAGAAAGGAGAACTCACCATGCGAGTAAATGATCAAGAGATTAAGTTAAGTGTTCTCCAAGCGATGAAACATGCCGATGTGGATGAAGAATGCAAGACCATCATCGAGGTGACCTTTGATCACCCCTGCATCAGGTCGGGCTGCCGTGATATAAAATATGGTCACTGCCACGACAGCCACCTACCGGCCTGTCACGACAGCAATGACGACAGCATCGACGACAGTGACTTCTCTGAATCCGATACATCTGACACTGAAGGTCAGGAGGAGGTAAACTGGTTAGACCATCGTCCAGGTAAGTTATTCGAACCTTTGAATTACACTTCGGATAACCATTTAATCCAAAAGCCATCTAATGTTGAACCACCTGTCTTAGAACTTAAGCCCCTGCCAGGGCAGTTTAAATATGCGTATCTTGGTTCCAATGACACACTGCCCATAATCATCTTTGCTAAGCTGCCGCAGGAACAGGAACGACAGCTGATCAACATGTTAAAGCAGCACAAAAAGGCGATTGGATGGACGATAGCAGACATTCAAGGCATTAGTCCGGCGATATGCATGCACAAAATCCTCCTTGAGGAAGATCATAAGCCGACTATTGATGCCCAAAGGCGGTTAAACCTTGCGATGAAGGAGGTAGTGCGTAAAGAGATAATTAAATGGTTAGAGGCTGGTATTATTTATGCCATCTCCGACAGCAAATGGGTGAGCCCGGTGCAATGCGTTCCAAAGAAAGGAGGAATGACCGTGATAACCAACGAAAACAATGAGTTAATCCCAACCAGGACTGTGACCGGTTGGAGGGTTTGTATGGACTGTCGGAAGCTTAATAAAGCTACCCGAAAGGACCACTTTCCTTTACCCTTTATTGATCAAATGCTTGATAGATTAGCGGGTAAACCTTACTATTGTTTTCTTGATGGTTATTCAGGCTACAATCAAATTGCAATTGCACCGGAAGATCAAGAAAAGACGACTTTTACATGCCCCTACGGAACATACGCGTTTAGGAGGATGTCGTTTGGACTCTGTAATGCATCTGCCGCCTTCCAAAGGTGCATGATGGCCATATTCTCTGACATGGTAGAGGACTTCCTTGAAATTTTCATGGATGATTTTTCCGTCTTTGGAGACGATTTTGAGGGCTGCCTCGACAATCTTCAAAAGGTACTTGAAAGATGTGAAAAAGCTAATCTTGTTCTAAATTGGGAAAAATGCCACTTTATGGTGGACGAAGGGATAGTCCTTGGCCATAAGATTAGCTGCCGTGGGATAGAAGTCGACAGGGCCAAAATAGAAGTCATTGAGAAGCTTCCGCCGCCGACTACAGTCAAAGGCATTAGAAGTTTTTTAGGGCATGCGGGTTTTTATCGGAGATTCATTGCAAATTTCTCAAAAATCACGAAGCCCCTATGCCATCTCTTAGAGTAGAACTGACCCTTTGACTTTAATGAAGAATGTACTGAAGCATTCAAGGTTCTGAAGGAAAAACTAGTGACAGCCCCCATCGTACAGCCACCAGACTGGACACAGCCATTTGAGATCATGTGTGATGCTAGTGACTATGCTGTCGGGGCAGCACTTGGGCAGCGTAGAGATAAGCTGTTTCACGTCATCTACTATGCCAGCAAGACGTTAAATGACGCCCAAGTGAACTACACCACCACAAAAAAGGAGCTGTTAGCTGTGGTGTTCTCCATCGACAAGTTTCGTTCCTACATACTTGGGACAAAAGTAATAATACACACCGACCATTCTGCCCTAAAGTATTTGTTCACAAAGAAGGATGCAAAGCGTAGATTGATACGGTGGATCTTGCTTTTACAAGAATTCGACCTTGAGATCAAGGACAAAAAGGGGACAAAAAATCAGGTGGCAGACCACTTGTCGAGGTTGGAGAAGGGACAGAGTCTACCATTAGATGAGACACACATACTAGAGACCTTCCCAGATGAGCAGCTCTTTGCTGCCGCAATCGCTGTCGCGACAGCCATGGCGGCAGGTAAGTCTTCTAACCTTCCCTGGTATGCTGATTTCGTTAATTTTATAGTTAGCGGAGTATTACCTTCTGCTCTTAATTATCAAGCCAGGAAGAGGTTCCAAAATGATGTTAAGCATTATTATTGGGACGAACCTCTCCTTTTCAAAATGTGCGTAGATCAGGTTATAAGGAGGTGTGTACTACAAGAAGAACAAGAAGACATACTCCATCACTGCCATGCTTCACAATATGGAGGTCACTTAGGAGGCAATAAAACTGCTGCCAAGGTGCTGCAGTCAGGGTTCTACTGGCCGACACTATATAAAGATGCACAGGACTTTTATAAGAACTGTGGCAGGTGCCAGCGGACAGGTAACATCTCAAAAAGAAACGAGATGCCACTGCAGAACATTTTAGAAGTCGAGATCTTCGACGTTTTGGGGATTGATTTTGTGGGACCTTTTCCATCTTCATGTGGAAATCTTTACATCTTCCTAGCAGTAGATTATGTCTCCAAGTGGGTAGAAGCAATCGCAACACAAAAGAATGATGCCAAGACGGTCCAAAAGTTTTTACATAAAAACATTTTTTCTAGATTTGGCATCCCTAGGGCGATTATCAGTGATGAAGGGAGACATTTTGATAATAGGGTAATTGCTGCCGCCTTGAAGAAATATGGTGTCAAGCACAGAATCGCGACAGCATACCACCCACAGACCAATGGACAGGCTGAGATATCCAATAGGGAAGTGAAGAACATTCTTGAAAAGATGGTTAAACCAACTAGGAACGATTGGTCTTTACTTCTGAATGATGCATTATGGGCATACAGGACAGCTTTCAAGACTCCATTGGGCATGTCTCCATACCGGTTGATTTATGGGAAAACCTGTCATCTGCCTGTCGAGATTGAGCACAGAGCATATTGGGCAATCAAGGCAGTGAACATGGACTTTGACAAGGCAGGCCAGAAATGGTTATTAGATCTGAACGAGATTGAAGAATTACGGACAATGGCCTACGACAATGCAAGGATTTACAAGGAAAAGACTAAGAAGTGGCATGACAAGAAACTGTTGCCATGACAGTTCTGCCTAGGGCAGCTTGTGTTGTTTTTTAATTCTAGACTTAAACTCTTCCTAGGGAAGCTTAAATCTAGATGGTCTGACCAGTTCCAAGTGGTTCAAGTTTTTCCCCATGGTGCCATCACAATTCAGTCATTAAACGACGGGCACCAATTCAAAGTCAATGGAGAGCGCCTCAAGCACTATCAGGGGACTGAAGCCCCAGGAATACAGGAAGTGGTTACTTTAGGATATGCCCCACAAGGCATCCCTAATTTAACTTAAGTTTATTATTATTTTTTTATTAGTATTATTTATTAGGACATTAGGTTATTTTATTCGAATAATGTTTTTATATTTTCTGTTTTTAGGAAATAGAGGAGTCAAGAAGAAAAGGAGAAGTGATCCAAGCCCACCATCCATCCATCAAGCCCAACAGAGCCCATTTATTGAAACTTGTCATTTCGGCTGCCGCCGCAGACGGATAAGACAGGCTGTCAACAGACTGACACGGCAGATGCAAAAGCGTGTGGCAGACGCGTAACAGACGCATAAATGCGTGGCAGACGCGTCAGACAGGCTAAATACCATCCGTCGCCCCGTTTTTCATGCCTGCTGTTACAGCATTAAACGGGCAGCACCTCGACCGCTATATAACCCCGTTTTCATTTTCATTTTTCTCACTTCTACTTATTCTCTCTTGCTTTCTCCCCTAGTTTTATTTGCTTTCTTCATTTTTCACAACCCTTGCACTAATATGACGTCTAGACAGACCCGCCGAAGCGCTGCCTCAGCTTCTACCTCAGCAGCAGCAACGCCCTTCGCCACAAAGGAGTTATGGGAGGAACGTGGTTTCGTGTACATCCGACAGGCGCCCCACATGGGACTCCGGTCGTTCATTGTAAAGCCTATCACGGCTCAACTATAGGAGCACTTCGCGGAACAACCGGCAGAGCTAAATGACACATTAGTCCAGGAATTCTATGCTGCCATAGACAGCAAAACGGCAACATCTGTCACCGTTCGAGGTGTAAAGGTGCCCTTCACTGCCGACAGCATCAACCACATGTTTGGCCTCTTCTTTGGCTCCTATGATGATGCTCACCAGAAATTCCTCGACACCCTTGATGTTGCCGCTTATGATGCTGTCATGGTGGAATTGACAGAGGAGGGAACATCATGGACAACCAGCAAGAAGAACCCCCACTCCGTAAATAGGGGGAAGCTCCTCCCGGAAGCCAAACTTTGGAACGCTTTTATCAAAAAGCGTATCCTGCCTTCTTCCCACCACACGACAGTCAACCGGCACCGGCTTGCCCTTATCCACTCCATCATGCACGACAGGCCTATCAATGTAGGCCGATATATGAGGGACAGCCTTCTGGATTGCGCCTTCCGTTCCGACTCCCGCCTCTGCCTACCGTTTACAATAACTTCCCTCTGCCGCTGTCCCCGAGGAACCCTCCGACAAAATAATGACGGGCAGAGGCTAGACAGACAACAACATCAACAGCCTCATGGAGCTGGTCGTGGCTACACCTGTCTCATCTTTCAACCCAGCCGGCTCCCCAGAAGAATCATCAGAGGAGCCTGCCCCGGAACCTGCTGCCGCCACCGCTCCGACAGACCAGTCCACCCTCCTCCTTGCTACGCTACAACGGGTAGAGTAGAGACAAATTGGATTGATGACGTTCATTCGGGACTTCGCAAACTCGACGGTAAACTTCATTACCCAAACTTTAAATTTTCCCAATGTTCAATTCCCTACTTTTCCTGCCCATTATTTCCATATCCCCACCCCTGTCCATACCCCTGTTCACACACCCACACCACCTGCCTCCCCGCAATCCAACTCGACTGCTTCCACCACATCGCCTGCCCCGACGACAGCAGGTAGCCCACCGGCAAACACCTATCCCAGAGGAACAAAGAGACATGCCTCCGATGATAGCCTGCTGCTCCGGAGAAACTTGGAGAGGGAATTTACGCCGGTCAAGTGGATTAAACACGTGGTAGACAAGAAACGGCTGCCCAAGGCTAGCACCACCACTAGCAGCACCTGGGACAATGGCAGCAGTTCCGATGTCCAACTCGTGGAGCAACCTGCCCAGCCTCCTCCACAGCCCAGACGCCGCCGTCAGATCCGTGTCAGCAGCAGCAGCGAGGACAGCAACTAAAAATTTAAGTTTTATTTTCCTCTTATTGCTGCCTGCCTTTCTCTTTTGTGATGTACTTTTTTTTCTTTCTATTTTTGCTTTTTCTGTCATTTTGCATTGAGGGTAATGCAACCTTCGAGTTTGGGGGTGGCAACCCTCCATCATTAATGGAGTCTTAAGTACATCTTTTTATTAATTGTTGTGTCTTTTATTTATTCAAGTTCTCTTAAAAAAATTTAAACTGTTGGCTTAAAACTGTGAAGTTAACTTACATGTCATGACGGCTCTGTCGTGGCAGCATCTTTAGGACAGTTTAAGGAGAAGTTTAGAGCCTTTCTATAGTTCTGAAAATTTAAACACCTTTGTGACTGTTATATTGCTTAGATTTCTTTTAGCCAAACTAGAATAGGAAGCTTAGAACTTGAATAGCCCCTAGAGGTGCCTAACACTGGCTCTAGGAAAGAAGTTTAGCAAAAGAAAATCAAAAACCTAGAGGTGCCCGAAACTGGCTCTAGGAAGCTAACTAGAGGGGCCCAAAACTGGCTCTAGAAAAATTTAGCTTGAAAATAGAAAGAAAAAGAAGCATGAAAATGTGCCTTCTAAAAAAAATAAACTTTGGCATAAAAATTCGAGTTAAGAAGTTGAATATTCTAGTGAAACTAAGAGAGTTTTAGCATATAACTGTTCACAAGCATGCACACACTGCACGAGAGCTATAGGGAGATTCCGGACAGATCCTAAACCTTTCCGACAGGTTGCTGCCGCCATAGAGAATGAGCGACGGGTAAGGGACAGTTCACTGTTTGAAGGCCAACACAAAAATTTTCATTTTTCTTTTAGGTTTAATTGCTTGAGGGCAAGCAAAGACTTGAGTTTGGGGGTGTGTTGAGTGTGTAAAAGTTCTATTATTTACACCCTTTTTAACCCATATTTCTGCTGCATTCAAGCATCATTGCATTGCATTTAGGTTAGTTTTCAGTAAAACATCACAAATGGATTAAAAGCACGGATTCTACTAAAAGATGGCTATTTTTGCAGGCATCTACCATACTTGACAAAGAAGGCAGGCGCAGGGCAGAGAAGCAGGAAAGCTAAACTGGACAAGTAGATGAAGAAGACGAAGCTGCCATGGACCTGTTGTGACAGCACGGTGATAGCAGACTTATGAAGAGGAAAAGTCAAGTGGACCTCGATAGATAGAGAAAAATGTGCTCGTCTGTCGTGTGAAAGCCACATATTTTTCCAAGCCCCGGATCAAAAGATATGTCAAGCCAAAGCTTAAGGAGAGGAATTCCCATAAAGCAAGGAGGCGGCTGAAAAGTAGGAATCCTTAGAGATTAAGTATTAATTAGAATCTTACTTTTCATAAAAGTTGTAATCCTTGTTAAATTATATAAGGTCATGGATTTAACCTAAGAGGTATCGAAGACCCCATAACCGAAACCTAAACCCCCTGTCGTTCACCCGTCACTGACATGTTCTAAATTCCCCCTAGGGCCACGGGTTGTTTTGTAAAGTAGTTGCAATGGTTGTTTTGTTTTAGGAATTTTCAGTTCAATAAAATAGACTTCAAGTTCTCTTATTTTGGTTTTAATATCTTGCAAGAGCATCGGGATAGCATTGTGAGGTTATCCATTTACTTAGCATCGGGAGAGTTAAGTATACGAAAGAAATAAGAGCGAGTTCTCTAGTTTATAGTTGAACTATCTTGTGCCTAGGGATAGGGCAAGGTTAAGTGGCTAAGGAAGAATTCATACACATCGGAGTTCATCCTTCGATTCACGCCGGGAGGTATCATCAAAGACGTGATCATCGACAGACTTGGACCTAGGGATAGGACAAGGCAGATCTGGGATTCTTGCCAAACTTGAAGTACGGAGTTGGTGTGTTCGCTGCCGCGACAGCTAACGGACAGCCGCCGCGACAGGTGCTGTCGGCGACGGGAGCGACGACAGAACTGGAGTTCCTAAGCAATCCAATACCTGCACTACCGAGCAATTCAATACCAGCCCATTCTCTCAATCTTGATATCACAATCTTTTTATTTACGTTTTTCTCATTATTCTCGTGACAATCTTCTAAACTATTTCCTTTATTTCGTGCAGTAAACTAAGGTGAAGTCATTAGCCCAATCCCTGTGGAGACGATATCCGATACTTCGTATCACTTACTACTTGCGTCGTGTACACTTGCACTACCATTGCGATAGACTATTTTACACGCAACACAAGCAAAATGTAATCGTTGAGTGCGAATGGTTTTAGAAGTCCTTGAGGGACAAGAAAACAAGGTTTGGGGGACAAGAAAACGAGGACTGGCAGTGGCCTTTCCGTTTCGAAACGGTGCCTACCGTTTCGGACGCCTGGGCTCATTCAAGGCACCCGTTCCGAAACGGTGTCCACTGTTCCGAAACACCCTACACAGATTGCAGCAAAAAGCTTCCTTAAACATGCAATTGATCATCCAATCATGCTCCGATTTCTACCAAACTTTACCAGCAACAAATTCAACATATATGAGACATGTTTGCATCTACCAAACACCATACTAACATCATATAAGAAAAGCCCCAATTCTATAGGCATGCTTCCTACACAAGCAAACCATTCAAGCATAAAACTTCCAATTCAAACATGTAAAGGCCAATTACAAAACCAGCATTTCCAACATCATTAAACATACTTAGGGAGTTCTAAACATCTCCCAAAAAATACAAATAGGTCCCCCATTGCCAAATTGCCAAAAGCTTAAGTGTTTAAGAAAACCTTCCATACTTGAGCTTAACTTCCTCTTGATTGCTTGCCTTCCTTGCTGCCCTCAAGTACCTTAACGATCTGCATTATTGGTTTAAGAAAACGAAAGAGGGCGTAAGCAAAAGCTTAGTGAGGAATGCTCATTAAACCACTCAATAATGCATTTGTAAATCTCATTTGCAAAACATACTTTCAATATCATTTAGACATGCTCAAAAGCAATTTAAACAAGCAACACATGCTTCCATATCAATTCATGTCATATTGGCCACAAGTGATAAGTTTCATCTTTTTGAAAACAAGTTCAACATAAGACTCACACATGGACTTTTAAACACCATTGTGATCTTATAATAAACAAGAACCACGCAAGGACTTTTAACCACCTTCGTGATCTTCCCAAGGACTTTTAAACACCTTGGCCCCAAGGACTTTTAAACACCTTGGCCCATGGACTTTTAAA
The DNA here is from genome assembly GCA_958450335.1 of Hibiscus tridactylites. Taxonomy (NCBI): domain Eukaryota; kingdom Viridiplantae; phylum Streptophyta; class Magnoliopsida; order Malvales; family Malvaceae; genus Hibiscus; species Hibiscus tridactylites. The sequence continues at coordinate 34,368,828 of OY288269.1, forward strand.
CACCATGGCAAGGACCACACAAGGAATTTTAACCACCTTTGTGTCCTCAACAAGAACCATCCAAGGACTTTTAACCACCTTGATGTTCTTAAGTAACAAGGTTCACTCAAGGACTTTTAACCACCTTAGTGACCTTAGCAAGAATCAACATGGACTTTTAACCACCATGAAGTTCTTAGAATCCACAAGGCTCACTCAAGGACTTTTAACCACCTTAGTGACCTTAACCTTTTTCAAAACATCACTTGCCAATATACATCTTTATCATCAAATAATCCACTGTTTTAAAGCATTAAATCAAGCCATATTCATCATGCATTTTTAAGCATCAAACCACATCTAATCAATGTTCAAAAACAAGGAACTCTTACCTTGAGCTTCCTTCAACATATGGCTTACAAAATCAGCAATAACCATGCTAAATCATGTTTTCAAAACAGAATTTAAAACATGCAATAAACCACATTGCACAACAACCAAATCATGGCCACCACTTAGAGAGTTTTTCCGAAAACTTACACTTGAGCTTAGTAAAGTTGTTTAGACTAAAACTAAGCTCCCAAGACATTGGTTTCAAAGCTGAAAACCCCTTTTCACTCACCGATTCCACTTCGCCTCTTGCCAAAGCTCGAATCAAGCTTCTGGATCACCACCACTTGGATCCAAAGATGACTCCCCTGTTTTAAACACATCAAAGCAGAGGATTAATGCATCATCATGCATTAATAGCTTCAATGAAAGCACCTAAACTCGCTGCTCTCATCCACACTCCAATTTCGGCCACCAAACACAACCGAAAATGCCTCCAAAGAACTCCTCAACAAAGCCCAGCCATAAACCATCAAAACAAAACATCCTTTAACATCATTTAACATCTAAAAAGAACCTAACAACGTCCTTATACCTCCAGAAACATCAGATCCACAAGATCACCTCAAAAACAACCAAGAATCACAAGCTAAACTTAGGAATTTCAACCTATCCGGGATTGGATTAATCAAAACTCAATTCCATATCAAATTAATGTTCATTAATCATCAAAAACACATCTCAAATCACAACTTTAACAGCTCTAACGAAAATTGACCAAAAATCACCAAATCTTGCAATTTAAGCCAAGATCCATTTCATAACTTCAAAAGCCATTTATAAAACATCAATTAAGGATTGAGAACATAAGAATTTCAGTAAAGAACTGATAGTTTAGAGGAGAAGGACGTTCTTACCTCCAAACTTGAGTTTCTCCTCTTTTGGAACCAAAAAGCTTGAAGAAACAACTTGCAAATGGTGAGGTTTTGTTGATGTGATGATTAGGAATCAAAAGAGAATTGAAAAGGAAGATTTAAGTGACAAAATCAGAAAGAAATCTCTGGAGAGAAAGTGTTTGGGTTGAGAGAAAATGAGAGAAAAGGAAAATTGGAAGTTAGTTACAAAATAGCCAAAATGATTTTCCCTCCACTTTTCTTTAGCTTTAAAATCAGAATTAAACCTTAAAATATCTTAGAAAAATCTGGAGAAACTCCCTTTGGGTAAATAGCTCCTTAAAGATTCAAAGTTTCAATCCTTTCTAAAACAGTCACGCAACTTTCAAAAATTACATTTTGGTCACTAGCCAAAATGTCACCCTTCCAAACCTCATTTTGTAAAATTAATTTCACAGTTCACCTATATATATTAAAGATGATTTTAGAACATTTTCCCATATTTTTAATGCAACCCGAACTAGGCTTTCCTAATTTTACCTTTTTAGATTCGAACAACACTTTGACCAAACCGGTCAACGCCCAAACTCCTAAGCCCAAAACCGGGGCGTTACAACTCTCCCCCCTTAAGGAATTTCGTCCTCGAAATTTACCTGAAGGAAAGAGATAAGGAAACTGCTTCAGCATGTCTTCCTTTCGCTCCCACGTGGCTTCCTCAACACCGCGATGCTTCCACAGCACTTTTACCAACTCGATGGTCTTGCCACGAAGAACCTTGCTATCCGAATCCAGAACCTTCACTGGTTCCTCATCATAGGTCAAATCCGGATTCAATTCCACTTTCTCCACAGGCATCACATGCGAAGGATCAGATCTATACTTGCGAAGCATAGAAACATGAAACACATCATGAATCTTCTCCAACTCTTGAGGTAACCTCAACCGATACGCAACAGGACCCACATGCTCAACCACCTCATATGGTCCAATGTACCTAGGGCTCAACTTACCCTTCCGGCCAAACCTCATCACCTTCTTCCAAGGCTAAACCTTCAAGAACACACGATCTCCCACCGCATACCCAATCTCCTTACGCTTCAAATCCGCGTACGACTTCTGCCGATCAGAGGCTGCCTTCAACCGCTCACAAATGTGCTTCACCTTCTCAGTGGTTCCTTTCAACAAAGCCGGCATCGAAACCAAATTTTGACCAGTTTCAGCCCAACAAAGAGGAGTCCTACACTTCCTCCCGTACAAAGCCTCATAAGGTGCCATCTGAATACTTGCCTGATAACTATTGTTATAAGCAAACTCCACCAATGGCAAATGCTTCTCCCAAGAACCTTGGAACTCAATCACGCAGCACCTCAACATATCCTCCAAAATCTTGATAACGCGCTCTGATTGACCATCCGTCTGAGGATGATAGGATGTACTGAAATTCAACCTTGTACCCAGAGCTTGATGCAAACATTGCCAGAAACGCGATGTGAACCTCGAATCCCTATCCGACACAATCGACTTAGGCACACCATGCAACCGCACAATCTCAGCAATGTACAGCTCCGCAAGCTTATCCAAAGAAAACGTAGTATGCACAGGCAAGAAATGCGCACAATTCGTCAGGCGATCCACAATCACCCAAACCGAATTTTTCTTCGACGGAGACAAAGGTAAACCAGATACAAAATCCAGGTTGACCCTCTCCCACTTCCATTCAGGGATTCTCAACGGTTGTAACAAACCTGATGGAACCTGATGCTCAGCCTTAACTCGCTGACACACCATACACTTGCTCCCAAACTCTGCAACATCATTCTTCAAACCCACCCAATAGTACTCATCACGAAGATCATGATACATCTTAGTACTACTAGGGTGCATAGCAAAAGGACTCCTATGACCTTCAGTCAGAATAGCACGCCTCAACTCAGCATCATTAGGCACTACTATTCGACTCCCAAAACACAACACACCATCATCATTAAAGCAGAAATACGAAGGTCTACCCTCCGCGATATCCTGAACATGAGACACCAAGGAATCATCCAGCAACTGCTTTTCCTTGATCAACTGAACCATAGATGGTTTCACTTGCAACTCAGCTACAAGACCACCATCACGCGATATACTCAAGCTGGCAAACATAGCCCTCAGCTCAACAGCTACCTTTCTACTCAAGGCATCCGCAACCACATTAGCTTTTCCCGGATGGTACTCAATCGTCAGGTCATAATCCTTGAGCAACTCCAACCAACGCCGCTGCCTAAGATTCAACTCTTTCTGAGACATTAGATACCTCAAACTCTTGTGATCCGTGTACACAGTACACTTCTCACCATACAGATAATGTCTCCAGATCTTCAGAGCAAAAACCACTGCAGCCAACTCAATATCATGCGTAGGATAATTGCGCTCATGCACTTTCAACTGCCGTGATGCATAAGCCACAACCTTACCCTCTTGCATCAGCACACATCCCAAACCAACATAGGATGCATCACTGTAGACCACAAACTCTTTCCCTGATTCAGGCTGAACCAAGATAGGAGCTTGTGTCAAAGCCGCCTTAAGCTTCTCAAAAGCCTGTTGTCTCGCTTCCGTCCACACATACTTAACATCCTTTTGCAACAACTTCGTCAAAGGTGCGGCAATCTTAGAAAAACCATCAACAAACCGCCGATAGTATCCCGCCAAACCAAGTAAACTACGGACCTCATGAACAGACTTAGGAACCTTCCAATTCATCACCGCTTCAATCTTCTGAGGATCAACACGAATCCCTTCAGCAGAAACTACATGCCCAAGAAACACCACCTCCTTAAGCCAAAACTCACACTTGCTCAGCTTAGCATAAAGCTGATTCTCCAACAAAGCTTGCAAAACAATCCTCAAATGCTCTTCATGCTCCTCCTCAATACGCGAGTACACGAGGATATCATCAATGAACACCACAACAAACTTGTCCAGGTATTCATGAAACACACGATTCATCATGTCCATGAAAGCAGCAGGAGCATTTGTTAAACCAAACGGCATCACAAGGAACTCATAATGCCCATACCTTGTCCTGAAAGTTGTCTTAGGCACATCAACATCCTTCACCTTCAACTGGTAATACCCTGACCTCAAGTCAATCTTAGAGAACACAGCTGCTCCCCGAAATGGATCAAAGAGATCATCAATCCTCGGCAAAGGATACCAATTCTTGATAGTCAACTTGTTCAGTTGACGGTAATCAATGCACATTCTCATAGTGCCATCCTTCTTCTTCACAAACAAGACCGGTGCACCCCAGGGCGACACACTCGGCCGGATGAAACCACGATCAAGCAGCTCTTGCAACTGCGTCTTCAGCTCTTTCAGCTCCTTAGGTGCCATTCTATAGGGAGTAATGGACACAGCAGTCGTATTCTCATACAGCTCAATTCCAAACTCCACCTCGCGATTAGGAGGTAAACCAGGCAACTCCTCAGGAAACACTCCAGGAAACTCCTTCACTACTCTGATATCTTGCACCCGTAACTCCTTAGAGCTAGGATTCATCACAAAAGCTAGATAAGCTTCACAACCTTGCCTCAGCATCCTGCTCGCCTCCAAGGTAGACACCACATTGGCAAGAAACTTCACATTCTCACCAACCACAACAACATCATAATCATCTGCAAGCTTCAGCGAAACTCGCTTATTTTCACAATCCACAACAGCACGATGCTCAGCAAGCCAATCCATACCAAGGATCACATCAAAACCATAGAAAGGTAACTCCATAAGATCAACATGAAAAACATGTTCTTGAACAACCAAAGGACACCTTCTATACAACCTTCGAGTCACAACAGTCTCACCAAAAGAACTAGTGACACGAACACCAACATCCAAAGACTCAACAGGCAAACCAAGCAATTCAGCATGCTCACGCAATATGTATGAATGCGTAGATCCAGAATCTATCAAGGAAAGTAATGACAAAGATTGCAAAGTAAAGGTACCTGCAATCACATCCGCGTCATTCCTCCCTTCCCGCTGAGCATACACCCTCGCTTGACCTCCACCTTCAGGCTGAATAGCCACAACATGGGCCACTCCACGACCACCATCCTCTCTCCGCTGGAAATTACCACGGCCGCACCCACGACCTCTCTGCGGTGCAGCAACAACAGGAGCACGCACTTGGCCACCAGCCAACATAGGACAATCTCGCCTCAAATGATCCGCAGATCCACAATTCCAGCATCCATTTCCAGCTGCCGCAACAGGATCTTGCACCTCCCTCAAAGCACGAGGATAGTCACACTTCATGTGACCACGTGATCCACAAATCCAACAAGCACTCAGATCAGCTCTAGCATTGCCTCCCCGAGCAGGTGCTCCACCACCTCTCTTAGCTGAGGACTGATACTTCTGATCGCGTCCTCTCTTGTTCCGTCCACCACCGAAACTATACTCACCTGATCGCTTTCCAGCACTTGCTCCAGCACCTCTAGCAGATAAACCCAAGTTCATCTCAATATCCTTGGCTCGGCCCACCAAAACATCAAAATCATCATACTCAGTGGCCAGCACATACATCTTCACTTCCGTCACTAAACCATAACGGAATCTTTCGCACCTTGCCCGCTCATCAGGTACCACTCAGGCGCATACTGACTGAGTCTAACGAACTGAACCTCATACTCAGCCACAGTCATGCTCCCCTGGGTAAGAGACATGAACTCACGCTTCTTTTCATCCAGATATCTCACACCAAGATATCTCCTCTTGAACGCATTCTGAAAGAATGTCCAAGTCAAATCAGCTTCAGCTATCCCAGCTATAGTGGTCGTCCACCACGTATATGCATCATCCTGTACCAAGGATACAACACAACCTAGCTTTTGCACATCAGTGCAACTCATCTGTCCCATGATCCTCTTGGTACTCTCTAACCAAGCTTCAGAACCCTTAGCAGACATACCCCTGAACTCAGTCCCACCAAGACTGCGCAAACTCTCCAAAGGTAGTCTAACACCAACATCTCCCTGATGCCCAGCTCCTTGAGCTCCAGCTACCGCTGCTCGAAACGCACCAGCAATAGCTTGTACCAACATCGACATGTCGGGCATAGCTTGCCCCTGACCAACCTCAGGTCCAGCAGCTCCAGCACCAGCTGTAGCTTCAACTCTTTCACCCTCAGCACCACCACCAGGTGGAGGAGGAAGTAACACCGCACTACCCGTGTTTTCCTCATTCTCATTCTCATTGGGAGCCGTAGCTCGCACATTACTTCTTAACTCTCTACGTGGTGCCATACTCTAATCATGCAATCACAATGCAAATAAACAAAGTCAGGCCCAGCAAGGTAAGCAATTCAAGTACTCAAGCTCAATTTCATTCAAAATCAACATCATTACTTAGCTTTGATTTGGCAATGGGTACCCACAACATGCTACACCACATCATACAACTCAATTGCATCAAATTCTCAAACCACTGATCATGCTTTCAATCAATCAAGCATACATAGCATACATACTTCAATCATGCACACATTCATTCCCAATTACTCGAGAACTCGGCTCTGATACCACCAAATGTAACCCCCTTAACCCGGCCTAGACGGTTGACCCGAATTAAGAAAGTCACACGGGGAAAACCAAAGTCAACCCGAAAGTCAACCTTGATTAACGACCCTTTTTTTTCTTTTTAAACTTGTCTAGAGGCATATTAATCCTAGTTATGATCATTCACACAACATACTCAAAGATCATAAACATCAGAGATCAAACAGGGACCCAATTGAACAATTTACAACTTTAGGGACCAAATTGTAAATTCTGTAAATTATAAGGACTTCATCCAAATTAAAGTCACCATCTTGAAATTAGTCAGGTTTCATACTTCTCTGTCAAATCTCAGCTCAAACGGACATCCCAAACTCATACAATTGCACAGACAAGATTCAGGACCAAAATGCAAACATTCCAAAACATTTAACTGCCAATGTCAGCCACCAAGGGTCGGACGTTCCGAAACAGGGAGAGCCCGTTTCGAAACATGGGGCCGTTCCGCAACGCGTACCGAAACGAGGACTGGCAGTGGCCTTTCCGTTTAGAAACGGTGCCTACCGTTTCGGACGCCTGGGCTCATTCAAGGCACCCGTTCCGAAACGGTGTCCACTGTTCCGAAACACCCTGCACAGATTGCAGCAAAAAGCTTCCTTAAACATGCAATTGATCATCCAATCATGCTCCGATTGCTACCAAACTTTACCAGCAACAAATTCAACATATATGAGACATGTTTGCATCAACCAAACAGCATACTAACATCATATAAGAAAAGCCCCAATCCTATAGGCATGCTTCCTACACAAGCAAACCATTCAAGCATAAAACTTCCAATTCAAACATGTAAAGGCCAATTACAAAACCAGCATTTCCAACATCATTAAACATACTTAGGGAGTTCTAAACATCTCCCAAAACATACACATAGGTCCCCTATTGCCAAATTGCCAAAAGCTTAAGTGTTTAAGAAAACCTTCCATACTTGAGCTTAACTTCCTCTTGATTGCTTGCCTTCCTTGCTGCCCTCAAGTACCTTAACGATCTGCATTATTGGTTTAAGAAAACGGAAGAGAGCGTAAGCAAAAGCTTAGTGAGGAATGCTCATTAAACCACTCAATAATGCATTTGTAAATATCATTTGCAAAACATACTTTCAATATCATTTAGACATGCTCAAAAGCAATTTAAACAAGCAACACATGCTTCCACATCAATTCATGTCATATTGGCCACAAGTGATAAGTTTCATCTTTTTGAAAACAAGTTCAACATAAGACTCACACATGGACTTTTAAACACCATTGTGATCTTATAATAAACAAGAACCACGCAAGGACTTTTAACCACCTTCGTGATCTTCCCAAGGACTTTTAAACACCTTGGCCCCAAGGACTTTTAAACACCTTGGCCCATGGACTTTTAAACACCATGGCAAGGACCACACAAGGAATTTTAACCACCTTTGTGTCCTCAACAAGAACCATCCAAGGACTTTTAACCACCTTGATGTTCTTAAGTAACAAGGTTCACTCAAGGACTTTTAACCACCATGAAGTTCTTAGAATCCACAAGGCTCACTCAAGGACTTTTAACCACCTTAGTGACCTTAACCTTTTTCAAAACATCACTTGCCAATATACATCTTTATCATCAAATAATCCACTGTTTTAAAGCATTAAACCAAGCCATATTCATCATACATTTTTAAGCATCAAACCACATCTAATCAATGTTCAAAAACAAGGAACTCTTACCTTGAGCTTCCTTCAACATATGGCTTACAAAATCAGCAATAACCATGCTAAATCATGCTTTCAAAACAGAATTTAAAACATGCAATAAACCACATTGCACAACAACCAAATCATGGCCACCACTTAGAGAGTTTTTCCGAAAACTTACACTTGAGCTTAGTAAAGTTGTTTAGACTAAAACTAAGTTCCCAAGACATTGGTTTCAAAGCTGAAAACCCATTTTCACTCACCGATTCCACTTCGCCTCTTGCCAAAGCTCGAATCAAGCTTCTGGATCACCACCACTTGGATCCAAAGATGACTCCCCTGTTTTAAACACATCAAAGCAGAGGATTAATGCATCATCATGCATTAATAGATTCAATGAAAGCACCTAAACTCGCTGCTCTCATCCACACTCCATTTTCGGCCACTAAACACAACCGAAAATGCCTCCAAACAACTCCTCAACAAAGCCCAGCCATAAACCATCAAAACCTAATATCCTTTAACATCATTTAACATCTAAAAACAACCTAACAACATCCTTATACCTCCAGCAACATCAGATCCACAAGATCACCTCAAAAACAACCAAGAATCACAAGCTAAACTTAGGAAAATCAACCTATCCGGGATTGCATTAATCAAAACTCAATTCCATATCAAATTAATGTTCATTAATCATCAAAAACACATCTCAAATCACAGCTCTAACAGCTCTAACGAAAATTGACCAAAAATCACCAAATCTTGCAATTTAAGCCAAGATCCATTTCATAACTTCAAAAGCCATTTATAAAACATCAATTAAGGATTGAGAACTTAGGAATTTCAGTAAAGAACTGATAGTTTAGAGGAGAAGGACGTTCTTACCTCCAAACTTGAGTTTCTCCTCTTTTGGAACCAAAAAGCTTGAAGAAACAACTTGCAAATGGTGAGGTTTTGTTGATGTGATGATTAGGAATCAAAAGAGAATTGAAAAAGAAGATTTAAGTGACAAAATCAGAAAGAAATCTCTGGAGAGAAAGTGTTTGGGTTGAGAGAAAAGGAAAATTGGAAGTTAGTTACAAAATAGCCAAAATGATTTTCCCTCCACTTTTCTTTAGCTTTAAAATCAGAATTAAACCTTAAAATATCTTAGAAAAATCTGGAGAAACTCCCTTTGGGTATATAGCTCCTTAAAGATTCAAAGTTTCAATCCTTTCTAAAACAGTCACGCAACTTTCAAAAATTACATTTTGGTCACTAGCCAAAATGTCACCCTTCCAAACCTCATTTTGTAAAATTGATTTCACAGTTCACCTATATATATTAAAAGATGATTTTAGAACATTTTTCCATATTTTTAATGCAACCCGAACTAGGCTTTCCTAATTTTACCTTTTTAGATTCGAACAACACTTTGACCTAACCGGTCAACGCCCAAACTCCTAAGCCCAAAACCGGGGCGTTACAACTCTCCCCCCTTAAGGAATTTCGTCCTCGAAATTTACCTGAAGGAAAGAGGTAGGGAAACTGCTTCAGCATGTCGTCCTTTCGCTCCCACGTGGCTTCCTCAACACCGCGATGCTTCCACAGCACCTTTACCAACTCGATGGTCTTGCCACGAAGAACCTTGCTATCCGAATCCAGAACCTTCACCGGTTCCTCATCATAGGTCAAATCCGGATTCAATTCCACTTCCTCCACCGGCATCACATGCGAAGGATCATATCTATACTTCCGAAGCATAGAAACATGAAACACATCATGAATCTTCTCCAACTCTTGAGGTAACCTCAACAGAAACGCAACAGGACCCACAGGCTCAACCACCTCATATGGTCCAATGTACCTAGGGCTCAACTTACCCTTCCGGCCAAACCTCATCACCTTCTTCCAAGGCGAAACCTTCAAGAACACACGATCTCCCACCGCATACTCTATCTCCTTACGCTTCAAATCCGCGTAAGAATTCTGCCGATCAGAGGCTGCCTTCAACCGCTCACAAATGAGGTTCACCTTCTCAGTGGTTCCTTTCAACAAAGCCGGCATCGAAACCAACTTTTGACCAGTTTCAGCCCAACAAAGAGGAGTCCTACACTTCCTCCCGTACAAAGCCTCATAAGGTGCCATCGGAATACTTGCCTGATAACTATTGTTATAAGCAAACTCCACCAAAGGCAAATGCTTCTCCCAAGAACCTTGGAACTCAATCACGCAGCACCTCAACATATCCTCCAAAATCTGGATAACGTGCTCTGATTGACCATCCGTCTGAGGATGATAGGATGTACTGAAATTCAACCTTGTACCCAGAGCTTGATGCAAACACTGCCAGAAACGCGATGTGAACCTCGGATCCTTATCCGACACAATCGACTTAGTCACACCATGCAACCGCACAATCTCAGCAATGTACAGCTTCGCAAGCTTATCCAAAGAAAACGTAGTATGCACAGGCAAGAAATGCGCACACTTCGTCAGGCGATCCACAATCACCCAAACCGAATTTTTCTTCGACGGTGACAAAGGTAAACCAGATACAAAATCAATGGTAACCCTCTCCCACTTCCATTCAGGGATTCTCAACGGTTGCAACAAACCTGATGGAACCTGATGCTCAGCCTTAACTCGCTGACACACCATACACTTGCTCACAAACTCTACAACATCCTTCTTCAAACCCACCCAATAGTACTCATCACGAAGATCACGATACATCTTAGTACTACCAGGGTGCATAGCAAAAGGACTACTATGACCTTCAGTCAGAATAGCACGCCTCAACTCAGCATCATTAGGCACTACTATTCGACTCCCAAAACACAACACACCATCATCATTAAAGCAAAAATCTGAAGGTCTACCCTCCGCGATATCCTAAACATGAGACACCAAGGAATCATCCAGCAACTGCTTTTCCTTGATCAACTGAACCATAGATGGTTTCACTTGCAACTCAGCTACAAGACCACCATCACGCGATATACTCAAGCTGGCAAACATAGCCCTCAGCTCAACAGCTACCTTTCTACTCAAGGCATCCGCAACCACATTAGCTTTTCCCGGATGGTACTCAATCGTCAGGTCATAATCCTTGAGCAACTCCAACCAACGCCGCTGCCTAAGATTCAACTCTTTCTGAGACATTAGATACCTCAAACTCTTGTGATCCGTGTACATAGTACACTTCTCACCATACAGATAATGTCTTCAGATCTTCAGAGCAAAAACCACTGCAGCCAACTCAATATCATGCGTAGGATAATTGCGCTCATGCACTTTCAACTGCCGTGATGCATAAGCCACAACCTTACTCTCTTGCATCAGCACACATCCAAAACCAACATAGGATGCATCACTGTAGACCACAAACTCTTTCCCTAATTCAGGCTGAACCAAGATAGGAGCTTGTGTCAAAGCCGCCTTAAGCTTCTCAAAAGCCTGTTGTCTCGCTTCCGTCCACTCATACATAACATCCTTTTGCAACAACTTCGTCAAACGTGCGGCAATCTTAGAAAAACCATCCACAAACCTCCGGTAGTATCCCGCCAAACCAAGGAAACTACGGACCTCATGAACAGACTTAGGAACCTTCCAATTCATCACCGCTTCAAACTTCTGAGGATCAACACGAATCCCTTCAGCAGAAACTACATGCCCAAGAAACACCACCTCCTTAAGCCAAAACTCACACTTGCTCAGCTTAGCATAAAGCTGATTCTCCAACAAAGCTTGGAAAACAATCCTCAAATGCTCTTTATGCTCCTCCTCAGTACGCGAGTACACGAGGATATCATCAATGAACACCACAACAAACTTGTCCAGGTATTCATGAAACACACGATTCATCATGTCCATGAAAGTAGCAGGAGCATTTGTCAAACCAAACGGCATCACAAGGAACTCATAATGCCCATACCTTGTCCTGAAAGTTGTCTTAGGCACATCAACATCCTTCACCTTCAACTGGTAATACCCTGACCTCAAGTCAATCTTAGAGAACACAGCTGCTCCCCGAAATCGATCAAAGAGATCATCAATCCTCGGCAAAGGATACCGATTCTTGATAGTCAACTTGTTCAGCTGACGGTAATCAATGCACATTCTCATAGTGCCATCCTTCTTCTTCACAAACAAGACCGGTGCACCCCAAGGCGACACACTCGGCCGGATGAAACCACGATCAAGCAGCTCTTGCAACTGCGTCTTCAGCTCTTTCAGCTCCTTAGGTGCCATTATATAGGGAGTAATGGACACAGGAGTCGTATTCTAATACAGCTCAATTCCAAACTCCACCTCGCGATTAGGAGGTAAACCAGGCAACTCCTCAGGAAACACTTCAGGAAACTCCTTCACTACTCTGATATCTTGCACCCTTAACTCCTTAGAGCTAGGATTCATCACAAAAGCTAGATAAGCTTCACAACCTTGCATCAGCATCCTGCTCGCCTCCAAGGTAGACACCACATTGGCAAGAAACTTCACATTCTCACCAACCACAACAACATCATAATCATCCGCAAGCTTCAGCGAAACTCGCTTATTTTCACAATCCACAACAGCACGATGCTCAGCAAGCCAATCCATACCAAGGATCACATCAAAACCATAGAAAGGTAACTCCATAAGATCAACATGAAAAACATGTTCTTGAACAACCAAAGGACACCTTCTATACAACCTTCGAGTCACAACAGTCTCACCAAAAGAACTAGTGACACGAACACCAACATCCAAAGACTCAACAGGCAAACCAAGCAATTCAGCATGCTCACGCAATATGTATGAATGCGTAGATCTAGAATCTATCAAGGAAAGTAATGAAAAGGATTGCAAAGTAAAGGTACCTGCAATCACATCCGCGTCATTCCTCCCTTCCCGCTGAGCATACACCCTCGCTTGACCTCCACCTTCAGGCTGAATAGCCACAACATGGGCCACTCCACGACCACCATCCTCTCTCCGCTGGAAATTACCATGGCCGCACCCACGACCTCTCTGCGGTGCAGCAACAACAGGAGCACGCACTTGGCCACCAGCAAACATAGGACAATCTCGCCTCAAATGATCCGCAGATCCACAATTCCAGCATCCATTTCCAGCTGCCGCAACAGGAGCTTGCACCTCCCTCACAGCACGAGGACAGTCACGCTTCATGTGACCACGTGATCCACAAATCCAACAAGCACTCGGATCAGCTCTAGCATTGCCTCCCCGAGCAGGTGCTCCACCACCTCTCTTAGCTGAGGACTGTTACTTCTGATCGCGTCCTCTCTTGTTCCCTCCACCACCGGAACTATACTCAGCTGATCGCTTTCCAGCACTTGCTCCAGCACCTCTAGCAGATAAACCCAAGTTCATCTCAATATCCTTGGCTCGGCCCACCAACACATCAAAATCATCATACTCAGTGGCCAGCACATACATCTTCACATCTGTCACTAAACCATAACGGAATCTTTCGCACCTCGCCCGCTCATCAGGTACCAGCTCAGGCGCATACTGACTGAGTCTAACGAACTGAACCTCATACTCAACCACAGTCATGCTCCCCTGGGTAAGAGACATGAACTCACGCTTCTTTTCATCCAGATATCTCACACCAAGATATCTCCTCTTGAACGCATTCTGAAAGAATGTCCAAGTCACATCAGCTTCAGCTATCCCAGCTATAGTGGTCGTCCACCACGTATATGCATCATCCTGTAGCAAGGATACAACACAACCCAGCTTTTGCACATCAGTGCAACTCATCTGTCCCATGATCCTCTTGGTACTCTCTAACCAAGCTTCAGCACCCTTAGCAGACATACCCCTGAACTCAGTCCCACCAAGACTGCGCAAACGCTCCAAAGGTAGTCTAACACCAGCATCTCCCTGATACCCAGCTCCATGAGCTCCAGCTACCGCTGCTCGAAACGCACCAGCAATAGCTTGTACCAACATCGACATGTCGGGCATAGCTTGCCCCTGACCAACCTTAGGTCCAGCAGCTCCAGCACCAGCTGCAGCTTCAGCTCTTTCACCCTCAGCACCACCACCAGGTGGAGGAGGAGGTAACACCGCACTACCCGTGTTTTCCTCATTCTCATTCTCATTGGGAGCCGTAGCTCGCACATTACTTCTTAACTCTCTACGTGGTGCCATACTCTAACCATGCAATCACAATGCAAATAAACAAAGTCAGGCCCAGCAAGGTAAGCAATTCAAGTACTCAAGCTCAATTTCATTCAAAATCAACATCATTACTTAGCTTTGATTTGGCAATGGGTACCCACAACATGCTACACCACAGCATACAACTCAATTGCATCAAATTCTCAAACCACTGATCATGCTTTAAATCAATCAAGCATACATACTATACATACTTCAATCATGCACACATTCATTCCCAATTACTCGAGAACTCGGCTCTGATACCACCAAATGTAACCCCCTTAACCCGGCCTAGACGGTTGACCCGAATTAAGAAAGTCACACGGGGAAAACCAAAGTCAACCCGAAAGTCAACCTTGATTAACGACCCTTTTTTTCTTTTTAAACTTGTCTAGAGGCATATTAATCCTAGTTATGATCATTCACACAACATACTCAAAGATCACAAACATCAGAGATCAAACAGGGACCCAATTGAACAATTTACAACTTTAGGGACCAAATTGTAAATTCTGTAAATTATAAGGACTTCATCCAAATTAAAGTTACCATCTTGAAATTAGTCAGGTTTCATACTTCTCTGTCAAATTTCAGCTCAAACGGACATCCCAAACTCATACAATTGCACAGACAAGATTCAGGACCAAAATGCAAACATTCCAAAACATTTAACTGCCAATGTTAGCCCCCAACGGTCGGACGTTCCGAAACAAGGAGAGACCGTTTCGAAACGCGGGGCCGTTCCGCAATGCGTACCGAAACGAGGACTGGCAGTGGCCTTTCCGTTTCGAAACGGTGCCTACCGTTTCGGACGCCTGATCTCATTCAAGGCACCCGTTCCGAAACGGTGTCCACTATTCCGAAACACCCTGCACAGATTGTAGCAAAAAGCTTCCTTAAACATGCAATTGATCATCTAATCATGCTCCGATTGCTACCAAACTTTACCAGCAACAAATTCAACATATATGAGACATGTTTGCATCAACCAAACAGCATACTAACATCATATAAGAAAAGCCCCAATTCTATAGGCATGCTTCCTACACAAGCAAACCATTCAAGCATAAAACTTCCAATTCAAACATGTAAAGGCCAATTACAAAACCAGCATTTCCAGCATCATTAAACATACTTAGGGAGTTCTAAACATCTCCCAAAATATACACATAGGTCCCCCATTGCCAAATTGCCAAAAGCTTAAGTGTTTAAGAAAACCTTCCATACTTGAGCTTAACTTCCTCTTGATTGCTTGCCTTCCTTGCTGCCCTCAAGTACCTTAACGATCTGCATTATTGGTTTAAGAAAACGGAAGAGAGCGTAAGCAAAAGCTTAGAGAGGAATGCTCATTAAACCACTCAATAATGCATTTGTAAATCTCATTTGCAAAACATACTTTCAATATCATTTAGACATGCTCAAAAGCAATTTAAACAAGCAACACATGCTTCCATATCAATTCATGTCATATTGGCCACAAGTGATAAGTTTCATCTTTTTGAAAACAAGTTCAACATAAGACTCACACATGGACTTTTAAACACCATTGTGATCTTATAATAAACAAGAACCACGCAAGGACTTTTAACCACCTTCGTGATCTTCCCAAGGACTTTTAAACACCTTGGCCCCAAGGACTTTTAAACACCTTGGCCCATGGACTTTTAAACACCATGGCAAGGACCACACAAGGAATTTTAACCACCTTTGTGTCCTCAACAAGAACCATCCAAGGACTTTTAACCACCTTGATGTTCTTAAGTAACAAGGTTCACTCAAGGACTTTTAACCACCTTAGTGACCTTAGCAAGAATCAACATGGACTTTTAACCACCATGAAGTTCTTAGAATCCACAAGGCTCACTCAAGGACTTTTAACCACCTTAGTGACCTTAACCTTTTTCAAAACATCACTTGCCAATATACATATTTATCATCAAATAATCCACTGTTTTAAAGCATTAAACCAAGCCATATTCATCATGCATTTTTAAGCATCAAACCACATCTAATCAATGTTCAAAAACAAGGAACTCTTACCTTGAGCTTCCTTCAACATATGGCTTACAAAATCAGCAATAACCATGCTAAATCATGCTTTCAAAATAGAATTTAAAACATGCAATAAACCACATTGCACAACAACCAAATCATGGCCACCACTTAGAGAGTTTTTCCGAAAACTTACACTTGAGCTTAGTAAAGTTTTTTAGACTAAAACTAAGCTCCCAAGACATTGGTTTCAAAGCTGAAAACCCATTTTCACTCACCGATTCTACTTCGCCTCTTGCCAAAGCTCGAATCAAGCTTCTGGATCACCACCACTTGGATCCAAAGATGACTCCCCTGTTTTAAACACATCAAAGCAGATGATTAATACATCATCATGCATTAATAGCTTCAATGAAAGCACCTAAACTCGCTGCTCTCATCCACACTCCATTTTCGGCCACCAAACACAACCGAAAATGCCTCCAAAGAACTCCTCAACAAAGCCCAGCCATAAACCATCAAAACCAAACATCCTTTAACATCATTTAACATCTAAAAAGAACCTAACAACATCCTTATACCTCCAGCAACATCAGATCCACAAGATCACCTCAAAAACAACTAAGAATCACAAGCTAAACTTAGGAAATTCAACCTATCCGGGATTGCATTAATCAAAACTCAATTTCATATCAAATTAATGTTCATTAATCATCAAAAACACATCTCAAATCACAGCTTTAACAGCTCTAACGAAAATTGACAAAAAATCACCAAATCTTGCAATTTAAGCCAAGATCCATTTCATAACTTCAAAAGCCATTTATAAAACATCAATTAAGGATTGAGAACTTAGGAATTTCAGTAAAGAACTGATAGTTTAGAGGAGAAGGACGTTCTTACCTCCAAACTTGAGTTTCTCCTCTTTTGGAACCAAAAAGCTTGAAGAAACAACTTGCAAATGGTGAGGTTTTGTTGATGTGATGATTAGGAATCAAAAGAGAATTGAAAAGGAAGATTTAAGTGACAAAATCAGAAAGAAATCTCTGGAGAGAAAGTGTTTGGGTTGAGAGAAAATGAGAGAAAAGGAAAATTGGAAGTTAGTTACAAAATAGCCAAAATGATCTTCCCTCCATTTTTCTTTAGCTTTAAAATCAGAATTAAACATTAAAATATCTTAGAAAAATCTGGAGGAACTCCCTTTGGGTAAATAGCTCCTTAAAGATTCAAAGTTTCAATCCTTTCTAAAACAGTCACGCAACTTTAAAAAATTACATTTTGGTCACTAGCCAAAATGTCACCCTTCCAAACCTCATTTTGTAAAATTGATTTCACAGTTCACCTATATATATTTAAAGATGATTTTAGAACATTTTTCCATATTTTTAATGCAACCCGAACTAGGCTTTCCTAATTTTACCTTTTTAGATTCGAACAGCACTTTGACCAAACCGGTCAACGCCCAAACTCCTAAGCCCAAAACCGGGGCGTTACAATCTTGATATCTCAATCTTTTCATTTACGTTTTTCTTATTATTCTCGTGACAATCTTCTAAACTATTTCCTTTATTTCGTGCAGTAAACTAAGGTGAAGTCATTAGCCCAATCCCTGTGGAGACGATATCTGATACTTCGTATCACTTACTACTTGCGTCGTGTACACTTGCACTACCATTGCGATAGACTATGCTACACGCAACACAAGCAAAATGTAATCGTTGAGTGCGAATGGTTTCAGAAGTCCTTGAGGGACAAGAAAACAAGGTTTGGGGATTTAGGGTTTGTTTGAAACTCCATCCTATGTCCGAAAGTAAGTATGGATAGGTTAGCTCTCAATATGTGGTTGATGCCCCTAAATGCTTTTAACATGCTCTTGATTTGTGTTAGACAAAATCCTATTGTTTTATGCATGATTTATAACATGGAAAGATGTTATGTGTTGATCCCATGTGATAGCATGTCTATGAAAAGAGTCTTGAGGTTTTGATTAAATGAAATGCATGAATTGTGGTTTTGAAATGGGATGAGAATGGTTTGAGAAATGTTGCATCAAAACAGTAGGTGAGATGATGTTTTTGATATAATAAATTGGCATAAATGATGAGATAATTACCAGATATAATTAGTCGACCAATAGGATGAAAGTGCACTATAAACTAAAAATTCGTATGTGCTCTTTGGAGTCGGGCAATGGGGGTAGTGCCATCCCGATCCAAAGTACGAATCCGATGATGAGAGATACCATCGGTGTAGGTCTCGGTGAAACACCAAAGCTTTGTGGCAAAGAGAGATACCGCCATGAGAGTCCGATGATGTGAGATTCCACCGGGGTAGGACTTGGATTTATGTCAAGCTAATCCGCATATCCGAGTAAAGATGTAATATGAAATGCCAATATATGAGATTGTATTTGAGTCACATGTACCAAATGTTGAGATGTTTTATGCTATGAGAAAGGCATATGAGATTTGTGTTTTATGAAATGATTTAGTTTTCATTAAGCATGTGCATGGCTTTGCCATGAGATTTGCATTGGTTAAATGCATGAGTTAGATTGAAGGTACATGTGATTTTCAAATGGAGAAATTGCTAGTATGTTGTGGTATGCTTTGGGTTATTTCTGGACGTGTTTAAGAGTGAAAAACTAGCTATGTTTGCAGTTGCAGGGCTGGACGTATCGAAACGCCCTTATCTGTTTCGGAATAGGGGCTTGAAATGGACATAATGTTTCGGAACGGGTAATAGTGTTCCGGAACGCTTTGGCTACTGGAAAGCCATGTTTCGATACAGGTCTCAAAAAGCACCCGAGTACCGAAATGGTTAACCCCGTTTCGATACGGTCGTTTCGATATAGGGCTCAACGTTTCGAAACACCCGACCGTTGGTTTGAATTTTAAACTGTTTCAGGTCTTGCTTGTAACACCCCAATTTTGGGCTTAGAAGTTTAGGGTCTGAACCGGACCGGTCTAATTTCCGGTTCGAATATAAAAGGAAGTTTTAGGGAAAGCCTAGTTCGGGATGCTTTAAAAATATGGAAAAATATCTAAAAATCCTCTATTAATATATATATATATATAAGAGTGGTGAAATCAATTTTACAAAATAAGGTTTGGAAATACAACATTTTGGAATAGTGACTAAAATGCGATTTTTGAAAAGTTCAGTGGTGACTGTTTTGTAAGGATTGAAACTTTGAATCTTTAAGGAGCTAGGTTACCCAAGAATGATTTCTCCAGATTTTCTTAAATTTAAGTAATTTAATTAATGTTTAATTAATTAAATGAAAAAGGGAAACCATTTTTTTTAGATTTTCATAACTAACTTTTCTTAAAATTTTCTCATCTCTTTTTCTCTCAAAATTCTCTCATCTCATCCAAACACTTTTCTCCAGCAACTTATCCATTGATTTTCACTCCAATTGATGAGGTTTCAATCATCAATTAATTCCTAATCCATTCTACATCAAATCCTTTTGATTTGCTCATTGGATTTTCAATAAAATTGGCTCAAATCAAGGAGAAATCACCATTTAGAGGTAAGGTTGTTCTTCTCCTCTAAATACTCAATTCTTTACTGAAATTCCCAAGTTGTCAATCCTTAATTTAAGTTTTATAAATGGTTTTAATGATATGAACTTGATGTTGGCTTAAAACTCAAGATTTGGAGGAAATCTTGAAGAATTTCATTGTGATTGTTTGGGCTCTGTTTTGAGATGATTATTAAATGTATTTTGGATGTCTAATGATGTGTAAATGAGGTTTTATCAATGCAATCCCGAATATGTTGTGTTTCCTAAGTTTTTGCTTATGAAAATGGTTGTTTTTGGGGTGATCTTGGTGTTCTGTTATAGCTGGAGGTATAAGGACGAGTTTAGGTTCATTTTGGATGTTAATTGATGTTTAGAAATGGTTAGAAGTGATGGATCTTGGCTGGGTTATGTTTTTGAAGTGTTTGGAGGTGATTTCGATTGTGTTTGGTAGCCGAAATGTTAGTTTTGGTTAGAGCAGCGAGTTTAGGTGTGGTGGCTGAAGATTTTAATGCATGATGATGAAATAATCCTCTGCTTTGATGTGTTTAAAACAGGGGAGACATCTTCGGATATTTGTGGTGTTGATCCGGAGGCTTCATCGGCGTTTCGAAGAGCTTGCAAAACGGAATTGGTGAGTGAGGTTGGGTTTCCAGCTTAGAAACAAATGTTTGAAGGTTTTGGGAGCTTAGTTTAAGTCTAAGCAACTTAACTAAGCTCAATAGTATGTTTTCATAAAAACTCTCTTGGATGAGCCATGAAGTGGTTGGATGCATTGTCTTTAATTTGCATGTTTAAATTCTGTTTTGAAACCATGTTTTAGCATGGTTAATGTTGGTTTTGAAAGCCATATGTTGAAGGATGCTCAAGGTAAGAGATCCTTGGTTTGACATTTGTAAATGTGGTTTTGATGTATAACGATGCATGATATTAAATGGCTTTGATTAATGCTTTAAAACAGTGAATTGTTGGTGATAAATGATGTATATTGGCAAGTGATGTGTTGGTTTTAAAGTACTTGAATCAGATATTGTTAGCCGGCTATAGGATTGGGTGTACCGTGAATAAAGTCGCCTTGGATGTTGAGGGGTTGTAATTGTACCGTAAACTGCATCCAAGTACACTAACGAGAAAGGTAAGATCAAAACGGTGGTTAAAAGTCCGTGTGTGGATCTTGTGTTGTATGTCCCGTGTTCTCGTTAGTGAAGTTATACAACTACCGATGAGTGATGTTGAGGGGTTGTGATTGTACCATTAAACTCCATCACGGGTGTTGAAGGGTTGTGATTGTACCGCTAAACTCCACCTTGTGTGTTCGGTAGTGTGTATGAAGCGTATGGGACAACGCTTGTAATCCGCGTATCCCATTGTGTTTGGTGCTGAAAATGTTATGGATTATCACTTGAAAGCCAATATGACATGTTAATTTTAATGAAGCACCAGATGTTTGTTATGTATGCAAGGTTGCATGAATAATGATTATTATGTGATGGAAGGTTTTGTTAAAAGTGTTTTATAAAAAGCATTATTGTGTTATTTCTTTAGAGCATGCCTCACTAAGAAATTGTGCTTACGCTCTCTCTCTCTCTCTCTCTCTTGAACAAATAATGCAGAAAATTGAAGTGTTTGAAGGCAACAAGGAGGCTAAGAGTCCAAGGGAAAACTAAGCTCATGTATGGTGATGTTTTCATAACAATATTAGTTTTGATATTTTGGCAATGGGAACCTAGGATGTGTTTTGGGAGATGTTTTGGACTCCCTAGTTGTGGCATGATGCCTTTGATGATTTGGATTTGTAAATGGCCATTTTGATGCTTGATTTGGTGTTTTTTTGGTTGCTTGGTCTTGGATACTATGATGCATGCCTATAGACTTGTGGAATTCCATGATTGATGCCATGAATGTGTTTTGAAGTTGCAAACATGTACCTTATATATATGATGACTTGTTGGCATGATTAGGAAGTCATTAGGATGTGTTTAAGTGGTTTAATGCATGTTAACCCAGCAAAATCTGCAGCTTCTGGGCAACCCGTATCGGTACACTCTTAAGTGTTTTGAAACGGGGGCCTATAATGGCCTTGGTGTTTCAAAATGGCTGGTGACCGTATCGAAACGGTTTGGCCACTGGAAGGCCCTATTTCGAAACAAGTCTTGAAACGAACCCGTGTTTCGGAACAGTCAACACCGTTCCGAAACAGGTGACCGTTGGGCACTGATTTGAATGATTTTGAGGTTTGCAAGCTTTACGTTTCAGTCCCGGAAATTGTATTTGCAATTGCATGATTTCGAGATGTCCGTTTAAGGTGAAATTTTGCAGGAAAGCATGTAATGTGACTAATTTAGTATTGGTAACTTAAAAAGCAGTTAAGATCTCCTAATTTCCAGAATTTACAATTTGGTCCCTAAAATTTGTATTTTGTGCAATTGAGTCCTTTATTGATATCCGATCGCTGTGCTTTTCACATAAACGTTTCCCAAGAATACGCTTAAGGTTAATGAGCATCTAGACAATATTAAAAAGAAAAAAAAGGGTCGTTAACCAAGGTTGACTTTCGGGTTGACTTTGGTTTTCCCCGTGTAATCTTCGTAGTTCGGGTCAACCGTCTATGCCGGGCTAAGGGGGTTACATTTGGTGGTATCAGAGATGAGTTCTCGTGTAAATGGGAATGGTTATGTGGGTGATGTATGTGTATTTGCATGATATGTCGTTTAAATGAAAGTATGATGTTTGAATCGTAAAGTATGTTGCAATTGTGATGCTATGCCATGTTGAAGCATGTTAGAGGAACCCATTGCCATATCAAAACTAATGAAAGGAATTGTTTTTGGAAAATGAGCTTGAGTACTTGGATTACTTACCTTGTTGAGCCTAATTATGTTTATTGCATTTGTGTCAGTGCATTGTTTTTCTGGTAAATGGGGCCTCGTAGAGAAATGAGGATGAATACGAGAGCTATGGCTCAGAATGAGAACGAGGAAAACATTGAGAATGTTGTGGATATACCTCCTTCTCCTGGTGGTGGACCACCCGATGGTGGTGGTGCTGGAGGTGATGGTGTTGGTGTTGGTGCTGGGGTCGCCGGACCTGATGGTGTGCAGGGGCAAGCTGCTCCTAACATGACAATATTGATACAGGCTATTGCTGGAACCTTTCAAGCAGCAGTAGCTGGAGCTCACAGAGCTCTGCATCAGGGTGATGCTAACGTGAGATTACCTTTGGAACGTCTTCGCAGTCTGGAAGGTACTGAGTTTAGAGGTTTATCTCCTGAGGGTTCTGAATCTTGGTTGGAAAGCACCAAGAGAATATTGGGAGAGATGAACTGCAACGATGGGTAGAATTTAGGTTGTTTTGTATCTCTGTTACATGATGATGCGTATACTTGTTGGACGACCACTGTCTCCGGAATGGAGGAAGTTGATGTGACTTGGACGTTCTTTCTGAACGCGTTCAAGCGAAAGTATCTAGGTGTGCGTTACCTGGATGAGAAGAAAATAGAATTCATGTCTCTTGTGCAAAGAAGCATGACGGTGGTTGAGTATGAGATCAAGTTTGTCCGCCTTAGCCAGTACGCACCTGAGTTAATCCCTAATGAGCGGGAGAGGTGTGAACGCTACTGATATGGTTTGATGTTGGATATGAAGACCTTTATGCTTGCTGCTGAGTACACAGATTTTTATGTGCTGGTTAGTAGGGCGAAGGACATTGAGCAGAATTTGGGTCTGTCTTCCAGAGGTGTTAGTTCTAGCTCGGGCAAAAGAGCTGTTGAGTATAGTTCTGGTGGTGGACGGAACAAGAGAGGACGAGATAAGAGGTATCAGTCTTCTGCTAGGTGTGGTAATGGAGGGCATGGTGCGCCTGTTCAGGGAGATCAGATGAGAGCTGATCAGAACACGTGTTAGACGTGTGGATCGCGTGGTCATTTGAGGCGTGATTGTCCTCGAGCAACGAGGGAGGTTCAGGCTCCTGTGCCAGTGACTGGTAATTCGTAATGGAATTGTGGTTCGGCTAACCACATGAGGAGGGAGTGTCCTTTATTGGCCGGTGGTGGTCAGGGACGTGCTCCTGGTGTTGTTGCACCACAGAGAGGTCGTGGGCGCGGCCGTGGTAACTTTCAGCATAGATATGATTGTGGGAGGAATGTGGCGCATGTTGTGGCTGTTCAACCTGAGGGTGGCGGCTAGGCTCGAGTGTATGCTCAGCGAGAGGGGAGAAATGACACGGATGTGATCGATGGTACCTTTACTTTGCAATCCTTGTCATTACTTTCCTTGATTGATTCTGGATCTACACGCTCATACATATTGCGTGAACATGCTCAATTGCTTGGTTTACCTGTTGAGTCTTTGGATGTTGGTATGCGTGTAACTAGTTCTTTTGGTGAGACCGTTGTAACATGGAAGTTATATAGAAGATGTCCTTTGGTAGTGCAAAACCATGTTTTTCTTGTTGATCTCACGGAATTGCCATTATATGGTTTTGATGTAATCCTTGGTATGGACTGGCTTGTTGAACATCGAGCTGTGGTAGATTTTGAGAACAAGCGAGTTTTGTTGAAGCTTGCGGATGATTACGAGGTCGTGGTGGTTGGTGAGAATGTGAAGTTTCTTGCCAATGTGGTGTCTACATTGGAAGCAAGCCGAATGCTGAGGCAAGGTTGTGAGGCCTACCTAGTTTTTATTATGAATCCTAGCTCTAAGGAGTTGCGAGTCCAAGATATCAAGACTATGCAAGAGTTTCCTGGAGTGTTTCCGGAGGAGTTACCTAGTTTGCCTCCTAATCGAGAAGTGGAGTTTGGAATTGAGCTGTATGAAAACTCAACTCCAGTGTCCAATACTCCTTACCGAATGGCACCTAAGGAATTGAAGGAGCTGAAGACGCAACTTCAGGAGTTGCTTGATCGTGGTTTCATTCGGCCGAGTGTATCACCTTGGGGTGCACCGGTTTTGTTTGTGAAGAAGAAGGACGACACTATGAGAATGTGCATCGATTATCGTCAGCTGAACAAGTTTACTATCAAGAATCGGTATCCTTTGCCGA
The DNA here is from genome assembly GCA_958450335.1 of Hibiscus tridactylites. Classification (NCBI taxonomy): domain Eukaryota; kingdom Viridiplantae; phylum Streptophyta; class Magnoliopsida; order Malvales; family Malvaceae; genus Hibiscus; species Hibiscus tridactylites. Next base: position 34,394,017 of record OY288269.1, read on the forward strand.
GGATTGATGATCTTTTTAATCAGTTTCGAGGAGCGCCTGTGTTCTCTAAGATTGACTTAAGGTCAGGTTATTACCAGCTCAAGGTGAAGGATGTGGATGTGCCAAAAATAGCCTTCAGAACGAGGTATGGGCATTATGAGTTCCTTGTGATGCCGTTTGGTTTGACGAATGCTCCTGCAGCTTTTATGGACATGATGAATAGAGTGTTCCATGAGTACTTGGACAAGTTTGTTGTGGTGTTCATTGATGATATCCTTGTATACTCTCGTACTGAGGAGGAGCATGAAAGGCATTAGAGGATTGGGTTGCAGGCTTTGTTGGAGAATCGACTTTATGCTAAGCTGAGCAAGTGTGAACTCTGGCTTAGGGAAGTTGTTTTCCTTGGTCATGTGGTTTCTGCTGAGGGGATTCGTGTTGATCCTCAGAAGAATGAGGCAGTGATGAATTGGAAGCCTCCTAAGTCTGTTCATGAAGTCCGTAGTTTCCTTGGGTTGGCGGGATACTACCGAAGGTTCGTTGATGGATTTTCAAAGATTGATGCACCTTTGACGAAGTTGTTGCATAAGGATGTCAAATATGAGTGGACAGAAGCGGGACAGCAGGCTTTTGAGAAGCTTAAGGTAGCTTTGATGCAAGCCCTATCTTGGTTCAACCTGAATCAAGGAAAGAGTTTGTGGTGTACAGTGACGCATCCTACATTGGTTTGAGGTGTGTGTTGATGCAAGAGGGTAAGGTGGTGGCTTATGCATCGCGCCAGTTGAAGGTGCATGAGCGCAATTATCCTACGCATGATATTGAGTTAGTTGCGGTGGTGTTTGCTTTGAAAATTTGGAGACATTACCTGTATGGTGAGAAGTGTATTGTGTACACGGATCACAAAAGTTTGAAGTATCTGATGTCTGAGAAAGAGTTGAATCTTAGGCAACGACATTGGGTGGAGTTGCTTAAAGATTACGATCTGACGATCGAGTACCATCCGGGAAAAGCTAATGTTGTAGCGGATGCCTTGAGTAGGAAGGTGGCAGTGGAGTTGAGGGTTATGTTTACCAGTTGAGGTCTTGTGGCTGAATTGCAAGTGAAACCATCTTTGGTTCAGTTGATAAAGGATAAGCAGCTGTTGGATGATTCCTTGGTGCCACATGTGCATGATATTGCTGATGATAGACCATCGGATTTCTGTTTTAATGACGATGGAGTTCTATGTTTTGGGAGTCGGATAGTAGTGCCAAATGATGCTGAGTTGAGGCGTACTATTCTCACTCAAGCTCATAGTAGTCCTTTTGCTATGCACCCAGGTAGTACTAAGATGTATCGTGATCTTAGGGATGAGTACTATTGGATGGGTTTGAAGAAAGATGTTGCTGAGTATGTGAGTAAGTGCATGGTTTGTCAGCGAGTTAAGGCCGAGCATCAATTTCCTTCTGGGTTGTTGCAACCGTTGAGGATTCCTGAGTGGAAGTGGGAAAGGATTACCATGGACTTTGTGTCTGGTTTGCCTTTGTCGCCATCGAAGAGGAATTCGGTGTGGGTGATTGTGGATCTCCTTACGAAGTGTGCTCATTTCTTACCTGTGCATACCACATACACTTTGGATAAGCTTGCAGAGCTGTACATTGCTGAGATTGTGTGGCTGCATGGTGTGCCAAAGTCTATAGTGTCGGATAGAGATCCGAGGTTTACGTCGCGTTTCTGGGAATGTTTGCATCAAGCTTTGGTTACACGACTGAATTTCAGTACTTCTTATCATCCACAGTCGGATGGACAGTCTGAGCGTGTTATCCAAGTGCTGGAAGATATGTTGCGGTGTTGTGTGATTGAGTTTCAAGGCTCTTGGGAGAAGCATTTGCCTTTGGTGGAGTTTGCTTATAACAATAGCTACCAGACAAGTATTCAAATGGCACCTTATGAAGCCTTGTATGGGAGGAAATGCAGAACTCCTCTTTGTTGGGCTGAAACATGTCAGAAGTTGGTTTCAATGCCAGCTTTGTTGAAAGGAACCACCGAGAAAGTGAAGCTCATTTGTGAGCGATTGAAGGCAGCTTCTGATCGACATAAGTCTTACGCGGATTTGAAGCGTTAGGAGATTGAGTTTGTGGTAGGTGACCGTGTGATTTTGAACGTTTCGCCTTGGAAAAAGGTGATGAGGTTTGGTCGGAAGGGTAAGTTGAGCCCTAGGTACATTGGACCATACAAGGTGATTGAACGTGTGGGTCCTGTTGCGTACAAGCTGAGGTTGCCGCAAGAGTTGGAAAAGATTCATGATGTTTTTCATGTCTCTATGCTTCGGAGGTATAGATCGGATCCTTCACATGTTATGCTTGTGGAGGAAGTGGTGTTGAATCCAGACTTGACCTATGATGAGGAGCCGGTTGAAATTCTGGATTCAGATAGTAAAGTTCTTCGAGGCAAGACCAATAATTTGGTAAAGGTGTTGTGGAAGCATCATGGTGTTGAGGAAGCCACGTGGGAAAGAAAGGATGACATGAAGAAGCAGTTTCCGTACCTCTTTCCTCCAGGTAAATTTTGAGGACGAAATTTCTTAAGGGGGGGAGAGTTGTAACACCCCAAATTTGGGCTTAGAAGTTTAGGGTCTTAACCGGACCGGTCTGATTTTCAGTTCGAATATAAAAGGATGTGTTAGGGAAAGCCTAGTTCGGGATGCTTTAAAAATATAGAAAAATATCTAAAAATCCTCTTTTAATATATATATATATATATATATATATATAAGAGTGGTGAAATCAATTTTACAAAATAAGGTTTGGAAATACAACATTTTGGAATAGTGACTAAAATGCGATTTTTGAAAAGTTTAGTGGTGAATGTTTTGTAAGGATTGAAACTTTGAATCTTTAAGGAGCTAATTTACCCAAGAATTATTTCTCCAGATTTTTCTTAAATTTAAGTGGTTTAATTAATGTTTAATTAATTAAATGAAAAAGGGAAACCACTTTTTTTAGATTTTCATCACTAAATTTTCTTAAAATTTTCTCATCTGTTTTTCTCTCAAAATTCTCTCATACAAACACTTTTCTCCAGCAACTTATCCATTGATTTTCACTCCAATTGATGAGGTTTCAATCATCAATTAATTCCTAATACATTCTACATCAAATCCTTTTGATTTGCTCATTGGATTTTCAATAAAATTGGCTCAAATCAAGGAGAAATCACCATTTAGATGTAAGGTTGTTCTTCTCCTCTAAATACTCAGTTCTTTACTGAAATTCCCAAGTTATCAATCCTTAATTTAAGTTTTATAAATGGTTTTAATGATATGAACTTGATTTTGGCTTAAAACTCAAGATTTGGAGGAAATCTTTAAGAATTTCGTTGTGATTGTTTGGGCTCTGTTTTGAGATGATTATTAAATGTATTTTGGATGTCTAATGATGTGTAAATGAGGTTTTATCAATGCAATCCCGAATAGGTTGTGTTTCCTAAATTTTTGCTTATGAAAATGGTGGTTTTTGGGGTGATCTTGGTGTTCTGTTATAGCTGGAGGTATAAGGACGAGTTTAGGTTCATTTTGGATGTTAATTGATGTTTAGAAATGGTTATAAGTGATGGATCTTGGCTGGGTTATGTTTTGGAAGTGTTTGGAGGTGATTACGGTTGTGTTTGGTAGCCGAAATGTTAGTTTTGGTTAGAGCAGCGAGTTTAGGTGTGGGGGCTGAAGATTTTAATGCATGATGATGCATTAATCCTCTGTTGTGATGTGTGTAAAACATGGGAGACATCTTTGGATACTTGTGGTGTTGATCTGGAGGCTTGATAAGCGTTTCAGCAAGCTTGCAAAACGGAATTGGTAAGTGAAGTTTGGTTTCCAGCTTAGAAACAAATGTTTGAAGGTTTTGGGAGCTTAGTTTAAGTCTAAGAAACTTAACTAAGCTCGAGAGTAAGTTTTCGGAAAAACTCTCTTGGATGAGCCATGTAGTGGTTGGATGCATTGTCTTTAATTTGCATGTTTAAATTCTGTTTTGAAAGCATGTTTTAGCATGGTTAATGCTGGTTTTGAAAGCCATATGTTGAAGGATGCTCAAGGTAAGAGATCCTTGGTTTGACATTTGTAAATGTGGTTTTGATGCCTAATGATGCATGATATTGAATGGCTTTGATTAATGCTTTAAAACAATGAATTGTTGGTGATAAATGATGTATATTGGCAAGTGATGTGGTTTTAAAGTACTTGAATCGGATATAGTTAGCCGGCTATAGGATTGGGTGCACCGTGAATAAAGTCGTCTTGGATGTTGAGGGGTTGTAATTGTACCGTAAACTCCATCCAAGTACACTAATGAGAAAGGTAAGATCACAACGGTGGTTAAAAGTCCGTGTGTGGATCTTGTGTTGTGTGTCCCGTGTTCTCGTTAATGAAGTTATACAACTACCGATGAGTGATGTTGAGGGGTTGTGATTGTACCGTCAAACTCCATCACGGGTGTTGATGGGTTGTGATTGTACCAGTAAACTCCACCTTGTGTGTTTGGTAGTGTGTCTGAAGCGTATGGGACAACGCTTGTAATCCGCGTATCCGATTGTGTTTTGTGTTGTAAATGTTATGGATTATCACTTGAAAGCCAATATGACATGTTAATTTTAATGAAGCATGAGATGCCTGTTATGTATGCAAGGTTGCATGAATAATGATGATTATGCGATGGAAGGTTTTGTTAAAAGTGTTTTATAAAAAGCATTAATGTGTTGTTTCTTTAGAGCATGCCTCACTAAGTAATTGTGCTTACACTCTCTCTCTTGAACCAATAATGCAGATAATTGAAGTGTTTGAAGGCAATAAGGAGGCTAAGAGTCCAAGGGAAAACTAAGCTCATGTATGGTGATGTTTTCATAACACTATTAGTTTTGATATTTTGGCAATGGGAACCTAGGATGTGTTTTAGGAGATGTTTTGGACTCCCTAGTTGTGGCATGATGCCTTTGATGATTTGGATTTGTAAATGGCAATTTTGATGCTTGATTTGGCGTTTTGTTGGTTGCTTGGTTTTGGATACTAGGATGCATGCCTATAGACTTGTGGAATTTCATGATTGATGCCATGAATGTGTTTTGAAGTTGCAAACATGTACCTTATATGTATGATGACTTTTTGGCATGATTAGGAAGTCATTAGGATGTGTTTAAGTGGTTTAATGCATGTTAACCCAGCAAAATCTGTAGCTTCTGGGCAACTCGTATCGATACACTCTTAAGCGTTTCGAAACGGGGGCCTGTAATGGCCATGGTGTTCTGAAACGGCTAGTGACCGTATCGAAACGGTTTGTCCACTGGAAGGCCCTGTTTCGAAACAAGTCTCGAAACGAACCCGCGTTTCGGAATGGTCAACACCGTTTCGAAACAGGTGACCGTTGGGCACTGATTTGAATGATTTTGAGGTTTGCAAGCTTTACGTTTCAGTCCCAAAAATTGTATTTGCAATTGCATGAGTTCGAGATGTCCGTTTAAGGAGAAATTTGACAGGGAAGCATGTAATGTGACTAATTTAATATTGGTAACTTAAAAATCAGTTAAGATCTCCTAATTTCCAGAATTTACAATTTGGTCCTTAATATTTGTATTTTGTGCAATTGAGTCCCTTATTGATATCCGATCGCTGTAATTTTCACATAAACGTTTCCCAAGAATACGCTTAGGGTTAATGATCATCTAGACAAGATTAAAAAGAAAAAAGGGGTTACAATTTGCTTCTTACGTTTCCCAAGGTTGACTTTCGGGTTGACTTTGGTTTTCTCCGTGTAATCTTCGTAGTTCGGGTCAACCATCTAGGCCGGGCTAAGGGGGTTACATTGCTTCTTAGTTTTAGTCCTTGATGATTATGGATGCAATTGGTTGAGTTTGGAATGTCTGATTATGTTGATATTTGACAGAGATGCATGATATATGACTAATTGAATATTGGTTAACTTAAAATCTGCAAGGTCCTCGTAATTTTCCAAATTTACATTTTCATCCCTAAAAGTCTAATTCTTACAATTAAACCCCTAAATGAATTCTAATCGCTGTGCCTTTCCTTCCTATGATCTTGGGTGATCATATAGGATTAATAATGCATTTAGAAAAGATAAAAAAGGTCGTTAATCAAGGTTGACTTTTGAATTGACTTTGGTTTTACCTGTGTAATTTTCGTAGTTCGGGTCAAGCGTCTAGGCCGAGCTAAGGGGGTTACATTTGTTGGTATCAGAGCTAGGTTTGCGAATATTTTGGGCTTGGTAAGAGGTTAATGTGTGTGATTATGAATCATTATCACTTTTTGGTGAAAGCATAATGTGTGATTGTTGATGTTCTAGCTCTAATGGGATGTAATGCATGCAAGATGTTAGATTGAGATGAATTTGTGATGTTGTGCTATGTTAGGGGTATAGCTGGGGATCCCATTGCCATATCATTACTATTGGAAAGAATTGTTTTGAAAATGAGCTTGAGTACTTGGATTTCTTGCCTTATATTGCCTAATTAGAATTTATTGCGTTTTGATAGTTGCATTGCTTTTAAACGGGGCCCCGTAGAGAGCTTAGAGTTAATGCACGTGCTGCGGCTGAGAATGAGAATAATAAGCATGTTGAGAATCTACCACCTCATTCTCTTGGTGGACCACCTGGTAGTGGTGTAGCGGGAGTTGGTGATGTGGGAGCTGGAGTAGGGGTTGCTGGAACCGAGGAGGTACAAGGGCAAGCTGCCCCTGATATGTCAGTATTAATACAAGCTATTGCTGGAGCTTTTCAGGCGGCAGTAGCTGGAGCTCATGGGACTGCACCTTAGGCTGGTGCTGGTGTGAGTCTGCCGTTGGAGCGACTCTGTAGTCTAGGAGGGACTGAGTTCAGGGTTCTGACCCTGGAAGGTTCTGAGTCTTGGTTAGAGAGTACCAAGAGGATTCTCGGGTAGCTGAACTGTAACAATGCTAAAAAATTGTGATGTATTGTGTCCCTGCTGCACGGTGATGCGTATACGTGGTGGACAACCACAATAGCGGGGTTAGATGATGATGATGTGACTTGGACATTCTTCTTGAATGCGTTCAAGCAAAAGTACTTAGGAGTCTGATACCTAGATGAGAAAAAGAGGGAGTTCGTGTCCCTAGTGCAAGGGAGTATGTCAGTGGCGGAGTATAAGGTGCAGTTTGTACGCCTTAGCCAGTATGCACCCGAGCTGATCCCTAGTGAACAGGAGAGGTGTGAACGGTTCAGATATGGGCTGGTGGCTGATGTAAAAACATATATGCTAGCAGCAGACTATACTTATTTTGATGTTCTGGTCACTCGAGCCAAGGACATTGAGCTGAACCTTAGCCTGGCAAGTCGAGCGGGAGGATCTAGCTCGGGGAAACGAGCTGCGGATCGTGACATTGGTAGAGATCGGTTCAAGAGGCCTAATGATAGAAGGTCACATATGGATGTGAGACGTGGATGGGGTAACCCTAGAAGAGGTCAGCAAGGACCGAATGCTTTCATGCAGACACCCGAGTGTAATCGGTGTGGTAGGAGGCACACTAGTGAGTGTTGGGGCAACCTTGGTACGTGCTGGAATTGCGGTAATCGTGGGCACATGAAAAGGGATTGTCCGCAGCCGATGAGAGAAGGTCAGGCTCCGGTGAGAGCAGCTGAGCCACAGAGAGGCCATGGGCGCGACCGAGGCAATTTCCTGCGTAGAGACGAGGGTGCGAGAAATGTAGCACATGTGGTGGCTATTCAGCCTGAAAGTGGTGGTCCGGCTAGAGTTTATGCCCATCGGGAAGGGGAGAATGACACGGACATGATCACATGTACCTTTACTTTGCAGTCTTTGTCATTACTTTCTTTGATTGATTTTCGATCTAAACACTCGTACATATTGCATGAACATGTTCAAATGCTTTGTTTACCTGTTGAGTCTTTGGATGTAGGTATGCGCCTGACTAGTTCCTTTGGTGAGACAGTTGTAACAATGAGATTGTATAAGAGATGTCCCTCAAAGGTGCAAGAGCATGTGTTTCTAGTTGATCTTATTGAATTGCCATTCCATGGATTCGATGTAATCCTTGGTATGGATTGGCTTGTTGAGCATAGGGCTGTTGTGGATTTTGAAAATAAGCGAGTTTTGTTGAAACTTGCGGATGATTATGAAAGTGTGGTGGTGGGAGAAAATGTGAAATTCTTGTCTAATATGGTGTTGATGCTTGAAGCAAGCCGAATGTTACGTCAGGGATATGAGGCTTATCTGGCTTTTGTTGTGAATCCTAGTACAAAGGAGGTTCGTGTACAAGATATAAGGATCGTGTGTGAATTCCCTGGGTGTTTCCGGAGGAATTATCGGGTTTGTCGCCTAGTCGAGAGGTTGAATTCGGAATTGAGTTGTATGAGAACACAACTCCGGTGTCCATTTCTCCCTATCGTGTGGCACCCAAGGAGTTGAAGACGCAACTTCAAGAGTTGCTGGACCGTGGCTTTATTGATAATCGGCATCGATTACCGTCAGCTGAATAAGTTGACTATCAAGAATACGTATCCTTTACTAAGGATTGATGATCTTTTTGATCAGTTTCAAGGAGCGGTTGTGTTTTCAAAGATAGATCTACGATCATGATATTATCAATTTAAGGTTAAGGATGTGGATGTGCCGAAGACAGCCTTCCGAACGAGATATGGGCATTATGAATTTCTAGTGATGCCGTCCGGATTGACGAATGCCCCTGCTGCTTTCATGGATATGATGAACAGGGTGTTTCATGAATTCTTAGATAAGTTCGTAGTGGTGTTCATCGATGATATCCTTGTGTACTCTCGTACCGAGGAGAAGCATGAAGAACATTTGAGGATCATTTTACAAGCGCTGTTAGAGAATCAACTTTAAGTTAAGCTGAGTAAATGTGAGTTTTGGCTAAATGAGGTTGTTTTTCTTGGCCATGTGGTTTCGGCTGAGGGGATTCGTGTTGATCCCCGGAAGATTGAGGCAGTGGTGAATTGGAAGCCTCCTAGGTTTGTTCATGAAGTTCGTAGTTTCCTTGCGTTGGCAAGTTATTACCGAAGGTTCGTGGATGGATTTTCTAAGATTATCGCCCCTTTGACGAAGTTGTTACAAAAGGATGTTAAGTTTGAGTGGACGGAAGCGAGACAACAAGCTTTTGAGAAGCTAAAGGTAGCTTTGACGCAAGCTCCTATCTTGGTTCAACCTGAGTCAGGAAAAGTGTTTGTGGTGTATAGTGATGCATCCTATGTTAGTTAGGGGTGTGTGTTGATGCAAGAGGGAAGGTAGTGGATTATGCATCGCGACAATTGAAAGTGCATGAACGTAATTACCCTACGCATGACATTGAGCTAGCAGCGGTGGTTTTTGCTTTAAAGATTTGGAGACATTATCTATATGGTGAGAAGTGTACTGTGTACACGGATCATAAAAGTTTGAAGTACCTTATTTCTCAGAAGGAGTTAAATCTTATGCAACGAGTTGGGTTGAGTTGCTCAATTATTACGATCTAACGATCGAGTATCATCTGGGGAAGGCCAATGTTGTGGCTGATGCTTTGAGCCGGAAGGTGGTAGTGGAATTGAGGGCGATGTTTTCTAGCTTGAGCATATCGGGATATGGTGGTCTTGTTGCTGAATTGCAAGTGAAACCACCCTTAGTTCAGTTGATAAGGATAAATAGCTGTTGGATGATTCTCTGGTACCGCATGTTCAAGATATTGCCGAAGGTAGGCCTTCAAATTTCTGTTTCAGTGTGATGGTGTTATATGCTTTGGAAGTCGGATAGTGGTGCCGAATGATGTTGAGCTAAGGTGCACTATTCTGACAGAAGCTCATATTAGTCCTTTTGCTACGCACCCTGGTAGTACGAAGATGTACCGTGATTTGAAAGATGAGTACTATTGGGTGGGATTGAAGAAATATGCCGTTGAGTTTGTTAGAAATTGCATGGTTTGTCAGTGGGTTAAGGCTGAGTATCAAGTTCCTTCTGGGTTGTTGCAGCCGTTGAGAATCCCAGAATGGAAATGGGAGAGGATCACTAAAGACTTCGTGTCTAGTTTGCCTTTATCGCCATCCAAGAAGAATTTTGTTTGGGTGATTGTGGATCACCTTACGAAGTGTGCACATTTCCTGCCTATGCATACTACGTATACCTTGGATAAGCTTGCGAAGTTGTACATTGCTGAGATTGTACGATTGCATGGAGTGCCAAAATCTATAGTGTCAGATAAAGATCTAAGGTTCACCGCAAGGTTCTGGGAATGTTTACATCAAGCTTTGGGTACGCAGCTGAATTTCAGTACTTCTTATCATCCGCAGACGGATGGACAGTCGGAGCGCATTATCCAAGTGCTTGAGGATATGTTGAGGTGTTGTGTTATTGAGTTTCAAGGCTCTTGGGAGAAGCACTTGCCCTTGGTTGAGTTTGCTTATAATAATAGTTACTAGGCAAGCATTCAAATGGCACCTTATGAGGCTTTATACGAGAGGAAGTGCAGAACTCCTCTTTGTTGGGCTGAAATGGGAAAAAAGTTCGTCTTGATGCTGGCTTTGTTGAAAGGAACCACCGAGAAGGTGAAGCTCATTTGTGAGCATTTTAAGGCATCATCGGACCGGAAAAAGTCTTACGCGAATTTGAAGCGTAAGGAGATAGAGTTTACAGTGGGCGAGCATGTGTTTTTGAAAGTTTCACCTTGGAAGAAGGTGATGAGATTTGGTCGGAAGGGCAAATTGAGTCCAAGGTTCATTGGACCATATGAGGTGATATAACGCGTGGGACCTATTGCTTACAAGCTGAGACTACCTCAAGAGTTGGAAAAGATACATAATGTGTTTCATATATCCATGCTTCGGAGATATAGATCGGATCTGTCGCATGTTATGCTTGTGGAGGAAGTTGAGCTAAATCTAGATTTGACGTATGATGAGGAGCATGTTGAGATTCTGGATTCAGATAGTAAGGTTCTCCGGGGTAAGACCATTGAGTTGGTCAAAGTCTTGTGGAGACATCGTGGTGTTGAGGAAGCCACGTGGGAAAGGAAGGACGACATGAAGAAAAATTTCCTTACCTTTTTCCACCAGGTAATTTTTGAGGATGAAATTTCTTAAGTTGGGGAGAGTTGTAACGCCATGGTTTTGGGCCTAGATGTTTTAGAAATTGAATCGGGCCGATCATGAACGATTCAAATCTTTGAGGGAGGTTTAGGGAACACCTAGTTCGGGATGCTTTAAAAATATGGAAAAATATCTAAAAATCCTCATTTATTATATAAATGGTTATGGTGAAAACAATTTTACAAAATGTGATTTGGAAATGCTACATTTTGGTGTAGTGACCAAATTGCAGTTTTTGCAAAAGTTGACTAGTGATTGTTTTTTAAAGGATTGAAACTTTGAATCTTTAAGGATCTAATTTTACCAAATTGTTTTTCATCATATTTCTCTTTAATTTGGGATTTTTAATAATGATTTATTAAGAGGAATTAAGAGAGAAATGGGATTTTTCCCTCTTTTCATTTTCTCTCAACTTCCACTCAGCCAAAAACATTTCCCTCACCAAATAATCTTTTTTTTCATCCCTTTTTCTAAGATTTCATTTTCCTAAGGATTTCCATCCTTTGCTTCATTAAATCCTTTTGTTTTTAGTTTGGATTTTCAAGAAATCCTTTGCTTCGTCCTTCTCCTCTAATGATCAGTTTTTTACTGAAATTCCCAAGTTATCAATCCTTTGTTAATGATTTTTGAGTTGTTTTAATGTTGGAAGCATCAAATTTTTGTAAAACTCAAGATTCTTGGTAAGATCTTGATGATTTGCGTAACTCTTTGTTGAGCTCTGTTTTGAGGTTGATTTCTAATGTGTATTGGATGATATTTGATGTTATGAATGAGGTTTTAACCAATTATTCCCGAATAGGTTTGGTTTCTTATGTTTTAGATGCTAGATTTGTGGTTTTTAGAGTGTTCTTGGTATTCTATTGTTGCTGGAGATATATGGACGTGTTGTGGTGATTTTTGGTGTTGACTGAGGTTTAGAAATGATTAGAATTGATAGATCTTGGCTGGGCTTTGATTTGAGAAATTTTGGTGGTGATTTTGGTTATTTTGGATAGCCGAAATGATGCTTTTGATTAGTGCAGCGAGTTTGTATGAGTGGTTGGTGATTTCAATGCATGATGATGCATCAATCCTCTGCTCTTATGCGTAATAAACAAGGGAGATATCTTCAAATGCTTTTGGTGTTGATCCGCAGGTGCCGGAAGTCTAGATATCATTTTGGCAAGCAAGCGAAACGTAATCAGTGAGTGCAAATGGTTTTAGAAGTCCTTGAGGGACAAGGAAACAAGGTTTGGTGATTTAGGGTTGGTTTGAAACACCATCCTAAGTCTGAAAGTAAGTATGGCTAGATTAGCTCTCAATATGTGGTTGATGACCCTACACGCTTTTAACATGCTCTTGATTTGTGTTAGACAAAATCCTATTGTTTTATGCATGATTTATAACATGGAAAGATGTTATGTGTTGATCCCATGTGATATCAGGTCTATAAAAAAGAGTCTTGAGGTTTTGATTAAATGAAATGCATGAATTGTGGTTTTGAAATGGGATGAGAATGGTTTGAGATATGTTGCATCAAAATAGTAGGTGAGATGATGTTTTTGATATAATATATTGGCATAATTGATGAGATAATTACCAGATATAATTGGTCGACCAATAGGATGAAAGTGCACTATAAACTAAAAATTTGTACGTGCTCTTTGGAGTCGGGCAATGGGGGTAGTGCCATCCCGATCCAAAGTGAGAATCCGATGATGAGAGATACCATCGGGGTAGGTCTTGGTGAAACACCAAAGCTTTGTGGAGAAGAGAGATACCGCCATGAGAGTCTGGTGATATGATATTCCACCGGGGTAGGACTTGTCTTTAAGTCAAGCTAATCCGCATATCCGAGTAAAGATGTAATATGAAATGCCAATATATGAGATTGTATTTGAGTCACATGTACCAAATGTTGAGATGTTTTATGCTATGAGAAATGCATATGAGATTTGAGGTTTATGAAATGCTTTAGTTTTCATTAAGCATGTGTATTGCTTTGGTATGAGATTTGCATTGGTTAAATGCATGAGTTAGATTGAAGGTACATGTGTTTTTCAAATGGAGAAATTGCTTTGAAATGGTTTTCAAGCATTAGATAGAAAGAGCATGTTGTAGAAAATGGTTTTGAGATAGAGTTTTAAAGTTGCATTGTTGTGATGGTTTTCTTAGAGCTTGCCTCACTAAGCAAATGTGCTTACGCTCTCTTTTACCAACAATGTAGATAATTGAGACATTATTGCGTAGCAAGGAGGCTAATGATATCCAAGGAAGTGAAAAGCTCAAGTATGGTGACATTTACATATACCTTAGTAATGAAAATTGGCAATGGGGATCTATGGTTAGTTTTGGGAGATGTATTTTGAACTCCCTGTGGTTGTTGCAAGTTTATTATGGTATTTGAGGTTTGTAAATGTCATTTATGGCTTGTTTTGTGGCTTGTGGCTTCCAATTGGTTTTCATGTCTAGGGAGCATGCCTTTAGTTCCAATGATTGCATGATTGATGCCATGCTTTACTTTAAGCTTCATTGTGATGATCTTTGATGCTTAAATATGTTGCTAGTATGTTGTGGTATGCTTTGGGTTATTTCTGGACGTGTTTAAGAGTGAAAAACTAGCTACGTTTGCAGTTGCAGGGCTGGACGTATCAAAACGCCCTTATCTGTTTCGGAATAGGGGCTTGAAATGGCCATAATGTTTCGGAACGAGTAAGAGTGTTCCAGAACGCTTTGGCTACTGGAAAACCATGTTTCGATACGGGTCTCAGAACACAACTGGGTAATGAAACGGTCAACCCCGTTTCGATACGGCCGTTTCAATACAGGGCTCAACGTTTCGAAACACCCGATCATTGGTTTGAATTTTAAATTGTTTCAGGTTCTTGCTTCTTACGTTTTAGTCCTTGATTATTATGGATGCAATTGGTTGAGTTTGGAATGTCTGATTAAGTTGATATTTGATAGAGATGCATGAAATATGACTAATTGAATATTGGTTAACTTAAAATCTGCAAGGTCCTCGTAATTTGCCAAATTTACGTTTTGGTCCCTAAAAGTCTAATTCTTACAATTAAACCCCTAAATGAATTCCGATCGTTGTGGCTTTCCTTCATCTGATCTTAGGTGATGACATAGGATTAATAATGCATTTAGAAACGATAAAAAGAAAAAAAAATGGGTCGTTAACCAAGGTTGACTTTCGGGTTGACTTTGGTTTTCCCCATGTAATCTTCGTAGTTCAGGTCAAGTGTCTAGGACGGGCTAAGGTGTTTACAACCATTGAGTTAGTTAAGGTCTTATGGTGACATCATGGTGTGGAGGAAGCCATGTGGGAAAGAAAGGATGACATAAAGAAGCAGTTTCCTTATCTTTTTCCATCAAGTAAAAATTTCGAGGATGAAATTTCCTAAGTGGGGAGAGTTGTAACGCCCTTATTTTGGGCCTAGGAGTCTTTAAGGTTGGCTCGGGGTTTGTAAGACCTAGACTAGAGATTTGGGTTAGTTTGAGAGTGGTTCAAGGAAAAACATGGTTCGGGATGTGGTAAAATTTGTAAAAATGTAAAATCTTTCTTAAAGGACTATTTTGAAAGAGGGCCAAAAACATAGAATCTTCAAGGAGCTAATATGTTATTAATTATCTTTTTCCTTTAATTGACCATTTTAAATGTGTTTTATTAAAAAGAATAAAGAGAGATTTTATTAAAAAGGGATTTAGTCTTCCAAAATATATTTTGACATAACTTCCATTTCTCTCATTTCTCATCAGCCAAACACCTCATTTTCTCTCAAAACTTCAAGAGATTTCTATCTTTCCTCTTCACTTTGGTTTACAAATGATTTCCTTGATGTTTCTTCCATTTATCTCAAAGGAATCTTGAATGTTTCCCAACAAATCTTGTCAATTGAGGGAATAGGCAAGGGTTAGAGGTAATTTTTGTTCAACTCTTCTAATCAATGTTCTTTAATGAAATTCCCAAGTCTTTGGCTCTATAATTGTGTTTAGTAACAAGGTTTTATAATCTATTTGATGAAAATAGTTAAATCATGTTTTGAAAGATGATTTCTTAAGATTTTCATAATAGTACTATTTTGATTAATTTTGAGATTGATTTTAATCATGAATTGTGTGTTATATGATGTTGAAATAAAGGTTTTATCATAGTTGGATCTCTAGTTCTTTAGGTTGCTAGATTTGGGTTTTTGTGGTGATAATGTGGTTTTGATGTTGATGGGGATATAAGGATTCAAATAGATTGTTTTTTTATTTTAATTGATGATTAAAATTGGATGGAAGTGTTAGGTTTTGGTTGGGTTGAGTTTGTAGAGTAATCGAAGGTGTTTTCGGTTTTTTCGAATGAGTGTTTTGGTTTTTTTTGGAAGAGCAACATGGTGGATTTGGTTGCTGGTGATTTTAATGCATTCAAATGCATTAATCCTTTGTTCTTGTGTGCTGAAAACATGGGAGAACGTATCAGAAGCAATCGGTGAAGTTCCGAAAGCTTCAGATGCTTGATTGCGCTTCAGCAAAGCAAGCGAGGGGTTGTCGGTGAGTGGAATTGGTTTTAGAGCCTTTCAAAGACTTGAAAGAAAGGTTTGGGGGTTTAGATTGAGTTTGAAACACTAAATTAAGCCCGAAAATAAGTTTGAGATGTTTCGCTCTCATTTCTCAATTTTTATCCCATTGATTTTTTATCCCATCGATTGTTCTTGTGTGCTGAAAACAGGGGAGAACGTATCAGAAGCAATCAATGAAGTTTCAGAAGCTTGATTGTGTTTCGGCAAAGCAAGCGAGGGGTTGTCGGTGAGTGGAATTGGTTTTAGAGCCTTTCAAAGACTTGAAAGAATGGTTTGGGGGTTTAGATTGAGTTTGAAACACTAAATTAAGCCCGAAAGTAAGTTTGAGATGTTTCGCTCTCGTTTCTCGATTTTTATCCCATTGATTTATATGGTCATGCTTATGTTTTGAAGATAGAATTAAACTTACTAGTTTCTACATGTTTTGAGAAATGATTTGTTGACTTATGAGATCCCATGAGATAGAACTATGATTTTGAAGAGATAGAACTTGATGAGAAAATGATATGCTTTACTTATGTTTTTGAAATAGGATGAGAATGATTTATGTTGATGCTTGGAAAATAGTAGGTAAATGATGTTTAAAATAAGAATATTGGCATGAGATGAGATTATTGTTACCAGATATTATTGGTCGACAATTAGGATGAGAAGTGCACTATAATATACAAAATTCGAACGTGCTCTTTGGTTTGGAGAATGGGGGTAGTATCATCCCGTTCCAAAGTTAGAGTTGAGAGATTCCACTACAGTAGCTCTTGATGATGTGAGATTCCATCAAGCTTTGTGGTGATGAGAGATACCGCCATGAGAGTTCGGTGATGTGAGATTCCACCGATGTAGGACTTGGAGATGTGAAATTTTGTCAAGCTATCTGCATATCCGAGTAATGTTGTTAAAATGCCAATATATGAGATTCTCATGTACCTTGTTTATAAATGATTTTATTGAAGTGACATTTTCATATGAGATCATGTTTTCATAAATGTTTTATGAGAAACAAGCATATATAGCTTTTCTTTGAGACTTTGCATTTTGATTAATGCAAGAGATAGATGGTATATGTGGTTTTAATGATGTGGTTTTTGCTTTAAAAATGATTTCAAGCATGAGATAGAATAAGCATGATGAGATACAGATTTCTAAATGAGAAATGGTTTTAAAATGCATTGTTGTAGTTAGTTTGTTTTGAGCATCACTCACTAGGCATTATTTCTTATACTCTCTTTTTCCAACAATGCAAATAAATAGCATATTTGCTCAGCAAGGAAGCAAGAAGGATCCCAAAGAGTAAGACTTAGCTCAAGTATGGTTTTGTGTTTTACCTATTAGTAATAAGTTGGCAATGGGTGGATGCCTTAATGTTTTGGGAGAGTGTAGTCTGAAACTCCATGTTTTGTGGTAAGTTTGTGATGCTCTTGATGTCTTGTAAATGACCTTTACTTGTTGACATTTGCTTTGGTTTGAGTTTTGGCTCTTGAGTTGTCATTTTGCATATGTAGCATGCCTAGAGATTTCCTTAATGCATATTGACATGCTTTGATGTTGAAATTGCCTTATATGAATGAGGTCTGCTGTTTAGATATGTTGTATGCATGATGGAATGATTTTGGTTTCCTTAAAGTGTAAAAAATCAGCTCAAAGTGTCATTACAGGCCCAGGTGTTTCGATACACAGGCTAGTGTTTCAAAACGGGTAAGCAAAACTAGTGCAAGGGTTTCAGAACACGGGCTAGTGTCTCGAAACATACCTTCATATTTTGGCTTGGCGTACCGAAACTCGGGCACTTGTTTTGATACGGGTCTATTAAAGGTGCTTAATGGAATCCCGTGTTTCAGAACAGGAAAGGGTGTTTCGGTACACCGTCATTTATGTTAGTTTAAATGGTATCTTTTGAGGTTCTGTTTCTTTACGTTTTAGTCCCTGGATTCAATTAAATGAGCTTGGATGAATGTTTTTAGCTGAGATTTGACAGTGAGGCCTATAATGAGACTAATTAAAGGTTGGTAACTTAAAAATTGAAAAAGTCTCTGTAATTTGCTAAAATTACATAATGGTCCCTAAAATGTGTTTGTATGCAACTGAGTCTGTAAGCATTTTCTGATCGAGTTGCATTTTGTTCCGCTACAAAGTTTTTCACATAGGATAATAATGAGCATCTAGACAAGATCAAATGAAAAAAAATATGGTTGTTTATTATGGTAAAATTCCAAGTTTACTTAAATATTCTCAGTGTGACTCGTTCGATTCAGTCTTTTGCCCAGACCGGGTCGAGGGGGTTACAAACTAGAAACCAAGGAAATGTTTGATTTTCTTAACAAATATCAAGTGTTGAATTCAAGGTATATTTTATAACATGATCAATCAAGCATCTAGTTCATTCAAGACTTAACTCATAAGAGATATTTATCAAGATCAAGATAGCCCTTAAGCTTATTCGAGCCTTAGCTCACATTATAACATGAATTCATTGTTTTGAAGCATGTATACATTTCAAGTAATCACTAAGCATTAAGAAAGAACAATTATAGACATTCTTGTATCATTCAAATGGTCACAAAAGCGCATAGAAGGTTAAGCATTTGTTACATGTTTCAATTCCATTATCAATTCATATAACAAGCATAATTTTACTACCAAGTTTCCATTTAGCCATTCTTCCCTTATTACATTACACATTACCAAGCATTGTTTATCTTACTAGCGTCCAATTACATGAACAATAATATCACATGAAAGCTTCTAAGTCCTTCTAATATGGTGTTTCTCTCAAAAACTCTCTCCCTCTAACTCTTCTAAGTGTTTCGGCTTTTGGTTGAAAGGATGAAGAAGGATGATTCCTCATCCATTACCCTGTTTGTCCGAGTGGACCACTAAGGAAGTCCACCTTCATGACACGTGTAATGGTCCCTAATATTCCTTGTTTGTAACACCCCTCGCCCGGGAATGCAAGCGAGGAGCGTTACATTTGCAGCGTATTATTAATCGGATTCATATTATACATATTCATGACATACATAAGCAATTCTAATTATCATATCATACTTGACATACAAGTTTCTTTATGAAACATACTTTAGATTTATATTACATATACATGCGGAAGCTTACTCTAACATTCAACCAAAAATGTAAACATACATATATGTGGGCTAACAAAAACCTTAACTATTACATACAAGCAATCATGTTACAATCATAACAATTACATACATGTACTAACACAACAAGATAATCATTTAATCATGCTTACACATTCAACAACCATTACATAATCATGTTACCAAACCAATTTCTTAATCTACCCTATTCGAATCATATATATAAACAAGGCTCATTCCATAGGTACATTCTAACTAAGCATAGAAATACATTTTAATCTTCATTGTATATCATACATCTAGATGCATATTACAATCCTATTGTTCATGTCTCATTAACACAATCAATTTTCCAATATCACATAATCATACAAGCACACTTTAAATCTCATAGCAATCATCATATCAAACTTAAAGTTAACAAACATCACTTATATACATGCCAACATAAAGTTATTACAAAACAAGCTTATGCTTACATATATATACAAAACCAAACCAAGTCTTAAACACAACAATTACATGACAAGCATCCAAAATACATGTATCATATGCATGTGACACTTATATACATCTATGCCACCAACTATAATAACCAAAAGAGTCATACTTGTGCTTGGACTTCAAGGTCAGCTCTCTAAGACAATCGACTAGCTTTCGGGACTAGTACCTGAAATTTTTGGAAGAAGGGAACAGAAGAGTGATAAGTACAAGGTATGTACTTAGTGAGGCAGCCCTAAACTTTACTAAATTCTATCTTTTAGATCATTATTCAATCTTTAAGGTTACCTAACTAGGCTTTAATCAAAGTTCACCTAGCTAGTCCATCATGCATAAGTAGACTTAGCTAATCTTATAACCATTTCACGTAACCATTGATGCAAAATAAACAACATACTTTTATGTTCATTCATACAACAAGTATCAATCAAAACATTATCATATACAACAACAAGCATCATTTAAAAGCATTAGCATATACAAGGCAAGTAGGCATATACATTTCATTTCATTGGTACTTATCATTTAGGTACTTATCTTTCAAGACATGTATCTTTTAAATATGTTGCCTTGGATGATTAATGAACAAGGTAATCGAGTCTACGTGTGACATATGACTTTGGATACCTAAAGGTATCAATGCTTTGTAACCAACTTGTAACATGTAATCAGAGGATGCCATAGCATCAAGGTGACTTACCACCTTAAGGAATATTGGTGACTGACCACCATCCTTTAACAATAATCAGAGGAGCTCAATGACTCTAAGGCATGCCCTTCTACCTATAGACACTAATCAAACCAAGGACTTTACTTATCTTTCTTTATTAACAAGAGAATCCACTTGCCAATCATTCATAATTTCAAAGGCATTTAACCATTTCAATAGGCATACACATATAATCAATCAAGCATCATGGTAACATAAAATTCCAGCAAGCACATGAGATCATTTTCATTTTATAATCATCAAAAACCAGTAGCTAAGCTCATCATTTAGTCTCATTTCACATAGCTCAAGCAATCAACCCATCATAGCAACTAAACATATTTATGCTAAGCATATTTATCTAACAAGCAATGTACACTTAGATCACTATTCTTGCCTTTAATCCTTCTTCCTTATCATTTTAAATTTTACCAATCATTATTAAATTCATTACATGCTTCATTCATGTTATCTAATAATCAAAAACATAAAGGTTAGGATACTAATCCTAACACTTAAGCAATGCTACACTCACAATACTCCAAGCTAGTTTGTCTCCTTAATGATGATGCCTCTCCCTTTCTTCTTGGTTTGATCACCCCTTGATTCCTCTAATATCTCTTCACCAATATGCTCTTGAATCATATTACAACATATATAACATCCATTAGTATCAACCTTAGCACAAAAATCCAACCAAATCAAGCAAACAACAATAAACACACAAGCTGTCCTTAACATGGCAGTTTTGAGCATTGTCTACTAATCTGTCCATAACTTTTTATTCCCTAATCCAAATAAAGCATATCATACTATTCTGGAAAGCTTATAAACACACCTTTAAAACCATATATGGCTCATATTTTTAGCATTTCCCAGTTAATACAGTTTTACATTTGAAAACAGGACAATTTCAGGGCCTAATCTGTCCAAGCTTAACTTAGTGACTTTAGTGCATTTAAATCCTATATTTCACAATTCATTTGATTCTAAGCTATTAACCACATTAACCTACATGTATTAACATAACAATGAAGTTCTAACATCTTTAAAAACAGAGCATTCAAGTCCTCAATTTATCAATTTCCACAAAATAGTCCCCTTTAATCCTTTAATAATCCTACATGTGATCTAAATGCATTTAACCTACCAATTGAGACTTAATTCAAGCTTGGACATTTACTTTTTATTCATTCCATGACTCCCCTGTTTCAAGCATAAATTTTCATAATTTATTAACACCATTTTGACCCCTAAACATTTCGAATTTTACAATTTAGTCTAGCAGATTCCAAATTCATTCAGTTTCAGTCCAGTCAGCTTCAAAAAACAATTCAGAGACCTATACTTAACATTTTTGAGCAAATCATACCTCTATTCCATGTAAAGTTTTGTCCTCTACAACTTTGTATAAGAACACGTTTTCCAGAAATGACTCTAACATGCTCAATTTTCCAGATTTCTACAGGGTATCATATAAGTACGAATCTGGGCAGATTCATACCTAAGTTCATGTTCATGCTTTAATTTCCAGAAATTATTCAAGTCTAACATGAACCCAGCATTGATAACTCATAATAAAACATTTATAACATATTTTTTTAGTGGTTCAAACCCAGAATCATCAAATACAAAAATAAAAACACCATAGGAATCGAGTAACATATGATGTACTTACTTGATATCTGCCTACATGCATGATCCTAGGTGATCTTTTAGCTCAATTTCCAGCAAAATAAAGATGTCCTTAAGCCTAAGAATTTGAGATTTCTATCTCTCCTTTCCTCTCTTTGGTTCGGAAGGTTTGCATGAGAAAGATGATGATGGAAGTAAGTGGTTTACACATGTTAATTTTCTTTCCTTAGTGGGCTGATTATCTCTTGTATAAAGGACACATGGATTAGTTTATGTCCATGAAATTCTATTATAATTCCACTTAATATCCCACTAACATCATAATATTTAACTACTTAATTATTAGTTTATCATATTTTACTTATAGATATACTTATATGTACATTTAAATACAACCCACCGAATCATACATAAATATATATATGTATACTATTTACGTTTCATATTATCTAACTTATATATATATATACATATATATTAGTTACAAATTAAATCTTCATTTCTTTAATTTTACATATGAACTTACATGTAATGTTTAACCCATTTATATCTTAATAGAACATAGCTTATGTGGTTTCATTGTAATCTTAACTAAATTGTAAATTGTTTACGCTATCCTTGTCGTTTTCTATAATTCTAACTAGGGTAGTTTTAGGGTGTTACATTGTTATTTACATGAAATCTAGTTGGCTTTATCTTATAACATTCCACTCATGTAAATTTGGTTAGAAATGATTCAATTCTTACGGTTTGGTCCTAAATTCAATCGATTCTCTTTAATTATGAGATATTTGCACAGTTGAGTCCTAATTACTTTTGTAACAAGCTACTAGGCCTTAGTTTGGGGTATTACATCTACACTAGCATTGCTCCTGGCACACTGGATTCTCTTATTCTACCAACTCATCATGCCAATTTGCTGCCCTGGCATGGTGTCTGGCACATAAATCTGTACACGCTTGAATCTCATGATTTGTAATCATTTTATGCCAAGTCCCTGCCTTGGCATTATATCTAGCGTACTCAATCTACACATACTCAAAGAAAACCTTTCAACACAATAAAGGAATAAAAATGAAAATTAAATGAAAGAAAAACTACTAAAAATCCTAAAATCTAAAAACAAAGAAAAACAACTGACCTAATATTTACAAAGATTCCAACCTGCTGGCGATGTTATGGTACCTCTGCCATGAGGATAGCCTCCTTGTCTTTATTCTGATCACCTTCCAAAGAGTGCCTTAAATGTTGGCCCTTTGTTGGTAGGTGATTGGCCAACATAGAAAGCCAAAGAATTTCTTACCTTTGTGTATGTCAAACCCTCGATTGCACAGTAAACCATGATGTTTTTACATGGTGGCTTTGAACAACCACCTTAGAAAACCAAAGTATCTCTTTGATATAGGTCTTGAGAACCTATGATTGAACTAGACACCAAGTAGTTCATAGACTCTGTTGCTCTATTCTCCTTTGATGTTGAGACATGTTTGAGGCGGTTTGGCAATTGTTTTAGTTCCAAATTTGGCGGCTCCTCACTAGATGGATTTGGTGCTCCGATCTCTCTGCCAACCAAATCAAGTGGCTTAGATCTATCAAAAAATCTTATTACCTCATCCAACAAGCTCGGTTCTTCAGATTCCCCGCTTGACGTATCCTCGTCATCCAGTTCTCTGGCATCGTCATCAGTGTCTTGGCAAAGTTATGTCATGTCCTCATCGAAGATAGATTCCATGATCTCGACAGCTTGGCATTCCTTAGGTTCATCTTCCCACTTAAGAGCTTTGAAAATGTTAACAGTAATACTTGCTTGTTTTACCAAGGTAGGGTTGGCAAATTCTGGCTCCATTTTTCTCAAAGCAATCTTGAAGGATTTCTACAAAATCTTGTCAGTTGAAGGAAAAGGAAAAGGTTAGAGGTAAATTTCATTTAACTACTTTAATCAAGGTTCTTTAATGAAATTTTCAAGGCTTTGGCTCTCTAAATATAGTTATTAACAATGTTTTGTGATTTGATTGATGAAAATAATGAATCAAGCTTTATAAAATGATTTCTAAGGATTTTGGGATTGCTACTGTTTTGTATAATTTGAGGTTGATTTTAGTTATGATTTGGATGTTAAATGATGTTAAAATAAGGGTTTATCCTTATAATCCCAAATTGGTTTGGAACTGTTGTTGTTAGATTGTTAGATTTGGGGTTTTTGAAGTGTTTGTGTGAAATCTAGGTTGTTGGAGGTATAAGGACGTGATTAGATAGTTTTTACATGATATTTGATTATTATAAGTGTTTAGAAGTGTTAGATTTTGGCTGGGTAAAGTTTGGAGTGTAAGCTAAAGTTTTTTCGGATGGGCATTTTTGTGTTTTAGGTGGAGCAGCGAGATGTCAGTAGTTGGCATTTTTTATGCATTGAGAATCATTAATTCTCTATTTTTTCTGGTATAAACAGAGGAGTTTGTATCAGACACGTTTGGTGAAGTTTCAGAAGTTTCGAAAGCTTGATTTTGCTTCGGCAAAGCAAGCGAGGCGTGATCAGTGAGTGGAAATGGTTTTAAAAGTCTTTGAAGGACTTGAAAGCAAAGTTTGGGGTTTAGAATGAGTTTGAACACTAATCTAAGCCTGGAAGTAAGTTTGTGATATTTCACTCTCGTTTCTCAGATATTGTCCCATTTGTTTTATGATCATGCTCTTGTTTTGAAGATTGATTTATACCTACTATTTTTTGCATGTTTTGAGAAATTAAAACATGCTTTTGAAATGGGATGGGAATGTTTTAGATTGATGCATTGAAAAATAGTAGGTAATGATGTCTAAAATGAATATATTGGCGTGAGATGAGATTATCGTTACCATATATAATTGGTCGACCAATAAGATGAGAAGTGCAATATAAAGTACAAAATTTGTACGTGCTCTATGGTTCGAGTAATGGGTGTAGTGACATGCCGTTCCAAAGTGAGAGTCTGATGATGTGAGATTCCATCGGGATAGGTCTTGGTGAAACACCCAAGCTTTATGGCGATGAGAGATGCCGCCACAAGAGTCCAATGATGTGAGATTCCACTGGGGTAGGACTTGACATTTAGTCAAGCTATCTGTATATCCGAGTAATGTAGCTAAAAGGCCAATATATGAGATTGACTATAAGATTCACATGTACCTTGTTTTAAATGATTTTTGCATATGAGAATATGATTTGAGTAATGCTTTATGAGATTTAAGCATGTAAGGCTATGCCTTAAGACTTTGCATTTGATGAATGCATGAGATAGATCATACGTGTGTTTTAAATGATGTGGCTTTGCTATGAAAATAATTTCAAGCATGAGAATTAAAGAGCCTGATGAGATAGAGATTTCTAAATGAGAAATGGTTTTAGAATGCATTGTTGTGTTGGTTTGTTTCGAGCATTCCTTATTAAGCAATCGTGCTTATGGTATCTTTTTCCAACAATGTAGAGAATTAGCTTGTGTGGACAGCAAAGAGGCAAGAAGATTTCCAAGGATTTGGATTAAGCTTAAGTATAATTTTAAATTTGCGTATTAGTAATAATAGTTGGAAATGGGGATGATTCTTTGTGTTTGGGAGATTGTGTTTTAGAACTCCCTATTTTAAGGCATGTTTGTAATGCCCTTGATGACTTGTGAATGACCATTAAAGTTTGGTTTATGCTTTGGTTTGTGTTTTGATTCTTAGGTGGCTATTTTGCTTAGGTTGCATGCCTATAGATTCCATTGATGCATACGGACTTGCTATGATGTTGTTTCTACCATGTATGTTGTGGTTTGATGTTCTAAATATGTTGTATGCATGTTGAAAGCAGGTTAGAATTGTTTAGTATGGATTAAAGCGTGAAAAACCAACAAAAAGTGTCATTACAGGCTCAGGTGTTTCGGTACACTCAAGCTTGTACCGAAACAGTGAACCTGAAATGGCCTAAGGGTTTCAAAACAAGGGGGACTGTTTCGATACATTTTGTCACTAGAAGCTTATGTTTCAAAACACCTCAAGGGTGTTTCGATACAGGCATGTGTTCCGAGCTGTGAGAACTTGTTTTGGTACAACTGTTTCGATACAGGGCTAGCATGTACCGAAACAAGTGGTTTTTATGTTTGTTGATGGAATATTCTGAAGTTTTGTTTTCTTACGTTTTAGTCCTGAAATGATGTGGATAAAATTAAATGAGCATGGATGATTATTTTAAGCTGAGTTTTGGTAGAGAAGCATGAAATATGTTTAATTAAAGGTTGGTAACTATAAAAGTGGAAAAGTCCCTATACTTAATGAAATTTACAAAATGGCCACTAATTTGTAATTGAATGCAATTGAGTCTCAAATCGATGTTTGATCAAGTTGTTATTTGTTCCGCTGTGAAGTTAATCACTTAGGACTATAATGAGCATCTAGACTAGATAAAATGAAAAAAATTAGGGTTTTTTTATTGAGGTAAACCTCCCGGTTTACTTCAATATTCCCTGTGTGACCTATTCGGTTCGGTCTATCGTCTAGACTGGGTCGAGTGGGTTACAAGCCTCTAGCCAGTACTCATCAGCACCGGTGAAGGTATAAGCCTGGTGTTGATCCAGCTTATCGATTGGAGCTCTACTAGGTGCATCAATAGGAGAAGCAACAGGATGGTCTCGTTTTGGAGAATTTACGAATCGATCGAACATCTTCTTCATGCTAAGGAAACATTCCATTTGTACATAATGAATAGCAGCAACTTCTTGATGAGGTTAAATTTGTTCTCAAGGTTCAGCTCATTCTCGAGGTTCAATTTGTTCTTGAGGATTTTTCCACATCCTCACATTATCTCCTTCATTCGAGGAGCTTTCAGGACTTTCATCGTCTCATGCGAGTCTTGTTGTAGACATTTTACGTTTAAAATAGGACAAGAAAATGTTTAGTTAAGCAAGAACACATGCATACTTGAAATACAACTCCTAGGTGGCACAATCTAATCCTATATGATGCATGATGGCCCGATTTAGTCCTATAATCAACTTAACCTTAAGCTCTGATACCACTTCTGTAACACTCCTCACCCGGGTTAGGAGTAACCCGGCCAATGATTGTTAGATGAGGAAACAAGCAAGAATACAAGAAAACTAGCCAACAAAAACCTTCAACTCATCCCTCTTAGATTAGTTGCTTAAGTTGCAAGAAGCAGGATTAACAAACAAAGAACATACAAGAATAGCATTCGAATGAAATCGTAAACATGTTACATGATATACATTTCATAGATTATCACTTAGAACCTTAGCTTACAAGTTACAATCAATGGTTGATCATATATATCTAGATTAGCAAGCATAACATTCAAACAAGCATTAACATGAAGGCATTTTCATTTCGATATGGTTACTTCCTATTCAAGAAATCATGCATGTATTCGAATAGCACATAAGTTAAGATTCAATTTAATTTCAAGGCCATTACAAGTATGCGCAGCTATGATACAAAACAAGGCAAGGATTAATCATGCTTACAAGGTCATACTCTTCTAGCCATCTAAGCATGGCCTTCTAGCATTTTTCACTCAAATCATATGAACATATCATACTTGTTAAACTAGCCATGCTATCATGTATGTACATTAAAACCAAGACTCAATCAAGCATAATCCCAACAACATTTACTTCATATAGAAAACTAAGCTAGCTACCAAAACCATTAAACATTCAAATTAGGAACAAGCAACAATAATCCAAGGTTCCATTTGAATAGAGCATGCATTCAAGCATAGCATATAATGATTTCTTCCATACAAGTTCAAGGGTAACAAGCTCATTATATATGTAGAGCGTTTGGGCGTTCTCCAATTATAAGCGCAAGTGCACACTCTTTTCAAGTTAGAGTATAAAAGATATCGTCTCCCACGAGGATTGGACAACCAAATTCGAATGTAAATCCTTGCATAGAGAGTATTTAAATGAGAAATTAAATTTAAGTTTGTTTAAAAGAAAAATTAAATTTAAGGAAGAGATCAGGTTGATAGAATGGGCCAGGTTATGCTGCTTCGTAGTGTGAAACTGCGTTGAATAGGTTAAGATGTATTGCCTCAGCGGATGATGGCAAATTGGTTCTTCAACAACTTTCGCTGCCTCGACAGGTGGAATGGATGAATGGCTCAGCGGTAAGTTTGGCAGTCCATCAAGGCTCGACAAAACGCTTATAAAGTGATTATGCATATGTCTAAGTCAGAATACTGTTGATGCCCGCTGCAGATTATACCCGTCGGTGTGAATCGTGCAATGAAAAACAACCTTTGGTTCGTCCTCTCTTAGTCGCTTTAAACCCAAGCCTACGTCTAGGCTGGATTGATCAACACCTAGTATGGATGAGATCGTGCCAAACAAATGAATTGCTCACAATCAATCTTTCGAACTTAATTGCAAACATAGAAGAAAGTGTAATAAGCAAACCTTGATTTCTTATTGCAAATACAAACTTTAATCCTAAACAATTGTTGTCACACTACCCTACAACACAACCAAAACCCTAAGGGAAATTAGAACATAGCGATGACAAGGAAGCACAATAGAAACTTAAGCTATTTCCGACTAGAAAAACCCTCATCTTTTCTAAAATACAAAATATGATCAAGTATATATAGGGCATGGCCTAGGTGAAACCCTCCTTGGAGTAGAAGTCTTCCTCATGATAAAGTAGCTTTTGCATTAAATACAACCTTTAAATATGATTTCTTTTACTTTAATTCGGACTTCTCTTGTCATTGCCTTATGCCACAAGCAAGCCTTGATCTTCTCTTTTGGCAGCTCTGTCCGCTTTTTCCGCATCAGTAAATTAAGTGGATAGGCTCAATGGACTCAGCAAATTATTTTGTACCCATCGCACTCCAATTCACCAATTCTTCAAGTTGCTGCCCTGGGCAGTAGATATGGCAGCTAGAGCTACTCGGCAACATCTCTCTCTCTGTTGAACTGCTTCACTACAGCTCCTTGGTTTGCTGCCTCATCATCCTCTCCTTTGATTTCTCCTCCTCATGACAATTTCTAGCATCTAAAACTAAAACTAAACTAAAATAGTATATTTTCTTACCAAATCAAAGATATTCAACAAAAACATGGTAAAGTAAAGAATACTGTAAATAATGCATGCATGTACCTAAATATGCCTAAAATGCACTTAAGAACAGCAATAATATGAGATGAATTGCATACAAAATATAAGACTTATTAGCAGTTTACACAACCTCAAACTCGAACTATTGCTTGGCCTCAAGCAATGAAATCCTAAACATACTTGCCCTTGCACTAATCGAAAAGAAAAAAACTATTTTAAACTTGATTCTGCACCTCAAGGTCGTGGCACCTATCATTAGTTTAGTGAAAGGAACATAACATGAATTACCTCAGAATTAAGCTATAATGCCAGTACAATGTGTACAAAAACTGTGTACAGGCTGAATCTGAAGAGTATTCTAAGTAAACAAAGATGTTGTCAAGGTAATATAAGGTTGCTGCCGAGGCAGCACAATTAAGCTCAATTTGCAATCATGGCAGTAAGGGCTTCAGCTCATCACAACTACTCTTTATGTATGAAATCAAGATAGGAGCAAACTACAAAACCTCTAACCCATTGAGTAGAGTCATCCAGTGAAGACTTTCATTCACTCATACTAATTTGTTCGTCACTTCAAAAAATTTCAGATACATGGACTTTTATAGCAGCGGAGTTTCCTTGGCACGTGATTCTTCCTAGAGCCTGTTTCGGGAACCTATTGGGTAAATCAACATATCTTTCTTTGTTCTTGTCGTGGCAGTGCTTTTCTTTTTCTATTTGTTGTCTGCCGCGACAGCTACCTACAACCATGTTAGAATTTTATAAATAATTCAAACAGACAGTGTTTACTAGAAATTCACTCAAATTTAGCAAGTGACAGTAGTGTTTATGATTTTCTTCATGCTTTTCCCCAAAACTAAGTTCAAATTTAATGATGCCAAAAATTAAGATCGGCTTGTCTTATCATAGACACAAGGTCTAACAATTTTTTTTGATTAATTTAAAGGCAAGTACATATGCAACTATATTATCTAAGAATGCCTAAACAATGAAAGAGTGCTAATCCCCCTAAACTTGAGATGGGCATTGCCCTCAATGCACCAAATAAAAAA
The DNA here is from genome assembly GCA_958450335.1 of Hibiscus tridactylites. Taxonomy (NCBI): domain Eukaryota; kingdom Viridiplantae; phylum Streptophyta; class Magnoliopsida; order Malvales; family Malvaceae; genus Hibiscus; species Hibiscus tridactylites. Next base: position 34,423,729 of record OY288269.1, read on the forward strand.
CAGAAAAATTAAAAGACAAGAAAAATATTTGAAATAGTAAAACAAGAAATAAAAAGAGAAAAGAAAGGAAAGCTAGAAGTTGTCTGATTGTGGAGATGTTGCTGGAGTGTCTGCAGTAGAGGAGGAAGACGATGTTTGGATGATCATGCGACGATTGGCAGAGGTCCTGGCAGCTGTCTTCGCGGGTGAATTCGTTTATGTGTGTGGCAAGTGGACTCTCATAAGGCGATGAGCTTCAGTGTGGACCGGTTTTGTCTCTAAGTCCTCTTCTTCTAGCTCCATTGAGATGATGTGCCGCTTCCTTTTCCTGCTGGTCACTGCCATATGTGTTGCCGATGGTTCTGCTGTGGCCATTGGTTCCCTAGTTTCTATCGAATGCTGCCCAGAATCCATGGAAAGGTGCAGCTCTTCTGTTGTCGCTATGGTGGCTAGAGAGAATTGTTGGTGATGCCTTTCGGGAGTGTATACCACCTTGTTCGAAGAGGAGGTGGCTGAGTATAATGGGTATCTTGCAGGAGAAGGCATCTGGCAGCGGAAGGCGGCGGGACGGGCAACAACATTTGGAGGTGTAGTCGCTCTTGGTTCAGCTGCATCAGCCAAATCCTTATGGAATATGGGCAGAGAGGGGTCGTCATGTGGGAATTTCCGCAACAAATAGGCCACAAAGGCCTCTCAAACCTCTCCCACGTACTTCATGAATGTCAGCTGCTGCTGCTCAATTTGCTTGTTACTTTCGACCACTGTGTGGAGCAGCTGGATGACTTCAGGGTTTTGGGTAGCCTCAGTACTGCCTCTTGCTGCCGGTGTAGCTGTGTGGGCGGCCGATGGCTGAGATGGTGTGATCGGCTCTATTTCAGGTGTCTGCATCATCTAGAGCCTGGCTTTCCTTGTCCAACCCTCCCTTATCGTTGTCATCACATCCTTGGAATTGGTGGGGACGTTGAAATTTGTTCACAGTCCACTAACGAGGGAGGGTAAATAGAGTCTACCCTTCAACTTCTGGTAGCATCGATAGATCTCTTTGTAGATGATATATCCTACATTTATCGGTCAATTGTTCATGATTGAATGGATTAGGGTGAGACCAGGACGATCAACTGTCGAGTTGTGGGAGGTGGGTAGCAGGTGTGCTTGATAAAAAGTGTTCCACAGCCTAGCCTCCAGCAGCAGACGACGGAGGTGCACAGATCCACTGTGTTTCCCTTCCAACCATGGGGTGTTTGGTTAACAATGCTACTCCTTCATTCTGTTGTACTCCCCTGCTGTCAATTTCTACCACCATTCCTCATAGGGATTATTGACCATCTCCAACCCGTAGAATTTGTTGATGGTGGCGGCGTTGAGTTTTACTGCCTCCCCTCGGACGAAGACAAATGGTATTTTTGTGCGGTGGTGGTTGGTGTAGAACTCTCTGACTAGTGTGATATTTGCCACCTCGGGCTGTTTGGCAAAAATCTCCCATCCTTGACTGTGTATCTTCTCAAAGAGGGTGGGCTCGATACCTAAATCTCCCGTCTATTGTGAGTAATGGAACCCTTGCTCTTCCTATATTGATCGATTGGCGAATTGCGTTCTGTGCCTCTTTTGATCTAAATCGGAGAAGAATCGCTAGAAAGAGGGTTTGGATTGTGATGATGCCATAGTAGTGAGACATTTTATATTCTGAAACTAAAAAGAAATAAGTAAGAAAGTAGGCGGGTAAGAAGAGGTTAACAAGGACATAAAGTAAAAAATGAATGAAATAGTGCGATATTTATAAGGGTTGCCGATAGATGCCGTCGCGGCATTAAATTCGAACGGGCAGATTTTTCAGCGCACCTTACGGGATTAAATGCCCGTTACGCTATAGCCATTGGTAGCTAGCCATTAGTAGTATTCTAGTTGTTACGTGCTTTTATCATTGGGCTGCCCTTAGTTGTTTCGGCGGTGTGGTGGCTGTGCTCCTTGATGGGCCTTCATTTTCATCTTTGCTTTTTTATTCCTAAACTGAAAGACAACAAATAATTAAATGCTGAAAATAAAGAAAGCTTAAAATCTTAAAAATAAAAATGTGGACAATAAATTGCAATACATTAAAATCTAATCCTAAAACATAAAAATAAAGAAAAGGAAGATATTGAAAATAAGTTATGTTATGTTGGGAGTGCGTTGAGATGTATCTCCCAAACATACCACTTCCTGAGTTGGTTTGCTTTTCTTCTTGGTGGGTCTTCTTGTTTCTCGGGGTCCCTAGTTCTGCCATGTTTCTTGCCCTAGCGGCTGCTACCCTTCTTTGTCTCTATGCTGAAATTAAAATCTAATCCTAAAACATAAAAATAAAGAAAAAAGATGAAATTAAAATTAAGTTAAGCATGTGTGTCTTTGCATCCTTCTTTTTCCTTGGTTGGGTGCATGGGTTGTAAGACACTTAGCTTTATGCTCTACTTATCTACCCTTATTATTAGCTCCTCATTCTCTACATCTATTAATGTTCTGCTCATGGCCAAGAATGGTCGTTGTATAGTGTCTATAATTTCTATATTTTGTACACATTTCTGCCTTTACTATTACTGTTTTTAAGCATATTTAGGCATATTTAGGTGCATTGCATATATAACAACAATATTTGCTCTTTTACCATGCTTTTATTGAATATTCTATATTTGATTAAGAAAAGATATTGTTTTATTGTAGTTTTCATTTTCAGGTGTTGTAGCTGTGTAGAGGGGGAGAGGACAAGAAAGATTGGAGCAAAAGGAGTTGTACTGAAGTAGTTCCAAAGTGTAGCCAAGGACGCCACCATAGCAGCCAGCCGCCTAGGTGGCAATACATCGACTCAGCAATGATGGGCTTCGATTTATAAAGGATATTTTCTGAATCCAACAAGCCCAGCCTTGCAATTTTCTGAAGCCTAGAACGGGGTGAAGAGCAGATTAAAGATTGATAAGTAGGAGTACTTATCTTTACTTGGTGGAGAAGGCAACGTCCAAAAGGAGTCCACATTCAAGTCAAAGAAGTCAGCATTTAATGTAAAGCAGCTTTAAAGACTTTAACTTCAAGGAGGCACTACAAGAAAATGCATTTGTAGTGACATTGAAAATAGTCACAAAAAGTGTTAAATTTAGTCACTGAAATTTACAGTGACTATTTTTCTGAGTCGTCACCTGTCGTCACTAATAACTCCGTCACTATTATATTAGTGACAACTTTCATGTATTTCGTCACAATATTTATGTTTTTTATGACCACACTATTTGACACAAATGATTATTAATAGTGACTAAAATTTAGACACTAATGTCATTCTTACTAGTGACAAACATTCTATCACAAATACATATTTAAATAGTGTCTAAAATATGTCGTCACTGTCAATAATTAAAAATTAATTATATTTTTAGTTGTAACCATTTTATTTAGGGTTTAAACTAATCACTAATTGTCCCTGAAATTTAATGGAGCTTTTGCATTTTAGTCTGCAAACTTTTAAGCTTTCATTAGATCACGAAAATTTAATTATAGACGATGTAACATATTCAAATATCAATTTTTAGTAAATAAATGAATTGCATGGCTTCAAGAATGATCGAACCTGAAACCTTTAGGGCGAGAGTGCAATACTTATCCACTAGGCTAGGCAAGAAATTTTATACTATTTTGAAAGAAAAATAATATTTAGGTTTAATTGTAATTGAAATTAATTTTATTTATTTTAAAAATATTTATTAATTATAACACATTATTATAATAATAATTTACCTAATTTTTCTATGGTTTCTTATACGAAGTACGTATGTTGAAGAAACCATTTAGATTTTTTTTTCTGTAGAAAAAACTAATCAAAATGGAATATATCTGTTAAAAATTTTCAAAAAAATTCTATCATATATTATGATAAAATCACATAGTAGTCTTTGTACTCTAATTTGGTCACTTTTTAAATTTTGAATTTTTTATCCTGACATGAATGGTCGTATTTAAATATGTTAAGTAAAATTTTCTTTTTAGCTAATTTGTTATACATAAGTTGCTTATTTAATTTTTTTTCTTTAATTTCATCATTTTTAGTCCTTGTAATTTAGTCATATTGCCGGTGTCTCGTTAGGATTAGGATTAAAATTTTAAAATTTGAAAAATATAGGGACAAAAGTTGATAAAAAATAGTTTGACTAAAACAACAATTTACACATAGTATAGACTATAGAAATATTTTACCTTTTGACAAACTAGTTTATGATAACTTTACTTTTTATAATTATAAAAATAAATTTATCATTGTGACAATGTCTAATTTGTCATTACTTTTATTTTTTTATTTGTGACAAAATTTATCACAACAAAAAGTGAAATTTTAAGTGACAAGTAATTTCATTGTAACAAAAAATATCAAATAATAGTGACCACTTCACATATCGTCACTATCATGTGTCAAAGTTTTAGTGACAATGAACTTTGTGTCACAATTGTATACTTATAGTGAGAATTCATTTGTGAAAAATGCAATCGTCACAATTACTACTGTTACAGTGACTAAATAAAATTATGTCACAATTACTTATATTAATTGTGTCGCACAAAAAAATTATCACAAAAAGTTAATATTTGTGACAAAATTTTTCTGAGTCACTATCAAATTGTCACTAAAAACCTATATTCTTGTAGTGAGGACTCAAACTTAAGACCATGATCCCTATATATACCCATGTATTTGAGGGTATAGTGGCATAGATCACATTTTTAGATAACCCTAGCTACCTCCTAGTCTATCATAGGGTTTAGGTTTTTGTATGTAAAGTAGCTATGAGAAACGGTTGTAATAGTTTAAGTTGTTTTTACAATAAGATACGCATAGTTTGCTTAATTCATTGCTTCACCTCCTTCAATTAGTTCCAAAAGTCCAGTTGAAGAATCCATTTGTCTGGCACGATAGTGTCAAACTCACGAAAGAATTAAGCATGGTCTCATCATGACGAGGTGTTAACTAATTAAGCTTATACATAAGTTAGAATTTGAGCGGCTAAAAGGAGCAACCAAACGTTGACTGACTATGTTAGGTTTACGCTAAGATTGTTAGGTATTGCCTACGTCACGCAGCAAAAGATTCCTAGCCTAGACATAGGTAGGATCACTTCAGAATTGCTTGGCCGAACTTGGAGCATCTGCCAAACTTGCCACCGGGACTTCTCTCCATCTCACCTGCCATGACAGTGAAAGCTGCAAGTGTTGTGTGTCGCCGTGGCAACAAAAGTTTTCGCAGACTCAATCTGCCATTACCGGCCAAGGCAATAGATCGTGGCAGCGCAAAACACACTTAATCTTTACAACGGAGTCTACACACTACTGAGGTACAACTACCTAGCCCAATCTATCAACCTGATCTCTCTCTCTTCAATTACTTGTGCTTTTACTTTTATGCTTTTTAATATTCAAACATTTAGTTGTGCAATTTACTGTTTCCTTGTGGATGATAACACTCATAGAAGTTGTTCCAATCCATGTGGGAGACGATATCTTATATACTATAACATAATTGGAGTGTGCACTTGCGCTCATAAATAGAGGATACCCAAATGCTCTACAAGTTTTTGGCACCGTTGCCGAGATTGGTAACAACAAAATTCTTATTTAAATTTCTCCACATTTATTTCTATTTGCATTTAATTTTTAGTATTCTTATTTTCATTAAAAAAATAAGCGGGAAAGTGCTTATTCAGGTGCCCCACGAGTTAAGGGCAGTAATATTTGGGAAAGTTCTTGCAAATTTTGTGAAGGCAATCATGCAATTGAAAGTTGCCCTCAACTATTTGCGACAGACATGTCGAGGAAAACCACGAAGGAATGGTGGCCTGAATATGAACAACAGATGCCGCCGCAACAACAATAGGGACATTGATGCCTCTGCTGCAGTTGCCGCCACAACAACAAGATTTTTCATGGTATGATCAAAAATATCAATTTTTTTTTACCATAACAGTTTTGCTGCAGAAATCGACAAGCCCTAGCAATATAATCATCCTCAAGAACAATCAACATCCTTGGAGGACACAGTTCAAGCTTTCCTTGCACACACGGAAAAAGTCTCAACTGCCATGGACGCCAACATCGCTAAGATGGATGCACATATGAGCGATTCAATCCCCATTAATGCGATGGAGGAACCTAAACAATTAATCCTGAGGGATACTGAAGTCTCAGGACAAGAGGATGAAGAGCTAAGTGAGGAAGGATCTCCGAAGTGTGAGGAGCTTCTAGAACATTCAAGCCAAGAGGATGTAGAACACTGCCCGGACAGGGAGATTGACATCAATGCTGACAGTTACCTAGAACGCTGCCCTGAAGATGAACTGCGAGCACCTGAGCAAAGCTATGCCACAACAACATCGAAAGAGGCAGACAAAGGAATTGAATATGTCACCACAACATCATATGCCTCGACAACAATGCCTGCCTCGAGTGAAACCTCGACAACTTTGAACTATATATATCTGGAGGAGCCGATGTTGGAAGATGTAAATCCACCAAAAATCTCTACTGATGGAGATTTTCGAGGAACCTGATGAAAACGGTGTTGGGAGTCTTGAATATTTTCAAAACATTGAGTTTTCCCTTAACATGCACCACAATACGATAGAAGACTACCGCAACGACTGGTTACCACAGTAGTTGCCTCAACAACAAAAGAAATTTTCCTCCATGACAAATTGCGACAAATAGAAGGTAAGTACATGGTTAGGTAGTAATATAATTTTTCCTAATCATGTTTTCATGCCTTCAAGGATAGGAACAATGAGGTAGGTTCACATGGATTACAAGGGAACGAGGAAGAAGGACTCCCACATCATAAGAATAATCACACGATGGAGGGTGCAGCTAGACTATAAGAAGTATCGGAAACAACCCTCCATCTCAGGAAGTGGTTATGTTTGGAGATGCACCTCCCAACATAACCTAATTTTTATTTTTATATATTTTTATGCATTAGGATTAGATTTAATTTTTATTTAATTTCCACATCTTTATTTTCCTTGAAATTCATTTAATTTTTAGTTTTTTTTTAATTTTTGCATTTAATTTATTTTAGGTTAGGAATGAAGGCAAGACCAAGAAGGATAGAAAATTAAGAAGAGGCCCAACCCATCGGCAATAGCGGCCCAAGGCCGCGTAACGGGCAGATTAGCATAACGGCTAGCCGCAACGGCTACATTTGCAACAGCCGACGGCATCAACTATCTAGGTAACGGCTAGAATCCCGTAAAACGCGCCGGAATTATTGCCACCCGTTGGCAGCATGCACGCCAAGGCAACAGAGAGTAACAACTATATAAGGATAACTATTCTCTCCCCATTCTTCACTTTGCTCTCTCTTTTTCTCTATATTCTTCTTGTCTTCTTTGCTTTCAAGATTACATCAGCGTTATCTTCTTGTAATTTCTTTCTTTCCTTTAGGAAACACAACCGTTCTCACAATTATGGAAACATCAAAACCCACAACCTCATTCTTAAAGCCAACCTTCAAGAGGTTCTATAATGCCGAGGCAACAACAACCTATCGGCAACACTTTGCTGAGCGGCAAATTTGGGAAGAGATAGGCTTCCAGTACACAAGGCAAGAAGGGGATCTTGTCCTTATGCCCAACGTATTCGAAAGGGAACACACGTTGGAATGACATATTTTGGCACATCATGCAGAGGAGGTAAACACCAACTTAGTTAGAGAATTTTATGCCCACAAACATACCCCGGAAATCCCCTTCGCCTACGTTCGCGGCGACAACAATAAATAGCTTCTAAGGAATGGAAATCAAAGAGAACTCGCACGAAAAATGGAGCTTGGGTTTAATGGCATCAGACAACAAAAAAATCAAAAGACAAATCTTCCAGCCCGACATCATATGGCTCACCGGTAAAAATAACGGACCGGTCAACCGCCACAACTTGCTTCCACAAGCCATCCTTTGTAATAACTTTGTCCAATGCCGTCTGATGCCCACTTCGCATGGTTCCACAGTCAACAGCTCGCGGCTGGCCCTAATCTATAGCATAATGAAGGGGCGGCCGATCAACGTTAGGGGAGTTATACTTGAAGAAATCTATGCTTACGTAGCCAAACCCAATCCCAAGGTACACCTCAGTTTCCCCTCACTCATCGCCGGCCTCTGTACCAATTTTTGTGTACCTTCTCATCCTAGCGATACTATCATTGCCGCCAAGGAATGGTGGACAAAGAAGGCTCGCCTCCAGATGATGCAAGAGCTAGAGCCTGAAACGCCAACAACTGCCCAGCCGCCAATCGAACTTGCTGCCACCCCGACTGCGACAGACAATACTGATGCTGCCCTTACTTATGTCGTGGTTCCTCTACTTCGAAACCTCATAGAGAGATGCCAAAGAATTGAGCACAAATAAGAAATCTTTATGAGATACATCTCAAAGGTGCAAGAGGCCTTTGTAGCATACTTGCTGGACAAATATCACGACGCCGTCCCAAGAATGTCAGCCTTCCCCCCGGAGTTAGCAGCTTCTAAACTGACTCAGATCACACCTCGACCAGCTGCCACTCCAACCGCAGCAGCAACGAAGGATGACATATCCACCCCAAAAGAAGGACCACACCCACACCCATCTAGGCAGAAAAAGAGGATGAGACTACCACCGCTGCCCCAGCAGTAGAGGAGGCAGCTGCCAAATAGAAAGCTGAGGGTTCAGATTCATTAGACATGGAGGTATCTGATTCCTCCGCTGACGAATCCACCGAAGCAGCAAGGAAAAGAAAGCGACCCGATAGTCAAATTGAGCCTCAAGATGATGGGTCTAAAACCGAGCCATAAGGACCACCTAAAAAACCCACCCCCAGCCGCATCTAGCCATCACATGGCCAGAAGAAGAGTATAGCCACCAAATATCCTGCATCACGCCTCCTCGTCCTCCCTCCTCTTCAGAGTCTTCCTCTGAGACAACAAAAAAATGGAGGGGAACTCACATAATTTTTAGAACATTTTAATTTTCTGTTTTATTTTATATTTTGTGTAAGGCATTTAGGACAATTCCAACCTTGAGTTTGGGCGGTTAGTCCTTTTTGTTTTCTTTGCTTCTAGTTTCATTTAGCCACATGTAGTAGCATGTGTAAATTCTGCCCTAGCAAAAAATGAAATAGAAAGTCTTAACTTAAAAACTTGTGCCAATGATAGTTAGCCGACTTCCATATTCGCACCATACTTAAAATTGAACTTAATCATGGGAAGAAGCATGAAAAATACTTAGAAAATTTTTTTAGTTGCCAAATATTCTTACAATGTCTGCTAAGTGCAGAGTTTTGCTTGAGTTCTAAGTTTAACACTGCCTACTTTATTTAATGAAAATATCTTAATTGGATACAAGATTGTCGCCACGACATCAAATGGCAACTAAGTAAAAAAAAGCAAGCCGCCATGGACGCATCACAAAGATGCTTAAAACACTAGAGGTGCCCGAAACTAGCTCTAGGAAGGATTATGAGCAAGGACACTCCGCTGCTATCAAATTCCAAGTATCTAAAATTATTTGAAGTGGCAGACAAATTAGCAAGAGTGAATGAAAGCCTTCACGGGATGACTTTATTCAAAGGGTTCCGAGTTTTGTAGTATGCTCCTTTTTTAGCTTCAGACCTGGAGAATAGTTGTGATGAGCTGAAGCCCTTAAGGCCATGATTAGAAAAAAGAGGAAAGAAGTGCTTAACTATGATGCCAAGGCAGCAACTCATATCCTTTTTCGTATTTAATTATTTTTAGCATTTTTTGTTTACTTAATATACTCAGCATGTTTAGCATGGACACGAGTCTGCACACACTGCACTGGCACTAAAAATTTAAATTCTAAGTTATTTTATGCCATTTCCTATCACTAACATAAAATAGGTGTCACAACCTTGAGGTAAGAAATCAAATTAAAGGTTAAGCTTCTGTTAATTTTTGTGCAAGGGAAATGTTTACTAGTTAGGTTGCATTGCTTGAGGACAAGCAATAGTTCGAGTTTGGGGGCATGTAGAGTGTCCATAAGTTCTATATTTTGTACAATTCTTGCCCTTATTATTACTGTTCTTCAGCTCATTTAGGCATATTTAGGTGCATTGCATGCATAATAACAATATTTGCTCTTTTACCATGCTTTTATTGAACATTCTATATTGTTTTACTGTAGTTTTTATTTTCAGGTGCTGAAGCTGCGTAGAGGGGGAGAGGACAAGAATGTAGGGAGAAAAAAGAGCTGAATTGATGCAGTTCCAATGTGCAGCCAAGGACGCCGCCATAGGAGCCAGCCGCCTAGGCGACAATACACCGACTCAGCCAAGAGAGGCTTCGATTTATCGAGGATGATTTTCTGAAGCCAACAAGCACAACCTTGCAATTTTCTGAAGCCTAGAACGGGGACCAGAGCATATTAAAGATTAATAAGTAGGAGTACATATCTTTACTTGTTGGAGAAGGCAACGTCCAAAAGGAGTCCACATTCATGTCAAAGAAGTCATCATTTAATGTAAAGCAGTTTTAAAGACTTTAACTCTAAGGAGGACTCAAACTTAAGACCATGAGCCCTATATATACCCATGTATTTGAGGGTATAGGGGCATAGATCTCGTTTTTAGATAACCCTAGCTACCTCTTAGTCAATCATAGAGTTTAGGTTTTTGTATGTAAAGTAGTTGTGAGAAATGGTTGTAATAGTTTAAGTTGTTTTTGAAATAAAATAGTCTTAGTTTGCTTAATTCATGTGCTTCACTTCCTTCAATTAGTTCCAAAAGTCCAGTTGAAGAATCCATTTTTTGGGCACGACAGTGTCAAACTCGCGAAAGAATTAAGCACGGTCTCATCATGACGAGGTGTTGACTAATTCAACTTAAAGATAAGTTAGAATTTCAGCGGCTAAAAGGAGCAACGAAATGTTGACTGTATGTGTTAGGTTTACGCTGAGAATGCTAGGTATTGCCTACGTCACGCAACAACAAAATCCTAGCCTAGACATAGGTAGTATCACTTTAGAATTTCTTCGTCGAACTTGGAGTATCTACCAAACTTGTCGTTGGGACTTCTCTCCATCTCACATGTTGGGATAGAAAAAGTTGCAAGATCAGAGTGCCGTCGTCGCAGCGAAAGTTGCCGCAGCCTCAATATGCCATTACCCGCCAATGCAGCATATCGTGGCAGTGCAAAACACACTTAATCTTTACAATGCAATCTACACATTACTAAGCTACAACTACATGGCCCAATCTATCAACTTGATCTCTCTTTCTTTAATTACTTGTGTTTTTTACATTTATGCTTTTTAAAATTTAGAAATTTAATTGTGCAATTTACTATTTCCTTGTGCGAGATAACACTCATAGAAGTTGTTCCAATCCTTTTGGGAGACGATATCTTATATACTATAACATGACAAGAGTGTGCACTTGCACTCATAAATAGAGAACACCCAAACACTCTACAGTTGCCCAAGAATTATGGGTGCATTCTCATCTGCCTTACAATCCAAGATGAGGAAGTCAGCTGGGAAAATGAAGTTGCCCACTGGTACAAGGATGTCTTCGACTTGTCCCTTCGGTTGCACAAAGGAATTGTCAGCTAACTTGAGCATGATGGAAGTTGGTTTTGCTTTCCTAATTCCTAATTTGTCGAAGACAACCTTGGGCATCAGGTTTGTACTAGCTCCTAACTCACATAGAGCTCTCATGTCATGGTTGATGCTTATCTTGCATGGAATAACTAAGCTGCATGGATATGTCCTCTTCGGCGGCACCTTGTTATGCAACATTGCCATGCACTCTTCAGTGACATCTATCGTCTCGAATTCCCCAATTCTTATTCTCTTGGAAACCATATCTTTCAAACATTTCGCGTAATTTGGCATGTTTTGTATGGCTTCCACGATTGGGATGTTGATGTGCACCTGCATAAGTATATCTAGAAATTTCTTGAACTGGTGCTCTTGTTTTTTCTGTTTGAATCTTTAGGGGAAGGGCGGTGGCGGACGGATTTCCTGGATGCGTTCCTTACAGGGAAATTTGATCTTTGGGGGTTCAGGATCATATGTTTTAGGGCAGCTGTCATCTATCTGGGCCTTAGTTTGTGGTGCTGCCATAGCGGGTTGTTCTAGTTGTTGTTTCTTTGGCTGCTCAACTCTTGTATCATCCAATTGTTTCCCATTCCTTATCGTTATTGCTTTACATTATTCATCAGTGGGTTTTGTTGTGGCCTATGTGTTGTTGGATGATGCACCCATTGACTTCTTTTTTATGATCTAAGTGAACTGCCCGAACAAGATTTCTAGGTTTTTGATTGTTGCCTCTTGATTTTGCAACCGCATCTCAGTCCTGTCCATGAAGGACGCAACATTATCAATAAATTTGTTAGTATGAACAATAAAATCACTAGTACGAGACATAAAAGTATGTAAACTGGATTCGAGTGAATTATTGTTTGATTATGTTTCTGTTAAGGCTGCTGCCGGAACATGTTTTGCTGATATCCTCTAGGTTGTTGGGTTGGATTTGTAGCCATGTTAGGGTTACTCCAGGAGAAGTTTGGATGCTTTCTCTAACCTGGATTGTACGTGTTAGTGTTGGGATTGATGTTCCTCTTATATGTTCTTGTGAATTTGGCAGATTCGTTGCATTCGAAGGAATCGTGGTTGCCCCAACACTCGTCACATAAGGGCTCCTCATCTTTAATCTCGTATGTTTTCTCAGTGGATTTGGCCATATTCATCACCAGTTGTGTCAGTTTATCCAGGCAGGCACTGACAGATTAAGTGGTTTCTACTTCATATGCAACAGCTAGCCGCCTCACGCTGCCACGGTGGGCTGTAGGGAATTTGTAGTCATTTTTTTGTGATCCTATTCAGAATCTGTAGTGCCTCCTCGAGTGGTCTGTCTAGGATGATTCTATTGGCTGAAGCATCAAGCATCATTCTCGTTGGTTGATTGATTCCATTGTAGAACGTTGACACTTGATTCTAGGTTGGAAAACCGTGAAGTGTGCAGTTATTTAGCATCTGTTGGTACCGTTCCCAGGCTTCATACATCGGTTCATCATCCTATTGTCAGAAAGTAGTGATCTTGTTTCTTAACATGTTTGTGACGTTTGAAAGGCTGAAACGATCTAGGAAGTCCTTGCACAATTTCGTCCCAGTGCTAAACGATCCTGCCAGTTGGTTATTCAGCTATTGTTTTGCCCTATCCCTTAGTGAATAGGGAAATAGTCTCAGCTTAAGCAGATCTTAATGGACCCCATGTATCTTAAAAGATTTTCAAATGTCAAGGAACCCCCTCAAGTGCTATCGAGCATCTTCCATGGTAGTTCTTCTAAATTGCCCAAGTGTGTTTATCATGTTGAACATCACTAGTTTCAGTTCAAAGTGATCTGCTTCAATTTTAGGCTTTGCCATAGTTGGATCAAATCCTTTGAAGTCGTGCTCCAAGTAGTCCCTAGTGGTGCGCACGTACTGTTGCTGCCTGGGCTTAAATGGGGGCTGCTTCCCATGCGACGGATCTTGTTGCCCGTCCATGTCGTCTCGGGCATTGTTAACATGGTGGTTGTCTTGGCCATTATGAATGACTACCTCTGCTTTTCCTTTTCCTTAGCTTTTTTGAGGGTTTCTCTTGCTACATTCTTTAGTTTTCTTGCTCTTCGTTTGATCTCATCTATGTAAACAATTTTGGACGACGGGTAGGCTCTAGTCATACACTAGACAATAGCATTGTAAAATTCTTTTTTTCGAGTAAAAAGGAAAAATAAAAACTGAAACTAAATGCAATAAACGTGTAGGAAAAATAAAGACGAATTTACTGTTGCCAATCCCCTGGAAACAACGCCAAAAACTTGTACAACGTTTGGGTGTTCTCCAATTATGAGCGCAAGTGAACACTCTTCTCAAGTTATAGCATAAAAGATATCGTCTCCCACGAGGATTGGACAACCAAATTCGAATGTAAATCCCTGCACAAAGAATATTTAAATGCAAAATTAAATTTCAGTTTGTTTAAAAGAAAAGTAAATAAACACAAGCAATTTAAGAAAGAGATTAGGTTGTTAGAATGGGCCAAGTTATGCTGCTTCGTAGTGTGAAACTACGTTGAATAGCACTGCCAGACTGTGCTGCCTCGGCGAATGATGGCAAATTGGTGCTTCAACAACTTTTGCTACCTCGGCAAGTCGAATGGATGAATGGCTCAGTGGCAGGTTCGACAGTCCTTCAAGGCTCGACAAAACGCTTCTTAAGTGATTATGCATATGTCTAACTCAGAATATTTTTGATGCCCGCTGCATATAATACCCGTCGGCATGAATCGTGCAATGAATAGAAACCTTTTGTTCGTCCTCTCTTAACCACTTTAAACCCAAACTTATGTCTAGGTTGGATTGATCAACACCTGGTATGGATGAGATCGTGCTTACTTCTTTCATGAGTTTGACTCTCTCGATGCCAAACAAATGGATTGCTCACTATCAATATATTGAACTCAATTGCAAACAGTGAAGAACATGAAATAAGCAAACCTTGAATTCTTATTGCAAATACAAACTTTAATCATAAACAACCATTCTCTCACTACCCTAAGACACAACCCAAACCCTAACGGAAATTAGAACATAGAGGCGACAAGGAAGCACAAGAGAAACTTAAGCTATTGCGGACTAGAAAAACCCTCCTCTCTTATAAAATAAAAAATTGATCAAGTATATAGGGCATGGCCTAGGTTAAGTCCTCCTTGGAGTAGAAGTCTTTCTCATGATAAATTAGCTTTTGCATTAAATGCAACCATTAAATATAACTTCTTTGACTTTAATTTTGACTTCTTTTTTCATTGCCTTGTGCCGTAAGCAAACCTAGATCTTCTTATTTGGCAGCTCTGTCCACTGTTTCAGGCATTAGTAAATTGAGTGGATGGGCTCAATGGACTCAGAAAATTATTCTTCATAAATAGCAATCCAATTCATTAATTCCTCAAGTTGCTGCCCTAAACGGCAGATATGGCGGCGGTAGCTACTCGGTAGCATCTCTATATGTGTTGAATTGTTTCAGTACAACTCCTTGGTTTACTGCCTTAGCATCCCCTCCTCTGATTTCTCCTCCTTGTGATAGCTTCTAGCATCTGATACTAAAGCTAAACTAAAACAATATATTTTCTTACCAAATCAAAGATATTCAACAAAAATATGGTAAAGTAAAGAATATTGTAAATAATGCATGTATGACCTAAATATGCCTAAAATGTACTTAAGAATAGCAATAATATGAGATGGAATGCATACAAAATATAATACTTATGATCACTTTACAATATCTTATATGTCAATTCCAACAATTTGCAAGGCATAACTAAACCATTCGCATATCAAGATGATATCACGCAAGAAGAGATAACATTCAAGTGTTTACGAACTTCTAAGGTCATGATCATATATACATACAAACGTTCAAATATTCCATAATGCATGATCTAGCATGATCTATACACAAGTCTAGGTTCCACCAACTAGGAGAGCTACAAAATGGAATCGAAGTCATACTTCTAGCCTTGCTTGTTTTCTTCTTCGGGCTCAAGGTAGATAGTTTAACGATCTATTTAAACATGTGGTTTGGGAAGAATGGAAACGAGAGTGATAAGTACATAATGTACTTAGTGAGGTAGCATCTGCAACTAACAGGTTATCAAGTTAAGTAGTCTTTAAGTCAAGTACAACCTAGATATGGTTTTAAGAGTTTATAAGCATGTCATCACAAGAACAAGAACATATATCAAAGTTTATAAGCTCAAGCACATAGATCATATCATGTTACCAAATCATTCCAATATCATGCTAATAAGAGGATTACTTTCATTTCAAGTTTTATCAAGAATCAAGTCAAGACAAGAAGCATGCTCAAATATAACAATCCAAGTGTTCATTCAAGTATCATGTATCAAGCCAACTCAAGGTATCAAATCAAGTATCATGTATCAAGTCAACACAAGGTATCAAATCAAGTATCATTCAAGCTTTAAATCATGGTTTACTTTCTTGCTTATTTACTCTAGATTAGGCTTTGGTACATAGTTATGTCTAGGTAATCGAGTCACCAACCAAACTGCAGCCAAATCTAGTAACTAGTCATATCCCTTCTACTGTCATCAGTGACCATAACACACATCCCTCCTATTGTCACCAAATAGGGCCTTGGCCCTGGACCATAATCCACCCATCACAAATTATTTATATGATCATGCTCATATTTTGAAGATAGAATTAAAACTATTGTTTTATGCATATTTTGAGAAATTATTTGTTGACTTATGAGATCCCATGAGATAGAACTATGATTTTGATGAGATAGAATTTGGTGAGAAAATTCTATGCTTTACTTATGCTTTTGAAACAGGAAGAGAATGATTTATATTGATGCTTGGAAAAATAGTAGGTAAACGATGTTTAAATGAGTATATTGGCATGAGATGGGATTATTGTTACTAGACATAATTGGTCGACCAATAGGATGAGAAGTGCACTATAATATACAAAATTCATTCGTGCTCTTTCGTTCGGGTAATGGGGGTAGTGCCATCCCATTCCAAAGTGAGAGTGTTGTGATGAGAGATTCCACCACAATAGGTCTTGAGGATGTGAGATTCCATCAAGCTAAGTGGCGATGGGAGATATGGTCATGAGAGTTTGGTGATATGAGATTCCACCGAGGTAAGACTTAACCATGTGAGATTCCATCAAGCTATCGGCATATCCGAGTAATGTTGTTAAAATGTCAATATATGATATTCACATATACCTTGTTTATAAATGATTTTAATGAAGTGAGATTTGCATATGAGATCATGTGTTGAGAAATGCTTTATGACAAACAAGCATATATGGCTTTGCTTTGTGACTTTGCATTTTGGTTAATGCATGAGATAGATGGTACATGAGGTTTTAATGATATGGTTTTTGCTTTGAAAAAGATTTCAAGCATGAGATAGAATAACAATAATGAGATAGAGATTTCTAAATGAGAAAAGGTTTTAAAATGCATTGTTATAGTTGGTTTGTTTTGAGCATCCCTTACTAGGCATTATTGCTTATGCTCTCTTCTTCCAACAATGCAGAGAAATAGCATATTTGGGCAGCAAGGAAGCAAGAAGGATCCCAAGGAGTGAGACTTAGTTCAACTATTGTTTTAAGTTTTACCTGTTAGTAATAAGTTGGCAATGGGAGGATGCCTTGATGTTTTGGGAGAGTGTATTTTGAAACTCCCTTATTTTACGGGAAGTTTGTGATGCCCTTGATGTCCTCTTCATGGGCATTACTTGTTGATATTGGCTTTGGTTTATATTTTGGCTCTTGAGTGTCATTTTGCATAGGTGGCATGCATATAGATTTCCTTAATGCATATTCCCATGCTTTGATGTTGAAATTGCCCTATATGATTGACGTATGATGTTTAGATATGTTGTATGCATGTTGGAATGATTTTTTTTTTGCTTTAAAGGCTGAAAATTAGCTAAAAGTGTAATTAAAGGCTCAAGTATTTCGATACACAAGCTAGTATTTCGAAACGGGTAAGCAAAATTGGTGCAAGGGTTTCGGAACACGAGCTAGTGTCTCGAAACAGTCCTTCATATTTTGGCTTCGCGTACCGAAACGCGAACACCTGTTTCGATACGGGCATGTTCAAGGTTCTTATTGGAATCTCGTGTTTCGGAACAGGCAAGGGGTGTTTCGGTCTAACGTCAGTTATGTTAGTTTGAATGGTATCTTTTGAGGTTCTGTTTCTTTATGTTTTAGTCCCTATATGTTCTTGATGTAGTTAAATGTGCTTGGATGATTGTTTTGAGCTGAGATTTGAAAGAGAGGTATGTAATGAGACTAATTAAAGGTCAGTAACTTAAAAAATGAATAATTCTTAATAATTTGCTAAAATTACATAATGGTACCTAAAATGTGTTTGCATGCAATTGAGTCCCTAAGCGTTGTATGATCGAGTTGCATTTTGTTTCGCTACGAAGTTTTCCACATAGGATAATAATGAGCATCTAGACAAGATAAAATGAAATAAAATATGGTCATTTATTGAGGTGAACTTCTCGGTCTACTTCAATATTCCATGTGTGACGTATTCGGTTTGGTCTTTTGCCCATATCGGGTCGATGGGGTTACATTTGGTGGTACCAGAGCCATGTTACGAAAGAATTGGGAGGTAAGGTTGGTGTAATATTGTTGTTAGGTTGATTTCCTAATGAATTCTATGCACGATTTTTGTGTGAGATGCACAATGTTTGATAACACGGTTTATGGTTGTTATGTACTGTTGGGGGAGATATTAAGGGTACCCATTGTCATATTACTACTAGTATAATAGGATTTTGGTGTAAAACAGTACTTGAGCACCTTGGATTCTTACTTTGGCTAGCCTGATTGTTTTTAATTTTGCATTTTTAGTTCAAAGATTCATATCGTTTAATAATGGGATCGAGACGAAAGCTTAGAACCAATGTGCGTAAAGTGTTTAAGAATGAGTTTAATGATGTTGAGAATTTTCCTCGACTCCACCTCCTGGTGGTGATGGAGTTGGTGTGAAAGCTGACGTTGAAGGTGTTGGACCTCAGGCAGCGCAAGGACGGAGTGCTACTGATATGACACTATGGATTCAGGCTATAGCTGGGGCTTTTCAAGCAGCGATAGTGGGCATGCAAGTGGTCGAAACTCAGCATGGTGCTAATGTTGGATAACTTATGGAGCGTCTATGCAATTTTGGTGCAACTGAGTTTCGAGGTCTCTCTCTTGAGGCTTCCGAGGCTTGGTTTGAGAGCAACTGAAGGATTCTTGGTTAGATGGGTTGTAATGATGTGCAAAAGTAGGGTTGGGTTGTAACCTTGCTACATGGATATGCTTATACGTGGTGGATGACCGTCACTATAGGTATAGAACCTCTCGATGTGTCTTGGGAGTTCTTCGAAACTATTTCTAAGAAAAAATATTTGGGTGCTCGCTATCTTGAAGAAAAGAAGTGATAATTTATGTCTTTGGTGCAAGGAAATATGATTGTTTCAGAATACGAGGTTTAATTTGTTCGATTGAGCCAGTATGCTTCTGAACTGGTTCCTAACTGTAACGCCCCGGTTTTGGGCTTAGGAGTTTTGGGCGTTGACCGGTTGGTCAAAGTGCTGTTCGAATCTAAAGAGGTGAAATTAGGAAAGCCTAGTTCGGGTTGCATTAAAAATATGGAAAAATGATCTAAAATCATCTTCTAATATAATTAAGTGAACTGTGAAATCAATTTTGGAAAATGAGTTTTGGAAGTGTGACATTTTGGCTAGTGACCAAAATGTAATTTTCGCAAGTTTGGTGACTGTTTTATAAAGGGTTGAAACTTTGAATCTTTAAGGAGCTATTTACCCAAAGGGAGTTTCTCCAGATTTTTCTAAGATATTTTAAGTCTAAATTCTGATTTTAAAGGATATTAAAAGCGGAGGGAAGCCATTTGGCTATTTTTGGATTTTGTAACCAACTTTGCTAAATTTTCTTTCTCTCATTTTCTCTCAACCCAAACACTTCTTTTCCAGAGAATTTATTCTGATTTCTTCACCTAAATCCCTCCTTTCAACTCTCATTGATTCCTAATCATTGTATCTTCAAAACCTCTTCAATTGCTAATTGTTTCAACAAGGATTTTGATTGCAAAAAGAGGAGAAACTCAAGTTTGGAGGTAAGAACGTCCTTCTCCTCTAAACTATCAGTTCTTTACTGAAATTCTTAAGTTTTCAATCCTTAATTGAAGTTTAATTAAAGGTTTTTAAGTGGTGAAATGGATCTTGTCTTATAATGCAAGATTTTTATGATTTTTGATGATTTTCGTTAGATCTGATTAATCTGTGATTTGAGATGTGTTTTTGATGTTAAATGAACTCTAAATTGATAAGGAATTGAGTTTTGATTGATGCAATCCCGGATAGGTTGAGTTTCCTAAGTTTAGCTTGTGTTTCAAGGTTGTTTTTGAGGTGATCTTGTGGATCTGTTGTTGCTGGAGGTATAAGGATGTTAATAGGTTGTTTTTAGTTGTGTTATGATGTTTATGGAAGTGTGGTTTTGCTGGTTTATGGCTGGACTTTGTTTAGAAGTGGTTTGGATGCATTTTCGGTTGTGTTTGGTGGTCGAAAATGGAGGTTGGATGAGAGCAGCGAGTTTAGGTGCTTTCATTGAAGCAATTAATGCATGATGATGCATTAATCCTCTGCTTTGATGTGTTGAAATAGGGGAGGCATCTTTGGATCCAAGAGTTGTTGATCCAGAAGCTTGATTTGGTGCTTTGGCTTGAAGCAAAGTGGAATTCGGTGAGTGAAGTTGGGTTTCAGCTTTTAAACCAAGGTTTGAAGGTTTTGGGAGCTTAGTTTAAGTCTAAACAACTTTGCTAAGCTCAAGTGTAAGTTTTCGGAATTTCTCTCTAGTGGTGGCCATGATTTTGTTGTGATGCAAAATGGTCATTTAGAGCATGTTTGAATGATCTATTGCATGTTTTGGAATGCATTTTGCTGCAATCTGTGCAGGCGTTTCGGAACAGTGTGCACCGTTTCGGAACGGGTGCCTTGTATGAACCCAAGCGTCCGAAACGGTATGCACCGTTTCGAAACGGTTTAGCCTCTGCCAAGGCCATGTTTCGGAACCCGTTGCGGAACGGCCCGTGTTTCGGAACGGGGTCTACCTATTTCGGAACGGTCGACCGTTGGGGGCTGACATTGGCAGTTATATGTTTTGAACTGTTTGCGTTTTGGTCCCGAAACTTGTTTGTTCAATTGCATGAGCTTGGGAAGTCCTTTTGAGCTGAAATTTCACAGAGAAGTATGAAACCTGATTAATTTCATGTTGGTAACTTTAATTTGGGTTAAGTCCTTTTAATTATTAGAAATTACAATTTGGTCCCTAAAGTTGTAATTTGTTCAATTGGGTCCCTGTTTGATCTCTGATGTTTGTATGATCACAATTAGGACTAATGTGCATCTAGACAAGATCAAAAAGAAAAAAAGGGTCGTTAATCAAGGTTGACTTTCGGGGTGACTTTGGTTTTCCCCATGTGACTTTCTTAATTCGGGTCAACCGTCTGGGTCGGGTTAAGGGGGTTACATTTGGTGCTATCAGAGCTGAGTTCTCGAGTAATTGGGAATGAATGTATGCATGATTGAAGTATGTTTGGCTTGTATGCTTGTTGTTCGAAAGCATGTTCAGTGGCTTGTGATTTGGATGCAATTGAGATGTATGCTGTGATGTTGCATGTTGAGGGTACCCATTGCCAAACAAAAGCTAATGAAATGATGTTGATTTTGAATGAAATTGAGCTTGAATACTTGGATTGCTTACCTTGCTGGGCCTGACTTGCTTTATTTTGCATTGTGATTGCATGGTAAAAGTATGGCACCACGTAGAGAGTTAAGAGGTAGTGAGCGAGCTACGGCTCCCAATGAGAACGAGAATGAAGAGAACACGGGTAGTGCAGTGTTACCCCCTCCTCCGCCTGGTGGTGGTGCTGGAGGTGAAAGAGCTGAAGCTGCAGCTGGTGCTGGAGCTGCTGGACCAGAGGTTGGTCAGGGGTAAGCTATGCCTGATATGTCTATGCTGGTACAAGTTATTGCGGGTGCTTTTCGAGCAGCAGTAGCTGGAGCTCAAGGAGCTGGGCATCAGGGAGATGCTGGAGTTAGACTACCTTTGGAGCGTCTGCGCAGTCTTGGTGGGACTGAGTTCAGGGGTATGTCTGCTGAGAGTTCGGAAGCTTGGCTAGAGAGTACCAAGCGTATCTTGGGTCAGATGAGCTGCACGGATGTGCAAAAGTTGGGATGTGTTGTGTCCTTGCTGCAGGACGATGCGTATACGTGGTGGACGACCACCATAGCTGGGATGGCTGAAGCTGATGTTACTTGGACATTCTTTCAGAATGCGTTCAAGAGGAGATATCTTTGAGTGAGATATCTTGATGAGAAAAAGCGTGAATTCATGTCTCTTACCAAAGGGAGCATGAGTGTGGCTGAGTATGAGGTGCAGTTTGTGCGACTCAGTCAGTATGCACCGGAGCTGATACCTGATGAGCGGGAGAGGTGTGAAAGGTTCCGTTATGGTTTGGTGACGGAAGTAAAGACTTATATGTTGGTTGCTGAGTATAATGATTTTGCTGTGTTGGTTAGCCGATCCAAGGACATTGAGATGAACTTGGGATTAGCTGCGAAAGGTGTTGGAGCGAGTTCTGGCAAGAGAGCTACTGAGTATAGTTCCGGAGGTGGATGGAACAAGAGGGGACGTGATCAGAAGTATCAGTCCTCAGCCAAGAGAGGTGGTGGTGCACCTGCTAGAGGTGGTTATGCTAGAGCTGATCCTAGTGCTTGCTGGATCTGTGGTTCTCGTGGTCACATGAAGCGTGACTGTCCTCGTGCTGTGATGGAGGTGCAAGCTCCTGTTGCGGCAGCTGGTAATGGATGTTGGAATTGTGGTTCTGTTGACCATCTGAGGCGAGATTGTCCGAGGTTGGCTGGTGGCCAAGAGCGTGCTCCTGTTGTTGCTGCACCGCAGAGAGGTCGTGGGCGCGGCCGTGGTAATTTCCAGAGGAGAGAGGAAGATGGTCGCGGAGTAGCCCATGTTGTGGCTATTCAGCCTGAGGGTGGAGGCCAAGCGAGGGTGTATGCTCAGCGCGAGGGAAGGAATGATGCAGATGTGATTGCAGGTACCTTTACTTTGCAATCCTTGTCATTGCTTTCTTTGATTGATTCTGGATCTACGCATTCATACATTTTGCGTGAGCATGCTGAATTGCTTGGTTTGCCTGTTGAGTCTTTGGATGTTGGTGTTCGTGTCACTAGTTCTTTTGGTGAAACTGTTGTGACTCGAAAGCTTTATAGAAGGTGTCCCTTGGTTGTTCAAGAACATGTCTTTCATGTTGATCTTATGGAGTTGCCCTTTTATGGTTTTGATGTAATCCTTGGTATGGATTGGCTTGCTGAGCATCGTGCTGTGGTGGATTGTGAGAATAAGCGGGTTTCGCTTAAGCTTGCGGATGATTATGAAGTTGTTGTGGTTGGTGAGAATGTGAAGTTTCTTGCTAATGTGGTGTCTACCTTGGAGGCGAGTAGGATGCTGAGGCAGGGTTGCGAAGCTTATCTAGCTTTTGTGATGAATCCTAGCTCTAAGGAGTTGAGGGTGCAAGATATCAAGGTTGTGAAGGAGTTTCCTGGTGTTTTTCCTGAGGAGTTGCCTGGTTTACCTCCTAGTCACGAGGTGGAGTTTGGAATTGAGCTGTATGAGAATACAACTCCTGTGTCCATTACTCCCTATAGAATGGCACCTAAGGAGCTGAAGGAGCTGAAGACGCAGTTGCAAGAGCTGCTAGATCGTGGTTTCATCCGGCCGAGTGTGTCACCTTGGGGAGCACCGGTCTTGTTTGTGAAGAAGAAAGATGGCACTATGAGGATGTGCATTGATTACCGTCAGCTGAACAAGTTGACTATCATGAATCGGTATCCTTTGCTAAGGATTGATGATCTCTTTGATCAATTTCGGGGAGCTGCTGTGTTCTCTAAGATTGACTTGAGGTCAGGGTATTATCAGTAGAAGGTGAAGGATGTGGATGTGCCTAAGACAGCTTTCAGGACAAGGTATGGGCATTATGAGTTCCTTGTGATGCCGTTTGGTTTGACAAATGCTCCTGCTGCTTTCATGGACATGATGAATCGTGTGTTTCATGAATACCTGGACAAGTTCGTTGTGGTGTTCATTGATGATATCCTCGTGTACTCGCGTACTGAGGAGGAGCACGAAGAGCATTTGAGGATTGTTTTCCAAGCTTTGTTGGAGAATCAGCTTTATGCTAAGCTGAGCAAGTGTGAGTTCTGGCTTAAGGAGGTGGTGTTTCTTGGGCATGTGGTCTCAGCTGAGGGGATTCGTGTTGATCCTCAGAAGATTGAGGCGGTGATGAACTGGAAAGTTCCTAAGTCTGTTCATGAGGTCCGTAGTTTCCTTGGTTTGGCGGGATACTACCGGAGGTTTGTGGATGGTTTTTCCAAGATTGCTGCTCCTTTGACAAAGCTGTTGCAGAAGGATGTTAAGTATGAGTGGACGGAAGCGAGACAGCAGGCTTTTGAGAAGCTTAAGGCGGCTTTGACGCAAGCTCCTATCTTGATTAAGCCTGAATAAGGGAAAGAGTTTGTGGTCTATAGTGATGCATCCTATGTTGGTTTGGGATGTGTGCTGATGCAAGAGGGTAAGGTTGTGGCTTATGCGTCGCGGTAGTTGAAGGTGCATGAGCGCAACTATCCTACGCATGACATTGAGCTGGCTGCAGTGGTGTTTGCTCTGAAGATCTGGAGACGTTATCTGTATGGTGAGAAGTGTACTGTGTACACGGATCACAAGAGTTTGAGGTATCTGATGTCTCAGAAGGAGTTGAATCTTAGACAGCGGCGTTGGTTGGAGTTGCTCAAGGATTATGATCTGACGATTGAGTATCACCCTGGAAAGGCTAATGTTGTTGCGGATGCCTTGAGTAGGAAGGAAGCTATTGAGCTGAGAGCTATGTTTGCTAGCTTGAGCATATCGCGAGATAGTGGTCTTGTTGCTGAGTTGCAAGTGAAACCATCTTTGGTTCAGTTGATCAAGGAAAAGCAGTTGTTGGATGATTCCTTGGTGTCTCATGTTCAGGATATCGCGGAGGGTAGACCTTCGGATTTCTGCTTTAATGAGGATGGTGTGTTGTGTTTTGGTAGTCGGATAGTAGTGCCTGCTGATGTTGAGTTGAGGCGTGCTATTCTGACTGAAGGTCATAGTAGTCCTTTTGCTATGCACCCTGGTAGTACTAAGATGTACCGTGATCTTCGTGATGAGTACTATTGGGTGGGTTTGAAGAAGGATGTTGCAGAGTTTGTTAGCAAGTGTTTGGTGTGTCAGCGAGTTAAGGCTGAACATCAAGTTCCTTCTGGTTTGTGGCATCCGTTGAAAATCCCTGAATGGAAGTGGGAGAGGGTTACCATGGATTTTGTATCTGGTTTACCTTTGTCTCCATCGAAGAAGAATTCTGTTTGGGTGATTGTGGATTGCTTGACGAAGTGTGCGCATTTCTTGCCTGTGCATACTACGTTTTCTTTGGAAAAGCTGGCAGAGCTGTACATTGCTGAGATTGTGAGGCTGCATGGTGTGCCTAAGTCGATTGTGTCGGATAGGGATCCGAGGTTCACATCGCGTTTCTGGCAGTGTTTGCATCAAGCTCTGGGTACAAGGTTGCATTTCAGTACATCCTATCATCCTCAGTCGGATGGTCAGTCTGAGCGGGTTATCCAGATTTTGGAGGATATGTTGAGATGCTGCGTGATTGAGTTCCAAGGTTCTTGGGAGAAGCATCTGCCTTTGGTTGAGTTCGCTTATAACAATAGTTATCAGGCGAGTATACAGATGGCACCTTATGAGGCTCTGTATGGGAGGAAATGTAGGACTCCTCTTTGTTGGGCTGAAACTGGTCAAAAGTTGGTTTCGATGCTGGCTTTGTTGAAAGGGACCACCGAGAAGGTGAAGCTCATTTGTGAGAGGTTGAAGGCTGCCTCTGATCGGCAAAAGTCTTACGCGGATTTGAAGCGTAAGGAGATAGAGTATGCGGTGGGTGACCGTGTGTTCTTGAAGGTTTCGCCTTGGAAGAAGGTGATGAGGTTTGGCCGGAAGGGTAAGTTGAGCCCTCGGTACATTGGACCATATGAGGTGGTTGAGCGTGTGGGTCCTGTTGCGTATCGGCTGAGGTTACCTCAGGAGTTGGAGAAGATTCATGATGTGTTCCATGTTTCTATGCTCCGGAGGTATAGATCTGATCCTTCGCATGTGATGCCTGTGGAGGAAGTGGTTTTGAATCCGGATTTGACCTATGATGAGGAACCGGTGAAGGTTCCTCATTCGGATAGCAAGGTTCTTCGTGGCAAGACCATTGAGTTGGTGAAGGTGCTGTGGAAGCATCGAGGTGTTGAGGAAGCCACGTGGGAGCGGAAGGAAGACATGCTGAAGCAGTTTCCTTATCTCTTTCCTTCAGGTAAATTTCGAGGACGAAATTTCTTAAGGGGGGAGAGTTGTAACGCCCCGGTTTTGGGCTTAGGAGTTTTGGGCGTTGACCGGTTGGTCAAAGTGCTGTTCGAATCTAAAGAGGTGAAATTAGGAAAGCCTAGTTCGGGTTGCATTAAAAATATGGAAAAATGTTCTAAAATCATCTTTTAATATAATTAAGTGAACTGTGAAATCAATTTTGGAAAATGAGTTTTGGAAGTGTGACATTTTGGCTAGTGACCAAAATGTAATTTTCGCAAGTTTGGTGACTGTTTTATAAAGGGTTGAAAAATGTAATTTTCTTTCTCTCATTTTCTCTCAACCCAAACACTTCTTTTCCAGAGAATTTGTTCTGATTTCTTCACCTAAATCCCTCCTTTCAACTCTCATTTGATTCCTAATCATTGTATCTTCAAAACCTCTTCAATTGCTAATTGTTTCAACAAGGATTTTGATTGCAAAAAGAGGAGAAACTCAAGTTTGGAGGTAAGAACGTCCTTCTCCTCTAAACTATCAGTTCTTTACTGAAATTCTTAAGTTTTCAATCCTTAATTGAAGTTTAATTAAAGGTTTTTAAGTGGTGAAATGGATCTTGGCTTATAATGCAAGATTTTGATGATTTTTGATGATTTTCGTTAGATCTGATTAATCTGTGATTTGAGATGTGTTTTTGATGTTAAATGAACTCTAAATTGATAAGGAATTGAGTTTTGATTGATGCAATCCCGGATAGGTTCAGTTTCCTAAGTTTAGCTTGTGTTTCAAGGTTGTTTTTGAGGTGATCTTGTGGATCTGTTGTTGCTGGAGGTATAAGGATGTTAATAGGTTGTTTTTAGATGTGTTATGATGTTTATGGAAGTGTGGTTTTGCTGGTTTATGGCTGGGCATTGTTTAGAAGTGGTTTGGATGCATTTTCGGTTGTGTTTGGTGGTCGAAAATGGAGGTTGGATGAGAGCAGCGAGTTTAGGTGCTTTCATTGAAGCAATTAATGCATGATGATGCATTAATCCTCTGCTTTGATGTGTTGAAACAGGGGAGGCATCTTTGGATCCAAGAGTTGTTGATCCGGAAGCTTGATTTGGTACTTTGGCTTGAAGCAAAGTGGAAATCGGTGAGTGAAGTTGGGTTTCAGCTTTTAAACCAAGGTTTGAACGTTTTGGGAGCTTAGTTTAAGTCTAAACAACTTTGCTAAGCTCAAGTGTAAGTTTTCGGAATTTCTCTCTAGTGGTGGCCATGATTTTGTTGTGATGCAAAATGGTCATTTAGAGCATGTTTGAATGATCTATTGCATGTTTTGGAATGCATTTTGCTGCAATCTGTGCAGGCGTTTCGGAACAGTGTGCACCGTTTCGGAACGGGTGCCTTGTATGAACCCAAGCGTCCGAAACGGTATGCACCGTTTCGAAACGGTTTAGCCTCTGCCAAGGCCATGTTTCGGAACCCGTTGCGGAACGGCCCGTGTTTCGGAACGGGGTCTACCTATTTCGGAACGGTCGACCGTTGGGGGCTGACATTGGCAGTTATATGTTTTGAACTGTTTGCGTTTTGGTCCCGAAACTTGTTTGTTCAATTGCATGAGCTTGGGAAGTCCTTTTGAGCTGAAATTTCACAGAGAAGTATGAAACCTGATTAATTTCATGTTGGTAACTTTAATTTGGGTTAAGTCCTTTTAATTATTAGAAATTACAATTTGGTCCCTAAAGTTGTAATTTGTTCAATTGGGTCCCTGTTTGATCTCTGATGTTTGTACTTTAATTTTGTACTTTGAAACAATGTGGTTTGATGCCTTGAAATGCATGATGAAAATGGCTTGGTTTAATGCTTTAAAATAGTGGATTAATTGATGAAAATGATGTATATTGGCAAGTGATGTTTTGAAAAGGTTAAGGTCACTAAGGTGGTTAAAAGTCCTTGAGTGAGCCTTGTTACTTAAGAACATCAAGGTGGTTAAAAGTCCTTGGATGATTCTTGTTGCGGACACTAAGGTGGTTAAAAGTCCTTAGGTGATCCTTTCCATGGTGTTTAAAAGTCCATGGGGCCAAGGTGTTTAAAAGTCCTTGGGGCCAAGGTGTTTAAAAGTCCTTGGGGTGATTCAAGCAATGGACACAAAGGTGGTTAAAAGTCCTTGTGTGGTCCTCATTCATGGTGTTTAAAAGTCCATGGCCAAGGTGTTTAAAAGTCCTTGGGGCCAAGGTGTTTAAAAGTCCTTGGGAAGTTGATGAACTTGTTTTAAGAAATGGAAATTGTCACTTGAGCCAATATGACATGTTATGTTAATGTTGAAGCATGAGATTGCTTGTTTAAAGTATGCTTTTGAGCATGTACAAAGGTTGATTTTAAGCATGTTTATAAATGGTTTTAATTGCATTATTGAATGGTTTTTAAGAGCATTCCTCACTAAGCTTTTGCTTACGCTCTCTTCGTTTTCTTAATTCAATAATGCAGAGCATTAGAGAACCTTGAGGGGCAGCAAGAAGGGCAAGCATTCAAGTACAAGTAAAGCTCAATGTATGGAAGGTTTTATAAGTGCTTTTTAGCTTTTGGGTAATTTGGCAATGGGGGACCAATGTGTATGTTTTGGGAGGTGTTTGGAACTCCCTAAGTATGTTGAATGATGATAAGATTGCTGGTTTTTGAATTGGATCATTATATGCTTGTTTTGGAAGTTTTGTGCTTGAGTAGCTAGCTTGTGTAGGAAGCATGCCTATAGAATTGGGGCTTTTTGCATATGATGTTATTCTGATGATTTGATGATGCTTGTAAGTCATATATATGTTGAATTGCATGCTGGTAAAGTTTGGTAGCATTTGGAGCATGTTTGAATGATCTATTGCATGTTTTGGAATGCATTTTGCTGCAATCTGTGCAGGCGTTTCGGAACAGTGTGCACCGTTTCGGAACGGGTGCCTTGTATGAACCCAGGCGTCCAAAACGGTATGCACCGTTTCGAAACGGTTTGGCCTCTGCCTAGGCCATGTTTCGGAACCCGTTGCGGAACGGCCCGTGTTTCGGAACGGGGTCTACCTGTTTCGGAACGGTTGACCGTTGGGGGCTGACATTGGCAGTTATATGTTTTGAATTGTTTGCGTTTTGGTCCCGAAACTTGTTTGTTCAATTGCATGAGCTTGGGAAGTCCTTTTGAGCTGAAATTTCACAGAGAAGCATGAAACTTGATTAATTTCATGTTGGTAACTTTAATTTGGGTTAAGTCCTTTTAATTATCAGAAATTACAATTTGGTCCCTAAAGTTGTAATTTGTTCAATTGGGTCCCTGTTTGATCTCTGATGTTTGTATGATCACAATTAGGACTACTGTGCATCTAGACAAGATTAAAAAGAAAAAAAAAGGGTCGTTAATCAAGGTTGACTTTCGGGTTGACTTTGGTTTTCCCCGTGTGACTTTCTTATTTCGGGTCAACCGTCTAGGCCGGGTTAAGGGGGTTACACTAACGAACAGCAGAGATGTGATCATTTTCGCTACGGGCTTGTAAAGGAGGTCAAGACATATATGTTGGTTTCAGATTACACAGATTTTGATCTATTAGTCACTCAGGCTAAAGACATTGATCAAAATTTGGGTTTAGTTGCTCGTTCGGGTGGTTCTAGTTCTAGAAAGATGTCAGATGTTTTTGATTCTGGTAGAGATTGTTTCAAGAAGAACAAGGATAAGATGTATCAATCGGATCCAAGGTGTGGTGGTGGTAACCCTGGTCGAGGTCAACAAGGCCAAAATGCATTTGTCTGTACTCCAGAGTGTAACTGGCGCGGTAGAAGGCACACATGAGAGTGTTGGGGTAATCTGGGTACGTGTTGGAATTGTGGATCACGAGGAAATATGAAGCGTGATTGTCCATAACCCGTTAGAGATGGATAAGCTCTGGTGCAAGCTGCTGAACCACAGAGGGGTCGTGGGTGCAACCGTGATAACTTTCAGCATAGAGATGATGGACAGAGGAATGTTGCTCATGTTGTTGTTGTTCAGCTTGAGGGAGGTGGATAGGCTAGGGTGTATGCACACCGAGAGGGAAGGAATGACATGAATATGATCGTAGGTACCTTTACTTTGTAATCCTTGTCATTACTTTCTTTGATGGATTTTGGTTCTACTCATTCATTTATTTTGTTTGAGCATGCACAAGCGCTTGATTTACCTGTTGAGTTGTTAGATGTGGTATGCGTGTAACTAGTTCTTTTGGTGAGACGGTTGTTACGAGGAAGTTGTATAAGATTATTTGATTGAGCATACAGCTGTGGCTGATTTTGAGACTAAGTGAGTTTTATTGAAACTTGCTGATAACTACGAGGTGGTAATCGTAGGCGAGAATGTGAAGTTCTTGTCTAATATGGTTTCAGCTCTTGAAGCGAGTCGGTTGATGTGTTTGGGATGTGAAGCTTTTCTGGCTTACGCGATGAATCTGAGTACAAAGAAGGTGCGAGTACATGACATACGTACGGTATGTGAGTTTCTAGGTGAATTTCTTAAGAGTTGCCTAGTTTGCCACCGAACAGAGAGGTTGAGTTTGGCATTGAGTTGTATGAAAATACAATTCTAGAGTCAATTACTCCCTATTGAATGGCTCCGAAAGAGTTAAAGGAGTTGAAGATGCAACTTCAGGAGTTTCTTGATCGAGGTTTCATTAGGCCTAGTGTTTCACCTTGGGGTGCACCGATCATGTTTGTGAAAAACAAAGATGGCATGACGCAAATGTGTATAGATTATCGTCAATTGAACAATTTAATGATTAAGAATAAGTATCCATTTCCAAGGATTGATATGTGTCTATGGACATGATGAACCGTGTATTTCATGAGTTTTTGGAAAGGTTTGTGGTTGTGTTAATCGATGACATTCTTGTGTACTCTCGTATCGAGGAGGATCTTCATAAGCATTTGCGGATCCTGTTGCAAGCTTTGTGGAAAAATCAGCTTTATGCAAAGTTGAGCAAGTGCGAGTTTTGGCTTAAAGAAGTTTTTTTCCTTGGACATGTGATGTCGGCCGAAGGGATTCGGGTCAATCCCTAAAAGGTTGAGGAAATGATGAATTGGAAGTCGCCTAAGTCGATCCATGAGGTGCGTAATTTCCATGGTTTGGCGGGATACTCTCATAGATTTGTGGATGGTTTATCAAGGATAGTTGCTCCTTTGAAAATTTTGTTACAAAAGGTTGTAAAGTTTGAATGGACGGAGGTTAGACAACAAGCTTTCGAGAAGTTGAATGAAGCGTTAACGCACGCTCCTATCTTAATTCATCTCGAATCGGGTAAAGAGTTTGTGGTTTATAGCGATGTGTCCTATGTTGGGTTGGGATGTGTGTTGATGCAAGAGGGTAGGGTGGTAGCTTATGCATCTCGACAATTGAAAGTGGATTAGCGTAATTACCCTACGCATGATATCGAGTTGGATGTGATGGTGTTTTCCTTGAAAATTTGGAGGCATTATCTTTATGGTGAAATGTGTACGGTTTACACGGACCACAAGACTTTGAAGTACTTGTTGTCACAAAAAGAGTTGAATCTTATGAAGCGACGGTGGTTGGAGTTGCTTAAGGATTACGACTTGACGATTGAGTACCATCCGGGGAAGGTTAATGTTGTGGCTGATGCCTTGAGTAGAAAAGTATCTGTAGAGTTGAAGTAGATGTTTGCTCGGTTGAGTATATCGCCAGATGATGGTTTAGTGGCTGAATTGCAAGTGAAACCCTCATTGGTTGAGTTGATTAAGGAGAAAGAATTATTAGATGATTCGTTGGTACCACATGTTCAGGACATTAAGGAAGGAAATCCAACAGACTTTTGTTTTAGTGATAATGGTGTTTTGTGCTTTAAGAGTAGAATAGTTGTGCCAGAGGATGTTGAGTTGAGACACACTATTTTGACTGAGGCGCATTGTAGTCCTTTTTCCATGCACCCTGGTAGTACAAAGATGTATCGTGGGTTGAAGGATGGTACTATTGGGTTGGTTTAAAGAAAGATGTGGCTAATTTTGTTAGTAAGTGCATGGTTTGTCAGCGTGTTAAAGCTGAGCATTAGTTTCCTTCTGAATTGTTGCAACCATTGCAGATTTCGTAATGGAAATGGGAGAGAATCACCATGGATTTCGTGACGGGTTTGCCTTTGACATTGTCCAAGAAGAATTCCATTTGGGTGATTGTTGATCGTTTTACAAAGTGTGCACATTTTCGGGCGGTGCATACTACGTATACATTAGACAAGTTGGCGGATTTGTAAAACGACAAGACAATATCAAATAAATATGAAAATATTAATCAGACTCGGTTGGTGGTTGTTCTTTCTCGACTTCTTGAACTAGATTAAATAGGAATCGGTTAGGACCGACCGGACAATATCAAATAAATATGAAAATAATAATCAGACTCGATACCGAAACTTAAACCAACCAAGGATTTGAGCTTACCCCGACGTCGGTAGAGATTCGATATTACTATATCGAATATATCGGACCACCAATCTAATACCGAACCACCTAATTATCATTTCTTCACTAACTCCTTATTCGTGGTATATCTCTAACTTCATTTCCTAATTTTCCTTATGCTTTGGTTCGTCTACTTTCCCTATTTGTACTAAGAATGAGCCGGCACTTCATTGCTTCTCCATGTTCCACGAATCATGGAATCGTGGAAAATTTTAGGGAAATAATTCCCTTTGCTTGTGCCACGTATAGTGGCAATTGCCACAATAATTTTCAAATGGCCGAGTGGCCTATTTTGCGTGGCCCTCAATTTGGGCAATTCCTTCAAAGTGAAGGAATTTTCACGGCTTCCCCCATTTTAATTCACTTACACGTGAATTGGTGGCATGGCCACCTTTTCTTCACTTGCCACGTAGTGGCATAATTGCCACCCTTCAATCTCTTATGGCCGAATGGCCCTTGCCGTGTAATTGCCATAGGCAATTTCTTCAAATTGAAGGAATTACCACGTCAATTACTTCTTTCTTTTCTTTTTTAATAATAATAAACCATAAATTAACTCGAATAATCTAAATAAGATCAAATAAATTATTTTATCGATACAAAATATTCGGTCATCGGAACTTGATTTCGACTAGAGCAGTTTTCGGGGTGTTACAGGTTGTCGGTGAGTGGAATTGGTTTTATAACCTTTCAAAGACTTGAAAGCAAGGTTTGGGGGTTTAGATTGAGTTTGAAACACTAATCTAAGCACGGAAGTAAGTTTGAGATGTTTCGCTCTCGTTTCTCGATTTTTATCCCATTAATTTATATGATCATGCTCATGTTTTGAAGATAGAATTAAACTTACTAGTTTATAAATGTTTTGGGAAATGATTTGTTGAGTTATGAGATCCCATGAGATAGAACTATGATTTTGAAGAGATAGAACTTGATGAGAAAATGATATGCTTTACTTATGTTTTTGAAAAAGGATGAGAATGATTTATGTTGATGCTTGGAAAATAGTAGGTAAATGATGTTTAAAATGATAATATTGGCATGAGATGAGATTATTGTTAACAGATATTGTAACCCCCTTAGCCCGGCCTAGACGGTTGACCCGAGCTACGAAGATTACACGGGGAAAACCAAAGTCTACCCGAAAGTCAACCTTGGTTAACGACCATTTTAAACACAATCGGATACGCGGATTACAAGTGATAATCCATAACCATTTTACAACTCAAAACACCATCGGATACGCGGATTACAAGCGTTGTCCCATACGCTTCATACACACTACCAATATCAAGGTGGAGTTTACCGGTACAATCACAACCCCTCAACACCCGTGATGGAGTCGACGGTACAATCACAACCCCTCCACATCACTCATTGGTAGTTGTATAGCATCACTAACAAGAACACGGGACACACAGCACAAGATCCACACATGGACTTTTAACCACCATTGTGATCTTAACCATCTCGTTAGTGTACTTGGATGGAGTTTACGGTACAATCACAACCCCTCAACATCCAAGGCGACTTTATTCACGGTCCACCCAATCCTATAGCCGGCTAACTATATCTGATTCAAGTACTTTTAAACCAACACATCACTTGCCAATATACATCATTTAACATCATCAATCCACTATTTTAAAGTATTTAGCAAAGCCATTAAACCAACATCCATCACTATGCATCAAAACCACATTTATTAATGTCAAACCAAGGATCTCTTACCTTTAGCATCCTTCAACACATGGCTTACAAAACCAGCATTAAACATGCTTAAATATGCTTTCAAAACAGAATTTAAAACATGCAAATTAAACACATTGCATTCAACCATCTCATGGTTCATCAAAAGAGAGTTTTCCCGAAAACTTACTCTTGAGCTTAGCTAAGTTGTTTAGACTTAAACTAAGCTCCCATAACCTTCAAACATTGGTTTCAAAGCTGAAAACAAAACTTCACTCACCGATTCCGTTTCGCAAGTTTGCCGAAACACCGATCAAGCTTCCGGATCAATACCACAAGGATCCGAAGATGTCTCCCCTGTTTTAAACTCATCAAAGCAGAGGATCAATGCATCATCATGCATTAAAATTTTCAGCCACAACACCTAAACTCGCTGCTCTCACTAAAACTCACATTTCGGCTACCAAACACAACCGAAATCACATCCAAACACCTCTACAACATTACCCAGCCAAGATCCATCAATTCCAATCACTCTTAAACATCAATTGACATCCAAAAAGAACCTAATCACGTCCTTATACCTCCAACTATAGTAGAACAACAAAATCATCGCAAAAACCACCATTAACTGAAGCAAAACTTAGGAAAATCAACCTATTCGGGATTGCATTGATTAAACCTCAATTACACATCATTTATTCATCCAAAATACATCAAGAAGACATCTCAAAACAGAGCCCAATCATTTAATACGAATTTATTCAAAATTAAATCCAAATCTTGCATTTTAAGCCAAAATCAAGATCACAACATCAAAACCTTTAATAAAACTCAAATTAAGGATTGAGAACTTGGGAATTTCAGTAAAGAACCGAGTATTTAGAGGAGAAGGACGTTCATACCTCTAAATGTGAGTTTCTCCTTGTTTAGAGCTAAAATCCTTGAAAATTCAATAAGCAAATGATGAGGATTTGGTGTAGAAATGATTAGAAACCATTTGGAGATTGTAATCTCAACTTTAGATGTGAAAATCAGAGGAAAAGTGGCTGGGGAAATGTGTTTGGCTGAGGGGAAAATTGAGAGAAGAAGAAATGGGAAAAATTGACAAAAGTTAGTTATAAAACCAAAATATCTAGTTTCCCTCCTTTCCTTTTATTAAATATCATATAATAAATCTTTAATATCTAAGAAAAATCTGGAGAAACCCTCCCTTGGGTAAATTAGCTCTTTAAAGATTCAAAGTTTCAATCCTTTTAAAACAGTCACCAACTTTTCAAAAATAACATTTTAGTCACTAACTTGAAATGTCATATTTCCAAACCCCATTTTGTAAAATTGATTTCACCACTCTCTTATATATAATAAAAGAGGATTTTTAGATATTTTTCAATATTTTTAATGCATCCCGAACTAGGCTTTCCCTAAAATCACCTTTTATATTCGAACCGAAATTTAAACCAGTCCGGTTCAGACCCTAAACTTCCAAGCCCAAAATTGGGGTGTTACAACTCTCCCCCCCCCCCCTTAAGAAATTTCGTCCTCGAAATTTACCTGAAGGAAAAAGGTACGAAAACTGCTTCAACATGTCATCCTTTCGTTCCCACGTGGCTTCTTCAGCACCATGATGCTTCCACAACACCTTTACCAACTCAATGGTCTTGCCTCGAAGAACTTTACTATCCGAATCAATAATCTTCACTGGTTCCTCATCATAGGTCAAATCTGGATTCAACTCCACTTCTTCCACAGGCATCACATGAGAAGGATCTGATTTGTACTTCCGAAGCATAGAAACATGAAACACATCATGAATCTTTTCCAATTCTTGCGTTAACCTCAACTTGTACGCAACAGGACCCACATGCTCAACCACCTCGTATGGTCCAATGTACCTAGGGCTCAACTTACCCTTTCGGCCAAATCTCATCACATTTTTCCAAGGCGAAACTTTCAAAAACACACGGTCACCCACCGCATACTCAATCTCCTTACGCTTCAAATCCGCGTAAGACTTTTTCCGATCAGAAGCTGCCTTCAATCGCTCACAAATGAGCTTCACCTTCTCAGTGGTCCCTTTCAACAAAGATGGCATCGAAACCAATCTCTGGCCCGTTTCAGCCCAACAAAGAGGAGTCCTACACTTCCTCCCGTACAAAGCTTCATAAGGTGCCATTTGAATACTTGCCTGATAACTATTATTATACGCAAACTCTACCAAAGGCAAATGTTTCTCCCAAGAACCCTGAAACTCAATCACACAGCACCTCAACATATCCTCCAACACCTGGATAACACGCTCAGACTGTCCATCCGACTGCGGATGATAAGATGTACTGAAATTCAATCGTGTACCCAAAGCCTGATGCAAACACTGCCAGAAACGCGATGTAAACCTCGGATCTCTATCCGACACAATCGACTTTGGCACACCGTGTCGCCGCACAATCTCAGCAATGTACAGCTCCGCAAGCTTATCCAAAGTGTACGTAGTATGCACAGGCACACCGTGTACCCAAGCACTTGCTTACAAACTCAGCAACATCTTTCTCTAAACCCACCCAATAGTACTCATCACGAAGATCACGGTACATCTTAGTACTACCAGGGTGCATAGCAAAAGGACTACTATGACCTTCAGTCAGAATAGCACGCCTCAAATCAACATCATTGGGCACTACTATCCGACTCCCAAAGCATAACACTCCATCATCATTAAAGCAGAAATCCGATGGCCTATCCTCTGCAATATCCTGAACATGTGGCACCAAGGAATCATCCAACAACTGCTTTTCCTTAGTCAACTGAACCAAGGATGGTTTCACTTGCAACTCAGCCACAAGACCACCATCACGCGAAATGCTCAAACTGGCAAACATAGCCCTCAACTCCATAGCTACAACATTAGCTTTACCCGGATGGTACTCGATCGTCAAATCGTAATCCTTAAGCAACTCCACCCAACGTCGTTGCCTAAGATTCAACTCTTTCTGAGACATCAGATACTTCATACTCTTGTGGTCCGTGTACATAGTACACTTCTCACCATACAAGTAATGTCTCCAAATTTTCAAAGCAAAAACCACCGCAGCTAACTCAATGTCATGCGTAGGATAATTGCACTCATGCACCTTCAACTGACGCGATGCATAGGCCACCACCTTACCCTCTTTCATCAACACACATTCCAAACCAACATAGGACGCATCACTATACACCACAAACTCTTTCCCTGATTCAGGTTGAACCAAGATAGGAGCTTGCGTTAAAGCTGCCTTAAGCTTCTCAAAAGCCTGCTGTCTCGCTTCCGTCCACTCATACTTAACATCCTTCTGCAACAACTTCGTCAAAGGTGCAACAATCTTTGAAAACCCATCCACGAACCTCCAATAGTATCCTGCCAAACCAAGGAAACTACGGACTTCATGAACAAACTTAGGAGGCTTCCAATTCATCATTGCCTCAATCTTCTGAGGATCAACACGTATTCCTTCAGAACAGACCACATGACCAAGAAACACAACCTCTTTAAGCCAGAACTCACACTTGCTCAGCTTGGCATAAAGCTGATTCTCCAACAAAGCTTGCAGCACAATTCTCAAATGCCCTTCATGCTCCTCCTCAGTACGAGAGTACACGAGAATATCATCAATGAACACCACAACAAATTTATCCAAGTATTCATGGAACACTCTATTCATCATGTCCATGAAAGATGCAGGAGCATTTGTCAAACCAAACGGCATCACAAGGAACTCATAATGCACATACCTCGTTCTGAAAGCTATCGTTGGCACATCCACATCCTTCACCTTCAGCTGATAATACCCTGACCTTAAGTCAATTTTAGAGAACACAGCCACTCCCCGAAACTGATCAAAAAGATCATCAATTCTCGGCAATGGATACCGATTCTTGATAGTCAACTTGTTAAGCTGACGGTAATCAATGCACATTCTCATGGTGCCATCCTTTTTCTTCACAAACAAGACGGGTGCACCCCAAGGTGACACACTCGGCCGAATGAAACCACGATCAAGCAACTCCTGAAGTTGCGTCTTCAGCTCTTTCATCTCTTTAGGTGCCATTCGATAAGGAGTAATGGACACTGGAGTTGTGTTTTCATACAGCTCAATCCCAAACTTCACCTCGCGATTAGGAGGCAATCCAGGCAACTCCTCCGGAAACACACCAGGAAACTCTCGCACAGTCTTGATATCTTGCACACGCAACTCCTTAGAGCTAGGATTCATCACAAAGGCTAGGTAAGCTTCACAACCTTGCCTCGGCATCTGGCTCGCTTCCAACGTAGACACCACATTGGCAAGAAACTTCACATTCTCACCAACCACCACCACTTCATAATCGTCCGCAAGTTTCAACGAAACTCGCTTATTCTCAAAATCCACAACAGCTCGATGCTAAACAAGCCAATCCATACCAAGGATTACATCAAAACCATAGAAAGACAATTCCATAAGATCAACATGGAAAACATGATCTTGCACAACCAAGGGACACCTTCTATAAAGCTTTCGAGTCACAACAGTCTCACCAAAAGAACTAGTTACACGCATACCAACATCCAAAGACTTAACAGGCAAACCAAGCAATTGAGCATGTTCACGCAATATGTATGAGTGTGTAGATCCAGAATCAATCAAGGAAAGTAATGACAATGACTGCAAAGTGAAGTACCTGCGATCACATCCGTGTCATTCCTCCCTTCCTTCTGAGCATACACTCTGGCCTGGCCACCACCCTCAGGCTGAACATCTACCACATGAGCCACATTCCTTCCACCATCCTCTGTGGTGCAACACGACCTCTCTGTGGTGCAACAACTCCAGGAGCACGTCCCTGACCACCACCAGCCAACAGAGGACACTCCCTCCTCATGTGATCCGCCGAACCACAGTTCCAGCACGAATTACCGGTCACCACAACAGGAGCCTGCACTTCCCTCGCTGCTCGAGGACAATCACGCCTCAGATGACCACGCGATCCACATGTCCAACATGTGTTCTGCTCAACTCTCGCCCTGTCTCCCTGAACAGGCGCACCTTTCCCTCCACCACCACGTCTAGCTGAAGACTGATACTTCCGATCACATCCTCTCTTGTTTCATCCACCACCGGAACTATACTCAGCAGCTCGCTTGCCCGCACTAAGACCAGCACCTCTAGAAGATAAACTCAAATTCAACTCAATGTCTTTTGCTCTCCTAACCAGCACATCAAAGTCAGTGTACTCAGCTGCCAGCATATAGGTCTTCACTTCCGTCACCAAACCATAACGGAAATGTTCACACCTCTCCCGCTCATCTGGGACGAGCTCAGGTGCGTACTGACTGAGTCGGACAAACTGAACCTCGTACTCAGCCACTGACATGCTCCCTTGAGTAAGAGACATGAACTCTCTTTTCTTTTCATCCAGGTATCGCACACCCAGATACCTCCTCTTGAACGTGTTCAGAAAGAACGTCCAAGTCACATCAGCATCCTCCATTCCGGAGATAGTGGTTGTCCACCAGGTATACGCATCGTCATGCAACAGCGATATTACAGAGCCCAGCTTCTGCACTTCATTGTAGTTCATTTGTCCCAAAATCCTCATGGTACTTTCCAACCAAGACTAAGAACCTTCAGCAGACAAACCCCTGAACTCAGTCTCTCCCAGGCTGCGCAAGCGTTCCATAGGTAGTTTAACATTAGCATCTCCTTGATGCCCAGCTCCCTGAGCTCCAGCTACCGCCGCCCGAAAGGCTCCAGCAATAGCTTGAATCAGCACTGTCATGTCAGGAGCAGCTTGCCCCTGCCCAGCCTCAGGTCCAGCGACCCCAACATCAGCACCAGCTCCCTCACCCCCAGCACCACCACCACCGGGTGGAGGAGGTAAATCCACCACATTTTCAGCATTCTCTTCATTCTCATTTTGAGCCATAGCTCGCGTATTAATCCTCGTCTCTCTACGAGGTCCCATTTACAAAACAATGCAATCACAAAAGCAATAAACAAAGTCAGGCTCAGCAAGGTAAGCAATCCAAGTACTCAATCTCATTTCCAATTAAAAACAAAACATTTCATTAGCTTTGATATGACAATGGGTCCCTCTAACATGCTTCACCACAACATACACCACAATTGTAACATTTTTACAAATCATACATCATACTTTCATTCAACAAGCATACAAAGCAATCATACACTTATCACTCACATAACCATTCCCAAAACTCGAGAACTCAGCTCTGATACCATCAAATGTAACCCCCTTAGCCCGGCCTAGACGGTTGACCCGAACTACGAAGATTACACGGGGAAAATCAAAGTCAACCCGAAAGTCAACCTTGGTTAACGACCCTTTTTTTTCTTTTTAAACTTGTCTAAATGCATATTAACCCTAGGTGAACTCTTGAGATAGTCATACTCAAAAATTACAACAATTGGAAAACAATTAGGGACTCAATTGCACAATTTAGAAATTTAGGGACCAAATTGTAAATCCAAAAATTATGAGAACTTAGGCAATTTTTAAGTTACCATTATGAAATTAGTCATGTTTCATGCCTCTCTGTCAAATTTCATCTCAAACGGACACCCCGAACACAAGCAATTGCATAAGCAAAATTCAGGACTAAAATGTGAAGGTTTCAAAACATATAATCATCAGTTTCAGTGCCCAACGGTCGAGTGTTCCGGAACGGGGATGGACCATTCTGAAACGCGGGACCGTTTCAAAACCTGTTGCAGAACAAGGCTCGACAGTAGCAAATCCGTTTCGGAACGGCTCTACCCGTTTCGAAACGCCATGGCAATTTCAAGCCAACTATTCCGAAACAGTAGCACCCGTTCCGATACGGGCTGCCCAGAAATGTAGAATTTTCCTGGTTTATCACCCCTTTCGACCCAACAAACACATACATAAGACCCCTTTTCATGCCAACAAGTCATCAAACATTAAGGGAGCATGATAGCATCATCTAAACTCTATCATGGCATCATTTAAGGAAAAACCCAAATCTATAGGCATGCATCCTATAATGAAAATCATGCAATCATCAAATCACCAAAACCAAATACCAAAAGGCCCTTTACATGTTCCAAACACCTTAGGCAATAAACCAAACTTAGGGAGTCCAAAACATCTCCCAAAAACACAATCTAGGTTCCCATTGCCATATACCAAAAGCTAAAAGTGTTGTGAAAATAGTCACCATACATTAGCTTAAACTTTCACTTGGATCCTTCACCTCCTTGCTGCCCTTTAAGCACTTCAATGCTCTGCATTATTGGTTCAACAGAGAGAGCGTAAGCACAAATTCTTAGTGAGGAATGCTCTAATAAAACAACACAATAATGCACTTGTAAAAACACCTTTCCAAGGCCTTTAGTTTCAAATCAACATTTATCATGCATCAATGCATACAAAACAAGCATCTCATGCTTCAATTCATCCACATATCATATTGGCTTTCAAGTGATAATCCATAACCATTTTACAACTCAAAACACAATCGGATACGCGGATTACAAGCGTTGTCCCATACGCTTCATACACACTACCAATATCAAGGTGGAGTTTACCGGTACAATCACAACCCCTCAACACCCGTGATGGAGTCTACTGTACAAGCACAACCCCTCCACATCACTCATTGGTAGTTGTATAACATCACTAACGAGAACACGGGACACACAACACAAGATCCACACATGGACTTTTAACCACCACTGTGATCTTAACCATCTCGTTAGTGTACTTGGATGGAGTTTACGGTACAATCACAACCCCTCAACATCCAAGGCGACTTTATTCACGGTGCACCCAATCCTATAGCCGGCTAACTATATCCGATTCAAGTATTTATAAACCAACACATCACTTGCCAATATACATCATTTAACATCATCAATCCACTGTTTTAAAGCATTTAGCAAAGCCATTAAACCAACATGCATCACTATACATCAAAACCACATTTATCAATGTCAAACCAAGGATCTCTTACCTTGAGCATCCTTCAACACATGGCTTACAAAACCAGCATTAAACATGCTTAAATATGCTTTCAAAACAGAATTTAAAACATGCAAATTAAACACATTGCATTCAACCATCTTATGGTTCATCAAAAGAGAGTTTTCCCGAAAACTTACTCTTGAGCTTAGCTAAGTTGTTTAGACTTGAACTAAGCTCCCATAACCTTCAAACATTGGTTTCAAAGCTGAAAACCAAACTTCACTCACCGATTCTGTTTCGCAAGCTTGCCGAAACACCGATCAAGCTTCCGGATCAACACCACAAGGATCCGAAGATGTCTCCCCTATTTTAAACACATCAAATCAGAGGATCAATGCATCATCATGCATTAAAATCTTCAGCCACAACACCTAAACTCACTGCTCTCACCAAAACTCACATTTCGGCTACCAAACACAACCGAAATCACATCCAAACACCTCTACTACATTACCCAGCCAAGATCCATCAATTCCAATCACTCTTAAACATCAATTAACATCCAAAAAGAACCTAATCACGTCCTTATATATCCAGCTATAGCAGAACAACAAAATCATCCCCAAAACCACCATTATCTCAAGCAAAACTTAGGAAAATCAACATATTCGGGATTGCATTGATTAAACCTCAATTACACATCATTTATTCATCCAAAATACATCAAGAAGACATCTCAAAACAGAGCCCAATCATTTAATACGAATTTATTAAAAATTAAATCCAAATCTTGCATTTTAAGCCAAAATCAAGATCACAACATCAAAACCTTTAATAAAACTCAAATTAAGGATTGAGAACTTGGGAATTTCAGTAAAGAACTGAGTATTTAGAGGAGAAGGACGTTCATACCTCTAAATGTGAGTTTCTCCTTGTTTAGAGCTAAAATCCTTGAAAATTCAATAAGCAAATGATGAGGATTTGGTGTAGAAATGATTAGAAACCATTTGGAGATTGTAATCTCAACTTTAAATGTGAAAATTAGAGGAAAACTAGCTGGGGAAATGTTTTTGGCTGAGGGAAAAATTGAGAGAAAAAGAAATGAGAAAATTTGACAAAAGTTAGTTATAAAATCAAAATATCTATTTTCCCTCCTTTCCTTTTATTAAATATCATATAATAAATCTTTAATATCTAAGAAAAATCTGGAGAAACCCTCCCTTGGTTAAATTAGCTCCTTAAAGATTCAAAGTTTCAATTCTTTTAAAACAGTCACCAACTTTTCAAAAATTACATTTTAGTCACTAACTTGAAATGTCATATTTCCAAACCCAATTTTGTAAAATTGATTTCACCACTCTCTTATATATAATAAAAGAGGATTTTTAGATATTTTTCCATATTTTTAATGCATCCTGAACTACGCTTTCCCTAAAATCACCTTTTATATTGGAACCAAAATTTAAACCAGTCCGGTTTAGACCTTAAACTTCGAAGGCCAAAATTGGGGTGTTACAGATATTATTGGTCGACAATTAGGATGAGAAGTGCAGTATAATATATAAAATTCGAACGTGCGCTTTGGTTCGGGCAATGGGGGTATTATCATCTCGTTCCAAAGTGAGAGTTGAGAGATTCCACCAAAGTAGGTCTTGATGATGTGAGATTCCATCAAGATTTGTGGTGATGAGAGATGCCACAATGAGAGTTAGGTGATGTGAGATTCCAGCGAGGTAGGACTTGAAGATGTGAAATTCCATCAAGCTATCTACATATCCGAGTAATGTTGTTAAAATGCCAATATATGAGATTCTCATGTATCTTGTTTAAAAATGATTTTAATGAAGTGAGATTTGTATATGAGATCATGTTTTCATAAATGTTTTATGAGAAACAAGCATATATAGCTTTTCTTTGAGACTTTGCATTTTGATTAATGCATGAGATAGATAGTACATGTGGTTTTAATGATGCGGTTTTTTCTTTGAAAATGATTTCAAGCATGAGATAGAATGAGCATGATGAGATACAAATTTCTAAATGAGAAATGGTTTTGAAATGCATTGTTGTAGTTAGTTTGTTTTGAGCATCCTTCACTAGGCATTATTGCTTATACTCTCTTTTTCCAACAATGCAAAGAAATAGCATATTTGCTCAGCATAGAAGAAAGAAGGATCCTAAGGAGTGAGACTTAGCTCAAGTATGGTTTTGTGTTTTACCTATTAGTAATAAGTTGGCAATGGGTGGATGCCTTAATGTTTTGGGAGAGTTTAGTCTAAGACTCCATGTTTTGTGGCAAGTTTGTGATGCTCTTGATGACTTGTAATGACCTTTACTTGTTGACATTTACTTTGGTTTGTGTTTTGGCTCTTGAGTTGTCATTTTGCATAGGTAGCATGCCTAGAGATTTCCTTAATGCATATTGACATGCTTTGATGTAGAAATTGCATTATATGATTGAGGTCTGATGTTTAGATATGTTGTATGCATGTTGGAAGCATGTTGGAATGATTTTGA
Source organism: Hibiscus tridactylites (assembly GCA_958450335.1). NCBI lineage: Eukaryota > Viridiplantae > Streptophyta > Magnoliopsida > Malvales > Malvaceae > Hibiscus > Hibiscus tridactylites. The sequence goes on from OY288269.1 coordinate 34,468,368, forward strand.
TTGCCTTAAAGTGTGAAAAATCAGCTAAAAGTGTCATTACAGGCCCACGTGTTTCGATACACGGGCTAGTGTTTCGAAACGGGTAAGGAAAATTAGTGCAAGGGTTTCGGGACACGGGCTAGTGTCTCAAAATATACCTTCTTATTTTGGCTTGGCGTACCGCAACGCGAGCACCGGTTTCGATACGGGTCTATTCAAGGTGCTTATTGGAATCTCGTGTTTCGGAACAGGCAAGGTGTGTTTCGGTACACCGTCAGTTATGTGAGTTTAAATGGTATCTTTTGAGGTTCAATTTCTTTATGTTTTAGTACCTGGATGTTCTGGATGCAATTAAATAAGCCTGGATGATTTTTTTGAGCTGAGATTTGACAATGAGGCATATAATGAGACTAATTAAAGGTTGGTAACTTAAAAATTAAAGAAGTCTCTGTAATTTGCTAAAATTACATAATGGTCCCTAAAATGTGTTTGCATGCATTTGAGTCCGTAAGCGTTTTTTGATCGAGTTGCATTTTGTTCTGCTACAAAGTTTTTCACATAGGATAATAATGAGCATCTAGACAAGATAAAATGAAAAAATATATGGTTGCTTATTATGGTAAACTTCCCAGTTTACTTCAATATTCCCCTTGTGACCCCTTCGATTCGGTCTTTCACCCAGACCGGGTCGAGGGGGTTACAAACTAGAAACAAACGAAATGTTTGATTTTCTTATCAAGTATCAAGTGTTCAATTCAATGTATCATTTATAGCGTGATCAATCAAGCATCTAGTTCATTCAAGACTTAACTCATAATAGATATTTATCAAGATCAAGATAGCCCCTTAAGCTTATTCGAGCCTTAGCTCACATTATAACATGAATTCATTGTTTTGAAGCATGTATACATTTCAAGTAATCACTAAGCATCAAGCAAGAACAATTCTAGACATTCTTGTATCATTTGAATGGTCACAATAGCGCATAGAAGGTTAAGCATTTGTTACATGTTTCAATTCAATTATTAATTCATATAACAAGCATAATTTTACTACCAAGTTTCCATGTAGCCATTCTTCCCTTATTACATTACCAATCATTGTTTAGATTCATTTTCATACATAAACAAACCAAGGAAATGTAAACAAGCAATAACTTGGTTAGGACCTAAGTCCCAACCCTAATAAGAGCTACACTCACAAAACTCCAAGCTAGTTTTGATCCTTGATCAAAATCCCCTGTTATTTTGCACTAGCTTGCCCCACTCTCTCTTCTTCAACAATATCTACTCCTTGTTTATCTTACTAGCGTCCAATTACATGAACAATAATATCACACGAAAGCTTCCATGTCCTTCTAATATGGTGTTTCTCTCAAAAACTCTCTCCATATAACTCTTATAAATGTTTCGGTTTTTGGGTGAAAGGATGAAGAAGGATTAATCCTCATCCATTACCCTGTTTGGCCGAGTGGACCACTAAGGAAGTCCACCTTCATGACACGTGTAATGGTCCCTAATATTCCATATTATTTACATGCAAGCTAGTTGGCTTTATCTTATAACATTCCACTCATGTTAATTTGGATAGAAATGATTCAATTCTTACGGTTTGGTCCTAAATTCAATCGATTCTCTTTAATTATGAGATATTTGCAAAGTTGAGTCCTAATTACTTTTGTAACAAGCTACTCGGCCTTAGTTTGGGGTATTACATCTACACTAGCATTGCTCCTAGCACACTGGATTCTCTCATTTTTCCAACTCATCATGCCAATTTGTTACCCTTGCATGGTGTCTAGCACATAAATCTGTACACGCCTGAATCTCCTGATTTGTAATCATTTTATGCCAAGTCTCTGCCTTGGCATTATATCTAGCGTACTCAATCTGCACATACTCAAAGCAAACCTTTCAACACAGTAAAGGAATAAAAATGAAAATTATATGAAAGAAAAACTACTGAAAATCCTAAAATCTAAAAAAAAAGAAAAACAACTAACCTAATATTTACAAAGGTTCAAATATGTTGGCGTTGTTACGATACCTCTGCCAAGAGGATAGCCTCCTTGTCTTTGTTCTAATCACCTTCCAAAGAGTGCCTCAAACGTTGGACCTTGGTTGGTAGGTGATTGGTTGTGGCAATCCTTTGTTTGAATAGCCAACATAGAAAGCCAAACAATTTCTTACCTTTGTGTATGTCAAACCCTCGATTGCACAATAAAACAATATGTCTTTACATGGTGGCTTTGAACAACCACCTTAGAAATCAAAAGTATCTCTTTGGTATAGGTCTTGTGTAACACCTCAATTTTGGGCTTAGAAGTTTTGGGTTTGAACTGGACCAGTCGGATTTTCGGTTCGAATATAAAAGGTGGTTTTAAGGAAAGCCTAGTTTGGGATGCATTAAAAATATGGAAAAATATCTAAAAATCCTCTTTTATTATATATAAGAGAGTGGTGAAATCAATTTTGCGAAATGAGGTTTGGAAATAAGACATTTCAAGTTAGTGACTAAAATGTAATTTTTGAAAAGTTGGTGACTGTTTTAAAAGGATTGAAACTTTGAATCTTTAAGGAGCTAATTTACCCAAGAAGAGTTTTCTCCAGATTTTTCTTAATATTAAAGATTTAATTAATGATTTTTAATAAAAGGAAAAAGGGGAAATAGATATTTTTGACTTCATAACTAACTTTTGTCAAAACTTTCCCATTTCTTTTTCTTTCATTTTTCTCTCAGCCAAACACATTTCCCCAGCCATTTTTCCTCTGATTTTAACATCTAAAGATGAGATTTCAATCTCCAATTGATCTCTAATCATTCCTACATCAAATCCTTATTAGTTGCTTATTGAATTTTCAAGAATCTTGGCTTTAAACAAGGAGAAACTCACATTTAGAGGTATGAACGTCCTTCTCCACTAAATACTCAGTTCTTTACTGAAATTACCAAGTTCTCAATCCTTGATTTGAGTTTTATTTAAGGTTTTGATGTTGTTATCTTGATTTTGGCTTAAAATGCAAGATTTGGATTTAATTTTGAAGAAATTCGTAATAATTGATTGGGCTCTGTTTTGAGATGTCTTTTTGATGTAATTTGGATGTCTAAATGATTTATAATTGAGGTTTGATCAATGCAATCCTGAATAGGTTGATTTTCCTAAGTTTTTACTTGTGGAAATGGTGGTTTTTGGGGTGATCTTGGTGTTTTGTTAATGCTGGAGGTATAAGGACGTGTTTGGGATCATTTTGGATGTTAATTGATGTTTAAAAATGGTTAGAAGTGATGGATCTTGGCTGGGTTAAGTCTTGGAAGTGTTTGGAGGTGATTTCGGTTGTGTTTGGTAGCCGAAATGTTGGATTTGCAAAGAGCAGTGAGTTTAGGTGTGTTGCTGGTGTTTTTAATGCATTATGATGCATTAATCCTCTGTTGTTATGTGCTTGAAACAGGGGAGAATGATCCGTGAGCAATAGAGGAGGCGTTGAAGGTTTCGGATGCTTGGAAGGCTTGTTGGCTAGCCTTGTTTTGTGTATCGGTGAGTGAAGTTGGGTTTTCAGCTTTAAAACCAAGGTCTGAAGGTTTTCGGAGCTTAGTTTAAGTCTAAACAACTTAGCTAAGCTCAAGAGTAAGTAAATGGAATTTCTCTCTTGGTTTGTATTATGAATTGGCTTTTAAATGCACTTGTGATTGTTGGATGCAATGCATGTGATTTGCATGTTTAAATTCTGTTTTGAAAGAATATTTTAGCATGGTTTAATGCTGGTTTTGAAAGTCATGTGTGAAGGATGCTCAAGGTAAGAGAACCTTGGTTTTGTACATTGGAATTGTGGAATTGAAGCATAGTGTTGCATGTTGTTTAATGGCTTTGTTAAATGCTTCAAAACAGTGAAATGATGATGGTAATTGGTGGTTTTGGCATTTTGGTTATGCTTGTAAAACAATGGATTAATGTGGTAAAATGGTTATATTGGCAAGTGATGTAAGTGGTTCTTGGTTACTTTAATCGGATATAGTTAGCCGGCTATAGGATTGGGTGCACCGTGAATAGAGTCGCCTTGGATGTTGAGGGGTTCTGATTGTACTGTAAACTCCATCCAAGATTCCTAGCGATTGAGGCAATTGGTGTCACCACGATGGAGGTTCGCTCTCGTGAGTGGGCTTGGTTTAGTGCCACTACGATGGAGGTTGGCTCTCGTGGGTGGGTTTGGTTTATTGCCACCACGATGGAGGATGGCTCTCGTGGGTGAACCGTGTTAAAATTCACCATGATGGAGGTTGGCCCTCATGGGTGGACTTTGTTAAGCGTCACAACGGTGGAGGGTTGCTCCCGTGTGTGAGCTTGGTTAAGGTGATTACAATGGTTGTGGTAGCTTCCATGTGTAAGCCTTGTGATGTGTCCCAGCTCTCGCTAGTGTATTATACAACTTCCGATGAGTGATGTTGAGGGGTTGTGATTGTACTGTTAAACTCCATCGCGGGTGTTGAGGGGTTGTGATTGTACCGGTAAACTCCACCTTGTGTTGTTCGGAAGTGTGTATGAAGCGTGTGGGGCAACACTTGTAATCCGCGTATCCGATTGTGTATTGGGTCTTGTTTATGGTTAAGATCACAATGGTGGTTAAAAGTCCATGTGTGGATCTTGTGTATGGTTAAGATCACAATGGTGGTTAAAAGTCCATGTGTGGGTCTTGTGTATGGTTAAGGTCACAATGGTGGTTAAAAGTCAATGTGTGGATCTTGTGTATGGTTAAGATCACAATGGTGGTTAAAAGTCCATGTGTGGGTCTTGTGTAATGAAGCATGTGATGCTTGAAATGATGCAAGGTTGCATGGAAAGTGTATAATGTACAAAGAATGCATGTATTGCTTATTAAGCTTGTACAAATGTTTATCTTATATTGAAAATGGTGCATTTGTGCATGTGAATCTCTTTAGTGCATTAAAGTCTTGTGAAGGCTTGTTTTAAAAGGCATGTAATGCAAATGTTGATTTTATGGTTCATGTATTGCATTTGTTTAATGCATGAGATAGATTTGAAGATGTAAGTGGTTTCTAAGGATTCTTGCTTTGAAATGATTTTCAAGTATAAGAAAAGTATGATGTGAAGTGGAAGTGTTTTCCAAGGAATTTGTATTTAACTTTGCTTATGATGTTCATGCATGGAAAGGTTAAATTGATGGTTTTGCAAGGTTGTGCTTCGAAGTGAGTTACTTAGCTTTCCTAAGCTAAGGGTTGGTTTTTCATGTTTGAGCAATGCATGATTTAAAGCATGTTGTTAAAAAGGGTTATCAAACATTGCTTTGGTTTATCGAATTGTGTTTACTTTTAAAAGAGGTTTTATGACTCGCTGCATTGATGGTGTTTTGGTTTTGAGCATTCCTCACTAAGCATTATGTGCTTACGCTTCTTTTTATCCATCAATGCAGACAATTGATGTTGGAACAGCGAGAAGAAAGGGATTCAAGGAGAGCTCCTCTTGAGATGTATGTCTCGATTAATAGCTATAGATAATAAAGGCAATGGGGGGAGAATCTCTTATGTTGATGTTTAATGAGATTGTGTATGTTGGACAAGTTTGTTTATGATTTTGAACTATGTGGTTTAATGCTTGCAACGTTTGAATCTCCTTATTCATAAGTCGTTATGCTATGCTTCTTGTTTAAAAAGCATGATTGAGTGTTGGATGTGTTGAATGAGTTGGTGCACCTAGGGGTGGTTTTTGTAACCCCCTTAACCCGGCCTAGACGGTTGACCCGAATTAAGAAAGTCACACGGGGAAAACCAAAGTCAATCCGAAAGTCAACCTTGATTAACGACCCTTTTTTTTTCTTTTTAATCTTGTCTAGAGGCACATTAATCCTAATTGTGATCACACAAACATCATACTCAAAGATCACAAACATCAGAGATCAAACAGGGACCCAAATGACCAAATTACAACTTTAGGGACCAAATTGTAATTTCTGATATTTAAAAGGACTTAACCCAAATTAAAGTTACCAACTTGAAATTAATCAGGTTTCATGCTTCTCTGTGAAATTTCAGCTCAAAAGGACTTCTCAAGCTCATACAATTGAACAAACAAGATTCAGGACCAAAACGTAAACAATTCAAAACATATAACTGCCCATGTCAGCCCCCAACGGTCGACCGTTCCGAAACAGGTAGACCCTGTTCCGAAACACGGGCCGTTCCGAAACGGGTTCCGAAACATTGCCTCGGCAGAGACCAAACCGTTTCGAAACGGTGCATACCGTTTCGGACGCCTGGGTTCATGAAAGGCACCCGTTCCGAAACGGTGCACACTGTTCCGAAACGCCTGCACAGAGTGCAGCAAACTAGCATTCCAAAACATGCAATTGATCATTCAAACATGCTCCAAATGTCACCAAACTTTACCAGCATGCAATTCAACATATATATGACTTAGAGGAATCATCAAAACAACAATCTAACATCATATGCAAAAAGCCCCAATTCAATAGGCATGCTTCCTACACAAGCTAGCTATTCAAAACACCAAACTTCCAAAACAAGCATGCAATGTTCCAATCCAAAAACCAGCATTCAAAACAACATTCAACATACTTAGGGAGTCTCAAACACCTCCCAAATCATACACATTGGTCCCCCATTGCCAAATCACCCAAAAGCTAAATGTTTAACAAAAACCTTCCATACATTGAGCTTTACTTGAACTTGAACTCTTGCCCTTCTTGCTGCCCTTCAAGATACTCTAATGCTCTGCATTATTGAATTAAGAAAACGAAGAGAGCGTAAGCAAAAGCTTAGTGAGGAAAGCTCTTAAAAACCATTCAATAATCCAATTCAAAACATTTACAAAACATGCTTTAAATCAACCTTTGCACATGCTCAAAAGCATACTTTTAACAAGCAATCTCATGCTTAAACATAAACATTAAAACAAGCATCACATGCTTCACAAAATACTTAACATGTCATATTGGCTCAAGTGATACATTTCATTTCTTAAAACAAGTTCATCAACTTCCCAAGGACTTTTAAACACCTTGGCCCCAAGGACTTTTAAACACCTTGGCCATGGACTTTTAAACACCATGAATAAGGACCACACAAGGACTTTTAACCACCTTTGTGTCCAATGCTTGAATCACCCCAATGACTTTTAAACACCTTGGCCCCAAGGACTTTTAAACACCTTGGCCCCATGGACTTTTAAACACCATGGAAAGGATCACCTAAGGACTTTTAACCACCTTAGTGTCCGCAACAAGACTCATCCAAGGACTTTTAACCACCTTGATGATCTTAAGTAACAAGGCTCACTCAAGGACTTTTAACCACCTTAGTGACCTTAATCTTTTCAAAACATCACTTGCCAATATACATCATATTCATCATTTAATCCACTGTTTTAAAGCATTAAACCAAGCCATTTTCATCATGCATTTCAAAGCATCAAACCACATTATTTCAATGTATAAAAGCAAGGTACTCCTACCTAGAGTTACCTTCAACATATGGCTTACATCATCAGCAAAATCCATGCTAAAACATGCTTTCAAAACAGTAATTAAAACATGCAAATCATCATCTTGCATCACAACAAAAATCATGGCCACCACTAGAGAGAAAATCCGAAAACTTACACTTGAGCTTAGCAAAGTTGTTTAGACTTAAACTAAGCTCCCAAAACCTTCAAACCTTGGTTTTAAAAGCTGAAATCCAATTTCCACAAACTCACTCACCGATTTCCACTTTGCTTCAAGCCAAAGCACCAAATCAAGCTTCCGGATCAACCAATCTTGGATCCAAAGATGCCTCCCCTGTTTCAACACATCAAAGCAGAGGATTAATGCATCATCATGCATTAATTGCTTCAATGAAAGCACCTAAACTCGCTGCTCTCATCCAACCTCCATTTTCGGCCACCAAACACAACCGAAAATGCATCCAAACCACTTCTAAACAAAGCCCAGCCATAAACCAGCAAAACCTCACTTCCATTAACATCATAACACATCTAAAAACAACCTATTAACAACCTTATACCTCCAGCAACATTAGATCACCAAGATCACCTCAAAAACTACCTTGAAACACAAGCTAAACTTAGGAAACTCAACCTATCCGGGATTGCATATCATTTAACATCAAAAACACCTCTCAAATCACAGATTAATCAGATCTAACGAAAATCATCAAAAATCATCAAAATCTTGCACAATAAGCCAAGATCCATTTCAACACTTTAAAACCTTTAATTAAACATCAATTAAGGATTGAAAACTTAGGAATTTCAGTAAAGAACTGATAGTTTAGAGGAGAAGGACGTTCTTACCTCCAAACTTGTGTTTCTCCACTTTTTCGAATGAAAACCCTTGATGAATCAAGTAGCAAATGAAGAGGTTTTGAAGATATGTTGATTTGGAATCAAATGAGAGTTGAAAGGAGAGATTTAGGTGAGAAAATCAGAAACAATTCTCTGGAAATGGAGTGTTTGGGTTGAGAGAAAATGAGAGAAAGAAAATTGAGAAGTTAGTTAAGAAATTAGCCAAATGGCTTTTCCCTCCTTTTTGATATACTTTAAAATCAGATTATAACTCAAAATATCTTAGAAAAATCTGGAGAAACCACTTTTGGATTAATAGCTCCTTAAAGATTCAAAGTTCCAACCCTTTATAAAACAGCCACCAAACTTGCGAAAATTACATTTTGGTCACTAGCCAAAATGTCACACTTCCAAAACTCATTTTCCAAAATTGATTTCACAGTTCACTTAATTATATTAAAAGATGATTTTAGAACATTTTTCCATATTTTTAATGCAACCCGAACTAGGCTTTCCTAATTTAACCTCTTTAAAATCGAACAGCACTTTGACCATCCGGTCAACGCCCAAAACTCCTAAGCCCAAAACCGGGGCATTACAGTTTTGTATCTAGATTTTGATGCAAATTGGTAGGTATGATGCTTGGCATGTTGTTGATTTATTGTGGAATGGTTTGGAGCATGTTTGATGGGGTTTAAAGGTGTTAAAACAGGCCAATCTGCTGTTTCTGGGCAGGGTGTTTCGAAACACCCTTGCCTGTTTCGAAACATGCCCTTGTTTTGGCTTGGGTGATCCTGAACGGCCTAGCCCGTTTCTGAACACTTTGGCTACTGCCAAGGGGTGTTCCTGAATGGCCTAGACCCGTTTCGGAACACTTGACCGTTGGGCATAAGATTTGAATGGTTTTGAGGTTTGCAAGCTTTACGTTTTAGTCCTAATTCTTGTATGTGCAATTCCTCGAGTTTGAGATGTCCGTTTGAGATGAAATTTGGCAGAGAGGCATGAAACATGACTAATTTCATAATGGTAACTTAAAAATTGGTAAAGTCCTCTTAATTTTCAGAATTTATAAATTGGTCCCTAAATTCGTATTTTGTGCAATTGGGTCCCTTATCGTTTTCCGATTGGTGTGATTTTTTGAGAATGCTTATCTCAAGAGTATGCCTAGGTTTAATGTGCATCTAGACAAGTTTAAAATGAAAAAAAAGGTCGTTAATCAAGGTTGACTTTCGGGTTGACTTTGGTTTTCCCCGTGTAATCTTCGTAGTTCGGGATAACCGTCTAGGCCGGGCTATGGGGGTTACATCTTGAGAACCTTTGATTGAACTAGGCATCCCAGTAGTTCTTAGGCTTTGCTGCTCTATTCTCCTTTGATGTTGAGGCCTGTTTGAGGCGGCTTGGCAATTGTTTTAGTTCCAAGTTTGGCGGCTCCTCACTAGATAGCTTTGCTACTCCAATCTCTTTGTCAATCAAATCAAGTGGCTTAGGTCTATCAATAAAATTTATTACCTCATCCAGCAAGGTCGGTTCTTCAGATTCCTTGCTCAACGTATCCTCGTCATCCAGTTCTTCGGCATCGTCATCAGTGCCTTGGCGAAGCTATGTCATGTCCTCATCGAAGATAGATTCCATGATCTCGGCAGCTTGGCATTGCTTAGGTTCATCATCCCACTTAAGAGCTTTGAAAATGTTAATAGTAATACATGCTTGTTTTACCAAGGTAGGGTTGGCAAATTCTGGCTCCATTCGTTTTGTCGAGATGGTGCTGACATCATATTGAGATATGGCATTACTGGTGCCTCCTACCCCTTTCTCAACTTCCTTGGTTTCTTTTGCTAGCAGTGATTTCTCTTATTGGCAATCAATTAGTTGCTTGGAAGATGTTTCATTCTCGATTGGTTTGCCACTTCTGAGAGTGGCAGCTTGGCTTTGTTCTTTCTATGTTTGTCGAGCATCCCCTGAATCACTTCGCAGAGTCCTTGAAGGTGTAACATTAAGTGTGCTGACAATCTGTCCAATTTGAACTTTCAAGTTCCTCATGGATGTTACCAGATTTTGGAAAGTGACATTGTTATGCTCCATATAATCCTTCAGAGTGTTCTCTTCGGAAGATATTTGCACTAGCAGTAGATTATTCTGGGCTCTCTGTAGCATGTTATTCTAGTTGAATCTTGGCATGGAACTATGATTGAATCATGGCATGGCAATGTTGTTCTACAGTTGGGCATTGTATTGGTCACCGCTTTGATTCACCCAAGTAAGGTTGGGATGTTGCTTCCAACCAGCAATATAAGTATTGGAATGTGGGTTAAAATTTTGATTAAAATTACCAACAAAATTTACCCATTCAGGGTTTGCATGGCAATCATCCACATGATGATCTTCTTCACATATTGTGCAAAATGGTTCTATTGCCTTGACTTCTTGGGATTCATTACTCTTTTGCAAAGTTTTCATAATGCTAGTGATATTGGAAATATAAGCATTGATGGATGTAATGAATTAAGCTCTAATTTTTCGACTATTTTTGTGCCTGAGCCTAGTCTGGTAGTGGGATACTCAAAACCTTTGGTAGCAAACCTCTCAAGGATCTCATACGCCTCCGTGTATTTCTTGTCTAGCAATGAACCGTTTTTCCAAAGCATCTACAAAGGTTATGGCATGTGCATTGAGTCTGATGTAAAAATGTCCTTTTGGGTCCAAGTAGGGAATACATGCATGTGACATCTTCTCAACGAGTCTTTGAATCGCTCCCAAGTATCGTAGAAAGTTTCATCATCGTCTTGCTTAAAGGTAGGGATTTTACTTCGCAGCTTGGCATTAAGTCTAGGTGACTGGAATCTCACAAGGAACTTCTTGAACAATTCTGCCCGCGAAGTAACTGATCTGGATGGCAAGGAATTTAGCCACAATTTAGCTCTATCTCGCAAGGAAAATGGGAATAGCTTCAGCTTTATTGTTTCTTCATTCACATCAGGCTGGCGGAATAGTTCGCAAACCTCCATGAATTGCCTAAAATGCTTCATTGGGTCCCCATTAGGTGATCCATCAAATTGACCTACATCCATTAACATTTGAATCATTATCGGTTTAAGCTTAAAGTAAGCCATATTTACCTCTGCCATGACTAGTGTTGGCATCAACTCATCTATGGTGGGTGCTAGATGTTCTCTTATAGATCGTTCTTTAGGTATCTGAGTAGCAATAATAGGTGTTGGCGGTATAGCTACAGGTATTGTCGGCATCTATTGGTTATTAGCATTGTTTATGGCACTGTCTAGTTCACCATTGTCGTCACGAGCCTTTTCCCGACGTTCTCTTTTTAATCTGTGTAGGTTTGGATCATGTTGTAACTCCTTCTTCGTAGTGTTGCTTCTATACACATACCAAACAAAATAAATTAAACAAAGGAAAATAAAAATATGTAAAAATCAAAACAATTAATCTCGTTGCAATCTCCGGCAATGGCGCCAAAAACTTGTTGACGTAATATTGCATGGAAAAAGATTAAGTATTCATTGTAAATATGCAAGTAAAAAAATGCCAAGAATACATGTTTTACGTGCAAGTATACACGGTCAGCAAGTAATATAGTAAATAGTTGAGTACCGTCTCCACATAGATTGCCTAGGAATTAATTGCCACGATTATTACTTATGAACTAGAAGATAAAAGATGATTCTAATATATTGATGCAATGAATAAAGTAAGAGACTAGAAGTAGAATAAGCTAAAGTAAATTATAGACTACAGTGATGAATTGATAATAGTCTGGCAAACAATGGGTTTAAGAATGATAACAAAATTTTGGCCAAGAATGTCTGATTTTCATGCTAGTAATGTTGGCTAGTAATATTGTCCTGCCTTGGAATTGATTGTTGGGTAGAGTCAAAGTCGGCATTGCCCCTCTCGATAGAAATTCCCGAAATTAACCATGAAAAAAACTTATATATCTCTATGGTGATGTTTTTCATAAATTAATTTGATTAAGTCCTAATCTATACTCCTAAGGGGTAGACTCACTCTCGAAGTAAGTTCATCTACTTAAACATCTTCTCTCGAAGCATCTCGCCTTAGTATCCAACAATTGATCATTGTCACTCAAGTCTGTTAAGATATTGAGGAGCAATATGCCAACAATGTCAGCTCTTGCTTGGCAAAGTATTTAAAAATTCACAAAAATATTTTAATAGTGGATAAAAGGGTAAGTTAATATAAAATAGATTTTTAATAATCTAAAGGTGATTACAAGATAGTATATGTTCATACATATTTGTATCTCTTTTAACACCTTATAGACAAAGTGATTAAACTCGGGTCTTCCCTGATGAACATAATCCATTTTTTTACTAAGACCATTTATTGGGTTCTTCTAAAGAATAGTTTATATAATAATTATGTAAATTTTAGATAGTGAAACAAAAATAATTCTCGTACTTTTGTGCATATATTTTAATTTAATATTGAAGGTTTAACATGTTAAAAAGAAAATATAACACATGGACAATTTAGTAAATTTTATTTTCAGATAACCTTATATACCTCCAACCAAACCCAATAATCTTACATTCCTACCCAATAAACCAAACAAGTTAATTTTCCATTCCCAGTAATATATGAGTTAATGTTAAATTCTGAAAATCTTATTGACAAAGGTAATATTACATTCCGTGAACCAAACGCACCCTGAATGTCAAATTTATGCGGATAAAATTCATGTTCCTCCATCACCGCTACATGTCATGAACTCCCCATGGTCAATTTCTACGTGGGACATGGACGTCATCGGGCCTATATCACCGAAAACTTCCAATGGGCACTGGTTTATCTTTCTGGTTATTGATTACATCACCAAGTGGGTAGAAACAACCTCCTATGCTAATGTCACCAAATCAGCAGTTAGCAGATTCTTGAAGAAAGAAATCATATGTCGGTATAGGTTTCCAGATAGTGTAACATCCCGAATTCGGGCCTGGATGTTTTAGATGGTGAATCGGGCCAATCGGGAACAGTTCGAACCCTTAAGGTTGGTTTAGGGAACACCTAGTTCGGGATGTTTTTAAAATATGGAAAAATATCTAAAAATCCTCATTTATTATATAAATAATTATGGTGAAAACAATTTTACAAAATGTGATTTTGAAATATTACATTTTGGTATAGTGACCAAAATGTAGTCTTTTCAAAAGTTGACTAGTGACTATTTTGTAACGGATTGAAACTTAGAATCTTTAAGGAGCTAATTTTACCAAATGTTTTATCAGATTTCTCTTTAATTTGGGAGCTTTTAATAATGATTTAATTAAAGAAATAAAATAGAATTAAAAAGGAAATTAAAGTTGACTTTTTCATAACTACTTTCACGATAGTTTTTTCTTTTCATTTTCTCTCAACTTCCAATCAGCCAAACATTTTTCTCTCATCAATTTTCATTGTGTTTGCTGAGATTTTAACTTCCAAAAGATTTCCTATCTTTGTTTCGATAAATCCTTTTGATTTTTTCTTTGGATTTCAAGAAAACTTGCCCAAATTGAAGAGAGATCAACCATTAGAGGTAAGCTTCATCCTTCTCCTCGAATGATCAATTATTTACTGAAATTCCCAAGTTAGCAATCATTTGTTAATGGGTTTTAAGTTTTTTTTAATGTTATAAACATGAAATAGTTGTTAAATTTAAGATTCTTGATGAGATCTTGGTGATTTTCGTACTTCTATGTTAGGCTCAATTTTGAAGTTGATTTCTAACATATTTTGGATGATATTTGATGTTGAGAATGAGGTTTTAACGAATAAATCTCGAATATGTTTGAGTTCCTAAGTTTGAGATGCTAGATTTGTTGTTTTTGAGGTGTTATTGATGATCTGTTGTTGCTAGAGGTATAAGGTCGTGTTTATGTTGCTATTTTATGTTAATTGATGTTTAGAAAAGGGTAGAATTGATAGATCTTGGCTAGACTTTGTTTGGTGAATGTTTGGAGATGTTTTTGGTTATTTTGGATAGCCGAAATGCTTGTTTTGAGTAGACCAGCGAGTAAGAGTGAATGGTTGGTGATTTTAATGCATGGTGATGCATTAATCCTCTACTCTTATGTGCTAAAAACATGGGAGAGTAATCCGGAAGCAATCGAGGTAGCGTTGGAAGTTTCAGACGCTTGGTTGGCTCGTCGACTAGCGTAGTGTTGCGTATCGGTGAGTGAGAACGCGTTTTCCAGCTTTAGAATGATTCTTAAAAGAGGTTTGGGAACTTAAATATAGGCTTCAAACGTCAGTTTAAGTTCGGAAGTAAGTGAAGTAGATTTCTCTCTCTATTTGTGCTATTATTGTTTTGAAAATATTAAATTGGGTTTTGATGTGCTTAGCTTGGCAATGTAATTTGATTTGCTGTTTGAGCATGGTTTTTAAGCTTGAGAGTTGGTTATCAAACTTAGTTTGGTGAAGGAAGCATGAAACAAATGATTCTTGAAAATATGTGGTATTAATTTGAGTTTTAAGGGTATGGTTTAACATTTTTGTCTTGATGGTGTTGCAAGCTTTGAAAACAGTAGATGTGTTAATGATTTTTATATGATATATTGGCATAAGTGATGAGAAGATTACCGGATATAATTGGTCGACCAATATGATGTAGAGTGCACTATAAACTAAAAATTTGTACGTGCTCTTGAGATTCGTTCCAAAAAGAGGGACCAATGATGTGCATTCCATCAGACAGGACTTGGTGAAATACCAAAGCTTAATAGAAATGAATGGTACCGCCAAGAGAGACCGATGTTGTACATTCTATCAGATAGGACTTGGTGAAAGACCCAAGCATTATAGCAACATATGTTATCGCCATGAGAAACCGATGATGTGCATTCCATCGGAGTAGGACTTGGTGAAACACACACGCTTTATGGCGAAGGTAGATACCGCCATGAGATTCCGGTGGCGAGATCCCACCGGGGTAGGACTTGACCTCGAGTCAAGCTATCCGCATATCCGTGTAAAATAGAATATGAAAATGGCAATATATGAGAATGAAGCGTGTTCACATGTACCAATGCTTGAAATGTTTTTTTGCTATAAGAAATGCATATGAGATTTTGAGATTATGAAACGCTTTTGTATAACAAGCATGTGTGGCCTTGCCATGAGTTTTGTGTTGGTTGAATGCATGAGATGGGTAGATGGTACATGTGGTTTTCAAATGGTGATTTGCTTTGAAATGATTTTCAAGCATGAGAAAGAAAGAGCATGATGTAGAAATTGTTTCCATGGAAAGTGGTTTTAAATTTGCATGAAGCGTTTATGCATGAGAAGATTTAGATGGAAGTAATTACAATGATGATGTTTAAGAGTGAGATGCATGTGGCTTTTGGGTTTTAATGCTGGTTTTCGTGTTGAGCTATGCATGATTTAAGGAATGATGTTTTCAAATGATGTTTTCAAACAATACATTGGCATATTAAAATGTGATTTCAATTACAGGGTGTTTTATGGTTTTGCTTCATTAATGGTGTTTTGATTTTTGAGCTTTCCTCACTAAGCATTATGTGCTTATGCTCCTTTCCATCCATCAATGTAGATAGTTGAATTTGGGACATCGAGAAGCAAGGGATTCAAGAAGAACTCCACTTGGGAAGTATGTTTTGTCTAGTGGCTATGGATAATAAAGCAATGGGGGGATCCTTTACTTTGTTGTGATGAGGTTGAGTAGCTAGAACAAGTTTGGTTTACGGTTTGAGACTTGTTTATGGCAGTTATGTGGTGGTTGGATTGTTAATTTGCATTTTATTCTTTCTATGTTTTATGGTTAAAAGTATGTTCATTCTAGTTGCATGAGCTAAATAAGTTGATGTGCTAGATGCTTGCAATGTGGCTAGCTTTTGATGTTAATATGATGGAGTTGATGCTTAGACATATTGTGATTAAGTTGGAGTATGAGTTGGGACATGTTCGGGAGTATTTGGATGTGAAAAGATGTGAAAAATTAGAAAAATAAATAGTTGTAGGGCAGGGTGTATCGAGACACCCTTAGCTGTTTCAGAACAGGGGCTTGAAATGGCCATAGCATTCCGAAACGAGTAAGAGTGTTTCGAAACACTTTAACTACTGGAGAACTATGTTTCAATACGGGTCTCGGAACGCACCCGAGTACCGAAACAGTCAACTCCGTTTCAATATGGTTGTTTCTATACAGGGGTCAGCGTTTCGAAACACCCGACCGTTGGACTGCAATTTGAACTGTTTGAAGTTCTTGCTTCTTACATTTTAGTCCTTGATGAATATTGACGCAATTCGTTGGGTTTGGAATGTCAGATTAAGTTAATTTTTGATAAAGATGCATGAAATATGACTAATTGAATATTGGTAATCTTAAAATCAGCAAGGTCCTCGTAATTTACAAAATTTACGTTTTGGTCCCTAAAAGTCTACTTCTTGCAATTAAACCCCTAGATGAATTCATATCGTTGTGCCTTTTCCTTCATGTGATCTGGAATTATCATATAGGTTAATGATGCATTTAGAAACGATAAAAAAGGTCATTAATCAAGGTTGACTTTTGGGTTGACTTTGGTTTTCCCCGTGTAATCTTTGTAGTTCGGGTCAAGCTTTTAGGCCGGGCTAAGAGGGTTACATTTGTTGGTATCAGAGCCAGGTTTGTTGAAATTTGGGGCGATGGTAAGTTTTTGGTAAGTCGTTATGGTAGGTTTGGATGTTTATCTTGGTATATGATGTCAAGTTGGTTGAAAAATATGTTTTTGGGTGAAATGTCGATGTTTATATCCTGCTTAATTGTTATGAATCACATGTGAGCTAATGTGAACATGTTTTGATGATACGATGACATTGTAAGCTGAGTTGAATGATGAGAAGTATGTTGAGTGTGATATGTTGCTATTATGATATTGAAGGTGAATGTTGTTTGATGAGAGTATGATTGACTTTTGTTGTATGATATGCACGATATTTGTGATATCAATGTTAATATTGATTATTATGTCATACAAGAGGGGGGGGGGAAGTCGAGATACCCATTTCCTTATTATTATAGCAAATGTGTTAACTTGGAGTTGGAGTCTTGAATCCTTCCTTGAAGCTGGCCTGAACGTTTTGTTTGGTTTATTGTCATTGCCTTGTTAATAATAGCACAATGGAATCAAAGAGATAATTGCAATTGGGTACGTTTGTTGCTGCTTTAGAGCAGGTTGTTGGGAGGTGGAAGTCACCATCTGGTGAAAGTGTATCGTTTTAGTCGTCAGTGCCTAGAGTTGAGGCGATAGGGCAGTAGAAGGATGCTGACCCTGTGATGAAAGGTTTGTCTTCTGTAGTGTAACCCCCTAGACCCGCATATGCGTTTCGCGGATCCTAGGAAGTCACATTAGGGTCACAGGAGCGACCCACGTTAAAAATACACATAAAACATGTTTTTTTGTTTCAAAACACTTATTAAACTGCAAAACAAACTTCTGTGCAACATTCACTTTCATGAAATCATTTAAACATATAACATGATTTCAGAAAACATTTTACAGACACTATCATGAAATAATAATGATATGCATGCCCACTAACTATGTCGGTACCGTACTCCAAAAGCAACGCCGAGAGAACTCTGAACACTGATGTCGAACGTTATACCATGATATATTCTTTAACATGCGATGGTAAAAACAACGTGAGCTTGGAAAAGCTCAGTAATACCAAACTACGAAAAGATGCTATAAGCTCATGCAGATATATGGTAGGCATAACATTTTCACGATGTTCCGCGCAGTGACAGTCTTCATTTCTTTTTCGATATTTTAGGGTAACGTTATACTTGAGAATAACGGTACTTGTTCTTTATTTGATCATCAAAAATTAAACGGGAATTATAGGCTAATAATATATGGAGGTGGAATTAGAGAGTTCGGTTTCTAGTGTGTTCCAACAGTGTAAGTAAAACATGTACAACAACAGTATAATATACATTTCTAGTTAAAAAAACATAAAGTTCATGTAACAGTACGGTCCAGTTAAATCTTTTATCTACCCTCCAACCATACTCCAAGAGGCAGTTCCCCAAAACTATATCAAAGGCATTGACCAGTGCCCATTGGGCATAGGTGCCAACCTAAGGTAATACCTTAGGAACGGTACGGTATGGTAGGAAATTCCCTAGCCGAAGCATATGAATCCTGTAACGGTAAGGAATTACTAGCTGGATCAGAGCTGAACCTGCGGTCACTTCATATTCTATCCCAAGTACCCCAGTAACAACCTATGTAATAGTTCGATTATCAACAACAACTGTAATATTGGTAAATGTAAAATAGGCATGTATTTTCCGTAAAACGGTAATCAGAAAGCATAGTGTTCAATCAAAACTATGATGCATGTGTTTAGTTTAATAACATACTTTCATCATGTAAAACAATATTAAAACGGTTATGTAGCACACAAGGAACACACTAGGTGGGATACTTTATTTCCTTGGAGATACTTGTCATTTACGGAAGATAACACATTAATCTTTTGACCATTTAAACGGGTTTCTGGAACGAGGCCCCTATTAAAAGAGGGGTTTGTACTAACGGTTCAAACCAGAAAGTCAGGAGATGATACATCAAGATCTTGAGAGTTTAGGCATATCATGAGTAATTTAGCCATTTAAACTATGAGTGTTTGTTAATATGTTGGGGAATGTGAGTAAGTAATTGTTACCTAGGAAACTTTTGGATGTTGTGTTGATCTTTGAGCTAGAGTTTGAGCGGTTTGTAGGAGGTTTTGGAAGTGGAGTGGGTTGTAGATCACGTGGAGGCTTGAGAATGGATGGGTTAGTGTCACAGTGTGTGTTGTGTTAAAAAAATTATGAGGGAAGGCAGAGTATGTTGCGAAGGGTTAAGAGTTGTTGAGGTTGTTGGAAGTATTACACCGTTGGGAGGTGTGAGAAGCTAAGTTGAGACTGGTAAGAGTGTGTTCTGGAAATCTCACCGTGTGTGGTGATGTTGAAGTTGGGTGTAGGGTAAGTTTAATCCGAGAGCTTTTCGATCGTAAGAGGTTGAGGAGTATGTTGGTTTCATTGTGTTTTTGTTGTGTTTTGTTTTGGGAGGATGTGTACTACGTTTTCTTCGCAAGTTGAATTTTCGAGGACTAAATTCCTTAAGTGAGGGTGAGTTGTAACGCCCTGAATTTGGGCTTAGATGTTTTATATGGTGAATCGGCCCGGTCGGGAACAGTTCGAACCCTTAAGGTTGGTTTAGGGAACACCTAGTTCGGGATGTTTTAAAAATATGGTAAAATATCTAAAAATCCTCATATATTATACAAATAATTATGGTGAAAACAATTTTACAAAATGTGATTTGTAAATATTACATTTTGGTATAGTGACCAAAATGCAGTCTTTGCAAATGTTGACTAATGACTATTTTGTAAAGGATTGAAACTTAGAATCTTTAAGGAGCTAATTTTACCAAATGTTTTTATCATATTTCTCTTTAATTTCGGAGCTTTTAATAATGATTTAATTAAAGAAATAAAATGGAATTAAAAAGGAAATCAAAGTTGACTTTTTCATAACTACTTTCACGATAATTTTTTCTTTTCATTTTATCTCAACTTCCAATCTGCCAAACACTTTTCTCTCATCAATATTTATTGTGTTTGCTGAGATTTTAACTTCCAAAAGATTTCCTAACTTTGTTTCAACAAATCCTTTTGATTTTTGCTTTGGATTTCAAGAAAACTTGCCCAAATTGAAGAGATATCAACCATTAGAGGTAAGCTTCGTCCTTCTCCTCTAATGATCAGTTCTTTACTGAAATTCCCAAGTTATCAATCCTTTGTTAATGGTTTTTAAGTTGTTTTCATGTTATAAACATGAAATAGTTGTTAAATTCAAGATTCTTGATGAGATCTTGGTGATTTTCGTAGTTGTATGTTAGGCTCTGCTTTTAGGTTGATTTCTAACATATTTTGGATGATATTTGAATTTGAGAATGAGGTTTTAACAAATAAATCCCGAATAGGTTTGAGTTCCTAAGTTTGAGATGCTAGATTTGTGGTTTTTGAGGTGTTATTGATGATATGTTGTTGCTGGAGGTATAAGGCCGTGCTTATATTGCTATTTGATGTTAATTGATGTTTAGAAAAGGTTAGAATTGATAGATCTTGGCTGGACTTTGTATGGTGAATGTTCGGAGATGTTTTCGGTTATTTCGGATAGCCGAAATGCTTGTTTTGAGTAGAGCAGCGAGTTAGAGTGAATGGTTGGTGATTTTAATGCATGGTGATGCATTAATCCTCTGCTCTTATGTGCTAAAAACAGGGGAGAGTAATTCAGAAGCAATCGAGGTAGCGAAGTTTCGGACGCTTGATTGGCTCGTCGCCTAGCGTAGTGTTGCGTATCGGTGAGTGAGAATGCGTTTTCCAGCTTTGGAATGATTCTTAAAAGAGGTTTGGGAACTTAAATCTAAGCTTGAAACGCCAGTTTAAGTTCGGAAGTAAGTGAAGTAGATTTCTCTCTCGGTTTGTGCTATTATTGTTTTTAAAATATTAAATTGGGTTTTGATGTGCTTGGCTTGGCAATGTGATTTGATTTGCTGTTTGAGCATGGTTTTTAAGCTTGAGATTTGGTTATCAAACTTAGTTTGGTGAAGGAAGCATCAAACTAATGATTCTTGAGAATATGTGGTGTTAATTTGTGTTTTAAGGGCATGCTTTAAAATTTTGGCCTTGATGGTGTTACAAGCTTTGAAAGCAGTAGATGTGTTAATAATTTTAAAATGATATATTGGCATAAGTGATGAGAAGATTACCAGATATAATTGGTGGATCAATAGGATGTAGAGTGCACTATAAACTAAAAAATCGTACGTGCTCTTGGGATTCGTTTCAAAGAGAGAGACCGATGAATGGTACTGCCATGAGAGACCGATGTTGTAGATTCCATCGGATAAGACTTGGTGAAAGACCCAATCATTATGGCAACATATGTAATCGCCATGAGAAACTGATGATGTGCATTCCATCGGCGTAGGACTTGGTGAAACACCCAAGCTTTATGGCGAAGGTAGATACCGCTATGAGAGTCCGGTGGTGAGATCCCACCGGGGTAGGACTTGACCTCGAGTCAAGCTATCTGCATATCTTTGTAAAATAGAATATGAAATGCCAATATATGAGCATGAAGCGTGTTCACATGTACCAATGCTTGAAATGTTTTATGCTATAAGAATTGTATATGAGATTTTGGTATTGTGAAACGCTTTTGTATAACAAGCATGTGTGGCCTTGCCATGAGTTTTGCGTTAGTTGAATGCATGAGATAGGTAGATGGTACATGTGGTTTTCAAGTGGTGATTTGCTTTGAAATGATTTTCAAGCATGAGAAAGAACGACCATGATGTAGAAATTGTTTCCAAGGAAAGTTGTTTAAACTTTGCATGAAGCGTTTGTGCATGAGAAGGTTTAGATGGAAGTAATTACAATGACGGTGTATAAGAGTGAGATGCATGTGGCTTTTGGGTTTTAATGCTGGTTTATATGTTGAGCTATGCATGATTTAAGGAATGATGTTTTCAAATGAAGTTTTCAAACAATACATTGGCTTATTGAAATGTGATTTCAATAAAAGGGTGTTTTATGGTTTTGCGGCATTGATGGTGTTTTGATTTTTGAGTATTCCTCACTAAGAATTATGTGCTTACGCACCTTTTGTCTATCAATGCAGATAGTTGAATTTGGGACAACGAGAAGCAATGGATTCAAGAAGAACTCCACTTGAGAAGTATGTTTTGTCTACTAGCTATAGATAATAAAGCAATGGGGGAAATCTTTTACTTTGTTGTGATGATGTTGATTACCTAGAACAAGTTTGGTTTATGGTTTGAGACTTGTTTATAGCCATTATGTGGTGGTTGGATCCCCAATTTGCATTTTAGTCTTGCTATGTTTTATGGTTAAAAGTATGTTCATTCTAGTTGCATGAGCTAAATAAGTTGACGTGTTAGATGCTTGCAATGTGGCTAGCTTTCGATGTTAATATGCTGGAGTTGATGCTTAGACATGTTGTGATTATGTTGTAGCATGAGTTGGGACATGTTCAGGTGTATTTGGTTGTGAAAAGATGTGAAAAACCAGAAAAATAAATAGTTGCAGGGCTGGGTGTATCGAAACACCCTTAACTATTTAGGAACAGGGGCCTTAAATGGCCATAGCATTTCCGAACGGTAAGAGTGTTTCGAAACACTTTAGCTACTGGAGAACTACGTTTCGATACAGGTCTCGGAACGCACCCGAGTACTGAAACGGTCAACTTCGTTTTGATACGGTCGTTTCGATACAAGGGTCAGCGTTTCGAAACACTCGACCGTTGGACTGCAATTTGAACTGTTTGAAGTTCTTGCTTCTTACATTTTAGTCCTTGATGAATATGGACGCAATTGGTTGGGTTTGGAATGTCAGATTAAGTTGATTTTTGACAGAGATGCATGAAATATGACTAATTGAATATTGGTAAGCTTAAAATCAGCAAGGTCCTCGTAATTTACAAAATTTACATTTTAGTTCCTAAAAGTCTAATTCTTTCAATTAAACCCCTAGATGAATTCCGATCGTTGTGCCTTTTCATTCTTGTGATCTTGAATGATCATATACGTTAATAATACATTTAGAAAAGATTTAAAAGGGTTGTTAATTAAGGTTGACTTTCAGGTTGACTATGGTTTTCCCCGTGTAATCTTCGTAGTTCGGGTCAAGTGTCTAGGCCAGGCTAAGGGGGTTACAGAGAGTATCTTATCTGACCACGCATTAAACATGAACAATAAGACCATAGAAGAAGTGTGAAAATAGTTCACGATACCACAACACTGTTTGTCACCGTATCGTTCTCAAATGAACGGAGCAATGGAAGCAGCCAACAAACATATTAAAAAGATTGTTGGAAAGATGGCAGAAACTTATAGGGATTGACATGAGAATCAACCATTTCCTCTATATTCTTATTGCACATCAATCGGGACCTCTACAGGAGCAACATCTTTTCCTCTGGTTTATGGGATGGAAGCGGTACTACCCATCGAGGTTGAGATTTCTTCCCTCCGAAATTTATCAGAATTGAAAATAGATGAAGCAGAATGGATCCAAGCCAGATATGATCAACTAGCTTTGATTGAAGAAAAATGACTAAAAGCCTTCCAGCATGGTCGAATGTGCCGGAAAAGGATGATGTGGGCTTATAACAAGAAGGTTTGTACCAGAAAAGGATGATGTGAGCTTATCACAAGAAGGTTCACCCAAGAGAATTCCATGAGTACGATCTAGTGCTAAAAAATAATTTACCAATTCAAAGAAATTTTCGAGGGGAATGGATGACAAATTGGGAAGGTCCATACGTTATGAAAAAAGCCTTTTCGGAGGAGATTTGATTTTGGCTGAAATGCATGGTAAGTATTTGTGTAGCCCTGTCAATTTAGATTCCGTCAAGAAATATTTTACATAAAATAAAAAGGAGAAAAAATTATAGTGAAAACCCGAGCAGGCACTTTGAGAAGAAACTTCTGAAAATATGCAAGGGAAAATTCAAAAAGGGCGCCTTAGGTAAAAAAAAGAGAAAAAATGAGGGTTCAAGATGAAAACTCATAAAGGGCGTCTTGAAAGCAAATGAGGTTTTGAGTTGAACACATAAAAAAGGGCGGCTCACATTTTGATCAAAGGGGCTAAGGAATGTGATGGTCGGTTCCCTCGAAAACTCAGTTGTAGGGAAGAATTTTGTGTCTTAGGATATCGGCAAAACACTCGAGGTCTCTCAAACACATATCAGGCACATGAGTGTTCTCGGCAAGTTGGTCTAACGAAACTCGTCAGCTTGATATCTGGGTCACCTAATTTTGCTTTTTGATTTCAATGTTTGCCATCTAATATTATGAACTTTATTCTCAATAAATTCCTCATTTCATCTTATCCCTTTGTTTACACGAGTATTATACATTGACATAACAATCAATAAGCTAACAATTCCACAAATATGAAAAGATCTATTAACATTTACTTCCGAAAGATTTCTAAAAGTACGGAACCAGAGGTAGTCCTGATTGGAAAAAAGGTATTTTCATTGGTAAAATGACTCAAGAGAAAAGAGACACTACCTTGGAAACTACCCTTACTCATACATCGAAGAGATGTTGAAATGAAATATGGGGCAAATAATCGTCTTGCGATCTAATCGGGCATAGCAAAAAAAATTACGCATCATTGACAGAGAAAATGCTACGTACTTTGGTCATTGTCAACTATAATCTAATTATAAGATTCATACCAACGATTTGAGTGTTCAATTACATTCCAATTGTGCCATGTTTGAGTCCATTTTGAGCCACATATATTTTTTCCTAATATCAACTAAAATATAACATATATATTAAATGATGTAAGCCAAGTTGCAAAAGTGTTGGTTGGCTCTATGCTAAATGTGCAAGCCTTGGTTTTGTAATACCTAGGTTAAAATCCCACTAAGGTCAATTTTTTATTTATTTTCTTCCTCTAATCAAATGATCAAATGTGTAATTATATCAATTTTTAACTGTCACGCCATTTTTTCTGTTAGTTTTTAATGATCAATAATTTGTTTAATATCATTTAAATAGTTAAGTAGTATGATTGATAAAACTAAAAAATAATAATGATCACTCATAATTAAGTGGTCAATCATGACTCTAAATTATTTTTAGTTAATTATTTGCACTTGGTGGACTTGAGTTCACCCTTTTTTTCTCTTTTTATCTTCTCTAGATGCACATTAAGCCTATGTAATTACACAAGAATCATAGGAGAGAAGGACACAGTGATCGGAAAACATTTAACGACTCAATTGCATGAATTACACTTTTTAGGGACCAAAATCTAATTTTTACAAAATATAAGGACTTTGCAGAATATAAGAGGCCTAAAATGTAAAACACGAAAAATTAAAAGGTCAATAAAAGCTCAAGCAATTGCATCCACAACATTAAGGACTAAAATGTAAAACATGAAAACTTAAAACAATTCAAATCATCATCCAATGGTCATCTGTTTCGAAACACCAACCTTCGTACCGAAACGCCCGTATCGAAACGGTGTTGACCGTTTCAATACTCGGGTGTATTCCGAGACCAGTATCGAAATAGGCCTCTCCAGTAGCCATAATGTTCCGAAACACCTTCAACCGTGCGGAACCGCTATGGCCATTACATTCCCCCATTTCGAAACAGTTAAGGGTGTTTCGATACACCCTGTCATGCTACAGCAGAAAATGCTGGTTTTTCAATCTTTTTCATATTTGAATCATTCCCAAAACATGCCACAACATGCATACATCAAGGATAAATATAAACAATCATCATATCGAGACTATAGCTTAAACATGGCAACCAACACATAATCAAAGGTACTAAAGGCATGCTCCCTAGTCCACCAAAACCATAACAAGGCATAACACCAAATAAACCAAAATCCAAACTACAAAGGCCATTTACAATTCAAGTATAGGCAAACAAACATGCTCAAAGAAAAGGGAAACATTCTCAAACATTCCAAAGTATAAATCCCACCCATTGCCACTTATTACACTAAAGAAGAACCACATACATCTCTTTAACAAAGCTTTGGATTCCTATTGCTTTTGGGCTGCCATCAAAGGTTCAATTCTCTACATTGATGAAACAAAAGACCGTAAGTACAAAGCTTAGTGAGGTTCGCTAATCAACATTCATCAATGCATGATTAATATTTGTCAAAAACAACACTTTACATTTCATGCCATTTCTAAAACATGTCTTCTCAAGACTTCAATGCACTTTTGAAACGTCATGCACATATGCATCAATTTACAATAGCAAAAAGACCTTTGCTCATGCTTTAGCAAGCATCACATGCAATCTTGCATCATTCACATATATCTCATGCACCCTTGCATCATATACAAGAATCTCATGCCTCACATTGTCATTTACATTATATTGGCTCACAAGTGATAATCCATAAACCATTTCAACACAAGGCACAATCGGATACACGAATTACGAGCGTTGTCCCTCACGCTTCATACAAACTACCGAAATATACAACGTCGAGACAAATGGCATAATCAAAACCCCTCAACACATGTGATGGAGATTAATGGCGCAATAACAACCCCTCAACATCACTCATCGGTAGTGGTATAATTCCACTAACGAGAGTATGGGACACATACACAAGACTCACACACGGGACTAACCATTCACCGTTGTGATCTTAACCTCAATCGTTAGGGTACTTGGATGGAGATTACGGCACAATCACAACCCCTCAACACCCAAGCCGACTTTATTCACGGTGCACCCAATCCTATAGCTGGCTAACTATATCCGATTCTAGTAACAAAAAACCATTTTCATCACTTGCCACTATAATCATTTATCCACATTAATCCATTGTTTCTCAAGCATAACTACAATGTCATTTCCACAAGCACACATGCTTAACATCATATGCATTTTCATATGAAAACCAAGGATCACTTACCTAGTGCATCCTTATCATAATGACATTAAAATCCAGCATTAAACCATGCTTAAACATGCTTAAAATAGTAAACAAATCCACTCTTACATCAAATGCATTTTCCTAAAACTTAGCACATTTCCAAGAGAGGGATTACCGAAACACTTACACCTGAGCTTAGTTAAGTGTATCAAACTTAAAATAAGCTCCCAAGAGCACGCTCAAGGCGTTACAAAGCAGGAAATTGAATTTCGACTCACCGATACGCGAATCCTCGTTCGCCGACACGGAAATTACACTTTCGGATCCTCCAAAATTACATCGTTAGCTTTCGGATCAAGATTCCCTGTTTTAACATCAACAAAATAGAGATCTAAATGCATTAAAATGCATTCTAACACCTGCAACAATCCATAAACTCGTTGCCCACTCAAACTACACCAAAATACCCTTCCGAAACAACCGAAAACACAATCGATTGCTTCCTAAACCAAGTCCAGCCATCATACATCACTTCCAAACAAATATCAACATCAAAACACATCTAATAAACATCCTAACTCATCCTTATACCACCAGCAACAAAAATTCCACCATCACACCCCAAAATTACACATAAAACTACCATGAAACTCAAGGATCTCAAGGGTTTCGTGATCTATATTAACCACACCTCATTTTAACATGTAAACCAACTTAGAAATCAATTAAAATCAACACAAAATAGTGTCCAACTCATCAAGTCCGAAAATCAAGATTTCATTCACATTTCCACAAGATTTTGATCTCAAATCAAAACTATATTGAAACTCAATCAAAAATAGTTATTAGAAGAAAAATATCTTGGGAATTTTAATAAAAAACTTAGATTAGAGGTTGAGAATGAGATTTACCTCCAATTCTTGCTTCCTTCAATAGATGACAAGTTTTCCTTGCAAAAATCTTGAAGAATTAAAGAAGCTCTCTTGAAAAAGATTTAGGAAATGTTGGGAGGATTTTTGGAAGAAAGAATTCTGGAAAAGATGAGAGAAAATTGTGTTTGGCTAGAATGAGAGGGAATTGGTAGTTACGTAAAATGAAAATCCACTAACTACCAATTAATTAAAATTAAATTCTAATTAAAATAATTTAATTAAAACCCATTTATATCACATGTCTTATTAAAGAAAGGTAAAATTGACTTAAAGCCCCCTAAATATTCTAAAATTTTGGCTTCCACCTTAAAAAGCACATTTTCCCTATTTTGAAACATTACAATTTGGTCACTACTCAAAATGTCCGTTTTCCAAAACCATTTTTGTAAAATTGATTTGACCAACCTCTTAATTATATTTTTAGAGGATTTTAACAATTTTTATCACAATTTTACCATATCCCGATCCTTAATTTCCTAAAATCACCATACGCGATTCGAACCGTTCTCGACCGGTCCGATCCGATGTCTAAAACATCTACGCCCAAAACCAGGGCGTTACAACTCTCCCCCACTTAGGAAATTTCGTCCTCGAAATTCTTACCTGATGGAAAGAGATGCGGAAACTGCCTCAACATGTCCGCCTTGCTTTCCCATGTGGCTTCCTCAACTCCTCGGTGTCGCCACAACACCTTCACAAGTTCTATCATCTTGCCACGGAGAACTTTGCTACTCACGTCCAGAACCCTCACTGGTTCCTCATCATATGACAGATCCGGATTCAACTCTATCTCCTCAACAGGCATTACATGCGAAGGGTCCGATCTATACTTCCGTAACATGGAGACATTAAACACATCATGTATCTTCTCCAACTCTATAGGCAATCTCAACCGATATGCCACAGGACCAATACACTCCACAATCTCATAATGTCCAATAAACCTTGGCCTAAGTTTACCCTTACGCCCAAATCTCATCACCTTATTCCAAGGCGATACCATCAAGAACACACGTTCGCCAACCACGAATTCAATTTCCTTATGCTTCAAGTCCGTGTAAGACTTTTCCCTATCCGATGCTGCTTTTAACTGCTCGCAAATGAGCTTCACCTTCTCGGTGGTTCCCTTGAGCATAGCCGGCATTGAAATCAGCTTTTGCCCGGCTTCTACCCAACATAAAGGGGTTCTACACCTCCTCCCATACAAAGCCTCGTATGGAGCCATTTGGATACTTGCCTGGTAAATATTGTTATACGCAAACTCAACCAATGGCAACTGCTTTTCCCAAGAATCCTGAAAATCTATCACACAACATCTCATAATGTCCTCAAGCACCTGAATCACATGTTCTGACTGTCCATCCGTCTGCGGATGATTAGAAGTGTTGAAGTTCAACCGTGTACCCAAGCCTTGATGCAAACATTCCCAAAATCTCGTTGTAAACCTCGGATCTCTATCCGACACAATGTACTTTGGCACACCGTGCAACCGCACAATCTCAGCCATGTACAAGTCAGCTAACTTATCCAAACTATAAGTAGTATGCACAGGCAGAAAATGTGCACACTTCGTAAGCCGATCCACAATCACTCAAACTAAATTCTTCTTTCTCGGT
The DNA here is from genome assembly GCA_958450335.1 of Hibiscus tridactylites. Classification (NCBI taxonomy): domain Eukaryota; kingdom Viridiplantae; phylum Streptophyta; class Magnoliopsida; order Malvales; family Malvaceae; genus Hibiscus; species Hibiscus tridactylites. The sequence continues at coordinate 34,497,683 of OY288269.1, forward strand.
GACAAAGGCAAACCATACACAAAATCCATGATGATTCTCTCCCACTTCCATTCTGGAATTCTCAAAGGTTGCAACAATCCAGAAGGAACCTGATGCTCAGCCTTCACTCGCTAACACACCATGCACTTACTAACGAACTCAGCCACATCCTTTTCAACCCTACCCAGTAGTACTCATCCTTTAGGTCGCGACACATCTTTGTACTACCCAGGTGCATAGCAAAATGACTACTATGAGCTTCAGTCAGAATAGTGTGCCTTAACTCAGCATCATCTGGCACCACTATTCGACTCCCATAACACACAACACCATCATCACTAAATCTGAAAACCGAAGGTCTATCTTCCGCAATGTCTTGAATATGCGAAACAAGGGAATCATCAAGCAAGTGCTTCTCTTTGATTAACTAAATTAGAGATTGTTTCACTTGCAATTCTGCAATTAGACCACCATCACGCGATATGCTAAAGCGAGTAAACATCGCTGTCAACTCCACAACTACTTTCCGGCACAAAGCATCAGCTACAACATTAGCCTTTCCCGGGTGATACTCGATCGTCAGATTATAATCCTTAAGCAACTCCACCCAACGTTGTTGCCTAAGGTTCAACTCCTTCTGAGACATAAGGTATTTCAAGCTCTTGTGGTCTGTGAACACAACACATTTCTCCCCATACAAGTAATGCCTCCAAATCTTTAAGGCAAACACCACAGCTACAAACTCAAGATCATGAGTAGGGTAGTTGCGCTCATGCACCTTCAACGGCCTAGATGCATAAGCCACCACCTTACCTTCCTGCATCAACACGCATCCCAAACCAACAATGGACGTATCACTATAGACCACAAACTCCTTACCTGATTCAGGTTGAATTAAAACAGGGGCTTGCGTCAAAGCTTCCTTCAGCTTCTCAAAAGCTTGTTGCCTCGCCTTCGTCCACTCAAAGTGAACATTCTTTTCCAACAACTTAGTCAAGGGTGTTGCTAACTTTGACAAACTCTCGACAAACCTATGATAGTACCCAGCCAACACAATGAAACTACGTACCTCTGTCACTGACTTAGGCAATTTCCAACTCATTACAGCCTCTACATTTTGCGGATCAACGTGAATACCATCAGCCGATACAACATGCCCAAGGAAGACCACTTCTTTAAGCCAAAACTCACACTTACTCAGTTTCGCATACAGCTGATTTTCCAACAACGCTTGCAAAACAATTCTCAAGTGCTTATCATGATCCTCCTCGGTATGCGAATACACAAGGATATCATCGATGAACACCATCACAAACTGATCCATGAATTCATGGAATACACGATTCATCATGTCCATGAAAGTAGCAGGTGCATTGGTCAAACCAAATGGAAACACCAAAAATTCATAATGTTCGTACCTCGTCCGAAAAGCAGTTTTAGGTACGTCCACATCCTTCGCCTTCAGTTGATAATACCCTGTTCTCAAATCTATCTTAGAAAACATTGAGGCTCCCCGGAATTGATCAAAGAGATCATCAATTCTAGGCAAGGGATACTTGTTCTTGAGTGTCAACTTGTTCAGTTGTCGATAATCTATACACATTCTCATCGTCCCATCCTTCTTCTTCACAAACAAGACTGGTGCACCCCAAGGTGACACATTTGGCCGGATGAAATCTTGATCCAACAATTCCTGCAATTGCGTTTTCAACTCTTTTAATTCTTTAGGCGCCATGCGATAAGGAGCAATGGACACCGTAGTTGTATTCTCGTACAACTCTATACCAAACTCAACTTCCCTATTTGGTGGCAACCCATGCAATTCTTCCGGAAAGACACCCGGAAAATCACAAATAGTTCGGATATCCTTCACACGCACATCCTTAGTACCAGGATTCATCACATAGGCAAGGTAAGCCTCACAACCCAACCTCATCATGCAGTTTGCTTCCAAAACCAAAATCACATTAAACAAGAATCTCACATTCTCGCCTACAACAACAACCTCATAGTTATCGGCCAAATTTAAGGTGACTCGCTCAACATCAAAGTCAACCACCGCCCTGTGCTTCGTTAACCAATCCATGCCAAGGATTATATCAAATCTGTAGAAAGGTAATTCCATCAAATCCACAAGGAAAACATGACCTTGCATACACAGAGGACATCTCTTGTACAACTTCCTAGTGACTACAGTCTCACCAAAAGAACTGATAACTTGCATTCCTACTTCAAGCATCTCAACCGGTATATCAAGCAAATGTGCATGCTCACTCTAGATATAAGAATGCGTGGATCCAGAATCAATCAAAGTCAACAAAGATAAAGACTGGAGAGCAAAGGTACCTGCGATCACATCAGTATCATTGCGCTCCTCGCGCTGAGCATACACCCTCGCTGGTCCACCACCCTCAGGTCAAACGGCTACAATGTGAGCAATACCTCGCTGCCACTCATCTCTCCTCTAAAGTTCCCATGACCGCGCCCACGGCCTCTCTAATGTGTATCTACCACATGAGCATGTCCTTGGCCTCCACCAGTCAACAAAGGACACTCCCTTCTCATATGAACTGACGAACCACAATTTCAGCAGGAGTTCCCTGTCACCACAACATGAGCCTGAACCTCTCTTGCTGCTCGAGGACAATCATGCCTCAAATGGTCCCTCGAACCACATGTCCAGCATGCATGCTGCTCATATCTCACACGTCCTCCCTGAGCTTGTCCACCTCGACCCAGAACACCACGCCTTCCCTCAGGCTGATGTCTCCTATCACAGCCTCTTTTGTTCCGCCCACCACCAGAACTATACTTAGCAGGTCTCTTTCCAGAGCTAGAACCGACACATCTAGAAGACAAACCCATGTTCTGCTCGATGTCTTTAGCTCGACACAAAAGCACATCAAAATCAGAATAATCAGTAGCCAGCATGAACATCTTAACTTCCTGAACCAAACCGTACCGGGAGCGATCACACCTATGCCTCTCACTGGGTACCAACTCATGAGCATATTGGCTCAAACGTACGAACTGGACCTCGTACTCAGCCATCAATAGGTTACCATGAATGAGAGACATAAACTCTCGTTTTTTCTCATCCAAGTTTCTCACACCTAGATACTTTCTCCAGAAGGCACCCTTGAAGAACTCCCAATCAACTTCATTAGGTTCCATACCAGTTGTGGTAGTCGTCCACCATCTGTAAGCATCACCTTGTAGCAAGGAAACGGTACATCCAAGCTTGCGCCCATCAATACAACCCATCTCATCCATGATACGGATCGTACTAGCTAACTAGGCCTCAGACCCCTCAGGTTACATACCATAGAACTCTACTACTCCCAAGCTCCTCAACCTCTCCAAAGGTAGACCCACTGCCCAGCTGCATGGGCCTGCACTTGTACTCTGGCAACAACAACAACCTGAAACGCTTCAGTGATCGCCTCAACAGCCTGAAACGTTCACACCTCTCCCGCTCATCAGGGATTAGCTTAGGTGTGTACTGACTAAGACGGACAAATTGGATCTCATATTCAGCCACTGTCATACTTCCTTGCACAAGAGACAAGAATTCTCTTTTCTTCTCATCTAGGTATCGCACACCTAGATACTTTCGCTTGAACGCGTTCAAGAAGAACGTCCAAGTCACATCATTTTCCTCAATTCCAGAGACAGTGGTCATCCACCACGTATAAGCATCATCATGTAGCAGTGATACCACACAACCCAACTTCTACACATTGTTGCAGTTCATTTGCCCCAAAATGCTCTTGGTGCTTTCCATCCAAGATTCAGAACCTTCAGGAGATAAACCTCTGAACTCAGTCCCTCCCAGAGTGCGAAGATGTTCCAAAGGCAATCTCACGTTAGCATCACCCTGATGCGCAGCTCCGTGAGCTCCAGCTACTGATGGCTGAAAGGCTCCCGCAATAGCCTGAATCAACCTAGTCATGTCAGGAGCAGCATGCCCCTGCACACCTTCAGGTCCAGCGACCCCAACACCAGCATTATCACCTCCAGCACCACCACCTCCGGGTGGTCCACCACCAGGGGGAGGAGGTATATCCACAACATTATCAGCATTTTCCTCATTCTCATTCTGAGCCATAGCTCTCGTATTCATCCTCATCTCTCTACGAGGCCCCATTTACAAGAAAACAATGCACTGACACAAATGCAATAAACACAATTAGGCTCAACAAGGTAAGTAATCCAAGTACTCAAGCTCATTTTCCAAAAACAATTCCTTTCATTAGTTTTGATATGGAAATGGGTTCCCCTAACATGCTTCAACATAGCATAACATCACAATTGCAACCATACATCACAATTCATGAACATTCCTTCACTTAAAAGGTCCATCATGCAAAAACACATACATCACCCACATAACAATTCCCAATTACAACGAGAACTAAGCTCTGATACCACCAAATGTAACCCCCTTAGCCCGGCCTTGACGGTTGACCCGAACTACGGAGATTACACGAGGAAAATCAAAGTCAACCCGAAAGTCAACCTTGATTAACGACCCTTTTTTTCCTTTTTAATCTTGTCTAGATACATGTTAACCCTAGGTCAACACTCGAGACACCTATACGTATAAAGCACATCGATCGGATTTTAGAAAGGGACTCAATTGCACAATATAAAAATGTTAGGGACCAAAATGTAAATTCTGAAAATTAGAAGGTCATAACTGATTTTAAAGATACCAATAATAAATTAGTCGTATTACATGCTTCCCTATCAAATTTCAGCTTAATTGGACTTCTCGAACTCATACAATTGCAATTACAACTTTCGGGACTAAAACGTAAAGCTTGCAAACTTCAACACCATTCAAATCAGTGCCCAATGGTCACCTGTTTCGGAACGGCATTGATCGTTCCGAAACACGGGTTGGTTCCGAGACTGGTTCTGAAATAGGGCACTTCAGTAGCCAAATCATTTCGAAATAGCCTCCAGCCGTTTCGAAACACGAAGGCCATTACAGGCCCCCATTTCGAAACGCCAGTGGGTGTTCCGATACAGTTTTCCCATAAGCTGCAAATTTTTCTGGTTTTTCATACATAAATCAACTCAAATAAAACCTAATGACTTCCTAGTCATGCCAACAAGTCATCATACATATAAGGAGCATCAAACATGGAATTTCACATATCTATAGGCATGCTTCCTATTATCCAAACCAAGCAATCAACCAACCTCCAAAATAAGCATTAAAAGGCCATTTACAAATTCAAACCATCAAAACCAACATGCCACAACCAAGGGAGTTCAACACATCTCCCAATACACATCTTAGGTTCCCATTGCCAAATTACCAAAACTAATAGTGTATGAAAACGTCACCATGCATGAGCTTGGTTTCCCTTGGACACTCTAGCCTCCTTGTTGCCCTTAAACACTTCAATTGTCTGCATTTTTGGTACAAGAGAGAGAGCGTAAGCACAATTGCTTAGTGAGGCATGCTCTAAAGAAAACAACACAATAATGCATTTTAGAAAACACTTTCAACAAAGCTTTTAAACACATGCTCATCTCTTTTCATGCAACATTGCATACTTTACAAGCATCTCAAGCTTCATTACATTCAACTCATCATATTGGCTTTCAAGTGATAATTCATAACCATTTACAACACAAAACACAATCGGATACGCGGATTACAAGCGTTGTCCCATACGCTTCATACACACCACCAAACAACATAAGGTGGAGTTTATCGGTACAATCACAACCCCTCAACACCCGTGATGGAGTTTAACGGTACAATCACAACCCCTCCACATCACTCATCGGTAGTTGTATAATTCCACTAACGAGTGCAAGGGACACATGACACAAGATCCACACACTGACTTTTAACCACTGTTGTGATCTTACCTCACTCGTTAGGGTACTTGGATGGAGTTTTCGGTACAATCACAACCCCTCATCATCCAAGGCGACTTTATTCACGGTGCACCCAATCCTATAGTTGTCTAACTATATCTGATTCAAGTACTTTAAAACCATTACATCACTTGCCAATATACATCATTTACCATCAACAATTCAATGTTTTAAAGCATTAATCAAAGCCATTTAACATCATGCATCACTATGCATCAAAACCATATTAACAATATGTCAAACCAAGGATCTCTTACCTTGAGCATCCTTCAATACATGGCTTTCAAACCCAACATTAACCATGCTAAAACATGTTTTCAAAACAGAATTTAAACATGCAAGTTATAACCTATGCATCAAGTCACATCATGGCTCATCCAAGGGAGTTTTTCCAAAAACTTACTCTTGAGCTTAGCTAAGTTTTTTAGACTTAAACTAAGCTCCCAAAACCTTCAAATAATTGTTTCGAAGCTGAAAACCCAACTCCACTCACCAATTACGTTTCGCTTGCTTGCCGAAACGCCAATCAAGCCTCCGGATCAACTCCAAAAGTGTCCGAAGATGTCTCCCATGTTTTTAACACATCAAAGCAGAGGATTAATGCATCATTATGCATTGAAATCTTCAGCCAACACACCTAAACTCGATGCTCTACTTAAAACCAACATTTCGGCTACCAAACACAACCGAAATCACCTCCAAACACTTCAAAAACTTAACCAAGCCAAGATTCATCACTTCTAACCATTTCTAAACATCAATTAACATCCAAAATGAACCTAAACTCGTCCTTATACCTCCAGCTATAACAGAACAACAAAAACACCTCAAAAACCACCATTATCATAAGCAAAAACTTAGGAATCACAACCTATTCGGGATTGCATTGATAAAACTCATTTCAACATCATTAGACATCCAAAATACAATAGAGAATCATCTCAAAAAAGAGCCCAAACAATCACAACAAAATTCTTAAAGATTTCTTCCAGATCTTGAGTTTTAAGCCAAAATCAAGTTTCTAACATTAAAACCATTTATAAAACTTAAATTAAGGATTGACAACTTGGGAATTTCAATAAAGAACTGAGTATTTAGAGGAGATGAACAATCTTACCTCTAAATGGTGATTTCTCCTTGATTTGAGCCAATATCCTTGAAAATTCAATGAGGAAATGAAATGGATTTGATGCAAGATTGATTAGGAATTAATTAATGATAGAAATCTCATCAATTGAAGTGAAGATCAATGAAAAAGTTGCTGGAGAAAAAGTGTTTGGATGATGGAATTTTGAGAGAAAGGAATGAGAGAAATTTAGGAAAAGGTAGTTATGAAATTCCAAAAAGTAGTTTCCCTTTTCCTTTAATTAATTAAAACATAAATTAATTCACCCAAATTATGGAAAAATCTGGAGAAATCATTTTTGGGTAAATTAGCTCCTTAAAGATTCAAAGTTTCAATCGTTACAAAACAGTCACCACTAAACCTTTCAAAGATCGCATTTTAGTCACTACACCGAAATGTAGTATTTCCAAACCTTATTTTGCAAAATTGATTTCACCACTCTCCTATAAATATTAAAAGAGGATTTTTAGATATTTTTCCATATTTTTAAAGCATCTCGAACTACGCTTTCCCTAAAACCTCCTTTTATATTTGAACCGAAAATCAGACCGGTCCGGTTCAGACCCTAACTTCTAAGCCCAAAATTAGGGTGTTACAATATATAAAACATCATGCTCACATACTTTTAATCATTCCAAATCAGCACATATCCACATAACATCAACATCATACAATCATATTCATTCCTTGTGCAATTCACATTAATCAACACGGCATAAAGTTCAAAATTCAACCATTACCACGCTCTGATACCAACAAATGTAACCCTCTTAGCCCGGCCTAGACGTTTGACCCGAGCTACGGAGATTACACAGGGAAAACAAAAGTCAACCTTGATTAACGACCTTTTTTTCTATTTTTATCTTCTCTATATGCACATTAAGCCTATGTGATTACACAAGAATCATAGAAAAGCAGGACACATCGATCGGAAACCATTTAAGGACTCAATTAAATGAATTACACTTTTTAGAGACCAAAATGAAATTTTTAGAAAATATAAGAACTTTGCAAAATTTAAGATTACCAATATGTAATTAGTCATATTGCATGCCTCTCTGCCAAATTTTAGCTTAAAAGGTCAGTCCAAGCTCAAGCAGTTGCATCACAACATTCAGGACTAAAATGTAAAACATGAAAACTTAAAACAATTCAAATCATCATCCAACGGTCATTCGATTTGAAACACCAACCTTTGTACCAAAACGCCCGTATCGAAACGGTGTTGACCGTTTTGGTACTCAGGTGTGTTCCGAGACTAGTATCGGAACATGCCTCTCCAATAGCCATAATGTTACGAAACACCTTCAACCGTACCGAAACGCTATGGCCATTACAAGCTCCCGTTTTGGAACAGTTAAGGATGTTTCGATACATCCTGTCATGTGACAATAAAAAATGCTGGTTTTTCATGCTTTTTCATATTCAAATCATTCCGAAAACATGCCACAACATGCATATATCAAGGATACATATCAACAATCATCATACCGAGTCTATAGCTTAAACATGGCAACCAACACATAATCAAAGGTACTAAAGCCATGCTCCCTAGTCCACCAAAACCATAACAAGGCATCACAGCAAATAAACCAAAATCCAAACTCCAAAGGCCATTTGCAATTCAAGTATAGACAAACAAACATGCTCAAAGTAAAGGGAAACATTCTCAAACATTCCAAATTATAAATCCCACCTATTGCCACTTATTACACTAAAGATGAACCACATACAACTCTTTAAAAAAGCTTTGGATTCCTCTTGCTTTTGGGGTGCCCTCAAAGGTTCCATTCTCTGCATTGATGAAACAAAAGAGTGTAAGCAGAAAGCTTAGTGAGGATCGATAATCAACATTCATCAATGCATGTTTCATATTTTGCAAAACCAACACTTTACATTTGATGCCATTTCTAAAACATGTCTTCTCAAGACTTCAATGCACTTTTGAAACCTCATGCACATATGCATCAATTTACAATAGCAAAAAGACCTCAGCTCATGCTTTAGCAAGCATGACATGCAATCTTGCATCATTCACATATATCCCATGCACCCTTGCATCATGTACAAGCATCTCATGCTTCACATTGTCATTTATATTATATTGGCTCACAAGTGATAATCCATAAACCATTTCAACAAAAGACACAATCGGATACGCGGATTACAAGCGTTGTCCCTCACGCTTCATACAAAGTACTAGACTACACAAGGTGGAGACAAATGGCACAATCACAACCCCTCAAAACCCATGATGGAGATTAATGGCACAATCACAACCCCTCAACATCACTCATCGTTAGTTGTATAATTCCACTAACGAGAGTATGGGACACATACACAAGGCTCACACACGGGACTAACCATTCACCGTTGTGATCTTAACCTCAATCGTTAGGGTACATGGATGGAGATTACGAGATAATCACAACCCCTCAACATCCAAGGTGACATTATTCATGATGCACCCAATCTTATAGCCGAGCTAACTATATCCGATTAAGGTAACCAAAAAACATTTTCATCACTTGCCAATATAATCGTTTATCCACATTAATCCACTATTTCTCAAGCATAACTACAATGTCATTTCCACAAGCACACATGCTTAACATCATATGCATTTTTATATGAAAACCAAGGATCACTTACCTAGTACATCCTTATCATAATGACATTAAAATCCAACATTAAACCATGCTTAAAAACAGTAAACAAATCCACTCTTACATCAAATGCATTTTCATCAAACTTAGCACATTTCCAAGAGAGGGATTACCAAAACACTTACACTTGAGCTTAGTTAAGTGTATCAAACTTACACTAAGCTCCCAAGAGCACGCTCAAGGCGTTACAAAGCAGGAAATTACATTTCCACTCACCGATACGCGAAGCCTCGTTCGCTGACACGAAAATTACACCTCAGGAGCCTCCAAAATCACCTCATTGGCTTCCGGATCAAGATCCCCTGTTTTTATATCAACAAAACTAAGATCTAAATGCATTAAAATGCATTCTAAAACCAGCAACAATCCATAAACTCGTTGCCCACTCAAACTACACCAAAATACCCTTCTGAAACAACCGAAACCTCAATCGATTGTTTCCTAAACGTATCCCAGCCATCATACATCACTTCCAAACAATTATCAACATCAAAACACATCTAATAAACATCCTAACTCATCCTTATACCACCAGCAACCGAAATTCCACCATTACACCCCAAAATCACACTTAAAACTACCAAGAAACTCAAGGATCTCAAAGATTTCGGGATCTATATTAACCACACCTCATTTTAAAATGTAAACCAAGTTATAAATCAATTAAAATCAACAAAAAATAGTGTCAAACTCATCAGGTCCGAAAATCAAGATTTCATCCACATTTCCACAAAATTTTGATCCTAAATCAAAACTATATTGAAAACTAAATCAAAAATAGTTATTAGAAGCCAAATATCTTGGGAATTTCAATAAAGAACTTAGATTATTCATTGAGAACGATATTTACCTCCAATCCTTGCTTCCTTCAATAGATGACAAGTTTTCCTTGCAAAAATCTTGAAGAACTAAAGATCTCTTGAAAAAGATTTAGGAAATCTTGGGAGGATTTTTGGAAGAAAGAATTCTGGAAAAGATGAGAGAAAATGGTGTTTGGCTAGAATGAGAGGGAATTGGTAGTTACATAAAATGAAAATCCACTAACTACCAATTAATTAATATTAAATTCTAATTAAAATTATTTAATTAAATCCCATTTAAATCACATGTCATATTGAAGAAAGGTCAAATTTACTTAAAGCCCCCTAAAGATTCTATGATTTTGGCTTTCACCTTAAAAAGCACATTTGGTCAGTACTCAAAATGTCTGTTTTCCAAAACCCTTTTTGTAAAATTGATTAGACCAACCTCTTAATTATACTTGTAGAGGATTTTAACAATTTTTATCAAAATTTTACCCTATCCCGATCCTTGATTTCGTAAAATCACCTTACGTGATTCGAACCGTACTCGACCGGTCCAATCCAATGTCTAAAACATCTAGGCCCAAAACCAAGGCGTTACATTAGTAATGAAAATTGGCAATGGGGATCTGTGGTTAGTTTTGGGAGATGTATTTTGAACTCACTGTGGCTGTTGCAAGTTTATTATGGTATTTGAGGTTTGTAAATGTCCTTTATGGCTTGTTTTGTGGCTTGTGGCTTCCATTTGGTTTTCATGTCTAGGGAGCATGCCATTAGTTCCAATGATTGCATGATTGATACCATGCTTTAGTTTAAGCTACATTGTGATGATCTTTTATGCTTATATATGTTTCTAGGACATTGTGCTATGCTTTGTGACATTTCCGGATGTGTTTAAGGGTCTGTTTGTTTCACTGAAATGTAACGCCCCGGTTTTGGGCTTAGAAGTTTGGGCGTTGACCGGTTCGGTCAAAGTGCTGTTCGAATATAAAAAGGTGAAATTAGGAATGCCTAGTTCGGGTTGCATTAAAAATATGGAAAAATGTTCTAAAATCCTCTTTTAATATATATATAATTGAACTGTGAAATCAATTTTACAAAATGAGGTTTGGAAGGGTGACATTTTGGCTAGTGACCAAAATGTAATTTTTGAAAACTGCGTGACTGTTTTAGAAAGGATTGAAACTTTGAATCTTTAAGGAGCTATTTACCCAAATGGAGTTTCTCCAGATTTTTCTAAGATATTTAATGTTTTAATTCTGAGTTTTAAACAAAAGAAAAGTGGAGGGAAGTTATTTTCCATTTTCAACTAACTTTTCCAATTTTCCTTTTCTCTCATTTTCTCTCAAACCAAACATTCTCTCCAGAGCTTTTTCCTCTAATTTTGTCATCTAAATACTTCTTTTCAATTCTCTTTGGATTCCTAATCATCTCATCAACAAAACCTCACCAATTGCTAATTGGATTTTCAAGATTTTGGTTCTAAAAAGGGAGAAACTCAACTTTGGAGGTAAGAACGTCCTTCTCCTCTAAACTCTCAGTTCTTTACTGAAATTCCTAAGTTCTCAATCCTTAATTGATGTTTTATAAGTGGTTTTAAAGTTGTGTAATGGATCTTGGCTTAAAATGCAAAATTTGGTGATTTTTGAAGGATTTTCGTTTGATCTTATTGGACTGTGTTTTAAGGTGTTTATTTGGAGTTAAATGAATGTTAATTTGATAAGGATTTGAGTTTTAATTAATGCAATCCCGGATAGGTTGAATTTCCTAAGTGTAGCTTATGATTCTTGGTTGTTTTTGGAGTGATCTTGTGGATCTGATGTTGCTGGAGGTATAAGGATGTTGTTAGGTCCTTTTTAGATGTTAAAGGATGTTTAGTTTTGATAGATCTTGGCTGGGCATTGTTGAGGAGTTGTTTGGATGCATTTTTTGTTGTGTTTGGTGGCCGAAAATGGAGTGTGGATGAGAGCAGCGAGTTTAGGAGCTTTCATTGAAGCTATTAATGCATGATGATGCATTAATCCTCTGCTTTGATGTGTTTAAAACAGGGGAGTCATCTTTGGATCCAAGTGGTGGTGATCCGAAAGCTTGATTGGTGTTTCAGCAAGAGGCGAAACGGAATCGGTGAGTGGAATTTGGTTTTCGGCTTTGAAACCAGTGTTTTGGAGGTTTGGGAGCTTAGTTTAAGTCTAAGCAACTTAGCTACGCTCAAGAGTAAGTTTTCGGAAAAACTCTCTTGGTGATGGCCATGGTTTTGGTTGTAATGCAATGTGATGTTTGCATGATTTTAAATCTGTTTTGAAAGCATATCTAGCATGTTTATTTGCTGTGATTTAAAGCCATGTGTTGAAGGAAGCTCAAGGTAAGAGTTCCTTGTTTTTGAACATTGTTAAAATATGGTTTGATGCTTAAAGATGCTTGATGTTTATGGCTTTGTAAAATGCTTTAAAACAGTGGATTAATGTTGATTAATGATGCATATTGGCAAGTGATGTTAAGGTCACAAAGGTGGTTAAAAGTCCTTGTGTGAACCTTGTTAATTTAAGAACATCAAGGTGGTTAAAAGTCCTTGGATGGTTCTTGTTTAAGTTCATCAAGGTGGTTAAAAGTCCTTGGATGAGACTTGTGTACTTTAAGGGCAATATGGTGTTTAAAAGTCCATAGTTGGCTCTTGTTACTTAAGAACATCAAGGTGGTTAAAAGTCCTTGGATGATTCTTGTTAAGGACACAAAGGTGATTAAAAGTCCTTGTGTGGTCCTTGCCATGGTGTTTAAAAGTCCATGGGTCCATGGTGTTTAAAAGTCCATGTGGATAAGATCACAATGGTGTTTAAAAGTCCATGTGTGAATCTTATGTGAAATGTATCACTTGTTGCCAATATGACTTGTTATGAACTTGAAGCATGAGATGCTTGTTGAAATGTTTATGAGCATGTTTAATGATACTTGAAGCATGAGATGCTTGTTTTAAATGTTTAAGAACATGGTTAATGTTGCTTGAAGCATGGTTTATCAATGAGTTTTATAAATGCATTATTGAATGGTTTTAATAAGCATTCCTCACTAAGCTTTTGCTTACGCTCTCTCTCTTTTTCTTAAACCAATAATGCAGAGCATTAAAGTGCATTGAGGGTGTAACGCCCCGGTTTTGGGCTTAGAAGTTTTGGGCGTTGATCGGTTCGGTCAAAGTGTTGTTCGAATCTAAAAAGGTAAAATTAGGAAAGCCTAGTTCGGGTTGCATTAAAAATATGGGAATATGTTCTAAAATCATCTTTTAATATATATAAGTGAACTGTGAAATCAATTTTACAAAATGAGGTTTGGAAGGGTGACATTTTGGCTAGTGACCAAAATGTAATTTTTGAAAGTTGCGTGACTGTTTTAGAAAGGATTGAAACTTTGAATCTTTAAGGAGCTATTTACCCAAAGGGAGTTTCTCCAGATTTTTCTAAGATATTTTAATGTTTAATTCTGATTTTAAAGCTTAAGAAAAGTGGAGGGAAATCATTTTGGCTATTTTGTAACTAACTTCCAATTTTCCTTTTCTCTCATTTTCTCTCAACCCAAACAATTTCTCTCCAGAGATTTCTTTCTGATTTTGTCACTTAAATCTTCCTTTTCAATTCTCTTTTGATTCCTAATCATCACATCAACAAAACCTCACCATTTGCAAGTTGTTTCTTCAAGCTTTTTGGTTCCAAAAGAGGAGAAACTCAAGTTTGGAGGTAAGAACGTCCTTCTCCTCTAAACTATCAGTTCTTTACTGAAATTCCTAAGTTCTCAATCCTTAATTGATGTTTTATAAATGGTTTTTAAAGTTGTGAAATGGATCTTGGCTTAAAATGCAAGATTTGGTGATTTTTGGTCAATTTTCGTTGGATCTGTTAAAGCTGTGATTTGAGATGTGTTTTTGATGATTAATGAACATTAATTTGATAAGGAATTGAGTTTTGATTAATGCAATCCCGGATAGATTGAATTTCCTAAGTTTAGCTTATGATTCTTTGTTGTTTTTGAGGTGATCTTGTAGATCTGGTGTTGCTGGAGGTATAAGGATGTCTGTAGGTTCTTTTTAGATGTTAAATGATGTTGAAGGATGTTTAGTCTTGATGGTTTATGGCTGGGCTTTGTTGAGGAGTTGTTTGGATGCATTTTTGGTTGTGTTTGGTGGCCGAAAATGGAGTGTGGATGAGAGCAGCAAGTTTAGGTGCTTTCATTGAAGCTATTAATGCATGATGATGCATTAGTCCTTGGATGGTTCTTGTTAAGGACACAAAGGTGGTTAAAAGTCCTTGTGTGGTCCTTGCCATGGTGTTTAAAAGTCCATGGGCCAAGGTGTTTAAAAGTCCTTGGGGCCAAGGTGTTTAAAAGTCCTTGGGAAGAACACAAAGGTGGTTAAAAGTCCTTGTGTGGTTCTTGTGTACTATAAGATCACAATGGTGTTTAAAAGTCCATGTGTGAGTCTTATGTTGATCTTGTTTTTAAAAAAGATGAAACTTATCACTTGAGGCCAATATGACATGTAATGATATGGAAGTATGTAATGCTTGTTTAAATTACTTTGAGCATGAGTAAATGATGATTGAGACATGATTTATAAAGTGTTTTATAAATGCATTATTGAATGGTTTTTAATGAGCATTCCTCACTAAGCTTTTGCTTGCGCTCTCTTTCGTTTTCTTAAACCAATAATGCAGATCATTAAGGTACTTTGAGGGCAGCAAGGAAGGAAAGCATTCAAGTGGAATTAAGCTCAAGTGTGTGAAGGTTTTCTTAAACACATTTTAGCTTTTGGCAATTTGGCAATGGGGGACCTATGTGTATGTTTTGGGAGATGTTTAGAACTTCCTAAATATGTTTAACGTTGATTTGAAATGCTGGTTTTTGTAATTGGCCTTTACATGTTTGAATTGGAAGTTTTATGCTTGAATGGTTTGCTTGTGTAGAAAGCATGCCTATAGAATTGGGGCTTTTCTTATATGATGTTAGTATGCTGTTTGGTTGATGCAAATATGTCTCTTATATGATGTATGAGTTGCTGGTAAAGTTTGGTAGCATTTGGAGCATGATTGGATGATCAATTGCATGTTTAAGGAAGCTTTTTGCTGCATTCTGTGCAGGGTGTTTCGGAACAGTGGACACCGTTTTGGAACGGGTGCCCTAAATAAGCCCAGGCGTCCGAAACGGTAGGCACCGTTTCGAAACGGAAAGGCCACTGCCAGCCCTCGTTTCGGTACGCGTTGCGGAACGGCCCCGCGTTTCGAAACGGGCTCTTCCTGTTTTGGAACACGTGACCGTTGGGGCTGACATTGGTAGTTAAATGTTTTGAAAAGTTTGCATTTTGGTCCTGAATCTTGTTTGTGCAATTGTATGACTTTGGGCTGTCCGTTTGAGCTGAAATTTGACAGAGAAGCATGAAACCTGATTAATTTCAAGATGGTAACTTTAATTTGGGTTAAGGCCTTATAATTTACAGAATTTACAATTTGGTCCCTAAAGTTGTAAATTGTTCAATTGGGTCCCTGTTTGATCTCTGGTGTTTATGATCTTTGGGTATGTTGTGTGAATGATCAAAACTAGGGTTAATATGCCTCTAGACAAGTTTAAAAAGAAAAAAAAGGGTCGTTAATCAAGGTTGACTTTCGGGTTGACTTTGGTTTTCCCCGTGTGACTTTCTTAATTCGGGTCAACCGTCTAGGCCGGGTTAAGGGGGTTACATTTAGTGGTATCAGAGCTGAGTTCTCGAGTAATTGGGAATGAATGTGTGCATGATTGAAGTATGTATGCTATGTATGCTTGATTTGTTGAAAGCATGTTTAGTGGCTTGTGCATTTGATGCAATTGAGTTGTATGCTGGAAAGAAGCATGTTGTAGGTACCCATTGCCAAATCAAAGCTAATGTAATGTTGTTGATTTTGAATGAAATTGAGCTTGAGTACTTGGATTGCTTACCTTGCTGGACCTAACTTTGTTTATTTACATTGTGATTGCATGGTTAAAGTATGGCACCACGTAGAGAGTTGAGAAGTAATGTGCGAGCTACGACTCCAAATGAGAATGAGAATGAGGGAAACGCGGGTAGTGCGGTGTTACCTCCTCCTCCACCTTGTGGTGGTGGTGCTGAGGGAGAAAGAGCTGAAGCTGCAGCTGGTGCTGGAGCTGCTGGACCTGAGGTTGGTCAGGGGCAAGCTATGCCTGACATGGCGATGTTGGTGCAAGTTATTGCGGGTGCTTTTCGAGCGGCAGTAGCTGGAGCTCAAGGAGCTGGGCATCAGGGAGATGCTGGTGTTAGACTACCTTTGGAGCGCTTACGCAGTTTTGGTGGGACTGAGTTCAGGGGTATGTCTGCTGAGGGTTCTGAATCCTGGATGGAGAGTACCAAGAGGATATTGGGTCAGATGGGTTGCACTGATGTGCAAAAGCTGGGTTGTGTTGTATCATTGCTACAGGATGATGCTTATACGTGGTGGACAACCACTATTGCTGGGATGGCTGAAGCTGATGTAACTTGGACATTCTTTCAGAATGTGTTCAAGAGGAGGTATCTTGGTGTAAGGTACCTGGATGAAAAGAAGCGTGAGTTCATGTCTCTTACCCAGGGGAGCATGACTGTGGCTGAGTATGAGGTGCAGTTTGTGCGACTCAATCAGTATGCACCTGAGCTGGTACCTGATGAGCGGGCGAGGTGCGAAAGATTCCGTTATGGTTTAGTGACGGATGTGAAGATGTATGTGCTGGCCACCGAGTATGATGATTTTGATGTGATGGTGGGTCGAGCCAAAGATATTGAGATGAACTTGGGTTTGTCTGCTAGAGGTGCTGGAGCAAGTGCTGGTAAGTGGACAGCTGAGTATAGTTCCGGTGGTTGATGGAACAAGAGGGGACGCGATCAGAAGTATCAGTCCTCAGCTAAGAGAGGTGGTGGAGCATCTGCTCGGGGAGGCAATGCTAGAGCTGATCCGAGTGCTTGTTGGATTTGTGGATCACGTGGTCACATGAAGCGTGACTGTCCTCGTGCTGTGAGGGAGGTGCTAGCTCCTGTTGCGGCAGCTGGTAATGGGTGCTGGAATTGTGGATCTGCGGATCATTTGAGGCGAGATTGTCCTATGTTGGCTGGTGGCCAAGTGCGTGCTCCTGTTGTTGCTGCACCGCAGAGAGGTCGTGGGCGCGGCCGTGGTAATTTCCAGCGGAGAGAGGATGGTGGTCGTGGAGTGGCCCATGTTGTGGCTATTCAGCCTGAAGGTGGAGGTCAAGCGAGGGTGTATGCCCAGAGGGAGGGGAGGAATGACGCGGATGTGATTGTGGGTACCTTTACTTTGCAATCCTTGTCATTACTTTCCTTGATAAATTCTGGATCTACGCATTCATACATTTTGCATGAGCATGCTGAATTGCTTGTTTTGCCTGTTGAGTCTTTGGATGTTGGTGTTCGTGTCACTAGTTCTTTTGGTGAGACTGTTGTGACTCGAAAGTTGTATAGAAGGTGTCCGTTGGTTGTTCAAGAACATGTTTTTCATGTTGATCTTATTGAGTTGCCTTTCTATGATTTTGATGTGATCCTTGGTATGGATTGGCTTGCTGAGCATCGTGTTGTTGTGGATTGTGAAAGTAAGCGAGTTTCGCTGAAGCTTGCGGATGATTATGAAGTTGTTGTGGTTGGTGAGAATGTGAAGTTTCTTGCCAATGTGGTGTCTACATTGGAGGCGAGTAGGATGCTGAGGTAAGGTTGTGAAGCTTATCTAGCTTTTGTGATGAATCCTAGCTCTAAGGAGTTGAGGGTGCAAGATATCAGAGTAGTGAAGGAGTTTCCTGGAGTGTTTCCTGAGGAGTTGCCTGGTTTACCTCCTAATCGCGAAGTGGAGTTTGGAATTGAGCTGTTTGAGAATACAACTCCTGTGTCCATTAATCCCTATAGAATGGCACCTAAGGAGCTGAAGGAGCTGAAGACGCAGTTGCAAGAGCTACTTGATCGTGGTTTCATTCGGCCGAGTGTGTCACCTTGGGGTGCACCGGTCTTGTTTGTGAAGAAGAAGGATGGCACTATGAGAATGTGCATTGATTACCGTCAGCTGAACAAGTTGACTATCAAGAATCGGTATCCTTTACCGAGGATTGATGATCTCTTTGATCAATTTCGGGGAGCAGCTGTGTTCTCTAAGATTGACTTGAGATCAGGGTATTACCAGTTGAAGGTGAAGGATGTGGATGTGCCTAAGACAGCTTTCAGGACAAGGTATGGGCATTATGAGTTTCTTGTGATGTCGTTTGGTTTGACAAATGCTCCTGCTGCTTTCATGGACATGATGAATCGTGTGTTTCATGAATATCTGGACAAGTTCGTTGTGGTGTTCATTGATGATATCCTCGTGTACTCGCGTACTGAGGAGGAGCATGAAGAGCATTTTGAGGATTGTTTTGCAAGCTTTGTTGGAGAATCAGCTTTATGCTAAGCTGAGCAAGTGTGAGTTTTGGCTTAAAGAGGTGGTGTTTCTTGGGCATGTAGTTTCTGCTGAGGGGATTCGTGTTGATCCTCAGAAGATTGAGGCGGTGATGAATTGGAAGGTTCCTAAGTCTGTTCATGAGGTCCGTAGTTTCCTTGGTTTGGCGGGATACTACCGTAGGTTTGTGGATGGGTTTTCTAAGATTGCCGCACCTTTGACGAAGTTGTTGCAAAAGTATGTTAAGTATGAGTGGATAGAGGTGAGACTGCAGGCTTTTGAGAAGCTGAAGGCGGCTTTGACGCAAGCTCCTATCTTGGTTCAGCCTGAATCAGGGAAAGAGTTTGTGGTCTATAGTGATGCGTCCCATGTTGGTTTGGGATGTGTGCTGATGCAAGAGGGTAAGGTTGTGGCTTATGCATCACGGCAGTTGAAAGTGCATGAGCGCAATTATCCTACGCATGATATTGAGTTGGTTGTAGTGGTTTTTGCTCTGAAGATTTGGAGACATTATCTGTATGGTGAGAAGTGTACTGTGTACACGGATCACAAGGGTTTGAGGTATCTGATGTCTCAGAAGGAGTTGAATCTTAGGCAGCGGCGTTGGTTGGAGTTGCTCAAGGATTATGATCTGACGATTGAGTACCATCCTGGAAAAGCTAATGTTGTTGCGGATGCCTTGAGTAGAAAGGTAGTTGTTGAGTTGAGGGCTATGTTTGCCAGCTTGAGTATATCGCGTGATGGTGGTCTTGTAGCTGAGTTGGAAGTGAAACCATCTATGGTTCAGTTGATCAAGGAAAAGCCGTTGCTGGATGATTCCTTGGTGTCTCATGTTCAGGATATCGCGGAGGGTAGGCCTTCGGATTTCTGTTTTAATGTTGATGGTGTGTTGTGTTTTGGGAGTCGAATAGTAGTGCCTAATGATGCTGAGTTGAGGCGTGCTATTCTGACTGAAGGTCATAGTAGTCCTTTTGCTATGAACCCTGGTAGTACTAAGATGTATCGTGATCTTCGTGATGAGTACTATTGGGTGGGTTTGAAGAAGGATGTTGCGGAGTTTGTGGGCAAGTGTATGGTGTGTCAGCGAGTTAAGGCTGAACATCAGGTTACTTCAGGTTTGTTGCAACCGTTGAGAATCCCTGAATGGAAGTGGGAGAGGGTTACCATGGATTTTGTATATGGTTTACCTTTGTCTCCGTCGAAGAAGAATTCGGTTTGGGTGATTGTGGATCGCCTGACGAAGTGTGCGCATTTCTTGCCTGTGCATACTACGTTTTCCTTGGATAAGCTTGCGGAGCTGTACATTGTTGAGATTGTGCGGCTGCATGGTGTGCCTAAGTCGATTGTGTCGGATAGGGATCCGAGGTTCATATCGCATTTCTGGCAGTGTTTGCATCAAGCTTTGGGTACAAGGTTGAATTTCAGTACATCCTATCATCCTCAGTCGGATGGTCAGTCAGAGCGTGTTATCCAGATTTTGGAGGATATGTTGAGGTGCTGCGTGATTGAGTTCCAAGGTTCTTGGGAGAAGCATTTGCCTTTGGTGGAGTTTGCTTATAACAATAGTTATCAGGCAAGTATTCAAATGGCACCTTATGAGGCTTTGTACGGGAGGAAGTGTAGGACTCCTCTTTGTTGGGCTGAAACGGGTCAAAAGTTGGTTTCGATGCCAGCTTTGTTGAAGGGAACCACCGAGAAGGTGAAGCTCATCTGTGAGCGGTTGAAGGCAGCCTCTGATCGGCAAAAGTCTTACGCGGATTTGAAGCGTAAGGAGATAGAGTATGCGGTGGGAGATCGTGTGTTCTTGAAGGTTTTGCCTTGGAAGATGGTGATGAGGTTTGGCCGGTAGGGTAAGTTGAGCCCTAGATACATTGGACCATATGAGGTGGTTGAGCGTGTCGGTCCTGTTGCGTATCGGTTGAGGTTACCTCAAGAGTTGGAGAAGATTCATGATGTGTTTCATGTTTCTATGCTCCGGAAGTATAGATCTGATCCTTCGCATGTGATGCCTGTGGAGAAAGTGGAATTGAATCCGGATTTGACCTGTGATGAGGAACCGGTGAAGGTTCTGGATTCGGATAGCAAGGTTCTTCGTGGCAAGACCATCGAGTTGGTAAAGGTGCTGTGGAAGCATCGAGGTGTTGAGGAAGCCACGTGGGAGCGGAAGGAAGACATGCTGGAGCAGTTTCCTTATCTCTTTCCTTTAGGTAAATTTCGAGGACGAAATTTCTTAAGGGGGGGGCGGAGAGTTGTAACGCCCCGGTTTTGGGCTTAGAAGTTTTGGGCGTTGACCGGTTCGGTCAAAGTGCTATTCGAATCTAAAAAGGTAAAATTAGGAAAGCCTAGTTCGGGTTGCATTAAAAATATGGAAAAATGTTCTAAAATCATCTTTTAATATATATAAGTGATCTGTGAAATCAATTTTACAAAATGAGGTTTGGAAGGGTGACATTTTGGCTAGTGACCAAAATGTAATTTTTGAAAGTTGCGTGACTGTTTTAGAAAGGATTGAAACTTTGAATCTTTAAGGAGCTATTTACCCAAAGGGAGTTTCTCCAGATTTTTCTAAGATATTTTAATGTTTAATTCTGATTTTAAAGCTAAAGAAAAGTGGAGGGAAATCATTTTGGCTATTTTGTAACTAACTTCCAATTTTCCTTTTCTCTCGTTTTCTCTCAACCCAAACACTTTCTCTCCAAAGATTTCTTTCTGATTTTGTCACTTAAATCTTCCTTTTCAATTCTCTTTTGATTCCGAATCATCACATCAACAAAACCTCACCATTTGCAAGTTGTTTCTTCAAGCTTTTTGGTTCCAAAAGAGGAGAAACTCAAGTTTGGAGGTAAGAACGTCCTTCTCCTCTAAACTATCAGTTCTTTACTAAAATTCCTAAGTTCTCAATCCTTAATTGATGTTTTATAAATGGTTTTTAAAGTTGTGAAATGGATCTTGGCTTAAAATGCAAGATTTGGTGATTTTTGGTCAATTTTCGTTGGATCTGTTAAAGCTGTGATTTGAGATGTGTTTTTGATGATTAATGAACATTAATTTGATAAAGAATTGAGTTTTGATTAATGCAGTCCCGGATAGGTTGAATTTCCTAAGTTTAGCTTATGATTCTTGGTTGTTTTTTAGGTGATCTTGTAGATCTGGTGTTGCTGGAGGTATAAGGATGTTTGTAGGTTCTTTTTAGATGTTAAATGATGTTGAAGGATGTTTAGTCTTGATGGTTTATGGCTGGGCTTTGTTGAGGAGTTGTTTGGATGCATTTTCGGTTGTGTTTGGTGGCCGAAAATGGAGTGTGGATGAGAGCAGCGAGTTTAGGTGCTTCCATTGAAGCTATTAATGCATGATGATGCATTAATCCTCTGCTTTGATGTGTTTAAAACAGGGGAGTCATCTTTGGATCTAAGTGGTGGTGATCCGGAAGCTTGATTTGTGCTTCGGCTAGAGGCGAAGTGGAATCGGTGAGTGAAAATGGGTTTTCAGCTTTGAAACCAATGTCTTGGGAGCTTAATTTAAGTCTAAACAACTTTACTAAGCTCAAGTGTAAGTTTTCGGAAAAACTCTCCAGTGGTGGCCATGATTTGGTTGTTGTGCAATGTGGTTTATTGCATGTTTTAAATTCTATTTTGAAAGCATGATTTAGCATGGTTATTGCTGATTTTGTAAGCCATATGTTGAAGGAAGCTCAAGGTAAGAGTTCCTTGTTTTTGAACATTGATTAAATGTGGTTTGATGCTTAAAAATGCATGATGAATATGGCTTGGTTTAATGCTTTAAAACAGTGGATTATTTGATGATAAAGATGTATATTGGCAAGTGATGTTTTAAAAAGGTTAAGGTCACTAAGGTGGTTAAAAGTCCTTGAGTGAGCCTTGTGGATTCTAAGAACTTCATGGTGGTTAAAACTCCATGTTGATTCTTGTTAAGGTCACTAAGGTGGTTAAAAGTCCTTGAGTGAGCCTTGTTACTTAAGAACATCAAGGTGGTTAAAAGTCCTTGGATGGTTCTTGTTAAGGACACAAAGGTGGTTAAAAGTCCTTGTGTGGTCCTTGCCATGGTGTTTAAAAGTCCATGGGCCAAGGTGTTTAAAAGTCCTTGGGCCCAAGGTGTTTAAAAGTCCTTGGGAAGAACACAAAGGTGGTTAAAAGTCCTTGTGTGGTTCTTGTGTACTATAAGATCACAATGGTGTTTAAAAGTCCATGTGTGAGTCTTATGTTGATCTTGTTTTTAAAAAAGATGAAACTTATCACTTGAGGCCAATATGACATGTAATGATATGGAAGTACGTAATGCTTGTTTAAATTGCTTTGAGCATGAGTAAATAATGATTGAGACATGATTTATAAAGTGTTTTATAAATGCATTATTGAATGGTTTTTAATGAGCATTCCTCACTAAGCTTTTGCTTACGCTCTCTTTCGTTTTCTTAAACCAATAATGCAGATCATTAAGGTACTTTGAGGGCAGCAAGGAAAGCAAGCATTCAAGTGGAATTAAGCTCATGTATGGGAAGGTTTTCTTAAACACATTTTAGCTTTTGGCAATTTGGCAATGGGGGACCTATGTGTATGTTTTGGGAGATGTTTAGAACTTCCTAAATGTGTTTAATGTTGATTGGAAATGCTTGTTTTTGTAATTGGCCTTTACATGTTTGAATTGGAAGTTTTATGCTTGAATTGTTTGCTTGTGTAGGAAGCATGCCTATAGAATTGGGGCTTTTCTTATGTGATGTTAGTATGCTGTTTGGTTGATGCAAATATGTCTCTTATATGTTGTATGAGTTGCTGGTAAAGTTTGGTAGCATTTGGAGCATGATTGGATGATCAATTGCATGTTTAAGGAAGCTTTTTGCTGCATTCTGTGCAGGGTGTTTCGGAACAGTGGACACCGTTTCGGAACTGGTGCCCTGAATAAGCCCAGGCGTCCGAAACGGTAGGCACCGTTTCGAAACGGAAAGGCCACTGCCAGCCCTCGTTTCGGTACGCGTTGCGGAACGGCCCCGCATTTCGAAACGGGCTCTTCCTGTTTCGGAACACGTGACCGTTGGGGCTGACATTGGTAGTTAAATGTTTTGAAAAGTTTGCATTTTGGTCCTGAATCTTGTTTGTGCAATTGTATAAGTTTAGGCTGTCCGTTTGAGCTGAAATTTGACAGAGAAGCATGAAACCTGATTAATTTCAAGATGGTAACTTTAATTTGGGTTAAGGCCTTATAATTTACAGAATTTACAATTTGGTCCCTAAAGTTGTAAATTGTTCAATTGGGTCCCTGTTTGATCTCAGATGTTTATGATCTTTGGGTATGTTGTGTGAATGATCAAAACTAGGGTTAATATGCCTCTAGACAAGTTTAAAAAGAAAAAAAAGGGTCGTTAATCAAGGTTGACTTTCGGGTTGACTTTGGTTTTCCCCGTGTGACTTTCTTAATTCGGGTCAACCGTCTAGGCCGGGTTAAGGGGGTTACAAACGGCAGCAAGGAAGGCAAGCAATCAAGTGGAAAATTAAGCTCAAGTATGGGAAGGTTTTCTTAAACACCTTTAGCTTTTGGCATTTGGCAATGGGGGACCAATGTGGATGTTTTGGGAGATGTTTTGTACTCCTTAAG
Organism: Hibiscus tridactylites; assembly: GCA_958450335.1. Lineage (NCBI taxonomy): Eukaryota > Viridiplantae > Streptophyta > Magnoliopsida > Malvales > Malvaceae > Hibiscus > Hibiscus tridactylites. Next base: position 34,522,203 of record OY288269.1, read on the forward strand.
TTTGCTTAATGTTGTTAATAATGCTGGATTTTGTAATTGGCCATTATGTGTTTGGTTTGAAGGTTTTAGTGCATGAATGGTTACTTGAGTAGGAAGCATGCCTTTAGATTTGGGGCTTTTCATATTTGATGCCATGAGGATGTTTGAATGATGCATTTATGTTCTTTACATGTTGAATGTCTTGTTGGTAAAGTTTGGTAGCATTTGGAGCATGTATGGTTGATCAATTGTGTGTTTTAGCAGCCTTTTCTATACATTCTGTGCAGGCCGTATCGGAACGGGAGCTATCGTTTCGGAACGGGTGCCTTGTAGCAACCCAGGCGTCCGAAACAGAAGTCATCGTTCTGAAACGGAAAGTCCTCTGCCAGCCCTCGTTTCGAAACCCGTTGCGGAACGGTCCCGTGTTTCGAAACAGGTTCTCCCTGTTTTGGAACACCTGACCGTTGGAGGCTGACATGGGCGGTTATATGTTTTGAAATGTTTGCATTTTGGTCCTGAAACTTGTTTGTGCAATTGTATGAGTTTGGGATGTCCGTTTGAGCTGAAATTTGCCAGGGAAGCATGAAACCTGACTAATTACAAGTTGGTAACTTTAATTCGAGTTAAGTCCTTGTAATTCACAGAATTTACAATTTGGTCCCTAAAGTTGTAAATTGCTCAATTGGGTCCCTATTTAATCTCTGATGGTTATGATCTTTGAGTATGCTGTTTGCATGATCATATCTAGGGTTAATGCGCATCTAGACAAGATTAAATAGAAAAAAGGGTCGTTAATCAAGGTTGACTTTCAGGTTGACTTTGGTTTTCCCCGTGTGACTTTCTTAATTCGGGTCAACCGTCTTGGCCCGGTTAAGGGGGTTATATTTGGTGGTATCAGAGCTGAGTTCTCGAGTAATGGGGAATGAATGTATGCATGATTGAAGTATGTATGCTATGTATGCTTGATGAGTGAAAGCGTGATGAGTGGTTTGTAAATTTGATGCAATTGAGTTGTATGCTGTGGTGAAGCATGTTGTGGGTACCCATTTCCAAATCAAAGCTAATGAAATGATGTTGATTTCAAATGAAAATTGAGCTTGAGTACTTGGATTGCTTACCTTGCTGAACCTGACTTTGTTTATTTGCATTGTGATTGCATGGTTAGAGTATGGCCCCTCGTAGAGAGTTGAGGAGTAATGTGCGAGCTACGACTCCGAATGAGAATGAGAATGAGGAGAATGCGGGAAGTGCAGTGTTACCTCCTCCACCTGGTGGTGGTGGTGCTGAGGGTGAATGAGCTGAATCTGCAACTGGTGCTGGGGTCGCTGGACCTGAGGTTGGTCAGGGGCAGGCTATGCCTGACATGACGATGTTAGTACAAGCTATTGCTTGTGCTTTTCGAGCAGCAGTAGCTGGAGCTCAAGGAGCTGGGCATCAGGGAGATGCTGGAGTGAGACTACCCTTGGAGCGCTTATGCAGTCTAGGTGGGACTGAGTTTAGGGGTTTGTCTGCGGAAGATTCTGAATCCTGGATGGAGAGTACCAAGAGGATCTTGGGTCAGATGAGTTGCAATGATGTGCAAAAGCTTGGTTGTGTAGTATCTTTACTATAGGGTGATGCTTATACGTGGTGGACAACCAGTATTGCTGGGATGGCTGATGCTGATGTAACTTGGACATTCTTTCAGAATGTGTTCAAGAGAAGGTATCTTGGTGTGAGGTATCTTGATGAAAAGAAGCGGGAGTTCATGTCTCTTACCCAAGGGAGCATGACTGTGGCTGAGTATGAAGTTCAGTTTATTTGACTCAGTCAGTACGCACTTGAGCTGGTACCTGATGAGCGGGCGAGGTGCGAAAGATTCCGTTATGGTTTAGTGACGGATGTGAAGATGTATGTGTTGGCCACCGAGTATGATGATTTTGATGTGTTGGTGGGCCGAGCTAAGGATATTGAGATGAACTTGGGTTTATCTGCCAAAAGTGATGGTTCTAGTGCTGGAAAGCGAGCTGCTGAGTATAGTTCCGGTGGTTGACGGAACAAGAGGGGACGTGATCAGAAGTATCAGTCCTCGGCCAAGAGAGGTGGTGGTGCACCTGCTCGGGGAGGCAACGCTAGAGCTGATCCGAGTGCTTGTTGGATTTGTGGATCACGTGGTCACATGAAGCGTGACTGCCCTCGTGCTGTGAGGGAGGTGCAAGCTCCTGTTGCGGCAGCTGGTAACGGGTGCTGGAATTGTGGATCTGCGGATCACTTGAGGCGAGAGTGTCCTATGTTGGCTGGTGGCCAAGTGCGTGCTCCTGTTGTTGTTGCACCGCAGAGAGGTCGTGGGCGCGGCCGTGGTAACTTTCAGCGAAGCGAGGAAGGTGGTCAAGGAGTGGCCCATGTTGTGGCTATTCAGCCTGAAGGTGGAGGTCAAGCTAGGGTGTATGCTCAGCGAGAGGGGAGGAATGACGCGGATGTGATTGCAGGTACCTTTACTTTGCAATCCTTGTCATTACTTTCCTTGATAGATTCTGGATCTACGCATTCATATATTTTGCGTGAGCATGCTGAATTGCTTGGTTTGCCTGTTGAGTCTTTGGATGTTAGTGTTCGTGTCACTAGTTCTTTTGGTGAGACTGTTGTGACTCGAAAGCTGTATAGAAGGTGTCCTTTGGTTGTTCAAGAACATGTTTTTCATGCTGATCTTATGGAGTTGCCTTTCTATGGTTTTGATGTAATCCTTGGTATGGATTGGCTTGCTGAGCATCGTGCTGTTGTGGATTGTGAAAATAAGCGAGTTTCGCTGAAGCTTGCGGATGATTATGAGGTTGTTGTGGTTGGTGAGAATGTGAAGTTTCTTGCCAATGTGGTGTCTACGTTGGAGGCAAGCCGGATGCTGAGGCAAGGTTGTGAAGCTTATCTAGCTTTTGTGATGAATCCTAGCTCTAAGGAGTTGCGGGTGCAAGATATCAGAGTTGTGAAGGAGTTTCCTGGTGTGTTTCCTGAGGAGTTGCCTGGTTTACCTCCTAATCGCGAGGTGGAGTTTGGAATTGAGCTGTATGAGAATACAACTCCTGTGTCCATTACCCCTTATAGAATGGCACCTAAGGAGCTGAAAGAGCTGAAGACGCAGTTGCAAGAGTTGCTTGATCGTGGTTTCATTCGGCCAATTGTGTCACCTTGGGGTGCACCGGTCTTGTTTGTGAAGAAGAAGGATGGCACTATGAGAATGTGCATTGATTACCGTCAGCTGAACAAGTTGACTATCAAGAATCGGTATCCTTTGCCGAGAATTGATGATCTCTTTGATCAATTTTGGGGAGCTGCTGTGTTCCCTAAGATTGACTTGAAGTCAGGGTATTACTAGTTGAACGTAAAGGATGTGGATGTGCCTAAGACAGCTTTCAGGACAAGGTATGGGCATTATGAGTTCCTTGTGATGCCGTTTGGTTTAACAAATGCTCCTGCTGCTTTCATGAACATGATGAATCGTGTGTTTCATGAATACCTGGACAAGTTCGTTGTGGTGTTCATTGATGATATCCTCGTGTACTCGCATACTGAGGAGGAGCATGAAGAGCATTTGAGGATTGTGCTGCAAGCTTTGTTGGAGAATCAGCTTTATGCTAAGTTGAGCAAGTGTGAGTTCTGGCTTAAGGAGGTGGTGTTTCTTGGGCATGTAGTTTCTGCTGAGGGGATTCGTGTTGATCCTCAGAAGATTGAGGCGGTGATGAACTGGAAGGTTCCTAAGTCTGTTCATGAGGTTCGTAGTTTCCTCGGTTTGGCAGGATACTACCGGAGGTTTTTGGATGGGTTTTCTAAGATTGTTGCACCTTTGACGAAGTTGTTGCAGAAGGATGTTAAGTATGAGTGGACGGAAGCGAGACAGCAGGCTTTTGAGAAGCTTAAGGCGGCTTTGACGGAAGCTCCTATATTGGTTTAGCCTGAATCTGGGAAAGAGTTTGTGGTCTATAGTGATGCGTCCTATGTTGGTTTGGGATGTGTGTTGATGCAAGAGGGTAAGGTGGTGGCTTATGCATCGCGGCAGTTGAAGGTGCATGAGCGCAATTATCCTACGCATGATATTGAGTTGGCTGCAGTGGTTTTTGCTCTGAAGATCTGGAGACATTATCTGTATGGTGAGAAGTGTATTGTGTACACGGATCACAAGAGTTTGAGGTATCGGATGTCTCAGAAGGAGTTGAATCTTAGGCAACGGCGTTGGATGGAGTTGCTCAAGGATTATGATCTAACGATTGAGTATCACCCTGGAAAAGCTAATGTTGTTGCGGATGCCTTGAGTAGGAAGGTAGCTGGTGAGCTGAGGGCTATGTTTGCCAGTTTGAGTATTTCGCGTGATGGTGGTCTTTTGGCTGAGTTGTAAGTGAAACCATCTTTGGTTCAGTTGATCAAGGAAAAGCAGTTGCTGGATGATTCCTTGGTACCGCATGTACAGGATATCGCGGAGGGTAGACCTTCGGATTTCTGCTTTAATGATGATGGTGTGTTGTGTTTTGGGAGTCGAATAGTAGTGCCCAATGATGTTGAGTTGAGGCGTGCTATTCTGACTGAAGGTCATAGTAGTCCTTTTGCTATGCACCCTGGTAGTACTAAGATGTATCGTGAACTTCGGGATGAGTACTATTGGGTGGGTTTGAAAAAGGATGTTGCGGAGTTTGTGAGCAAGTGTTTGGTGTGTCAGCGAGTTAAGGCTGAGCATCAGGTTCCTTCAGGGTTGTTGCAACCGTTGAGAATCCCTGAGTGGAAGTGGGAAAGGGTTACCATGGATTTTGTATCTGGTTTACCTTTGTCACCATCGAGGAAGAATTCGGTGTGGGTGATTGTAGATCGCCTGACGAAGTGTGCGCATTTCTTGCCTGTGCATACTACGTTTTCTTTGGATAAGCTTGCAGAGCTGTACATTGGTGAGATTGTGCGGCTGCATGGTGTGCCTAAGTCGATTGTGTCGGATAGGGATCCGAGGTTCACATCGCGTTTCTGGCAGTGTTTGCATCAAGCTTTGGGTACAAGGTTGAATTTCAGTACATCCTATCATCCTCAGTCGGATGGTCAGTCTGAGCGTGTTATCCAGATTTTGGAGGATATGTTGAGGTGCTGCGTGATTGAGTTTCAGGGCTCTTGGGAGAGGCATTTGCCTTTGGTTGAGTTTGCTTATAACAATAGTTATCAGGCAAGTATTCAAATGGCACCTTTTTAGGCTTTGTACGGGAGGAAGTGTAGGACTCCTCTTTGTTGGGCTGAAACGGGTCAAAAGTTGGTTTCGATGCCGGCTTTGTTGAAGGGAACCACCGAGAAGGTGAAGCTCATTTGTGAGCGGTTGAAGGCAGCTTCTGATCGGCAGAAGTCTTACGCGGATTTGAAGCGTAAGGAGATTGAGTATGCGGTGGGTGACCGTGTGTTCTTGAAGGTTTCGCCTTGGAAGAAGGTGATGAGGTTTGGCCGGAAGGGTAAGTTGAGCCCTAGGTACATTGGACCATACGAGGTGGTTGAGCGTGTGGGTCCTGTTGCGTATCGGTTGAGGTTACCTCAAGAGTTGGACAGGATTCATGATGTGTTTCATGTTTCTATGCTCCGGAAGTATAGATCTGATCCTTCGCATGTGATGCCTGTGGAAGAAGTGGAATTGAATTCGGATTTGACCTATGATGAGGAACTGGTGAAGGGTCTGGATTCGGATAGCAAGGTTCTTCGTGGCAAGACCATTGAGTTGGTAAAGGTGATGTGGAAGCATCGTGGTGTTGAGGAAGCCACGTGGGAGCGGAAGGATGACATGCTGAAGCAGTTTCCTTATCTCTTTCCTTCAGGTAAATTTCGGGGACGAAATTTGTTAAGGGGGGGAGAGTTGTAACGCCCCGGTTTTGGGCTTAGAAGTTTGGGCGTTGACCGATTCGGTCAAAGTGCTGTTCGAATATAAAAAGGTGAAATTAGGAATGCCTAGTTCGGGTTGCATTAAAAATATGGAAAAATGTTCTAAAATCCTCTTTTAATATATATTAGTGAACTGTGAAATCAATTTTACAAAATGAGGTTTGGAAGGGTGACATTTTGGCTAGTGACCAAAATGTAATTTTTGAAAACTGCGTGACTGTTTTAGAAAGGATTGAAACTTTGAATCTTTAAGGAGCTATTTACCCAAAGTGAGTTTCTCCAGATTTTTCTAAGATATTTAATGTTTTAATTCTGAGTTTTAAACAAAAGAAAAGTGGAGGGAAGTTATTTTCCATTTTCAACTAACTTTTCCAATTTTCCTTTTCTCTCATTTTCTCTCAAAGCAAACATTCTCTCCAGAGCTTTTTCCTCTGATTTTATCATCTAAATACTTCTTTTCAATTCTCTTTGGATTCCTAATCATCTCATCAACAAAACCTCACCAATTGCTAATTGGATTTTCAAGATTTTGGTTCTAAAAAGGGAGAAACTCAAGTTTGGAGGTAAGAACGTCCTTCTCCTCTAAACTCTCAGTTCTTTACTGAAATTCCTAAGTTCTCAATCCTTAATTGATGTTTTATAAGTGGTTTTAAAGTTGTGTGATGGATCTTGGCTTAAAATGCAAGATTTGGTGATTTTTGAAGGATTTTCGTTTGATCTGATTGGGCTGTGTTTTAAGGTGTTTATTTGGTGTTAAATGAATGTGAATTTGATAAGGATTTTAGTTTTAATTAATGCAATCCCGGATAGGTTGAATTTCCTAAGTGTAGCTTATGATTCTTGGTTGTTTTTGGAGTGATCTTGTGGATCTGATGTTGCTGGAGGTATAAGGATGTTGTTAGGTCCTTTTTAGATGTTAAATGATGTTTAGTTTTGATGGATCTTGGCTGGGCATTGTTGAGGAGTTGTTTGGATGCATTTTCGGTTGTGTTTGGTGGTCGAAAATGGTGTGTGGATGAGAGCAGCGAGTTTAGGAGCTTTCATTGAAGCTATTAATGCATGATGATGCATTAATCCTCTCCTTTGATGTGTTTAAAACAGGGGAGTCATCTTTGGATCCAAGTGGTGGTGATCCGGAAGCTTGATTGGTGTTTAGGCGAGAGGCGAAACGGAATCGGTGAGTGGAATTTGGTTTTCGGCTTTGAAACCAGTGTTTTGGAGGTTTGGGAGCTTAGTTTAAGTCTAAGAAACTAGGCTAAGCTCAAGAGTAAGTTTTCAGAAAAACACTCTTGGTGATGGCAATGGTTTTGGTTGTAATGCAATGTGATGTTTGCATGATTTTAAATCTGTTTTGAAAGCATATCTAGCATGTTTATTTGCTGTGATTTAAAGCCATGTGTTGAAGGAAGCTCAAGGTAAGAGTTCCTTGTTTTTGAACATTGTTAAAATATGGTTTGATGCTTAAAGATGCATGATGTTTATGGCTTTGTAAAATGCTTTAAACAGTGGATTAATGTTGATTAATGATGCATATTGGCAAGTGATGTTAAGGTCACAAAGGTGGTTAAAAGTCCTTGTGTGAACCTTGATAATTTAAGAACATCAAGGTGGTTAAAAGTCCTTGGATGAGACTTGTGTACTTTAAGAGCAATATGGTGTTTAAAAGTCCATAGTTGGCTCTTGTTACTTAAGAACATCAAGGTGGTTAAAAGTCCTTGGATGATTCTTGTTAAGGACACAAAGGTGGTTAAAAGTCCTTGTGTGGTCCTTGTCATGGTGTTTAAAAGTCCATGGGGATAAGATCACAATGGTGTTTAAAAGTCCATGTGTGAATCTTATGTGAAATGTATCACTTGTTGCCAATATGACTTGTTATGAACTTGAAGCATGAGATGCTTGTTGAAATGTTTATGAGCATGTTTAATGATACTTGAAGCATGAGATGCCTGTTTTAAATGTTTAAGAACATGGTTAATGTTGCTTGAAGCATGGTTTATCAATGAGTTTTATAAATGCATTATTGAATGGTTTTAATGAGCATTCCTAACTAAGCTTTTGCTTACGCTCTCTCTCTTTTTCTTAAACCAATAATGCATAGCATTAAAGTGCATTGAGGGCAGCAAGGAAGGCAAGCAATCAAGTGGAAAATTAAGCTCAAGTATGGGAAGGTTTTCTTAAACACCTTTAGCTTTTGGCATTTGGCGATGGGGGACCAATGTGGATGTTTTGGGAGATGTTTTGTACTCCTTAAGTTTGCTTAATGTTGTTAATAATGCTGGATTTTGTAATTGGCCATTATGTGTTTGGTTTGAAGGTTTTATTGCATGAATGGTTACTTGAGTAGGAAGCATGCCTTTAGATTTGGGGCTTTTCATATTTGATGCCATGAGGATGTTTGAATGATGCATTTATGTTCTTTACATGTTGAATGTCTTGTTGGTAAAGTTTGGTAGCATTTGGAGCATGTATGGTTGATCAATTGTGTGTTTTAGCAGCCTTTTCTATACATTCTGTGCAGGCCGTATCGGAACGGGAGCTATCGTTTCGGAACGGGTGCCTTGTAGCAACCCAGGCGTCCGAAACGGAAGTCATCGTTCCGAAACGGAAAGTCCTTTGCCAGCCCTCGTTTCGAAACCCGTTGCGGAACGGTCCCGTGTTTCGAAACAGGTTCTCCCTGTTTCGGAACACCTGACCGTTGGAGGCTGACATGGGCGGTTATATGTTTTGAAATGTTTGCATTTTGGTCCTGAAACTTGTTTGTGCAATTGTATTAGTTTGGGATGTGTTTAAGGGTCTGTTTGTTTCACTGGAAACTGATTCTGGAAAATGAATTCTTGAAAATGAAGTACAGTTGTTGGAAAATTAATTGCAGAAACCATTTTCCGGTGTTTGGTTGATGTTGTACAATTCATTTTACACTGTTTGGTAGAGTTTCATGAGAATTTCATGAACAATTCACAAACAAGCCTCGGTAATGGTAAAAACAAGTTTAAACCAAATAATGGTTTAATGTTTAGGTTAGTGTTTAGGGTTTAGGATAGCATTTATGGTTCATGGTTTATGGTTTAGACCAATATTTAGTGTTTATGGTAACATTTAGGGATTAGTATTTAATGTATAGATTTAGGGTTTAGATTAGTGTTTAGGGTTTAGGGTTTAGGGTTTATGTTAGCACTTAAGGTTTAGGGTTTAGGTTAGTGGTTAGGGTTTAGGATTTAGGATTTAAGGTTTTATAGTAACATTTAGGGTTTCCAGTTTAGTGAGTATGGTTTATGGTAGAATTTAGAGTCTATGGTTAGTGTTTAGGGCATATCATTTATGGTTTAGGGTTTATGTCAGTGTTTATGGTTTAGTGTTTAGCTTTTAGTGTTTAGGGTTTAGGTTATCATTTAGAGTTTAAGGTTTATGTTAGTGCTTAGTGTTTAAGGTTCAATATTTATGTTAGTATTTAGGGTTTAGGGTTTAGGGTTTATGTTAGTGTTTAAGGTTTAACACTTAAAGTTTAGTGTTTATGGGTTAGTGTTTATTGTTTAGGGTTTATGCCATAAAGTTTAGGGTTCATGTTAAGGTTTAGTGTTTAGGTTTTAGGGATTATGGTTTATATTAGTATTTAGGGTTTAGGGTTTATGTTTATGATATAATATTTAGGTTTTTGTGGTTATAGATTAGTGTTTATGGTTTAGGGTTATGTTAGTGTTTAAGGTTTAGCATATATGGTTTAAGGTTTGGGATGTGTGTTGATGCAAGAGGGTAAAGTGGTGGCTTATGCATCGCGGCAGTTGAAGGTGCATGAGCGCAATTATCCTACGCATGATATTGAGTTGGCTGCAGTGGTTTTTGCTCTGAAGATCTGGAGACATTATCTGTATGGTGAGAAGTGTACTGTGTACACGGATCACAAGAGTTTGAGGTATCTGATGTCTCAGAAGGAGTTGAATCTTAGGCAGCGGCGTTGGTTGGAGTTGCTCAAGGATTATGATCTGGCGATTGAGTATCACCCTGGAAAAGCTAATGTTGTTGCGGATGCCTTGAGTAGGAAGGTAGCTGGTGAGCTGAGGGCTATGTTTGCCAGTTTGAGTATTTCGCGTGATGGTGGTCTTTTGGCTGAGTTGTAAGTGAAACCATCTTTGGTTCAGTTGATCAACGAAAAGCAGTTGCTGGATGATTCCTTGGTACCGCATGTACAGGATATCGTGGAGGGTAGACCTTCGGATTTCTGCTTTAATGATGATGGTGTGTTGTGTTTTGGGAGTCGAATAGTAGTGCCCAATGATGTTGAGTTGAGGCGTGCTATTCTGACTGAAGGTCATAGTAGTCCTTTTGCTATGCACCCTGGTAGTACTAAGATGTATCGTGAACTTCGGGATGAGTACTATTGGGTGGGTTTGAAAAAGGATGTTGCGGAGTTTGTGAGCAAGTGTTTGGTGTGTTAGCGAGTTAAGGCTGAGCATCAGGTTCCTTCTGGGTTGTTGCAACCGTTGAGAATCCCTGAGTGGAAGTGGGAAAGGTTACCATGGATTTTGTATCTGGTTTACCTTTGTCACCATCGAGGAAGAATTCGGTGTGGGTGATTGTAGATCGCCTGACGAAGTGTGCGCATTTCTTGCCTGTGCATACTACGTTTTCTTTGGATAAGCTTGCAGAGTTGTACATTGCTGAGATTGTGCGGCTGCATGGTGTGCCTAAGTATTCAAATGGCACCTTATGAGGCTTTGGATAAGCTTGCAGAGTTGTACATTGCTGAGCGTGTTATCCAGATTTTGGAGGATATGTTGAGGTGCTGCGTGATTGAGTTTCAGGGCTCTTGGGAGAGGCATTTGCCTTTGGTTGAGTTTGCTTATAACAATAGTTATCAGGAAAGTATTCAAATGGCACCTTATGAGGCTTTGTACGGGAGGAAGTGTAGGACTCCTCTTTGTTGGGCTGAAACGGGTCAAAAGTTGGTTTCGATGACGGCTTTGTTGAAGGGAACCACCGAGAAGGTGAAGCTCATTTGTGAGCAGTTGAAGGCAGCTTCTGATCGGCAGAAGTCTTACGCGGATTTGAAGCGTAAGGAGATTGATTATGCGGCGGGTGACCGTGTGTTCTTGAAGGTTTCGCCTCGGAAGAAGGTGATGAGGTTTGGTCGGAAGGGTAAGTTGAGCCCTAGGTACATTGGACATTACGAGGTGGTTGAGCGTGTGGGTCCTGTTGCGTATCGGTTGAGGTTACCTCAAGAGTTGGAGAGGATTCATGATGTGTTTCATGTTTCTATGCTCCAGAAGTATAGATCTGATCCTTCGCATGTGATGCCTGTGGATGAAGTGGAATTGAATTCGGATTTGACCTATGATGAGGAACCGGGGAAGGTTCTGGATTCGGATAGCAAGGTTCTTCGTGGCAAGACCATTGAGTTGGTAAAGGTGCTGTGGAAGCATCGTGGTGTTGAGGAAGCCATGTGGGAGCGGAAGGATGACATGCTGAAGCAGTTTCCTTATCTCTTTCCTTCAGGTGAATTTCGGGGACGAAATTTCTTAAGGGGGGGAGAGTTGTAACGCCCCGGTTTTGGGCTTAGAAGTTTGGGCATTGACCGATTTGGTCAAAGTGCTGTTCGAATATAAAAAGGTGAAATTAGGAATGCCTAGTTCGGGTTGCATTAAAAATATGGAAAAATGTTCTAAAATCCTCTTTTTAATATATATAAGTGAACTGTGAAATCAATTTTACAAAATGAGGTTTGGAAGGGTGACATTTTGGCTAGTGACCAAAATGTAATTTTTGAAAACTGCGTGACTATTTTAGAAAGGAATGAAACTTTGAATCTTTAAGGAGCTATTTACCCAAAGGGAGTTTCTCTAGATTTTTCTAAGATATTTAATGTTTTAATTCTGAGTTTTAAACAAAAGAAAAGTGGAGGGAAGTTATTTTCCATTTTCAACTAACTTTTCCAATTTTCCTTTTCTCTCATTTTCTCTCAAACCAAACATTCTCTCCAGAGCTTTTTCATCTGATTTTGTCATCTAAATACTTCTTTTCAATTCTCTTTGGATTCCTAATCATCTCATCAACAAAACCTTACCAATTGCTAATTGGATTTTCAAGATTTTGGTTCTAAAAAGGGAGAAACTCAAGTTTGGAGGCAAGAACGTCCTTCTCCTCTAAACTCTCAGTTCTTTACTGAAGTTCCTAAGTTCTCAATCCTTAATTGATGTTTTATAAGTGGTTTTAAAGTTGTGTAATGGATATTGGCTTAAAATGCAAGATTTGGTGATTTTTGAAGGATTTTCGTTTGATCTGATTGGGCTGTGTTTTAAGGTGTTTATTTGGTGTTAAATGAATGTTAATTTGATAAGGATTTGAGTTTTAATTAATGCAATCTCGGATAGGTTGAATTTCCTAAGTGTAGCTTATGATTCTTGGTTGTTTTTGGAGTGATCTTGTGGATCTGATGTTGCTGGAGGTATAAGGATGTTGTTAGGTCCTTTTTAGATGTTAAATGATGTTAAACGATGTTTAGTTTTGATGGATCTTGGCTGGGCATTGTTGAGGAGTTGTTTGGATGCATTTTCGGTTGTGTTTGGTGGCCGAAAATGGAGTGTGGATGAGAGCAGCGAGTTTAGGAGCTTTCATTGAAGCTATTAATGCATGATGATGCATTAATCCTCTGCTTTGATGTGTTTAAAACAGGGGAGTCATCTTTGGATCCAAGTGGTGGTGATCCGGAAGCTTGATTGGTGTTTAGGCAAGAGGCGAAACGGAATCGGTGAGTGGAATTTGGTTTTCGGCTTTGAAACCAGTGTTTTGGAGGTTTGGGAGCTTAGTTTAAGTCTAAGCAACTTAGCTAAGCTCAAGAGTAAGTTTTCGGAAAAACTCTATTGGTGATGGCAATGGTTTTGGTTGTAATGCAATGTGATGTTTGCATGATTTTAAATCTGTTTTGAAAGCATATTTAGCATGTTTATTTGATGTGATTTAAAGCCATGTGTTGAAGGAAGCTCAAGGTAAGAGTTCCTTGTTTTTGAACATTGTTAAAATATGGTTTGATGCTTAAAGATGCTTGATGTTTATGGCTTTGTAAAATGCTTTAAAACAGTGGATTAATGTTGATTAATGATGCATATTGGCAAGTGATGTTAAGGTCACAAAGGTGGTTAAAAGTCCTTGTGTGAACCTTGTTAATTTAAGAACATCAAGGTGGTTAAAAGTCCTTGGATGGTTCTTGTTTAAGTTCATCAAGGTGGTTAAAAGTCCTTGGATGAGACATGTGTACTTTAAGAGCAATATGGTGTTTAAAAGTCCATAGTTGGCTCTTGTTACTTAAGAACATCAAGGTGGTTAAAAGTCCTTGGATGATTCTTGTTAAGGACACAAAGGTTGTTAAAAGTCCTTGTGTGGTCCTTGCCATGGTGTTTAAAAGTCCATGGGTCCATGGTGTTTAAAAGTCCATGGGGATAAGATCACAATGGTGTTTAAAAGTCCATGTGTGAATCTTATGTGAAATGAATCACTTGTTGCCAATATGACTTGTTATGAACTTGAAGCATGAGATGCTTGTTGAAATGTTTATGAGCATGTTTAATGATACTTGAAGCATGAGATGCTTGTTTTAAATGTTTAAGAACATGGTTAATGTTGCTTGAAGCATGGTTTATCAATGAGTTTTATAAATGCATTATTGAATGGTTTTAATGAGCATTCCTCACTAAGCTTTTGCTTACGCTCTCTCTTTTTCTTAAACCAATAATGCAGAGCATTAAAGTGCATTGAGGGCAGCAAGGAAGGCAAGCAATCAAGTGGAAAATTAAGCTCAAGTATGGGAAGGTTTTCTTAAACACCTTTAGCTTTTGGCATTTGGCAATGGGGGACCAATGTGGATGTTTTGGGAGATGTTTTGTACTTATTAAGTTTGCTTAATGTCGTTAATAATTCTGGATTTTGTAATTGGCCATTATGTGTTTGGTTTGAAGGTTTTAGTGCATGAATGGTTACTTGAGTAGGAAGCATGCCTTTAGATTTGGGGCTTTTCATATTTGATTCCATGAGGATGTTTGAATGATGCATTTATGTTCTTTACATGTTGAATGTCTTGTTGGTAAAGTTTGGTAGCATTTGGAGCATGTATGGTTGATCAATTGTGTGTTTTAGCAGCCTTTTCTATACATTCTGTGCAGGCTGTATCGGAACGGGAGCTATCGTTTCGGAACGGGTGCCTTGTAGCAACCCAGGCGTCCGAAACGGAAGTCATCGTTCCGAAACGGAAAGTCCTCTGCTAGCCCTTGTTTCGAAACCCGTTGCGGAACGGTCCCGTGTTTCGAAACAGGTTCTCCATGTTTCGGAACACCTGACCGTTGGAGGCTAACATGGGCGGTTATATGTTTTGAAATGTTTGCATTTTGGTCCTGAAACTTGTTTGTGCAATTGTATGAGTTTGGGATGTGTTTAAGGGTCTGTTTGTTTCACTAGAAACTGAATCTGGAAAATGAATTCCTGAAAATGAAGTACAGTTGTTGGAAAATTAATTGCAGAAACCATTTTCCGGTGTTTGGTTGATGTTGTACAATTCATTTTACACTGTTTGGTAGAGTTTCATGAGAATTTCATGAACAATTCACAAACAAGCCTTGGTAATGGTAAAAACAAGTTTAAACCAAATAATGGTTTAATGTTTAGGTTAGTGTTTAGGGTTTAGGATAGCATTTATGGTTTATGGTTTATGGTTTAGACCAATATTTAGTGTTTATGGTAACATTTAGGGATTAGTATTTAATGTATAGATTTAGGGTTTAGATTAGTGTTTAGGGTTTAGGGTTTAGGGTTTATGTTAGCACTTAAGGTTTAGGGTTTAGGTTGGTGGTTAGGGTTTAGGATTTAAGGTTTTATAGTAACATTTAGGGTTTCCGGTTTAGTGAGTAGGGTTTATGGTAGCATTTAGAGTCTATGGTTAGTGTTTAGGGCATATCATTTATGGTTTAGGGTTTATGTTAGTGTTTATGGTTTAATGTTTAGCTTTTAGTGTTTAAGGTTTAGGTTATCATTTAGAGTTTAAGGTTTATGTTAGTGCTTAGTGTTTAAGGTTCAATATTTATGTTAGTATTTAGGGTTTAGGGTTTAGGGTTTATGTTAGTGTTTAAGGTTTAACACTTAAAGTTTAGTATTTATGGGTTAGTGTTTATTGTTTAGGGTTTATGTCATAAAGTTTAGGGTTCATGTTAAGGTTTAGTGTTTAGGTTTTAGGGATTATGGTTTATATTAGTATTTAGGGTTTAGGGTTTATGTTTATGATATAATATTTAGGGTTTTGTGGTTATAGATTAGTGTTTATGGTTTAGGGTTATGTTAGTGTTTAAGGTTTAGCATATATGGTTTAAGGTTTAGCATTTAGTGTTTAAGGATTAGTATATATGTTTTAGGGTTTAGGGTTTAAGTTCTCGTTTAGGGTTTATGGTTTATGTTAGTGTTTAGAAGGTTTGTTGTTAGTGTTTAGTGTTTATGTTAATATTTAGGGTTTAGAGTTTGTGTTAGTGTTTAGTGTTTAGTGTTTATGTTAATATTTAAGGTTTATGGGTTTGTGTTTAGGGTTAGGGGTTTTAATGTTGAGTGTTTAACATTTATTGTTTAATGTTTGGGGTTTGGGATTTAAGTTCTCATTTAGGGTTTAAGGTTTATGTTAGGGTTTAATGCTTAGGGTTTGTTGTTAGTGTTTATGCTAATATGTAGGGTTTAGGGCTAATGTTAGTGTTTAGTGATTAGTTTTTATGTTAACATTTAAGGTTTACAGGTTTGTGTTTAGGGTTAGGGTTTTTAATGTTTAGGGTTTAATATTCTTTTTTTAATTTTTTGGTTTATGGTTTAGGATTTAATGTTTAAAGTTTGGGGTTTAGTTTTTATGTTAGTATTTAGGGTTTTGGTTTTTATGTTAATATTTAGGGTTTAGGTTTTAAGGTTTATGGTTTAGGTTATTATTTGTAGAGTGAATGGGAGGAAGGAAAGCGACTTACCAAAAATTAATGGGTAAGTCATTTTACACTAAAACAAGGTTTGTTTTCCATTGACTGTAGTTGGTTTTCCTTTGACTTTTTCATTTTCCATGAATCAAACAGTGGAAAGTTATGAAAATGTTTTCAGGAAAACCAATTACAGTGAAACAAACAGACCCTAAGTTTAAAAAACTAGCTAAGTTTGCAGTTGCAGGGCTAGGCGTATCAAAACGCCCTTATATGTTTCGGAACATGGGCCTGAAACAGCAATAATGTTTCGAAACGGGTAAGTGTGTTCTGCAACGCTTTGGCTACTGGAAAGCGATCTTTCGATACGGGTCTCGGAACGCACCCGAGTACCGAAACGGTCAACCCCGATTCAATACGGTCGTTTCGATACCGGGCTCAGCGTTTCGAAACACCCGACCGTTGGTTTGAATTTTGAATTGTTTCAGGTCCTAGCTTCTTACATTTTAGTCATTAATGATTATGGATGCAATTGGTTGAGTTTGGTATGTCTGATTAAGTTGATATTTGACAGAGATGCATGAAATATGACTAATTGAATATTGGTAAACTTAAAATCTGCAAGGTCCTCCTTTTTTGCAAAATTTATGTTTTGGTCCCTAAGAGTCTAATTCTTACAATTAAACCCCTAAATGAATTCCGATCGCTATGCCTTTCCTTCCTATGATCTTGGGTGATCACATAGGATTAATAATGCATTTAGAAAGAATAAAAAGAAAAAAAGGTCGTTAATCAAGGTTGACTTTCGGGTTGACTTTGGTTTTCCCCGTGTAATCTTCGTAGTTCGGGTCAAGCGTCTAGGCTGGGCTAAGGGGGTTACATTTGTTTGTATCAGAGCTAGGTTTGCAAATATTTGGGGCTTGGTAAGTGTATAATGTGTGTGATTATGACTTTTTGGTGAAAGTATAATGTGTGATTATTAATGTTCTAGCTCTAATGGGATGTAATGCATGCAAGATGTTAGATTGAGATGAATTTGTGACGCTATGCTATGTTTTGGGTATAGTTGGGGATCCCATTGCCATATCATTACTATTGGAAAGAATTGTTTTGAAAAATGAGCTTGAGTATTTGGATTTCTTGCCTTATATTGCCTAATTGGAATTTATTGCATTTTGATAGTTGCATTGTTTTCAAATGGGGCCATGTAGAGAGTTTAGAGTTAATGCGCGTGCTGCGGCTGAGAATGAGAATGATGAGCATGTTGAGAATCTACCGCCTCCTTCTCCTGGTGGACCACCTGTTGTTCGTGAAGCGGGAGTTGGTGCTGCGGAAGCTAGAGTAGGGGTTGTTGGACCCGAGGGAGTACAAGGGCGAGTTGCCCCTGATATGTCAGTATTAATACAAGCTATTGCTTGAGTTTTTCAGGTGGCAGTATCTGGATCTCATGGGGCTGCACCTCATGTTGGTGCTGGTGTGAGTCTGTCGTTGGAGCGACTCCCGACTCCGTAGTCTTGGAGGGACTGAGTTCAGGGGGCTGACCCCGGAAGGTTCTGAGTCTTGGTTAGAGAGTACCAAGAGGAGTCTCGGGCAGCTGAATTGTAACAATGCTCATAAATTGGGATGTATTGTGTCCTTGTTGCATGGTGATGCGTATACGTGGTGGACAACCACAATAGCGGGTGTTGCGTGTAAAATAGTCTATCGCGAAGGTAGTGCAAGTATACACGATGCAAGTAGTAAAGTGATACGAAGTATCGGATATCGTCTCCACAGGGATTGGGCTAATAGCTTCACCTTAATTCACTACACGAAAGTAAAGAAAATAATTGAGAAAGTTGTCACGAGAATAATAGAGTAATCGCAAATAAAAGAGTAAAAATATCAAGATAGAGAGAATGGGCTGGTATTGAATTGCTCAGTAGTGCAGGTATTGCAGAGTTTAGGAAATCCAGTTCTGTCGTCGTCACCCGTCGCGGCAGCACCTATCGCAGCAGCAGTCCGTTGATTGTTGCGGCAGCAAACACTCAACTCAGTACTTTCATGTTTGGAAAGAATCCCAGATCTGCCTTGGCCTATCCCTAGGTCCAAGTCTGTCGATGATCACGTCTTGATGATACCTCCCGGCGTGAATCGAAGGATGAACACCGATGTGTATGAATTCTTCTTTAGCCACTTAACCTCGCCCTATCCCTAGGCACGAGATAGTTCAACTATAAACTAGAGAACTTGTTCTTAATTCTTTCGTATACTTAACTCTCCCGATGCTAAGTAAATAGATAACCTCACAATGCTCTCCCGATGCTCTTGCAAGATATTAATACCCAAAATAAGAGAACTTGAAGTTTATTTTATTGAACTGAAAATTCCTAAAACAAAACAACCCTTTCAACTACTTTACAAATCAACCCGTAGCCCTAGGGGGAATTTAGAACATGTCGGCGGCGGGAAAACGGCTAGGGGTTTTGGTTATCGGTTATGGGGAATTCGATATGCCCTAGGTTAAAATACATGCCCTTATATAAGCTTTGGGCTCAAGTTATCTAATTTAACAAGGATTACAACTTTAATTAAAAGTATGATTCTAATAAAGACTAAATCTTCAAGGAATCTACTTTCCAGCCGTCTTCCTTGTTTGTTGGGATTTTCTCTCCTTGAGCTTTGGGCTTGACATATCTTTTGATCTGGGGCTTGAAAAAATATGAGGTTTTCACACGACAGACGGGCTGAATTTTCTCTATCTGTCGAGGTCCACTTTGCTTTTTCTCCACAAAAACTGTTGTCGTCCTCTGTTGTCACGGCAGCACCATGGCATCATCGTCCTCTTTGTCTGCTTGTCCAGTTCAGCTCTTCTGCTTCTCTGCCCAGCACTTGCCCTCTCCGTCTACTATGGCAGCAACCTGCAAAAACAGCCATTCTTAGTAGAATCTGTGCCTTTAATATATTTGTGATGTTTTGGTGTAAAACTAACCTAAATGCAGTGAATGATGCTTGAATGCAGCAGAAATATGGGTTAAAAAGGGTGTAAATAATAGAACTTTTACACACTCAACACACCCCCAAACTCAAGTTTTTGCTTGCCCTCAAGCAACTAAGAGCTAAAAGAAAAATGAAATAATTTTGTTTTGGCTTTCAAACAGTGAACTTTCCCTTACCCGTCGTTCGTTCCCTGTGACGGCACCAACCTGTCGGATAATTTAGGATCTGTCTGGAATCTCACTATAGTCCTCGTGCAGTGTGTGCATGCTTGTGAACAATTATATGCTAAGACTCTCTTAGTTTCACTAGAATATTCAACTCTTAACTCGAATTTTTATGCCAAAGTTTATCATTTTGAAGGCACATTTTCATGCTTCTTTGATTTTTTTGTGTTGACTCGGTTTCTCTAAAGTTTTACTAGAGCCAATTTTAGTCACCTCTAGTTAACTTCCTAGAGCCAGTTTCGGGCACCTCTAGGATTGTTGAGTCTCTTTTGCTAAACATCTTTCCTAGAGCCAGTGTTAGGCACCTCAAGGGGCTATTCAAGTGCTAAGCTTCCTATTCTAGTTTGGCTAAAAGAAGTCTAAGCATTATAACCGTCACAATGGTGTTTATGTTTTCAGAACTATAGAAAGGCTCTAAACTTTTCCTTAAACTATCCTAAATATGCTGCCACGACAGAGCTGTCACGACAGGCAAGTTCAATTCACAGTTTTAAGCCAAAATTTTCAGTTTTTCAGATATTTTTCTTTTTTTTAGAGAAAAAAACTAAGTAAAAGACACAACAATTAACTAAGATGTACTTGGACTCCATTAAAATGGAGGGTTGCCACCCCCAAACTCGAGGGTTGCATTGCTCTCAATGCAAATGAAAAAATATAAATGAAAACAAATGAAGGCAGTACATCACAAAATATATAAATGGCAGGCAGCAAGAAGAAAATAAGAAACTTAAATTTTTAAGCAATGTCTTCGCTGTTGCTGCTGAGGCGGATTTGGCGGCGGATTCGGGTTCTTGGGGCGGGCTGGGGTGGTTGTTGTACAACCTGAATGTCAGAGTTGTTGCCGCTGCTGTCACTGCTGCTACTGCTGCTGCTGGCCTTGGGTAGAGTTTTCTTGTTTGCCATTCTTTTCTGCCTCTTTACCGGTGTAAATTCTTTCGACAGGTTCCTCTGAATAGAGGGTTCAGCGTCGCTGTCTGCCCAGACGGATGAGGAAGAGAACCCAGCAACAAAGGAAGCGAGGTCATCCGAGGGAACCAGTCGCTTTGTTCCTCGAGTGGATGTTTCGGCATGGGGGCTGACGGCTGCCGTCGAGGCAGGTAATGGTATGGAGGCAGCAGATGGTGTTTGTTGTGTAGCACCAGGTGTAGGTGTGTGGGCAGGGAAGGTGGGGAAAACAACATCAGAGAAAAAAACTAAGTAAAAGACACAACAATTAACTAAGATGTACTTGGACTCCATTAAAATGGAGGGTTGCCACCCCCAAACTCGAGGGTTGCATTGCTCTCAATGCAAATGACAAAATATAAATGAAAACAAATGAAGGCAGTACATCACAAAATATATAAATGGCAGGCAGTAAGAAGAAAATAAGAAACTTAAATTTTTAAGCAATGTCTTCGCTGCTGCTGCTGAGGCGGATTTGGTGGCGGATTCGGGTTCTTGGGGCGGGCTGGGGTGGTTGTTGTACAACCTGAATGTCGGAGCTGTTGCCGCTGCTGTCACTGCTGCTACTACTACTGCTGGCCTTGGTCAGAGTTTTCTTGTTTGCCATTCTTTTCTGCCTCTTTACCGGTGTAAATTCTTTCGACAGGTTCCTCTGAATAGAGGGTTCAGCGTCGTTGTCTGCCCAGACGGATGAGGAAGAGAACCCAACAACAAAGGAAGCGAGGTCAATCGAGGGCACCGGTCGCTTTGTTCCTCGAGCGGATGTTTCGGCATGGGGGCTGCCGGCTGCCGTCGGGGCAGGTAATGGTATGGAGGCAGCAGATGGTGTTTATAGTGTAGCACCAGGTGTAGGTGTGTGGGCAGGGGTGGGGACAGTGAAGTAGTGGGCAGGGAAGGTAGGGAAAACAACATTAGGGAAATTTAGAGTAGTGTGAATAAAATTTACCGTGGATGCGGCAAAGTCCTTGATGAGTGTCATGAGGCCCAACTGTCTGTCCTCCATCCTTTGAATGGCAGCTAGAATTTGATTGGAGGGGTCTGCCGGAGCAGCTGCTGCGGCGGCAGGTTCAGGATTTTGCTGCTCTGATGATTCAGCTGGGGCGGCAGCGGGGTTGAAAGATGAGAGAGGGGTTGCCACTGTCAGCTCCATAAGGCTGATGATATTCTTTTCTGTCCAACCCCTTCCTTTCACTATGGAATCGGTGTCGGCTTCCGGCACATCATGACAGCGGCAGAGGGAC
Organism: Hibiscus tridactylites; assembly: GCA_958450335.1. Classification (NCBI taxonomy): domain Eukaryota; kingdom Viridiplantae; phylum Streptophyta; class Magnoliopsida; order Malvales; family Malvaceae; genus Hibiscus; species Hibiscus tridactylites. The sequence continues at coordinate 34,543,365 of OY288269.1, forward strand.
GTGATGAGGTAGGGGAGGCAAAGGAGGGTCGTCTGTCTATGGGCACTTTCCAAATTACTCTCTCGCATATAACTTCCCACATTAATGGGTCGTTCATTTAAAATAGAGTGTATTAAAGCTAACCTTTGCTGGTCAACGGTGGTGTGATGCGACGACGGCATGATCCTCTTTTTGATGAAGGCATTCCATAGTTTTACCTCCGGCAGCAGCTGCCCCCTCTTCACTGTGTGAGGATTTTTTCGGCTTGTATTCCATTCAGTCCCTTCTTCCGTCAGTTCTGTCATGACAGCGTCATAGGCAGCATCATCAAAAGTGTCAAGGAACTGCTGGTGAGAATCGTCATTGGGGCCTAGGTAGAGGTCATATAAAGAGTTAATGCGCTCGGCTGTGAACTGCACCTCTTTCCCTCGGACAGTCACTGGTGTCGTCGTCTTGCTGCCGATGGCAGCATAAAATTCCCTCACCAGCATCTCGTTCATCTATGTTGGTTGCTTCGCAAATGATTCCCATAAGATAGCTCTAATCGTCCTTGCGATGAAAGGCTTGAGGCCAAGATTAATTGCCTTTGGAGTGTAAATGAAGCCTCGTTCTTCCCACAAATCCCTGGTTGCAAAGGACTGTAGGAGAGTTTCTGCAGGTGAGGAAGTAGAAGCAGCACTGCGGCGGGTTCTTCTGGAAGACATGTTAGTGCAAGGGTTGTGAAAAGTAAAAGAAAGCAAATGAAAACTAAAGGGGGAGAGCAAGTAAGAAAGGCAGAAGTGAATGAAAATGAAAATGAAACAGGTTTTTATAGAAGAGGACCTGTTGCCCATTGAAGCTGTAACAGCAGGCGTGTATAACGGGGCGACTGTTGAGCTTTAGCGTGTCTGACGCGTCTGACATGCGTTTCTGCGTCTGTTACGCGTCTGTCACACGTTTCCGCGTCTGTCGTGACTGTCTGGTGACAGCCTGTCTTTTCCGTGTGTGCTGCGGCAGCTGGAACGACATGCTTCAATATTGGGCTTTGTTGCGCTGATGGATGGATGGTGGGCTGGGTTCACTTCTCCTGTTCTTCTTGACTCATTTATTTCCTAAAAACATTAAACATAAAAACATTATTCGAATAAAATAAACCTTATTTCCTAATAAATAATAAATAATAAAAATAAATAAAAATAAAATTTAGGTTAAATTAGGGCTGCCAGGTGGGGCATCTCCTAAGGTAACCAATTCCTGTATTCCTGGGGCTTCAGTCCCCTGATAATGCTTGAGGCGTTGTCCGTTGACTTTGAATTGGTGCTCGTCTTTTAATGATCAGATTGTGATGGCACCATGGGGAAAAAATTGTACGACTTGGAATGGTCCAGACCATCTATATTTCAGCTGCCCTGGGTAGAACTGTCGTGGCAGCAACTTCCTGTCATGCCACTTCTTAGTTTTCTCCTTGTAGATTCTTGCATTTTCGTAGGCCATTGTCCGAATTTCTTCAATTTCGTTCAAATCTAACAGCCTTTTCTGTCCTGCCCTGTCCAAGTCCATATTCACTGCCTTGATCGCCCAGTATGCTCTGTGCTCTATTTCGACAGGTAGATGACATGTTTTCCCATAAATCAATCGGTACGGAGACATGCCCAAGGGAGTCTTAAAAGCTGTCATATATGCCCATAATGCATCATTGAGGTGTAAAGACTAATCTTTCCTAGTTGGCTTAACCATCTTCTCAAGAATGTTCTTAACTTCCCTATTGGATATCTCAGCTTGTCCATTGGTCTGTGGGTGATATGCTGTCGCGATCCGATGCTTGACACCATATTTCTTCAAGGCGGCAGCAATAACCCTATTGTCAAAATGTCTCCCTTCATCACTGATAATCGCCTTAGGGATGCCAAACCTAGAAAAGATGTTTTTATGTAAAAACTTTTGGACTGTCCTGGCATCATTCTTTTGAGTGGCGATAGCTTCAACCCACTTAGAGACATAATCCACTGCTAGGAATATGTATATATTCCCACATGAAGATGGAAAAGGTCCCATAAAATCAATCCATCAAACGTCGAAGATTTCGACTTCTAGAATTTTCTGCAGCGGCATCTCGTTTCTCCTCAAGATGTTTCCTGTCCTTTGGCACCTGTCACAGCCCTTGTAGAAGATTTTTGCATCTTTATACAGTTACGGCCAATAAAACCCTGACTGCAGCACCTTGGCAGCAGTTTTGTTGCCTCCTAAGTGACCTCCATACGGTGAAGCATGGCCGTGATGAAGTATGTCCCATAACATCATTTTGGAACCTCTTCCTGGCTTGGTAATTAAGATCAGAAGGAGTTATTCCGCTAATTATAAAATTAACGAAATCAGCATACCAGGGGAGTTCAGAAGACTTACCTGCCGCCATGGTTGTCGCGGCAATGACTACAGCAGAAAGAGCTGCTCATCTGGGAAGGTCTCCAGTATGTTTGTCTCATCTATTGGTAGACTCTGTCCCTTCTCCAATCTTGACAAGTGATCTGCCACCTGATTTTCTATCCCTTTTGTGTCCTTGATTTCAAGGTCGAATTCTTGCAATAGCAGGATCCACCGTATCAATCGAGGTTTTGCATCCTTTTTCGCGAATAAATACTTCAGGGCAGAATGGTCTGTGTGCACTATTACCTTCGTCCCAAGTATGTAAGAACGAAACTTGTCAATGGAAAACACCACAACTAATAATTCCTTCTCTATGGTGGTGTAGTTCACTTGGGCGTCATTCAATGTCTTGATGGCATAATATATGACATGAAATAACTTGTCTCTCCGCTGCCCAAGTGCTGCCCCGACAGCATAGTCACTAGCATCACACATAATCTCAAATGGCTGTGTCCAGTCTGGTGGCTGTACTATTGGGGCTGTTACCAATTTTCCTTCAAAACCTTGAATGCTTCAGTACATTCATCATTAAAGTCAAAGGGTCGGTTCTGCTCCAAAAGATGGCATAGGGGCTTGGTGATTTTTGAGAAATTTGCAATGAATCTCCGGTAAAAACTAGCATGTCCCAAGAACCTTCTAATACCCTTGACTGTGGTCAGCGACGGCAGCTTCTCGATAACTTCTATTTTAGCCCTGTCGACTTCTATCCCACGACAGCTAATCTTGTGGCCAAGGACTATCCCTTCATCCACCATAAAGTGGCATTTTTCCCAATTTAAAACAAGGTTTGCTTTTTTACATCTTTCAAGTACCTTTTGTAGATTGCCGAGGCAGCTCTCAAAATCGTCTCCAAAGACTAAAAAATCATCCATAAAAATTTCAAGGAAGTCCTCCACCATATCGGAGAATATGGCCATCATGCACCTTTGGAAGGTGGCGGGTGCATTGCATAATCCAAACGACATTATCGTAAAAGCATACGTTACGTAGGGGCATGTGAAAGTCGTCTTTTCTTGATTCTCCGGTGCGATAGCAATTTGATTGTAACCTGAATAACCATCAAGAAAACAATAGTAAGGTTTACCCGCTAATCTATCAAGAATTTGATCAATAAAGGGTAAAAGAAAGTGGTCTTTTCGGGTAGCTTTGTTAAGCTTCCGATAGTCCATAAAAACACTCCAACCGGTCACAGTCCTGGTTGGGATTAAGTCATTGTTTTCTTTAGTCACCACGGTCATTCCTCCTTTCTTTGGAACGCATTGCACCAGGCTCAACCATTTGCTGTCGGAGATGGCGTAAATAATACCAGCATCTAACCATTTGATTATCTCTTTACGAACTACCTCTTTCATCGCATGGTTTAGCCGCCTTTGGGCATCTATAGTCGGCTTATGATCTTCCTCTAAAAGGATTTTGTGCATGCATAACGCCAGACTAATGCCTTGAATATCAGCTATCGTCCATCCAATCGCCTTTTTGTGCTGCCGCAGCATGCCTATTAGCTGTCGTTCATGTTCCTGTGGCAGCTTAGAAGAGATGATTACGGGCAACGTATCATTTAAACCAAGAAAAGCATATTTTAGCTTCTCTGGCAGGGGCTTCAGTTCTAAGGCAGGTGGTTCAACAGTAGATGGCTTTTGAATTGCATTGTTATCCGAAGTATAATTTAAAGGTTCGAATAACTTACCTTGGTGATTGCCTAACTAGTTTACCTCCTCTTGATCTTCAGTATCTGATGTATCAGATTCAGAGGAGTTGTTGTCGTCAGTGCTGTCATGACAGTCCTGTAAGTGGCTGCCGTGGAAGTCCCCAATTTTTATGTCGTGACAGCCCGACCTGATGCAGGGTGATCAAAGGCAACTTCAGTGATAGCCTTGCATTCCTCGTCTGCATCAACATGCTTTATCGCTTGGAGAACATTCAGCTTAATCTCTTGATCATTCACACTCATGGTGAGTTCTCCTTTCTCCACATCAATCAGTGATCTTCCCGTGGCTAAAAAGGGTCGCCCAAGGATGATTGGTGTGTTTTCATCTGTTACACAATCTAAAACAAGAAAGTCAGCATGAAAAATAAATTTATCCACTCTTACAAGAATATCTTCAATTTTTCCTTCCGGATGAACATAAGAGCGGTCTGCCAGCTGCAGAGTTACTGTCGTGGGCTGTGCCTTTCCAATACCTAATTTCTGAAAAACAGATTTTGGCATTAAATTAACATGAGCACCAAGATCACAAAGTGCCTTACCCACATATTTATTTCCGATTACACAAGGTATGATAAAGCTCCCCAGATCCTTCTTTTTCTGGGGTGGCTGCCGATGAAGAATACTCATGCAAACTTCTGTCATCTTTACCGTTTCAAATTCCCCAAGTTTAGATTTCTTTAACATGACATCCTTGAGAAATTTGGCATAACCGGGCATCTCCCTAACGACATCTAATAGCGGAATATTAATGTGAACCTGCTTAAAAATATCATAAATATTTTTGAGCTGAGATTCTTGCTTAGCTTGCTGTAACCGTTGAGGAAAAGGAGGTGGGGATGATAATCCGCAATACACCCTTCCCAGTGAATACGAATCTGAGGAGGTTTAGGTTCATCAATTTCCTCCTCTATCGCTTCTGCTGTCGTGACAGGCTCATCGGCAGCAGTCTGTTTGTTACCTGTCGGGGCAGTTTCCTCGGTAGGTTTGTCCAAGGCTGGTTTTCTTACTGATTTAGCTTCCTTTTCAGGCCCTGGTAATTTCTTCCCACTCCTAGTAGTAATAGTTTTACACTGCTCATGTGTGGGCTACCTAGCATTTTCAGTATTACTAGGGAATCCTCCAGTCTGCCTCGGGTTAATATGTTGGGAAACCTGACCCAATTGTGTCTCCAAAGATTTCAGAGTAGCTTCATGATTTGTCATCCGCATCTCTGTTTTATCCATGAAATTCTCTGTCTTCTTGACAAACTGATTCATATTCTCAATATAAGTACCTGTTTGAGACATAAAAGTGGCCAGAGTCTGTTCCACTATACTGCTCGTGGCAGTTGGTTGCTGTTGTTGCTGCTGCGGCGGCAGTTGCTGTCGCGACAACAATCTAGGTCCTCCCTGATTCTGATTGTGTGCTTGAGGATTCAGGGCATTATTAGGATTACTCCAAGAAAACTTGGGATCCTTTCTCCAATTGGGATTATAGTTGTTGGAGTTGTAATTCAGCTTATAGTTTCGAACATATTTTCCCTCTTCTAACTGGATCGGGCATTCATGCGAACTATGATTTCCCTCACAGATTTCACATACCTCTTCAACAGCAAATCCATGTTGTGCATCATCATTCAATAACCTTTTCATTGCTTTAGAAAGGAATGCTACCTGTGATTTCATTGTGCTGTGGGCCTCATAATCCTTGACAGCTAGTACCCGTTTACCTCCTCTTCTTGCTGTTGGAAACTGCTCCTCATTCTTGGCCAGATTTTTCAATACTTGCATTGCCTCGTCTGGATCTTTATCCAATAATAGTTCGTTTGCTGTTGAATCAATTCGAATACGAGTTTGTAAGTTGGCAGCATTATAAAACTTAGTTACCTGATTCCAGATGGGGAATCCATGCATTGGGAAGTTCCGTAGAAGAGTAGTAAATCTGTCCCAGGCCTCGTGCATCGGCTCGTCATCTTCCTGTTGAAAAGTAGCAATTTCATTACGTAATCGCTCAGATAAATGCGAAGGACTAAAATGAGATAAAAATTCACGAGATAAATCTGCCCAAGTTCTAATTGAACCCGGCGTAAGTTTATTCCACCACGTCTTTGCTCTGTCCCTCAATGAAAGGGGAAATAACCGAAGCCTCATTATCTCCGGATTAACTCCTGGCAGTCTAAACGAACCACAGATCTCCTGGAACGTTTTTAGATGCTCCCTAGCATCCTCTGTAACAGCACAACTGAATTGACCGGCATTGCTGATCATACTAAACATGACAAGTTTCAGCTCGAAGTTGTCAACATCAATATCCGGCAGCGTGGTCTCCAATTCTACATGATCATTCAGCATGTAGTCACGACAGGACCATCGTCCGGCAATGGCAGGCGGGTCGCCGACAGGCGGGTCGTTTCCATTGTGGGCCATCTTCTCTAGCTGTTCCTCAAGGTACTCGTTCCTGGCTAGTAAGTGATGAAGTTGTTTCTTGAGATTGAATGATCGTTCGATTTCCGGATCTAATTGATATTCAGGATCTTTACCTCGATTCGATCTGCGCATAAACAAGAAAGCTTGTGAAAAGCAAGAGTTGAATGCACCAAAGAAAAACAGAAAAATAAAAATAAAAACGAAAAGTGCAGTAAAAGAAAAGGTAGAGTTAAGTTGCCAATCCTCGGCAACGGCGCCAAAAACTTGTTGTATGTAAAATAGTCTATCGCAATGGTAGTGCAAGTATACACGACGCAAGTAGTAAAGTGATACGAAGTATCGGATATCGTCTCCACAGGGATTGGGCTAATAGCTTCACCTTAATTCACTGCACGAAAGTAAAGAAAATAATTGAGAAAGTTGTCACGAGAATAATAGAGTAAACGCAAATAAAAGAGTAAAAATATCAAGATAGAGAGAATGGGCTGGTATTGAATTGCTCAGTAGTGCAAGTATTGCAGGGTTTAGGAAATCCAGTTATGTCGTCGTCACCCGTCGCGGCAGCAGTCCGTTGATTGTCGCGGCAGCAAACACTCAACTTAGTACTTTCAAGTTTGGCAAGAATCCCAGATCTGCCTTGGCCTATCCCTAGGTCCAAGTCTGTCGATGATCAAGTCTTGATGATACCTCCCGGCGTGAATCGAAGGATGAACACCGTTGTGTATGAATTCTTCTTTAGCCACTTAACCTCGCCCTATCCCTAGGCACGAGATAGTTCATCTATAAACTAGAGAACTTGCTCTTAATTCTTTTGTATTCTTAACTCTCCCGATGCTAAGTAAATAGATAACCTCACAATGCTCTCCCGATGCTCTTGCAAGATATTAATACACAAAATAAGAGAACTTGAAATTTATTTTATTGAACTGAAAATTCCTAAAACAAAACAACCCTTTCAACTACTTTACAAATCAACACGTAGCCCTAGGGGAATTAAGAACATTTCAGCGGCGGGAAAACGGCTAGGGGTTTTGGTTATCGATTATGGGGAATTCGATATGCCCTAGGTTAAAATACATGCCCTTATATAAGCTTTGGGATCAAGTTATCAAATTTAACAAGGATTACAACTTTAATTAAAAGTATGATTCTAATAAAGACTAAATCTTCAAGGAATCTACTTTCCAGCCGTCTTCCTTGTTTCTTGGGATTTTCTCTCCTTGAGCTTTGGGCTTGGCATATCTTTTGATCTGGGGCTTGAAAAAATATGAGGTTTTCACACGACAGACGGGCTGAATTTTCTCTATCTGTCGAGGTCCACTTTTCTTTTTCTCCATAAAAACAGTTGTCGTCCTCTGCTGTCACGACAGCACCATGGCAGCATCGTCCTCTTTGTCTGCTTGTCCAGTTCAGCTCTTCTGCTTCTCTGCCCAGCACCTGCCCTCTCCGTTTGTTATGGCAGCAACCTACAAAAACAACCATTCTTAGTAGAATTTGTGCCTTTAATATATTTGTGATGTTTTGCTGTAAAATTAACCTAAATGCAGTGAATGATTCTTGAATGCAGCAGAAATATGGGTTAACCAGTATGCACACGAGCTGATTCCTAGCGAACGAGAGAGATGCGAACGATTCCGATATGTGTTGGTCACTGATGTGAAAACATATATGCTCGCAGCTGACTACATTGATTTTGATGTTCTGGTCACTCGAGTAAAGGACAATGTAACACCCCAATTTTGGGCTTGGAAGTTAAGGGTCTGAACCAGACCGGTCTGATTTTCGGTTCGAATATAAAAGGTGGTTTTTAGGGAAAGCCTAGTTCGGGATGCTTTAAAAATATGGAAAAATATCTAAAAATCCTCTTTTAATATATATTGGAGAGTGGTGAAATCAATTTTACAAAATAAGGTTTGGAAGTGCGACATTTTAAAATAGTGACTAAAATGCGATTTTTGAAAAGTTCAGTGGTGACTGTTTTGTAAGGATCAAAACTTTGAATCTTTAAGGAGCTAATTTACCCAAGGAAGGATTTCTCCAGATTTTTCTTAGATTTTAATGATTTAATTAATGTTTAATTAATTTAATGAAAAGGAGAATAACCCAATTTTAGATTTCATAACTAACTTTTGTTAAAACTTTCTCATCTTATTTTCTCTCAAAATTCCCTCAGCCAAACACATTTCTACAACAACATTTCTTTTGATTTTCACATCAAATGATGAGGTTTCAATCATCAAATGATTCAGAATCCTTTCTACATCAAATTCTATTGTTTTGCTTATTGGATTTTCAAGGAAATTGTCTCTAATCAAGGAGAAATCTACATTTAGAGGGGAGGCATCTTCGGATACTTGTGGTGTTGATCCGGAGGCTTGATCGGCGTTTCGGCAAGCTTGCGAAACGGAATTGGTGAGTGAAGTTGGGATTTCCAGCTTTGTAATGAATGTATGAAGGTTTGGGAGCTTAGCTTAAGTCTAAACAACTTAACTAAGCTCAAGAGTAAGTTTTCGGAAAAATTCTCTCTTGGATGAACCATGAGATGGTTGGATGCAATGTATTTAATTTGCATGTTTAAATTCTATTTTGAAAGCATGTTTTAGCATGATTAATGCTGGTTTTGAAAGCCATGTATTGAAGGATGCTGAAGGTAAGAGATCCTTGGTTTGATATTAGTAAATGTGGTTTTGATGCATAGTGATGCATGATGGTTTATTGGCTTTGATTATTGCATTAAAACAATGGATTATTGATGATAAATTATGTATATTGGCAAGTGATGTGTGGTTTTAAAGTACTTGAATCGGATATAGGTAGCCGGCTATAGGATGGGTGCACCGTGAATAAAGTCGCCTTGGATGTTGAGGGGTTGTAATTGTACCGTAAACTCCATCCATGTACACTAACGAGATGGTTAAGATCACAATGGTGGTTAAAAGTCCATGTGTGGATCTGGTGTTGTGTGTCCCGTGTTCTCGTTAGTGATGTTATAAAACTACCGATGAGTGATGTTGAGGGGTTGTGATTGTACCGTTAAACTTCATCACGGGTGTTGAGGGGTTGTGATTGTACCGGTAGACTCTACCTTGTGTGTTCGGTAGTGTGTATGAACCGTATGGGACAACGCTTGTAATACGCGTATCCGATTGTGTTTTATGTTGTAAATGGTAATGGATTATCACTTGAAAGCCAATATGACATGTTGTACTAAGGAAGCATGAGATGCTTGTTAAGAATGCAAGGTTGCATGAATAATGGTGTTTATGTGTTAAAAGACTTTGAGAAAAGTGTTTTATAAAATGCATTATTGTGTTGTTTCTTTAGAGCATGCCTCACTAAGAATTTGTGCTTACGCTCTCTCTCTTGAACCAATAATGCAGATAATTGAGGTGTTTGAGGGCAGCAAGGAGGCTAAGAATCCAAGGGAAAGCTAAGCTCATGTATGGTGACTTCTTCACAACATTATTAGTTTTTGATATTTGGCAATGGGAACCTAGGATGTGATTTTGGAGATGTTTTGGACTCCCCAATTGTGGCATGATGCCTTTGATGTTTTGGATTTGTAAATGGCCATTGTGATGTGTGTTTTGATGGTTGGTTGGTTTTGGATATTAGGATGCATGCCTATAGGCTTGAGGATTTCCTTGATTGATGCCATGAATGTGTTTTGATGTTTCAAACATGTACCTTAATTGCATGATGACATGTTGGCATGATTAGGAAGTCATTAGGGTGTGTTTGAGTTGTTAAATGTATGTTAAACCAGCAAATTCTGCACTTTCTGTGCAGTCCGTATTGGAACGGGCACTAGCGTTTCGAAACGGGGGCCTGTAATGGCCTTCGTGTATCGAAATGAAAAGGGTCGTTCCGAAAAGTTTTGGCCACTGCCAGGCCCTGTTTCGATAGAGGCCTCGAAACGAACCCGCGTTTCGGAACGGTCAACCCCGTTCTGAAACAGATGACTGTTGGGCACTGATTTGAATGGTTTTGAGGTTTGCAAGCTTTACGTTTTGGTCCTGAAATTCGTATTTGCAATTGCTTGAGTTTGAGATGTCCGTTTACGGTGAAATTTAAAAGGGAAGCATGTAATATAATTAATTTGATTTTGGTAACCTAAAAATCAGTTAAGTCCTCTATCTTTCCAGAAATTACATTTTGGTCCCAAATTTTTTATTGTTGTGCAATCGAGTCCCTTAATGCTTTCCGATCACTGTGCTTTTCAAGTATGTTTTTTCTCAAGGGTACGCTTAAGGTTAATGTGCATTTAGATAATATTAAAAAGAAAAAAGGGTCCTTAATCAAGGTTGACTTTCGGGTTGACTTTAGTTTTCCCCGTGTAATCTGCGTAGTTCGAGTCGACCGTCTAGGTCGTGCTAAGGGGGTTACATTTGGTGGTATCAGAGCTGAGTTCTCGAGTAAATGGGAATGGTTATGTTGGTGATGTATGCATGATTGCATGATATGCCTTTTAAATGAAGTTTGATGTGTGAATTGTAAAGTATGTTACAATTGTGATGTTATGCTGTGTTGAAGCATGTTAGAGGGACCCATTGCCATATCAAAACTAATGAAATGGATTGTTTTTGTTTGGAAATGAGCTTGAGTACTTGGATTTCTTACCTTGCTGAGCTTGATTATGTTTATTGCATTTGTGTTAGTGCATTGTTTTAGTGAATGGGACCTCGTAGAGAGACGAGAATTAATACGCGAACTATGGCTCAGAATGAGAATGAGAACAATGCTGATAATGTTGTGGATATACCTCCTCCTCCTGGTGGTGGACCGTCCGGTGGTGGTGGTGCTGGAGGTGATAAAGCCGGTATTGGTGCTGGGGTCGCTGGACCTGAAGCTGGGCAGAGGCAAGCTGCTCTTGACATGACGGTATTGATTCAGGCTATTGTTGGAGCCTTTCAGGCGGCAGTAGCTGAAGCACATGGAGCTGGGGATCAGGGTGATGCTAATGCGAGATTACCTTTGGAACGTTTGCGCAGTCTGGGAGGGACTGAGTTCAGAGGTTTGTTTTCTGAGGGTTTCGAATCTTGGTTGGAAAGTACCAAGAGGATATTGGGACAAATGAACTGCAATGATGTGCTGAAGTTAGGTTGTGTGGTATCGCTGTTACATGATGATGCATATACCTGGTGGACGACCATTGTCTCCGGAATGGAGGAGGTTGATGTGACTTGGACATTCTTTCTAAGCGCGTTCAAGCGGAAGTATCTAGGTGTGCGATACCTAGATGAAAAGAAAAGATAGTTCATGTCTCTTACACAAGGAAGTATGACGGTAGCTGAATACGAGATCCAGTTTGTCTGTCTCAGTCAATACGCACCTGAGCTTATTCCTGATGAGCGGGAGAGGTGTGAACATTTCCGATATGGTTTGGTGACGAGCGTGAAGACTTTCATGCTTGCTGTTGAGTACACGGATTTTGATGTGCTGCTTAGTAGGGCGAAGGACATTGAGCAGAACCTGGGTTTGTCTTCCAGAAGTGCTGGTTCAGGCTCGGGAAAGAGAGCTGCTGAGTATAGTTCCGGTGGTGGACGGAACAAGAGAGGACGAGATAAGAGATATCAGTCTTCTGCTATGCGTGGTAATGGAGGGCACGGTGCGCCTGTTCAGAGAGACAGGGCGAGAGCTGATCAGAACACATGTTGGGCGTGTGGATCGCGTGGCCATTTGAGGCGTGATTGTCCTCGAGCAGCGAGGGAGGTTGAGGCTCCTGTTGCAGTGACTGGTAATTCGTGCTGGAATTGTGGTTCGGCAGACCACATGAGGAGGGAGTGTTCTTTGTCGGCCGGTGGTGGTCAGGGACGTGCTCCTGGAGTTGTTGCACCACAGAGAGGTCGTGGGCGCGACCGTGGTAACTTCTAGAACAGAGATGATGGTAGAAGGAATGTGGTAGCTGTCCAACCTGAGCGTGGTGGCCAGGCTCGAGTGTATGCTAATCGAGAGGGGATGAATGACACAGATGTGATCGCACGTACCTTCACTTTGCAATCCTTGTCATTACTTTCCTTGATTGATTCTGGATCTACACATTCATACATATTGCGTGAACATGCTCAATTGCTTGGTTTGCCTGTTGAGTCTTTGGATGTTGGTATGCGTGTGACTAGTTCATTTGGTGATACCGTTGTGACACGGAAGTTGTATAGAAGAAGTCCCTTGGTTGTGCAAAATCATGTTTTTCATGTTGATCTCATGGAATTTCCATTATATGGTTTTGATGTAATCCTTTGTATGGATTGGCTTGTTGAACATTGGGCTGTGGTGGATTTTGAGAACAAGCGAGTTTCGTTGAAGATTGCAGATGATTATGATGTAGTAGTGGTTGGTGAGAATGTGAAGTTTCTTGCCAATGTTGTGTCTACATTGGAGGCAAGTCGAATGCTGAGGCATGGTTGTGAAGCCTACCTAGCCTTTGTGATGAATCCTAGCTCTAAGGAGTTGCGAATGCAAGATATCAGGACTGTGCGAGAGTTTCCTGGTGTGTTTCTGGAGGAGTTGCCTGGGTTGCCTCCTAATCGAGAAGTGGAGTTTGGAATTGAGCTGTATGAAAACACAACTACAGTGTCCATTACCCCTTATCGAATGGCACTTAAGGAGTTGGAAGAGCTGAAGACGCAACTTCAGGAGTTGCTTGATCATGGTTTCATTTGGCCAAGTGTGTCACCCTGGGGTGCACATGTGTTGTTTGTGAAGAAAAAGGATGGCACTATGAGAATGTGCATCGATTATCATCAGCTGAATAAGCTGACTATCAAGAATCGGTATCCATTGCTGAGGATTGATGATCTTTTTGATCAATTTAGGGGAGCGGCTGTGTTCTCTAAAATTGACTTAAGGTCAGGGTATTACCAGTTGATGGTGAAGGATGTGGATGTGCCAAAGACGGCCTTCAGAACGAGGTATGTGCATTATGAGTTCCTTGTGATGCCGTTTGGTTTGACGAATGCCCCTGCAGCTTTTATGGACATGATGAATAGAGTGTTCCATGAGTATTTGGACAAGTTTGTTGTGGTGTTCATTGATGATATCCTTGTGTACTCTCGTACTAAGGAGGAGCATGAGGGACATATGAGGACTGTGTTGCAGGCTTTGTTAGAGAATCAGCTTTATGCTAAGCTAAGCAAGTGTGAATTCTGGCATAGAGAAGTTGTGTTCCTTGGTCATGTGGTTTCTGCTGAGGGGATTCGTGTTGATCCTCAGAAGATTGAGGCAGTGATGAATTGGAAGTCTCCTAAGTCTGTTCATGAAGTCCGTAGTTTCCTTCGTTTGGCAGGATAATACCGGAGGTTCGTTGATGGATTTTCGAAAATTGATGCACAATTGACGAAATTGTTGCAGAAGGATGTCAAGTATGAGTGGACGGAAGCGAGACAGCAGGCTTTTGAGAAGCTGAAGGCAGCTTTGACGCAAGCTCCTATCTTGGTTCAACCTAAATTGGGAAAAGAGTTTGTGGTGTAAAGTGACGCATCCTATGTTGGTTTGGGGTGTGTGTTGATGCAAGAGGGTAAGGTAGTGGCTTATTCATCGCGCCAGTTGAAGGTGCATGAGCGCAATTATCCTACGCATGACATTGAGTTAGCTGCGGTGGTTTTTGCTTTGAAAATTTGGAGACATTATCTGTATGGTGAGAAGTGTACGGTGTACACGGATCACAAGAGTTTGAAATATCTGATGTCTCAGAAAGAGTTGAATCTTAGGCAACGACGTTGGGTGGAGTTGCTTAAAGATTACAATCTGACGATCGAGTACCATCCGGGAAAAGCTAATGTTTTAGCGGATGCCTTGAGTAGGAAAATAGCAGTGGAGTTGAGGGCTATGTTTTCCAGGTTGAGCATTTCGCGAGATGGCGGTCTTGTGGCTGAATTGCAATTGAAAGCATCCTTGGTTTAGTTGATAAAGGATAAGCAGTTGTGGGATGATTCCTTGGTGCCACAAGTTCAGGATATTGCTGAGGATAGGCCATCAGATTTCTGCTTTAACGATGATGGAGTTTTATGTTTTGGGAGTCGGATAGTGGTGCCCAATGATGCTGAGTTGAGGCGTGCTATTCTGACTGAAGCTCATAGTAGTCCTTTTTTCTATGCACCCTGGTAGTACAAAGATGTATCGTGATCTTAAGGATGAGTACTATTGGGTGGGATTAAAGAAAGATGTTGTTGAGTATGTGAGTAAGTGCATAGTATGTCAGCGAGTTAAGGATGAGCATCAGTTTCCTTCTGGGTTGTTGCAACCGTTGAGGATTCCTGAGTAGCAGTGGGAAAGGATTACCATGGACTTTGTGTCTGGTTTGCCTCTTTCGCCATCGAAGAAGAATTTGGTGTGGGTGATTGTAGATCGCCTTACGAAGTGTGCACATTTCTTACCTATTCATACTACGTATACATTGGATAAGCTTGCAGAGATGTACATTGTTGAGATTGTGCGGCTACATGGTGTGCCAAAGTCTATAGTATCGGATAGAGATCCGAGGTATACATCGCGTTTCTGGGAGTGTTTACATCAGGCTTTGGGTACACGGCTGAATTTCAGTACTTCTTATCATCCACAGTCGGATGGACAGTCTGAGCGTGTTATCCAAGTGCTGGAGGATATGTTGAGGTGTTGTGTGATTGAGTTTCAAGGCTCTTGGGAGAAGCATTTTCCTTTGGTGGAGTTTGCTTATAACAATAGCTACCAGGCAAGTATTCAAATGGCACCTTATGAAGCCTTGTACCGGAGGAAATGCAGAACTCCTCTTGGTTGGGCTGAAACAGGTCAGAAGTTGGTTTCAATGCCAGCTTTGTTGAAAGGAACCACTGAGAAGGTGAAGCCCATTTGTGAGTGATTGAAGGCAGCTTCTGATCGACAGAAGTCTTACGCGGATTTGAAGCGTAAGGAGATTGACTATGCGGTGGGTGACTGTGTGTTTTTGAAAGTTTCGCCTTGGAAAAAGGTGATGAGGTTTGGCCGAAAGTGTAAGTTAAGCCCTAGGTACATTGGACCATATGAGGTGATTGAACGTGTGGGTCTTGTGGCGTACAAGTTGAGATTGCCGCAAGAGTTGGAAAAGATTCATGATGTGTTTCATGTCTCTATGCTTCGGAGGTATAGATCGGATCCTTCGCATGTTATGCCTGTGGAGGAAGTGGAGTTGAATCCAGACTTGACCTATGATGAAGAGCCGGTTGAAATTCTGGATTCAGACAGTAAAGTTCTTCGAGGCAAGACCATTGATTTGGTAAAGGTGTTCTGGAAGCATCGTGGTGTTGAGGAAGCCACGTGGGAAAGAAAGGATGACATGAAGAAGCAGTTTTCGTACCTCTTTCCTCCAGGTAAATTTTGAGGAAGAAATTTCTTAAGGGAGGGAGAGTTGTAACACCCCAATTTTTTGCTTGGAAGTTTAGGGTCTGAACCGGACCGGTCTGACTTTCGGTTCGAATATAAAAGGTGGTTTTTAGGGAAAGCCTAGTTCGAGATGCTTTAAAAATATGGAAAAATATCTAAAAAGCCTCTTTTAATATATATTGGAGAGTGGTGAAATCAATTTTACAAAATAAGGTTTGGAAGTGCGACATTTTGAAATAGTAACTAAAATGCGATTTTTGAAAAGTTCAGTGGTGACTGTTTTGTTAGGATTGAAACTTTGAATCTTTAAGGAACTAATTTACCCAATGAAGGATTTCTCCAGATTTTTCTTAGATTTTAATGATTTAATTAATGTTTAATTAATTTAATGAAAAGGAGAAAAACCCAATTTTTTGATTTCATAACTAACTTTTGTTAAAACTTTCTCATCTCATTTTCTCTCAAAATTCCCTCAGCCAAACACATTTCTACAGCAACATTTCTTTTGATTTTCACATCAAATGATGAGGTTTCAATCATCAAATGATTCCTAATCCTTTCTACATCAAATTCTATTGTTTTGCTTATTGGATTTTCAAGGAAATTGTCTCTAATCAAGGAGAAATCTACATTTAGAGGGGAGGCATCTTCGGATACTTGTGGTGTTGATCCGAAGGCTTGATCGGCGTTTCGGCAAGCTTGCGAAACGGAATTGGTGAGTGAAGTTGGGATTTCCAGCTTTGTAATGAATGTATGAAGGTTTTGGAGCTTAGCTTAAGTCTAAACAACTTAACTAAACTCAAGAGTAAGTTTTCGGAAAATTCTCTCTCTTGGATGAACCATGAGATGGTTGAATGCAATGTATTTAATTTGCATGTTTAAATTCTGTTTTGAAGGCATGTTTTAGCATGATTAATGCTGGTTTTGAAAGCCATGTGTTGAAGGATGCTGAAGGTAAGAGATCCTTGGTTTGATATTAGTAAATGTGGTTTTGATGCATAGTGATGCATGATGGTTTAATGGCTTTGATTAATGCTTTAAAACAATGGATTATTGATGATAAATGATGTATATTGGCAAGTGATGTGTGGTTTTAAAGTACTTGAATCGGATATAGTTAGCCGGCTATAGGATTGGGTGCACCGTGAATAAGTCGCCTTGGATGTTGAGGGGTTGTAATTGTACCGTAAACTCCATCCAAGTACACTAACGAGATGGTTAAGATCACAATGGTGGTTAAAAGTCCATGTGTGGATCTTGTGTTGTGTGTCCCGTGTTCTCGTTAGTGATATTATACAACTAACGATGAGTGATGTTGAGGGGTTGTGATTGTACCGTTAAACTTCATCACGGTTGTTGAGGGGTTGTGATTGTACCGGTAGACTCCACCTTGTGTGTTCGGTAGTGTGTATGAAGCGTATGGGACAATGCTTGTAATCTGCGTATCCGATTGTGTTTTATGTTGTAAATGGTTATGGATTATCACTTGAAAGCCAATATGACATGTTGTACTAATGATGCATGAGATGCTTGTTAAGAATGCAAGGTTGCATGAATAATGATGTTTATGTGTTAAAAGACTTTGAGAAAAGTGTTTTATAAAATGCATTATTGTGTTGTTTCTTTAGAGCATGCCTCACTAAGCATTTGTGCTTACGCTCTCCCTCTTGAACCAATAATGTAGATAATTGAGGTGTTTGAGGGCAGCAAGGAGGCTATGAATCCAAGGGAATGCTAAGCCCATGTATGGTGACTTCTTCACAACATTATTAGTTTTTGATATTTGGCAATGGGAACCTAGGATGTGATTTGGGAGATGTTTTGGACTCCCCAATTGTGGCATGATGCCTTTGATATTTTGGATTTGTAAATGGCCATTGTGATGTGTGTTTTGATGGTTGGTTGGTTTTGGATATTAGGATGCATGCCTATAGGCTTGAGGATTTCCTTGATTGATGCCATGAATGTGTTTTGATGTTGCAAACATGTACCTTAATTGCATGATGACATGTTGGCATGATTAGGAAGTCATTAGGGTGTGTTTGAGTGGTTAAATGTACGTTAAACCAGCAAATTCTGCACTTTCTGGCAGTCCGTATCGGAACGGGCACTAGCGTTTCGAAACGGGGGCCTGTGATGGCCTTCGTGTATCGAAACAAATAGGGTCGTTCAGAAACGTTTTGGCCACTGCCATGCCCTGTTTCGATACAGGTCTTGAAACGAACCCGTGTTTCGGAACGGTTAACCCCGTTCCGAAACAGATGACCGTTAGACACTGATTTGAATGGTTTTGAGGTTTGCAAGCTTTACGTTTTGGTCCTGAAATTTGTATTTGCAATTGCTTGAGTTTGAGATGTCTGTTTACGGTGAAATTTAACAGGGAAGCATGTAATATAATTAATTTGATTTTGGTAACCTAAAAATCAGTTAAGTCCTCTATCTTTCAAGATATTACATTTTGGTCCCTAATTTTTTATTGTTGTGTAATCGAGTCCCTTAATGCTTTCCGATCGTTGTGCTTTTCAAGTATGTTTTTCTCAAGAGCACACTTAAGGTTAATGTGCATTTAGATAATATTAAAAAGAAAAAAAAGTCGTTAATCAAGGTTTACTTTCGGGTTGACTTTGGTTTCCCCCGCGTAATCTTCGTAGTTCAGGTCGACAGTCTAGGCCGGGCTAAGGGGGTTACAGACATTGAGCTGAATCTTGGTCTGACAAGTCGAGCAAGAGGATCTAGTTTGGGGAAACGGGCTTCAGATCGTGACATTGGTAGAGATCGGTTCAAGAGACCTAAGGATAGAAGGTCACATATGGATGTGAGACATGGAGGGGTAACCCTGTAAGAGGTTAGCAAGGACCAAATGTTTTCATTTAGACACCCGAGTGTTATCGGTGTGGTGGGAGGCACACTGGTGAGTGCTGGGGCAGCCCTGGTACGTGTTGGAATTGCGTTAATCGTGGGCACATGAAAATAGATTGTCCGCAGCCGATGAGAGAGTGTCAGGCTCTGATGAGAGCATTTGAGCCACAGAGAGGTCGTGGGCGCGGACGAGGCAATTTTCAGCATAGAGACGAGAGTCCGAGAAATGTAGCACATGTGGTGGCTTGTCAGCCTGAAGGTGGTGATCAGGCTAGAGTGTATGCCCATCGAGAAGGGAGGAATGACACGGACGTGATCGCAGGTACCTTTACTTTGCAGTCTTTGCCATTACTTTCTTTGATTGATTCTGGATCTACACACTCGTACATATTGCGTGAACATCCTCAAATGCTTGGTTTGCTTGTTGAGTCTTTGGATGTGGGTATGTGTGTGACTAGTTCCTTTGGTGAGAAGGTTGTAAGAAGGAGATTATATAGGAGATGTCCCTTAAAGGTGCAAGAGCATGTGTTTCTAGTTGATCTTATGGAATTGCCATTCTATGGATTTGATGTAATCCTTGGTATGGATTGGCTTGTTGAGCATAGGGCAGTTGTGGATTTTGAAAATAAGCGAGTTTTATTGAAACATGCGGATGATTATGAAGTTGTGGTGGTGGGAGAAAATGTGAAATTCCTGTCTGATATGGTGTCGACACTTGAAGCAATTTGGATGTTACGCCAGGGGTGTGAAGCTTATCTGGCATTTGTTATGAATCCTAGTACAAAGGAGGTTCGTTTATAGGATATAAGGACCGTGTGTGAAGTCCCTAGCGTGTTTCCGGAGGAATTACTGGGTTTGCCGCTTAGTCGAGAGGTTGAATTCAGAATTGAGTTGTATGAGAACACGACTTCGGTGCCTATTGCTCTCTATCGCATGGAACCCAAGGAGTTGAAGGAGTTGAAGACGTAACTTCAAGAGTTGCTTGGCCGAGGCTTTATTCACCCTAGTGTGTCACCTTTGGGTGCACCGGTCTTGTTTGTTAAGAAGAAGGATGGCACAATGAGAATGTGCATCGATTACCGTCGACTGAATAAGTTGACTATCAAGAATAAGTATCCTTTACCGAGGATTGATGATCTTTTTGATCAGTTTCGAGGAGCGGCTGTGTTTTCAAAGATAGATCTGCGACCAGGATATTATCAGTTGAAGGTTAGGGATGTGGATGTGCCGAAGACAACCTTCCGAACGAGATATGGGCATTATGAATTTCTAGTGATGTCGTTCGGATTGACGAATGCCTTTGTTGCTTTTATGGATATGATGAAGAAGGTGTTTCATTAATTCTTAGATAAGTTCATAGTGGTGTTCATCGATGATATCTATGTGTACTCTCGTACCGAGGAGGAGCATGAAGAACATTTGAGGATCGTTTTGCAAGCGCTGTTGGAGAATCAACTTTATACTAAGCTGAGTAAATGTGAGTTTTTGGCTAAAGGAGGTTGTTTTTCTAGGCCATGTGGTTTTGGCTAAGGTGATTCATGTTGATCCCCAGAAGGTAGAGGTGGTGGTGAATTGGAAGCCTCCTAGGTCTGTTCATGAAGTTTGTAGTTTCCTTGGGTTGGCAGGTTACTATGGAAGGTTCGTGGAGGATTTTCTAAGATTGCTGCCCCTTTGGCGAAGTTGTTACAAAAGGATGTTAAGTTTGAGTGGATGGAAGCGAGACAACAAGCTTTTGAGAAGCTAAAGGCAGCTTTGACGCAAGCTCCTATCTTGGTTCATGTTGCGTGTAAAATAGACTATCGCAATTGTAGTGCAAGTGTACACGACGCAAGTAGTAAAGTGATACGAAGTATCGGATATCGTCTCCACAGGGATTGGGCTAATGACTTCACCTTGATTTACTGCACGAAGTAAAAGAAATATTTTAGAGAGTTGTCACGAATAATAAAGTAAAACGTAAATAAAAGATTGAGAAATCAAGATAGAGAGAATGGGCCGGTATTGAATTGCTCGGTAGTGCAGGTATTGAATTGCTTAGAATCCCCAGCTCTGTCGTCGCTCCCGTCGCCGACAGCACCTGTCGCGACGTCTGTCCGTTAGTTGTCGCGGCAGCAGACACTAACTCAGTACTTCAAGCTTGGCAAGAATCCCAGATCTGCCTTGCCCTATCCCTAGGCACAAGTCTGTCGATGAACACGTCTTTGACGATACCTCCCGGAGTGAGTCGAAGGATGAACACCGATGTGTATGAATTCTTCCTTAGCCACTTAACCTCGCCTTATCCCTAAGCACGAGATGGTTCAACTATAAACTAGAGAACTCGCTTCTATCTCTTTCGTATACTTAACTCTCCCGATGCTAAGTAAATAGATAACCTTACAATGCTCTCCCGATGCTCTTGCAAGATATTAAAACCAAGATAAAAGAACTTGAAGTTTATTTTATTGAACTTGAAAAATCCTAAAACAAAGCAACCCTTGCAACTACTTTACAAAACAACCCGTGACCCTAGGGGGAATTTAGAACATGTCGGTGACGGGTGGACGGCAGGGTTTAGGTTTCAGTTATGGGGTATATTGAGGGATGATCCCTCCTAGGTTAAATCTATGCCCTTATATAAGCTTTGGGCTCAAATATTCTAAGTTAACAAGGATTACAACTTTAATGAAAAGTAAGATTCTAATAAATTCATAATCTCTAAGGATTCCTACTTTCCAGCCGCATCCTTGCTTTATGGGAATTCTTCTCCTTGAGCTTTGGCTTGACATATCTTTTGATCCGGGGCTTGGAAAAATATTTGGCTTTCACACGACAGACGAGTAGATTTTTCTCTATCTATCGAGGTCCACTTTACTTTTCCTCTTCATAAGGTTGCTGTCACCTTGCTGTCACGACAGGTCCATGACAGGTTCGTCTTCTTCGGCTGCTTGTCCAGTTCAGCTTTCCTGCTTATCTGCCCTGCGCCTGCCTTTATCGTCAACCATGGCAGCTACCTGCAAAATACACCATTTTTTAGTAGAATCCGTGCCTTTTATATAATTGTGATGTTTTATTGAAAACTAACCTAAATGCAATGCAATGATGCTTGAATGCAGCAGAAATATGGGTTAAAAAGGGTGTAAATAATAGAACTTTTACACACTCAACACACCCCCAAACTCAAGTTTTTGCTTGTCCTCAAGCAATCAAGACTTAAATGAAAATTTTTGTGTTGGCCTTCAAACAGTGAACTGTCCCTTACCCGTCGCTCATTCTCTAAGGCGGCAGCAACCTGTCGGAAAGGTCAGGATCTGTCCGGAATCTCCCTATAGTTCTCGTGTAGTGTGTGCATGCTTGTGAACAGTTATATGCTAAGACTCTCTTAGTTTCACTAGAATATTCAACTCCTTAACTCGAATTTTTATGCCAAAGCTTATTTTTTTAAGAAGGCACATTTTCATGCTTCTTTTTCTTCTATTTTCAAGCTAAAATTTTTCTAGAGCCAGTTTTGGGCACCTCTAGTTAGCTTCCTAGAGCCGGTTTCGGGCACCTCTAGGTTTTTGATTTTCTTTTACTAAACTTCTTTCCTAGAGCCAGTGTTAGGCACCTCTAGGGGCTATTCAAGTTCTAAGCATCCTATTCTAGTTTGGCTAAAAGAAATCTAAGCAATATAACAGTCACAAAAGTGTTTAAGTTTTCAGAACTATAGAAAGGCTCTAAAGTTTTCCTTAACCTGTCCTAAAGATGCTTCCACGACAGAGCCGTCATGACAGGTAAGTTAACTTCACAGTTTTAAGCCAACAGTTTAATTTTCTGATTTTTTTTTAAAAAAAAAACTTAGTAAATAAAAGGACAAAACAGTTAAACAAAAGGTGTGCTAAAGATGCCATTAAATATGGAGGGTTGCCACCCCCAAACTCGAGGGTTGCATTGCCCTCAATGCAAAATAACATAAAAACAAATAAAGAAAAACAAGATAAAAAAAGTACATCACAATTATATAAGGGCAGGCAGCAATAAGAGGAGAAAAAAGAAATAAAAACTTAAATTTTATGCGCTGTCCTCGCTGCTGCTGCTGACGCGGATCTGATGGTAGCGTCTGCGTTGAGGAGGTGGCTGGGCAGGTTCCGGAGCAGGTTGATCGACAGATTCGTCAGCCTGTTGGGGGGCAGGGTCTTCCTCCGGTTGGGGGACAGGGTCGTCAGCAGGTAGAAGGGCAGGTGGCTCCACTAGCCTGACATCAGAACTGCTGCTGCTGCTGTCCCAGCTGGTGGGCATGATGGCCTTGGACAGCTTTCTCTTGTCTGCCACATGCTTGATACGCTTCACCCGTGTGAAGGCGCTGTCCAAATTCCTCCGGACAAGGGGGCTGTCGTCAGTGGCAGCTCGCTTTGTTCCTCGAGGGGAGGAGTCTGCCGGTGGACTGCCGGCTGCCGTCGGGGAAGGTATGGAGGAGGCAGATTCTCCATGGGGAGAGACAGGTGGTGTGGGAGTAGGGGATGGGATGTTGAAATAATGGGCGGGGAAGGTGGGGAAAGAGACATCCGAAAAATTCAAAGTATTGGTAATGAAGTTTACCGTGGCATTGGAGAAGTCTCGGATGAATGTCATTAAGCCCATCTGGCGTTCCTCGATCCGCAGGACGGCAGCAAGGATGTGGGCGTTCTGATCTACCGGAGCAGTGTTGGTGGCAGCTTCTGGGGCAGGTTCGGTGGTAGGCTCGGTGGCAGGCTCATCATCAGACTCAGCAGGAGGGGCGTTGGGATCGAAGGCGTTGAGGGGCGATACGACTACCAGCTCCATGAGGCTGGAGATGTTGCTGTCTGTCCAGCCGCTGCCCTTCTTGATTTTGTCTGAGTCTTCCTCCGGTACGGCAGCACAGCGACAGAGGGCAGTTATGGTGCAGGGCAGGCAGAGCCGTGAGTCCGAGCGGAAGGCGCAATCAAGAATGCTGTCCCTCATGTACCTGCCCACATTGATGGGCCTGTTGTGCATGATAGAGTGGATGAGGGCCAGTCTCTGCCTGTTGACTGTCGTATGGTGGGACGAGGGCAGGATACGCTTTTTGATAAAAGCGTTCCATAGCTTTGCTTCAGGTAGGAGCTGCCCCCTATTGACAGAATGGGGGTTCTTCTTACTCGTGCTCCACGTCGTTCCCGCTTCTGTCAACTCCCTCATGACAGCATCGTGGCCGGCAGCGTCGAGGGTGTCCCAAAACTGTTGATGAGCATCGTCATTGGAGCCGAAGAAGAGGCCGAAGACATGGTTGATGCTGCTGGCGGTAAAAGGGACTGTCACTCCTCGGATGGTGACAGATGTCGCCGTCTTGCTCTCGATCGCCGCATAAAACTCCCTGACTAGGGTGTCATTAAGTTCTACCGGCTGCTCGGCGAAGTCTTCCCACAATTGAGCTGTTATGGCCTGCATGATGAACAGCCGGAGTCCAAACAGAGGGGCATCTCTGTTGTAGATGAAGCTTCGCTCCTCCCAAAGTTCCTTGTTAGCGAACGGAGATGCTGCTGCGGAAGAGGAAGCGGCAGCAGCGTTCTGTCGGGTTTGTCGTGAAGACATATTTGGTTGCAAGGGCTGAAAATGAAAGAAAAGAGATCAAACTAGAAGAGAATAGCAAGAGAGAAAATCTGAAGTGATGAAAAATGAAAAGGAGAAGGGGTTTATATAGCTGTCGGGGGCAGCACATTTAATGCCGCAACGGCAGGCGGGAATAACGGAGCGGCAGATTGAATGTAGAGTGTCTGACACGTCTGACGGGCATTAATGCTGCGTCTGCCGCACGATTCTTCGTCTGCTGTGCGTCTGTTGACAGCCTGTCAACTCCGTCTGCGCCGGCAGCCGAAACGACAGGTTATCATAAATGGACTTTATTTGGGCTGATGGATGGGCGGTGGGCTTGGGCCACTTCTTCTTTCTCACTTGCCTCCTTTATTTCCTAAAAACTGAAATTAAAAACAAAACATTATTCGAATAAAATAAATCTAATTCCTAATAAATAATATTAATAATAATAAAAATAAAAGAATTAGGTTAAATTAGGGATGCCTTGTGGGGCATCACCTAAAGTAACCACTTCCTGTATTCCTGGGGCTTTAGTCCCTTGATAGTGCTTGAGGCGTTGTCCATTGACTTTGAATTGGTGCCCGTCCTTTAGTGATTGAATTGTAATGGCACCATGGGGAAAAACTTGAACTACTTGGAATGGGCCAGACCATCTAGATTTGAGCTTCCCTGGAAAGAGTTTCAATTTAGAATTGAACAACAACACAAGCTGCCCTGGGCAGAACTGTCGTGGCAGCAACTTCTTGTCATGCCACTTTTTAGTTTTTTCCTTGTAAATCCTTGCATTGTCATAGGCCATTGTCCGTATTTCATCGATCTCATTCAGATCCAACAACCTTTTCTGGCCTGCCTTGTCCAAGTCCATGTTTACTGCCTTGATCGCCCAATATGCCTTGTGTTCTATCTCGACAGGCAGATGACAGGTTTTCCCATAAATCAAACGGTATGGAGACATGCCCAATGGAGTCTTGAAAGCTGTTCTGTATGCCCATAATGCATCATTAAGAAGCAAAGACCAATCTTTCCTAGTTGGTTTAACCATTTTTTCAAGAATGTTCTTTACTTCCCTATTGGATATCTCAGTCTGTCCATTGGTCTGTGGGTGGTATGCTGTCGCGATCCTGTGCTTGACACCATATTTTCTCAAGGCGGCAGCAATTACCTTGTTGTCAAAATGTCTCCCTTCATCACTGATAATCGCCCTAGGGATGCCGAATCTAGAAAAGATGTTTTTGTGCAAAAACTTTTGGACTGTTTTGGCATCATTCTTTTGAGTTGCGATTGCTTCTACCCACTTGGAGACATAATCCACTGCTAGGAGGATGTAAAGATTTCCACAAGAAGATGGAAAAGGTCCCATAAAATCAATCCCCCAAACATCGAAGATTTCGACTTCTAAAATATTCTGAAGTGGCATCTCGTTTCTCCTTGAGATGTTACCTGTCCGCTGGCACCTGTCACAGTTTTTGTAGAATTCCTGTGCGTCCTTATACAGTGTCGGCCAGTAGAACCCTGACTGCAGCACCTTAGCAGCAGTTTTATTGCCTCCTAAGTGTCCTCCATATTGTGAAGCATGACAGTGATGGAGAATGTCTTCTTGTTCTTCTTGTGGTATGCATCTCCTTATAACCTGATCTGCGCACATTTTGAAAAGAAGAGGTTCGTCCCAATAATAATGTTTAACATCATTTTGAAACCTCTTCCTGGCTTGGTAAGTAAGATCAGAAGGTAATATTCCGCTAACTATAAAATTAACGAAATCAGCATACCAGGGAAGGTTAGAAGACTTACCTGCCGCCATGGCTGTCACGACAGCTAGTGCGGCAGCAAAGAGCTGCTCATCTGGGAAGGTCTCCAATATGTGTGTCTCATCTGGCGGTAGACTCTGTCCCGTCTCCAACCTCGACAAGTGATCTGCCACCTGATTTTCTGTCCCCTTTTTATCTTTTATCTCAAGGTCGAACTCTTGTAATAGTAAGATCCAGCGTATCAACCTAGGTTTTGCATCCTTCTTTGCAAATAAATACTTGAGGGCAGAGTGGTCGGTGTGTATTATAACTTTCGTTCCAAGAATGTAAGAACGAAACTTGTCGATGGAAAACACCACAGCTAACAGCTCCTTTTCCGTGGTGGTATAATTCACTTGGGCATCATTCAATGTTTTGCTGGCGTAATATATGACATGAAATAGCCTGTCCTTGCGCTGCCCAAGTGCTGCCCCGACAGCATAGTCACTAGCATCACACAGAATTTCAAACGGTTGCGTCCAGTCTGGTGGCTGTACTATGGGGGCTGTCACTAACTTTTCCTTCAGAACCTTGAATGCTTCAGTACATTCTTCATTAAAGTCAAAGGGTCGGTTCTGCTCTAGGAGATGACATAGGGGTTTCGTGATTTTTGAGAAATTGGCAATAAATCTCCTATAAAAACCAGCATGCCCTAAAAAACTCCTAATGCCCTTGACTGTTGTTGGCGGCGGTAGCTTCTCTATGACCTCTATTTTTGCCCTGTCGACTTCTATTCCACGGCAGCTAATCTTATGGCCTAAGACTATCCCTTCATCCACCATAAAGTGGCATTTTTCCCAATTTAAAACCAAGTTAGCTTTTTCGCATCTTTCGAGCACCTTTTGTAAATTGCCTAGACAACTCTCAAAATCGTCTCCAAAGACAGAAAAATCATCCATAAAAATTTCTAGGAAGTCTTCAACCATGTCCGAGAATATAGCCATCATGCACCTTTGGAAGGTGGCAGGTGCGTTACAGAGTCCAAATGGCATCCTCCTAAATGCATACGTACCGTAGGGGCATGTGAAAGTCGTTTTCTCTTGGTCCTCTGGTGCAATAGCAATTTGATTATATCCTGAATAACCATCAAGAAAACAATAGTAAGGTTTACCCGCTAATCTATCAAGCATTTGATCAATAAAGGGTAAAGGAAAGTGGTCCTTTCGGGTAGCTTTGTTAAGCTTCCGATAGTCCATACAAACCCTCCAACCGGTCACAGTCCTGGTTGGGATTAACTCGTTGTTTTAGTTGGTTATTACAGTCATGCCTCCTTTCTTGGGAACACATTGCACCGGGCTTACCCATTTGCTGTCGGAGATGGCGTAAATAATACCAGCATCTAACCATTTAATTATTTCTTTACGCACTACCTCCTTCATTGCAAGGTTTAACCGCCTTTGGGCATCAATAGTCGGCTTATGATCTTCCTCTAGGAGGATTTTGTGCATACAGATTGCCGGACTAATGCCCTGGATGTCTGCTATCGTCCATCCTATCGCCCTTTTATGCTGCCTCAACATGTCGATCAGCTGTCGTTCCTGTTCCTGCGGCAGCTTAGCAGAGATGATTACAGGAAGTGTGTCATCACAACCAAGATAAGCATATTTAAGCTGCCCTGGCAGGGGCTTAAGTTCTAAGACAGGTGGTTCAACAGTTGAGGGCTTTTGGATTAAATGGTTATCCGAAGTGTAATTCAAGGGTTCGAATAACTTACCTGGACGATGGTCTAACCAGTTTACCTCCTCATGACCTTCAGTATCAGATGTATCGGTTTCAGAGGGGTCACTGTCGTCGGTGTTGTCGTCGTCACTGTCGTGACAGGTCTTTAGATGGCTGTCGCAGCAGTGACCAAATTTTATATCTTGGCAGCCTGACCTGATGCAGGGGTAATCAAAGGCCACCTCGATGATGGCTTTGCATTCCTCGTCCACATCGGCATGTTTCATTGCTTGGAGAACATTCAACTTAATTTCCTGATCGTTCACGCGCATGGTGAGTTCTCCTTTTTCCACATCAATCAACGATCTTCCCATGGCTAAGAAAGGTCGTCCGAGGATGACTGGTGCGTTCTCATCTGCCTCACAATCTAAAATAAGAAAGTCAGCAGGAAAAATAAGTTTATCCACTCTTACCAAAATATCTTCAATTTTTCCCTCAGGATGAACGTAAGAGCGGTCGGCTAGCTGTAGGGTAACTGTCGTGGGCCGCGCCTTGCCAATACCTAGTTTCTGAAAAACAGATTTGGGCATTAAATTAACACTAGCACCAAGATCACAAAGTGCCTTACCCACAAATTTATCGCCGATTACACAAGGTATGAGGAAGCTCCCTGGATCCTTCTTTTTCTGGGGTGGTTGTCGATGAAGAATACTCATGCAACCCTCTTGCATCCTTACCGTTTCAAATTCCCCAAGTTTAGATTTTTTTGACATTACATCCTTGAGAAATTTAGCATAACCTGGCATCTCCCTAACAGCATCTAACAACGGTATATTAATATGAACCTGTTTAAAAATATCATAAATTTTTTTGAGTTGAGATTCATTCTTAGCTTGTTGTATCCGTTGAGGAAAAGGTGGTGGAGGACGATAATCAGCAATGCGTCCTTCCCACTGCATGCGAATCTGAGGACGATAATCTTCCTTTTTCTCCTCTGTCGCTTCTGCTGTCGTGACAGGATCATCGGCAGCAGTCTGTTTGTCACCTGTCGGGGCAGCTTCCCCGGCAGGTTTGCTCAAAGCAGGGTCCTTTTCTGTATCAACTTCTTTTTCCGGCCCCGGTAGCTTTTTCCCACTCCTAGTAGTAATCGCCTTGCATTGCTCATGTGGGGGTGGTCTAGCATTTTCAGTATTGCTAGGGAAACCTCCATTCTGCCTCGGTTTAATATGCTGCGACACCTGACCCATTTGTGTCTCTAGAGATTTCAAGGTGGCCTCATGGTTTGTCATTCTCATCTTAGTTTCATCCATAAAATTTTCCGTCTTCTTGACAAACTGGTTAATATTATCCATATACGTGCCAGTTTGAGACATAAAGGTGGCCAGAGTCTGCTCCAATACACTACTCGTGGCAGGTGGTGGCTGCTGTTGTTGCTGAGGCGGCAGGTTCTGCGGCAGGTTCTGCGGCTGCAATTGCTGTCGCGTCAACAATCTAGGACCCCCCTGATTCTGATTATATGCTTGCGGATTTAGGGCATTGTTAGGATTACTCTAGGAAAATTTGGGATCTTTCCTCCAATTAGGGTTGTAGTTGTTGGAATTGTAGTTTGGCTTGTAATTTCCAACATATTTCCCCTCTTCTATATTTATAGGGCACTCTTCCCTACTATGATTTCCTTCACAAGTTGCACAAATTTCCTCGACAGCAAACCCTCGTACTTCCTCTTCACTTAATAAGTGTTTCATGGCTTTAGTGAGGAATGCTACCTGTGATTTCATAGTGCTGTCAGCCTCATAGTCCTTGACAGCAAGTACCCGTTTACTCCCTCTTCTAGCTGTCGGAAACTGCTCCTCATTCTTGGCTAGATTCTTCAGAACTTGTAATGCCTCGTCCGGATCTTTATCCAATAATAGTCCATTTGCTGCAGAATCAATGCGAATGCGAGTTTGTAAGTTAGCAGCATTATAAAACTTAGTTACCTGATTCCAGACGGGGAATCCATGCATTGGGCAGTTCCGTAGAAGAGTAGTAAATCTGTCCCAGGCCTCGTGCATCGGCTCGTCATCTTCCTGTTGAAAAGTAGCAATTTCGTTACGTAATCGCTCAGATAAATGTGAAGGATTAAAACGAGATAAGAATTCACGAGTTAGATCTGCCCAAGTCATAATAGAACCCGGTGTAAGTTTATTCCACCAAGTTTTAGCTCTATCCCTTAATGAATGGGGGAATAACCGAAGCCTCAGTATCTCCGGACTAACTCCTGGTAGCCTAAACGAACCACAGATCTCCTGGAACGTTTTGAGATGCTCCCTAGCATCTTCTGTCGCAGAACCACTGAACTGTCCGGCGTTGTTGATCATACTAAACATGACAGGTTTAAGTTCAAAGTTATCAACATCAATATCTGGCAGTGTGGTCTCCAGCTCTACATGGTCATTCAGCATGTAGTCACGACATGACCGTCGTCCACCTGCCCCAGGCGGATCGCCGACAGGCGGTATGTCTCCTCCAGCAGGCTGGTTACGGGCCATCTGCTCTAGCTGTTCTTCAAGGTATTCGTTCCTGTCTAAAAGATGGCGAATCTGTTTCTTGAGATTGAATGATCGTTCGATTTCCGGATCTAACTTATACTCAGGATCTTCGCCTCTTTTCGATTTGCGCATAAACAAGAGAACCTTGTGAAAAGCAAGAGTTGAAAACACAAAATAAAAATTAAAGAAAAACTAAAAACGAAAACAAAAATAAAATAAAAAAAATAAAAACAAAAAAAAGTGCAATAAAATAAAGATGTAGTTATGTTGCCAATCCCCGGCAACGGCGCCAAAAACTTGTTGCGTGTAAAATAGACTATCGCAATTGTAGTGCAAGTGTACACGACGCAAGTAGTAAAGTGATACGAAGTATCGGATATCGTCTCCACAGGGATTGGGCTAATGACTTCACCTTGATTTACTGCACGAAGTAAAAGAAATATTTTAGAGAGTTGTCACGAATAATAAAGTAAAACGTAAATAAAAGATTGAGAAATCAAGATAGAGAGAATGGGCCGGTATTGAATTGCTCGGTAGTGCAGGTATTGAATTGCTTAGAATCCCCAGCTCTGTCGTCGCTCCCGTCGCCGACAGCACCTGTCGCGACGTCTGTCCGTTAGTTGTCGCGGCAGCAGACACTAACTCAGTACTTCAAGCTTGGCAAGAATCCCAGATCTGCCTTGCCCTATCCCTAGGCACAAGTCTGTCGATGAACACGTCTTTGACGATACCTCCCGGAGTGAGTCGAAGGATGAACACCGATGTGTATGAATTCTTCCTTAGCCACTTAACCTCGCCTTATCCCTAAGCACGAGATGGTTCAACTATAAACTAGAGAACTCGCTTCTATCTCTTTCGTATACTTAACTCTCCCGATGCTAAGTAAATAGATAACCTTACAATGCTCTCCCGATGCTCTTGCAAGATATTAAAACCAAGATAAAAGAACTTGAAGTTTATTTTATTGAACTTGAAAAATCCTAAAACAAAGCAACCCTTGCAACTACTTTACAAAACAACCCGTGACCCTAGGGGGAATTTAGAACATGTCGGTGACGGGTGGACGGCAGGGTTTAGGTTTCAGTTATGGGGTATATTGAGGGATGATCCCTCCTAGGTTAAATCTATGCCCTTATATAAGCTTTGGGCTCAAGTATTCTAAGTTAACAAGGATTACAACTTTAATGAAAAGTAAGATTCTAATAAATTCATAATCTCTAAGGATTCCTACTTTCCAGCCGCATCCTTGCTTTATGGGAATTCTTCTCCTTGAGCTTTGGCTTGACATATCTTTTGATCCGGGGCTTGGAAAAATATTTGGCTTTCACACGACAGACGAGTAGATTTTTCTCTATCTATCGAGGTCCACTTTACTTTTCCTCTTCATAAGGTTGCTGTCACCTTGCTGTCACGACAGGTCCATGACAGGTTCGTCTTCTTCGGCTGCTTGTCCAGTTCAGCTTTCCTGCTTATCTGCCCTGCGCCTGCCTTTATCGTCAACCATGGCAGCTACCTGCAAAATACACCATTTTTTAATAGAATCCGTGCCTTTTATATAATTGTGATGTTTTATTGAAAACTAACCTAAATGCAATGCAATGATGCTTGAATGCAGCAGAAATATGGGTTAAAAAGGGTGTAAATAATAGAACTTTTACACACTCAACTGTTCAACTTGAGTCAGGAAAAGAATTTGTGGTGTATAGTGACGCATCCTATGTTGGTTTGGGGTGTGTGTTAATGCAAGAGGGAAGGGTAGTGTCTTATGCATCGCGATAGTTGATAGTGCATGAGGGTAGTTACCCTACGCATGACATTGAACTGATAGTGGTGGTTTTTGGTTTAAAGATTTGGAGACATTATCTATATGGTGAGGAGTGTACTGTGTACACGAATCATAAAATTTTGAAGTGCTTTATGTCTCAGAAGAAGTTAAATCTTAGGCAACAACGTTGGGTGGAGTTGCTTAAGGATTACGATCTAACGATCGAGTATCATCCGGGGAATGCCAATGTTGTGGATGATGCTTTGAGCCGAAAAGTCGTGGTGGAATTGAGGGTGATGTTTTTATCTTGAACATATCGTGAGATGGTGGTCTTGTTGCTGAATAGCAAGTGAAACCATCTTTGGTTCAATTGATAAAGGATAAACAGTTGTTGGATGATTCTTTGGTACCGCATGTTCAGGATATCATAAAAGGTAGGCCTTCGGATTTCTGTTTCGATGATGATGGTGTTATATGTTTTGAGAGTCAGATAGTGGTGCCGAATGATGTTTAGTTAAGGCGCACTATTCTGAATAAAGCTCATAGTAGTCATTTTGCTATGCACCCTGGTAGTTCGATGATGTACCATGATTTGAAAGATGAGTACTATTGGGTGGGATTGAAGAAAGATGCCGCTGAGTTTGTTAGCAAATGCATGGTTTGTCAGCAGGTTAAGGCTGAACATCAAGTTCCTTTACAGCCGTTGAGAATCCCAGAATGGAAATGGGAGAGGATCACTATGGACTTCGTGTCTCGTTTTCCGTTATCTCCATCGAAGAAGAAATCTGTTTGGGTGATTGTGGATCGCCTTATGAAGTGTGCATATTTCTTGCCTGTGCATACTACGTATACCTTGGATAAGCTTGGGGAGTTGTCGGATAGAGATCTGAGGTTCACCGCATGGTTCTGGGAATGTTTACATCAAGCTTTGGGTACGGGGCTGAATTTCAGTACTTCTTATCATCCGCAGACGGATGGACAGTCGGAGCGCGTTATCCAAGTGCTTGAGGATATGTTGAGGTGCTGTGTTATTGAGTTTCAAGGCTTTTGGGAGAATTACTTGCCTTGGTTGAGTTTTCTTATAATAACAGTTACCAGGCAAGCATTCAAATGGCACCTTATGAGGCTTTATACGGGACGAAGTGCATAACTCCTCTTTGTTGGGCTGAAACAGGACAAAAGTTTGTTTCGATGCCGGCTTTATTGAAAGGAACCACCGAGAAGGTGAAGCTCATTTGTGAGCATTTGAAGACAACATCAAACCGGCATGTGCTTTTGAAAGTTTCACCTTGGAAGAAGGTGATGATATTTGGCCGGAAGGGCAAATTGAGTCCATGGTTCATTGGACCATATGAAGTGATAGAATGTGTGGGACCTGTTGCTTACATGCTGAGACTACCTCAAGAATTGGAAAAGATACATAATGTGTTCCATGTATCCATGCTTCGGAGATATAGATCGGATCCGTCGCATGTTATGCCTGTGGAGGAAGTTGAGTTAAATCCAAATTTGACATATGATGAGGAGCACGTTGAGATTCTGGATTCGGATAGTAAGGTTCTCCTGGGTAAGACTATTGAGCTGGTCAAAGTCTTGTGGAGACATCGTGGTGTTGAGGAAGCCACGTGGGAAAGGAAGAATGACATGAAGAAGCAATTTCCTTACCTTTTTCCACGAGATAAATTTCAAGGACGAAATTTCATAAGTGGGGGAGAGTTGTAACACCCTAGTTTTGGGCCTAGATGTTTTAGAAGTTGAATCGGGCTGGTCGTGAATGATTCGAATCTTTAAGGGAGGTATAGGGAACACCTAGTTCGGGATGCTTTAAAAATATTGAAAAATATCTAAAAATCCTCATTTATTAAATAAATTGTTAT